>OU565289.1:630000-3030000 GCA_913789915.3 Sphecodes monilicornis
TGTACAAAAGCTGGATAAATTCAATCTTGTCGTTATTATTATACACTAGTGTTCTAGTGCTCGACAGTTCTAGTGTTAACATTAATAGTGACATTAACGCACGTATTTACATTATTGGAAAATATTTTATCCACTGCACTCGAACACCGTCTTGATGTAGGAAATCGTCAGCTTGAAACGTAGTCGTTGTAAAGCACATGAGAGCTGTCAAAGAAATAAATCATACTTATACAAACGAATATAACTGTTTTACTTCAATTTTTCTTCATATTTTTACTGTATACGAGTCTTAATATTTTATCTTAGGCTTTCTAATTTTGTTTTGTTACGTATTGTATGATGCATGTGTCAAGATACTTAATTTACAAAATTCATGTAGGCTTCAATTTTCAATTAATTTTCTTCTTCTTCTTCTTCTTTGTTGTTTTTCGTTGAGTCCATTTCGAAGTCATTTGCGACGGTATTAGGTCTTGTTGGATTACAATTTCGCGAGCATGTTTATTACTTTGACGTATTCTATTGTCTTCCTCATGTGGTCCTGTGAAGTTAGGGCTGTGTCTGGACTTATGTCGTGTTTCTGTCTTTGTTCTATCATACTGCATCCGTATAGTATATGGTCGGTTGTTAATGTCTGTTTTTGGCATAGGTTGTATTATGGGGACTCTGATTTTTTTAAATAGATGTTTGTAGGTTTTTTTTTTGAATGACCGGTCCTCAACTGAAATATTACAGCCTTTTTTCTATGCATGTTGCTACATGGTATTTGTAAAAAGAACTATTTAATTATATTGTACACTTTTGTTCCTTCGGTTGTGGCCCAGATTTTGTTCTATTTTTCTTTTATTTTTACGTGGTTTATGAGGTCTTGATACAGGATAGATGTTGTTGTTGAATCAATTTTACATGAATGTAAAATCCTAAATAAGTTATCTTCGCTACTACTAATTTTATCATTTGGTTCTGCTTTTATAGCCATTGAAGGAAGTTCTATTTAAAATAATTATTTTAAACCAACGTTCTATTGCGAAATTTACGTAGACAGTAAACTCTGATATCTAAAATGTGAATTTTTTCTATTTCATCTGTTAATAATTGATAACAATTTTCTATATTCTTCTAAAAATAAACGTTAGTTCGGTTATAGATCGTAAATTTGTTAAACACAGAATAAATAATGTTTTTGGCGCAAAGGTTCTATCTAAACAGAATATTAAAGCAATCTTGCTAGTTTGTTAAAACTTTCTACGTTTCGATCCTAATGTGGATCTTTTTCGAGAAAGAATGAGAACTGCTTCTGAAAGAACTTTATTTTTAAAATAGACCAGATTTTAATATTATAATATATGATCAGAAGTCAAAATGCTGCATTAAATTGCTTACTTGCTTTATAAAGATTTGAAAAACGAAATTGAGAAATAGAAACACGTGTTGTTATTATGCCGGTACACTAGTTACTGTTGTGAGCAGTGATGGGAATGTTGACGCTTTTCACGCGCATGCGCGAGTTTCGGCAGCACCGAAGCTACGTCCGAAGTTTGTGGAGTACTATTGGGGCGAAAGTAGTGGGTTTGTTATTATATATTTCGTTTAAAATTATTTTAGTACCCCTCCCTTCCTTATTCCCAAGATGATGAAGAAGAGTAAGTTATATTATATTGTACATAGGTACATAAATATTATATATTTATATATTATATATTCTATGAATGTATGTATATATTACATTTTAATACATACATATATATATATATATATATATATATATATACATATGTACACATGTTGTACATTCATTTTTCAAAATCAAATCATAATAAATTTTGCGAAATTAGCGGGGCGACCAAGGTACCCAATTTTCGTGCTCGACTGAGGCTAAAATCGCCGCGCATGCGCGTGAAAAGCGTCAACATTCCCATCACTATCACTGGTTGTGAGGACAAGAGGCTGATAGAACCAAGAACTAATTAGAGTCAAGACAAGTCAGGATCAGCCGATCGAACATGAACTAATTGATATTTAGGCGGTTATCTCAAACCGTGAAAGGTCAAAACATAGAGTAATTTAACTGTATGTACATGATATTTTGTTATAAAGAATTTAATACAAACATCAGTAGAGACCATTTAATAAATTTTAAACAAAATATAGTTAAGTTGTTATGCAATTAGACAAAGACCATAGGATATATTTTAATAGGAAAGAGATTCATCATAACGTATTACTGGTTCAGTAATGTTGCATAGTATTCTTGAATCGTAGGTGTTTCATACCTAATGTTTACGCTAGGATGTTTAATCATGTGAATCGTTTCCAGAAGTATCCTATTAGTTAGATTGTCCTCTTTATCTAATGCTTTAACATTGTCAAAATCAAAGCTGTGGTCAAATTCTAAAGAATGTTTAGTTAATGCACTGTGTTGAGATGGATTTAGATAAATGTTACGTCTATGTTCTTTGATTCTTGTTTCTAAATGTTTTGAAGTTTGTCCATTGTAAACTTGGTTACATCCTTTACAAGGTATTAGGTAAACAATATTGTAACTTTTTGAAAGTGGTAACTTATCTTTGATCGATGGGAACAAGTTTTTTAAATAATACGGTATTTTGAAGATAGTATGTAATCCAATTTTTCTAAATATCCTTTTTATGTCGTTTGAAATATTTTCAACGTATGGGAGAACAACAGTGTTCTTCCGGTTAACAGGACCCATATTTCTGAATCTCTCCTTCTTTCGCTTTTCAACGAGCGTAGGATGATAAATATCAAAAATACGTTCTTTTATTATAAAAGATATGTAGTTAGCAGGATAACTATTTTTCTTCAAAACATCTTTTATTAGTTGTAAATTGTTAAATCTGAACTCTGGATTTGCTAATAAAATGCCCCGATCAACTAAACCTTTGATAAAACCGACTTTATGCTGTAAAGGATGGTGAGAATGAAAGTTGATATATCTCCCCGACCAACTGGGTTCATGAAACCAGTTTGTTTTTAACATATTATTTCTCATCACCGTAACATCAAGAAAATATGTGAATTGTATTCTATTGTGAAAACCGTTGAACATGTCTAACAATGTTTGTAATTGATGTGGTTGTATCTTTTATAAAAAATCAATTCAAATGGTAATTTTGAAATCGATACTTGTTCAAGTTTTTCCATTACTAAATTGGCAATTACAGGAGAAATGGGCGAACCCATTGCTGTACCAAAAACTTGTTTATAATAAACGCCATTGAACATAAAGACATCTGCCTCGAGAACAAACTTTACTGCTTGGAGAAAATCATCACATTTGACTGTGGTGTGTTCTTTGATTTCATCCCAGCGGCTAGCTAGTACTTCAAGTGCCAGATCTATTGGCACGTTGGTGAATAAAGCTGTCACGTCAAGTGACACAAGTTGTATGGAGTCTTCAGGTATTACAATTGTCCTAATTTCTTTAACAAATTCCCAAGAATCAACAGTATGAAAGGGAGACTTGCCAACGATTTTAGATAGAATGTTAGCCAGAAACTTTGATAATTTATACGTGGGACTACAAATGGATGAGACGATAATTCTCCAGCTTAAAACAGTTTTATGAGTTTTGGGTAGTGCATATGCTCTAGGTACAACTGCATTGTAAGTTTTTAAACGTTTACCCACATCTTCATCGATTTGCTTTTTATTTACCAAGTTTGAAACTATGGAATTAGCTTGTTTTTCAAAAGTGCTTGTGTATTGGTATTTGCTGATTTTATACGTGTTATTATCATTCAACGTATTTATCACTTCAGCAATGTACTTGTCTCTGTCAACAAGTACAGTAGTATTACCTTTATTAAATTTAAATAACATAAGATTTTTGTTTTTTTTCAAAAATTGTTTTGTTTCTTTGATTTCATTTGAAGTTAATAATGAATACTACGCAAGAATACTACGCAACATTACTGAACCAGTAATACGTTATGATGAATCTCTTTCCTATTAAAATATATCCTATGGTCTTTGTCTAATTGCATAACAACTTAACTACATTTTGTTTAAAATTTATTAAATGGTCTCTATTGATGTTTGTATTAAATTCTTTATAACAACATGTTATACATACAGTTAAATTACACTATGTTTTGACCTTTCACGGTTTGAAATAAATATCACTTAGTTCATGTTCGATCCACTGATCCTGACTATGTTTGACTCTAATTACAAAAACACAACAGTAACTAGTGTACTGGCATAATAACAACACGTGTTTCTATTTCTCAATTTCGTTTTTCAAATCTTTATAAAGCAAGTAAGCAATATAATGCAGCATTTTGACTTCTGATCATATATTATAGTATTAAAATCTGGTCTGTTTTAAAAATAAAATTCTTTCAGACGCAGTTCTCATTCTTTCTTGAAAAAGATCCATATTAGGATCGAAACGTAGAAAGTTTTAACAAACTAGCGAGATTGCTTTAATATTCTGTTTAGGTCAAACCTTTGCGCTAAAAACATTATTTATTCTGTGTCTTCTAAAAATATCATAGACCTGCACTGGGCATCTATTGTTTGGATACTATTACTACATGCAATTTATAATTTCAAGATAAAGATTTAGACAAGAAATCTTAGATACTAAAGCTTTCAAATTATTTATTTATTGGTTGCCAACACAAGGATTAAGTGCAATTTGGTTTAATGCATAAAACTAAACGAAGACTAAGAGTACTTTGCTGTCCATAATATTAAAATATTAGGTAACCACATTTTTTACAATTACAGTATTACTTGGTCTGGAGCCAAAGGTCTTTTTAAATATAGGGTACTTGCCCTATCGTTATCAAGCGAATATATTTTACAATATACGTTATTTGAAAAAATTTGTTCACATATTTTCTTTAGCTGAAGTGATTTAGAATTTCTAAGTGACTTTTGTTCATTCATTCAACTGTGCCCATTCAACTGTGCCTAGTTAGGTGAACAACCTGTTTCAAGACGAAGTAATTCGTGTAACACGTTTTTCAAATTCACTTGCCCTTGTTTAAGTTTTACTATCCTTGAAAGTCGATAAACAAAATTCAGAATGTCCCCGTAGTTATAATACAACCATGAAAGAACTGTATATGTGTATTAATATTATACTTTAACCTTTCCTATCTAAATTACACTTTATTGTGTTGACTATCGTTCGCAAGTTAGTCTTCAAAAAGTACTAACGATTGATAATGTATATCAAACTTTTAGCCGGTGACTTGAATGATAGAATAGAGGTTTTAAAACACAATAAGAGTCGTGCTTGATTATTCATCAAGTATATTCTATATTGATCTTTTCTTTGAAATACAAACATGATATGAAACTGCGGATTTTTATGCAAAATAAAAATTGTCTAAAATTAATTGCAAGGTACAGAAGTTATATAGACATTTATTTCTTTCCTTAATAACTTAATAGAGTTGAAAACAACACAACAATGTTTCAAAACTTTTTAAATGATTGAATTGTTTTGTATTTGATCTACTTACTTTGTCATAAATGCATAAAATCCGCAATCTAGTGATATCACATCACATACGCATTTCTAACTGTGCATGAGCAATCTCGCAAAACTCAAAGAATTTCTACTATCGTTTTCCTATTCCGTACTTAGTGTATTATTTTCCTTAAATAAAGATTATAACCTCATCTCATGAAGTATTTTCTACGTATACACGTGAACATTTTTTAGCGCAACTGTTTAGAAATGTAATTATTTATGTATTAAACAGTTGTTTATAAATTTCTGTTCCAGCGCGAGTACACAGACGACTGCGTGTTCAACGAGACCCTCGAGCAGCACAATTACAACACGTACAGTTCGGCGAAATGGTCGACGACGAAGAAGACATTGTATCTCGGTCTGAATCGTCACGGACAGCCGAGAAGGGTACAGACTAAAGGTCATAATCTGGGCAGACTGTCCGCCTACGCGAGAGTGTTAACTCAGGTGGCCCCATTGGAGCGGGTGGAGGCGCTTCAAAGGCGGATGTTGGGTGCCGAGCATAACGTGCGTCACCGGCACAACAGTCATCGAGGGGATTTGCTCCAGCAGTCGCTCTGCCCGAGCCTTCCGGTCCAAGAGAAGGACGGCAGAGACAAGTTTAGGTGTCGCAAACGAAAGAAGCGAAAGAAGAGAAAGCGGAAGTGCAGGCCGGGTGAGAAGCCGGGTCCGCAGTGTCAAGTGGTGGAGGAGCATGACAGTGGCGGAGGTAGTGGAAATAGCGATAGTGGCGGAGACGGTGGCCATGCTGGCTCAATAACTAGAAGCGAAGGTCTGCGTTTGAACGGGACTTCCCCGGAGTCGAAGAGATCCTGCGAAGGTGCGGCGAGCGAGGAAGCCTGCCGAAGGGAGGCCCTTTCGGTCCCATCCAAGAAGCGGAAGCTGCGGGTGGATGAGACGACTGAGGGGGCGGCCGGCGGCAGGAATGTCACCGCGAGCAACGGTAAGAACAAAGCACCAGCGTCAAACGCAAAAAAAGTAAACGCCGCTGGTAGCATCAGTCAAAGTAAAAAGCCTAATTTGACGGACCGGAAAAAGAAAAAGAAGAAGGGGCCACCAGCAAGGAGGAATCACCCAGCGGTACCTCTAGCACGGAAGAGGTTCACGCCTGGCAGAACGGACAGCGACAACACGTCTGCAGTGCCGACGGCAACTTCCACATCGATTTTCGCAACGTCCTCCTCCTCTTGGTGGTCTCCTGGTGCGTCAACCGCCCCTTCAGAGAGAAGAGTCTCGTCTAGGCGCAGGACCAAACCGTCCTCCGCGAGGAACGAGGGTGCGGGCTCGCACGCCCCCCTCGCCAATCAGCGTAGAGTAGGCAAAGCTTTCGCGAGAAATCGTACGAAGTCGATAGACCGTATCGCTATCACAACCGCGTACGAAGCGACCACGATACCCGATCAAACCTCTCAATCAGTGTCTGCGAATGTTCCTGAGACCGTTCCCGATCGATTCTTCCAAAGCTCGAGCACGTCTTCCGTAGAGTTCTCCGAGATCGGGGAGGACATCTCGAAATCGTTATCCGAATCCTTATCCGTCGACGAAGATCCCTCTTCGACTATTTCGAACGAACACGCGACAACTACGATAGATTCGACCTCGGCCATCTCGATCGACGCCACCAGTACGCCGACCGCATTCAGATTGATCGAAGAGGAGTGCAAATCGATCGAGGATCTCGACGACTTCGAAGACAACGACAGGTTCGACGAATCCGCGCACTCGACGACTCCGGAGGCCTCGATCGAGAGAGAGGCCATGTAAGACGCCCCCCCCCCCCCCCAATCATAGTAAACATACGTGTACATAGTAATCATATTACGTTACGACTTACGATATATTGCATATCTCATGTACGATGATTGTGTCCTCACGAAGTTTTCCGAGCGAGTCCTGTGCTCGCACTCCGGCTGTTCCGGAAGTGAAGCGACTCGAGATCAAACTGTTTCATGTTCCGAGTCTTTAAACCCTTGGTGTCATTGTTTTTCGGGAACAATTTAATTAAATCTATTGCAAGTACTTGTGAACATAACTAATGGTCTGAAAAAGTTTAAAACATGTATAGCGAAGAGAACGTTTTGTGCAATAGTAAGTTCAGACGTTTTCATTATGTACTCTTCTAAATCTTCTATTGGATATAATTACGGTCTTTTAATAATTCAAAAAATTTTTATGAAATAATTTCTCTATAGAAAAAAGCTGACCAAATAAATTCTTCCATCAGCTGAAATTAAATAAATTTTTTGTATTATTTTCTACGTAATACAGAACTAAGTAATTTCTACTGCCTAGGGCTACTGGCTTCGACTCAGCTTTTTAATAGGATTAGCTAAGCTAACAATTACTTGCTGAATGCTGTATGTACACAAAAAAAAAAGGAAATGAGCGAAGACCACAGTTTGGCTCACTTAAAATAAGTGACATTTCTTAACCCTCCGATGGCATAGTCTGGGTCTATTTTGACCCAGAGTATTAAAATGGTCGTTCAAGTAACCAGCTTCCGGCGAATGAATTAATTAGGAATAATGAACAGATGAATGTGTCTACAAGAAGTAGCTTCAAAGGCATGTTTTAAAACATTGAAAAATAAAGCTGCAAATGATTCCAAACATCATCAATTACATATGTAATAGTTATAAGAATGGCCCGCCGTCCGAAAGTTAATAATTTCGTGAACACCTGATCCACTAATTGGCGAATATTTCAAAGAAGTAGCTTTAG
The DNA here is from genome assembly GCA_913789915.3 of Sphecodes monilicornis. Lineage (NCBI taxonomy): Eukaryota > Metazoa > Arthropoda > Insecta > Hymenoptera > Halictidae > Sphecodes > Sphecodes monilicornis. Next base: position 638,231 of record OU565289.1, read on the forward strand.
AAAAGAAAAGTGCAGATTTTAATACAGATAAAGGATGGATAAGAAATGTCGACAGGGAAAAAACTGCAATAACAATAAATGTATCAGTGTTTTAGAACAGTAAGAAATTCAACGAATTCGTTTAGAAATAATTGTACAGATTTTAAAGCAAAAGAGATTAAAAAACTTGTTTGTACCCGAATATCGGTTTCGATTCGTTTCAGAAAGCACAGACTGTGGCGACGCGAGGATGCCGGTACATGGAACAGTTCCTCTTGAATGATTCACGATGATTCTTACCAGTCTAGCTATAGATCGGGCAGTCAGCAGCGGCCTGAATGATCGAAAGATGAAATCATGCACGAGATACGGAGAGGTCGCATCCAGCGACCGATAGTAATGAGCACGAAAATCGAATTTATTCTTTAAACGGTTCTCTCTAGCGTGGCGCAAAAGTTCCATGCCTCCTCGAGTTCCGGGTCGCCCGCGAGCATAGTCAATGAGCTAATTAACGAAGCACGGCCAAACGAACCCGATTCCCGCTTGATATTTCCCCTTAACAACGGTTGCCCGTATTACCTGTAATCAGATCGAATTATTTCGGGAATAACGAATAAATTTATCGATTGGCCTTGCATAGCCGTATCCTCACCGATACCTTTTCCATTTCGTCGGTGAATCCATGGTACATACAATGCTCGCAGCTATAGTTACTCGGTCGAATTATCGATTAATCGTTGGTCATCGAAAAGAAAAGGACCAATTTTCTCTTTAACGCGACTCGCCTCATACACCTCAACCTTTTTTTCTATGCATTGCGCTTCCTGATCCACCCAGCTACAACACTCCCCCGGTGACAAGCAAAACTATTACGCTCACACTATTAACGGAAAAAACCTGTCCGAATTAGCGCAACGAGCGTTTCATGGGAAAAAACGAATCATAAATTATAGTATTTTAGCGAGGACTAAAAGACAATACACGATGTCGAACTAGGAGTACGACGATAACAATGGGATCGAAATCAACGAACAGTTGAGAGACCAGGGAAAACCGAACCACAATGGGGGTGAGAATTTCCTCATCGAGAGAGATTAATTGGTATTTTTGTGCTTTGTAGCTTTGGATCTGTTCAGTTTAACAGTTGTGAGTTTCATGGAATCTGACATTGTTTAGGACAGGTTTAACAAATTCGAGATAAATAGATTACAGTAATTGAATATTCATATTTGCTGCAATTTTATAAAAATGGTAGAGTCTGTTAATATAAAACTATGGAATTTGAACATATCACTTATTTTTCAAAAGCTTAGGAACACACAATTTGTTAATTCATGTAATTAATTTGGACATAAAGATGAAATTAGGCACATTGTCTCAACAATCATATCAGAAAATAACGTCTACCTACAATGTTCAATGTCTATTGAATACTTTCGATATTCGATATGTTTTGTAAAATTTTATTATTTTGTTCTTAGTAAACAGTCAGAAAACATTGGAAGTTTCATGAAGCAATAAAACAAAGTGATGTAAGATTATTCAGAATGCGCTTTTGATCATGTGAAATGGTTTCCGAGTGGAACAATTATCGTTAAATAATTTTACAAATGTAATACCCAAGTCTAATTTGAATAGAATTATATTAATCAAGACGATTAAAGAGACCAGGTTAAATTGTTAACAACTAGAACATTATAGATGAAATGTACAACGAGATACGATAGCGATTAATATTTTTACGTTGATCATACGTTAATTCAACAAAAATGTTCCTTTTAGAATAAAAATAAAAGCTGTGTTTATTTGCTGTGGAGCCAGCGATCACTATACAGGATGTGTCAATGAGAACTATCATCTGAAATAAGTCGTAATCTGTTGGTTGTGGTGACCTTGATATTTCAAAAAATATGAGATTCAAAAAATCGAACCAAATCGATGAGCTTCTCGAAATGCAATATAATTCATTTAGAACGTTCTTTGATGCAACCGATACATTACGAGTCATTTTAGATGTCAGTTGCTATTGACTTACTTCGTATATTAAAATTTGATTTCCTATCGTGTCCACAGTAAACGTAAAGTTTTTATGGTGAACCAGACTGTTTGTTATGCGAAAGTATTTTTGAATAGAGACGCATGCGAGGAAAAAGAATGTAAAACGGCTTGTGGAGCCAAAATTTCGCGCAAGTTCCAGAGTATATGGGTTTCTCGTAACGGTGAAGTAATTTCGTACGGTTCTTAGAGAAGGATCCAAAGTATTAAATCGCTAAGAAGAGTATTACGCTGTTAGACATATTTACTCGTCAAATTAATGTTAAGTAAAAATTGTATTTTAACGACGGAAAAATCCGACTGCCAAGAATTTGTAATTATATAATAAGATCGATAGACACTTACGAAAAGAATTATTAGTGCCCATGGACGTTGCGAATTGCAAACGCGACGTCCTGAATCGTTATGCATAGGAAAATGTCTAAATCAAGTTTCTACCTTTTGCTCCATGCAAAATATATGTGTCGTAAGCTTGAAAAAAAGGACAGAAACGAAAAGAATTAAAAAATTTATCGTTATAATGTTGTAGTTTCAACGCCATATTCATTTCGTTAATTTAATTTCTTTGTTTAACACGTTCTCTACCATATCGATGGAAATAAGTGGATTCTTTTGACCCATTTATTTTGCAATTTATTCTAATCTGAAAATTGATTTGAAGAAGCATTTCGTTGAAATTGGTAGAAAACCTGTTGGCAGTTAAGCGCCACGAAGTTCGATTACTAAATTATTTATTGTTTCATGAAGACCCGCTGGAGACTAGCAATAATGAAAGTCTACCTAATACGTATACACCTCGCAACGACGAACAAGCTGTGTGAGATACGGCAATAATTGATATTTTTCGTCGATATTCGTAGAAAGGGAGACCGATGACCGCTATTTTGTAATCGAAGAGACCGCAGAGCGTGGACGACGAGATCCACGGATTCTGATAAGGGTCGTCACCTAGCTCGAAGTCTAGTTGCATATTATACTTCATAGAACGGCGCAGGTATTTCTTTTTTTTTTTTGGTTCTTCAATTACAAATAGAAGCACAGTAGCAAATCGCCTCGTTGAGATTCATATCGCGCGTCTTCTTGAATCTCTGATAAAAGATTTTTCTTTATCTCGCGACGCCTGGAAGAAACGCATCTGCCAGGAATGACTTCACATTTCACCTCGCTACAAATCATTGTAGGAACGACCTATTAATCTAGCATATTTATTAAAGACTTATTTATTGTAAACAGTTGACTCCGTGTACATACGTGTCTCTACGATCATATGTTACTGTATGAATCACGCGCGTCGATCTTGTGATCTTCGTATGTTGTGCCTGTCCTTCGACCGCGCGAAAATTGGTCATAAGCATAATCGGCGAGCATAAAATCGTCGGATCCGCGGCAGCGTAGTCTAACGCAATGGAACGATTGAATATGTGTATCGCATGAATCGTCCGGATACAACGAGCGAGAACAAGAGATTGGAAAAGGGATAAGATTCGATTGTAATGCACGATATCTCAAAGTACTGATGTAATTTAATATTTAATTTAACGGTTAGGCTAATAGAATAGTTAATCCTAACAGGCGTCGTTTTCTTATGAACATCCCCCAAAACGTCCCAACCATCCCAATTGGTAGGGTGAGATACTTCTTAAACGACTGATAGGATTCGATCGATTAATTCAATGGAAACGATGCTTCAAGCAAATAAGAAAAAAGTAACTGAACACCTTCAGAAATTTATAGTTCGGTAACAGAGTTGTGTATGAACTGCGTATAACAAAGTAACGTGTGCACGAAGTTATAGTTAATTATATTTCCGAATTGCTTCGCCGAATAGTTTCATGGGGTTCACTTTCATACACACACAGCTTACCGAATCGATAAATTGTTGAATGTCTTCGTTTTTTTTTCTTCTTAGTCACTCTGTACACGACTGTACTTACATGTACGCTATGTTAACTCGTCACGACGATGTAAGCCGTAAGACTAATGTAAAGAATTGCAAATAAATGATAAATTAAATTTTTCTGCACATCTCTCGAAGTTCAATGAGAAAAAAAGCAAATAAATTGTATTAATTTTTTTTCACTGCACCTTACCAATTGTGAGCCAAAAATTCCGGAAAGGAAACTCAAAAAGAGTAAATAAAGGGAATAAAAGTGTCAATCGAAATAATTTCTTTCAAAATTTACTTTTTTTATCCTGTTTTGCTTGAATCAGAGTCGAAGAATGCAAAAGCGGAAAAATAAAATGTACTTCATTAGTGTTTGTTTCGCGTTTGCCAATAAAAAACCAGTTTCCCAAGTATACATTGCAGTTACGCAACCCAGTCAGCAGCAGCCATCAACAAAACTCGCTATTACTTCCGGCGGAACTGAAATTGGACCGCTTTGCTCATGGCGAACAAAGCCAGTTAAATTCCCATTTCTAAATGATAACGCGCGATGCTACTCTCTAATGCGTTGCCTCTAAATTGCGGAAACAGATCTGGGACAAAATGCTTCCGCAAATTCTCTTTCGTAAATGCGGAAATATTTAGTCTCATAGACAATTACCCGTACGAAATAATATCATTATTTTGGAATATAGATAATTTCATGAAGTTGACATTTATCGATTTAATCCTAGAAAAAGATTAAACATACATGAAAATTTTAAAGGTATGTTATCTTTGTAACGTATGTTGTGCACATTAGAATGAAAGAAACATTTATTTTAACCATTTAGAGGTTTGTTAAATTGAAAATGAGTAATACTGTTCTTTTTTAGCTTACAAGGGAACATATTCAAGTTACATAAGCCGAGTTTAATAAAACTTTTGTGAGAGGTAGTTCTTAAAACAGTTTATATCAGAAGTAGTAAATAGGATTTGATCAAAGTGGCAAAATGTGATAAATTTTAATAAAAATTTTTCCGTGCCAGATTAAACTTCACTTTGGGGGTCTAAAAATTTTAAAGTGTTTTGTATGTAATACTATACATTTTGACGAAACAATAATAGAAGTGTACGTTTTAGAACGCGGATTTTAGGTTCTAGTTGCCAAAGTTCACTGGTTGAAAAGTTATACGCGTGTAAAGTTGGCTGATTTCAAGCGCTTCTGGTAGGGTAGAACGTCACCATTTGTATTTACGCGTTAACCAATCTGCCATTTTATAGTGGCAATTCGAGTTGCTGATACTTAATTTTGAGAAAAACTCGTAATTAATTAAACTCACGAACTCGGATCACTTGCAATTGTTAGTCGCTTCCTCGACTAGCGGGCTCTGGCACCCAGACCACCGGGAAAACTAACCTAGATCAACACAATATCCTTCATCTGCACTATAATTGCATTTCCGGATGCAGAGTCCGAAACACTAGGAATTCGAATTACTACTAAAAAATCGTCATTTCTACGTGTTTGTGATGTCGCCTAGCGGATTCGCTCCTACGTCCGTGTGCTATCACCTAGATTCACTCAGTCAGTCGGTAAAAATTTAGCCGCGCCTAACCTCTCAGAAACCCTTGAAACTTACACTTCTATCATTTTCTCGTCAAAATGTATAGGATTACATACGGAAGATTTGAAAATTTTTGGTTACCGAAAGTGAAGTTCAGCCCCCCCGCCATATTACTGCCTAAGGAAATTTACACTAACTATCGAAAAAACGAGCAACGACATCTAATACAGTTTTATAATTAAATTATAATTAAATTAAATTTCAAAATATTGTACGCGATTGTGTTGTCGTCTACAAAACAAGCCCGAATACTTTCCTTCACACGAGATAGGAAATATTATGAATCTAATAATTATTTTTAAATGACAAAAAAACAAGAAATTCAAATTAAGTATCCTATTTTTTTATTCATAGATCACAGATGCGAGTTCGTATAAAAATCGATTACCAATAAGTAAGGAAAATTACAAAATAATTCGAATTTTTAAGATAGTGTTTAAACAAATAGTGATATTTGAAATCTGTTTTCGCAGATCTATTCCTTGTACAAAATACGCCACTTTACCATTTAAACCAATCCTCTAACTCTCATAGTTTTCAAGATGTTCAATAAAATACCTTTTCAATGCGAATGATAGCCGATAAACAAAAACATGTGTCGAATCTTATTCTAAGAACTAAGTCTCTCAAAAGTTTCATTAGAATTGGCTTTAGTACCTTGAATATGTTCCCTGGTTAATATTCTCTTTAATAAATTCATTGAATAACCTGATTTGTTTGCATCAATAAATACAAATTGCAGATTCACTCACTTTACTTTTATTTTAAACAAGCAAAATATAGTAAAAAGAAAGACATTTTACTGATAGTTTGATAAGATGTTTGAATAAAAAACTAGAAAAATATTAGAAGCTGCTAAATGAATCATTTTTCTGTGATATAAAGAATAAGGATGATGTATTCGTTATGTGTTGATTATTTATCGACTCTTTTTTAATCAAACCAGAATGAAAAGTCAGATTTAGTAGTATTTTGTAAAAACAAACTATGTACAATACATGAAAACGCTCTTCGTCTTGAGTGGTCGAAACAATGGCAACTTCTTCATTGTGTTGGCAGAATTGCACGCGGAACACAAAGGATTTCGTGCGAGCGAGAAAGCTAAACGCGGAGAACGTCGATATTTTTGTCGAGGTCTCCGGCCACCGCAATTGTAATAAAGTATGCGTGTTTTTGGCGAATGAGACAACCAGAGCGGTTCGTCGAGACTAGAGGTAAAAAAAGACAATTCTTGTAATGTTATAACGCGACGGACGATGTACCGGTCTAACGACAATAAGAAAGCGGCAAGTGCTTTTTTTTCTTCTTTTCCTCCCTGTATAAATTGCGACCGCGAAACGAGAGCGAAGAAGAATCAACATTCGAGAGAACGATTTCGTTTATGTGAACGTCATTCGAACAATCCGTCACGTCTCGGTGTCGCGACGAACGGTGTACAAGTAATATCACTTGTTACATTACCATCCTGTAATTGTAGAGAAAATCGCAATAAAGAGAAGCCAAGGGAATTACGATCAGTATCACAAGTACGAGTAATATTATCGTCATTCGATATGTGTAATATATTAGCCCCATAATGTTCAGCCCAGAAACTCTTCGAAAGTACGGTGGTGAATAAAAGAAAGTTTAAATAACTTTTATTTGAAATTTAATTTTGAAGCAGCAATGAATCTGTTTTAAATATCTACATCTTTAAAATAATCGAAATGGAAAAACTACAAGAAGGGACAGAAAATTAATAGTTTATTTAAAACAATGAAGCCAGTAAAGAAACTGGATTGTTACATTAAAAAATGTTGTTAGTTTTATAACTTTATAGGATCTCTGTTGCTGTCTATTACAGCTTATAGCCTGTGTGGTATACTTGTAATTAACCTTTTGTCGTATGATTATCTGCATGATTAATTTCACAGAAGAGGGGAGAAAATTTATATTTATTGTATGTCTAAAGTTACTTCAATACTTAAATATTGATTACAAACGAATATAAGTCTATTTGATTTTAAAACAAAACCATAACATTCATATTTAGTAGATGTTGTTAGATGTGTTCTGAAGTCTTTCCAAAATAATACTTTCTTTGCGAAGGTACGAATACACTGGCAAGTAACTTGTCACATTTTTGCGACAGCGACTCTTGCGACATGTGTAAACGCCTCTGGGAGAACGGTTAGCAAGTTACTTGCGACAGTTGTTCTCGGAGACCGAAACAATGTGTAAACAATATTTGCAAACAAGTGTAAACACTCCTGCAAGTTGCTCTTGCAAATAATGCCGCAAGTTACTTGCTGACGTATTCGCACCTTAAGTACGAGTACGTAAAGGAATATGAGTATCTAAAATTTTTAATCAAATTCAGATGTAAGGATTGCGGTGGGCACTCGAGTTTCTAAATTCGTTTTTCCTCAAAAAATTGAATACCACCTTCTCCTTTTTTAATGAATTATTTAAGTCACATGCCTCTTTCAGGTTATTAGCGACCACAGTGTGTTTGCAACGGACATGGTTCAATGCGGTGGTTCTACAATACATTAGATCAGCAGTTTCCAACCTTTATGCCACTACGCCTCCCCAAAAAAATTTCACTCACGGTTCTCTGACGTTTCGCTTATTATGTATATCGATTTTACCATTAAAGGAGGCAAGATTACTTTATAGCGCATTTTGTTGATCTTTCATATTTAAAAAAATCTATTTCATACTTATTACCAGGACTGGACACAGGTTTAATTATTTTAAATACTTTATTATTTATATTTTACAAATAACGCAAACGATTTCTTTACATTTGGCGTTTAAATCAAATAAATCATTTTCAAATGTAAGAGGGAATATGCCTGAGGAGGATTAATATAATATTTATTGCTACGCTGGATCGTTACTGTTACACAGTTCTGCAGAGGCAGAGAGTGATCTCTCCTCGTACGGCTGAGTTGGGCAATTTTGCCTCAATTGAGGCAAAACCATCCCTACCGTAGCGCTAACTGTTCCCTTCCAGCAAGCGCCGTACGGGGGCAACGGAGACACGAGATATCAGTGAACGCGACGAACGTGCACGCTGTATGAAAAAGAGGTTGGTGGGGGAAGCAAGCGTTTGAGGAGCCCCAACCGTGCCCAGGCCTGTCGTACGGCGTTGACCAAGAAGCCTCGGCCGATCGTCTTTTGGTAATCGCGCGATCGATCTCGCCAACGGACGATTCGCGCCCGCTGATCGCGTGATTCGTGTGGGGCCAACGGCATTCACACACACACACACACACACACACACACACACACACACACACACACACACACACACGCGTTCATTCTTACGACGAGTCTGTCGATCGTCTTTTTCCTAACGTTACATTGATTCCGCTAACGGACATTCGCGGGACCCAACGGACACTCACGCACCCACGCACACATACATCCTCGCCTCTATCCTACACAAATAATATTTTATTTCAATACATTGCTCAAATAAAATAATAAATAATTTCATCTTACGAAGAAGTTATTGAAGTAACTAAATTCAATACTAAATTTAGATATACTACATTTTGTAATATAATGTTTAAAGTTTAGCTGCAGTCACTTTCACAATTGTTCTTCAGTACACAAAATGAATAAAATTTTGGAGAGTACGAATTATGTAATTGATCAAATGAAAGATGAGATGAAAAATTATTTAAATATCATTTGAAATTCACATAATGAAATAATTGTTAAAAAATTATTTGGCTGTTCAAATAAACTTACAAATGATTATTTCAAATGACATGTAGCAAATTTAGGATAATATATTCTCTCAACGATTATTTTTCAAATAATTTAACTTATTACGTTAGATAGAAATATTATATTTGTAAGAACAGAATAGATACTAAAATCGTTAAATTTCCTTCACTTTTTATAATTATTATGTATGTATGTGTTTACTTGTTCCCTTACGGGTTACAAAGGAATCCCGTTCCCTTTACAACTTCAATACATAACTTGTCTTTCACATTCTACCGTTTCATTCCTCTCTCGTTCACACCATCCGTCCTGTCCGTTTTCTTTCCTCTCTCTATCTAGTTTTGCCATCCACCCAACTCCTTCCCCGTCCCCGGCTAGTATCTTTTTTATCTTCCTCTGTACGCTCTCTTCCATTCCATCTTCTTCCCTGCATCATTCTAGTACGTCCTCCTACGTTTCTGATTCACCTCCACATCTTCTGCACCGTCTGTCATCTTCCTCTTTAAAATACCTCATCCCTATACCCCACACATTCCTCATTACACTTCCTACTTTCTTGTTTCTGTCTTCTATCTGACCTTCTTGTCTCCCATTCTTCTTGAACACACATCCTAGGTATTTTATTTCTTCCACTTCCTCTATCATTCCTTCTCCCCATCTCCATACTGTTTTCTCCTGTCTTCTTCTTTCAAACCTCACCATTTTATAATTATTATATTATATTATATTAGCTTATATAAACAATTATCTATTATATCTCAATTGAGATTGGAGGTTTAAAAAACAAACATAATTCTTTACTTCTGTTTCTGAACTCAAACTGTAAAGACGTACTTCGATAAATTAAAAATAACAGTTATTTGATTTTAAAGTAATTCTTGTTCTTCTTCTTCTTCAAAATCAGTCCATATATTTATTAACAATTTTCTTTTCACAATTTTTTTTTAGTGTTATTGCTTTCCTGATGATACCATATTTAGGCATGTATGTACAGGATTTTTTATTATAAACATGTGTTACCGTGTGCGTGACGACTGCGCGAAAAGAGAGTTTTCGTAATGAATACACGAACCTGTATTAATTACAAATATACAATATATTGTAGTAATAAGGAAGGAATCTTGACCAGACCGTGAGCGGAGCGTTACCGATAGTATGAATACGTGCATTTAAAGCTATGTAATTTATATTTGATCGGACTTTGACCGGACCGATAGTGTGTACCGACTCGAACGCTACTTGAAATGTGTCCATTTCTTTTCCATGACGAGTCATTATATCACGTTTGTATAAAACTGGCTGAGAAATTGCGAGTGATAGCTAGGTCGAATTGAGATTAATACTGACGATAAAGTAGAGATATGCAAATATTAAATAGCGAAGGGACAATGATGCCATGATGGACTTTCGAAAACTCGCATCTCTCTCATTACTTGTTAGATTCGCCAAGTATGTTGTCGAAAGAGTACATTTGGTTCGAAACGATCGCACGGAAGAACGGCTAAAACGAAGCGAAGAAGGCTGTTGTCTTGTTTGGTTCTTTTGATAGCCCGGATAGAAGTACTACAACCAAAATGAATTAATTTCATGTATTTCTTATAAACTTAAATTATGTACATTTTCAGAACTATAAACAACGAGAAGAGTCGGTTACCGCTTTTTCGAAATGTTCTGTAAATACATATTTGGGACAGGTTGGCTTTTTTTTTAAGTTGCTATTGTCGTGTCCAACGCAATGGTCTGAAAATATAAATTATTTAATAGATTTTTCTGGAAAGGAAGCATCAGGATGAAGGTCTTCTACACTTCGGTTTCAGGGAATCTACGAGAACTGCAAAATTTGTTCACTGGTGAAGATCCAGGAAAGAGAAAAACCAGACCATCCCCGGGATGCGTTAAGAAGACAAAGTAATGCAGGATCGAATACTGAGATTTTGACTTCTTTTTCACTTCTCCAAGTTGTGCTGTCAATACAGATTATTTTGAAATGCGTTGATTCAAAATCGGCCAAAATTACCCAAGACCAATTTTCCTGAAATTTTGCATATTGGTAGCCCTTTGGGTCTAACATTGATTCCGTGCAAAAACTTTTTCCCAGGATTTCACGGTTACGGGGGGGAGTGGGTCAAAGTACGTATTTTGCGAAATCTATTATGTGCTGTAACTTTTAATAAAAATATGATATCGACCCGGCACTGATACCAAAAAATCATAAATAATTCAAGCTTTCCAACGGTGTATAAGTTTAGGCAATTTATTTATTTCTAACGTAATTTTTTCACGTTTTTCGTGTTTTTCAAGGCGTAAAAAATTCAGAAAAATTGCAATTCCCAAAAAAATTATCGCCTGATTTTAACCGAAAACGCTGCACCAATAGTACATTTCATGCCCTTTCGAATGGTGTATGTCATACCTTGGTGAAATTATTCGTTTTTGAGTTATAAAGCAAAATGTGAGTAGAAATTGAGGCGCGCGGTCAACTACTCGACCCATATATTCATTTCAAACGTGGAAAAAACGCTTCCTGTGGTTATATATACTTTTTGGAAGCGATAGTTCGTACTTTTATTTAAATATACACATGTTCCGTCCCAAATGGTAAATATATTATCTTCATTTTCCTGAATTTTGTTTAAATGACGAGCTATATTTGATGTCTCTTGTTTTATTTTCTCTCTTGTTATGTTCCCCACAAAATGAGGAACAAACATAGATATAATAATATCTCGCACTTCTGAAATTATTCTACATACCGTAGGTTGTGACTTATTTATCGTAGCTCCAATGTCTTTTTGAGACGAACCACGATATAAATGCATTAAGTAAATTGCCACCTTGTATATTGAGTTAGTGCCTTCACTTCTATTAAAACAGTATTCAGTTAAGTTTTGTAGTTCGCTTTTTTTTAAGCCAGTCCAGGTTTTTAATTCGCTGTTGTGTAATTTATCAAAAGAATGACATTCATGTGGTTTATTTTCGTTGAAGTTCCGTAACTGATCAATAATATTAACAATTTAATTTATTGATAACGTTGTTTCGTTTTGTAGATTGTCCTGTAGTGCAAGTATCGAAGATTGCTCTATACTGTCGTTTGTGATATGCCTTTTGCAACATACATTTCGTTCGTGGATTATAATATGATCATTTATCAATATTTCTGTCCTTAATTTTTTATTAATAAAAGTAAGATTTTTTCCTTCAAAACCTCTACAACCAAAGATGCACTTCGGATGACACAAGGTGCTGCTTTTATTGGTAAAGTGGCGGAAGATTCAGTGTCCTTTCCTCTCTCTCTACTGGTACTGAAGGTGATATTACACCTTGGAAGCTTCTTCCAGCTTCTTGGTCATCAATATTTGAAAATGGAGATTCCAAAAAACATTTTTTACAAAACACTTGATTTGATTTAACTTTCGTCTCCTTCTTCGGTTTTTTTAAAAGAACAATGCCACATTTTTCGCATTTGTTAGAACTCACATTTATTTCTTGCAGTAATTGCACTAATCACGTTTACTATTAGTCACATGTACTGTCAGAAATACTGTTATTTAGAATATGCACTACACTATGTAACTTATACACTACACCGCTATTAATAAAAGAAAATTAAAATAATCCTATATTCTAACGAAATGTTGCGCACATACAAAATTTTTTGCAGACGATGGACCTTCACGACACGATAACGAAAACGAAACTGATGATTTGTCTTTGGTCTAGTTAAAAAAAATGCATAGATGACTACCACGACGGCAGTAATCTTAAAGCGCGAAACGTGAAAAAATGAACACATCTCGTCAATACTTGATTTCTCTCTCGAAATTCTAGATGGTTGCGTCCGAAGAAAATGATTCTTTCTTTTAGTCCTTTGATTTTGCGTATTGATGAAAGAGTGAATAGTTCCGTTTCGGAAAATTATAAAACACCGTATGTTTCGATTGAGATTATTAAATACTGTCGTGAATATAAATCGAAACAAACTGAAGAAGATACGCTACCTGATAATTGTATAATAAGATATAAAATAAAATAAGCAATATCTGCATTCTGGTATAATTATTGTAAAATATAACCAATGTGTTTCACTGTTTCAAAACAGTAGAATTGATAACAATAGCATAGCTGTATTATGTACAGTGTATATATAATCACACGAAGCGTTTTTTCCACGTTTGAAATGAATATACAGGGTGTCCCAAAAATGTCTCACTTCCTTCAAAGGGGAGGTTCCTGAGGCCATTTGAAGCGACATTTTCCTTTGCAAAAATGGCCGTTTTGGCTTTGTTAAGGAGTTATTAACGAAAAACACGGACCAATCAGAGCGCGATCTAGAGGCGTATTGGCAGAGACGGCCGCGCGCGACAGAAGTCGAGCGATGGTGATAAACCGCGGTTGAAAGCAAGGAACAAACAAGAGAAGAAAATTTTTCGAGTCCTATGTCGGATAGTTCAAATTTGAATATGTTGTAGTCTTTAGTAACCTATGAACGAATCTCAAAGGATTTTTCGAAATCTTAAAAAATGTTGGTTTTACAGCCGTGTAAAGAACTTTTTTTCATTAAATTATAACACTAGAACTAACGTACCGAGGTAAATGAGTTTTTAGGAGCTTGTAGTGAACACAGAAGAGTATCTATTGAAAATATTTCGATTTGGTAGAAATGGTTTCTTCACCATTTATTTTGCAAATCTTTTAAACAAATGCAATTTTCCTATAGCCGGGACTGTTTTAAAAATTCGAAAAAAACGTGGTGACAGCTTCAAGTCTCCTCTTTACGGACCTGTTTTTTAAAAGGCAGGCGCTTTAAAATTGACGGAATTAAAATTATTTAAAGCGAACGCTGCACCGCGATATTACGGAGGCGCGCGGCCCCGAAGGCGCGCGGCACGAACAGCACCGCACACTCTAACACCGTCAATACATACTGGTAAAACTCACTCCTCACTTTTTAGTTATTAATGTTAAAAACTGAGAAAACCTTGCTTACCTTGGTTCTCCTGTAGAGCCCCAGCGAGGTGAAAATGATTCCTGTATTCACAAATTATTCTGTATACAACACTGAACCTGCCTACTAGTTAAATTCACAAGAGCATTGTAATTATTCGCTCTATGAAATTATCGAGCAGAAGGGGCCAATGTCCTTTCACTTCACGATCCGGCCCACATTGTTAAATTATTCACGATCACAGTAAAACTATTCACATATATCCATTGGGTCCACAAACGTTGAATGAAATCCACACAAATGATTCACAGAAGTCCACATATCACGCACAACTAGTTCACATTTGATGTACGTAAATCGACTGTTTCGACTGTGCACGAAAAACCGTCCGTCCATGCTGGCGATCATAGGAAGACTAGTTCAGAACAGCTGACGAGGTTAACGGTCTTTCAACAGGGTATAAGATTTCGGGCCCCAGACACTTTACATCACGCCCGTTGGATGGCGAAAGCTTTATATTGCTTAAAAATATATTTATTTAAAAATCAATTTATGTTAAATGTCGACGAAGAAATGGAATTCGCGACATTTGCGTCTTGCTCGCCAATAATTACATAAAAGCGTGGATTCAAGCTCCAATGGCAGCAGAAGCTCCATGTCAAAATTTGGCACTTTTACAGAAACTGTGTGCCTACCGTTCTACTGACGAAAAAATAAGTTATGTAGGATTGAATAAATTTTACAACCATTTATGGTATTTATCAACAAAAGCGGTAGCATTAGTATTTTTTGACAATACCGTGGAAAAGAATACGAAATTACGAATGGTGGAGGCGCTTAACATTGAAGCCGAGGAATCATGTAAAAAATATAAAATAACTCTTCAAGACTTAGAAAACTATGCTCATAGAGGAATTGAACATTTCATTTCCCACGAAACACTAAGATTTTTTGAAAGATTCTCAATTACTATAGAATTTTTAAAAAAAGATCCCGATTCATGGGAAGATGACGAGGATTTCAAATCTGGATTAAACATTGTACAAAAATTGAAAGTTGTTAACGACACTGCTGAGCGTGGTATTAAACTGGTTGTTATAAAAAATGAAAAGGAGAAACAATATATTTTACAAATTACTTCCGAAAATAGGAAACAATTTCCAGATGTATCGAAACAATCATTAAGACACATAAAATATTTCAACGAAATTTTCTAACGCGATTTTCTGAAGTTTTTTGTATGATGTACTGTTTTATATGTATAATGTGTATGTATTATGTATAAGTATATGTATATATGTATACCTTTGCTACTTGTAAAAATATACAAAAATGTCATAGACAAAAGTTGTACTGTTTAATGAATTAAATATAATACAAAAGAAAAAGAAATATTTAAAATGTCAATTTTTGAGATTTCAAGGTCCGAAGTTTTTTTTAAATCAATATTACATTTTGTTTCTATATTGTTGTAGTGCGTAAAAAGACAAATTCAACGATATATAAACATACATACTGATAATATACTGCAGTGGAGAAAAACGAGTTACAAAATTAAAAAATTTTCAAAGTCGATGTGGCACGATTCCCCGTTATTCGATCAATTTCAAATTTCGCACAGAGTATTTTTTCGTCCAGTGGCACAATTCTAGGAGGTGTCCCACAAAAAAATCTGCGAAATAATTTTCGCCAAGTATAACTAAGGTCTACCCTACTGTATATGCATACACAGTAAGGTGGACCTTAGCTGAACCTAATTTACAATATGCTCGGACTGCCAAGCGTCACTGAAAAATCTTTGCAAGGCGGAATTCACGTGAATGTTAATCTAGATTCCAGGCCATACTCTAATCGAGGGCAACGAGAAAGCAGACGAACTAGCCAACAAAGGATCAGACGAACCGGCCATAGCCCCGGAACCAATCCTCAGACTAACGGAAACAATCTTTAAACCAACCACCAAAAAATGGACCATACCGAAAAGAAAACGCAAATAGGAAGGATCCCAAAACTGACCCACAGCAAAAGCATAATGGAAGAAATACCCATGTACGGATAAAGCAAAAAACTGATCAAGCATGAGCAGAGCAACGACGAGAATGGTAGCCGATATATTTACCGGACACAAACCCCTAAAAGAACACCTGTTCAGACAAAAACGGACGGACTCCCCCGGATACACACTGTGCAAGCAGGAGAACGCCAAAGAAAATTCCATTCGCCTGATTACAGAATGTCCAGCCGTAATGGCCACCAGACTGAAATATCTCGGTCAACCAATAGTAGGAGTGGAAGATATCAAAAACATTCCACTCCATAAACTGATTATTTTCTCCCAAGCGGTACACCCTTGGCAATTCTAAAAAAGAGAAATATATACATATATAATATCAATTAAACACCGATCACACGGTTCGAGACGAACTAATGTGCACACACAGAAACAAGTGAGTCAGTGATAGCCCGCACTTAGTCATCAGACCACACCGAGTTGGTAGCACTCACCAAATATACAACAACCCAGGAACAGCCCGACGCAGGGCTGACCAACGGGTATAAACACCTCGTCTATGCGCACCCCAATTAGCCAAGGACAGTCCTTCTTAGTATAACCTCGGCAAACTCATCCCCCGGAAGAGCACCCAACCGATTTGGAGGTACTGAGGGCCCCCAGTCTTTTCAGAAGACTGTGGCAACTATGCGACACTGCCCTTCTCACTCGATCAAATGTCGGTCTAGCAAACGAGCCTAGGTGCAGAACGGTGTGCAAGCCACACTACCCCTACCCACGAGCTGATTAAATCTCGGCTCCAAACACACAAAATAAAATAGGAACTTACCTCGAATGACGACGAGCCTGGCGGGCACAGACCCTCCTGCGCGCCGTCACTAAAGAGGGGTGGACTTCGGAACAGTCCGGGCAGTAGGGAGGAGATAAGACTCAGGAATGGTACCGCGGAGACAAACCAAAACACGAAGGTTACAACTGATCGAACCGATGTTACTACCCACCAGACTAGCAACTTCGGCGAAGTAGACACCTACCTTCACAAGCAAAACCTCTCTCTACATAAACTTAGCACACTCGCGATCTACCACACGATAGCATTGTAAAAAGAAGAACAGGAAGGGGGAAACCTCGGACAGCAGTGCAATAGATAATTTTGATAGGGGTTAGCCTGAGTCTGAGTACCCGATAAGACACACTGGGGGAGACAAGGGGAGGAGTCAGCAGACTGGTAAACCAAGGAACCGCGAGAACACATTAACTCGCACAAGACAGCACCCGAGCGACTTTCCAAAAACGAGCAGTAGAAGGCAGATTCGTCTACCTAGTTTTTGAGAGCTGCCCAGCTGTGATGATCGGGCGAGCCGGTGTTTTCTTCCAATCTCGGCGGTCCCAGCGTGCGCTCTCTCTTCCCTCCTCAAACAGACTTCTACGAATTTCTTCTTCGGGGAAGGGTTTTACACGCAAGCTGGAACTGCGAGACCACGATAACACCGACTCGCCCGACGATCACGCTCGCACATCACTCTCAAAAACTAGGTAGTATGCCCGGTGTTCAATGACCGAAGGACGATCTATGGCCAGCGTGCCGAAAATGCCGTCACTCACATCAGCGGAGGCAAACACACTGTTGGTGAAGTGTCATTCGAATTATGAGGTAGAAAAGCCCCAAAAAGGGACTATTACAGCTTTCCGTGTCGGAACCGACCGGCTGTCCGAGAATTTTAAGATAATGTTAAGATAATAATAATAATAATAGCTAGTAATAAATAGGCATATGAATAGATATATGCATGAAAATTATTTTAGGTATGGATGATGGTACCAATTCTTTTAGTTGTCTTTTTATATTATTTATAGTGGAGGAATTAACGTCCGACATTAATATTTTATATTTACTATGAACGTATTATTATTAACTTAAAGTGGTAATGATTACACAATAAGGAGGTGAAGGAAAGAAATATACGGTTTTTAAGTAAATAGTATCATGCTGTGTAATTTCCGGGTTTCTAAAGTACTTGATACCGGATTTTTGTAGGTGTCGGGGACGGGCAACGCACGGCCGCACGCACGAATTTCATCCGGGATAAAATTGCTTTTCTAGGGAGACGTTTGCAATAACATAACCTCGTTCAGGTTCGATATCGGGTGCCAAGCTCCGCCGAGGTGCCACACAAAAATAGTCTGAACACTAAAACGTTCTACTTCGTTACCAACTCCTTCCAATCGCGAGGTGTCTTGATAACTTGAACGCGGGGCAGGATTCTACGTGGAGGAGTAAACGATGTCCCCTGCGGCAGGAAGGGTTCTTGTAGAATAACCGAACCTTCGAAAGTATGGCTTAGAGGTCGTTTAATAAAAAATGCACGGCATCAACAAACGGCTGCGGTAAAAGTAAGCTAAAGCGTTAATTTTACAACGAATCGCAACGAGGTGGTCAAGTCGCACGCGCTACAAAATTCTCCTCCCGACTATTGCGGGCGACGGTGGTCGAGGTAAAATACGGTAGTTAGATCTTAGTCGCGCATAATACAATGTCCCGAATCAATTCGACAGCGAACGATATTGCCTACGATGCTTTAATGGCTTAATACACGACAATATTTTACTCTCCAGCGAAATACGTTAGCGCACCCTATGCCAATACTTTAATACACTGAATTTCGTTAAGGGAAGATACGCGAAATTATCAAATGGCACCTTACGCTTCCAAATTTTATGTCGGAGTCTACGCTGGATTGACCTACCTTTACGTCGCATTCCCCCGGGAACGTCTATTAAGATCGGCAGCGAACGAATTACACGACATGGAAATCATCGCGACTTGTGCGGAACGAAACCACAAAACGAGGCAACGGTTCCTCCAGGATCCACGAAAAGTTACTCGAACCATGGGAATAATGTTGACCAGCTTACCCAAAATTTAAGCCATTCCGCCTTGTTAGGCGATACATACTCGCTCATGCCTTACCGGCGTACAGGTACAGAACAAAGTGAAAACCGGGAGAGACGGAACATACAAACAAGAGAAAATAGTCAACACTGGTCACTGGAGACTGTTTATGAAGCATATCGTTAATGTATTCAGCTCTTTGTCGAATGTAAAAGAGATCACCCTGACGATCTACAACGAATCTTATCTTCCCTTCTTGGTCTTTGATTACAGCAATATTTTTCTTAAACATAACATCGTGAATCCTGGCAGTTATTCTAACCACTGACATCAAATTTGTATGTAATCTCGTTACATATAACACATCAGTGTGCTTCGTTGGACGTCCATTGTTTGACACTGATGCTGTAAATTCGGCATCGCCAGCTTAGAAAACACTTACAGAGGTATCGTTTGCTAAATTACATTTTTAGGTTCTATGCAATTTATGTGCGTGCATTGTGTCCTCTCTTTGCATAAATGTGTGGTGCAAGCTCTGTCAAGACACCACTTATTGCTTGATACTTTATTGGTCGCTTGAAGCGCAAGGAAATTAGATGCATTTGCAAAGTAGATGTTAGCCTGACTATCTGAATGCCTCCTGTCGCTAACTCTTTGCCAACATTGAGTACTTTTGTGCCCCAATTTATTACAAACGTGACATCGCACTTGGAACCTCTCATTTGAAAACTGTTTTCCATCGCTCTTCGCTTCAGTCCATTTTTGCGATACTCCCGCGTGTCGTACCGGCATACAGAGACAGAACAGAGTGACGCCGGAAAAGTCGGAACATACAAACAAGAGGAAATGATCGAAACACGCCTCGCTGATGACCGGCAGCCAGGACTTTACGCGACTACAGCTAACGCAACAGTCACTCGCCGATTTCGGCAATCCGGTACGCGGAAGTACGACTCCCACTTTCCTCACCTTCCCTCCCCGAACTGCTGCCCCGTGCGCTACAATCGCTACATATTGACCTGGGCACTTCCCGATTTTCCCTAACGAATTTTTCAATCGGCAAGAGTCATGCACATGTATACGTAGTAGTGGTGAGTAATCTGCCGGTGTAGCGGTCGTGGGGCTCATGCCGAAGGAAAAGCCGGAGCGGGCATGGTGGGGACTGACTCGCCGAGTAAAAGAAGAGGAGAAACAGCAACATCAGTTCCGAGAGTTAGCGTTGGGCACCCCTGCCCTAAGACATTCCGGGCATCCCGAGCCGCACCAACAGCGAATCTCCAAATTATCGTTGCACGAGGCGTCGACGGGACCATAAAATCCGGATGTTTTCCTGGCTCAATGGTTCCCCGTCGGCACCTTCAGGTTTCTTGACCCGAGCTCGGTACTCCTTTCCACATCTCCCCGGGGATGTAGTTTTGGGTCAGATTCAATAGTCATTCCTAGGTGAAGGCGACAATAGAATTTCGTTTGGAGAGAAAAGGCATCCGGGCCCGGGATACGATCCTGAAATTTCTCGCACGGTATACAAAAAGGTTAATCCTTCGCAAAATTCTTAGCAGAACGTCCCGGGGTGAGCGCTAGTGAGTTCCTAAATTAATAAATAGAGAGTGGTCCATTTGAACCTATTCGAACGCGACGACGAACAACACATCACGCAAGAGCTTACACCTTCCTTCTTCCCGTAGGGACTTGTTGTCACTTAATCAATGTCTTTCTCATGTGCAACTTCGTTTGTCAGTCATCAATGGTTGTTGTGAGCCACGGTGTCATCACAATCGACGCGCACGTACGTCGCTGGAACTTTAGCGCTCTCGTATGAGTCCGCGCTGATGGTCAACCAGCACCCCGTTAGTCACCCGAAGATGTCCAGGTCCTACCACGTGAAGGAGGGGTTGGCGCACCAAGGAATAAAACCCTGACCCTTCTAGGACCCAGTCCTGAAGGACATAGTTCCTAACCGATTCCACTAGACAATGCGACTATTTTACCTCGGCACAGCGGCCATACGCTACATTTTCTACTTCAGCGAGGTTTCTCCACGTCAAGTAGAATGGGCGATGGAAAAACCCAGCATGCCACCGACACAGATGTGGTGGACGAGTTCTTTAGCCACGCGCGGCTGGTGGAGAATGTCTCGTCCCTCAGTCGAGCACGCCCTTGACGGACCACGGGGAGGCGAACTCGCTGCGTACTGCTCGCACGCACACCTGAGCCTTTCAGGCGAAGGATGTAAAGGTAGGAAAAGGGATGCCTATTAGAATTATTACATACATATATGTTACCGTTATATTTGGGGGTAGCTTGCCATATCAAGGTCTAGCACAGCAGGCTTCACGAAGTATTGTGAGGTTGCCGTGCCATCCCTGGGCGCTACGACTTCATCCAGGTGGACTCCCCGAGAAGTCTATCTTAGTTCTATTAAGGTTCTATCTTATCCTCTTCGTCTTTCCTATCTATAAATCCCTTTAGCCAAAGGGTTTCCCAGCAATAGTCGGCGACCAGAGAGAATGCTTCTTTGGACGACACGAGATGTTGTGCCGCCTCCGGCCATATCCACTCGCCATCTGGAACGGAATCCCGCAGAACCTCTCTCTGCGGTTCAAATAGCGGGCATTCAATGAGAAAATAACCCACAGTGTCCTCCTCGTCATCGCAGACGCAGGTACTACTCCCCGTAACTCAATGCGACGCAAAATGGTCCGGACTTACCCACCGTGCTGTCATTTGCTCCTTGGTGCTGCTGAGTTTATCGTCTCGGTCTTCAGGAGTCCTCGCGTCTTCGTCTTCTGCCCTTACGATATTACCCAACCTGACTTCCTTACCTCTTCAAGTATCGAGGGCCCTATGCTGTTCTAACGAAATATCGATGGAGGCCGCTTTGGCCACAACGCATATACTATCCCATGACGCACAGCGACAGGCGCTGGTCGTCGCGATTAACGCTCGCCGCTGCATAGCCCTGAGCACCTTTAAGTCATGTGTTGTGCCCCTGTTCGGACCACCTAGCTTCGACGTACGTAACTACAGGAAGAAAGACTCCGCGATACATTACAGACAGAGCTCTGAAGCAAAGTTCCACCTGACATCTCGCAAGTTTCGCAAGCTCATCAAAAAGCGCGACCTGACCTTGTTGCTTAAGTATTTACAATGGGACCGGACACCTACGCCTTTATCGCGGTACCGCACTACTGGTTTAAAGATATCACTTTTTGCCCTATTCGGATGGTCGGTGGCCTTTTCTCAAGGGACACGTGATTCGGAACTACGGTCCTCCGTTTTCTACCTGGACGCGATCCTTCCCGCCTGCCTAGCTTAGCGCGTCTGATTAAACCGTGTTTACGGCCTATTGGTTCTGTCTTACTGACCGACACTTCGAGCTTATCTGCCTCGCACCAGCCTAAGATATGTTCAATGACGCGTTGAGCCTCGATATCTATTTCTCTCTTAGTGTCACCGCATGAATCTATTCTCGACTGAGGTTTCGAGTAACCTCAGAGGACCGTCCAACATGATGTTCCAACATGTTCGTCCGAGGACGGAGCCCTGCCGGCATCCCCTCGTAGCGCGCTTGGTAACCCTCTTTGTTCCTACTGCGAGGTTTACCCTGCGGTTGTCGAAGTAACTTGAGACCACTTCGAAAACGTTCTGCGAGCAGCCCCGCTCCCTAAGGCTTTGTAAAACTAGGGGCCACCAGACGCTATCAAAAGCGCCCGAGATATCGAAGAGCAACACTACCGCATACCGATGCTCAGAAACATTGACCGTGCGACGCAGCTCCACGATTGCGAGCTCCGTCGGCATTCCTGGCATAAAGCCGAACTGCCGATCGGAGATCTGTCCCGGGACCATTCTGATCTTTTCTCTTCTTGAGGAGTTTTTCGCAAAGTTTCCCTACTACGGAGAGGAGGTAAATGGGACGATATGATTCCGGGTTCTTCCAGGCCGACGAGAAGACCCCACTGAAGGCACCCGTTAAAGATCCATACCAGCTGACCGGGGGTTACAGCGACAGCATCCTTCAGCGCGCAGACCTCGCTAAGGTCTGGCCCTGGTGCTTTTCTGTTGTCGAAGGTGGCTACAGCTCTTTTGACTTCCTTGCCGGAGAATGGGGAAACGTCGTGTGCTTCCAGCAGCCGGTTGGTAGTCTCTACCGCGCTTATCGTATAATTATTTTCATGCCGGAGAGTGCTTAGAACTCTACTCGGAGTTTCTTCGGCTGGAGTTTGTATACGATATCCCAGGGCTCCTTGTTCCCTTGCGACGTTACAAAGTTAAGCTCTCGAGCTTTGCATTCCTTACCTCCTTGCTGTACTTCCGCAAAGACGAGCGGTAAGCCAGCCGTTTTTGGAGGCGAGCGGATTCGACTCTTTCCTGCTGGAAGGCACGTCTTTGCCGGTACCCGGCCCTTTTGAGCTTGGTGAGCTCTCGTGTCCACCACGGGTTGGAATTCCTTTATTTACTCTTACGTGGTATCGACGCGGTGCAGGCGTCAATGATGACGTCCGTGAGCGTCTTTGCCATATTTTCGACATCTTCCGCAGACTCCAGTTCGAGAGTCTCCAGCCTCGATCGAGAGTGATCGGACAGGCCTTCGGTGAACTGCTCCCAATTGGCCCGACTGATGTCGAATCGATTGTTCACAGCACTCCGCTCCACCGCTGTGGCTTTCGGCACTCTCAGCCTGATGTCTACAGACTTCAAGGACACTATCCACTACGACGATGCTTTCCTCGGTGCCATCGACGCATTCGATGGCGGGCGGCTACCGATATCCAGCTGATACCGAGTCACATCGTCCAGGCTATCTCTTCCTGCTGAAGTGAACCACGCTGGACCTCCCTCTGCTAAAGCATCTGGGAACTGTCATGATTTCGCCACCGGAAACGTTGCATACTAGATAGACGTCGGCCTTCCACGTCTCCGGCTTCCTCGCCGTGTTGCGCAGGCCGTCGCGGGTGGCGTGCTGCACTGACCAGTGACGGAGGCCACAACTACGTGGATGCGCCCAGGAGCGCCGCTGAATTGTGCGTCGCTTCATCTAAAGACGGAGCCGCATGGGATCATCCGCAATTCGGTGGACTCTGGGAGACTGCTGTCCGGCCCACGAAATGCCACCTTCGGCAGATGGATCATCACATGCTAAGCCGGCGCCATCACTGCAGGACGTGCTTACGTCGCAAGTTCCCCGTTGCAGCATCTCTAACATCGGCTGGAGTACATCTGATGACGAAGATCATCGAAGCCTCCCCCCGATTCAGTCCCTGAAGAAATGGACAGCCATCCCCACCAAACCTGGACCACGGAATCAAATCCTCATCTTTTCAGAACCTGACTCCCCCTCCAAATAGTCACTGACTTGAATTGAATCACCGACGTGCATCGTGGATTTGACGGCCACATTTGAGGTATCACAATTACTAGTAACAAACTTCTGTCTAACTTTTCCGCGTTTCTGAAACCACTCGTAAATATTGCCGACGTTTCAATATTACCCTCGTACGCTCCGCGACCATAATACTTAAACGTTCCTCGCGTACGCATCACGAACCCCTCATCTAACATCATTCTGAAATTCTATTTTTCACCGGTTTCACTCTAGTTTCATTCTAGTTTCACTCTATTTTTTTTAATCAAAGTAAAATGTATTTATTTCTAGAAATTCTTACAGCATATGTGTTAAGTTGTTTATTTATCATTTCAATATACCGTTCATTATTCATTAGTGCTTTTATAAATTTTATTTCTGTTTTACACCAATATCCATACCGGCTAGATCACCCATTTGGTGACGTTTTAAAAATTGCTGTTCTTTTCTGAAATCTTGATAGTAATACCTAGACTGTGGATGTTTATGCAATTTGCAATTTTTGTAGACGAATTTTAAGAAAGTGAAATAAAATAAAATCTTGTTTTCAGTGGTAGTAGCCTTTGTAGTCCCGACATAAATGAAAATCTTATTAAATTCTGTCGAATAATTATGTTTTAGCATTTTTTGAAAATCTTCAGAAGCTATAAATGCATAAAGATCCGCGGTCTAGTAATAACCTAGGTCATCTGGTCCATCCAAATTAAATACTTTTTCGTCAGTAAATTTGACTATGTTCCCATATTTATATGCTTTTCGGCAAATTGTAGGCAAAACGCTTTATACTTCTTCTTTAACCAATGTTTCTTTTGTAATTTCCTTCGCACTAAATACTTGCATTTTTGTAAAACACGACGTACCGGGTGTATAAAAAGTAATGGTCATCCGTCCTAGGGGTGAATCTACACCTCTGGATCGGTGGACATTTGTAAGAGAAGGCGTTGATGTAAAAAAGAAACTTTAACACCAATTTTGTTTGTTATAAACAATTTTGCGGCAAGTTTCTCTTACAAATGTCCACCGATCCAGAGGTGTAGATTCATCCCTAGCACGGATGACCATGACTTTTTATATACCTTGTACATTCTTTATTGTACATCTATTGTACAATATTTCATCCCGTGTCATTTTCAGTTCTTGTAAATATAACTCTTTCTTTTCTGTAATGTATCATCGTTGAAAATCGTAATTCACCGCTCAGCGTTCTTACCTTCATCAACCTTCTGTTCTCCTTACCAACCTCACTATAGTATAATATATCCTCAATCTTCAATTCTCGATCTAAAGTAATTTATCTGAGGCCAGAATCTTTGAAAGTGTTAATCATAGGAATATTAGGTCGGGAAATTTTAAACATTGTTTCCTCAAAACCACCCCGCAAGAGAAGATTACGGTTGATTCCCACTAAATGATTCATAAAATCATCAATCAAAACATTATTTTTTAGTCGGTGTTGAACGTTGTATGTCATCTTTCCGTACATCATATTTTGTACAGATATTCCGTCATATTTTGTACAGATGGACAAAACTAAATACTAAATAAGTAATGAATTATGATATTCTCGTCAATATAAAATATTTCACTTAAATTTTTTAGAGACATATTACTCTTTCCACTTAGCATGGATTTATTTCTATTCAAAACTTCACATTCGATGCGCCACGTCTTCCTTACTCCAGTTGATCTTAAAGTTTACAGACAGGGGTGCTAAAAATTTCATCATTGAGAAATTAGGTACACCCTAATACACAGTCTTATGTATGTACATTGTACATACATGTATGTAAATTAGTCTCTAAATTTTGTTTTTGTAGTGATTATTCTTAAAAATTGAAGTCTATACGAAATTGAACCATTAATATACTGTATATAATACAATATATAATATAGTTAATTGGATTGTACAAATTACAACGTCGTTTAGATCCTATGGGCTTCAAAAGTCTGAATTTAACACTAGAACTACCGAATGGGTCAAAATTACATACTTATTTCTCATATTTTCTCTTACAATTGTCAAAATTCTTTATTCAAGCACATATTATAATAAAAATTATAAGACATCTGAATAAATTCAATCTCGTTATTAGTATAAAGCAATATGTATCAGTCGCGTTTATTACTCGGTAGCTTTAGTGTTAAGAAGTAACACCTTTCCCATCTCCCTTGTATGTGTTGCCATATATCATTATGTCCAACGCAATTTTAATAGATTTTAATTCCTTGATCGATCACTCCATATTTCATATGTACTCCTCGGTTTTCATTCATCGTCGCAGTCCTTAAGAGGCACGAACCTGTGCAATTATCTAATTATACCTTCCGTTTGCTGATATAATCTGAAGTAAAAGTGATTTGCATTTTCCGCCGATTTTAATTAAACAGTCGTTATGATTATATGGTTATACATAGTAACTTGTATAGAGGTTATATAGTGGCCATCTTCACACAGTCGCCATCATAAAAAGAAAACAGGATTAAAATGTATAGAGGGTAGATATATAATTTCACAATATATTTATTACTATATATTTCCAGATACTGTTTAACAAAAGTGTATTACAAAAGATATTTTAATATTACTTTTCGAAACTTTTATTCATCAATAACCAATAAACGCGTGTAAAGAGGGGCATATCTTGTAAACAGAGAATGTATTTTGTTAAAATAATTTGTAAATTTCTATTCTAGCCTATTACAAAGAATCTGAAGGAAAAGTGTACAAGTTGTACAATTTTCGCAACGTACTTTGATTTTCCTCTATTTTGTAATTAACTGCATAAATTATTTACTAATAAACACACTGTATCCAAGTCTTCCTGGTTTTAACTGCGAAAATAACTTGAAAATAATTCTATTCGGTGAATAATCGCACAGAGAAATAAGACAAAATAATTTAACACATTTAAAAAATTTATATTTTCTTGTTTCCTGTGCGTTCATTTAAACAAAAATTACAAACATAAAAATCATATTAAAGTATTACATCATATTTTGTATTATTATATTCATTTGTATATTATATAACAATACATAATAATGATCAACATTAATATTGGGTAAATACATATACATATATTGGCCTCTATGTTGGCTTTATAGGAATATAAGTCTTATAACTTAATAATTGTGGTGACATCATGAGATTCGACAAAAAGAAGGTATCTGGCGTGTAACGATATCACTCTTGCAACAAATTCATTTATCATAAATCTGATATCCTGTTCTCATAATTTAAATTTCAAGCAACATTTTTGTTCATAGCAGATATTAATCTCCAGTAACTAAGTAACCTAACTGCCATGAGAACGTAGGTCTAGCACCCATGCATCATTGCATGATGTATTAATTGATTCTATCTGCAGCTTACCAACATATCAATTTTGTTATATAAGGAAAAGTAACCATCTACTTACTGTCATCACTACTTGTCTTATATGCTACATGTTGTGAGTAAAAATGAAGTGATAACCAATTTATATCTTTACAAGTATCTAACCAATTGCTTTAGAAACTGTCACGTAAGTTGCAATAATTAATACGTTCCTTGGGGATAGTATCATTTATGATTGATGATGATAGGGTAGTGCATTTAGCTTCCTACTTTATTGCTAAAAAGTGTATAGCTATTTCTATGCATCAATGAAATGGATTAACAATCAATAAATATCTTTCTAAATTAAAACTGATACTTATAATAATGAAAAATGCTCATAAAGAGATTTTGAAAAGCAAATGCTGTTAAACATAATAAATTTTGAATTACCATGTAGATTTTATGTACTGTTATAATAGCATACAAGACTTTCTACAAGGCCCTCGAGATAAATCCGGAATTCTTACGGGCAGTCCTACAAATAAGATGTAAGTAAGGCAAATATAAACAATACAATTGTTGATAAGGCAACTCACTATATCAGCCACCAATTAGTCTAGAAGCGGGAAAATGTCAATCATGAACCGCGAATACGACCGACAAGTGGTAATACTCGTCCGTGAAAATCATTGCGTAATGTAGCTACAAAAAAAGCAAAGAAATTCAGACATTCGCACAAACGATCGGAAATAACTGCATCCCGAGCAGAATACAGAAATCGTTCTGATCACAAGAGGTGTGTGAAATTCGTGATCGAATTGGAAGAAAAAATTAATAAGACTACTAAAATCTCTCATATTACCAGCGCTGCGGAGTCGGTAATCAGTATCGCGACTCCGACTCCGACTCCGACTCCGACTCCGACTCCGACTCCGACTCCGACTCCGACTCCGACTCCGACTCCGACTCCGACTCCGACTCCGACTCCGACTCCGACTCCGACTCCGACTCCGACTCCGACTCCGACTCCGACTCCGACTCCGACTCCGACTCCGACTCCGACTCCGACTCCGACTCCGACTCCGACTCCGACTCCGACTCCGACTCCGACTCCGACTCCGACTCCGACTCCGACTCCGACTCCGACTCCGACTCCGACTCCGACTCCGACTCCGACTCCGACTCCGACTCCGACTCCGACTCCGATACTAAGTGGAGATTTCAATGCAAACTTTATATCGGAACAATCAAAATTATTGATAGAATTGTTTAGAAGTAAATTAACATTGGAAATGGTAAGCAATCCTATTGAAGTGACAACAAGATCGGGGACAACTCTCGCTGCAGTATTTGCAAGACAGTTAGACAAAATTGAATCAAGAATATTTATATCATATTTTAGCTATCACAAGCCAATTGTTTCTATAATAGAATCATAGAAAATTAAATGTCATAAAGTGTTAATAAAAATTCGAAAAAAAATTAAAGAAAGAAGTTTCACTTCAGCCATGTGGTCTAAGCAAACACCAATTTTTTAAATAAATTATAAGCAATATTTCTTACATACAACCGCATTCTTAAGTACAAAAAATGTACTATTGGTAATCAAAACATAGACAAATATGATTAAATAGGTTCTCCAGGGTATCAATAAGAAGACGAATCATTTGCAGGGTGAAAAATGGTACTTATGAAATGTTCATATTTTAACGCTTTTTCTAAGTACAATTTTTAAAAAAATTAATTGATTTCATCGTTTTCAAAAGTGGTGGACATTTATAAAGTAATATACATTTGATAAAAGTTGAAATGTGAAAGTTGATTTATTAGCAAATGCACTACTAATTCTTCGATCGGGATTACTGTGCGACGCAAGGGTGACTCGTTTGTCCGGACGACGCGACAGTTGAAATGCATTGAATTTAATTGACGGTTTCGCACGGAAAACAACTTTCTTACCGACCAGGCGACTTTGTACCAGCATAAATTGAGCTTGATAGGGAAAAATTTATTTTAGAAATTGAATCCCGAAGAGCGATTTGGGACTTATCCCATAATGATTACGCAAATCGAGACATTAAAAGAACGAAATGGGAGAAAATTGTTAATATATTTGCAGCTGAAGGTGCTTCCGAACATGGAAAAAAGGAATCTGTTTGATAATCTGTGGGACACTGACAACTTTCGAAGACTCGCTGCACATGGTCGCTGAGCTCGGTCACCGAGTACGGTCGCTTAATTTTCAGTCTCTCGGCGACTGGTCGACAGTGCGTAACAGCGGAGGTGATGACGAAAATGGACAGGGAGGAGGTGAAGCGAGCCTGCAGCGGGTTCAGGTACAAGCTCAAGAAGGTTGTGTAGCTAGTGAAGACTGCATCGAGTAATTCTATTCTTTATACTATTCACTACTTTTGTTCGAACTGGCGACAGAATATATTGACACTCTTCTGGAACTTAAACTGTTTTTGTTTAAGTGCTTTTTTCGGATTTACCTCGACGCCCCTGTAATTGGAAGACTTCAGAAGACTTCATAAGATAAAGTGTGTTCATATATACCATTTGTGACTATAAACAAGTGTGGAGTCAGCATCTGTGGTTGCATGAAGATAAAATTGAAAAAGAAACATTAGAAAAAAGAAACTCCAAACGTTTGTGCTTAACTTACCTTCTCATTAGAAATTCATTATATCATTTTGCAACCGTTTTGTTACTTCGCGTCACTTCGCGTTCTGTTAGCTCTACTGATTCGAGTAAAAATTGTTACGAATTTTACACAGATCTTCGCGGAAACATGTTATTCAAAGTGTCCCGCTTCTCAATAGCAAAGAATTGGAAAGTACACAAGAAACACGTGCACTTCACTGAATGACCAACTTACGTAACGTGAAAGAGCACGTGAGAAATCAGAAGTCAATGTTCAATATCACTACTATTTTATTCGAGTATCATAAGACTTAGTTTCGTTAACAGCCTGTTTAGAAACATTTACTTTTATTTGACAGGTCACGTACATTTTGTAAGGTGCTTTAAGTGAATCACCATAATTGTTCCATCGCGAAGGAACACGCGCACGTGGAGTTTGCGTCGACAAGGCTATTTTTGAGATAAGACTTATTTGACATTTGGCGACCATTCGACGTCCAACTTTCGTTTCCGTCCTTCCTCAATAGCCGTGACGTGTCAGAAACCGAAGAAGTTGCCGAGGGTTAACCTGGAGAAATCCGGACGACGCACAGTGAAAAAATTAAGAACGTGAAATTGTCTCCTTCCGCATGATTTTCCCAACATTCAAGTGCAATTTAAAAGAAAACTATTAGGTATATCCGAGTTGGGTTTAGATAATACGAAAGCTTATAACTTCCAGGATTTTATAGTTCAGTAAAGGGAACACAAGTTTTTCGCCTTTTGACCTAACATTGACTATACTGGGATGAACTATGATTTGTTGACTACACGATGCGATAAAATTCATTTGCGACAACTTGCGACAAATATGATTTTTTTTATTTTTATCATCCAAATACCTCTTACCAAAGGCACATACTATACTCATGCGTGATCCACACTGCCAATGGTCTGCCAAACAACGGTATACATTTCAATGTATACGTACATGTGTTTTTTATCATCCATGGGAAAACCCAAATGATGGTGTTTTATTGTCCATGCCTGCGGAAAAATAGCATTCTAAAAATTGCCTTGATTCGTTACACAGTTCTCGTAAAGTAAAAAGGTGAGTGTGAACGTTACTTTTGCTAGCTTGAAAATATTAAAATGATATTACAGAGAATTCTCTCTGCTTTATTTCGATCAGAGTTTTCTAATCTCTTTCCTGAGAACGGAAAACGCCCTATTCCACCCCTTTGTTGTAGTCTTATGCTTATATGCTTCAGTTGGATGCAGTCTAGCCGGCACAAAGCATGATTCAGTACAGGGACAATTTCATAAGATTTCCTAATTTAGAAATCTTGAGAGTATTCCCACTTAGATTTCAGGGTATATAAACCCTCGAATTTTAACCCTCGAGGGCAGTGCTTAAAGTACAAACGGGTTATACCCGTCGTTACGTTGAATTTCGTTTTGGAGCTGGTTGTATTTAGTGAGATCGGGCCTAGTCACCCTTTCGAATCGAATAACTTTATTGATTCCACGAGTACGGTATTAATCTATCTTGGCATAATTATTTAATCACTCCGTGTTCCCCGCATCGCCAGATCGTCATTCAACAGACAGTAGTACTTAGGTAACTACACAATATTGTTCATATACACTCAATTCTTACCGCGACAGTAACAGTTGTAACAGAGCCAGTTTCTTGTAATATACAATATAGTTCAAGGTAACTTTGAGTAACATTTGATTTTAACCGGCCATTCAGATCCAGTAATTCTTAGTTGACCGTTTCCACATGATACAATCTTACCGTTCGGGTTGTATCAATTAATTTATAATATTAGAGTTACGAGGCCGTTACTAACATATCCTAGGAGCTACCTGATCTTGTATCAAGAACCCAGAACTGTTACCCAACCTATGCGGCTCCCTGATTTCTCATCAGGTTTGTCCGTATCCTACAGCTCCCCCATTTGGCGTCGGATTCGTCTGTGCTTTTATTCAACCTCTTAGCAGCTTCCCGATTTCGCATCGGGTTCGTCCACGCAGTCTCTCAAACATCCTACCAGCTCCCTGATTTCCCATCAGGTTCGTCCGTGCACCTTACTGCGGGATCAGGACCCTCCCGACCAAATACTGTATGGAGATTAGGAGAAGTAGGAGGGTTCCGTGGGTATGTGCAGGCGCTGATCAGCTACAACCGCGAGGTCCCGGGTTCAATTCCCGGCGCGGAATTTTTCCTAAGATCCTACATTACTAACAATTAAAAACCATATTCCTCTTTAAACCATAAGCCACTCGCCGGCCAAGCGCGCTACCGCTTGGCCCGGCCTCGTAACAGTCGAAGGAAAACCTCTCAAGCTGAGCATAGTAAATTGAACATAATTGTCGCAGACTTAGGTGTTTACTGAAGCACGAATCCATGACAGAGTAGATTTGTTCGCACATTTCGAGTATTTGAGAAATTAAAAATTTACAACATTGAAAAAGAATGAAATACGTTTCTCAGTCAACAGTCAAACGTCTAAGAACGCGGCATGAGTTTATGTTCCAGTTACTTTTCTGAAGGTTGCAAACTAGAAAACACTGTAAAAAATCAGCCGATCTTAACAGGTAACAGTTAAGTAACCGCTACTGTGTATAACATCCATAAATATTGAAAGCAACTAGTCAAGGAATAGTACTATAGAAAACAAAACAAGGAACCTTTGGATCAACATAATTCGATAAAACAATGAGATAGCCTCAGTGCATAATCAAGAAAATAAAATTATTGAAGTGGCACCGACTACGCGGTTTTTCCAACAATAAAATCACGAAGCTGGTCGATCGAAATGTGACGATAATTAGAGACCTGTTAAACGATTGCTTTACGGCGTACGAATATTAAAGAACCAGCTTCGCGGTGGGGGTAGTGCGAAAAGAAAATTATGAAGATATCATTAAAGGGGTAAAAAGTCAATGGAAGGTGAATGACGCAAAGTAACAAGATCGCATGGAAGCGAAGTGTTGCTCGTACGGGGTAAACTTGAAGGTAAAACGTTGATCTAGACAGCAGATAATGGTCGAGCGTTGCAATAAGGAGCGTACGACTGAGAAGAGAACGAAAAACTATGGGACAAAAAACTAAAATCGTTGATGCAACCGTCCAGTTCGCATCCGTTCCTTCTTAATGCATCGACTTTGTTTACAGTGTTACGATAAAGATACAAAATATAATTATGATTGGCGTTCGATCCTTTAATGATAACGCTAATTTTGTGTATACCGTTTCCGAGATCTGTTAACATCATGAATTAGACGCACAATGTTGTTGGAAACCACGAACGGTATCAAATCATGTTCGCATATAGGTAGGTAGATGGAACAGATTCCGAAGAAAAAGAATAAGAAACACGAAATATTAATCTGCCGGCAATTGCAAGCCATACAAATACTTTCCTCATCGCAGCTATAATCTCAACCGGTTATTAAAAGTAAACATCGCATCATTTCCCGACAAAATACATGGTAGGTCTTCTTGGGAGATATCATCGAACTGCTGCGATTCGAAGGATTTGTAGTAATACCACTGATACTCGCTATACCCTATCGTATAAATTGCTTACAATATAATGTTGACTACATCGGGTACTTTTAACAAGATGTCTTCTTCACACCGGTTTTAAAAACAGTTTACAAGGGGAGAAATTTAGGATTGTCGCCTCCGGTACATTGCAGAACAAGCTTGCATTTGCATAGTCTATAGACTTCAAAATACACCATTCAAAGATACCGTAGTCATAGAATAAACCGAGACGAAACGATGATGGTTACCTCATTGATAGTAGAAGACTAATAGCCAAACCTTAGAAAAATGATTTATTATTACAAATTCATTTAACTTGGGCGTTTAACTTAAATATTAGCAATGAAAAATAATAAAACATTTTAAAATCATTTTTGTGAAAAATAGAACTGTCATAAAGAAATCTTCAAATTAACAAACAATTATAATTCACTCATAATAATGTTAACTGTGGGTGGGCGAATAAATTTTTTATTACAGTTAATAGAATACCAATTTCTCAATGGGTTGTACGAATCCTCAATTTTTAGGTAGTTTCCAATTTTATGAATCTTTTAATAGATCCGCGACTTACTAACTCAATGAATAGATCAGCTAACTGTTTTTTTTGTTTCTGTATCCATCGCTGGTGAGATTTAAATTACACACGGAGAACAAGTAACTCTTCTTCATAAAATTAGAGTCCTACAGCGAAGGCTCTAACCGGGTTTTGGAGGTAAGAATCGCCCCAAGACCGGCTTAGTCGGATGTGAAAGTTCGATAGTCTACCAAGAACGAAACCTTTCTGTCAAGTTTCAATCCGATGTCTCATCTGTAAGGATAGTGACAGGGGAAAATCAAAAATCAAGTTCTTTCCCCTTTTTCTCCAATTAATCACAATTAAAAATTCCGATAAAATCTGACACACTTTGGGTATCATACCCCATGTCAGATTTCATACAGAAGTTAAAAAATCACACTTACGAAATTAATTCAGGAATACGATATTGTTATTAGCACTATCCTCCATTGTTTTCAAATTTTTTCTATGGTACGCCGCGGCACACAGTGGTTCGGACGCGAAAAAAACCAATTTTTTGAATGTTAAATACACACGTTTTTGCATTACAGTTACATAGTAGGATAGTTGAAATGCTGTAAACAATAAAAAAATATGAAAATACCGTTAATTGTAAGGGTTTTATAGCATGAAAATAAGGGAACTTTATATAGCAATTCTGAGGCACAAGCGCGCCCACAAGGTAACGCAAGTAGAAGTATCTACAAAATTACAAATAAAAAATCATTTTATAATCTGATTACGTAAATATTAAACACATACATTACATGACAGAAGTCAATAATATCTTTATAGATTTCAGTAGAACACAAGTTGAGCACAGAGGTATCATTATTCATAAAATCGGAATTTAATTAGATGTAACTTTCTTGAATTATGAACAAATGCTTTAGATAAAAGTTTAATGGTTTTATATGTACTGTAATGTGATGTGTTCAGTTTTTTATAAGGAAAACTATAGAGGAGATGTCATTGAGAAGGTCATTGTTCTTTTTTTAGATATAATCATGTTTTATAATACATTATTTGATTTCATTTACACACAATCTACAATCTTCCATTTAAAAGTTGGAGAACAAATGTGCATACAAAACAACGACAAAATGAATCAAAGAGAATAATTCAAGAAAAGTTTAACAAAAATTGTGTCTGAGAGTATATTACGTAAAAGAAGGCTTCAGGACGAGAAATGATGGTAATACGTCAAGAAGATTTTTTAGTAATCCGAAACTAACAACACAAATAACCGGAGTAAACGAGGATCTGATTAATCGTTTTTCTATCAAACTCCAAACCATTAATTGCGGTTGTGCAATTGATCCGGAAAAATTTGACAAATATTGCAAAGAAACTACCGACCTATATGTGCACCTGTATAGATGGTATTTCATGCCAAACACAGTTCACAAAATACTTTGGCATGGCAGTAGAAGCGGTTATGCTGCATATAGGAATGCTAAAGGAAGAAGCACAGGAAGCACGAAACAAGAAATATCGACAGTACCGATTGAAACATTCGAGAAAATGTTCTCGCATTACATCTAATGATGATGTTATGCATGTGCTTCCCGTTTCTTCGGATCCATATGTCCATATATATATATATATATATATATATATATATATATATATATATATATATATATATTATTATATATTTTTTTTTTATTATTTATATATATAATAAAATATATATATACATGTATATATATTTTTTATTATTGATATATATAATAAAATATATATATACATGTATATATATTTTTTATTATTTATATATATAATATACAGGGTGTCCTAAAAATGTCTCACTTCCTTCAAAGGGGAGGTTCCTGAGGCCATTTGAAGCGACATTTTCCTTTCCAAAAATGGCCGTTTCGGCTTTGTTAAGGAGTTATTAACGAAAAACACGGACCAATCAGAGCGCGACCTAGAGGCGTGTTGGCAGAGACGGCCACACGCGACAGAAGTCGAGCGATGGTGATACACCGCGGTCGAAAGCAAAGAACAAACAAGAGAAGAAAATTTTTCGAGTCCTATGTCGGATAGTTCAAATTTGAATATGTTGTAGTCTTTAGTAGTCTATGAAGGAATCTCGAAGGATTTTTCGAAATCTTGAAAAATGTTGGATTTGCAGACGTGTAAAGAAAAGTGGCAACTTTTCTTCGATAAATTATAACACTAGAACTAACGTACCGAGGAAAATGTGATTTTAGGAGCTTGTAGTGAACACAGAAGAGTATCTATTGAAAATATTTCGATTTGAAAAAAATGATTTTTTCACCATTTACTTTGAAAAAGGTTTAAACAAATGCAATTTTCCTATAGCCGGGACTGTTTTATAAATAAGAAAGAAAACGAGGTAACAGCTCCAAGTCTCCTCTTTACGGACCTATTTTTTAAGAGGCAGTCGCTTTAAAATTGACGGAATTAGAATTATTTTAAAACCTTGCTTACCTTGGTTCTCCTGTAGAGCCCCAGCGAGGTGAAAATGATTCCTGTATTCACAAATTGTTCTGCGTGAAACGCTAAACCTGCCTACTCGTTAAATTCACAAGAGCATTTTAATTATTCGCTCTATGAAATTATCGAGCAGAAGGGGTCAATGTCCTTTCAGTGCACGATCCGGCCCACATTGTTAATTTATTCACGATCACAATAAAACTATTCACATATATCCATTGGGTCCACAAACGTTGAAAGAAATCCACACAAATGATTCACAGAAATCCACATATCACGCACAACTAGTTCACATTTGATGCACGTAAATCGACTGTTTCGACTGGCCCGTCCGTGAAAATCCGTCCGTCTATGCTGGCTATCGTAGGAAGACTAGTTTAGGACAGCTGACGAGGTTAACGGCCTTTCAACACCACGACCGCCCCTAAGCAGAGAGTCTGAAGGATCCGCGTGTCCTAGCAGGTAATAAACGAGGAAAGCGCCTTGACTTCTTCGTGAAAACGTTTAGCATTTTATTGACCTACTGCACACATACAGGAATCATTTTCACCTCGCTGGGACTCTACAGGAGAACCAAGGTAAGCAAGGTTTTAAAATAATTCTAATTCCGTCAATTTTAAAGCGACTGCCTTTTAAAAAATAGGTCCGTAAAGAGGAGACTTGGAGCTGTTACCTCGTTTTCTTTCTTATTTATAAAACAGTCCCGGCTATAGGAAAATTGCATTTGTTTAAAACTTTTTCAAAGTAAATGGTGAAAAAATCATTTTTTCCAAATCGAAATATTTTCAATAGATACTCTTCTGTGTTCACTACAAGCTCCTAAAATCTCATTTTCCTCGGTACGTTAGTTCTAGTGTTATAATTTATCGAAGAAAAGTTGCCACTTTTCTTTACACGTCTGCAAATCCAACATTTTTCAAGATTTCGAAAAGTCCTTCGAGATTCCTTCATAGGCTACTAAAGACTACAACATATTCACATTTGAACTATCCGACATAGGACTCGAAAAATGTTCTTCTCTTGCTTGTCGCGTATCTAACAGCTGTTCGTGCCGCGCGCCTCCGTAATATCGCGGTGCAGCGTTCGCTTTAAATAATTCTAATTCAGTCAATTTTAAAGCGCCTGCCTTTTATAAAATAGGTCGTAAAGAGGAGACTTGAAGCTGTCATCACGTTTTTTTTCGAATTTTTAAAACAGTCCCGGCTATAGGAAAATGGGATTTGTTTAAAACATTTGCAAAATAAATGGTGAAAAAACCATTTATTCCAAATCGAAATATTTTCAATAGATACTCTTACGTGTTCACTACAAGCTCCTCAAAACTCATTTTCCTCGGTACGTTAGCTCGAGTGTTATAATTTATCGAAGAAAAGTTGCCACTTTTCTTTAAGATTTCGAAAAATCCTTCGAGATTCCTTCATAGGCTACTAAAGACTACAACATATTCAAATTTGAACTATCCGACATAGGACTCGAAAAATTTTCTTCTCTTGTTTGTTCCTTGCTTTCTACCGCGGTGTATCACCATCGCTCGACTTCTGTCGCGCGCGGCCGTCTCTGCCAACACGCCTCTAGGTCGCGCTCTGATTGGTCCGTGTTTTTCGTTAATAACTCCTTAACAAAGCCGAAACAGCCATTTTTGCAAAGGAAAATGTCGCTTCAAATGACCTCTGGAACCTCCCCTTTGAAGGAAGTGAGACATTTTTAGGACACCCTGTATATTCATTTCAAACGTGGAAAAAACGCTTCCTGTGATTATATATACACTGTACATAACACAGATATGCTATTGTTATCAATTCTACTGTTTTGAAACAGTGAAACACATTGGTTATATTTTACAATAATTATTCCAGAAGCAGATATTGCTTATTTTATTTTATATCTTATTATACAATTATCAGGTAGCGTATCTTCTTCAGTTTGTATATATATATTATAAATACAATAAGAAAAGGGCCGAAGAAAAAAATCTTGAATTGGATAAAAGTATGAAAGTTCTACTACAAGAAAGTAATCAATAATTAATGATATTCTATTAAATTTTTGTTTAATTAATTTTTATCATTAACAAATCATAAAACTGTATATTTCATTGTTATTATTACTAATTTTGATCATCCTTAATTAATTTTTCTTAATTCTGTTTTTTTAAACTAAACTATTGCTTTATTTTGGATCAGCCATTTTGTTTTTAGTCATTTTTACTTCAAATCTGTAATCAGCGCCCTCAAAAACACCGGTATACCAATTTTTATAAGTTGAAGTTCAAACATACGTACATGTTTTCGGATTTTTACTGGAACATTATGCAATGTTACATATTTCAACATTCAGAGAAACACTATGCAGATTTTAAAAGTTACTGCAAATCAGATAACGAAACCTGATATATTCATTACATTTCAATGTTATGAACGTATTCCCAACAGTTATAAATGTATTTTTCGAAAAGATAAATAATAAAATTGGTACTTATAAGGTTAATAGTTTTTCTACAAAATACAGGGTGTTTATGAAAAAGTATCAAAGACATTAAGGGTTTACAGTACTCGTCGGAAGGTGCAAAAATGTTCACTCAACATGGTACCCACAATCATTGTTTTCGATGTACAATTGATTTTTATCGTTCACGAACATTTAATATTGTTAACATAGGATCCAAGCTTAAGGAAACGTTCTTCTCAATCAATCTATTTGTTGATAAATAAAACGTAGATTTAATGCAAATAATAGGAATGTGTTCCGTCTTATTTCGAATCCGTACTGTTCAAGTGCTGTACTACCGTGGAGTATCAAAACCGTGTTGCACGGAATTCAAAAGTAACACGGATAAATATATTAATATCGAAACCATATTAAGTCTGGATTCTTGGTTGGAAAATTGTCTACTGAATTGGTTTTTTAGTAAGAATAGCAACGCAGAAATTCTGTATTATTATATGTATTTACAAAACGGACTCTCTGTTTATGTTAAAAACACAGTGTAATGGAAACATTCTTATTATATGAATTATACCATGATAGGGTAATTAATCGTGCTATTTGGAAACCGTATTACAATTATAAGAGAACTGTGGCAATTTTCGTACCGTGTTATCGAAACCGTGTTACAAGAGGATTGACTGTACCAATAAACTGGATAAATACTTTTACGATCATAAGTACTTTTGCGACAGTGACAGTAACCTTTTCACTATCCACTTGTGATTGATTTACGTTCACACGTCAAACGAGAGTCAGCAATGAGTTTACAATCCGCTCACGTAATTAACCAGCGCGGTGTCATTACCGTCAATATCGTTTTATCGTATTTTCTAAAACGAACTGAAACGGTGGCCGGTAGTGGCGTTATCAGGATTATTGGTGTCATCTCCTTCCCGAAGAAATCGAACAGCAACCTGGTCACTACTGGTTAGGGTGAGTAGAAAGCCGGCGTGCACAGCTCGTATGCTGCCGATCGGCTTCAATTATTCAAATAAGCGTAGATGAGATACTCGATAGCCTTGGCGGATATGCAGCAGCTGTTGGGTACCATGTGCCGCCGACTCGAGGAAGCGTCGCGTCGTGGAACCCACGGGTGCAACCCGTAATTCCTGGACGATCTTTCCTCGAGCAGGCTGGGTGTGCTAGGGCTGTTTGCGGCCAAAGCTTCGACGCGAGGAACTTGAACGAGGTATGGGCACCTGCTTGCTGCTAGGTGTACGTAGTGTTGGGTCATCAAGCCGCCAAGCGTGTTCAAGCCTACGGTTGGATTGAATTGCTTCAAACAGGCAGATCGGCCTAATCAAGCCGAACGATCCAGACCAAGTCCAGCGCACTGTCCATCCGTCAAATGATGAGTTAGGTAAAGAAAACGGTGTCTCTCTATCTTGACTCTCCTACCAATGCACGCATCGATGGTATCGGAAGAAGATGATGACGAAGAACGACAGCGGTCCTATATCGAGACCGAGTGAAATGGAACGATGACCTCACAGGCTTGAGGGACTACGCCGATGCTGTCAAATCATACTATTTAACTCGATCTCGGTGTGACCTGCTGTCGTTCTTAGTTATCGTTTTCAGCAAATGGCGACAGTGCGTGCTATGGTAGGAGAGCTTCGATAGAATGCGATTCTTTACGTATTCTTTAACCATCATCTGACGGATGAACAGCACAATACTCCTAATCAGGATGGCCAGGAAAAGTTTTTACGCTTCCCCCTCTATCATCAGATTCCCCTCTAGCAACTCTTTGCACGAGGAGAATATGTGACAGCGGTTGGCTAGCAGGTATTTACTAGCAACAGTAGTGGGAACAATGTAACGTTACGTATTCTCCTCGTGCAAAAATTCGCTAGAGAAAAATCGATCTACATTTCGTAGTAGAGAAGGAAGCATTTAGCGGGGAATACACAGCGTCTAGTAACCCTGTTCCTAACCTCATATTCCGCCTTGCTCTGGACCATTCGGCTCGAGCAGCTTGATACGGCCAGCTCTTTCTGTTTCAAGAAATTCAAGCCAACCATAACCCTGAACGCGCTCGACGGCTTGATAACCCAACACTAGCCGTAGGCTGTTGACTGCTGCTGGCTGCGAAGCGGTACAGAGTCAAATGAATTTTTCTCGGCCAGGCAGACCGAAGCAGAAACAGCGTGGCATGCGGCGGACCGTCCGGCCTAACGACGTCAGCTTAGCTGGAAGAATGGGCCGACTCGACGAAGTGTCGAGGGAATAATTACGTTCCTGCGTAAACGCGGATTAACGAGACGATTGTTCCCCGTTGTTACAGTCTACGAGCCGGGTGCGCGTGGACCCGCTTCCTCGATTGTAGCGTCCTGCGAGCACCCCAAAGAATGTTCATCACTGCTCTCAAGAAACTGGAAGCTAGAACTCCCTAGCTCCACAGCTCGGCCACAGAGGTAATGACAACTTGTCTTTTTCGTGACGTCGCGGCAACGTTGTACATGCGCCAACCTTTTTCATCGTGTTTTCATCTATGGACC
The DNA here is from genome assembly GCA_913789915.3 of Sphecodes monilicornis. Lineage (NCBI taxonomy): Eukaryota > Metazoa > Arthropoda > Insecta > Hymenoptera > Halictidae > Sphecodes > Sphecodes monilicornis. The sequence continues at coordinate 680,201 of OU565289.1, forward strand.
AGCTGGAATGCTGAGTGAAACCGAACCACTCCGGGAATCCGGTGGTTTCCTTACTCTCAGAATGTTAGGTTGCGGCTGGATCGCGGGAACAGTGAGATAAACGAATACTTCCAATTAGTAATCGACGTTAATGAGCTTCTTACGGTCTTGTATTTTTACCCGATACACGCAATCACAATGCCATGCCGGCTCCTGCGGCACATATGATAAATATCGCTGCGGGTAATTAGGAGAGCATTATCGCGCTAATAATTATTACATATGTATATGCTTGGTAGGCTCGTCAGGTTCATTGCTTAACGCAAAAGATCACCGCATAGAAAGTTGCAGATTGAAGATATGGTAATTACAAGATACTTACAAGATACTTGCTAGTTTCTAACTATTCAAAAATTGAGATGATTGAAATAATATAAGATATAAAAACGTGACAAGTACGCCCGGTGGTGAGTTTCAATGTATATGTGGTGTTTTAAAACTAATTCGAAAATATTCTTTGTAACAATAAAACAATTATCAAATGAATTATCAATAAAACAAAGTCGTAAATTATCATGTTTTGGCATATTTTAATTTATGAGAATCGAATGTATCTAAATATTCTTAATTACGTGCTGAATATTCCTTTCTGTAATTATGTAAAATCTCTAACTTGATTACAGGTGTTTACACGTGATTGCTTTAAATTAAGATAAAACCAAAGAGAGCATACTAAATAATATTATAAAACAGTGTTTCGTTAGATATTTTGGTGTGTTTATCATTGTTTATTTTTATTATATTTTGACATAAAGCATTGTAAAATATGGCGTATTATGATGGTCTGCGTAAAAAGTCCTTTGTTGGGGAAATTATGATCAACATTATTTTCGAAAAATATAAAACAAAAGGATGAAAACACACGCGTACACAGAATACTTAGTCAAATAAATTTCTGATCAGATAATTGTAATACCAGCGGACATTATATAAATAACATTCTCTCTAAAGTGTTCGTTAATTACTAGTATCCGAAAGCTTAATAATATTCAACTTAACCTAGTATTTAAGTAAAATTAATTTGCCGACCAAACATGATTTTGAAAAAAGACTAGACATTTTTAAACCAACAAACAGATAATTTATCAATTACTCAGCAAATTACGAATACCTGACCCGGATTCGCAATCTTATACGGGTGGCGGGTGGTGCTACAAAATTATTATGAATTCTACTCTACTACAAGTAATATATTATCGTGGTACCACATTAATTTAACGAATGTATAATTACTGTCACTTTACATGTACTCCATGATATACCCATCGGAAAAAGGTAAAAGAAACATGCTGATAAGAATTGAAACTTAAAGCTGTTTATGGATTTTCTGTATAAGATGACACGTGGTGGCATTATACAGGGTGGTCCGTTTAAATAAGAACGCCTATATATCTCTTCTGGTTATTGTGATGCAAAACATATTTGTTATGGAATGTGCATGGTGTCAATGGACCAAATATCTGGCACGAATATCTTTTCCGAGGGTCATTTTTTTCGGAGTTGTCAAGGTCATCGATGTTTTTTGGTACATAACTACATTTTTTTTATTGCACCTTGTAACTGATGGAAAAATAAATTCAGATATGTATAATAACATGACCTTGAAATGACCTTGATCCTCGAAAATTAAAGTTTTACCTAGAACTGATGTCGAATATCTTCGGCCTCGACTCCTGAACCTATGAATGCGAAGAAAATATTCTTTATCACACTAAGAATATCGATCAACAGATGTGTGTATGTGTTACCTGTTAAAACAACACTCACGTTCTCTTAAGTTATCATCAGAGAAGTTCAAAATGGCGTCCTTCTACGTTGATACATTTTCTTTCAATTGTTTCGACATTGTTTCGGCTTGATCGATAATCGAGAGCCTGATGCCGGGACCGCTCAGAATTGAACGCTGAGGGAGTGGTGACGGTTGGAATCGAGCAGATGACACAATTTCACGTTCAGTAACTTTAATAACGTCACAAGGCGATACACGTCGATACACGATAACAGACGACACGAACTATTTAAATATAAAGGAAACATAGAATAGCGACGATGCCGCGAATAAACGTAGTCTTTGAAATTGTGACGATGTCACGAGATGTATGAAAATGCGAGCGTGTGCTGCGAGATTCGAACGAGAAGTGGTCGTTCGACAGCGTACGGTAACGCACGGACGTTGGAAACGATCGATTTGGGGTTGCGCTGATTGGTAGATTTGACCCAACTTTTGTTCTTGGCATGAGATTCAAACGGAGGAGTTTGCCGTTGGTGAAGATGTTTATCGTACGAAGGAGAAAACGCCTCAGCGGGCGCGCGCTAGCGATACAAAACATTAACGCGCGAACAACGGCGTTCGACTCGGTGTCGATCGCGGTCGAGCTGCCTCCGGTTGAACTCTTACGCTAATACAATACCGAACAGACATTAATATCAGCACAAGCTCTAACTATTCGGTTCTTCATATCCTCTGGTGTAGTTGGTCCTTCATTATAAACTGTTTGTTTCAATTTTCCCCACAAAAAAGTCCATTGGTGTGAGGTCTGGTGAACGCGGTGGACATCCTACAACCCCGGTACGACCAATCCATCGATTTGGAAATTTTAAATCCAAAATTTGTTTGACAAGGCGTGTAGAATGAGCCGGACAACCGTTATGCTGATACCACATTCTTAAACAGATATCTAGCGGTACATCATGAACAAGCATTTGTAGCTCATTTTGCAAGATTGTTACATACTTTCCTCCATTTAAAGCACCGTTTATGACATAAGGACCAATTATTTGATTATTTAATATGCCACACCAGACATTTACACTCCACGGTCTTTGTTTATCCACTAATCTTAGCCAGTGTGGGTTGTCAGTTGACCAATAATGCATGCTTCTTAAATTTAGCTGTTCATGGTTGGTGAAAGACATCAGTAAATAGTATTCTTTTAAAAAATGATTCGTCATTTTCGTATTGCTGCAAACCCCACCGAGAAAAATTCATACGATTTACAAAATCTGTTCCGTGAAGGTCCTGATGTAACGATAGATGATAAGGATGAAATTTTTCTTCTTTCAACATCCGTATTATGCTTGTTTTAGAAATGCCAGTTTCACGCTCGAGTTGTCTTAAACTCATATGTGGAGTTTCGTTAACTTTATCGACAATAATTATTTTGTTTCTTTAGTTCTTAACAGTTCTGGTTCTTACACGCTTTTTCACAACAGTGCCAGTTTCACGAAAATGACTGATCAACTTTTTATAAGTAGAAAGTGATGGACAATTACGGTCTGGAAATTTATCTTTATACATTCGAACTGCTTGCCTTAAACAATGATCAGCTTTACCGTAAATGAATACCATATCAACTTTCTCTTGCATTGAGTAATTCATTTCAAACAGCACGTCGATACACGGATAGATAAATTGAAACTGATCGAAATTTCAAATCGTTAGGTATCATCAGTATTGCGACAGTAAACATGTTTATTTACATTCACGCTCTTGATGTAGAGTCTTGGTCAAAGCCTACGATCTCAATAGACATCAGTTCTAGATAAAACATTAATTTTCGAGGATCAAGGTCATTTTAAGGTCATGTTATTATACATATTTGAATTTATTTTTCCATCAGTTACACGATGCAATAAAAAAAATGTAGTTATGTACCAAAAAACATCGATGACCTTGACAACTCCGAAAAAAATGATCCTGGGGAAAAAATATTCGTGCCAGATATTTGGTCCATTGACACCATGTACATTACGTAACAAATATTTTTTGCATCACAATAACCTGAAGAGATATTTTGGTGTTCTTACTTGAACGGACCACCCTGTATAATCACAAAAACTTGTTAAAACATTGTTCCAATATTAATCTCAATTAGAAATAATAGAAAAAAAGGCCGAATAATTAAAGACAAATAAACATAGGTTTTTTAAATAGCGTTTCATCAATACTATAGTTAATATTTTAGCAATTATAATTTTATTATTTTCCTATCTTTATATTTCGCGAAACTTTATTAGATAATATACCAAACTGTTAAAAACTGTTGAAAATAACTTTACATCATCCACACATTTTTGAAGATTGCTTCAAGGAATTTTCGAAACTTGCTTGATTATAGCTACTGTATGTGTAGCTATGTTCGCCACGTCGCACACTGGTTCACTCGCCCGATCTAGCTATTCATTTGGTAAAAAAGCAAAATCCTCATATCAATGTTTATCGATTGTATATTGCTTCCTATATGTCCATGACATTCAAAAATGATGAAAATAATGAGATTTTTTTAAAATTGTGATTAGAACAATCGATCAAAAATAAACACTTTATGAATCCTATTTTTCACCGAAAAAATTATCTCTTTTCTTATTGATATCCTGCAAAATCTGTTTAATATTATGTGCCCATCTTTGTTTCAAATGAATAGTATTTGTCTATACTAAGCGTGTATCTTGTGTACTAAGATTTAATATTTATAATTTATTGAAATAACAATGTTCAATTAACTAAAGAGAATCTTCAAAGTTTTCTATCATTGGTGAAGGATATCTTTTGAGTTCCATATGGTCCCGCATTGTATCAAAGTGCATTATTTTCGGTGCACTTTTCCCTATCAAATCATGCAAGATTCACATTCCAGTCGGTCCTGGTATACAAGTTATTATTGTTTAAAGAGTATGTGTCGCCTGAACTGCGGCCGAACCTCTGGCACGGTGCATCACGCGCTAAGATTATTTTATGATTACGAATCTCAAACGTTCAATCTGTATAAATTGAAGAAAATTGTAAAAGGTATAACATGCCATTAAGTATACATAAAGTGTTAATCCACGATGCGAGCATAATAAAATCTGTTAAACTACCAATTGAAATGTTTTCTGAGGAGGCCATGAAATCGAAAAATAAAGACTTTCGGAGTATTAATATTATATTAATACCTCCGATCTCTTTGAATAATAGACAAGTTTTTAAGAAACGAACGCATTTTGATGTCGAAGTTAAGAAATTAATGTCAGCAGAGATTGAAGAAGAAAGTGATGACAATTAAACTAAAAATACATTTTAGTAAACTGCTATTTTTGTTAACAAAAGTTATATATTTATTTTATATAATTAAAATTATGTTTTTCGTACTTGTTTAAATAAAATATTTTTAATTATGTTTATAATATGGTACTAACTCTGATATAATTGCAATTGTACTATAATAAAAGCCATTACTTTAAAAATGATGGAATATTGTGTTTATTTTAAACCTAAACCTGATTTATCAAGCACTCTCAATAATCTGAGAAAAAATGTTTTAAACAAAACTTAATTAACATCAGGCGGTCTACCAATTTGAATCCAAAAAATTTTTCATGCATAAAAAATTGGTCACCTTGAATTTTTAAAAGTTAACATGTATTTTTGACTTTATAATATAGTAGTTGATAGCAAAACGAATCCAACGAGCTGAATCAGATACGTGGACTAGTGTCGTTTGAACCTGCAGCATTTTCGAGAACAAACATTCCTTAATTTTTCCCTGCTATATCATGCAACATTTTTCTAGGAAAAAATTAACGGTGGATCGAGAAAATGGAGGATTCAAGCTTTAAAATGAGTACAAGTTTATTATCGCACTATTTCATTTTAATGAAATTATTGCTCTTTAAACGTTTACATATTTTCGAGAATGGAAAGTTTAGTGTTTAAATAAGATTGAATCCACTGTATAAAAACATTTGCAAATTTTATGAATCCAAAGTATTCACAAGCATGTGAAATGCAATCAGGCAAAGACATTAATAAGAGTTATAAAGTACTTCATACGTTTTCACTCAATAAACCTTCCCATTGCAAAAATTAATTTCTGGTACATACTCGCTCACGGTAAAGAGGAATTTTCAGACACTATCTTTCGTGCGTCCTTCACATAAAAAATGAAAAGAGAATTTATTGATCCTTCGACAGGATAGTTGTCAAAGCAACGGACTTAATTCCAGCTGAACTGTGTGATCGAGGAATACCTTAGAATTCACTACCGTTCGAATAATTACGAGCCGCGCCGTGTACTTTCAACCAGGAGAGAAGAAGAAAAGATTTATCTACGGAAGATTGTACTGACCGGTTGTTCAAGCAGCGGGGTGCATTTATAAATAATGCAACCAAGATGAAGAAAGCAGGTAGCCCCGGTTAATAAACGTCAAATGCAGCTACTAGGGTAACCGGTAGAAGGAGTAACAGCGGCGCGTAAGTACGTTAGCCCGCATAATTTTAGCACTTGCAGCGCTTGAACAGAACTCTTTCAGCGTTACGTCACGGTACATCGTGGGTTGAAGATGACACCGTTTCGTTACATAACGCCCTTCGAGACCACTGTCTTTCCTTTATCCGCAATGTTATTTCCGTCGTACAAATCTCACTCTTCTCGACGGCGACTCCTCTCCCTCCCTTAGCTTCCATCTATTTCTGCTGGATACGATCATTGAACTATCATCGACGATTCACGGTTTACTCGGATCAAGTTTTTAAACGTTTACGGAATTACATACAGTGGTCAGAGTGAATATTCTGACGTTCTTTACAATAGAATAACTTTTTTAGTTTTAAGGTCTAGAGTTATGTTAAAGGAGTATTCTCCTTTTAAAGAGGTAACAAAATTGATTTTTTGACAAAGTTAAAACATTTTTAAGAATGTGATGCACCGTTAAAAGCTGTGCATACCTACTATATCGCATTTGCATTCTTAGCTGCCCAAATTACGAAAAATCCTTTTTCGTATTATTTGTTTCAAACTGAAAATCAACTTCATATGTACTTTCTCTTGAGGAAGATAGTCCTCTGTATTCACCAGGAATAGCAGAAATTGCACGAAATGTACTAATGTATATTTCTCGAAACAGAGTTTTCGAAAATGGTTACAATGATTTCTCAATACTGGGTTAACTAATCTTTTTAAAATTTTATATATGTATAAAATAGATGCACCTGCATGTTTCGTACTAGAATCATATCAATATTTCCAATAGTTTCTTTTTTATTGCTTGTAGAAGTTAAAATTCTCATGATAAAAACGTTTCGTTAGTTTTTACATAGTTGCCATTTTGTCAAAATAAGTTTTTGGTGCATTGGAGTGCAAAAGATAACCATACCCTTATTGATTAAGATTAGCACTTTCCTATTTTAGATGAAACACCATGGGGAACGTGTAATAGCACAAGTCATATTAAAGATAATACATAAAAATTACACCGTGTCTTCTTGATACGTAACCAAACATATACGCAAAATATTAAGTTTCTTGGTTTGTAATAATCTGATAATTTCTTGTCCCAAGAATGGATTCAAATCGGCGCCTTTAATGAAGAATACACCCATAAGCAGTTAGAATGATTAGTTTACTAAGTGACCCTTGAAAGAAATTTTTGAAAATATTGCAATTTGTCAGCATCCTGAAGAAAGTACTAATAGTAGCTTCTTACAACTTTTTTATGTGGCCTTATGTTGAAAATTAAAAATTTTGATTAGGTAGTTTTGCCAGTTATACTGGGAGATCAGTAAACTGGTAGCACAATCGGAAAAGAGGCGATTCTACGTAAAAAAAGAAGTCGAAAATGTACAATAAAATTTTTTCACATCAGGCTTTACTTTAAAGGAAATCGACTTTGAAAAATCGATCAACATATGTGCTATTGAACAGGAATCGTCTAACACGTCTGTTCATGACTTACCGATTCTACTTCTTACAAATGAACTTGACGGATTTTCAAAATCGATTTTCTCGAAAACGAAGACTCGTACGAAAAACTTTAAATCTATATTTTTTACTTATTTTTTTACGTTGGATCGTTCCTTTTTCCAGTAGTACCACCAGTTACTGACCACCCTGTATATTGGGTTATTGCATACATGTCCGATTTTAGAATGCAAATGTTATGAAAATTTTTGATGCAGGAACACTACTACAGTCAATAGGTTTATCATGTACAATTATAAGGTGCAAAACTTCTCTTTAATGCCCTATTTTTAGTTTTTAGTTAAATATTTAAGTTCACTTTTAAAAAAAATTTGATTTCATTGTGAATTAATGTGGTTAACTTAATGTAATGTTAAAATTAATGTAATTCTTTTCATATAATTGGAAAAATAAATAATTAACGATAGCATTGTGATGTTTAGTCAAAATGTAGTTATAAATGAATGCACTGTGTGTCAATGGTAGAAAAACCGCAAAAATAGAGATGAAAATCTTGTGAATGAAGAACGTGACCGACTAAAAGATTCAAACAGAATATTGATTACAGTGGTGCTTACTTTGTTCAAAAAGTTTGTTTTGGCAAAAGTTATGTTTAGTGACCTTTACTGTTAAAAATCGAACATTTCATATGCAACAATCCAATACATTATGAAAATTTCATTGAAATTGGTTAAGGTTGCAACGAGCTGCAAATGGTTAAAGATTGTCAAAATCACGACGTATTACAACTTTCGATCTACAGTCGGGTTGGAAATTAAGTTGACGCTCTTTAAAAACTAATAGCTTTCTTAACATTCTACCAAACGACTTGATTAGGTGTTAAAATGATTAATTAAGGTAATGTGTAAAAAGAATTCTTTTGAAATTGCAATTGCTCGGAATTCGGAAGATGAACGGGAAGGTCGCGATTTTTAACTTTTTTATCTGTTCTTATAATAAAAATTTAGAATATGCCTTTTCTAGACCTAAGTAAATTATATACAGGGTGTCCCACATAAATGGGAACACCTAAATATCTGTCGTATTTACAGTCCTATCAGAAAACTTCAGAGGACAAAGTGACACTATTGCAGGGGGCAAATGTAATGGTAAAGAACAAAAATTTTTATGTCGTGTTTTTTAATGAAATTTCAAGGTCACCGATGTTTTTTTTAAATGGAATAGTATATTTTTTACGATAGCATGATAGACAATAAAGAACTGAATTTAGTGGATACCACCTTTTTGACCTTGAAATGACCTTGAGCAAGAATAATCATGTTGGAGCGGATAAAATGTGGAAGTTTAAAACTTACATGTTTCAGCAAAGATTACGCGTTATTTACGGCGGGTTGACCTTTACATATCATAATAAATGGTCGAAATGTTGACCATCCTCATTTATGCAATATTGCAATCTTGCATTAAATGATCTGTAGGCATTGTCGATTTCCTGAGACGTAATTGAAGCACATGCTGCAGTAATCCTTTGCCGCATATCCTCTGGCGTTGTGGGTTTATCTTTGTACACAATACATTTTATCTTGCCCCATAGATAAAAGTCCAATGGTGTCAGATCCGGCGAACGGGCTGGCCATGGAATTGTTCCTCGTCGCCCAATCCAGGATATTTCGTATTTAGCACCGTTCTAGCAACTTTGGAATAATGCGCTGGACAACCATCATGTTGAAACCACATGCGCTCCCGATCGAATAACGTAATTTCTTCTAAAAGGCCCGACAAATCCTGGCGTAAAAATGCAGCATACTCTATACCAGTAAGAGTTCCTTGTATAAAGTACGGGCCTATTATTTCACTGCATAAAATTCCGCATCATACTACTTTCTTCTACTACCATTTTCTTCGTGCGTTACAATTCTTTGTTTATTACGATTTTTAGAACTTACACTATCGGTATTTTTAAATTGTTTTACCACAACGGAAAATGCGTGTAACGAAGGACAAATACGATTCACAAATTTTTTACGATACAAATGTACTGCTTGCCTCAAAGATTGGTGGCTTTCGCCGCAAGTGAGAACTATATCGATTCGTTCCTGTACAGTATAACGCATTGATATCACTTTCACGTTTTGAATTCGAATAATGCAGAAGGAACAACATACTTATTCTAACCGATTAACCTTTTGTTAACGATCTCAGTGTACTCTAACATAAACATACGCTGTTTACTGTGAAAAATATTTCAAACATTTATTGTGGTTTGTAAAGGTCAACCCGACGTAAACAACGCGTAATCTTTGCTGAAACACGTAAATTTGATACTTCCACATTTTCTCCGCTCCAACATGATTATTCTTGCTCAAGGTCATTTCAAGGTCAAAAAGGTGGTATCCACTAAATTCAGTATTTTATTACTGAATACTGTTCAGTAATATACTTACTATTCCATTTAAAAAAACATCGGTGACCTTGAAATTTCATTAAGAAACACGACATAAAAAATTTTTTTCTTTACCATTATATTTGCCCCCTGCAATAGTGTCACTTTGTCCTCTGAAATTTTCTGATAGGACTTTAAATACGACAGATATTTAAGTGTTCCCATTTATGTGGGACACCCTGTATATGCACAAAGTTTCATCGAAATCGGTTAACGTTATTATGAGCTACAAACATTTAACCTTAAAGCATTAACCGATTTCGATGAAACTTTGTACATGTATATAATTTATTTTTATTTGCGAAACGCATGTTTTAAGTTTTCTTTATTGGCACAGATAAGAAAGTTGTAACCTCGTGACCCTCCCGTTCTTCTTCCGAATTCCAAGCAATTGCAATATCAAAAGAATTCTTTTTACACATTACCTATTCGACTAATCCTTCTAACATCTCAAAAAGACTCAAGTCATTTGGTAAAATTGTAAAAATGTTATTAGTTTTTAAAGAGCTTCAACTTAATTTCCGATGTAAGAAATACTTTCAATTCTCTAGTTTTAGGCATGCTGTAAGTAACAACTATTTATCAATATGAATATTATATGTTAAAACCATTTTATACGCTATCAAGTATATTATAATTATTAACAAGTAATTATATACCATGAATTTTTATTAGAAAATAAAAAATTTATTTGCTTCAACTTACTTTCCGGTTGGTATAATATGGACAAGAATATGGATCATGAATTTTTTAAAATATTATAAACGTTGCAGTTAAAAAACCAATACTCATTCAGGACCATTTACATACTGGGCAGTTTAACGTGGATAATAAATTGATGTAAAATTGTAATTGTGATTCTGATAACTTAGCATCAGTCATAACTAATCGCATGAACTGTCAAAGGCTTTTAACAAGATTCGTAAATTATGATAGTATTATTTCATGAGCTGGGAAGTATCCAATAGGGCAGCGAATTCCAACCTGGGAGACGCGGACAATTTTATTGCCAGTGGAGGTGCCAACATTTTTTAATAAAATATTAATTTTCATACCATAATATCTTCAAAATGAAACCTTAATTCAATTTTGGATGAATTTTAGCGAAGAGTATGAATCTTTGTATTAAAAAGCAACGCAAGTGCTTGTAACGTCTTATTTATGCGAAACGGGCTTTTCGGCATTGGCTGCAATGAAAACCAAATATCGAGCTAGGTTAGTAGTCAAAAAGAGATACGAGTGGTACACTCCACATTGCCGCCAAGATTTGATAAACTTTGTACCAATAAACAACAACAACCCTCGCATTAAATTTTGTCGCGATAGATGTAGTTGGTTTAAATGATTAAAATGAATTTAATATAAAAATAAATATATATGTACGTATATGTTATAGCAAAACCATGTTATTATTCTGTTAATTGTAGTTTTCCGGTTTTTTTTGTAATAAAATTTTTATTATCTAAAACGTGTCTATATTATAATATCTATTAAAAAAATAAAAGGTAAGGAGGCTCGGGAAAAATATTTTTTTCGGGAAGGCGTAGTAGCATAAAGGTTGGAAACCTCTGCAATGGGTTGAACTGTCCAGTGAATGAACACCCTCCAGTGAATGGAAGTTATTCATATTGAACTTACACATTAGTTCTAGTAGAAACCTGCGGACATCTCGAAATAGCGCTCCCCTTCTTACCCATAACCTGGTCGGTATTTCATTCCATTTATCCAACAGTTGTCCTCATAAGATCCCACAAGTTCAAGGTAGGTGTTGCTACTTCACATCTATAATTTGTATTATTTGTTTTTATAATTACATTATTCAAATGTATAATTAAAATAAACAGAAAATTTGGATAAATTTTGATCCAGAGTTATAATAAACGTTACATTTAAATTCTAAACTTCTAGTAGCCGGTTTGTATTAGGTTTAACAACAAGATCAACGGTGATTCCAATGAAGTAGGTTCAAAAATATGTAAAAAAAATGTGAAATCTTAAGAATTTGAATGGATTCAATTATGGCTGCCATGAAACCATTAAAAACATTCGCCTTGCGAGGATTAATTACGAGTACATAATACTTGGTAACAAAATAATTAAAAGTCAACGTTAAAACATTATAATATTCAGAACGAGTCCCTTAAATATACCATTTAAACTTACTCGTAATCTATCTGTTGCATAAAAAAATCTTTCAAATAAGTATTGCTTGATATCGTGTGGGTCATACAACGTGATTATTAGATTTTTTATGTTTTGCTATTTTATTAAGATATGAAGATATTCTTTAGTTTTTGTATTATAAGGGACGATTCGAAAAAGTATTGAATACCGAGTAAAAATGTATTAAAGTCCTATATGAGGTCGAAAACTAATAATTACCGGGATATTCTTCAATGAAAGATGATGGTGCTTCTGTGCATGACAAGTCCATACGGCACTTGTCTATTTAATACAGGACTTCTGAGCATTTTAAGCATTACTTACATTAGAGATTCATTATAGAAGATCTCAAGAATTATTAATTTTTATCCCTATATATGCACCTTAGTAATTTTTTACTCGGCAGTTAATATTTTCTCCAATTGCCAGGTCAAATATTACACATTATAGAACAAAAATTCGGTCACCTTGACATCTCAAAATAAAATCGCAATGTTAAAAAACTAATATCAGTTCACCCTCCTATAACATGATTACTTCTTGCCGTGTTATATCGAAACCTTCATAAACTGTGTTTCGCTCGATATCAGCCAACTTTCGTTTGAAACATTTTTTATACAACAAGTAGTTCATGACTACATTTACGTGTACAATGTACAGTTAAATGACGCATACAGTAGTTAACTCATATTATGCACTATGGAATTAATATCATCATAGTACTAATGTACCACCATAATATCGCAGGAATTACAATTTGCACCTGATATTCAACAATTAACGGATGATTGATTATATTAACGAAATCGTATTTTTACGGGAATTAGAATGAAGAGGATATTGCCGCGAGTACTGAGACGCATGCGCGTGTCAATATCATCTGCCTCAAACATGGCGACTGTGGTAACGTTGTCACGGCGAATACCTTCGTTCTCCCGGCATTTTCGGGGTGTTACGCGTTCGTACAACTCGTGGCGTAGTGACAGTGTTGTGAAACATTGGAAGAACTGCGCTGGACATTTAGTGGCAGCCTCCGTCGCCCTTTTCCTTGGATACAAATACACAAAACCCACCATTGTCCATGCCGCAAAGTCTCGAAAGGTATTTAAACACATATTCCCGTTTCTCTCTCTCTCTCTCTCTCTCTCTCTCTCTCTCTCTATCTCTCAGTAATCCACTTGTATAATTAATACATGGTCACGAATTTATTTGGGACTGACTGTTAACTGTCAATATTAATAACAACAATGCTGTCATTTAAAATAAATGATTGAGTTAAGTGATACAAATGATCGAGTTCTACTGTTTATCAGAATTGTTGTTCTGGAATACACTCATTCTGCAATGACTGATCCAATTGACCTTGAGTGATTCGAAATTGACATTTAGATTAGTCTACATATAAGCAGATTTTTTTACACACACACTAGACAACGCGATATTGACGTTTCTTGATCGTAGATTCTAGGTTAGGTACAAATCTGTATATTATATGTATAATGGTCAAGATTTTGATATTTTTATTCGTAAACACTCCAATACATATGTATATATAGAGAGCATAGTAAAAGATGAGAAACTTGGTTATGTCCTGTCCCTGTTTAAATCGAATTGTCAATAACAAATACGGTACGAATCTTTATAATAAAAAAATAGTAGGAAAAAGGATTGTTTACTATTATGGCAGAAGTATTCTGCAAAACGTAGTTACATTTTTATAGATTTTAAAGAGACTCACATTAAATAAATTTCGTTTTTTCGTTAATGATTTTTATAGGTAAAAAATAGAGTAAGGTTATACATATTACAGCTACCGGTAATTATGTAAAAGTTGGTCCTCAATTTGTACGTAAAAATACGTACAAATGTTGCTTTGACTGTTTTTACTATATCTATGTATGTACATATACATGTAAATAGAAAAATTTATAACGACAAAATATATATTCTAAAACGGCTAACATTATGATTCATATTTTATATTCAGTGTGATATACTTTAAGGTTTCAGAGCGTTTTATATTTCAGTTATACAGTGTGTTTCCGAAATTGTTGTACGTATATAGTGCGACCGGGTGGTGATTTCTACATGCAAAAACAAATCCAAGAAAGAGAGATAACACTTTTTTGTTTTATGCCTCGTTGTCCAGTGAAACGAGTTTGAAAATCCGTCGAGTTCGCGTACTCTTGTATTTGCAGGAAGTACATAGAACCGGTAGGCCATGAACGGACACATTAGCCAATTCTTATCTCATAGCGCGCGTGTTTGCTGAATTTTCAAATTCAATTTACACGCAAACGAAGCGTTAAAGAAAAAATGTTATCCCTTTTTTTCGACTTGTTTCTGCATATAGGATTGCCATTCATCCGCTTGTAGCACGATTTTGAAAACAACCTGTACATCTTTATATAAAAAAGCGGTCCATGATGTCAATATAATATGAGCCAATAAATTTATCTTTTTATCTCCAATATTGTAATAATGAAACTATGTATCTTCTTTACGAATACACTTAGTGTCAAAATTTAAAAACATAATGATCACAGAAAACTACTGTATATTTATTGTTTTCACAGTGGTTAGAATTGCAAATAACAGAAAAAGATAGTATGTTTTACAGGAAAATACAATAAGTTTTTTTTTATTATAATTTTATAAGACATACAATTAATGTTGAGTCGACAAAACAAAACAAACGGAAATGGAGAAGCATGAGGGTTTGAGGCATTGAGGTCAACAAACACGTTCTCATACGTTTGAAATATAATAAAATAAAATAAAAATTTTCTACCGGAATTGGCAGCTCGAATAACCTTGAACTAACCCAGACCTTGACATATGCTGTCAAGGTTACCTTTCTGAGTTACCCCCAACAGGTTTCAGCCATCACTCGTTTTTTATTAAAAATTTATGACCAAAAAGGTTTGAAAAATCCCACTGTGTGGGATTGTACCGTGCACAACTGCTAGAATTGCCTGTTATAACTTATCGCAGTTATATTTCAATTAGACGAATGTAAGCATGTTGGTCAGGTTAGGTGTGGTAATCCGGTCGCCGCAAAGCGGCCGGCAACGTACTTACGTGTGAAATAGTAACACATGTACGAAATCAAAATGCGGAATATTGTAACCGCATACCAACTAGGACTATATCTTCTTTTCGAGTTCCTGTATAGGATTCTGTACATTTTAATTACTGTGCAGCAATAGCTTGTAATCTAAATTTAACGAAAGTTTTTTGCCATTATCTCGGAAACGACCTAACTAACTCCGACCGACGGGTAGATATATAGAGAAAAGTTGTTTAGAATGTTGACTTTGACAACGTATGTTAAGGACAAGGTTATCCGAGCTGCCTCCCCTAAACGTAACATTTACCATTTAATTTCTGTCTTAACATGTTTAATAGATTGACAGATTTGATTGATGACTTGATAGATTTTTACTGTTTTAAATCACGCCTACTCATTTTTGTCATGAATGTATAAAATCCATTGTCCACTCATCAAATATGACAGGCAGATGTTAATATTTAACTAAAGCCGAGAAACAAAAAATTGTTGATTTGTTAAAAAAAAACAAATTGTTTCATTGCTGAAGTGCTCGACATGAATCGTTGCAATACCAAAAGATTATAAAATAATTTCAAGAATATACATAGAGTTGTTAGAAAGAAACCACGAACCGAGAGCCGCAAAAGACAAGTGAAATACGAAATCGTCGAATTGTATGCCCTAGTAAATACTATCCATCTTTCACTGCTTCTGAAATTAAGAGTCGATTGGGTCTCGAAAATATCAACAGCAGAATAGTTAGCCATTGTTTAAATAAAAATGCATAGTTTTTTTTTCCTACGCAAAGTTTGTAAAAAACCATACATATGTTTCCAAAAAGATTCGGAAAGCTCGGCTGGAATTCGTTAAGAAACATATTGACTGATTTGCTACCGAGTATTCAAAAATTCTATGGAGTGACGAAAGTAATTAGTTGTTAAGAAATTCATTCAATTATTTTCTGTGGTCGGATCAATCTAAAAACTCGCCATGTTCACCTTATATCAGAACTTGCCTTGTCCTGCAGGAATATCAATATAGTAACTTTAAGTTGATTTCAGAAGTTGGCATGCCCAACATAATGCGTATCATAACAGCCATAAGTTCTTATAACAAAATATAAAACTAATTTAGGAACATTTAAGAGAGGAAAATTTAACTATGTACCAATACCAAACATTTATTTAACCTCTTCTTTACTGTTTAAAATACATATATAATATAGTATTCTATATTTCAAATTATGTATTTTTATTTATATTTAAATCATTCTCGTATCTTCAGATAAATAAATGAAAAATAATTTAACATGTATAATTAATTAAATTCTTACTTACTTTCTGAATGTATTCTACGCTTGCAAATTAGTAATAAAACTAGTTATAACCAAGACCTTTCCTATAAAAACTAGATATGCCCAAGTGTCTCTATCAAAAATTGCTGTGTCGAACGTTTCACCAACAATAATATGAAAACCATAAATAATTTCTCGTTCAAGTTTTCTATAATAGTTTTAATCAATATTTGCCAGAATGTACTAGATTACTAGAATATACGATGCGCGTAGAATGTATTCCCTGTTACGAATGGCATCGATCATATAGATGAATAGTACTAATGTTTATATTATATTGAATGAATATTAATGTGTTCTACGTTTATCGTATGTTCTACGTGCACATTTGCTTGTGTTCTCAACTCCTGATATCAATATTAATCTGAAATTTCATTAGACACATTCTGGAAATAAAATGCTCATATATCTGAACTTGGTTCAGAGTGGTCATTGCAGGTTTTGAAGTTAACTAACACAAATGGAATATGGATTCGATATCTCCCAGCCTTAGTTTCTGAGAATTGCTCACCTTAAATATCCCTACAGTTAAAGGATGATTCTAAATTTTCCAACACGCGGTACGTCCTCAGATTCGAAATCAGAGCTCGACCACTATCAGGTTCGCATTGTGAAGGAGTCACAAGTCAGTCAACGGCAGCATTGAACACCTCCTGTTGCGTGTTCTTGCGCGGATGCCGATCGTCTGCGGTTCTAGTACGACACAAGTGCTGATCCTTGCGCACTTCTGGTACGACCATAAATCACACTGCGACCAACGTTCGCGGCTACGCCACAAACTGGCAACCATTATCGCATTCAAGATTCGACCACATCATTTATCTTCTATCCTGGCTGCGACTATTTCGCCATTGAGATACAACGATCGAAGGATACGGTATCGCAAGATAACGCTAGACATGGTTCCAAGGATACGGAAAAACGACGCACAGATCGTCTCACCCGTCCATTTGAACGTTGATAGTATTCGTGCGATTCCAGATGTCTGTAGCTTGTTTGCTGGCGATGACCAGTTAGTGTCACCCGTTTCAGGAAATCAGATCAATAATCGTGATATAGTATTTCATCGATAATCGTCGCCACCACGGGTCCGGCCGGCGACAATTAATGTTCAGATAATATTCTTTGACTGGTGCCGAACGTAGAAAAAGACAGCGAAGCTCGAGAGGCTTCGATCGCCAAGAAGTGTAACATAATACGGGTCGAGTACGTCGGTGTAAAAACAACAATTAACCCAGTGACAAAACATCTTTATTTTTTATTATTTTTTATGGATCTTCCACCAATATATTCGTGGCATTTTTTTAATGAAAATGATATCAAATAAGATATAATTCCGATGGTACTTATTCGAGTAATGGACGATGAAAGTTTCGGAAAATTATTGTAAATATAATCCGAATTATATCGTGTTTGGTATTATTTTAATCAGAAAAATGCCACAAATATATTGGAGAAAGTCCCATAAAAAAATAAGTAATAATAAAAAAGTTTTTTTTATTGGCATTGCACTGTGAGGACACGTGGGCCTTTGAACTGTGCCGCCGACAGCGACTCTCCGCGTCTCTTTCTTTCCCATGCGCTGTCCTTCCTTGCGCCCGAAACTTTCATCGTCCATTACTCAAGTAAGTACCATCGGAAGTATATCTTATTTGGTATCATTTTCATTAGAAAAATGCCACGAATATGTTGGTAAAAGTTTCATACAAAAATAATAAGAAATAAAGAAGTTTTGTCATTGGATTAGTAGTGGTCTCACCGTTATACTCGATCCATATTATGTTACACTTCTCGGCGACCCAGGCCTCTCAAGCTTCATGGGCCGTCACGGGGTATACCCCGCAGAAGGAGGGATTGTTTTGCGACGATTATTGTTCAGAATTTCACGACAATTAACGATGAAATACTGTATCGAGAACCCAATAAGGGTAAGATTATGTCGGAACCCTATGTTGTCATGGTTTTGCACCTAAATTAGGTTTCATAGGTTTCGAATATTACGTATGCACTGCGGTGAATTTCTATAGGGCCACCCATATTTTCAAGATTTCTGAACTTTGAAAAAAAAATTCACAAGGAAAACCAAGTGCATGATATGAGAAAATGCAAAACTACAACCTTACCTTCATTTTTAACACACTTCAGGAATTTTCATGTATTTTTGCTGAACAGGTAACTTTGTTAGTTAATTTATGTAATACCATGGAGTATTTGGCTTAGGAGAGAAAAGAGCACTGAAAGTTTGGTGCTAGAACCATATTTAGTTAAATATGAATGAAGGCCAGATCAAGATCTCCACACTCTACCTTATCTCTTCTACGACGCCATTCCCCCATTCTCCGGTGGCGAACATCCCCACGCTTTCGCCACGGACCGGTCACGTGACGTGACGCGCGCACCCAATTCGCGTTACGTCTGCGTGTGCGACGTGACTATCCCAGTAATAGTAGAGAAAAGAGTAACCGTATTCCTTAATTTTTCCTGTCTGGCGACACTATCCGAGCGTGGCCGGCGAGCGGATTACGGTTTATAGAGGAATATGGTTTTCGATTGTTAGTAAGGTGCACGGACGAACCTGATGCGAAATCAGGGAGCCGCATAGATTGGAAAACAGTTTTGTGTTCCTGATACTCGGATCAGAAGGTCAGGCAGGACTGTGGGATCTGAATGGTGGGTTATAATCAAATGTTACAGAAAATGACCTTGAACGAAACCATATATTACAGAAAACTGATTCTGTTACAACTGTTATTGTTGCAGTAAGAATTGAATGTATGTATCTGGTTTATTTCAGCCTTACAGCCAAGAAATGTGACTTGGTTTACATTAACCTACTGTACAAATCTATCTTATTTCACACATTCGTCCATACCTTCTCTCACACTTTTTCTTTGTCTCCCTCCTTCCTACACTGACCTACTCTGGTAGTCGCCTAATTACTTCTAACCCAATCATTTCACCCTTCCCCATTCCCTAACATTTGTTCATTGGTTTGGTATAGTCTTTGGTCTATTCATACTCTCTTTTCTCTCTTTCTCCGCATCTTCTCCAACCACTCTACGACATTTCTATCTTTCCTCCCACTTACTACATCCTCAGTCCTGATCATTTCTCCCATTACCCTGCATTGTCTTGTCAAATGTTCTAGGCTTCCATACTTGTCCCCACATAGGTCGCATCCTCTTGCCTCGCCCCCCAGCCAACATTTGTTCCAGTTTTCTGTATTTCCGCATCTTGCTCGTGCTATGAGCTTTTGACTGTCCCATCTACCCTCTTTACTTAAATATTCCGGTAATTCTGCCACTCTTATGTATTCGTACCTTTCAATGTATTTGGATTGCTCTATCCTCGTATGCTGCTCTTGCCATTGTACTTCGCTATCCCTATCCTTTAACCACTCCGTTATCTCTCTCTCTCTTGTCTTCTAATCTCTTCCACCCTTGCTTGACTCCAACCGTTTCTCTTTAAATATTCCTCCCTTTCTTTTCCGATTTGGCCCTGCGCACTACCTGATTTCTTTTCCTTCAGACACTCCTTAACTATCTTCCTCCCTTCGTTTTCTCTTACTCCTTCCGTGTACTTCCAGGCCCTAATTCCTGTCTCTACTCTGAGCTTTGTTCTTTTTGTTTCTTCCAGAACCAAATATCCCGGCGTACGCGTGTCTAAACCTAGTGTCCACTTTAAGTATTTCAGCTGTATTCTTTCTACTTCCACTCTTTCCTTGAAGCCCCATAGTTCCACCCCGTATAGCAGTACCCCCAATACTAACCTGTCGAATAATAACATTCTCATTTTGAAGTCGTCCTTAAATTTTCTTTCCCCGATTCCCCATACTTGGGATAGAACTACGTTCGCTCTCTTTATCCTTTCCTTCACGTGTCCTGCTAGCTTTCTGTTACTTTCGAACTTTATTCCTAAATAAATGAATTCCTTGACTTCTTCCACTGATTCCTTCTTCCATTTCCATACAGTTTTTTCCCCCTTTTCCTCTCCCCCTTTTAAAAATCATTTTCGACTTCTCCGCGTTTAGTGTCAATTCCTTTTTGTCCAAATACCTTTCCAGTCTCTTCATCATGCACTTCAGGTCTTCTTCTTTACTTGCCACCATCACTACGTCGTCTGCATAGGCTAGTGACCAGAACCTTTCCTTTCCCACTCTCATTCCTCCCACGAGTCCTTTCCTAAGTTCTTCCTCCATGTCTGCTAGATATATTGAGAACAGGGTTGGGCTTAGCGGGCAGTCTTGTCTGACCCCCTCCCCTATCCAGAATTCCTCTGATTCCTCCTTCCCTGTTCGGACTACGTTCATCGTTTTCTCATATACCTCTTTTACCCTTTCAATTAGCCCCTTACTTACCCCACGCGTCTCCATAGTTTCCCACATCTTACTTCTTTTTACCGTATCGAAGGCCGCTTTAATGTCCACGAACATGGCGTAAACCTTGCCTTTCCTCTCTTTCAGTTCCCTCTCTACTACGTGCTGTAGGATGTATGCATTATCTATAGTTCCTCTGTGTCTCCTAAAACCGGCTTGCGTATCTGGTAAAATTCCTTTATCCTCTATGTCTTTCCTCAGCCTCTCGTTTAGTACTGCAACGTATATCTTACATGCAGTGCATAGTAGGCTTATACCTCTGTAGTTGGCAGGGTTGTTCTCATCTCCTTTTTTGTATATGGGGTTTATTACGGCCTTCTTTCAGTCCTCCGCGAAGCCTTCCCCTGCCCACTCTTTCCTAATTATTTCCTTTAATTTCCACCTTGTACTATCACCGCTGTAGACCCACGCCTCGTTCGTGATCCCGTCTCATCCCGGTGCTTTTTTCTTTTTCAATTTTCTGATCTGTTTTTCCAGCTCCTCCTCTGTCAAGTTCTCTTCATCTTCTTCCGCTGTCATCTGTCCTCTCCTGGCCCCTGTTAGTTTCCTATCTGAATCCCCCAATAGTTCCTTGAAATGTTTCCTCCAAGCTTCTATTTGAATCTTGTTTTCGTTCCTCGTTTTTCTTTTTCTTTCTTTATTAATATATTTCCAAATTTGTCCCTCCACCTTTGCTTTTCTTATTGTTTCTTTCTCTTCTTGCTTTCTCATTGCTTCCTTTCCTTCGCATAACTTCTTAAAGTCAGCTTTTCCCTGCAAGTAAATTTCCTTGTCCCTTTTGCCCTCTTTCCACATTCTGTAATATCTGTCCACTTTCCTTTTCGCTCTGGTACATTCCCTATCCCACCAGTATTTGCTTCCTATCTTCCATTTCCTCATTTCTACCCTTCTCGATTCCATCGATCCTTTCACCGCTGCCTTCAAGTCCTCCCAGTCTTCTGTCGTACTTTCATTCTGTGCGTATATCTTTTCTCGTGTCTTTTTCCTATATCTCTCTATTGCTTCTCTATTCCAGCTTACTACATCTTTCTCCACTTGTTCCTCCTCCTGGTACTTTCCTCCCGCTGCTATTACTTCTACTTCTAGCGGTAGGTGGTCGGATTACGTCCTACTTCCCATCACCAGCCTTTCTATCCTCTCCCAACCTTTTAGGTTCGTTACCGCATAGTCGACAACCGACACCCCTTTCCTGTTTACATAGGTGAGCTCTCCCTTTTCGTCCCCTCTTTATTACCATTTAGAATGTGTAATCCATTCATCTCTGTCATTCTCAACATTTTTTCCCCCTGTCCGTTTTTCACCTTATCCTTCGACTTCCTCTTTTCCTGTTCTCCTTCCCACTCTCCGTTATACAGGCTTCCCTGTTCTCCTATTCTCGCATTGAAGTCTCCTCCTATAATTACCACTTCTCCCGCTGTTTGATCCACCTGCTCTTCTACTGCTTTTGTTATTCTATCCATCTCCTGATTACTGTACACCGTCCATACATTCCATATTTCTTCTCCTACACCAATTTTTCTTCCTATCAAGCCTTCTACTTTATCCATTACCTCCAATGTCTTCCAGCACTCTCTTACTCCCGTTATAATCCCTCCCCGCAGTCTCCCCTTCTTTTTCTCCTTAATCGCCGCTTGACAGCTCCATACATATCCTTTCGGCAGTTCTATCTTTAGTGTTTCCCATTTTCTCTGATCTACCCAGGTTTCTAATAATCCTACATAGTCGAATCTTTGCACAAACCTCCAGAATCCTCTCTCCTTATTACCTATTCCTGCTACGTTCCAGAATAATATTTTACCCTTTTTGTTTTTCTCTGTACCTTTTTCTTTGCTATTCGCATATTCCGCCTTCCTTCCCCTTGTACTTTGTCGTATTTCTGTGTTCTGATTGTTTCCACTCTCTTTGTCTCGCATTCCCTTGCCCTTTCTTTTTCCCATCCAATCCTTATCTTCCTGTAAGACTATTTTCGAAAAACCTTACTTTCTTCTAGCTCCTCCCTCTCCTCATTCCAGCTGTACCACTTCCCTTGAATGCTCATCTTCCTGTAACCTACCTTCGCTTCTTTTCCCTCTGATTTTTCTTTCCATGCCCTCTCTCTTAGTGTTCTCTGCACTTTCCTCTCCTAATCCGTCAGATCATGATCGATGTATATTTTCTTGCCTCGTAACCTATCCTTGTTGTTCATAATTTTTTGTTTTGCCTCCCACCTTTCCATTTCCACTATCAGTATTTTTGTCTCCTCTTTCCCTCTAGATTCTACCGTGTTCACCCCTCCTCCGATCTGGAATTCTTCTTTTAAATATGCTTCCACTCCTTTCTTTGGATCCTCCCGCGATACTTTTAACCCTCTAATGACTACTCTTTCTTTATTTCTTCTCATGTTGCAGTGTTCTCATTCTTTGTTTTACACCCCTCTCCTTGCTTTGCCTCTTTTTCCATCCTCTCTTCCACCTTCCGCAAGACGTCCCCCATGAATTCCGTCTTTTCTTTCTCCCTTCTCTGTCTTTCCTTCCTCTCCGGTTCCTTCCACTTTCTCATCATTTCCTCCATTTTCATAAATATTTCCTCTTCCTTCTTTCTCCAACGGTCTAACATTGTTTCTATTTTATTGGACATTCTCTTTATCTCTTTCTTTATTTCTATTTCTAGGCCTTCTCTTCCTTTTGTTATTTCGCTTCTTAGGTCCTCCATTCTTGTTACCAGTAAACCTACCAATCCTTGCATTTGACCCTCCTTTCCTACTTCTTTCTGTGGCGTTTTCTTCGTGTCTAATTTTTTTACTGCCTGGTTCTCGCCACTAGCTTCCTCTTCTTTCTCTTCCTGTTTTTCAATCACCCATAGGTCGGTGATCTTTCTATCATTGAAACTGTCTCTTATTCTTTTCTCCGTTTTCTGCTTCTCTTCCACCTTGTCTCCTATCCCCTTTTTCCTTCCCGGGTCTTCCCCCTTTCCTCGCAATTCCTTACCTCTCCACCCCTGACTTCCATCTCTCTCCCTTCTATTTTTCCGCTTTACTTCCTCAGAAGTTCCAAAAGAGAATAAGGAAAACAGTTTTCTGCCTTACCTTTACCTTTCGCTGCCTTCTTTACCGACCTGTCCTTTTGTCCTTTCCGTCCACGCTGGCTCGCGACTTAACCTAACTTCTCTCCGCCTACTCACTATCCCTCCAATTCCTCTTCCCTACTGATTAATCTGACACCTTTTTCTCCCGATAAACTACCCACCTTCTAAGTCCTATTCGACCTAATGTCTACCTATTTAGGCAAGTTCTCTCTTTATTTTTCACACCGAAATCTCGTACTATCACACACTCCTTTCACACCCATGCACGCCCTCTAACCAAGTCCCAGTAAGAATTGAATGTGGAAAATAAATAATATTGTGTAGCTATCTAGATACTACTGCCTGTTTGATGATTCACTGGCGTTGCGGGAATCAGTGGTTGAATAATTATGCCGAAATAGATTTGTACCGTGCTCGCGGAATCTAAATATAAGGTTACTCGATTCAAAAGGGTGACTATTATGTTCTTGAGTATCCGGACAATTCCGATATGCAAGGCTGTGATAGATCCTATTCGGACCTTGTCTACCTCATAGTTTGATATCACGTTTTATCGAGATTGTTTCTGACCTCCGCCGATCCGAGCTATGGCTTTTTCGGCCCGCGAGCCACAGATCGTTGTGAAATAAACAAATCGGAACTGGGTAAAATAAGGAGACAGTGCTTTAGAGAATTTGAGGTTAGGTTAATTTCCTCGTGGTGCCTTTTATTCTTACTGACTCAACCCGCGCGATCTCCTTCATTCTCTCACCGTACGGCAGATAGCGCTGCCGTTTGCCGGTCGCACCAATCCACAACAATCGTAGTGTCGGAAGCGTGAAGGCAACCAACCATTGAATACTGGGCCATACTACCTATTTTGTGAGTTATTCGTGTATGATCGTCAGGCGAGTCGGTGTTCTCATAGACCCGCAGTTCCAGCCTGCGAGTTGTTCCCTCTTCCTTTTGAAAGAGCTCGCCGAGCTCCTGTAGGAGAGGCGGGGGGGGGGGGGGGGTGAGTCGCGAACCGGTACCAGTGTTGGGATATTGCACCTTTTTTTCGCGCATGCGCGACGATTATAGCGTCACTAAAGTACGAAGATGATCAAAAATGGGGTACTTTGGTCACCCTGCATAATTTCACAAATATTTTTTTTAGATTTTCAAAAATGAATGTTTAACATGCGTGTTTCGGCTTGATCGAGAATCGAGAGCCTGATGCCGGGACCGCTCAGAATTGAACGCTGAGGGAGTGGTGACGGTTGGAATCGAGCGGATGACACAATTTCACGTTCAGTAACTTTAATTACGTCACAAGGCGATACACGTCGATACACGATAACAGACGACACGAACAATTTAAATATAAAGAAAACTTAGAATAGATAGTCTTTGAAATTGTGACGATGTCACGAGATGTCTGAGAATGCGAGCGAGTGCTGCGAGATTCGAACGAGAAGTGGTCGTTCGACAGCGTACGGTAACGCACGGACGTTGGAAACGATCGGTTTGGGGTTGCGCTGATTGGTAGATTTGATCCAACCTTTGTTCTTGACATGAGATTCAAAACGGAGGAGTTTGCCGTTGGTGACGATGTTTATCGTACGAAGGAGAAAACGGCTGAGCGGCCGCGCGCTCGCGATACAAAACAATAACGCGCGAACAACGGCGTTCGACTCGGTGTCGATCGCGGTCGAGCTACCTCCGTTTGAACTCTTACGCTAATGCAATACCGAACAATGCGTATGTTATATTGTGGGAATTGGATGTTTTTGGTGGAAATCAAGTTCACGTATAAGATGAATGAGATAAAAGAATATATATAAATATAATTAAGGTATAACAACACTAAGTTAAACTAAACTAAGCTAAACTAAATTAAACTTTATGAAAATGGACTACTCGGTACGACGCAATTCTACACCGTACAGTTCGATCTGCTCGCTTTGACTTTCCAAACCAATCTGCTCATTTTCCCTTCGTCAAGGGCTCTTGTTGCCAGTCGATATTTTTCCACTCCCCGCGATCTATACCTGAGTCGAGGATACGGCCTTTTGCGCGAAGTTTGGGACACGGTTCTGCAGGTCATCGCCGCTCGCCTGCAAACCATCTGTGTCCCAAATGGACAGGATACAGTGTACTTAAAGCTAGACGGTCTTAAACCTAACGCTAATTTATTCGAACCCCACAATATTAAAATTAAATTGTATGTAAATATAAAATATAAATATATTATAATTGTGTATATATGTATAATATACTCACTCTTTTCCTTTATTTTGAGGATGGGGAAGGATACTAAAATAACTTTATAAACCAAATATATAATAAAAAAATAAAATATTTTATTTGGCTTCGAAGCACGGCCGTCTCGTCGTGTCGTCTTGCACTCTTCCATCCGATTTCCCGCTAATAACAGTTCCCCCCTACTTTCCCCACAAACTTAAGACGTACATACGTTCCTGCATATGGTCGCGCATGCGAGAAAAAAGGTGTAATATCCCAACACTGACCGGAACCGCAAAACCACGACAACACCAGTTCACCCGACAATGATTTCCAGGCAGCTCCTCACAAAGACAAGCGGTATGGCTCAGGAGTCTCGACCAAGGTTACTAGCTGCGCGTCCTGCCAGGCCCCTTACCCTTCCGCCCCTCGCTTATGTGTCCTGCTAAGCCTGTCTTTGCTTTTCCCACTCTTCCGCCTGTGGGACCGGGTAGGCAAACAACGGGTGCTCTTTTGTTTCTTTCACACTACGCTACGCCACGAACGGCTTGGTAAAGTTGAAGGTTCCAACTTAGAACCAGTGATGCCAGAACGTGGGCGCGCGCCCACGGACTCCCCTACATCGGTGTTCAGACGTACCCCCACTTTGCTTCGACTAGCGCTAGGCACACGAGGAAGCTCCACCCCTACCGTGCCCGTGTGCGGTGGTTCGTCAGCCGCTTGGTCGTAGATTTCGAACGTACGGATCGTTCCTCGGCAATTCAACTATTTCAGCTTACCAGCGCATTCGATTCTCGGTGCGGCATGGCACACGTTTTGCTGTAACTTTTGACCCAAAGCAGCTATCAAAACGAAATTTGGATTAAATTTTTTTTTAAAAAGTCGGTTTAATACTAAAATATGTTTTGAATTTTTAAAATCATTTTTTCTTGTTCTTTTAAAGTATAGCTGGATAAGGTGGCCAAAGGTTCCCCCAAACCAAATTGATCTTTAGTCACACCATGCTTAACAAAAAATTACGAAAAAATTCGTGAATATTTTACCGAGTAGCATACATGACCGAGATTTTTTTCAGAATATTTGGGTGCAAAATCGATATTTAAATAAATCAGAAAACAAAATCGCTGATTTTATATCGAAGTTTTCAATTCACCACGTTTATATTATTATGTAAACTGTGTCTCGTCATGATTATTTGTGTGTATTTTTTTAGATTTTTTTCGATTATGTGAACACGTTCAAATAAATTGAAAATCTCTAAAAATTCGAAAAAATACGTATTTCCTATTGAAGTTATGGAGATACCAGTTTTATAAAAATTCAGTAATGAAATATCGTTGAAAGAATTGTTCTTAATTTTTTTCAGAATTTTTGATGTTGTCCATTGCTGTAACCAAAAATAAAAATAAATTTTTTCGATGCCTCTTCACTTTTTTGTAGGTGTCTCATGTAATAATAAACGTTTTTATATTCGGAAAAATAATGTACAAACTTACATGGAGACAGTGCGGTCGACGGAAACGGATTTTCCTGAAACTTGCGGGTTTGGAAGAAGTCGTTTCCAAATTTAATTTGGCAAAGCAGTAGCGTGCACTTCTCCAGATTTTCCGAGAAAAGTGCATTTGAAAATCGTTTAACTCATTTATATGGAGATCGCGTTAAATACTGAACAACAAGATGAGTGTCCGTGCGCGGAGCGCGATTTACTAGTAATGACTAGGCTGCTGGTTCGATTCACGCTGTCGACATTATCTTTTTTTTCAACTGATATCTACCTCAATTTTAAGAATATACCTAAAATTGATGAAATCTGTGCAAAATGAAAAGTTATTTTATTTTTTTAATAGAAAATGCATGTTCTTTATTTGTGGACATCGGAAAATTTGATTTGATAGCTTTTTTAGGTTAAAAGTTATAACAAAACGAGTGCCGTGCCGCGCCGAGAATCGAATGCGCCCGTTCGCAACACCGGTAAGCTGAAATAGCTGAATTGCCGAGGAACGATCCGTACGTTCGAAATCTACGGCCAACCGGCCGACCAGCCGCCGCACACGAACACGATGGTGGTAGAGGTTCCTTGTGTGCGTAGCGGCTAGTGGAAGCAAAGTGGGGGAACGTCTCAACATCGACTAGAGGGAGCCACGGACATTTCTGGCATCACTGCTTAGAACACAAGTTAGCGTACTCCACGCAGTACGCACGAGCATTCGTGGGAAGAGTGGCGGAAGTATTGGCCGGCTTAGCAGCACAGCTAGGCGAGGGGCGGAAGGGTAATGGGCCGCACAATGGCAACCCTGGTCTGGACTCAGTGGCAGTCGTAAGAAGTTTAGGTTGCTGAACTAGAATAGTCTTAAATAGGAATTTATCATTATTATGAATTTTCCTTCGTTCGTAGATAGACGCAGAACAATGCAATCAATGCTTGTCTGAGTTACCATGTTTTTACAATCGTATAGTACTCGAAATTTAATGTTTTAAATATTTAAAACGATTCTGTAATTTATGTAAAATCATTTGCTTAATAATATATTAAAAACTAATAATTTTATTGCAGTTTTTGTTTAGATATTAATCTATTTCCATGGAAACTTGTGTGTGTGTTCTATGAATCGTGTTAAAAAGGTGGACTGTATAATACGATCCAACGACTTTTCAACGGTGGCTCGAATATGAGGAGATAGGAGTTTTAAGGGAAAGTAAATTGTTGTACAGCGAGGTTATATTGATAGTGACCTACCTAATGGTGGGCCGTTTATTGTATCAAAAAATCCCCTTGGAAGTTGACGGTTCGCGACTCCTCCGTCTCCTCCGCGTTGTCCCTTGGACGTCTAGCGACGTTGGCGTCTGAAAAATAGAAAATTGAACGAAGGTGTGAAAACACCTATTTGATACGATACGTATCCGTTCGAGACGCTGTTTCCCGTACGCTCCTGATTGCGATAATCGCTATCGAAGGAGGGGCAATACAGCCAATCTGCTCAAAACGCAGAGTTAGTGGACTGTATATTTTTGACGAATGTCGATAATCGAGAATCCGTCCACTCGCACTGGCGTAGTCACGGGTCAACCGATTCTACTGCGTGGGCGTCAGCGTAGGGGTGGCGGTTAATCTTACAAGGAGGTTGTAAGGCTCCAAGTTCGATAATCCAGCCGAATTAACCCGTGCTTCAACAACCTTGATTCAAAGCTCGTGCGTGACTCAATGCGTCATGCGGCTATAGGAATCTCGGTGGAAGACGTGGTCCAACTAACTACTTACACGCACAAAAACCATTATATATAGAGATATATAGAGGGGGCGTATATTGTAAGTGTTGTTCAACCAGTCACAATCCCCGCTCTGGTAGTAGCTATATAGCACTAGCGACGGCGTATGTGGGTGCGACTATGGTGGTTGAACGGGTCAAGTCTGCCGAGATCGTCGTCACACTCTCTCTCAAAGGAGGGTGACAAGGCTAGGACTTACCAATCAAGACCTGTGGCTGGACCGATCAATTCCCGCAAAGCGTATAATGAATCGACCTTATCATAATCCGAGTATCCGTTCTTCAGCGGCACTGGGACGTTAAAGCGTATGCCAGAGCTTATGGCAGAGAAAATGTACTCGGAAAGAGTGTCCTCCGTGTTACACGGGTGGTCGTACGGAATCGGAAACACGATTCCTTCCAAGAGTTTCTCTTGCACGCTTACACACGTACAGTAGAAGCGGCTTATAACGTAAGCGTGTTAATCAAGAGTTTTTCTTGAACGGCGGGTAGTGAATTCGGGGAACGAACACGAATCTCGCGTCAATCACACCGAAATACACTTGTGTGCGGTGAAACAACAACCATGCACTTTTTATGTGATCGAAGCGCGATCAATACCGGTGCTCGATCGTGGTCACTATTGCTTGTCGGCTCTCTTATAGCCTATAGAACGATCTCGTAACGATATCAGTTCCGGTCGCACAGTCCGCGCCAAAGCTCGCCGCCAAATAATTGATACAAGTATCCAACAGCTCGATTGGAGAACTATGATAGCTGCGAAGACCCTTAAGCGATTGTCCACTAGCGCGCCTTAATAGCAAGTGACTACGCGGACTGTTCGGCGGCGACGAAGCGTCGCGAGAGTGTCAGCTGATCCGCTACGCGGCGCTGTCTCGTTTTTATTCACCTGTCTCTGTTCAACGTATGTTTGTATGTTGTTCTCTTTGTCTCTCTATACCTTTGCGACACGAGTTTGATTTGAACGTTTTGCACGTTGATCCACCGATCGCCGTGTTTATCGGCTGACATTAGCTCGTAGCCAGAACGTCACGCCGTTTTTACTTGAACTATTGTTGGTTATTTGGCTCCTCGGAAGAATAACATCGAGGAGTTCACCAATGAATATGGATCGCGATAATCGCGAAATTCAAGCACGTTTCAAACTAACGCGATATTTAAACAAATCGAAGTAGCGGATGTGAGTTTTTGGAATTTTTTGTTCTTCGCTATATAACAAAATTTATCATATCGATTGGTTTTTTCAACTTTCCGCGAAAAGTATTCTGTCACATATATCAGAAAGTATATAAGATTTTATAATGGTTTAGTTATTCTATATTATAATGTTATCAATTATCCCTTTAACAATCAGAAAAGGTGCAAATTCTATGCGGCGCAAGAACGCCGCGGTTGTGAGAACGATGCTTTTCTCTTGACCTCTCGACAAATTTTTTCATTTAAATCATCGTTTTTAAAAAAAATCGATTCAAAGGCTCATTACACCTGCATTTTGCTAGACTTTGACAGAGCATATTTAAATTCAATTCTTCGAAAATGGAGATTCAAATAAAAGAATGTTATTGACATAGTTCTGAATATAATCTACATAAAACAAATAAAATTATAGTTTCTATGGTTACATAATAATGTAAAAATGATAAGAAGTATGCATTCTGATTGAAGAAATTACAAATTAAAAATTTAGAATACTTGTGTTTTTATCACAAAACTTGGTCAACTTATATTACTAATATGTGCATAAACAGTATTAATACCTTCGTAACCTACTGAATTTACAATTATCTTTCTTGGAGCCTCAGACAATCTATCCATGTTTGAGTTAGAAACTTCGTTTGAAGGAACTTGCGCGAATATAGTATATTTCAACGTGCAAAGTAAATTTTATGATTATTTAGATAAACGAATTTCTGTGGAAAATATCCTCGTTGAAACATAATTTACAACGACTGTGTTCTCTAATGTTTACAAGACATTTCTATTCTCAAAGAGCTACATATACCTCCGGCAAAATGAAAGAAAACCGATTGTTTAAAAATGGTGTATTATATTAGATCGATCCTTCTGAAATGTTATTGTGAAGTTTTATTTGAAAATTTGTATAATAGCTGAATTTATAGTTCCAAAACTGCAATGGTATTGCATAGTGCTAACAAATAATTGAAACTTTAACGCTTATGTAGCCAACCAGAATGTTCACTGTTGTTGGTCATCCAGGGTAGCGACAATTTTACTGTTATTTGTTTTCCCTAAACGTTAATCTACGTGAAATTGTACAAAGAATGGTGATCCGAAAGGGTTTTGCAATATTTTGTCAGGGACATTGAAAAATTACTAAAGGGAATGTGGAAATGGGTACGCGGGTTCCTGGTTGGCTACACAAGGGTTAAACGCGCTTTTCTTAAGATAGACTTTTCAAAATCGTTACCGGATATATCTGAAAGACTACTGAATCATCATAAATAAAATTTTGTGATAATATTCTTAGAACTATTATCTAGTCCTTAACAAAGCGGTTTTTTGATTCGTACATTTTTCCATTTTTTACGGACAAAAGAAATTGAAAATTTATGTGACCTTTAAAATATAATTGAGAATGGCATCAGTACCAGGTCTTATCAACAGACAAAACACTATTTTGTTGTTTTAGCACTGTTACATAAAGTCCATTGTAAAAAGCTTGTGACACGGTCACGGCAAAACTGGTAGCTTCTAAATGATTTTGTAACTTCGCCTAAGTGTTGCTCTAGTAATGACGTAAACTTCTGTAGAAATAGACCGAGTATTCCTAGTAGAAGCTGTGCCAGATCGAATTGAAGAAGCACGCGTGTCGTGGACACGTTATCTTTCTGTTCGTCGGGGAACACGTGAAACGCCTGATATCGCGGAATAGCTGTAAATAGAGTCCAGCAGATCTCTGTTAAGAGAAATTCCGCAAGGCCCGCGCAGGATATAAAATTGCAATACGCTTGTCAGATAAACTACAGCAATCCGTTGAAGTGGACGAGACAATGTTTGCGAACAGACGTAATCTTGCCTTTCTTCAAAATATAAGATGTATTCGAAAATGTAAATTCTAACGTAGAATAGTTATACATATTTTATGCATGTTTTCGTTTTACGAGCAAGCTGATTGTTATTTATGGAAGTTTATTGTGTCTAACATAAGCAACTTGACATTGTTTCCACCTACCTGCCTGATTGAAGAAGATATCAGTTTTTGTAAGAGGAAATTCAACAAATCAAATTAGCGTGCAACATAGCTTAAAAAATATTTAACTGACTTATTTCTATCGATACTAATATTTCTACAAAATGTTTCTTCGATTAAGGAACCTCCAAAAATACTGAAATTGTATAATTTCGTTCTTTTAATAACATAATGAAATGGTAAAATTTTATTTTGATTGCTTTACATGAACAGAACAATAACTATGATATATTACATCGCAATAATAACTTCTGAAACGAAGTATACACCAATTATTTAAATAATTTTTCGAATACCGTCTTTTGCTTTTTACTTTTTCTCTGATGATCAGAAAATGACAAACATAAATATAAATATAATAATGACTAAAGTCATTCCGGTGTCGCGTTTTATTTTCATCTTCTTCGGGCACTGATCCATCTTCAAAATAATTTGAGAGAAACTCTACACTCTAACTGCCACACGTAAATGAACCAAGAAATGACATCGTCCAAAACTGAAATATCATACGAATGTTTCATTATTTGGACACTAACCGACTTTTACTTTCGCACACGTGTACAATAATAGCTTCCAATTTTGTTTTAATCCTCTATTGACACATTTACAAAATATTTTAAACTGTGATTTCGTCTAAAGCAAAATGCTGTTAATTTGGGTGCACTTTAGACTTCAGATGATCAATGAAACCTCAGGCTAGTTTCCACTTTCAAAAATATTGACTTCACGATACCGCAAAAATCCTCATTTTTCACCGAGCCGAAAATTCGTATACAATTTGAGTTTTGAAAAACTTTTACTTATTAAAATTATGCTGTTCTTATACAGGATGATTCACCTCAATGTGCCACCTAAATTACGTGTAAGTTAATTGATAGGTTAAGTGTCCCTATTTGTGAGCCTGTCCCAATTAGCGTGCCTTTATATTTAAATAAGTTGTTGTAAAAGGCTAACTTAAGATCCGGTGGGTCGCCGAAAATACCAAGAAGCAAATTTATTGAAAGTAGGATTGATTGTGGAACACCGGGTTCTCCGCAAGCTTAATCGCAATCTGATTGTCGCAGAGCAGGGTAATATTCGCTATCTTATCGAAGCCTAATTCTAATAAAAAACGCCGCAAGTAAATCGCTTCCTCTGTGGCTTCGCCGAGGCCCATGTATTCCGCCTTTGCGGACGAAAGTGCCACGGTCCTCTGCTTCCTAGATTTCCAGGAAACGGCAGCATCAGCGAGAAGGAAAGCGTATCCGGTGAAGTATCATCTGTCGTTGGAACAGTTTCCCCAATCGGCATCCACGTAGCCCTGCACGGATTTTCCGCTGGTCCTGT
Source organism: Sphecodes monilicornis (assembly GCA_913789915.3). Lineage (NCBI taxonomy): Eukaryota > Metazoa > Arthropoda > Insecta > Hymenoptera > Halictidae > Sphecodes > Sphecodes monilicornis. The sequence continues at coordinate 714,377 of OU565289.1, forward strand.
ATACGAGGCCGAAATCCTGCGTATCCTTAAGATAGCGCAGGATCCGTTTTGCAGCCATCCAATGAGTCTCGCTGTAACAATTATTAAATTGACTCAATGTACTCACTGCGTGGCTATGTCGGGTCTAATCACAACCGCCAGATACATTAAGGACCTCATAAGCTCTCTGAATGGGAGATTCTCATTAATTTGCCGCGGGATTCCGCGCTGGTGCAGTTGTATCGTGCCTTTTGAACGCGAGAATTCTATCCCCAGACAACATTTTACCCTCCCAAGATCTTTAACTTCAAAAATCTTTTTCAAGTAGTCCTTGAAATTGCTGATCCTCTTAACATCGCGTGAGGCAATTAATACATCGTCGACGTATACGAGTACGAGTAAAATATCTTCCCCTTGTCCCTGATAATTTATACACGGGTCAGCGTTACTCGGAACTAGTAACAAGTATAACAATTTTTCCTTTATCTTGTACCAATTCCATTCCTAATATTACCTTTGTATTTCCAAGCTCTTTGATGTCTATATGTTTCTTCAGTTTCCTCATATATAATTTTTCAAATGCATCTGAACTTGAAATAACTGGCATATCGTCCACATGTACTCCACACATTAGAAATTCATCACCCTCCTTCACATAAAACAAACATGGATCCTCCTTCGATTGACTGAAACCAATGTTCTTTAGTATTTTTGTTAAATACTCGTTCCAGCATCGACTTGTTTCAAGCCATAAATGCTCCGTTTAAGCTTGGAAACTTTATTCGAAACACTTTAAAACCCTGCTGGTACTTCCATAAAAATTTCTTCTTTAAGAACTCCATGTAAAAACGCTGTTTTTACGTCGTAAAGATTTATTTTTCTTTGTTTCTCAGCCCCAATACTCATCAACAGTCTAATTATTTCCAATCTTACCGTTGGAGCAAAAGTTTCCTGATAATCGTACCCTGGTCTTTGTCCACACCCCATTGCAACAATTCTCGCTTTATACCTTTTTTCTAAGGTTACTGGATCTTCTTTTGGGCTATAAATCCACTTACATTTTATAACTCTTTTATGTACAGGCCTATTCACTAAATCCCATACATCGTGGTATCTCATTGATGACATTTCATCTTCCATTGCCTTTTTCCAATCATTCCAATCGTACGCTTGCATTGCTTCATTAAATGAGTTTGGCAATACTTGATCTGTAATCTTGTATACTGTTTGTTTCTTAACGCGTGACGATCTTCTTACTCCCACTTCAACATTTCTCCTTTCTTCCTCTTCACGTTGAATAAAATCCTGAACTTGTTTTATTTCCTTATCATCCGTTCTCAATCTTCCTCTACCTCTTGTACTTGTCGGCTCGTTTTCTGTATTTATGACATTTTGACATTGCACTTCAACTTCATCTTCAGTTTCCATGAAGATCTCCTGGTCAGAAATATTATCATCATTATCTTCGACGTCTTGTATATTCATGTCTGCATCCTCATATTCACTCTTCTCATACCCTTCGTCTTCAATTTCAAGATTTTCTGTCGGTTCTAGATTTGATATTCCATCATGTTGATCTAGTCCTATCTGGATCCATTCTCTATTTACATTGCCTTGATTTACTGAATTTATATTTTTCAGTAATTCTGATCCATTTAAATTATCATTGAACTTGACATCGCAATCACATTTTATTCGACCATTCATTGGAACATAAACACGGTAAGTGTTATTAACTCCATAACCTAAAAATATTCCACTTGTAGTCTTAGGATCAAACTTTCTGTTCTTACCATCCTTATTCAATATATATGCCATGCATCCGAAACGCTTCATATGAGCTATATTTGGTAACTTGTTGTTCCAAACTTCATATGGTGTCCTGTGATGTACCGAGGATATTATCCTGTTTCTAATATACTGTAACGAATGGAGAGGTTACAAGTGAAAATGATTATTGCAATATCTGGACTGATACTTTTATTTGAATGCAAGAGGTTGACAGCGTGATGAGTGACAGAGTGTGGATGTACGTGAATTGGATGTACGTGAATGTCTGTTTTGCGTTTTTCCTTTGGTATATATACAAAGTCTCGGAATAGGGTAACGCCTTTTCCGAGGAAGTGCGGGTGGAGCTTGCTCCCTGAAGGCGCGAGGGTGGAGTTACTCTTTTTCCTTTAAAACACCGCCTTGATCGGCGGAGGAAAGGGACTCCTTGTCGCCAATTTAGGTGGCTCCTATGTTTTGGGACTTTCCTCGACCGCGCTGGCCGCGCTTATTACGGTCGCCAACCGTGTGCCGCTACAATACACTGCAGTACATACTGCTTCTCCCCAAAAATATAAAGGGAGTTTTGAATCCGACATCATCGTTCTGGTTGTTTCGATGATGGACCTGTTGGCTCTCTCAATAATACTGTTGCGACTTTTATTACTTCGCGTCGTACGCCGCGGCATCACGAGATATTTATTAACAATCTTTATCTACAATACAACTCTTATAACTCTATATCAATATAACGATTTCAGAATATGTCTGTTCTGCTCGGCTGTCGATTCTGTCTCTCTTCTGTTCAACGATCAACAGTTCGTTGACAACCTCTATCTTCAATTATTCCTTAGGGGTTGTTCATCACGGCATTACGGCGACTTCTCAATATTCACGCCGCCGTAACAATACCATTGCACGGAGGTGTCAACGGAGGGCTTAATTCGTGATGTATACCTTTTCTCTCCAGCCTGTGTTCAAAATCACTCCCTATAAATGCTCCTCCATTGTCTGTTCTCAGCGCCTTCAACATTAATCCTTTTTGATTCTCCTGCATCCTGATTAATTTTATTAATTCTTCTGCTGCATCACTTTTGTTATACAATAATTGCACAAACATGTATCTGGAATGGTCATCAATCACTGTTAATATATATTTCCTTTTTCCATGTGAAAGAGGTTTAATGGGCCCTACCAAGTCTGCGTGCCAGAGATCCATTATATTTTTTGATTTCCTAACTCCTAATCTAACATGTGTTTTCATTTAGTTTTCCATTATTCTCAACAATTGTCTTTACAAAGTATCCATTGTTTATACGCACAGCTGTTAATTCTATTTCTTCTGTTTTTTTTTATAAATAATTGCCCCATATTTGTTAAATGTCACACTATAATCGTGATCGGTTATTTTTGCAACAGATAACAGATTTGTTATTTAACTCTGGTACGCACAAAACGTTTTTTAGTCTCACATTATTTTTGTTAGATACTTGTTTAACTACTACTACATCACCTATGCCATTTGACAGTAATTTCTTACCTTTTTTATCTGCCAATGTGTTTCGGAATGTTTTTAATCATTCTTATTAATTCAGAAAAATAAAATTCGTAGCGCAGAAGCGAAGTTCTAAATTGAACAATGTTCGAACTTATACTAAAATAAAGACACACCATTTCCCGGTTAAACAAAACTCTTGCTTCGGCGTAAAAACCTCGGCGAATTACGAGGAAAAGCCGAAGCAAGGCGCATTAGATTTATTCAATCAAAGGAAGTAATACATACATTTCGTTATACGAAAGCTCAGCAGTTACACCGGATTTTTTAGATAATTAACGAGGTTTCAGGGATTCAACGACTTAACAAACTAAATACTAAATGCCCATTCTAATTTAAAACTAAGAGAGCTCTCTTACCGTTTATAACCAAAATCTCAACGCGCAGTGGTCCCCACAGTAGAGTTCCACCGGAACTCTCTGGACGATTGCCGGCTTGCCCTTAGGACATTCCTTCGCCGGCAGCACTACGGTTAGCCTTGCGATCCGTCCCAGCTTCGGTGTACACTGCAAAGGAGCTTCAGCGCTTCCAATGCCCTCGACTCTCAAATGTGCAACCGGCCTGGTAGAATCCAAGTCTTGCCGAACCGAGTGCACAAGGACCCAACGTCCAAATCTCTCTTTACCCGGGACCACTCGCGGAACACTCCAGGCCAATAATTTATCGCGGAGAAAAGCCGTGTCGTCTCGCACATTCCGTCAATCCCTTTTTTTTCTCTTTTTTTTTTAAAAACAAACTCTCCACTTCGCAACCGTCTCTACAACAACCCCACTTGTCAATCGTGACCAACGCGAATTGCTCGCAAAACTGGCGTATATACATCTATACGACTATCGTCTTCTATCACGGTGAATACGATTGACATTACAAACTCGCGAACACAATGTCACTTGTCTTTCATCATTATTTAACTTATTAAAAATACCTTTCTCGCAACTCATGTGACTCGTGGACCCAGAGTCAAGCAACCATATTCGAGCCTCATCACAGTTTTTTACACTCGCTTCTTCTTCATTTACTGCAAACACCGCCTCTTCATTTTCTTCATCTTCAAATGATGCCTTCTCATTTCCCCTATTGATGATTCCACTGCCATCATTACAGACTCATCTGATGTCCTCGATGAGACTTCATTTCTGTTTTGGTACGAATAAAACACTATTTATTAATGTCGAAGAGTATACAGTAATTCTACCATAAGTTCACAAATGTATGTCTTGCTAAAGAGAGCTTATTTTGTATTATCTATTCGGCCTTACACTAATTTATTTAGCAGTCGTTCGAACATCATCCCACGTACTCAAAGTAAGTATAGTAATCGTGAGGTTAGAAATTTGTATTTTGAGGTGGTTCAATGGTCCTATGATGAGTTTGTGTACTTATCATTCATGGGGTATACTTTATTCATTGATTATGGATTGTAATGAAGATGTTGCATAACATCTGAAATGTTCATTATTAATAATCTATCCCTAATTTTGCCGCATTCTCGGGATAATTGAATTATTTATATCTAATTAAGCGAACAGTTTTTCTAGAGCAATGACTCAAGAAAGTATTTGAACAGTTATGATTGCAAGGAGTATAAGTATACAGCAAAGAGAGGTGTCCAAATCATGTCAATCTAATCAAAGTATAATATCACTGTAATTATGAGTATTTTATCGGGTTTTATGCTTTTACGGTATTACAAGAAATTTCAAGATCATAGTTCCAAAAACATTCTAATGCACATTGAATTTTCTGTCTAATTTTGATATATAACATATATTTTACTTATTTATTTATATAAAGATTATCACTTCTGTTAGACACACTATGTACAGTGAGTCACGAAAGTATTCGAGCGCTCTCAAATGAAAAGTTTAATGGGTAAAAAACTAGAAGATCCATTAAAAATTGCAAAATATTTTTATTCCTGTAGTATCACACAACTATCACGGCTATGAAGCAAAAGTATTCGAACGATTAAATGAGTAATTTATTTTTAACGCGAATGTCTAGTTTTAATATTTTGTCGGTCCACCATGAGCACTTATTATGGCTTGCAAACGTCGTTGCATGCTGTCAACCAACTTTTCAGTAATTTCTCTTTTTGTATTATTCCAAACATCTAAAATTTTTATTTTTAATCCTTCCTTAGAATGAATACTATATTTACGAAGTTGTCTGCCAAATTCTGCCCATAAGTGCTCAATGGGGTTGATATCAGGACTTTGTGGATGTGGTGTTGTGTCGTGTCAGTGCTCAAACAATAATTAGTGAGCCGCTGAGAAACACGCCTCAAAGAGAGGTAAATCAGTAATAAGATAATTGGATTTCGGATAACTTTAATAAACTGAATATAATGGACTGTATAATAGAGATGTTGTAACTATGGATTCTACTTCGCAACTGTCTTACAACTCACGCACGAGAAGTAAAGAAGGCTCATAGGGGTGAAAAACTCCCTCCACAAAATGTAACATAGTGGAGGCCCCAGCCAATGATAATATTGTTACGCGAGCGACCGCGTAATTTAGGCATACTTAATAAAAGACCGTTATAAAAAGGTAATTAATCTCTTTATTAAAAGAGGAAGGGAATTGCACGTCCGACCGGTACGACGTTCGTGAAGCGACTCTGTCTTTTGTCCTTGTTATATCGTCGTTTAGGTAACGACGATATAACGGGAGTACCTATTGTGCCATATTCGTAACACTTCCCCCCTCCCTTCAAAAAAACAAGAACTCACAACATCAAAACACTCAATAATAACTTATCATCACTAAAGATGCCAGTGGTTCTGTAGGCAAGAACAAAAAGAAACGAAAGCCGTGGACCCAGCAAAACCACAACCAATTTGGTATTCACCCAAGAAAACTTAATTTTCTTGCCTCGGGGAAAACCACGGTTTAAAAACCTGTGGAAATTGGCGGCGAACATAACAACATTTAACATTTATCATTTTTTTTTTTTTTTAACACAACATTTTGTTCTTGAACTTCATCGTCACGAACACGAACCTACTCCCCCCTCCGGCAAAAGTTACTCCAGTTTCATTGCTCGACTCGATTCGGAGGGCCGCAGACACCATTGATGAAAACAGGGACACAGCCTTACGTACCAAAGCTCTAGTAGCTATGATTGCGTCTCTGATTTTTCAGACCCCGCTGTTCAACATCTAACAGGCCAATTATTTTAATTTACAGATTCGTACCGCACAATTTACACAGTTGAGATGCCTACGCGTGTTCTCGGACGAACACGTGGTCCGAAACTCTACCTTCGTCAAAAGCAATGCTGTGTTCGATTAGGGAATTCCAAAATGCAACGCATTGTCGACCACAGCGTTACCCTGGAATAGGCCGAAAAATAAGAATTTATGTTACGGAACGTAACACCGTCAATTCAAAACAGGATTATTTTTTTTCTCATAATACTTTGCCAGCCGTTCCACATGCACTACCTTGCACTTATTTTTACAATTCCTCCGAACTCTATATACTACCTCACTTAACTTCTTGACGATAATATAAGGGCCCTCCCAATTTGCCTGCAACTTTGGGCATTTTCCTCTAACTCTATGAGGTTGAAAAAGCCAAACTAAATCCCCCTCACGGAAAGACCTTTCCACAATTCTAGAGTCATAATTACGTTTCATCTTTTGTGAAGAAATTCCTAGCCGATTACGAATGAATTCATGAATGGAATCCATTTTATTTTTAAGATTAGAGATAAAATCGTTAACACTACAAGTCTCTTCATAGGGACTTCCCTTAATAAAATCTAAAGATATTGAAGAATTGTTCTATTCAATCTTTCCACCAACCCGTCCGATTGAGGATGTGAAGGAGTTGTCCCTGTCTTCTTGATACCTAACAAGGCCATAACTTCTCTGAAAACACTAGATTCAAAAGTACGACCCTGATCACCTCAGGCCAACGTGTAAAATAATCAGAAATTACCAACGTGAAACGGTTTCCTGCAAAAGACTTAGGAAGAGGTCCTAATATGTCCATGGCTACCCGCTCGAAAGGAAAACCCACATTATAAATCTGTATCAATCCTTTTCCAACATCACGTGGACCCTTTCTTGACACGCAAACATCGCAGCAACGGCACCATTTCTCGACGTCCCTAATACAATTAACCCAATAAAACCTTTTTCTAATTCTATTTAACGTTTTGTTTACACCAAAATGACCACCAGAACAAGAATCGTGAGCCTCTCGAACAATCATTTCTTTTTTTTCCTTTGGAACAACCAACTGCCAAACTATTTTCTGACCACCCGCGGATTCCCATTTTTTAAAAAGTAGACCGTTCCTAATTTGGATGCAATCCCAAATAAGAAAATAGAACCTAGCCTCTGGTGACAAAGAAGATAAAATTTCTTTAGAAGGTTTCTCTCCAGATCTTTTACTATTCAAAACCAGTACTAAATCGCTGTCGTTCTGCTGGGAAGTAATCGATTCCTGCTCATCAACAAAATTGCAACCCGTACGAAAAATAGGAAGCTCCTTACACCGAGAACTCTTATCTTTTTGTTCCAAGTTAACGCAGCGCTTACAGCCCTCATCAGAACAAGGTCTTCTAGAAAGTGCATCAGCATTAGAATGAATTTTCCCGCTCCGATGAATAACCTCAAAATCGTATTGCTGAAGACGCTCAATCCATCTCGCTACCTGACCCTCCGGATTCTTAAACGATAATAGCCAATTTAATGCTGCGTGATCCGTACGCACTGTAAATCTTCTGCCATACAAGTAATGATGAAAATGTTCCACTCCCTTAATCATTGCCAACAACTCTCTCCTAGTAATGCAATAATTCCTTTCTACCTTGTTCAGAGATTTATTATAATAAGCAATCACTCTTTCAGAACCTTCTTGAATCTGAGATAAAACCGCACCTATACCGACATTGGAAGCATCAGAGTCCAAAATAAAGGGCTCTTGCGGCAACGGAAAAGCTAAAATCGGGGTCGAAACCAAACAACGTTTCAATTCCTCAAAAGCCTCCTCACAGTTAGGCGTCCAAACGAAATCTTTTTTTTCAGTCAAATCAAAGAGAGGCCTCGCGATAGTAGTATAATTTTTCACGAATCGCGAAAAATAAGTACACAAGCCCAAAAAGCTCTTTACGTTAGATTTATTGCCTGGTCTAGGCCAACTTTCAATCGAAGCTGTTTTCTCTGGATTCGTCCTAATACCGTCCTTCGAAATAATATGCCCTAAATACCTCACTTCATTTTGTAGAAACGAACATTTCTAGGATTAATTAGCAAGTTTGCTCTCTGCAACTCGGTAAATACCAGCCGTAAGTTCTCTAATTCCTCCTTAAAGGTTCTTCCAAAAACAATAATGTCGTCCAAATAGACTAGACATTTCCTCCAAGTCAGATTTCTTAAGACATTATCCATCAACCTCTCGAAAGTAGCCGGTGCGTCACACAAGCCGAACGGCATGACTTTAAATTGCCATAAACCTTCGCCAACTGAAAAAGCCGTTTTTTCACGATCCCTTTCCTCAACCTCTACCTGCCAATAGCCGCTTTGTAAGTCCAAGGTCGTGAACCACGAAGATCCCGCGACAGCGTCCAAAGTATCATCAATTCGCGGCAACGGATAAGAATCTTTTTTTGTGATGTTATTGAGCTGATGATAATCTACACAAAATCTCGTCGATCCATCCTTTTTCTTAACTAATACTACCGGAGAAGTCCACGCACTACAAAACCTTTCGATGACTCCCTGGCTCTCCATTTCCGCAATTAATTTACGAACTTCCTCTTTCCGATTTACAGGAACTCTGCGAGGAGCTTGTTTAATTGGAGAATGATCTCCGGTATTGATCGTATGCTTAACAACCTTACAGCACCCAATCTGAGTTTTCTCTTTCGCGAACACATTTTGAAAACAGATTAAAAATTGTCTAAACTCCTGTCTCTCTTCCTCATTCAAATTCACGGAATTACTCTCAAATAACGATTTCAAGTGCTCGGGCAGATCGAAGTATTCCTCGTTACCGGTTAAGGCTATTCCATCGAATTTCGAAAATTCATCAAAATTATCGCCTTCATTCACGACATCGATCTCATTCATCTCACTAACTTCAATTCCCTTCCCAACAAAATTATTTCCTACGTTCACAGTATCCAACTCAGAAACTGTACATTCAGTTACCACTGCAGAATCGATTCCGGCAGCCATCGATTCCCCCGACGTTTCACAACCTACAAAATCAACGCTTTCCCCATTTTCAAAAGAAAGATTTCTCTTCTTCAAATCCAACAAACAACCGTGTTCCGTTAAGAAATCTAGACCCAAAATACAATCGTCCTTCATTTCCACAACATAAAAATCCTGCTGCATACTACACTTTCCAATCTTAACTATAGCTTTTCGTTTTCCGAAAACCCTAACAGGCTCGCCCGCGACTGTAATCAAATTTCGATTTTGCTTTCCAAAATCGTCTCGTGAAGTACCCTTAACAAGTGACACCGCCGACCCAGTGTCTACTACAAATTTTCGGGCATCTCCATTAAAAAAACTGTTTATAAAAACACCGTTACCCAAAAGGTTTCCTGAGTAACAAGGGGGATTTTTCATACGAACCACAATCGGGGCCTCTGCAACCCCCTTCACGTAGACCCCTTTTGGTTTCCCGGTGCAGAAAGTTTACTCTCATTTTGGAAACGTGAACCTTGCAAATTCGCGCCTTGTTTCATAGCAAAACAATTACTAGAAAAATGACCGGGTTTCCCGCAGTTCCAGCACACGATATTGTTATTTCCGCGTTTCGAAACGTAACTCTGTAACTGGAAATCATTACGTTCTCCTTGAAGATTTTCGCGACGCGACCGAAAATTCGCTCGCTGCGGATTATAAGGCGCTGAACGACAATTACACGATGAACCTGCCAAAGGAGATCGCTTTTCATACATGCCCTTATAAAGCGCCTCTACTCTTAAAGCAACCTCTAAGACTGCATTCAATGAATCCGCATTAATCGAAGCAAGGCTGACGTCCTTCCTCAAATCCTCGTCTCTCAGGGCCTCAATAAATTTTTCGCGAGCTTGCTTATCCTGACACTCCGTAGGAAGATTCCAAAGACTGAACGTGATAAAAGACAGATTTGTTCGGCCATTGCCTGAAGGGACTCCTGCGGCCCTTGCCTATAATTATAGAATTTAAAACGATCTAATTGGACCAAGTGCCCGTTTCCAAATCGAACATTCAAACCCGCAACTATTTCATTGAACACAGTACGCTTGGAGTCCTCCAAGCACGCCAGAACCGCGAGAGCCTTCCCTTCAAGCGAGTCTACTAAAGCAACCACTTTCGTGTGCTCATCCCAATTATTTAATTTTGCTAAAGTCAAAAATTGTGTCAAACATAATGGCCACGAGCCCGAACCATTAAATTTAGAAGGTTTAACACGGTAAGGAACTGTACTCGCGGGGAAAGTCACGGCACGTTCACGATTCACTACATTGTTATGAATGTCAACCTCAACACGCGGAATAGAGCAGCGGGGTACGTTAGGAAAACCAGAGGAAAGGGTTTCGAAAGAGGTAGTAAGTTGATCGATTCTCGCCTGATCGCTGTCCAAACGCTGCATTAGCATGGTCCGGTCACCGTCTATCCGGTCCACCAGCCTTTCCGCCAACGCAGCAAATCGTTCTTCTCTCCGTTCCGATTCTCGAACCAGACCGAAGAGAGCCTCCAGCGATGCCCCATCTCCGGCATTCAAACCAGCGTTCGAGGCGTCCAGCGTTCGAGTCGACCTTGATATTTCTGCGGTGCCTGCTTCCACAATATTTATCCCTCTTCTGACACCAGTGTTACGCGAGCGACCGCGTAATTTAGGCATACTTAATAAAAGACCGTGATAAAAAGTTAATTAATCTCTTTATTAAAAGAGGAAGGGAATTGCACGTCCGACCGGTACGACGTTCGTGAAGCGACTCTGTCTTTTGTCCTTATTATATCGTCGTTTAGGTAACGACGATATAACGGGAGTACCTATTGTGTCATATTCGTTACAATATTATTGGGAGGCTACAAGTGGCAACGAGGCAACGCCCATAGACGAAGATACGTTGCGACGAGTGTCGCCAAACAGACAACACGCGCTTTCCCGTGATTTCACCGGAAATCATATTTTAGGCTTTGGGCCACAGGCCCTCCTTGGCGATAAGCGTGGGCCTACGCTACGTCAAGTGCCATTGAGAGCGATACGTCTGGGCTGACTTTCCCATAGTCAACTGATAGTTTCCAGACGTACGCGGGTCATAAAACGATAAATTCTTCCAAGAGTTAGAGGAACCCTTCGACAATGGCACTTGTACAAAATCGGCCGTAGCGTAGACCCAAACCGAAGTACGAGCCGGTGATAATATGCACGCCTCAATATGTGAGGTAGATTATAAATGACCCATTGTTTAACAATATGTGCCGCATGTTTAGGATCATTATCCTGTTAAAAATGAAAGTCCTAATTTTTCCGCACCTTGCATTAAATTATCTTTTAATATCTGCATATACAGGGTGTCCCAAAAATGTCTGAGTTCCTTTAAAGGGGGGGTTCCTGAGGCCATTTGAAGCGACATTTTCCTTTGCAAAAATGGCCGTTTCGGCTTTGTTAAGGAGTTATTAACGAAAAACACGGACCAATCAGAGCGCGACCTAGAGGCGTGTTGGCAGAGACGGCCGCGCGCGACAGAAGTTGAGCGATGGTGATACACCACGGTCGAAAGCAAGGAACAAACAAGAGAAGAAAATTTTTCGAGTCCTAATGCGAATAGCTCAAATTTGAATATGTTGTAGTCTTTAGTAGCCTATGAAGGAATCTCGAAGGATTTTTTGAAATCTTGAAAAATGTTGGATTTGCAGACGTGTAGAGAAAAGTGGCAACTTTTTTTCAATAAATGATAACACTAGAACTAACGTACCGAGGAGAATGAGTTTTTACGAGCTTGTAGTGAACACAGAAGAGTATCTATTGAAAATATTTCGATTTGGAAAAAATGATTTTTTCACCATTTATTTTGAAAAAGTTTTACAGAAATGTAATTTTCTTATAGCCGGGACTGTTTTTAAAATTCGAAAAGAAAACGAGGTAATAGCTCCAAGTCTCCTCTTTACGGACCTATTTTTTAAAAGGCAGGCGCTTTAAAATTGACGGAATTAGAATTATTTTAAAACCTTGCTTACCTTGGTTCTCCTGTAGAGCCCCAGCGAGGTGAAAATGATTCCTGTATTCACAAATTGTTCTGCGTGAAACACTGAACCTGCCTACTCGTGAAATTCACAAGAGCATTTTAATTATTCGCTCTATGAAATTATCGAGCAGAAGGGGTCAATGTCCTTTCACTGCACGATCCGGCCCACATTGTTAATTTATTCACGATCACAATAAAACTATTCACATATATCCGTTGGGTCCACAAACGTTGAAAGAAATCCACATATCACGCACAACTAGTTCACATTTGATGCACGTAAATCGACTGTTTCGACTGCCATCCGTCCTTGCTGACGATCGTAGGAAGACTAGTATAGGACAGCTGACGAGGTTAACGGCCTTTCAACAGCACACTGCTGATTTTCATTTCAGCAACTGTTCGATGGAACCGTGTTTTCAAATGGAATGGGAAATCGGGGGTCATTAAGGTACGCTTCTACCCCCGAGCGTGGCCATAAACCAACGCCTAGTGTCGAAGCTCGACCTTTACGATGGCTCGACTTATGGTTTCCAAATGTGTGCAGTAGGTCAATAAAATGCTAAACGTTTTAACGAAGAAGTCAAGGCGCTTTCCTCGTTTATTACTTGCGACGACGACACCTCTATTACTTGCGACGACGACACCGCGTCACTGGGGTACGGTCCGTTTATGGGGGCAGGTACGCTTGTATCCCCGAGTGACGCGCGCGGGGGATCCGCGTGTTCCAGAGAGGTGTCGTTGTCGCAGGTAATAAACGAGGAAAGCGCCTTGACCTCTTCGTTAAAACGTTTAGCATTTTATTGACCTACTGTACACATTTGGTAACCATAAGTCGAGCCATCGTCAAGGTCGAGCTTCGACACTAGGCATTGGTTTATGTCCATGCTCGGGGGTAGAAGCGTTCCTGAATGACCCCCGATTTCCCATTCCATTTGAAAACACGGTTCCATCGAACAGTTGCTGAAATGAAAATCAGCAGTGTGCTGTTGAAAGGCCGTTAACGTCGTCAGCTGTCCTATGCTAGTCTTCCTACGATCGTCAGCAAGGACGGATGGCAGTCGAAACAGTCGATTTACGTGCATCAAATGTGAACTAGTTGTGCGTGATATATGGATTTCTTTCAACGTTTGTGGACCCAATGGATATATGTGAATAGTTTTATTGTGATCGTGAATAAATTAACAATGTGGGCCGGATCGTGCAGTGAAAGGACATTGACCCCTTCTGCTCGATAATTTCATAGAGCGAATAATTAAAATGCTCTTGTGAATTTCACGAGTAGGCAGGTTCAGTGTTTCACGCAGAACAATTTGTGAATACAGGAATCATTTTCACCTCGCTGGGGCTCTACAGGAGAACCAAGGTAAGCAAGGTTTTAAAATAATTCTAATTCCGTCAATTTTAAAGCGCCTGCCTTTTAAAAAATAGGTCCGTAAAGAGGAGACTTGGAGCTATTACCTCGTTTTCTTTTCGAATTTTAAAAACAGTCCCGGCTATAAGAAAATTACATTTCTTTAAAACTTTTTCAAAATAAATGGTGAAAAAATCATTTTTTCCAAATCGAAATATTTTCAATAGATACTCTTCTGTGTTCACTACAAGCTCCTAAAAACTCATTCTCCTCGGTACGTTAGTTCTAGTGTTATCATTTATTGAAAAAAAGTTGCCACTTTTCTCTACACGTCTGCAAATCCAACATTTTTCAAGATTTCAAAAAATCCTTCGAGATTCCTTTATAGGCTACTAAAGACTACAACATATTCAAATTTGAATTATTCGCATTAGGACTCGAAAAATTTTCTTCTCTTGTTTGTTCCTTGCTTTCGACCGCGTGGTATCACCATCGCTCAACTTCTGTCGCGCGCGGCCGTCTCTGCCAACACGCCTCTAGGTCGCGCTCTGATTGGTCCGTGTTTTTCGTTAATAACTCCTTAACAAAGCCGAAACGGCCATTTTTGCAAAGGAAAATGTCGCTTCAAATGGCCTCAGGAACCTCCCCTTTAAAGGAACTCAGACATTTTTGGGACACCCTGTATTTATATTTATCTAATATTCCATCAATAATGACAAGGTTTCCAATACCGCTGGCCGCCATTCACCCCCATACCATTATCGATTCACCTCCATGTTTCACGGTTGAACGTAGGTTTTTAAGGTCCATCTGTCTATGTATTTGGTTTTCTCCAAATTTTATGACATCCATCGGAGCCAAATATATTAAATTTGCTTTCGTCCGAAAAAATAATGCGTTTCCAAACGCCCTTGCCCTTTCTCACATATTCTTTAGCGAAATTTAGTCTCTTCTGCTTGTTGATTTTTCTAATAAACGGTTTTCGGGGAATACGACCATGAAAATTGTTTTCACGTAGGATTCTTCGACAAAGCTCCGGAAGAACTTGTTTCCCAAAGCTATCAGCAACTAATGTAGCAAGTTTTGGTGCCGAAATTGTTGGGTCCTTTTTCATTTCACGCACAATTACATTCTCCTCCCTTTTCGTTAATCTATTTGGTCGACCAGAACGGACTTTATCTTGAAGAAGTCTAGTTGTTTTTAATTTTTTTACCATGTAGTGAATAGTAGATCTACTTCTCCTTAATAACTTTGCTATTTCGCTATAGCTCTTGCCTTCATTGTGCCACTTCATTATCAATTTTCTATCAGTGATGCTAGTTTCGGACATTTTTGAACACATTATTAATTCAAATCTTACATTTGCATTACAAATCTTGTCAACACTTGCTGTACCGGACAGGGGAAGTGTATAACATCAACTGAAGGAAGTAGGGGTGTGCGTGATCCCGGTCGGGACGGGAATTTTTCTCGGGATCGGGACGGAATCCCGAAAATTTCGGAATCCCGAAAATTCTCGGGAATCCCGAATATTTTAGGGATCCCGAAACCATTCGGGATTTCCGAGAGTATCGGGATCCTGGAAATGTTCGGGAGTCCCGAATATATCTGTGATTCTCGACATTTTGAAGTTTCTCCATACTTTCAATAATTTAGTGTTTACAATGTATACAAGATCTGTCAATTTAGCTAAGCGATCATAAAGCTCGAAGAACACAAAGCCATTTGGATTGTTGAAATTGTCAAGAATAACGACAATTTCGGGAATCCCAAATATTATTCTATATCCCGTACATCAAGAATGGGCAATTTTGCCTCAATTGAGGCAAAACCGTCCACACCGTAGTGCCCTCTGTCCCCTTCCAGCAAGCACGGTGCAATGGGGCAACGAAGACACGAGACATCAGCGTACGCAACGAACGTGCGCGCTGCATGAAACAGAAGTTGGTGGGAGAAGCAGGCATTTGAGGGGCTCCACCCGTGCCAACCACTGCCGTACATTGTCGGGAATCCCGAATATTCTCGGGAATCCCGGATATTTTACGGGAATCCCGCACACCCCTAGAAGGAACCCATTGTTTGCATTTTGCCGAATTCAAGGATCATTCTGTTTACAAGTTTTGTCGTTCGAATACTTTTGTGGCGTCAATTTAGCCCATATTAGCAACAAATCTTTCATAAGTATTGTTTACGTTATTGAAGACACTTCCAATTTAACATGTATAGCCGTGATAGTTGTGCAATAGGAATAAAAATATTTTGCAATTTTTAATGGATCTTCTAGTTTTTTACCCATTAAACTTTTCATTTGAGAGCGTTCGAATACTTTCGTGACTCACTGTACATAGTGTGTCTAACAGAAGTGATAATCTCTATATAAATAAACAAGTAAAATATATGTTATATATCAAAATTAGACAGAAAATTCAATGTGCATTAGAATATTTTTGGAACTATGATCTTTGTTGGCGACCGAAAGCGAATTCGGAGGCGCCTGACACCGGAACCGCTATAGGAAGAACGCGCGCGGAAGGAGAGGTGGTGTGAGGAGAGAAAATCTTGATGTTGACTCCGAATGCACAAATGCGTTTATTGTCTTTCGGTTTGTAACCGTTACTCGGGGCAATACGCCGGAAACCGGACTCGCTCCGCCGCGTGAGACGGAAATCTTCTCTCAGGGGCCGCGACGGAAATCTTGAGACGGCACGTGAACGCGTGCCGCCCGCGACGGAAATTTTGAACGCAACGACGGAGATCTTGCCGCGAAACGGTGGGCGCGACCGCGAGATCGGAGCGAGTACGCGGAGGACGCAACGGAAAGAACGGAAAAGGAAAACTCGAGTCGAACACGCGTGCTGTGTTACGAATTGCACGCAGAAGAGAACGCAGAAGAAGAGAACGCGTCGCCCAGGGAAAGACCTTAAATAGCTTTTCCCCGGCGCGCGGAATTTGTCGCGATTGGCTCGGAGTGGATCGTATGATCCCTCTGATTCGTTACATTTGAAGGATTCAAGCCGTGGAATTCGGCCGGTACAAACACCTTGCTGTTGCTACGCGGTCGAGCAACGACAACACGCGGTTTGAACTGCGTATCTAAACAAGTACGATAACCGTTTGACGACATTGTCGACGGTAGAATAATAGCCGCCGAATTCCATGGCTTGAATCCTGAACAGTCTTGAAATTTCTTCTAATACCGTAAAAGCATAAAACCCGATAAAATACTCATAATTACAGTGATATTACACTTTGATTAGATTGACATGATTTGGACACCTCTGTTTGCAGTATACTTATACTCCTTGCAATCATAACTGTTCAAATACTTTCTTGAGTCATTGCTCTAGAAAAACTGTTCGCTTAATTAGATATAAGTAATTCAATTATCCCGAGAGTGCGGCAAAATTAGGGATAGATTATTAATAATGAACATTTCAGATGTTATGGAACATCTTCATTACAATCCATAATGAATGAATAGAGTACACAAACTCATCATAGGACCATTGAACAACCTCAAAATACAACTTACCATACTTACTTTGAGTACGTGGGATGATGTTCGAACAACTGCTAAATAAATTAGTGTGACTCACTGTAGTTGTTTGACACGGTCATAACGGTTTCGACATGGAGTTCTTGGGGAGCTGGGAACTGTTTGTTTGACCGCCAAAGGTTCAGCGCGTGAGCGTAGCACCTCGTACGTTCTGCCGTTGGAGACTTTTAAATGTAAGAAAAATGGACAAATTCGGGAGCCGTACAGGTGACTTGTGACGTCAACCCGCCTGCGACGCGTGTGCTCGTGGTTGCCGAGGCGTCGAGTCGAGTACAATACGTAGAACGAGCAGCACGCGTTAGGCCCAACGAGACATCAATTTTAATTTCCGATTACTTTCGATTCCGTGCGTTCCGTGTCGATTCTCCCTAATTTTGCGATTCCGATAGAGATTTCTGTATCGCTTGCGGTTCGTTAGTTAATATTGCGTAGCGACCGCGTGCGTATGCTGATTATTGTCGCGCAAGCGAGAATATTTACTGCGTTCTTTTGTATTTTTTTGTTGAGAATATATTTAGACTGCTCAATCGAGCTATTTCATCAAAATCTCAACTTTCTCAATCAAATACCGCCCATTCTACCGAATATCCCACTAAGAAAGGCAATCTTCGAGCATCTCTCGATCACCTTGCGAATTACCGAAATTTAGTTGATCTACCTAGATTTATCGCGAGGCTCCCGGTCGAACAACTTGAAACACAACCAAACAATTCAAAGACAGTCATTAACATTTAACAGTTCACTACAGTATTAAATTTTATCTATATTTAAAAAGGGATTGAATGTAGTAAGATAATTTTACTTTTATAGAGAAATAAAGATCCATTTTTTCATTTAAGCTTCCATATCTATTATGCGTCTGCTATACATATGTATAATAGATCATTCTTTTAAGCTCCTTAAAACCTTTCTCAAAGCAGTTCTGTTTATAACACTATTAACTGAAACTTTGAGATCATTAAAAGAATTGACGTTTTAGCGTGAAACGATAAAATTAAAGTTGTAAAGATATAAGTGCATTCTTTTCTCCAAGTGAAACTACATTGGATTCCATTCTATCATTGGTTGTCTAATAATTCTAATTCCGAGATCTACACCGGTTTACTATCTATAACCCATCACATAAAGAGGAATCAATTTTTTGTAATCAATGCAGCGAGGAAAAGGTATTTCTGTCAATAAAAATAATGATAATTTCTATCTGCCACTTATTAAATGAAATTTACGCTTAACAAACCCTTGAAAGTCAGCTTTGTAATAGTCCAAACCGACTTGAATAACTCGGAAACTGAAAACGCAAAGGTCCATCGACTAGTTTTATGTACCTATAAATCTAACTTCATTAGTTTACTATAAAATGTGAATCGGATGACCGGAAAATGCTTTATGAGATATTGAAATTGATCAACCATTTCTTTTCAATCTTTTCCCATTGAACAATTTCTTTGATATTTCCCGGCAATAAATATTTTCTTACGGGCTATTTCAATAAAATGTTTAATATAGAATTATAATGTTTCTAACAAATTCTAAATCCGATTCTATAAAATTGATGGTAGATGCATCGACTTCGAACGATTTTCCTTTTCCTAAAATGACATCTGGTTTTCTTAAAATTAGATACGTTTCTTTCATTTTCTTTTTGTTTTTCATTTTATGGATCGAATAAGTTAATAAATTATTATTGGGTCGCAACATAAATACGTTCGGTTATGTTCGGTGTCCCTTTTCATTTTGTTAGAATTAATGCGTAAATATAAGATTCGCAGTATTGCGGTTAGTAATATAATGATATATTAACAATAAGATTATCAAGTGGCTCTAGTGACGTTCCGCGTTACACCGTGTCATATTGCAAATTGCCTAGCGATCTAACGTCCAGAACAAAAGACCACGCATCCGGCCAATTACATTCCAGGACTCGCTAGATAGATGTCATTGCACAACACATTTATTATTAATGAGTAACAAAATAAATACTATAATTCTAGGCTAAGAGTGACTTCTATTCAATCACAGTTGTGTGCAATTACAATAATTAAGTCATAGCCAGACTGTGAATTTTATGCATTTATGACAAAAACAAGTTGGTGTGATTTAAAGTAGTCTAGAGATTAAAAGAATTTGAAAATGTCAATAAATCATTTTCAATTTATTGAGGTTATTAAGCAAAAAGGAATTGCGTCTAAATGGCTGTTGTTTCTTGGAAATGATGCAGACAATTTTTATTTTGCATGCCGATGCGCAGTCTAGTCATAACTAAGTCGTTAAAATTAGGACATATTTATATTTACAGTCGAATGAATTTATGTTACGACCTAATATTTTAACCCTCGTGTTATGCTCCTCAGAAATAGTTGCATAAAAGAGCGTAAGATAATATTTCACCCATTTTATGTTGTACACTTGAAATCAATAAATTATGTTTTATTTGTAACTTCAGCTCACAACACAGAGAGATAGAAATCTTCCGTTTTACAACAGACAACAAAAATACATAAGTGAATTTGCAACCCTGAGGAACGTATGACAGTCGAGTGATATGAAACGTATGCATATTAAATAAACATTTTATTTATTAAAATGATGCAAATAATTATGTTTATCGTGCAAATAAGTAATTCAAAGTGTAGAAAAGTAAAGATTAATATTCGAAAAGTCATAGACTATTCAACTTTTAATTGAATTGAATTCTCATTATTGCAATTAAACGTGGTGTTAAATGTGTAGGAAGTAATGCATCTTCGAGGTGAGGCACTTAAAGCTTGATAATCTGATTTTAATGTCCAAATATCCATATGTAAATACCTTCCGACAGTAAGGTACTATTTCGGTGGAAGCCTTTTTATCTGATTTCAATTTCTTACCGCACTCTCGGCGC
Source organism: Sphecodes monilicornis (assembly GCA_913789915.3). NCBI lineage: Eukaryota > Metazoa > Arthropoda > Insecta > Hymenoptera > Halictidae > Sphecodes > Sphecodes monilicornis. The sequence goes on from OU565289.1 coordinate 734,676, forward strand.
CACCGGGCTCCGCCATAAGTATCTACATTCTACATCGATGCTGATCGATGCGTGATCACTAGCGATGAATTCGAGTATATCGTAAGTAACGTTAAAGGCTTACAGAAAACAAAAACAGTATTCTGAACTGATCCTAGAAACTGGTATTCTAGACATAAACCTCAATCATTAAACTGAAATATTATATAAACTGGGCTCATATTTTAATAATTGAAAACACATCATGTATATATATATATATATATATATATATATATATATATATATATATACACACACACACACATATATGGTCATGTTATTATACATATCTGAATATATTTTTCCATCATCTACACGATGCAATTATAAAAAAAATGTAGTTACGTGTCAAGAAAACACCGATGACCTTGATAACTCCGAAAAAAATTACCTTGAGAAAAAATATTCTTGCCAGATATTCGTCCTCTGACACTATGCACATTCCTTAAAAAATATTTTTTGCATCACAATAGGCTAAAGAGATATTTCAGTGGCCTTACTTAAAAGGACCACCCTGTATACGTATACTGTTCAACACGCATAAGATTTTAAACTAAATCATTTTAATCAGAGTCATTTGTAATACCATTTATTGTTAACACAAATTTTGTTCGGACAGTAAAAAATTAAATTCTTAGGATCATGGTAAGAGTATTTTAAAATACTTTCATAGTAGAATTATGTTTCTGACATTTTATATCACATAAAAGTATTTTGCTAGAAATGAAAAATTTGTCTTTTTAAAAAATTGAAATACTTGAACTAAATATGTTTTAAATTTCATTCTAAAACTATAACAGCAATAAGGGTATATCTTGCTACTTAAAATATTTTTTCTGGGGTGAATAAACATTTTCTGTTTTTATGACATGAAAATGTTATTCTAAAAACACATCACAATCATTAAAAATGTCATTAAAAAATTGGTATACCAAAATTGCTATGTGCATTGGAACAGAATTATTATGAATTAAATAAACTTATAATAATTATATTGTGCATTAAAATTTGGATGACTTTTACTTAATTTTTAAACTGTTAGATTCTATGATAGAACGGGAAAAATTGTAATTACTTCTTAAAATTTAAAGTTAGACTATAAAAATGTGAATTTTGTATAAGCGTCCAAAGGCATTTACATGTAGTTTTGTCACAAACAAACTCATTTGTGCGATTAAATAAATCCAAAACAAAACTCAAACGTTCTAGGATTACTGTATTGTACATGAATTCTTTAAATTGCACAATGGTTCAAAGATCCATGGTTACTCATCAAACTCTGGACTTGTTCAATAATTCTTTTAAGAATATGTTACCTTGAATGTGTGTCTTGCATTTGGTACAGTTTATTTACAGCAAGGAGATCTCGATAATATTGTTGCGGAAACCCCGCGTCCACCTCGCCGGTGAACACATATTTAATGAATTAACGAAGAACTCGAACACAACTATTGTTAAATATCTCTCTCTCACTCTCTCTCCCTCTCTCTCCCTCTCTCTCCCTTCCTCTCTCTCTCTCCCACTCTCTCCCTCCCCCTCCCTGCATCTCCCTCCTTCCCTCCCTCTCTCTCTCTCTCCCTCCCTCTTTGCCGCCGTTTAGGATCGATCTGGCGACCTTCTTCTTATCAGCAGCTGTCTTTCCAATTTCATCGATCGAACGGTTTCTTTGCGATATGTTCAGGGGGAAGACAACTTCTTGAACTTCGCGATTCCATATCGTCGTGACAATATCAATGAAATTATAAAAAACGAAAGAAATGTAAAAACAATGTTACTTAAAACGGTGAACATGGTTTCTAATTAGTGAACAATCTAAATTAAATATCAAATGTGAGATGTATGTGGAAACGAAATTATGCTAATAACTAGCGGCATTACTAATCTCATTGGTAGATCTAATTATTTGAATGGTGGGGTCCGGGTCCATTTTGACCCTTTGTTTAAAATACATTCACTGATTATATCTACGTGGCAATTCATTTCAATTGAAGGTTGTTTAACTAAGTGCAACGAGAGGAATAATGAATCTAAACTAAGTGTCATTAAAAATATGTTTAAGAAAATTATGAACTGCCTAAATGGAGTTCAACATTGCTATCAGTATAATCATCAAAACCGTATGCTTTCTAAGTGTTAACCATACTGTACACATTATTCATACGTTAATGATATGTATTCATAGCATAATTTACTACTTGGTGCAAAACTTTAAAATATACAGTTTTCGTGAAATTTAAGATAATATTACTATCGTGATAATGAAACGTGTAATAAGAGAATTAATTGAATTTTATGTTTCCCAAGTTACTTCATTAAAGCTAATATTTATATAAGAATCTCAAATATGCATATGTATTATGTATTATACATTATACATGTATAGGACAATCGTTTTTCTGCTGGAAACAAATGAAATAATCATTTCTTATCTATTCTTTGTATTTTTAAATACGAAAACTTAAGAATAAGAAATGAACAGATTTTCTCATAGTTTGGGAACGGAAAAGAAAAATTTTTGAAATAATTCCTCAGAACAATATGAAGCAAACATTATATGTTATACATGCGTATGTAGAGTAATTTTAACAGAGCCAATATGTCACCAAAAATATAAAATTGCATAGTATAGTCTATTTTTAAAATCATTAATACAATAGTTAAAATAAACTAATGGCGGCATGTGAGCCTGCTTTCTACATATCTCCATTTTTGCATGGTGTTAATGTATTTTCAGTCATATATAATAATTCAAAAAGAAAGCATAAACCATACCATAACATAAATTATTTTTTAATCTTTTCCCACCTAACACCAAACATGTAGTATATTGGCCATATTACACGCATCATGTATAAATTGGTTGTTACTAAACTGCGAATCTTTTTACATTTATGATAAATGCAAATCCGTGAAATACAAGAAAGCGTTTATATTACAAAAAATTATTAGGTTGCTGTTTATAAAATATCTAATTTTAGAATGCAAATGTTACGAAGTATTTTGATCAGGGAATGCTATTACAATCTACAGGTTTATTATTATATCATTTGAAGGTGCTAATTTTACTTTTAAATAAAGTTCATTTCAATGTCAATGAATGTGATTGTCGTATATTCTTTTTGTATGAGTGAAAGAACAAATATATTAGCGATAGCATTGTGTGATGTTTGATCAAAAACTATTTGTCGATTGAAAAAAAAAATACAATCAAGAAACAGGTAATTTTAATTAGAAAATAGTCATGTTTGTTTAACGTTACTGTTAAGAATTGGACATTTCATATGCAGCAACCTAATAATAGCATTTTCAGTTTAGTTTTGCTACATTGAATTTCCTAATCAGAATTATTCACTTAATACAATTTTCAGAAGATAACCTGTGAAAATAGCAAATTACATAAAGATCTGCTATCTAATTATTAACAATATTGCAAGAATATGGTTCTTTAGCATGCTATTGATCGATATTCGTCGAAACATATTGGGCTTAATCCCATCGCTACGCAAAATACCATTGCATTATACGCTAAGGTGAATCTCCGACATTAGTGCACAGATAGTGGGCAGGTGTTTGGGGTAGTTTCCCGGTGGTCTGCGATCAGACGCGTACCTTTCATTTTCAGTTGGCAGTGTAAAGATTTCGCCATACTTTCGTCCGTACAAATAGTTATTATCCACGCTGCTGCAGAGGATCGCGATAAAAAGAGAAAACAAATATTTATGTTTCCGGTATTAAGATTTTTTCAAAAATTAACGTGCCATTACCCAGTCGAGGCGCAACCTGTGATTTCCTTGTTTAAACCAGGGTGCGAACAAGTATAAAAGCAACAAAATACCAGGTCTTCCTTTGTTCTTCATAAAATTTCAACTGTGCGGAAAGCTTACGCAATAATAATAACTGCCATTTTATGCACTTACACATACATCTATTCAGAATGAAATGAACTGTTGAATTGTTCGAAAGTTGACGAAGTCCAGAGGATATGTGCAATCATGTAGAACATTCACCGAATTTTAATTTTGTATGTCGGAGATCAATTATATGACAAATGTGCAATACACGCATACCTAGAAAATGCTTTGCAAAAGCAACTTACAACATATAACACAGTATTATAGTTCACAATATCGTAAAAGTTTAGTTTACCATCTGCAGTGTTGTCGCGAAGACTGCTACAAGGCTGTATTAGGGCTGTTACTTTCCTTCGAAGGTCGAAGATTTCTAAGCTTCGATTTCAGAAACTTCGAACATTCGATTCATTTCCAGTTAACGGTTAAAAGGAATAAATTTTCATAGTTTGTTTCTATATTCACCATCTGAATTATTTCAATAATTTATTGTTAAGATAATATATTTATAATTTGAATTATCCTTTCGATAGCACATTGTTAAAATAATTGTTTAAATAAATAAATTTTATAATTTGTTTCTATATTCATTATTTGAATTGTTCTTTCAATTATTTATTGTTAAAATAATTGATTAAATAAATAAATTTTTACAATTTCTTTCCATCTTCATTATTTGAATTATTCCAATAATTTATTGTTCAAATAATTGTTTAGACAATGTACACGTATTTACATAATTAATATAGGAACACGTTTCTATAGAGTATAAAAATATATAATCTACAGAAATTTTTATAATCTATAGAAATGTGTTTCTATATTCATTATGTAAATACTTGTACATTCTTTAAATAATTATTTTAACAATGAATTATTGAAATAATTCACATAATGTATATAGAAACAAAATATGAAAATTTATTCATTTAAATCATTATTTTAACAATAAATAATTGAAATAACAATTCAAATAATGAATATAGAAACAAATTATAAAAATTTATTTATTTAAACAATTATTTTAACAGTGAACTATCGAAATGATAATACAAATAATAAATATATTATTTTAACAATAAATTATTGAAATAATTCAAATAATAAATATAGAAACAAAATGTGAAAATTTAATTATTTAAACAATTATTTTAACAATGTGCTATCGAAAAGATAATTCAAATTATAAATATATTATCTTAACAATAAATTATTGAAATAATTTAAATAGTGAATATAGAAACAAATTATGAAAATTTATTTCTTTTATCCGTTAACTAGAAACGAATCGAAGGTTCGAAGTTTCGAAACTTCGAAGCTCCCTTCGTTCCTTCGAATCCTTCGAAGCTTCGAAGAGCCGAAGCTTCGGAAAAGTAACAGCCCTAGGCTGTATAGATTAGGCGCAGTGAAATTATCCCCCCTACTGTGGTATACTCTTCGAGGGGTCAAGAAGCTCGACGCTCGACTCGACCGAGAAATTGTAACATGACACGGATCAGGTATATCGGTGAAACAATTGCAATGACTGAACTAATTAAAGTGATATCAAACGCGATATAATTTGGATCATATTTACATGTTTAATTGGCGGTATTAAGTTTCGGGCGCAGCGAAGACAGTAAATGAAAAAAAAGAGAGAGACTGGAATTCGGTAATGGGCAAACATCAATACATGATGATGAACACTTCGGTGATTTACTTACCTAATGATACACAGCTAATCCAAATGTTCAAAATGATGACCTTGAGTATCGATGCGTGTTCTAAAGTCTAAAGCGTTGCGGAAAGGATATCACAGCATTTTGAATTTCGTTTGGATTGATCGCGGAGCAAACTCTTGTTATACGCTGCTTCATCTCTTTTCTGGTTGTTGGTACATATCTCATTGTACACTTGTTGCTTTAACTTTTTCCATAAAGAAAAATCTAATGATCTCAAGTCTGAGGAACGTTAGGGCTATTTGTGATTTCCTGTCGGACCAATCCAACCATCTCCAAAGCTCCTCCTGTTAAGAATTTCCATAATAATCCGTGCCGAATGAACTGGACACCCGTCTTGCTGGAACAACACATATTTTCGAGTGTTCAATGTTTTATCAGTAAAGTTGAGACCTACTATTTACAGACCATGGTCTTTGTTTATCCAGTTCTCGTAGCTACTAAGGATCTTCGATTGATCAATAATGCATATTACGACAATTAACTTCGTCACAGTTTGTTAATGTAGCTTCATCCAAAGTTAAAAAAATGTGTCATCATCTTGTAGTCCTCATCCATAGTCCTCATTCGCAGAAATTGACAAGATTATGAAAAACATTCCCGTTAGTTCTGGGTAAAGTGAAACATGGAGAGGGTGAAATTTATTCAAATGCAATATTCTCAAAACACTTTGTTGACTTATGCCACTTACGCATGCCAGTTGTATTGTACTAACATGCGGATTTTGACATTGTCTCTTGTTTTCCATTTCAACGGAAGACGAAAGATTGATCTCTGGAATGTCTCTGGACTGTCTCCGGACTGTCTCCGAACAGTTTAGAAAATCTACAGAATGTTCGAGGACAATCCTCCATCTTGTATACCTACACATGTCTGCAGACAATGTCTGTAAGTTTGTACAGGATTTAATAATGACTCAATCAAACAACAATAGCATAACAGATCATTTTGCCCATGCTTCGAACCACCATTACTGCCCCACCAATTGCATATCAGAGACACCCGTGTTCAAATAGCGAAATCCCCGTGAGGCATCGTCCGCCGAACGATCGGATGGTACCATGTCCTTAAAAATTCTGAAATCTCCGGGACCCGAGCTGGGCAAGATACGATCGTCTCTTGCGGCTATCGATTTAGCTAGAAGAAGGCAAAAGAACTCGTAGCAAATCGTTCCCGCGGGAGAGAGCTCGTCGCGTGCTTCTTCATTGAAAACTATAACAACCGCGGCGAAGGGAGGCGGTGAGGTCATGAGGGGCGAGAAGGGGCCAAGCACGGCGAAGGTTGTTTACGAGTGCGGACGGAACATTCCTTAATCATCACGGCGCAGTGGAGATATCGTCTTCAGAAAAGAAAAAAGAGGTCCCCGGGACCGATGGAGCGGAGAAAAAAAGGAAAGAAGTCGGATGCCTTGCACTTAGCATAATGTTCACCGCTCCTGTCATTACACTGGACCGCTAACATGCCAACCTAACACCCATCTACGGGGCCCGGGTAGACACGCGAGGATGTGCCAACAGACGTTAGTTAACCCGGCATCACGCAGCTACCAGGGCACCAACCGACTTGCCCGGAATATTGATCGGGCGAGCGTGATCCTGCTTAAATTAACACTGCCTTGCTCTGCTAGGGCTGCCATACCGGCATGATCATCACCGACCAGGCGGTCGAGGAAGACACATTATCTGGAAAAATGTCGTAACGGGGATACCGCAGCTGAAAAATTAGGATAATCACAGTGATAGGTGTGTTTACATTGATGTTTGAAGATGTTCTTCATTTTGTAATTGTCTGGCTTGATTGTTTGTTCCTTTGTTTTTCGAAAGATTCTTAGAGGTATGAAGGAAATGAAGAAGTAAGCACAGTGGATGCAAAAGGTATTCATGCACCCTTTACAAACGAATGACATTTTTTAAATTGACTTAAAATGAATTTACGAGGTAATGCGTAAATAATTTTTCTAAACAATTGCCATTGGTTGCAATTGCCAAGACAAAAGTAAAGCTCACACGATTTCTAAGTTTTTTTATCGGTGCCTGTAATGAAAGTTTAGAAGGTGTCTTTTGTAGATCTGAGTAACTTATACACATGCAGAGAGTTTCATCGAAATCGATGCAGGTTGCTATGAAACAAAATTCATCGAAGATTGCAAAAGTTGTAAGAAACTGCGATTTGAATGAATCGCAAACCCCAAATTCTAAGATTACTAAAAGGCAAGTTTAAAAATTTTACTATAAAAATACTTAAAATAGAAACTTACATATCGCGTCCTTTACCTTCTTTCTCCACAATTGTGACCACAATGCGACAATAGTAGTATGTTAAACAAATTTTTTACTTTGTGATTTTACATTAGAAATTTATTATGATCGTGATAAAATATCTTTAAACCTGTTGAGATCTTTGTTGTTTAACCCTCCTCTGCACGGGCGAATATGTAGAATTTCTTACAATGTCTAAGTAGAAAATCTTTCAGCTGCATTTTTATTAATAAATATTGTTCTTCCTAGTTCTATCAAGGTCATTGCTTTATCGCAAGACTACGAATTATTACATACAAAGGGAGCGGAGATATGTAAGCTATTAAGTAATTTGAAGAAATTAAAAAAATAACAATGTCTAGTCATGGGTCCCGCAAACCCAATTCACGCATCAGAGGTTTAAACTAAAGCGAACAATAGAGAAAGCATTTTAAAATATAGAACTTCATTCTATAATATTTTATTCGATAAACACATGGAAGAGAAGGTAACCTACTGAGAAAGATAAAAAAAAATATTTTTACCTGTGTCAACATTTTATTTATCGAAAATCGCATAAAACAGAATGAAACCTGCTAAAAACCGTGTGAACGTGAATAGAACATACTAAAAACCCGCGTAAAAGTGAATGATGCAAAAGGCATCTCGGGTGTATGCTATAGGAACGTTTGCAAATAACAGTGTACTTTGGTTATATGTTTGCTTTAAATGAGCTGGAATTATTATTAGTGCGCGTAGGGATCTGCAATTAATGAAGTATACCTACCACAGAGGATTAGAAGTTATTGGCTATTATTGGTCTTTGATTTTATACCGTCAAATATAATCTTAAGAGACCAATTCAGACGAGAGGTTTAGAACGACTGTTAGCGATTGATGATTTATCTTGTGATTTGGCTTGTCAGTTACGGTATTATCATAAATCAGGACTATGTTTCATGATAGCTTTTAAGAACTGGCAAACGACATCGTCATAATTTCTGCATTTCATATCAGAACTGTGAAGAGGCACCACATTCAGAAATGTTAAAGGCATCCCTTTATCGGTTGATATTCATTCTTAGAAACGGGAAGTAGCCAATGAAAGTAGGGATGAATACCCTATTTTATTGAATTTTTCAAAAATTGATGAGCTCCACAAAAAATGATAAATAAAAATAGTATTTATTTTTTTCGAGGAATAATATAATACAGATACGAAGTCTCGATAAGCAAATTTATTCGATAATGAAATTTTATTCGATTTAATGAGTGCATAATGCTGATAAACGAAATTCGAGCTTGAAGTGATAAATAACTTCCTATAGATAAAAGAATGGAAGGGTGTCTAAAAAATGTTGTATATCCTTGAAATGGGCGGTTCTTGAGGTTATTTAAAGTCATTTTTTCCTTTGCAAAAATGGCCCCCTCGGTTTAGTGAAGGAGTTATTAACGAAAAACACGCACCAATCAGAACACCGTTACAGCGGACGGATCCGGATCGGCCAATGATAACGTCACGCTAAGCGAGACCTGTCGTCGAGCCAGAGTCCGTCCACTGTAACGGCGTTCTGATTGATGCGTGTTTTTCCATTGCCATTTTTGCAAAGGAAAAAGTTACATTAAATAACCTCAGGAACCGCCCATTTCAAGGATTTACAACATTTTTTAGACACCCTGTATGTATTGCTGATTTAATTGATAGATATAAACAAGTAGATCGCATTAACATTGAAACCAAACAACATTTAATATTTAACGACAAAACTCATAAGGTCACTGGACATTTTTGTCAAGAAATTTCTGTATAAAATAACTTTATTGTAAAAGATGTATCCCTCTTTTAAAAAAAGTTGTAATAACATCAAGTATTCTTTGACATTGATAAGTTTGTATATTTGGTAAAAATATTTTTCTACACATACCTATGTCAGAGATACAATAAAGTGATAGTTAGCATCAGACTGGAAATAGATTTTCATCATTCTATACAATTATCATTTGTTATGTGTAATATGAATTCGTGTCGCATGTCGTATTATGAAAGTAACCGACAAAATATTACATATTTTTGAAGCACAGTAAGAGTAATGGCAATTTTAACATACGGAGACGATTTTCTATTTTGCCTTCTTTAACTTAATACGTTCTCAATTGTGTATATTTAGATCATAATTGTGTATACTTAAGATCTTAACTGTGTATACAATGGAGCTAATTCGGTATCTAACAGTTCCATGACCAAGTCAAGTCATCAGCTGATCGAGAATTAGAAGTTCATTTCATCATTTGAAAACTATTAATATCAATTGTGTTAAATAAGTAAATAACCATAGAAGACTGATCGTTCCAATGGGTACAATTCCCTCGATACCAAACAAGTACATATGTACAGTGTGTCCTACGAACTCTGTCCACTTGAATATCTTGGTTATTTCAAAGAATACGAGAAAGTGTTACTTACAGCAGTTGTAGGGTTTAAGAAACTACATAATATGGTATTAATGGTATTCTTGCAAGTGGAGGTGTACAGAAGATATTGGGATCTGACATTTTGAGTTTCGCCGTCTGCTGCTGAAAAGTAGAAATACTCTAAGCTTGGCTTGGTTTGGCTTATAGCAGCTTACAGTGTTAACAGGTGTTAATTACAGTATAAACTTACAGTGTTAAAACAGGTGTTAATTAAAAATAACGTTATGGAAGTTCCAATTTTTCCATAGCGTAGCAAAAAAAAATTTTGATTACTGTGCAGCGAAAGATTATGATAGTAGAGCGAGCAAAAATTTGTTGCACCGTTTCCACACTTTGAAATGAAGTATGTGAAGTGAACCGCTTGAAATTTATAAGACCTCCATTTTTAAAATATAAGAAACAATTTAGCAAAGAACAGTCTATTTTAACAACAAAAATAGCTAAACCTAGAGTGCATATTGAAAGACCTAACCTACTTTTATAAAATAAAATATTTTTATACAGTTTAGTTAGTCAATAAAATAGCCCTAAAGTTTCGAAAGTGAATATTAAATACTTTTTTCTAAAAAATTCCGAAAATACGCACGAATTTTAGTAAGCTACACCAGGATCCCCACAACACAACGCAGCGACTCGAATCTAATGAATTGAAAATTCTGATCACCAAGTCTAAAATATATTAATCGGCAAGTTTATAATCATTTATAATATTACATGTTTATTATTAATTCTTTAAACTCCCTTCCTTATACTGTTTCTTACTTCAGTTTACCTGTTTAACAAAGACTATACCTGTTTAATAAGACTATAGTTTTGTTGCGGATAATAGAAACTGTCATGAGTAGACTTCAGATGCAATTATTGCAAACACGAGGTTGATACAATTTAAAACAGTAGAAAGATTAAAAGAATTTAAGACTGTCAATATATCATTCGGGAAATATCATTAAGGAAAGAAAGAAACTTTAATATGGCTACTGTTTCTTGCAGTACGGACAATGTTTGTTATGCATAAAGATCCGCAGTCTAGTTGCCAGCTATTTTCATCTGGCTTTGAAAATCTTCATGAAAATCAAACACGTTGTTGAAAAACGTCGCATGAATTTAATCATAAGATATCATATAATATATAGAAACAAGAAATTCTGTCTTATAACATACATGAGTATGATTTTTTGTAGTATCTTATAGTGTTATTGCCAAATGTAGAATAAAGTAGATTATTGACAGAAATACGAATGAGTGGTTATTATATAATATGTGGCATAAACTCCTATTTTTACCTCTAATATAATAATTGAACCTTTAAAAGTTTAATTACATCAACATAGGTCACCGATTGCCAACAATCGGTACAAGTCAAATAATGACGAATGTCGCTTGAAATTCTTATATGCACTAATAATGTTCTACCCTTTCTACCTGTGATGTAAAATTAGTATCTATCTCCCTCATCATTGTTTCTTTTACCCTATATTGAATAGGTCAACTATTTTATAAAAAGCACTGCATAGGCACTTATAGACAAGTTTAAAAATTTTATTGGTCACGCAAGGGGTTAAAGAACGAAATAAAAACCGAAGAAGAATTTCATTTATCTGGCCACGTTACCGGAGGCCTAATTTTTAAAGCGTGCAGACACGGTGGTCCTCCAGTTCACCCGGTAGCGATCGGTACAAAGGCACCGGCACCTTTGGTGCTCTTTCGACTCTCTAACGAGAAGATTAGACCTAACGGCGTTTGGTATCCCATAAATCGCCGGCGCCGCGCATTAACCACGGAAAGAAACGAAACGATTTATGGGTGTGCCGTCGCGTAAATTCATTCTCGCGGAAATATCTTTCCCTCGCGAGAGAGCCGGCTGCCTCTGTCACTGATGTATTTCTGAATGAAGAATCGTGAGATCGTGTCCCTGGATACGCCGGGGCGAAGGTTATTTCGTAAGAGCCTTCGGTTGTACCGACTTCGTCCGATCGCTGACCTTGACCAGGGTTTAACACGCTTCGAAGAAACTATAGACGCCTACGGATGTCGAAGACTCCCGTCTATTTTAGTTTTTCACTGCGGAAAACTGCTTCCAAACTCTAAACTTACCATAAAAACGCACTTTGCATTTCGGATCCACTGACTAACTGAATGCAATATTTCTTGGGTGTTTCTTAAATATTCTTCCAACTTCACCCATTAATCTCCTCTACTTTTTGTAGACAAACTTGAATAATTTATTTCGGACTAGATATTGATTACATTCCGGGACGAAAAGATAGCACATCTTATATTTTTAAACGTCTTGTAGTAAAAATTGGTAAAAATACATTTTTCATGTCATTACTAGTTTTGGGCATGCCTGCATATTCACACCGATAGAATTCTACGAATGTAAGTGTTTTGTAGTACGCAAACGAGACAACATGATAGCACAAGCACAAAATCTACGCTTCTTAGTTGTACATGCGCTACTGAATAACAAATATCGAACGTGAAACATTGTTAACAAAATGTAGAATAACATTTTGCGATTTAAGTTTGTTAAAAAACACAATAGATCGGTGGGACGTGGAAAGTAATTAACAAGGAAATACAATATATTGAAGTGATACACGCCAATTTTTTATGAAGATTCAGGAAAAGGTAGTTCTTAGAAAAATATTGGACACGAATTTTTTTATAGATCATCGTCCACCTTGAAGGGGCGAAAACAGGCTAAGTTCACATGGCTAAGTTGCGTATTTTTTTATATGGAATAGATCTGAGAAAACAGAATTCCAATATCATTATTTGTTTAAACAATATCCTGAGAAATAGCACTTTTTAAACATTTTTCCTATTAAATGATACTTCATTTCTTTAAATACTACTGTGTGAGAGGTGTATACTCAAATATGGATAAAATAGAACATTGCGTTTCAAGGAGAGTTATTATAATTGAAATTTTTCGGCATTTTCTGCAATATGTTCGCGTTAGGTGCTAATAATTAATCAGATTGAAGATCTCTACAATATTTTTAATAATTATATTAGGACAAAACTCGATATTTCATTTGAAATGATAAAAAAATGCTGCCACGGGTTTAAAAATACTCGTTGCCGCGTTGCACAGTGCGTTGAGTACATGGGATTTCGGGACAAAAATCATAATTGCAGTTTCAATAAGTTATGTACATACATGTTAACTAATTATTATATTTTGAGTGTTTTTTAATAAATATTTGCAATATAAATAGTAAAATTATAAAAACAAAACATTTTTGCGGTATCATTTTCTGCATTGTACTGCAAATGCTCTGAGCAGTTAAATTTACTAATTCTTGCAAATTAGCCTGTGCTGATACTTCCGATACTCAAATATTTTTCGGTAAATATTGATTTTTTATTTGCTTCAATGCGTAGAGGCTTGCAAGACTGTCTTCAAGCAATCCATTGATTATTTTTCTTAAAACTAAAATATTTTCTCTCTGATAAATACAGATCGAAACACAATGCCAGTGCTTGTATCGGTGGAGGCTCTTATTCATTTCTTTAATGTCGTATCTTGATGAACGTGCCATGGATATACTTGTAGCCAAAGTGAGCTCTTCTGTTGATTTAGACATCACCATTTCTTCTACGCGTCTCCGTTTTGTTTTTAAAGAACATTCTTCAACATTTTTTTGTGGTCTTCCACGAAAAGCCTGTACTGAAATAGATGTACTTGGAATACACATTTTTACAAATTCAGGAAGCTAAACTGTTGAATCAAGCCATGCTTGATTTTTCTGCAGAAAGCGATCCATCGTTCTCTCGCACTTCTGCCATTTCTTTAATAATTTTGCACAAGTTAAGTCCGAAAATTTATATAAATTATTTCTCATATCTTCGGCAGAAGTATTCAGCTCAAAAACAATTCGAATGAACTAGTTTTTCTTTCTTTGTGGTTGCTTGAAAACCATATACCTAAGATCTATTAGTAATAGATCGCTCAAAATCTGAAAATTTTTTTTTAATTGTCGGGCAGCTAGGGGCAGCTAATTTTTGTGTAATCTTTTGCAGGATACATGTATGCATGTTTTCCAATAAAAACCATGGAGGAGTTTTCAGGAGTATTTTTTCAAACCTTAACTAAAGGTACAAAAAGCATTGCACTTTCTGCTACTAAGTCTACTCTAAAAAAATGAACATAAAAATCAAAGTTGTGTAAAAATTGGAAGTACTCACCCTCAAAAACACGTTCCATTTCAAATAATACAAAATTTTCACTTTTATCGCACTGGTACATTAGCTCGATTGAAAGATGAATTTCAACTGAAATTTTTGATTCCCACGCAACGTGACCAAACCCTCCAGTGACGACATTGTATTATAATGTGAAAGTTTATTTTTTGATTTTTGTTCCATGACAACACACTATGCATCGCGCCGCACAGTGGAGCAGAACGGCGAAAATGCGGCAAAAACTCTATATCTCGGTAACGGATCGTCGTATCGACCTGCCGTTTGTCTCATTCGATTGAGGAGACAAAAATACATCAGAAGACTCACATTTGATATGTTTTTCAATAATTTATAAGTAATTTCATAAGTAATTAAAATTTAAATTAAAAAAAAAAAATTTTTTGTTACGTAATTAAAATTTAAATTAAAAAAAAAATTTTTGTTACGTAATTAAAGTAATTTCATTATATAATTAATATTGAACGATGAAACGTATTTAATATAATTTTTAACATGCATATTCTATAATAATAATAATAATAATAATACTGCTTTATTCAGCCTTACAGCCAATAATTGGACTTGGTTTACGATAACTATGTTTACAAACTATCTTACCCACACGTTCTGTTAATTCTCTCTCTCTCTCTCTCTCTCTCTCTCTCTCTCTCTCTCTCTCTCTCTCTCTCTCTCTCTCTCCCTCCCTCCCTCTCTCTCCCTCCCTCCCTCTTTCTATCTCTCCCTCCCTCCCTCTCCCCTCTCACTCTCTGTCTCACTATACATATATTTAAATTCACTTCGTAGCCTTAGCATGATTTGTTTAAAATTTTGTGGAAAGATTCCCACATGTACAACGCTTATTTTGCCAAAAATATATTTTTTTTAATTTTGTTAAACATTAAGTACTAAATATGAGCTAATCGAAAATCTCTGTTTTCTGCTCATTTTTTATTTATGGAAGCAAATCTAAAATGTGTCAAGAGTTGTCACTCGAGAACTGATCATTTTGGAAAGGTGTAATATTGAACTAATTGTGTGTAAAAAATCTCGTGCACATTCGTGAACTCTTGGCCGCAAGTTAAGTATGAATATCAACTTTCAGAATTTCCAAGAATGAATCGTGCGAAGGTTTTACGGTGTATTTGATGTTTTAGATGAATTTTTTTTAAGAATATTTCTAAATAATAAAGAAAAACGTGAAATTCATATGATTTATTAATCCTTCATGTATAGGATTATGTACTTTGGACGTATTTTTTTAAAAAAGCCTATATGGCGAACGGTAGGGCATTATATGTTTTGGAAACTTTGACTTCGGGGCCATTTTTCTCACACTTGTTTGAATTACCGCACAAATGAATGGATTCCTATTTCGTCATAAGACATGGTCTATCGATTGATATGGGTTTGAATAGGGTTCAGATATGGTTTAAGATATGGGTTCTTGTAAACTCTCTTCGCAATCACCGTGTTAAATTAGTAAAATATTCATTTGAAGCAATACAAAGGCCACAATTGTCAATATTTGTCAATGAAATTTACAGGGAAGATAGTTAGTAATGTCAGTGTTAAGGACATAGCATCATTGGACCGGAGCTTGCCGGAGATTTTTTTGTAGGACTCGATAAACGTATAGAACTACGAATATCGAAACGTTTATCTTGTCTATTATTTTCCTTCATGATCTTAGTGAAATTGGGGCAGGATAGACATTTGTTTTGCTTCTTATACACACGAATAGAAAATCTGAAAAGCTTCACATTCATATCTATGAAAATATAGGTACAGGAACAAAAATTCTGTCTTCATTCAAAACTGCCGATTCTTAATCAGGTCATAAAGTTCAACTTCAGTGGCCTCTGAGCACCAAACAAAGAAAATAACAAAAAAAATCATTCCGGAACTATTTTCTAGGACTAATAACGAAAACTAACTGACAGAAAAAATAGCCACAATTCAGACTTTTTTTCGACTTTTTGCCGCCTCGGCCCCACTGTGCGCCGCCGCGCCAGCACCCGCTGCAAACTCTAGTCGTAAGAAAAAAACGCTCGTCCTAAAAAAATTCAAATTTTAGATTAGCCATCAAGATCTCCCGATATCAACACTATCGAAAACAGTTGGGGTATCTTGTCAAAATAGTACAAGTTAGTACAGTTAAATAACGTATTCAAGAGAAGTGGGGAAAATTGATTAAAAGAAGGTTAAAAAATTCTATAATCTTCCACCAATCAGAAACACTGCTATAATTAAATGTAAAGAAAACACATCAAAATACTAAATACAAAATATCATTCACTTGTGTAATGAAGATGAAAGTTTTTTATTGGCATTGCATTGTACTGACACGCGGGCCTCTGGACTGTGCTGGCGGCCGTGACTCTTGTCGTCTCGATCTTTCCCATATGCAGCCCTTCTTTGCGTCCGAAACTTTTATCGTTCATTACACAAGTAAATATTATCAGAATCATATCATATTTGATATCATTTTCATTAGAAAAATGCCACGAATATGTGAGTCCCATAAAAAATCTCATAAAAAAATAATTGAAAATATAAAGGTTTTGTTATTGGATTAGTAGTAGTCTCACACCGATATACTCGACCAGTATTGTGTCACATTTCTCGGCGACCGAAGCCACTCATGCTTCGCTGTCCGTCCTTACGTTCGGCAGAGGTCGAAAAATAATATATTCTGCACGATAATTGTCCCTGGTGTTGGACATCGCTCTAAGTTAAGCAAATACTTTTATATTTATCGTTTAGTTATGATAGGTAGCCTCAGATTTTCTTTCTATCTTCTGTACATACTTACGCATGCGACCCTTCAATCTGTTACTCATCGATCCCGAGTCATACGCTTGAACCTCTTACTCACCAATCCCAAAATCTTGCCCTTTAGCCTCTTACTCATAATTAGACTGCGGATTTTAGCTTAACTATTTAGCTCCTCTGTCTTGCAATCAAAGATCCGCAGTCTACTCATAATCCCTTAATAATGTTCATGAACTCCTATTGGGACCTCTCCAATCCCCACTACATCTTAAATCAGTTCTCCGACTATTACTTAAAGATGCGCTAAGAATTTTTAACACATTTGTCCAATATCCCGACACAGACATATAGAAGAAATTGCAACAGTTCTAGAAAGTAGAGTCTAAGTGTCCTTTAAAATTTGTAAGATTTCGTGTACAAAACGTGTATGACATTCGGAAATGGTTTGCAATAGTTGATACGTGATCGCTGGTCAATGAAGAATTAGTTTAAATATGTGTGATTAATTAGGTGCTCTCGTCATATTGTCATCTGATTTAAATAAATTAAATGTTCTAAGAGAAGCTAATGCATAATTGACCGTTGTATGATTACTAAAAGATGAACCGGTATTGTTAAATAAATCACAAATTCTGTCGGTGAAAGTTGCAAACATATTTGTGAAGACTAAACTAATTAGAGATTACGAAAAGAGCTCTGAGAAAACTCATTATATATTGTAATGAATATAATTATTCCTTTAGGGGTTACTACCTAAACAAAGATTTCTCAGCTTCTTTTGGATGTAGCACAGTGCTGAAAAATGCTATTAATAAGTTTGCGGTAGATAAACTGTTAATAAAAAAAAGCAGCATCGTTCATTGCGTTTCTTCGCGAATTTTTGAGCTACTGGATGTCGGTTAATCTTGATCGACAGCAGGAAGG
The DNA here is from genome assembly GCA_913789915.3 of Sphecodes monilicornis. Lineage (NCBI taxonomy): Eukaryota > Metazoa > Arthropoda > Insecta > Hymenoptera > Halictidae > Sphecodes > Sphecodes monilicornis. Next base: position 752,859 of record OU565289.1, read on the forward strand.
AACGATTACGAGTGCAAACCATTGTAAAAACGATTTATCACGGAAAAAGAAGTTGATTTATGGCCAGACAGAGTTTCACCAAAGACGTCGTATCAGATTACGGTGGCGCTTATGGAAATGCGTCGAACAATAAAACTACCGGCGATCCTTAAGGTGATTTTGCACGCCTATACGTTCTACTGCATACTGCTCCAATGATTCTTGCCGTCCTTAAGTGGGCGGTTTGTGGTCAAGCGGCAAGAATCATTAGTGCCGCATACACATGCCACGCGGATTAAGGTGAGGGGGCTTTGCGACTGCATTGATACGGATAACAATCATCATGTGATGTAATAACATTGTCAATCTGAATGACGGTACGGTATTTGAGGTCTCCTCTTGATTGGCTATCTCAACGATGTATCGCGCAAAAAAGTAAACGTTTCATTTTTGTTATCTCTAATGAACGCTTTTAGCTTTTTATGGACTTGTACGTGTAATTCGTTCCAAATGCGGTGAGCCGCTTACGTTGGCTCACTGTAGACATGTAGGCAAATTTGCATCCCCATAAATTATGTCATAATGATTGCAATGCAATTCATGTCCATTTAATATTTTATTGAGGAAAGACGTACAGGAATTGAATAAGAAATTAGTTCCTGTACTATTATACGAGTTTAAAACAGGAAATGCAATTCTTTGATTACGAGGAATGTATTTACACGTATGTATACACTACTTTCAAACTAAGTCTGATATAATTAAGTGGTATAAACAGTCAAACTTTTTGGCGGGAACAATTCCCTGTAAGCTATTAATGCGTATAACCAAATAAAATGGTCAAAAATTCCCCCAAACTAAATTGATTTTTGATCACACCGATCGATAGGGTCCCCAAAGAAAACCCTCTGTGGAATGTTTCAAATCTGTTTTCATGAATTATACTCTATTTCTTCTGGTTTGCTCAACAAAAAATTACGGAACAATTTATGAACATTATACCTAAAATAATAAACAGCACTGCACATTTTTTCAGAATTATTGGTTGCGAAATCGATTTTTAAAAAATCCGGTAGCTAAAAATTACCAATTTTATGTTGAAGTTTTTAGTTGACCACGTTATATTATTATGTTTCAGATTTTTCGAATTAAGCAAACAGGTATTTCTTTTATTGTATGAATGTAGTGAATGCATGGACCAAAATAAAATATTTCATTATTTAACAACGTAGCGGTATTTTGAATATCGATTATTGATTTTTAAGCTTTTTCTTCACATTTGGCATACACATCCTTATCGTCGTTAATCTTATTTAGAATGTCAATTTTTCAGTATGTACCTTAACAGTGGTTAGGTACAATTGCATTGTGTGTTATGAGGACACAGATTCAATAGCATTTGAATTTACCGCCTATTATCGACTCAGCGTCCATGAATCACTTGGTTCTGATTGGCCGATTTTGAATAGTTCGTTCTTATGTGTGCTCTGTTTACTTTACAACCTTCAAAAGTTCCAGTTCAGTTTCTGCCGGCATGTAGTCAGTTTCGTTCTCAATAAATTTCACTTATATTGTTTCCTGTTATAGCAAGTATGCAAAAGATTTTTTTTTTTTGAAATTATCACATCATATGTTACATTCAATGTTTACTACAGTTAAATTATGTTACAGACGCAAAAAAATGTCACTCTTGAGAATGATCCACATCTGGGTCGAAACGTCGAGTTTCCTAAGAGGTTTCTAATTTGCTAAACTGCTATTTTTGTATTACTGATCGAACCTGTGCGCCGAAACCATCACACATTTAGTCAAAAATTTCGATCGAAAAACACATCAGATTTTTATACGTATTGTATTAGTAATGCTCGAGCCTTAAGCGAATACATGTTAGCACCAGTGAAACATTTTTGAAAATTGATTTATTAGTTCTATAGTTTTGTATTTATTACTTTATTACTTCTTTTGTATTATACACGGGTCGCGCGGAGTTATAGTACCCAGCTCGCGCACACTGTTATACCTCTGTTATATGGGCGTTACATTGTATCATTGTACATACAGTCGTGGACAAAATTAAGTGGACAGGTCTAATGATCAACAAAAAATCAACGCAATTTAAAACATAATTTTAATAAACTAGAATTGTACGGCACATATAAGTTAACAAAGTGTACTTTAATGAAATAAACAACAATATCAATAATAAAAGTTAATATAATAGAATATATAATCATTAATCAAAATTGTATACAATTTTTGGTGGTCAAGATTAAGTGGACACTTTATAAATATTTAGAAAATAAGCAATTAGTATTTGGTATTGTAACCTCTTGCTTTAATCACTGCTTCTAATCGTCGTGGGATGATTTCCACAAGTTTTTGGAGGTAACTTCGATCAATTTGTTGAAATTTTATTTGCAATTCGTTTAAAAATACTGTTTTATTATGACGTCTTCCTAATGGTATTTCCGAATCTAATAAGCTCCATAAATTTTCTATAGGATTAAGATCTGCACTTTGTGGAGGCCAATAGAGAACATCTATCCCACAATCTTATAAAAATTTTTTGGTTTCCTTCGCCGTATGCTTATGATCGTTATCCCTTTGTAGCATCCATCCCTCATCGAAATCCATTTTTAGGGTTGACTATTCCATATTTTCATTTAAAATTTCAATAAACATATCTACATTCATGATGCCATGGATGGGTGCTAAATTTCCAACCCATACCAAGAAAAACATCCCCATACCATTATGGATCCCCCTCCACGTTTGATGGTAGGCAACACATACTGCTTCTTGAGAGCTTCATTCGGTTTTCTCCATACGCGTGTTCTCTTTTTTTTTAATTTAATGACTCAAATTTGCTCTCGTCACTCCATATAATTTTTTTCCAAAATAATAATGGCTTATTCACATATTTTTTTGCGAAAACTAAACGTCTCTTTTTATGAACTTTACTAATGTGTGGCTTGCGTCTAGTTAAACAACTCTTCAGATTAACTTCTTTTAATCTTCGTCTCACAGTTCTTGAAGAAATATTTAATTGTAGAGTTTCAACAATATTTTGTGATGTTATTGATGGAATACGTTGAGTTTCTCTTACAATTTGTCTATCATCGTATGAATTTGTGCTACGTTCTCGTCCTCGACCGATTCAATTTTCAACAGTATCATACTGTAAATACTTGTGATAAATTATATGCACTGTACTCTTAGAAACTTTGTATTTTTCAGCTATTTCGCTGACTTTCGCAGGTGCACGGGAAATTCTTCTCGTCTCTTAGACATGCTCGGTTTATATTTCTAATCTTGTTTAAACAAAAGTTCAATGTCTACTGAGGACGAATGACACCGCACAATGCGAGAGTCAAACGTTTGTTTACATTTTTTCCGTCCCAACACAGAATGTCCTCGGCGTCCACTTAATTTTGCCCACGGTCTCAAAGACACCCATACAAACAAATATGCATAAATATTAACAGAAACATTATATTTATGCTTTTACATACTAAATAAATTCTTTCGTTGTGTATAAACATTTTTCATGTTAAACATCTGCAATAAATTTATAACACAATTAATGAAAATAAAGATTATTCAGAATGTATGTTCTGTTCACTTAATTTTGTCCACGACTGTATATGTATTGTATCGCGAATCGCGAGATACGAGGCAGAAAGAGTCAGAGAAACCGAAAGATACTGGTATTTCATATCGGTTACCGGTATAACTCTGTGGCCCAATAGCGGTATCAATATTACCCTTATGAAAATTTTACTGGTATTAAGTCCCGACCGTAACACCGGTATGAAAATGTTACCGGTATTAAGTCCCTGGTTTAATGTACATTGTTACAGATATTACAATATAATTTCATGTAAGAATATTATTGAAACAGCATAAGTGTTTGATTCCCTTCAAGGAAAGTTAATACAACAACAAGGGATTATTTATTTGTCTTACTTTTAGCTCTAACTTGTGTCACTAATTGACGCTGCAAACTTTCTCTTTTCGCGTTTACCTGCACAAACATAAGTTACGAATACTCCACAGTACATATTTTGTAGAAATCGATAATAATATCGTAGTAATTTTACAAAAAATAATGTAGGAGATATTATCCTATCGCCGGATAGCACTCAATACCGGTCACTAGCATTTTGTTAAATAATTAAAATATAAGAAAAAGTTTTGACTCGCAAAGAAGGATAAGGAAAATTGATACGGACAAAGAAGCCAATAAAACTAATGCGTCCCACAAAGTAAAGAAAATTAAGGCAATGAAAGGAACACAGGCTTAAAAACAGTAAAAACTATTCGGAACTTAAACCATTCTATCAGATCTCGCTGCTAACGAAACTGTATGTATAATTTACTTATATAGTAATAAGAAAAGTTTGATTCAATTTTTGAATTGTCAAACACGGACTCATGAGCTTGTGCATATATCCCTGATTGCTCGGATAAGTGGATGTATTTACTCTTGCTTGTAACAAACCTAACATACTTTGGAAGTACCTGGCATTTGGTGCCACTATTTATTTCTTTAAAATTGTAAGCCAAAGTTTGAAAAAGATATATGTTAAATAAATAGATGTTTCCTGTAATTATTTCGTTTATTTAATCGGGTACTTAAGATTCTTAATGCAATTTAATTCATGAAAAGATGTAAAAGCATGTAAAACTTTATATATTTTAACCGTTTGCAACCGACTCTTTCATCCGAAGCACTATTAAACATTACTATACTATCAATCAAAATTATTCCTACGATACTAAATGTCTTTGTATTTGACACATTGCTCCTTAATAAATTGAAATTAATAAATCCTTCAAGCGTAAACACTCTCGATTTCCTATGGAGTACTGAAAATATTCTAGATCAGATAAAATTTCCGTATTCTGGAGTCAAAATAGCTTCAAGTGCGAAAGGTTAAAAGAACCTTACGCTATGGTAGTTTGTGTACGGTACTTGAAGAACTGCCCCTACCATACAAAATGTACTTTCTATTTAACCTTGAGGCTAATATAAAGCAATTCTTTAGATAATTATATATTTTTATTTACCATTGGTTAATCCTCCAACGACGGAGCCTGGCTCTACTTTGACCAACCGTGTAAAAATCGTCATTGAATCACTCAGTTTCTGACGAGTTAATGAAATGAACTGCTACTGCATTAGGAACGATAGAAACATTGACGGGCCTACGAGAAGTACAGTAATTCCTCGATCTAAGTCCTTTTTCGGTTCCCTGCCGGGACTTAGATCGCGAAGGTACACTATTCTTTTGTGACCGCGTCGACCGCGCCGAATGTAGAAAAGGACAGCATGTAAACACGGACCACGCGGCCGAAGGCGCAACAAAAAATAGCGTACCGGTGAGAAAATACTAGTGCAATAATAAAACTTCTTTATTTTTTATTATTTTTTTATGGAACTTTCACGAACATATTCGTGGTGTAGCATGCGTCGAAATTTCGAGAACGTAACGCAGGGCGGCGAAACATTTCGAAGCTTCGCGAAATCAGGTTGTAGGCGACCACGCGGGGAAGCGACGCGAAGCGCGACGCGCGGTAACACCGGCGAACGCTTAACAACCGCGTTGTTGATTCTCGCGCTCGCGGATAGCAGCGAATAGGTATAAATTGCGGGCTCGCAGAGGCCACGATCCTTTTTGCTGTTCCGAGAGAGAGGACGAGGTAAGACCATCGGCCGCTCTCGGAGGGCAAACTCGGCTCCGGCAGGAGAGTACGGCGATTATACCTGGACGCCTGCCGGAGGAACGGGAGAGTACGGGAGTCTGTTCCTGGCCGCTCGTTCGACATGGAGAGTTCGGCGATTATACCTGGACGCCTGTCGGACGAGAGAGGACAGAGCACCTCTTGGACGCCCGAGATTAGAGGACGGGAGAATACGGGAGGATATTCCTGGCCGCTCGTTCGACAAGGAGAGTTCGGCGATTATACCTGGACGCCTGTCTAACGAGAGAGGACAGCGCATCTCCTGGACGCCCAGATATGGTACAGGGGAGCATGGGAGAATATTCCTGGACGCCCATTCGGTATGGAGAGTTCGGCGATTATACCTGGACGCCATCCGAACGGGAGAGTACAGAATAACTCCTGGACACCGGCGTAAGGAATTAGAATCACGAAACCGTGCGCGAGTATACGCGGAACTAATAGATAGCGTAAATCGTACAATTGTCAAAATGAAACATTTCCTTGTCCGGTTATGTAATATCCTTGCTCTACCGATAATTTATGTAAACTCCTAGCCCTGAATAAATCCTGTCTGTCCAGCACATTCCTGAGAAACCTTTATTTGCGATGGCTACAGTGGCATTTTTCTAATGAGAACGATACCAAATATGATATAATTCCGATGATATTTACTTGTGTAATAAACGATGAAACTTTTGGGCGTAAAGAAGGACAGTGTATAGGAAAGAAAGAGACGACAAGAGTCGTGGCCACCGGCACAGTTGGCTAAGGCCCTCGTGTCCGTACAATGTAATTCCAATAAAAAACTTCCATCGTTCATTACACAAGTAAATATCATCGGAATTATATCAAATTTGGTATCATTTTCATTGGAAAAATACCACGAATATGTTGGTGAAAGTTCCATAACAAAATAATAAAAAATAAAGAAGTTTTGTAATTGGATTAGTGTGATTCGCACCGATATACCCGACCCAGGATCAGATTACTACTACTACTCAGTTCCACAGTGGAAGGAGTAACCAATGGACATAGATCGAGACGTTCCGTTGGACTTAGATCGCGGAATTACTGTACCCTCAAAAATATGTTTTAAAAATTGATAAATACAGTAGCAAATGGTCCTGAATCATTTGTATATTGATAAGAATGGTCCGCTGCCCTGGAGTTAAATAAATGAGAAAATTAGTAGTGACCCGAAGATACAGGGAAACAACAAATAACGAATATGCTCGCTATCCTTTGTTAACATGTTAAAGATGTTTCAATCTCCACGAAGAAGGGGGACAACATTTCAGTCGACTGCTAAGGCGACGGAAGTCCAGCCCTAACCCGTCGGCATCCGGCGTATCGCATTATTACAGCATTCATGCTGAACGAAACGAAACGAGAAGAAAAGAATCTGGAGGAATTGTGTGCACGCGCGTCCACAAGGATAACTCATAATCAGTTCCCCTGAAACACGACTCGGCTCGGCGTGCGCGAGTCGCGCGTTCCAACAATTTCACGTCCCGGGAATGAACGATTCAATCTGCACCGGCGGGATCGCAAATTCATGTCGTTACATGACCGTTGCGCGCATATCTTTCAGGGCTTAACTGCAGCTTACGTCGCGAAATACGCGGGAGACGCATATCGCTTTGGTGTAGGTGAACGGTTAGGTAGGAGGAAAGTAATCGGCCACAAGGTGGGCGTACTGGCTCCCACGGAAGAGCCCAACAAAAGGGCCTCGCCCTTCTAGAAATTCGACAATCTTTCATAGTCGTGTTCTTATAGTATATTGGTAGTTCCACCTCTACGGGTAGCTCGCTGAATTGATGCGACGACAAAAGTTTGTAATCCTGATACGACGCTTCTTCTTGTGTACTTACTATGAGTTATGGATAACTTGATGAGATGTTGTTCAACGTAGTGGTGTAATTAATATATTTAAGAATTACGAAGCCAGATGAAAATAGCTGATAACCCTTTCTGCAGTCAAGAACAACAAATTTTCCCTTATTTTTACTTCCAACAGAAACATTAAATGGTTCCTTTGTATATGATACATCTTGTACATTCGTTAACAAGTAGGTCTTGAAAGCTGTTATAATATGGGTTTCGTTTTTTAAAAAAATTATGAAAAACCCTTATTTTATAACTGTTACGAAGAACCAAAATCTCCAGCTAATATCCGTTTCGGTTATGGTTCTTATTTCGCTTCGTAAAGTCAGGGGCAAAAAAAGGAGAGAACGTTTCTTTGCGTTTCCATGCGATATAAGAAGAAAATGTACAGTGTAGTAAATTAATTATACATATTCTACACGTAGCTGTAAGTATCTGTACGGAAAATTATTCGTAGTATCCATTTCTACGAAATGTTATGAAGAAAGATATAAACATTGCAGTCTTCAAATAGGACAAAATGATAGGGCATGCATCGTATTTTCCCTTCTCAGTTACAAATCTGCATAGCAAATGTTAATACATATTATATTTCGTGAGAATCTCCCAGTACATAGTTTTTAATATGAATAGCTCAGTTTGTTCATTGCATACAATGGGTCGTGGAGAACCATGAAGTGCATCTGAAATGGAAACTGGTCTAAAACTGTTTCAAGAAAAGTTTTCTGTTGTCAAAATTGCTAATTTTAAATCAAAACAGGAACATTATCAGTGAAATTGTTATAAATCCAGATAATTATGGCACAAAGAAGTATTCTGTTTATCCACCTGTGTTAACATTACGTTAAAAGCGTGTAATTTCGAATTCGAAAATATTCGCTATACAAATTGCCAAAAATGCTGGTGCTAAAACGCATGTAAACGTACGACGAGTTTTACGGAAGTCGAAGCACTTAAGGACGGCTTCTCGTGTAACAGCAGTGAAAGCAAGTAATTTTTAAGAATTTTGTTTAGAATAAAAAACCAAAGTTGGGCAAAATTTATTTTAAATATCGAATAAACTTGATTCGTTATTCTTTATTTGAATACAGAATTACAGTATTCTTCGTCATTCACGAATAACGGATGAATTTTAATAATATTAGTTGTATACGTGCATGTAGATATTGCTGGAGCAGTGCTGGATTAAGCCTCTCGTGGAATGTAGACAAAATTTTAATTGGAGTTCCATTTATATATGTTGCTTCTAAAGAAATCTTAAATAATGTCACTTAAACTTATTATTAATAATACAAAACACAAATACTAATACAGTGATGATCGTATAATAAAAGAGTTTCTGGTATAATAAAAAATATATATAATTATAGTCATTAATCAGCCTTTAAAATATTAAAATTTTTCTAACCGTTTGAATAAATAAATTGAATTTAAAAATAAAAAAATAAATAGATATACAGGGTGTCCCAAAAATGTCTCGCTTCCTTCAAAGGGGAGGTTCCTGAGGCCATTTGAAGCGACATTTTCTTTTGCAAAAATGCCCGTTTCGGCTTTGTTAAGGAGTTATTAACGAAAAACACGGACCAATCAGAGCGCGACCCAGAGGCGTATTGGCAGAGACGGCCGCGCGCGACAGAAGTCAAGCGATAGTGATACTCCGCAGTCAAAAGCAACGAACAAATAAGAGAAGAAAATTTTTCGAGTCCTATGTCGGATAGTTCAAATTTGAATATGTTGTAGTTTTTAGTAACCTATGAACGAATCTCGAAGGATTTTTCGAAATCTTAAAAAATGTTGGTTTTACGGACGTGTAAAGAACCTTTTTTCATGAAATTATCACACTAGAACTAACGTACCGAGGCAAATGAGTTTTTAGGAGCTTGTAGAAAATATTTTGATTTGGAAGAAATGGTTTTTTCACCATTAATTTTGCAAATGTTTTAAACAAATGCAATTTTCCTATAGCCGGGACTGTTTTAAAAATTCGAAAAAACGACGTGACAGCTCCAAGTCTCCTCTTTACGGACCTATTTTTGAAAAGGCAGGCCCTTTAAAATTGACGGAATTAAAATTATTTAAAGCGAACGCTGCACCGCGATATTACAGTCCCGAACGGCCCCGGAGGCGCGCGGCACGAACAGCTGTTAGATACGCGACAAACAAGAGAAGAAAATTTTTCGAGTCCTATGTCGGATAGTTCAAATTTGAATATGTTGTAGTCTTTAGTAACCTATCTTGAAATCTTGAAAAATGTTGGATTTGCAGACGTGTAAAGAAAAGTGGCAACTTTTTTTCAATAAATTATAACACTAGAACTAACGTACTGAGGACAATGAGTTTTTAGAAGCTTATAGTGAACACAGAAGAACATCTATTGAAAATATTTCGATTTGGAAAAAATGGTTTTTTCACCATTTATTTTGGAAATGTTTTAAACAAATGCAATTTTCCTATAGCCGGGACTCTTTCAAAAATTCGAAAAAAACGAGGTAACAGCTCCAAGTCTCCTCTTTACGGACCTATTTTTGAAAAGGCAGGCGCTTTAAAATTGACGGAATTAAAATTATTTAAAGCGAACGCCGCGAAGGCGCGCGTCACGAACAGCACCGCACACTCTAACACCGTCAATACTGAGAAAGCCTTGCTTACCTTGGTTCTCATGTAGAGCCCCAGCGATGTGAAAATGATTCCTGTATTCACAAATTATACGGTGTGCAACATTGAACCTGCCTACTCGTAGAATTCACAAGAGCATTTTAATTATTCGCTCTATGAAATTATCGAGCAGAACGGGTCAATGTCCATTCACTGTACAGTCCGGCCCACATTGTTAATTTATTCACGATCACAGTAAAACACTATTCACATATGTAGGATCTCAGGAACAAGGAAGGCACCGCGCCGGGAATCGAACCCGGGTCCTCGTGTTGGTAGCCGATCGACTAACGCGCTCACCCACGGAACCCTCCCACCTTCTTCCTAATTTCCTACGGTATTTGCGGACTAGGGGGTCCTAATCCCCACACTCGGCCATCCTGCAATGACATTCGCCCTCGAATGTTCATTACAGCGTCATCGTCTTTTTATGTATGTTTGGCCTCAGCGCCATCAACACAACTTCTCGCACTCGTTTCGTAACTCGTATTTCGCAATTCGCACTTTTTCTCGCTTTGCTTACGTGCGACCTCTTCGCTACGCTCGCTTTGTTTTCGTCTTCGTCCGTTATCGTCGCCATTGTACGGTGATCGGTGCTCCCCCCATCCCGGACGAGCCCCCAAGTGTAGGATCTCAGGGAAAAAGAAGGCACCGCGCCGGTAATCGAATCCGGGCCCTCGTGTTGGTAGCCGATCGACTAACGCGCTCACCCACGGAACCCTCCCACCTTCTTCCTAATTTCCTACGGTATTTGCGGACTAGGGGGTCCTAATCCCCACACTCGGCCATCCTGCAATGACATTCGCCCTCGAATGTTCATTACAGCGTCATCGTCTTTTTATGTATGTTTGGCCTCAGCGCCATCAACACAACTTCTCGCACTCGTTTCGTAACTCGTATTTCGCAATTCGCACTTTTTCTCGCTTTGCTTACGTGCGACCTCTTCGCTACGCTCGCTTTGTTTTCGTCTTCGTCCGTTATCGTCGCCATTGTGCGGTGATCGGTGCTCCCCCCATCCCGGACGAGCCCCCAAGTGTAGGATCTCAGGGAAAAAGAAGGCACCGCGCCGGTAATCGAATCCGGGCCCTCGTGTTGGTAGCCGATCGACTAACGCGCTCACCCACGGAACCCCCCCACCTTCTTCCTAATTTCCTACGGTATTTGTGGTCTGGGGGGTCCTAATCCCCACACATATACCCATTGGGTCCACAAACGTTGCATGAAATCCACACAAATGATTCACAGAAGTCCACATATTACGCACAACTAGTTCACATTTGATGCACGTTGTGACGTTGCTTCTTTTCCGGCGCGTTTTCCGCGGACGAAACGAGATGCAACTCCGGGATTTTACAGGCGCTGAGACCGGGCCTCGGCCGGCCGTACGGACGAGGTCCTCCCGGCACAAAACGCGATTCGGGCGCCAGGTATCGGAAAGATACCACGTGAAGCGAGACGGTTTTCTACACTTAGAGAAGCGAATCGAGAATTTTCGATACCGAGTCTCGAGCTACGTTACGCGATTCGCGAAGGATCAGAGGTTCGGACGCAGGAAGGACGGGGACAGCCCTTATGGCAGAGCGGATCTCGCATGTCAAGAAATGACAATTCGATTTGTCTCTAGATTAATTTATTCGATGTCAGATAATTACAATTTTGGCGGCCACGTGGCCGCGACCCGAGGGCCAGCGCTCTTCATACAAGTTTAGAGAAAGGGTGGACGTTCGCAGCGCGGGTTTGTCAATTCTTTAAATATCGCGAGAATACGGTAGTTCGGTATTTAATTCGATATAATCGATACAATAACTCGCGACCGCAGGTGAACGGCGCAATTACATTTGACTGTCGTGTCGATTCCCGGAACGGAACGGAGAGAGAGCGTGCGGCTGCACGCGATCTTTGTTCTCGCTCGCTCGCGCGAGCACGCTATACCCGTCGTCGCGGTTGTACGCGACCGAGATCGAGAGACGGTTTATCCTAACGCCACGAAAATTTACACTCACTGTTCCGACGCGACTCCTCCAAGGAAAACTTCCGCTACGTGAAGAAATACAATTCAGACTCAAAACGCCGGCAAATGGCGTGAGCTGCGAACACGAGGCGAGACGCGCCTCGGCCCGTACGAAATCGAGGACGATACGAGAAGCGGATCGTCCTTACGCGAAATTATCAAAACGCAACACATTCACGAAATTAAAAGGGAAGGATCACTGGTCGACTTACCGTTTTCCGGAAGTGGGATATCCACTGGTATCCGGACTCGCAATATTCACTAATTCCGAACGTAATAAGACGGTAGGCGGCACGACAGTGATCCTTCGCGATTTCGGCAACGACGATCTAGCCGGCGATTCCCACCCCGCTCATTATTCGGAATACCTAATTGGTCGGTCTCGCACGCGAAATATTTAATTAGTGTGAGTCTCCCACGGATGGTCCCTGGCCCTAGACGGCATCCGAATTTTCCATAACGACCACCTCGCGGCGATCGGGGGCGTCCTAGACAGTCCCAGGGCGCGTCTACACCACCCATGCGCAATGAACCCCTTCCTACGGGATGAGACGACGTCAGGACCTTTTGAGTGGAGTTCCTCTAGTCGGAAAGTCCGATGTTGGTGGGGTTCATAGGCCTGAGTCGTCTCCGGGTTGTTTGGCCCGTGTGTGTCAGCAGCACTTTTTGAACCAGCGCGCTGGACGATTTGCTTGGCCAGCAATTCACGAGGAGAGATCCCACGGAGGGAGCCGCCTTAGGCTTCCTGAGAGGGCTGGTGGTGCACGGGGCACGTCCTGAAACTTGCCGTACTCGGCGCGCGCGGTTTGAATTAGCCGCCGATCGGTGATTAACGCGGAATTTCCTCGGGGAGCGTTCTCGAAATTCGTGACTGTCGTCTCGGTACGCTAGATGGCGGTCCGGTCCATTCGAAATGCCATTTCGGCCGCAAAGAATAATGGAAAAGTGACGTCGCAAAATCTGCAACGTCACAACTTAAATCGACTGTTTCGACTGCCCGTGCACGAAAAACCGTACGTCCATGCTCGCGATCGTAGGAAGACTAGTTCAGAACAGCTGACGAGGTTAACGGCCTTTCAACAGCACACTGCCGATTTTCATTTCGGCAACTGTTCGATGGAATCGTGTTTTCAAATGGAATGGGAAGAGTAAATGACCGCCCCCAAATCGGGGGTAATTCAGGTACGCTTCTACCCCCGAGCGTGGCCATAAACCAGCGCCTTGTGTCGAAGCTCGACCTTGACGATGGCTCGACTTCTGGTTACCAAATGTGTACAATAGGTCAATAAAATGCTAAAAGTTTTAACGAAGAGAAACGGCTTTTCGGGAATATTACGACTACCCTTTCTTACACTGGTATACGGAATACCGGTATTTTGTGATAATTTGCAATTTCGTGAAACCGGTATTTGCTAAGGTAAAATACTGGTATTTTCGATATTAGCTATAAATAATAAATATTTTTTAGGGCATCTACTCTTATTTGAAATTTACAAATTAATTTTTCTGATAAGGAATTCGATTTAATATCAAAAACTGTATCAGCTCTGATTCCAATAAAGCTGGCTGTGGAAACATTATGTCGGAAGGAGTCTAACTTATTAACAGCGAATGAAACAATAAATTTTATGTTGCAATCACGTAAAGATCAGGACACGCCACTGTCTGAGGAATTATAACAGTGCATTGAAAATTCGTATACAGGAAAGGCATAGTGAACTAGAAAATATTTTAAGGAATTTATATAATTATAGCGACTTTAATAAAGAAAACGAAAAGGAAGAAAAGAAGCTAACGAGGTCAAATTTAATTAAGTTCGCCTTCAATTTCCACAAAAACATTTATAAAAAGCAAACACAAATCTATCCAGACGAATTCGTTGAAGATGATGATGACGTTAATATCAAAAAAGAATTGTCTCTCGAGAAGAAATTACAATTAGCTATAAATAAAAAAATTTGCCACGAACAATAGTACAAAACATAGATATATCCAAAACTGTCAGAAGAGAGACCGAGTTGTTAGAAGATGAAGGACATCGCGACAAATATTCAGAGAAAGTATATCGCTCATTATTAACAGTACCACTAACCAGCGTCGATGCGGAAAGAGCATTTTCAACTGCAGGTTATTCAACTGCGGGCTCCTTCGATGCCCCATCTGCCCTGCACGTTTTCCAAAACAACAGACACTAATAACACCGACTTACCCGTAGTAGCAATATTCCCAAAAAGCCGTTACTCTTCGTTAAAACTTTTAGCATTTTATTGACCTATTGTACACATTTGGTAACCAGAAGTCGAGCCATCGTCAAGGTCGAGCTTCGACACTAGGCGTTGGTTTATGGCCACGCTCGGGGGTAGAAGCGTACCTGAATGACCCCCGATTTCCCATTCCATTTGAAAACACGGTTCCATCGAACAGTTGCTGAAATGAAAATCGGCAGTGTGCTGTTGAAAGGCCGTTAACCTCGTTAGCTGTTCTGAACTAGTCTTCCTACGATCGCGATCATAGACGTACGGTTTTTCGTGCACGGGCAGTCGAAACAGTCGATTTACGTGCATCAAATGTGAACTAGTTGTGCGTGATATGTGGACTTCTGTGAATCATTTGTGTGGATTTCATTCGACGTTTGTGGACCCAATGGATATATGTGAATAGTTTTACTGTGATCGTGAATAAATTAACAATGTTGGCCGGTTGTACAGTGAATGGACATTGACCCGTTCTGCTCGATAATTTCATAGAGCGAATAATTAAAATGCTCTTGTGAATTCTACGAGTAGGCAGGTTCAACGTTGCACACCGTCTAATTTGTGAATACAGGAATCATTTTCACATCGCTGGGGCTCTACATGAGAACCAAGGTAAGCAAGGCTTTCTCAGTATTGACGGTGTTAGAGTGTGCGGTGCTGTTCGTGACGCGCGCCTTCGCGGCGTTCGCTTTAAATAATTTTAATTCCGTCAATTTTAAAGCGCCTGCCTTTTCAAAAATAGGTCCGTAAAGAGGAGACTTGTAGCTGTTACCTCGTTTTTTTCGAATTTTTAAAAAAGTCCCGGCTATAAGAAAATTACATTTCTTTAAAACTTTTTCAAAATAAATGGTGAAAAAATCATTTTTTCCAAATCGAAATATTTTCAATAGATGCTGTTCTGTATTCACTATAAGCTCCTAAAAAGTCATTGTTCTCAGTACGTTAGTTCTAGCGTTATAATTTATTGAAAAAAAGTTGCCACTTTTCTTTACACGTCTGCAAATCCAACATTTTTTAAGATTTCGAAAAATCCTTTGTGGGTATACAGTAGAATGAAAGTAGACTCATTCGTGGTTGACACTCTTTATTAATAAATCGCGATGATCGCGTCGCTCGGTCGTATCGGTCGGGTCGAAACTACAACGTCGACTTGCTCGTGCAAGGTTTCGGTTTCGACTGCCTTTCGTGCATCGGGACGACTGCCCTCGGAACCGATCTCTGAGAGTCTCTCTCGATTTCCGAGAACAGTCGTGGCTTTTAGGGCGTAGCGTATCTCAGGCGACGATTGACGCGTCCGCCACGAGTTTCGTTGCTGCGTCCTGTATATATTAAGTGGCGACGGTCTGGCGCGGCGTGCTCGTGCACGGGCCGCCACATCCTTCGAGATTCATTCATACGTTACTAAAGACTGCAACATATTCAAATTTGAACTATCCGACATAGGACTCGAAAAATTTTCTTCTCTTGTTTGTCGCGTATCTAACAGCTGTTCGTGCCGCGCGCCTTCGGGGCCGTTCGCGACTGTAATATCGCGGTGAAGCGTTCGCTTTAAATAATTTTAATTCCGTCAATTTTAAAGGGCCTGCCTTTTCAAAAATAGGTCCGTAAAGAGGAGACTTGGAGCTGTCACGTCGTTTTTTTCGAATTTTTAAAACAGTCCCGGCTATAGGAAAATTGTATTTGTTTAAAACATTTGCAAAATAAATGGTGAAAAAATCATTTCTTCCAAATCGAAATATTTTCTACAAGCTCCTAAAAACTCATTTGCCTCGGCACGTTAGTTTGTGTTATAATTTAATGAAAAAAGTTTCTTTACACGTCTGTAAAACCAACATTTTTTAAGATTTCGAAAAATCCTTCGAGATTCGTTCATAGGTTACTAAAAACTACAACATATTCAAATTTGAACTGTCTGACATAGGACTCGAAAAATTTTCTTCTCTTGTTTGTTCCTTGCTTTCGACCGCGGTGTATCACCATCGCTCGACCTCTGTCGCGCGCGTCCGTCTCTGCCAATACGCCTCTAGGTCGCGCTTTAATTGGTCCGTGTTTTTCGTTAATAACTCCTTAACAAAGCCGAAACGGCCATTTTTGCAAAGGAAAATGTCGCTTCAATTGGCTTCAGGAACCTCCACTTTGAAGGAAGCGAGACATTTTTGGGACACCCTGTATGATCCATATTATGTTGAGGTCGGTGTAATTTTCCAAAGTTCCGCAAATATGTTGGTAAAAGTTGTATAAAAACAACTAAACCTTTCATAAACTTAGAATAGGTTTATAAAACAATGAAAACATTGAGTTATATTTTTTTATTTTAATTTGTTATTATATTTTATCATAATATTTTTCGCAGAGTGCATATCTCAATCCTTGTCAAGAAATTCGATGAAAAATGTCTACATGAAAGGTGAACCAAACAAACTCGAGATACAATTTCTCGCTGTGTCGTTATTCGACAAACAATGAATAAGGAATGAACGAATGACGAATAACATGTGTTGTGATCCCGGAAGGAGAATAACTTTGATACTTGGTTGAAAGTCTTTATTTTGTGCCAAAGAACTAACGACGTTTTCGGTTCGAAGTGCGAATCAATTCTGACATAGGATGGTTAGGAAAAACGCTAGGAAGGATGATTTTGGGGTAGGAGAATTGTAGGGGAGGAAAAATGAAAGTTGGTAATGAAACGATGGTCGCTAGCGAGGTTTTCGTCTATGTCAGGCCTGGGCGCGGTTGGCTCGCGGAATACATGTTGCTGCTTCTCCGCTTCGCCTGGTCGACAAGCCAGTCCCCACCACGGCCACTCCGACTCTTCCCTTAGCGTTAGCCTTAGCCTAAGCCTTAGGGCCTCGTTATGTTAATAATTAAAATAAAGTATAGTCTCTTTGAAATCTTTTTCATTGATGATTATTATTCTTTCTACTTTGGTACAAAAGTAGCTCCAAGTAACTTCAATATTTAAATGGCCTTAATTGCATAGAATGCAAAAAATTATCAACACGAATATTAATCGATTGTAAATTAATAGCACGTTTGAAACAGTACTTTATTTTGAATTGCGTTTTATTGGTTTATTCAAATTACTCGAAAGTGGAGCGGCCTCTTTATTGTATCAGTTTCTTCACTCGCAAATAATATAAAATAATCGTCATATGCTATTGGAAACATAACAATGCATTCTGTAATAAAAATGGTGTTATTAGAAGTATTCATGCAAAAATAAATTGTAGAATAGGCATAAACGTCGTCAAAGAACAACTGTCAAAATATACACGTACTATAAGCAAACCAAAATTTATTTTACACCTCGACGACGTAGCTGTTTGGGATTTAATTCGCGATTCCGATTAGAAATCGCGAGGAGCCGGATCGGGTTAAAAACTCCGTCAAACCCCTTTATTTTATATGTATTTCTCTCCAACGACTCGGACGACTAGCTCGACGACGTGTACGCGACGTCGATCCTGCGTCCCCTTCCGCGACCCCGCGAGTTCCCGGGTGGATCGAGCAGCTTGGTGGCTCTCGCGGTCCGCGCGGGGGACGGGCGACAGGGGCGATCGCGCTAACGGCCGATCGAAGCAGTCTCTGTTCAATCGACCATCGATATATTTCAAGCGTGTTCTTCTTCTCTCTTTCCACCTTGTAATACTCGATCCGTCGGCCATTTTCCTGCCTCCCTGTTTATCCGAACTGACGGAAATCTTTCAGACTGGTGAAAGATCCGAAGAGTTCGAAACAGTAGCTTTACATAAAGCAAAAATAGTACAAGTTCATTTCGAAAGCGAGAAATAGATATTTTGCTGCAGCTCGTAAGATTCGTCGACTAACTAGGTTACAACTAACATAGGTCTACAAGACGCATGTTTTAATGGAGTTATTCACGAAAAACACGGACCAATCAGAGCGCGGCTACATCGAACGGAGTCCGACTCGGTGACTGGTCCCACTTAGCGTGGCGTCGCCATTGGCCGAGCCATAATCAATCCGCTGTAGCTGCGCTCTGATTGGTCCGTGTTTTTCGTTAATAACTCTTAAACAAAGCAGCGGACGCCATTTTTGCAAACGAAAATGTTGCTTCAAATGATCTCAGGAACCTCCCATTTACGGATGTTGAAGGAATTTTGAGACAGCCTGTATAGTCAATACAGAACCAAAAAATATCAGTTGCAGAACTGCAAAACCGATATGACCGATACGAGACATATTATAGGTTCTAAAGTTTGAAGAACCGAAGCCGAAACCGAAATCCAGAACCTAAAAATAACAGTTATAGAATATAATATCAGTTCTCAAGAACCGTAACCGTAACCGATGGATGCGAGAACCGATATTCTCATAACAGTTATAACATTTTTTCGGTTCTCGTAACTGTTTCAAGAACCGGAATCAATATCATAACTGTTTACAACCCCTGCTTCTTTCCGTTTTTACGTCCACTTTCCGCGCTCTATTCTCCTGCCTAAAACTCGTTCCCGCATCACTTATACCACTCGAAACACCATACTCCTTTCGATGCTGGCTTTTTCATTCCGTTTGTAGCGTGATTCCCTTGAATGCCGGTAATAATTCCGCTTTTCTCTTGATCTGTACCATCCGCGCCTGATTCCTTAAGCCTCGTTCCGGGATGCCCTCGATGATATGTTCTAACACCTCCTCTTCGTCGTCCAGGGGTACCCGATTCGCCAGAATCGTCTTGTCATAAAAATAATTCTCGAACGTTTCAGTGTTTTACCACTTCCGATTCTCGAATTTCTTCTTTCGTACGAGTCTCGTTGTTCTGCCCGCGAATGGAACCACGATGCGGCTCTACCCTTCAGTTTCGTCATCAGTAACAGTTGAGCCATTTGTTCGCCCAGCTTGAACACTCTCACTACTTGTCGGATTTTCCTCTCCCATACGACGAAATCGGTTCCTTCACTGAATTCGGCTAGCGATTCATCGATCGTCTTGAGGCTTGCTTTTTCCATGGACGGCGCCAGCGGTTGACTGGCTAAAGGCCTACTTATACATGCCGTGCTTTTTTTTTACATAGGCTTGAGTCTAGACACGGGCCACGGCCGTGGCTAGCTCTACACCCACAGCACGGCACGGTAGGTATAACTAGGCCTTAAAGCAGCTTCGCGTCTCGTCAACTCTCTTTTTCTCTCGTTCTAAAATGTCGATTCCCGCTGCCAATAATTCACGTTCTTTTCGTACGAGTTCCAACTACTGCCGTTTGAGGTGTTCGCCCCAACATGCATTTTGTAATTCTGACTGATTTTGTTCGTCGTTCACCCTATCGTTTGGCACGATGATTTCCTCTTCTTCCATACATCGTCCTTCAGGATCCGCTTCCATTAGTCTGGCCAATAATTCTTTCTTCGATCTTGACGTACTCATATTCTTCGTTCTTAAAACTTCCTTCAGTTCCGCGACCGATTACCGGTTCACGCACTGTGTTGGACGTATTTCTCAGCTATTGCGGTAACAAAATTATTCCGATATTAAACCCGAATAAATCTTACTTGAATTTACTTGCGCCGACTAGATCCCACTTCTGATTTGTAAGAGGGAAAAATCCTGAGGAGAATTAGTATAGAATTGATTGTTACGCTGGATCGTTACTGTTACACAGTTTTGCAGAGGCAGAGAGTGATCTCTCCTCGGACGGCGTTGACTAAGAAGCCTTGGCCGATCGTCTTTTGGTACTCGCGCGATATCGATCTCGCCAACGGACGATTCGCGCTCGCTGATCGCGTGATTCGTGGCAGGCCAACGTTCACACACACACACACACACACACACACACACACACGCGCGCGCGCGCGCGCGCGCGCGCGTGCACGTTCGTTCTACCGGCGAGTCTGTCGATCGTCTTTTTCATAACCGTCACGTTAATTCCGCTAACGGATATTCGCGGGAGCCAACGGACACTCACGCACATACGCACACGTACATACATCTTCGCCTCTATCCTACACTTTCACGAACTTCAATGTTGTCCTGTTTTTACATTTAACTTACGTTTACAAAATGGAATTCAATCGAAGTCACGATATACATACTTTGCATTTCACACTTCATACTTACCTAGTTATTTCCATTACGATATTGTAAGCTTCACTCGTTCAACATTTATGCGAATATCACGCTTTACACTTATGGATGCATTTTAAATTAATAAAAGAATTAATGAAGAACAGATCAGGTTCTTGTTCAAAGAAATGTAAATAATTTTATAAACTATTTATTATCTTCTAATTTTGTTTCGAAATATGTTTTACGACCATAAGACGAACAAAGTAATAGAATTTTTGTTTCTGTACAAATTATTCTATGTCGTTCCGTGGCTAGCTGACACGATTCTAACTATCGCACCCCGGGTTCTCCATATTTAACCCGAGGATTGGTAATGGTGGTATCCCCTCCATTCTCCATATAATCTAATAAA
Source organism: Sphecodes monilicornis (assembly GCA_913789915.3). NCBI lineage: Eukaryota > Metazoa > Arthropoda > Insecta > Hymenoptera > Halictidae > Sphecodes > Sphecodes monilicornis. The sequence goes on from OU565289.1 coordinate 773,800, forward strand.
AATGCAGCCTTTTGTGTGCGGTCGCAGGCATCACCCAAAGGTCTTGTATCCCCTTTTTCGGGGAAACACCCGTATGCCGTCGCATACCTGAGGACCGCAGATGGGTTCGGTACAAACGATCTGCTTTTGATTCCTCGTTTTTCCTTTTGATTGTTTTTCCCCAAACTTCCCTTTTCATCTTCAAAAGCTTAGCGAATCTCGTGGCTGGTTTAACTGCGTTTTGGAGAACTCTTTTTTGAAGTTTTTTTATACACTTTTATAGATTCCGACGAGAAACACCGAAAATGAAAATCTTAATGCGCGGAATTCATTAGTTAAAAAGTTATACGCATATAAAGTTGAATACTTTTAAGCCTTTTTGACAGGTTACAGCGCCGCCATTAAGTAATAGACACAAAATAGGCTAAATACTTCCGAACAAATCCATTAGATGGCAGCATAAACACGTACGTAGTGCATAATAACACATTTACTAAATCAAAATGCGAAACATTACCTTATACCATGGTCGGGCCGGCCTTCTCCGCTCCCACAACGACCTAACCTCAAACCATCTTGGACTGTACCTTCTTTTTGAAATCCTGTATGTGATTCTGTATATTTTAATTACTGGACTCCGAAAACGACCGACTCCATGATTATTGTTATGAATTTTCATTTCGCACCGATGAGTACGACATTTTTTAAACTTCCGCAACAATTCACAATCCCGAGCCCAAGTAATTGCTTCTTCTTTACTACTTGGCATGTCTCTAAAGTTAAAATTTCTAATACTTGATCTAGCCATTTCAAAATCAACAATAAACTTATTAATAATTAATTTGTGAAAAACACTTGAAATTGCTTATGTCACAAAGTATGTGTAACCACTGAATTGCCATCTAGCGCATACGCTCATCACTATTTAGCCGATCCCGCAAATATACCATACTATCTAACACATGCGCTGAACACTCACGATCTATCCAGCGCATGCGCCGAACAGACCTACCTACTAAAAACGCTTAAAACTGCTCATCTTTACACGCGTATAACTTATAAACCAGTGAATTCCTAACAACCATACACACATTTTCGGAATATCTTCATCGATATCTACAGGATCACATAAAAAAAAGTTCAAAAAATTAAGAACACGGAGTTCTCCAAAACGCAGTCGAGCTCTTGTGGCTTCTTCCAGTAGCCTGACGGCCCGAGTGGACTCTTCGGTCCCCCCGTCATCGTTAAACCTTCATATCCGGGGAATAATCCCTCCACTTGTTGAGGTGTTCTAGCGGCCTAAGGTAGACGCCATGCGTATACCTTTACTCGCTTGCGTTGACCATGCATCACGACACCTGTATCGTTGCATTTCCGCCTCCGAGATTCACGAGCCTTTACGTAGGAGGGAGTACAGTTCTCAACGTCGCTTATGTCTTTTACAATATTCTAACATCTAAATCGCATATAACTATATCTAATACGCAGATAACTACATCTAGAAATGCAGCTTAACTAAATCTAAATACGCCAATTCTTATCGAATTAGTATGTTCAATTCGCGTCGCACACTCCACTCACTTGCTCTAAAGGTAGAAGGGATGTACCTACGTATCTATCCGCAACAATTTTGATACTTTTTGCAATTAAATAATTTGATGTGTTAATAATAATCAATTATAAATTTCAGTATAGATGATATGAACAAAACTGTATTATTACTTTTAAGATAAGTCGTCTTTTCAAATCAGAAAAAAACTGAATACGATAATGTATACGTTCTGGATACAAATTAATTAACTGTCCGAAATTGACTACGCATTTAAAAATTCAGGTACTTAAAATATAGACACCTCAAGACTTGAGCATGTTACGTACAGAGAATTCTCTCTGCTTTATTTCAATCATAGTTTTCTAATCTCTTTCCTGAGAACGGAAAACGCGCTATTCCACCCCATTGCTTATAGAAACGATGACTATGTCCAGCTGGATGCAGCCGGCACAAAGCATGATTCAGTACAGGGACAGTTCCATAAGATTCCCTAATATGGAAATCTTGAGAGCATCCCCATTTGTATTTAGTGAGATAGGGCCTATTCACCCTTTCGAATCAAGTAACCTTATAGAATCCGCGAGTACGGTATTAATCTATCTTGGAATAATTATTCAACCTCTCGCAGTAGTACTCAGGCAACTACACAACATTGTTCATACACACTCAATTCTTACCGCGAAAGTAACCGTTGTAACAGAGTCAGTCTCCTGTAATATACAATTTAGTTCTAGGTAATTTTGTGTAACAATTGATTTTAACCAACCATTCAGATCCAGTAATTCTTACTTGGGTTGTATCAATTAATTTATAATATTAAAGTTACGAGGCCGTTAGTAACATATCCTAGGAGCTAACTGATCTTTCGCATTAGGTTCGTCCGTATCCTAAAGCTCCCCGATTTCGCGTCGAGTTCGTCTGTGGTTTTATTCCATCTCCCAGCAGCTTCCCGATTTCGCATTGGGTTCGTCCACGAAGTCTCTCAAACATCCTAGCGTCCAAGCTTACTTACTAACAATTAAAAATCATATTCCTCTTTAAACCATAAACCGCTCGCCGGACACGCGCGCTACCGATCGGCCCAGGCTCGTAACAAGCAATAGAGAATAGTCGATTCCTTCTAAGTAAGTGATTGTAATGTTTATCGAATTTTTCATACACAGAATTTCTATTAAAGGAACAATTCTTTAATGGCAATATTTTCATCAGGGTAATACGCACGGCCAAAATAGTTTGAAATATGTTAAAAATAGTGATGATTTAGGAAAATTAACTGAGTTACTTAAATCCAAAATGTATTTGACCACTAAATTTCCTATTCTGGAAAAATTGTCTACATTTAATTTGTGGTAATTTCGTAAAAAACAATAGCAGCTAAAGAAATAAATATTTTCTTCTACAATTTCTTCGCATAATGTAGCGGGTGGGAAATAGAAGACCCATTTTTCCTAAAGAATGCTATACATATATTGAAACCTCCGTAAAAACATTGAAAAATTGTTTCGTATCTGAATCCACCGCAGATTTGAAGATTAATGTCTCCACTGTACAACGTCCTCTTAAAAATTGTGTACGATTTTTTTTCACTAATTATATTACTGTAAATTTGGCAGTGCACCTTTCATTCAAAGTTTAATAAAATAGCCCTAAAAAATAATACACGAAGTTTTTCACGTTTTGCGAATGGACGGCTTCAATCCTGAAATCTATTATTGATTCATTCACGACAAAAATTTTTAATGTATTTCAAGACGACTCGATTGATAATATTTTCGAGTAAAAACATCTCTTCAGTTTTCCATCTGTTACATCGTGCGAAATTGTCTTAGGTAAAAATGAATGATAATTTATGAAAGTAGAAAGGGCCTAGCCGAATAAGATGGTCAAAAGTGCCCTTAGAGGTTTTTCAATGACTATTGAACCATTCGGAAGCTGACCAAGAAAAACCCCTCTGAGTAAAATTTCAGCCCCCTAGCTTGCCCGTGGGGGTAGTTACAGGGTAAATTAGATTTCGCGCTTTTCCCCGAATTTTCCTCTCTATGATGCTTTCTAAAATTCTGAAAAAATGTGGCATGTTTGGGTCTTCAGGAGCATTTTTGAGAATTTTTTCAGATTTTTTGTTTTAAACTGTGCCCGTAAAAAATGATAAACGCTCAAAAGTCAGTGTCGTCAATTTTTTTTAGATTTTTTCTTGTGGGAGATCATTGTTAAAAACTATGAAAACCAAATTGCTTCGACGTTTTTGCTGTGAGGAGGAAAACTACACTTGTTGGTTTTACCGCAGGTGTGTATTAAGCAATTTTTAACGTTATCACATATAAACAAGCAATTCTTTTACGTAGGAAATGCGATTTGAGAGAGAGAAAAAATTGTCTAGTGGGCGAGATATACCAAAATGTTCGTAACGATTATAACATCGCCGGTTGGCAGAGTGGTTAAGGATAAAAGAATTGCGTTTAACAGCGAAACGTACAACAATAACAAAGATAACTTCAGATACTCCACAGCCATCCCTAACCGAGACTGGATAAGTTACGAACGCCTAAATTTTAAAAAATACTGGTGGTTATCCGACAACAGCACACACCTACTAGAACTCCACAATCGTAGAGCTTCCAATAGATAGCAATCTAATAAATGAAGTGTTATAAACATATATATTAAGTAAAAAAAAACACCCGTAACTTAACTCTACTATTAAGAGCCGTCGGCCGAAGCCCATTATACATAGCCTTTAATTATAAGCCATAGTATAATCCCCCTAATTTATTTCTTAGTCAGTAAGTTAAAAAGACTGAATTTCGGGTTTTTTCTTCTCACAATGCGCACGGCACAGGTTTTTCCCGAAAAACACACTTAGTATTAACTATACCAAAGAACTAACCAAATATGTTAATAATACTTTAAGACTGATATAATAAATATTAAGAAAATTTACTTAGGAGCGTTGTAAACGTGCAATCAACTTCGTAATAGATTTAAGAGAGAATGGTTATTTTTCGCTATGTTTGTTTAGGTACTATCTACTTATGTTAAGACAATGTACATTAAGAAACCAATAAACATATTTTTTTCAAAAACCCAAGGAGAGTGGTTAAGGCGTCCGACTACGGAGCGGAAACTCTGGGGTTCGAATCCTGCCGGTGGCAAAGTTTTTTTTCCATACGTCATACTTTATTTTTTCAATATTATTTTATACGTTTTATTCACATGACTTTAAAAATATTTTTTTAATGTTTTGCAAATATTTAAGTAAGTAACGATTTTAAGTAAAATACAAACAAAAATAGTTTTGCAGTATCTATTATTTTCTCGATTGTCTAACTGGATATGTGCATCATTACAGTCCTGTTTAACATTCTTAATATTAAAATTCATGACTCTAGATTCTAAGCATTTCGTTTGTAAATACAGGTAGAATAGAAAGAAGTTGCAGTTGGTCTTCTGAGTTGTCATTATTCGTCCACGGCTTCTGTTTTCGCGTGCACTGTTAATTACAAAATTATTAATTTCTCCTAAAACTAAATATATTTACGGAGTTTTATAGAAATGCACTTATCTTTAATAATTGTCGGTGGAATACTGTAAGAATGATGGCCAGCCCCGTCCGTGAATATCATTCTTAGCCTGCTTCCGCTTTCACGTATCCTAGGAATTACAGAATTATTTACATTTTGTACTCTAAATGTAGAAATATATGATCGCTAGTATAAAAATACTTATCGTTGTAATCGTTACGAACATTTTGGTATATCTCGCCCACTAGACAATTTTTTCTCTCTCTCAAATCGCATTTCCTACGTAAAAGAATTGCTTGTTTATATGTGATAACGTTAAAAATTGCTTAATACACGCCTGCGGTAAAACCAACAAGTGTAGTTTTCCTCCTCACAGCAAAAACGTCGAAGCAGTTTGGTTTTCATAGTTTTTAACAATGATCTCCCACAAGAAAAAATCTAAAAAAAATTGACGACACTGGCGGTTGTGGTACTATGTCGGGAAACTAAGCAGCAAAATAGCATGCTTTTATATTTTCGAGAAATCTGCATTTTTCCGAAATTTTGAGCGTTTATCATTTTTTACGGGCACAGTTTAAAACAAAAAAATCTGAAAAAATTCTCAAAAATGCACCTGAAGACCCAAACATGCCACATTTATTTCAGAATTTTAGAAAGCATCAAAGAGCGGAAAATTCGTGGAAAAGCGCGAAATCTAATTTACCCTGTAACTACCCTCACGGGCAAGCTAGATGGCTGATATTTTGCTCGGAGGGGTTTTTCTTGGTCAGCTTTCGAATGGTTCAATAGTCATTGAAAAACCTCTAAGGGCACTTTTGACCATCTTATTCGGCTAGGCCCTTTCAAGTAGAGATCCCTATTTCACGTGTATATAAATACACGGGGTACGTGAACCGTGTAGTGCGAATTTAAGGATCCGTGTACACGGATCCGTGAACACTGATCTGAAATATGGATCCGTGTACACGGATCTGCTACTACGAATCCGTGTACAGTGTACACGGATCTGCGAATACGGATCCGTTCGTTACTTTCGAGTCCAACAACTGAAGCGTTATTGTTTTTCGATAGAATTCTTTTCGACTGTTGATGTTAGAAGCAGGGACTGAAATGGTTCTGGAAATAACTGTTTCAAACTGTTATATATCGGTTCTGATCGAAATAGTTACGAAGAACCGAAATGATGTTATAACCGTTACGAGAATATCGGTTCTGGCTTATATCGGTTACGGTTACGGTTCTCGAGAACCGATATTATTTCGGTTCTAAAACGGTTATTTTTCGGTTCTGGATATCGGTTCTGGGTTTCGGTTCCAGTTTCGTTTCTGTCTTCTGCCATTCTGTATTCTATTGTGTACTGTGTTCGGCCTGCTATATTTATTATTTAAGTGGTTATTTATTGTTATTTATAATTTAAACAATTTTTAAATAAATAAATTTTTATAATTTTTTTTCTATATTCATTATTTGAATTGTTATTTCAATAATTTATTGTTAAAATAACTGTTTAAATAAATACATTTTCATAATTTGTTTCTATACTTATTATATGAAGTATTTAATAATTTGTTGTTAAACTAACATATTTATTATTTGTATTATTATTTCGATAATTTAATGTTGAAATCATTATTTAAAAAGTTAAATTTTCATAATTTGTTTCCATATTCATTATTTGTATGGTTATTTCAAGAATTTTTTGTTAAAATAATTGTTTAAATAAATAAATTAAGTTAAATAATAAAGTTTAAATAAATAATAATTCAAATAATAAATATTTTAGTTTAACAACAGATTATTGAAATACTTCAAATAATAAGTATAAAAAGAAATTATGAAAATTTATTTATTTAAACAATTATTTTAACAATAACTTATTGGAATAACAATTCAAATAATGAATATAGAAAGAAAATTATAAAAATTTATTTATTTAAAAATTGTTTAAATTATAAATAACAATAAATAACCACTTAAATAATAAATATAGCAGGCCGAACACAGTACACAATAGAATACAGAATGACAGAAGACAGATCCGAAACTGGAACCGGAATCCAGAACCGAAAAATAACTGTTTTAGAACCGAAATAATATCGGTTCTCGAGAACCGTAACCGTAACCGATATAAGCCAGAACCGATATTCTCGTAACAGTTATAACATCATTTCGGTCCTTCAATCCCTGGTTTATATATATTTACAGTTTTCAATCCCTGGTTTATACATATTTACGCGTCACCAATGCTGCCGTCTTCAAATTGCATGCTTGCGTCTATCTATACTATGTAATCGTATCTTTTTCTTTGTATTGTCCTCTTTCACGTGAATATCGCTCCTTATTTCGTAATAAACGCGTCGCTCTTCTAACAGCTGTTTTATTTCGAACGCTATTACCGCTAATTTATTCTGTATCTTTTTCCTTTTGCGCTACCCGTTTCCAGAATTAAATCTAATAGAGGTGCCTATTTCACGTGCAATGAACGAATCCGAAGGTTAATCCATGTAATACTAAACACACGGGTACTCGTGTAGTTTAATTTCACAAATACTCGTGTACTTATTTTACACGTGTGTTCTAATATACGGTGATATAACGTCGAACAATTTACCGCGACTTTATTATTGTTTCACTTCTAACATGAACAGTCGAAAAGTATTCGATCGAAAAACAATAACGCATCAGTTGTCGGACTCGAACGTGCCGAACGGATCCGTAGTCACAGATCCGTGTACACGGATCCGTATTCCAGATCAGTGTTCACGGATCCATGTTCCAGATCCGTGTACACGGATCCTTAAATTCGAACTAGACGGTTCACGTACCCCGTGTACTGTGTACACGTGTATTTTAGTACACGTTCAAAACCGCGATCTCTACTTTCAAGCTTTAAAATGAGACCAAGTTCATTTTTGTACTATTTTTTTCAACGAAATTATCATGCTTTAAATATCGGCGTTTTTCATAAATCGAAAATTTAGTGTTGAAAAAAATTTTAAATCCACTGTATATATCAATAATTCTAAACGAACAAAAATAGTGAAATTTCTATTCTATAGCATTTAAAGAAATATCTAAAGCCTGCATTACCCTAATATAACTTCTAACATTGATTTTATTGGACTCTTTTATTGAAACACATAAGCTACTATGAAGGATATATTGTGCTGTGAAGTACCTTTCGACGACGCAACATAAATTTAACATAACAAATTGACGTTTGGCATGATGTTTTCATGTTACTGTGCAGCGAGACGATGAGACACAAAAGGCAGTAAAACTGATGATGCGAGAACGAAGATTTATAAAATTTGCATCGGTGGAATATGACGGGCAACTGTACATGACGCCCCAGGACTTCCTCGACAGTGTTGTTGAACCCGAACCCAGACGTGAGTATTAAATAAATTTGCACGGTCAGCAATAGTGGCGCCGGACCGTGATAATAACTCGCTTTGTCTTTGACAACAAATGCCCTCGTAATTCGAAGCAACGTATATTAATGACTCGCATTATTGTACGATCCCGAAAAGCAAAGGTAAAGCATCTGAAGGATGGACGACCATGATTATAATTCGTGATGAGACACAAAAATCATAAGACAAATGCGAGGTTTCAAATTTGTATAAAACGATTACGCTTCCAAAAAATGTACTTATTCATGACCAATACTTAAGAATAATGCTTTAATTTATAAACATTACAATTGTTATTCTTTCGAAATTTGCACGAAAAATATACACTGAAAATTGAAGTTATATTTGAAAAATGTATTGGACAAGTTGATTTATGAAATAAATAAATTAATATTAGATAATTATTTAGAAAGTAACACTCATCTCCGATTTTGATGGAATTTAAATATGTTATAGATTTCGACATTTTGAACAACATTTTCCTTTTCCAATATAGGGGGGTCGCTTTTGGTTTTCGAGATATTCGCAAAAAACTGTTGCTAATACAGTATTTCATCGGCAAATGTCCGAAATGACTCGCACGTAAATGTCCCGAAGATATCCCCACTAGTGCGGGGTGTACCCCCTTGAGGGGCCAAGACGCTCGAGAGGTCTCGGTCGCCGAGAAATATGGCACCATGCGGCTCGGGTATATCGGTGAGACCACACTAATCCGAATTTCCAACTTCTTTATTATTCATTATTTTTTTATGGGACTTCGATGACCATATTTGTGGCATTTTTCTAATAAAAATCATACCAAATATGATATAATTCCGATGATATTTACTTGTGTAATAGACAATTAAAGTTTCGGGCGCGAGAGACGCGGAGAGTCGCAGTCAGCGGCACAGTTCAAAGGCTCGCGCGTCCTCACAATGTATTACCAAGGAATAACTTTTTTATTATTACTTATTTTTTATGAGACTTTTGCTAATAGATTTGTGACATTGTTCTGATTAAAATGATACCAAACACGATATAATTCGGATCATATACAGGTGTATGGTCATTATGTATAGGTCAGGTACATAACATCGGTGAGGCAACAGTAATGCAATGACGACACTTTTTCATTTTTAATTAATCATTTATGAGACTTTTACCATCATATTTGTAATATTTCTCTAATCAAAATTTTTCTGATTATACATACATATCTATTTTTTTAATTGACGATGGAGTAAGTTTTGGTGACAGACAAAGAAAGTAAATAGTAAAGAAAGGTACACTGCAAGTCGCATCGTCCCGTTGGAAATATATTGGATAATATGAACAATTGCAAAATATGTTCGGTCCCATGAATTCACCATACAACAGTTGTCGGCCCTCCGTTGCAAATTGCATCTATGTGCCTAAATCCAAAATGTAAGTCCGTGACCGTGTCATAAACCATCCTCAATTTATAACCTCTACATTGGTTTTTCTGGATTTTCTTAGGTTTTCCCTTCTCTGGATTCTTACTATGTATGATCGACCAATTCGCAGAAGACACGACGGTTAATATGGATGTAGCTTCGCTTCTGCCCGTTTTCAAAGTCGCGAAATGTCCCAGTCGGGAGAGTGTGCCTTTAATGTCTTTATCATTTAATCTCTTTGTCTTTCACCAAACTTACTCCATCAACAATTAAAAAAATAGATATGTGTGTATAATCAGAAAAATTTTGATCAGAGAAATATTACAAATATGATGGTAAAAGTCTCCTAAAAGATTAATTAAAAATGAAAAAGTGTCGTCATTGTATTACTGTTGCCTCACCGATGTTATGTACCTGACCTATACATAATGACCATACAACTGTATATGATCCGAATTATATCGTGCTTGGTATCATATTAATCAGAACAATGTCACAAATCTATTAGCAAAAGTCTCATAAAAAAATAAGTAATAATAAAAAAGTTATCCCTTGGTAATACATTGTGAGGACTCGCGAACCTTTGAACTGTGCCGCCGACTTCGACTCTCCGCGTCTCTTTCTTTCCCATAAGCTATCCTTCCTCGCGCCCGAAATTTTAATTATCTATTACACAAGTAAATATCATCGGAATTATATCATATTTGGTATGATTTTTATTATAGAAATGCCACAAATATGATCATCGAAGTCCCATAAAGAAATAATGAAAAATAAAGAAGTTGGAAATTTGGATTAGTTATGTTTACATTTCTCGGTGACCGAGGCCTCTCGAGCTCGGCTGTCCTTCTCTACGTTCGGCAAACTTCAAACAATGATATCCCTCGCGTATAAACGTCCCTGCGCAGGCCCGTGTTGTGGACTTTTATCGATGAAATACTGTACTGTATTGAATTTTCCGTATTGTTGCACGCAGCAACGTAAGGCTGCTCCGGTGCGGCGTCTCTTTACTTTTTTTTTAGTAAACACGTTGTGGGGATGAGAGAAAACACAGGGTTTCACTCTATATAGGGCGAGCTTTCAATTTTGAAAGACTACTCCTGAATTTTCGTATGCGTGGTCGGTCCGGCCTAACGGCCAGCCCTCGACGCCTCCTCCACGACCTAACCACAACTCATTCTATTCGCATAATCTTTACATTGTAGCTGTCATCCAGAATTTGATCTAGTAATGGAATGTTGGAATTTATTCACGAAGCAAAAATAATCTTCTGTATTTAGTGGGCGCATTCGATCGCTTGACTTTCGAGCGCCTATACAAATAATTGATACATTGTATCTGTGCTGCTCGCGTTATGGGACCCTCGACTCTCGGTCGATCGTTTACTATTTCCAGAGCGGTCCTCACTCTAGAATATTTCGTTGTAGAGTAAAGACGTGCCTCGGAACGTGTCTTCTAAAGTATTATATAGAATAAATTCTATTTTATATTTAAAGAGGGTGTACGTTATTTTATACCCATAATCCAACATGGAACAATCATGTGAATAGAATGAGTTGTGGTTAGGTCGTGCAGGGGGCGGAGAGTGCCAGCCGTCAGGAAAATCCAAGAGAGAAAATTCAATACAGTATTAGCAATAGTTTTCTGTGAATATCTCGAGAACTAAAAGCGACCCCACTATATTGGAAAAGGAAAAAGTTGTTCAAAATGCGTATCTGCACAACATATTTAAATTTCATCAAAATCGGAGATGAATGGTACTTTCTAAATAATTACCTAATATTATAATAAAATGGATAACATCTTATTGTAGCTGTCAATATAAGTAGCAAAATTGGTATGCAGTGAACATCCGTAAATATATAATAACATTAATATTTTTGTGGATATGTAGTACAAATAAATGACGCATTCGTTTATCACAATCACAAATTGTAGTACTATCCATTGTATGTCATTCAATATTGGTTAGAATGAACAACGACTCATTTAATACAAATGAACAAAATATCTGTCACTCTAATAGAAAAGCTTATATTTTTTATATTTTATAAGTTCTGTTCAAATTAAAACTACTATTCTCCAGAATTTTTCATTACCCATTCTCATCAGAATATATAACCTAAGGACATTTTGAAAGAATATAAAAAAAATTCTATGATCCGTTTTAAACAGAACCTACCGAAAGGCCCACAACTTTTTCGATCCCTGCTGGAAACAATGTACAGAAAATTGGGCTTATATACTTTCGGAAATATTTTACGCACGATGCTTTGTTAAACGGTGTTACCATAATCTACCGCATCGTATTCGTACAGCCTATAATTCTGTGATAGGCGATACTACCTGACGTCATGATGAAAAACAATCGATTTTATCACCGTCAATGTCAATTTTTTTCTTTCTGTTACGACGCCGTTTAACCACTCCCGAATTACTTACTGAAGAATCGAAAAATTAGAAAATCATGAATTCCATCGGGCAAAAAAAAGAAACTTATCGTTACAAATGGACGCGTTGTGAATCCGGTTTCATAAATCGCGAGGGTTCGATTGATGTGTAAATCACTAACAACTCACTGTGTCGATAAATAAACAATTAATTTTAAAAAGTCTTGTGCTTTTAAGTGTTTTATTTTACTGCATCGCGTCTGACGTGGTGGTGTATGTAAAAATAGTAGCAATTCCGAGAAAACTTCCATTCGGTGCACACGAATCCTAACGTAAACTGGGAATGACGACGCAATGATATCACGATGCCTTGATCAGCCGCTCCTGAAAAATATACATACTATTTCAGCGAGACTGAAGAGACGCGTGTTAAGTGACAACGAGCTCGATGTGATGAGAAATTCCATTCCTTCGCTGCGCCATGGAAGTCCACATATGTTCAGGAACCTGCGAGACAAGGGTAAGCAGTCGAACAATTTTTATTCGTCAACATTCGGGTTAAAACGATACAAAGGAGAATGTTAAAAAGTGGCATGATTTCGGGTAACTCAGACACCTTAAATATTGATAAAGTGTCATTCTTTAGGTTCTAAGAAAGTATAAACACATAATTATTTGTCGACTAAATGATTGAAAAGTTGTAAAAGAAAGGGAGATGAAGTAGGAAAAGCATAGCGCGCATATTGAAAATCGTTAATTTTAAGTAGTTATCACCTCGTAAAAAATGCATGAAATGTAAACATTCAAACTTTATTTTTCAGCCAAACGTTAATATTTATATTGTATGTGACAACAAACTGATAAAAATATAATTAAGAGAGAGTTAGACCATGTGCGAAGTACAGTACGGTCTGATTCTGGAGACTAAAATAAGAAAAAAAGTTCATTTATTTTATGGTATAATAATCTTCTAATTGGATAGTAGCATATTGGTGTTTTGCATCGTTTGAGTGTCACGTACATATTATGAAGTATTATGAAGAAATTGAGGCAAATATTATAGTATGAAAGCAACGTTCGGCGAAGAAAGATTATTCTGTATTTCTAACAGTGCATTCCATCTTCAAAATATTTTAGTTCACAATTGGAGTTAACTTATTTTCCAACATAAAATAAGCTGCAACTCGAAAACATGATCGTACCAGGCATATTTTTATATGAACTATTTTTCTTATTTTAGCGTTCTCATCAGTCCCGATTATGATACTTTGCAACTGTATCTAAGTTACAGAGCAAGTTACCTTCTATTCCTTTCTACGAATGTTAATTATATTTTATCAGTTTGTTTTCGCATACAATATAACTATCGATTTTTTGCTGAAAGTTTTGTTGAAAGAGAATTTGAATTTTTACATCTCATGCAGTTTTTGCGAAGTAATGAGTACTTCAAGTAAAAGATTTTCAAATTTTTCTAAATCGTGTTGAGAATCGTGCTTATTTGTTGTACGAAAAAATGTTTCGAACAAAAGTTGCATGGTTTCCTTGGGGACATACAGTTCTCTAATATGTCTTTTTGTATTTGTTGTACGAAAATATGTTTGGAACAAAAGTTGCATGGTTTCCTTGGGGACATATAGTTCTGTAATCTATTTTTTGCTTTTATATCAAGATATGATGGTCACCTTCAGTTTTATTAATGGGAAGTCTAATATTTTTTCTCAAATTCGGATAAATTATGAAATTCTGCGTAAAAAAGTATTATACAGAGTGAGACTTAAAATGGACAATTACTGAGACATTTTTAAATTAATAATCTTCTATTAGGAAATAGGCTCAGTCAACGTGATTCGTAACACGACTTTGTTTGCGACGGCAGACCATGTTTGTAAATATGTTCCCGGTTAGACGTTAGAGATGATCAACATGAAATGCCTATTTAGTGTCTTAGTAAACTTTAAAGTTGTATTGTGAAAGGTGCTACATTTATTATTACGATGTTCAGTAACAGTGTAAAATATGATATGATAATTGTTTATGGTGCGTGTGAAGAAAATGCTATAAGGGCTAAGATCTTGTGCCAGGCTAAGTATCCTGATCGAATCCAGCCATCGCATTCTACCTTTTTAAGGCTTAGTGAAAGACTTAAAGAACATTTATCGTAAAATTTTAAATATTGAAGGATGTCGTATTTCTACCTTAGCAACTATCGCCCATGATCCGCACATTAGTACACGGCATATTCTTAAGACCAGTAGGTTACGTGGTTGTATTTTACCTCGCCACCGTTTACGTTATCTAAATAAAATCTCTTCCGATTTTTATAAAATGTTGCACACGATTTCAAAACCCGGAATCCGACAAAAAACATAGAATAAACCATCAAAGACTGGTTTCGGCAAAGAGCATCAACCACCTGAAGTTCCTAATCTTTAACACATGTTGTCTTTAAGAACTTTTTTAAAAATATAGAATGTCATTAAAATGAAGATCTGTAAAAAAGACAAAATCGAGCTACGAACTGTGATATATTTACGTGAACATCACAAATAAGTAGCATATGTGACAATGTCAGTTTAATAGTGATTATTTAATATTGTTGCGGTACCATTCATTGTATAGTGCCTCTACCTCTGAAAATACAAAAAATGTTTCTAACGTAATCTAAATGGTTTCAAAAGACGAATCAGTTGGAAGAATCATTTTTTATAAATTGTAATTTTTTAATCGTTTTTTCAAGGTCGCACGTGTTTTTTTACATATATACACACATTTTTTGTTGTTGTATGTTATAGCAGACATTATTGTGCATTCATCCATGTTTAATAGCACGACCTTGAAATGACCGTGAACTCTAAAATTTGCTAACTAATGCAGAACTTACTTTCAGCGACATTTCAGATTTCAACGATAACAGAAATTCGACCATGAACTTGAACTTGTAAATAAACACATTGTATCATTCCTCTGTGTACATAGAGAGTGAGAGAGATATGTATCTAAGAGTTTGCTCTCTGCTAGATTTCTCAGTGTATCGACAAGCGATCCATAATGCGTTATTCAGAACAGGAGAAAATTCAAATGGTTTTAATTTACGGTGAAGCTCGAGAGTGCCTAAGAGAAGCAATACGAATTTACAAAGACAGATTTCCAGAACGTTCTTGTCCATCACGTTCTGCATACTCAAGTATTGTTAAAACATTTTGTGAGACTGGTAGTGTCAACAGAAACATTCGTGTGAGATGTAAGACTGTTACTCGTGAAGCAAATGTGAACAATATCATCGCTAAAGTTAATCAAAACTCGCATGTTAGTATAAGGCAACTTGAACGTGAAACCGGTATTAGTGTGACAAGCATATTCCGGATTCTTCATTCACATAAATTTCATCCTTTCCACCTATCTCTTCACCAAGAGCTCCATGGAAGAGAATTTGAAAACCGCGTACACTTTTCTCAATGGGGTTTTCGAAAGAGCTGTACAATCTGTCGTTTTTCGCCTCACGAAATGTATCACAACGAAAGGACATGATTTCGAACATTTATTGCAGTTATAAATGTGATTATTTACAAGTTCAAGTTCATGGTCGAATTTCTGTTACCGTTGAAATCTGAAATGTTGCTGAAAGTAAGTTCTGCATTAATTAGCAAACTTTAGAGTTCACGGTCATTTCAAGGTCGTGCTATTAAACATGAGTGAATGCACAATAATGTTTGTTATAACATACAACAACAAAAAAATGTGTGTGTATATGTAAAAAAACACGATTGACCTTGAAAAAACAATTAAGAAATTACAATTTATAAAAAATGATTCTTCCATCTGATTCGTCTTTTGAAACCATTTAGATTACGTTAGAAACATTTTTTGTATTTTCAGAGGTAGACGAGATATTTAGGTGTCCTGTTTTAGACGAAACACCCTGTATAACTTCGCTGAACCGAATAGTTCAAGGTTTTTACTTTAAGTTTGTCTACCCCACAAAATTTCAAAGTAAGCTGCTTACGAGTGTTCCAAGTTCACTAGTACTATTTTCCACTGTCATGAAGATAAAGATTTCTTTTACACAAAAATGTATGGATTAAAAGTTTCAGTTAATCCACTAGAATATACAGCAATTTTCTTGGAACAGAGAAGATAATATTCATAAAACTACAGTTATTTCATAACTAGAAGAATTTAAGACTATTGTTCCAGTATTTTAGTTTCATTGAAATTATTGACACTAGATCTACCGAACACTAACAACAGTTGGTGTATAGTGATTTATAATACCGACACTCCGACAAGATCGGGTTTGTACAGATTTCCCAAGATTTTTATTGCAATACCTCTTTGAATAGACAAATTTAGACAAAAATTTCTCATGAAAATATTTGTATAATTTTATCAATTATAATAGAAGATATCAAGAACAAGTAATTTTGATCCGTCTGGCAATTCTAGTATTACAAGAAGAAATTCGTTTTGTAATTCCTATTTTTCACTAGTAGCTTAGAAGATTTTTATCGTACGTAACTGGTTGTAGATGGTACAGTACGCACGGATATATGTATTTACAATTTCGTCCTGCTCGTTTGACTTGGTTTCAGGTTGCACATTCGAGCGACGTAGACTTTAGATGCCACATATATTCAGACACCCGGTATTAAACAAACCTCGGACTTCTTGCTTGAAATTGCCGTGCGTTCTCGATTTCTATAAGAGAGCGGGACGAAGGCGTCAGAGATTACCGGCAGAGCAATTAATCCCACCACCCCTGTGACGATCAAAATAACAGGGCCGTGTCGTTAACGAGTCCTCGTGGTAGCTGTTCGGGGATCTTCCTGGCTTTTTGCGCGTTCACCGCACGTTTGTCGCGCTAATGGAAATGCAAATAATCGCGCACGGAGCCCGTTTCACACTTCCCTCTAATAAACGAGCGCCGTCGCCCTCCGTATTACCACTTTCTCTTTTTCTTTCGCGAAGCACAGCCGCGCATGCACATGCACATGCGTCCCCGAGTCAGAATTTCACGGTCAAATATACGAGCCCAACTTGATCTACTCTGCTTTAAGGACGTTCGTTATGATTATGGAGCATGGAACAAACCACTAGAGGCTACGTACGAAGAGCATCTTGTTACCGACATATATCGATTATCTTTCTGCATGAAGCATATTCGCAACTAGCTGGAACACTTCCTTATTGCGCGGACGTAGTTCACTGGATTGGAAGAAGTCATGAAATTCTCTCAATGAAGTTTCGCGACGGAATGGCACACCTACGATTTGCTTTAGGACAAAGGCGTTAGATGCGAGTTGTGTGTGAAAAGTAATGAAATGGATATCGGTTCTTGGAAATACATCATGTCATCAATGCAACAACGCTGTTTGGTATTTGTATACAGGGAGAATCAGCTAAGTGTGCTCTCTAAATTACTTGGTTCCTGTTTGGAATATGAGAAAATAGTTGAACAGAAAGCACTATTTGCTTATTTAATGAGTTATAAAAGTCACAGCGAGATTATTTAATTTAAATGGTAAATTTCAATCTTGCGGTTCAACAGAGAATTAAATCCTGAATAAAAAATACTACAAGGGTATACGGGGTGAAAAACTAACAGACAGTTACTGAGATGTTCTCTATAAACGATTTTTAATGCAAGTTATTCTCAAAATGTTCTCCATTGCAATGAATACAGTTGCGTATTCGATCGATAAGAACAAGTGATACACATTGAAGTTGTAGAGATAACTTGACTTCTTGAGATAATCTTACCATTTAATAATTTTTGAAGAGCACTTCCAAAGAATCCATTTTTTTAATTTTTATATTTCTTAAAAGTACAGAACCTTAATAATACTTTTCCAAAATTAGTAACCGATTCTAGGAGAACGATGCTTCAGAGTAGCAGTATCGGTACAAAACTTTAGGCGCGTTTTTCTCGAAACAACCTTTTCAAAATGATGAAAAGTGTAACTCGGAAAGTATTTAACGTATACGTATTTAAAATTGCATTTTCCTTCGACAGAACCTAAAGCAATATTCTTAATTTATATGACTTTTACAGCACAATAATAGTCGTTGTTTTTTCTGAAAAAATCGTATTTTTTTCTTCTAAAGAGTGTCCCAAAATTCACGCAAGAAGTAATTTTGATAGAAAATGGCCTCCACAGCTTGGAGGCTCATAGGCACTCTTTTGTTGAAATTTTCCATGACCGTTTTGCATAAATGTGGCTGAATTTCGTTGATACAGCGCTCCGTTTCCTCCTTCAAGGCATGGGTGGTCGTGGAATTGTTGGAATAAACCTTAGACTTCAAAAAACCCCAAAGAAAAAAGCCCAACGGCGTCAAATCGCATGATCTGGGCGGCCAATCCTAATCACCGAAACGGGAAATTACACGACTAGGAAATAACTCGTGCAGTAATTGGATTGTTTCTCTGGCTGTATGGCATGTGGTACTGTCTTCTTGAAACCATATGTTGTCCACATCCATATCTTACAATTTAGGCACCAAAAACTGTATTATCATGTCGCGATAGCGAGCACCAGTAATTTTTATTGCCTGATGAGCTGCATTTTCGAAGAAGAATGGTCCGACGATGCCTCTAGCCCAAAATCGGCACCAAACAGTGACACGTTGTGAATGCATTTGTGTCTCAACAATCACTCGTGGATTTTCTGAACCCTAAATGCAACAATTTTGACGATTAAGGAAGCCATGAAGATGAAAATGAGTTGTTGTTCCATAATCCATTCAACGAACTCTCTTCGCTGTGTGTGGTCAGTAGGCTTCAGTTTTTGAGTCAATTGAATTTTGTAAACGTGAAGATGCAAATCTTTCGTGAGAATACGCTGTAGAGAACTTCTCGAAATGTCTAATTCTTGACCACGGTAGCGAATTGATGTTCCTGGACTCGCAGCAACATTCTCACGAACTGCTTCGATGTTTTGTGTTGAACGACTTGTTGAAGGACGGCCAGAGTGTCTAAGATGACTAATTGATCCAGTTTCCCTGAATTTTTGAATTATTCTCTTCACAGTTGATGAAGTTAAATCACTATGTCGACCATATTTTATACCAGGCATGTCCAGAAGTAGCTCACTTGGAGGCAAATTCGAGGGAAACGCCTATTTCTCCCGCCCGCGCGTCTCGCTCCCCGAGGCGGTACTAAATACTACGGATATCTTCCGTAACATTATATATTTATAAAGACGCTAAGACTATACACTTATAACAAGTAAAATACAGTGACTAAATATACATTATACCACGCGATCGGCCATGTGCGTGCTTTTGAGAGAATACGTGAAGAAGCGCGGGAGCTATCGGCAACGGCCACCGTGATTGGCCAACGAGTGGAGGGTGTGCGTAGCGCCCTCGTAAAGCTTGGGGCGGATTGAGGAACTTCTATCAATTCCCCCACTTTCCGATATTCAGTCCCATGCATTCTATACATCTATTATGACAAACTGCTTTTAATCCTTTTGTCATCACATCAGCAACATTTTCATTTGTCGGAACATATGTAATTTCCACTAATCCCTTCTCAACATTTTCTCGTACTAAATGATGCGATATATCTATATGTTTTGTTCGGTTTTTCTCCATGCGGCTTTTTGGAAAGTCTATCGCCGCTCGATTATCGCAGAACATCTCGTACTTATCTGAAACATAATCGTGTAACTCTAATTCTTTTAAAAACATTCTTACCCATAGTGTTTCGCGTATGCCGTTTGCCATGGCTATGTATATTCGGCTTCCATTGTCGATAGGGCGAGACATTTTTGTTTCCTCGAACACCATTGGACAACGTTTTCGCCGAAATGCGTAATTACTCCAGAAAACGAATGTCGGTCGTCTCTATCTCCAGCCCAATCGGCGTCGCAATGTTGTTTAACAATAAGTTTACTGCTACTTTTATATACTAACGCATAGTCCTTTGTCTTCGATAGATATCTTAATATGCGTATAGCTTGAATCCAATGTACTTCTTCTGGATTTGTGATAAATTGCGACAATTTCGTTATGGGATCGTCGCCCCTTGCTGACAGTTCTACTCCCGGTTCTAACGGAGTTGCTGCACCTCGACATTCTTGCATGTTGTACTTCTCCAGCAATGTGTCCATATACGTCTTTTGAGACAAACGTATTTCTCCATTTGTTCCTCTCTCTATTTTTACTCCTAATGCGTGATTTATTTCACCGAAGTCTTTCATCTCATATGTTGCTGATATTTCCCTTACAATGTCAATGGTCGTTGTAGAATCATTTGAGAATATGAATATGTCATCGACATATATTACTATAATTGTCCAGTATCCCTTACAATACGTGCAACTGGACGACTGTAGACGACGGAAACCATGTTTTATCAAGAAGTCATTGAGCTCCTTATTCCAATTTCTCCCTGACTGTTTCAAGCCGTATATTGGACGCAACAATTTCGCAACTTTCCCTTCCTTATTCCTATGTGGCACTGGTAATCGCATATATATGTCTTCTTTCAATTTTCCATATAGATATGCACACTTTATATCGACATGTCTTGTACACCAGCCAAACTCCACGGTCAGTGCCAATAGTATTCGTAATATAAGAAAATTCGCAACCGGCGCGTACGTCTCTTCATAATCAATCCCTTTCGTTTGGGAGAACCCTTGCGCGACCAATCTCGCTTTGTAACGAGCTATTTTGCCTTCTGCGTTCGTCTTTAATTTGAATACCCATCTGCATCCAATACATTTTTTATCTTTGGGTAATTCTGCCAATTGCCATGTGTTCTTACTTTCTAGACTATCCAATTCCTCTTGCATGGCATTTTTCCACTGTGATGCTTGTGGAGAATTCAAAGCTTCAGCCACAGATTGTAGTTCTATCACCTCTACTAAGTTTGCTTCCACTTCAGTATTGCTTGAGCCCTCTTGGAAATCGTTATAAGTAACATTTTCCTTGGTTTGGGGTTTGCCTTTTCGACCATATGGATTTCTTGGTACTTTCTTCGGCCTTCCTCTTTTTCGACATCCTTCTGTACTAGAATCCCCCACTATCTCTGGAGTTACGTCGACTTCATCTTCGTGTTCTGTTTCTTCATAGATTGACTTTGGTGATCTCTTTTCTGCTCTGGCGCCAGCAGTGTCATCAACACCAATGATTTGTTCATCATCTGACCAGCCTTCGTCATATCTCCATGCTTGTGTGTTCCTTTTGTAAACCCATTCATATCCAATCTTCTGTTCAACAAATCTTACGTGTTTGGTTGTTAACACATTCTGAATTTCAGAGCACCATACTCTATATCCCCGAGTTCGACTGCCATATCCAACAAATACGCATTCAACTGCTCTGTTATCTAATTTTCCTCTTCCTTGTCTGGGTAACCATGCGTAAGCTAAGATCCATATGCTTTTAAGTGTCGCACACCAGACTTGCGACGAATCCACACAGCCAATGGTATCTCGTTCTCAATCCCGCTGTGACAAGTTCTATTTCTTATAGATGCAGCAGTCGTTACCGCTTCAGCCCAGAATTTATTTGGTAAACACGCCGACCTTAACATGGATCTCGTCATATCCAGCAGTGTCCTGTTTACCCTTTCGGCAATGCCATTCATTTGTGGAGTTTTGGCATTACTCCTCTCATGTTTAATACGTAAATCTTTAAAATATTCTTCCAGCTCCTTGTTGCAGAACTCTAAGCCATTATCTGTTCTGAATCTTTTAATCTTCTTCCCTTGTTCTCTTTCCACTTTAGCGATATATTCTTTCGCTTCTCCCTTTGTCTTCATACATGTTACGACAGTCTTCCGCGAGTAATCATCCGTGACTGTAATGGAATACTTGCTCCCACCTATGGAGCTCACTTGTAGAGGACCGCAAACATCGGAATGAGTTCGTTCACATACCTCTTTCTAGGTATTTTCACTAGAATCACAGGTGAATTTCACGTTCTTTGTATCGTCTAATCCTCTTACTTTATCCTCTTCAACCATCTTTTTAATGACGTCTTGGTGTGTATGACAGAAGCGCTGATGACATAGTTCATCTGTATTTAAATTTACTATATTCATTTCCACTGGTGCATGCATTATTATTTAATATATTTTTAATAATTACTTTCCCGTCGTTAATTATCAATATTTTATTCTTCTTTTCAATTTGTGACACTGACATTAAGTTCTTGCGGATATTAGGGACATAATACACATTGTGCAGAATTATAATACTTTCTTCATTGTTGACTACAGTTTTTAAGGTTACGTTGTCAATACCTTTTGCCACTAGTGTTGCACCAGTTTGTTTTTTAGGATCAGCGGCTGTATTAACCAATTCTGAATTCAATTCCCTAAAATCTGAAAACCAGTCTTTTCTTCGACATACGTGGTGTGTGCAACCACTGTCTAGAAGCCAACCTTCATCCATGTCCACATTATTTAATGACGCTACAAATGCGTCATAGTTCTTTTTAGATTTTGCACCTGTGTGCACGAACCTTGCATGGTATTTATTTCTACCTCTGTCTGACTTCGAACGACAACCTCTTGCGATGTGACCAGTTTTCTTACAATTAAAGCAAGTTATTGGATTTGACGCTACCTTGTTGTACATCCTAGGTGATTTCTCATCGCTTTTCCTTTGAACATTTAACGCTTCTTTAGGTATGTCATCTTCAGAGCTCATTCTGGACATTCTTCTATTATATTCTGCCAGTAACACTCGCTTGACTTCGGCAGATGTGAACTTTTCATCTGGCAAGTTCGCCAATGACCTGTTCAAGTTCTCGTAACTGTCGGGAAGTCCAGATAATAAAGTATAGGCAAGGTCTTCGTCACTTACCTCCGCTCCTGCTTCCCTCAAATTGTTTGAAGTTATCTTTGCTCTAGCCAGGTATGCAGGCATGTTCTCTTGCTCTCCCATTTTGAGGTGGTAAAACTCCTTTTTTAACTGCATAATTCGTACTCTGCATTTTGGTTGATGCACTTGTTCCAATGTGAGCCACGCTTCGTATGCACTGGCACAATCTTCAATGTGAACTTGCTGTTCCGCGCCCACGTTCAATCCGATCGCAGCGATCGCTCTATTCTCGTTTATACGATGCGCTTTCTTTTCATCTGCTGAGGCTTTGTCATCTAGTTCTATCCTTTGTAGCGCGTGCTCCAATAACCCTTTACCTTTCAGGAACCATTTCATTTCGATCCTCCAAGACCGATAATTATTTTCCGACAATTTCGTTATTTTTGTGTCGGTCTGTCGATCTGTGCTCATCTTGTAATATTTGTTAAACGTTATAGGTATTAAAATCGTGGTACGAACCTCAGATACGTATTGCGATGTCTGTCGTTAGGTTATGTTACGCGCACATTAGCGTCCTGGGTCCATAACCATTGTGGGGCAGGAAGAAACTGATAATCACAATGGATATCTCCCGTAACATTATATATTTATAAAGAAGCTAAGACTGTACACACATAACAAGTAAATTAAAGTGACTAAATATACATTATACCACGCGATCGGCCATGTGCGTGCTTTTGAGAGAATACGTGAAGAAGCGCGGGGGCTATCGGCAACGGCCACCGTGATTGGCCAACGAATAGAGGGTGTGCGTAGCGCCCTCGTAAAGCTTGGGACGGATTGAGGGACTTCTATCAATCTCAATAACTATTAGCTTTTCAGAGATTTGAGACTTTCACGGTCCGGCATCATACAGTTGTTACTGTTGAGGCTTTCGGGTGTAAGCCGTGTCCTTGTGGAATTGTTTTCCCAACGTTTCGCAAGCATTGCAGCTAGCTTCATCAGGGGTCGAAAGACAACACTGATATTGGTGTGTGCCTCGTGGTGCTCCTCTTATATACTGGAGCTTACTCATGTTCCGGTTCATTGCTTACCAATCAAAAGAAATTTCAATTGGTCGGCTGAACAATTAAAAAACTGGGAGGAGGGTGTTCCAGATTAGGTTCAGGTGGTGGTCTTTATCCCTGCTAATGTTATTTGGGTGTTTCAGGGACTCCAATGTTTCCCGGTATTTTCTGGGAAAGTATCCTTTGGTCTTACCTATAACCTTAGTTTCGTTGAAGAGTATTTTGTGACCTCTTGTTTTCTGGTGTTCTGCTACAGCTGATTGAATGTAGAGTCTGGTGCAGCGGTCGTGTTCCTTGAGTCGTGTGCTCACACTCCTCCCAGTTATATAAACTTTTCCGCATGAGCAAGGAATTTTGTATACAGGGTGTTTTGTCTAAAACAGGACACCTAAATATCTCCTCTACCTCTGAAAATACAAAAAATGTTTCTAAAGTAATCTAAATAGTTTCAAAAGACGAATCAGTTGGAAGAATCGTTTTTTATAAATTGTAATTTTTTAATCGTTTTTTCAAGGTCACTCGTGTTTTTTACATATATACACACATTTTTTGTTGTTGTAGTTGTATGTATGTTATAGTAAACATTTTTGTGCATTCATCCATGTTTAATAGCACGACCTTGAAATGACCGTGAACTCTAAAATTTGCTAATTAATGCAGAACTTACTTTCAGCGACATTTCAGATTTCAACGGTAACAGAAATTCGACCATGAACTTGAACTTGTAAATAAACACAATATACCATTCCTCTGTGTACATAGAGAGTGAGAGAAATATGTATTTAAGAGTTTACTCACTGCTAGATTTGTCAATGTATCGACAAGCGATCCATAATGCGTTATTCAGAACAGGAGAAAATTCAAATGGTTTTAATTTACGGTGAAGCTCGAGAGTGCCTAAGAGAAGCCATACGAATTTACAAAGACAGATTTCTAGAGCGTTCTTGTCCATCACGTTCTGCATACTCAAGTATTGTTAAAACATTTTTTGAGGCTGGTAGTGTCAACAGAAACATTCGTGTGAGATGTAAGACTGTTACTCGTGAAGCAAATGTGAACAATATCATCGCTAAATTTAATCAAAACTCGCATGTTAGTGTAAGGCAACTTGGACGTGAAACCAGTATTCGTGTCACAAGCATATTCCGGATTCTTCATTCACAAAAATTTCATTCTTTCCATTTATCTCTTCACCAAGAGCTCCGTGGAAGAGACTTTGAAAACCGCGTACACTTTTCTCAATGGGGTATACGGAAATATGAAAGTGATGAAATGTTTTTGAAAATCCACGATGGTTCAGAAAACTCGATAAGCAGAGACCATGAACCATAAATGTCTGGTGTGGTATTCTAAATAATAGGATAATTGGGCCGTATTTTATCAACGGTACGCAAACTGGGCAGAAGTATGCTGAATTTTTAGAACATATTCTACCAGGCTTATTAGAAGATGTGCCATTTAGGGACCGTCTAGTATTATGGTATCAACACGATGGGTATCCAGCACACTTTTCCCATATTGCAACACGTGTCCTCAACGAAAAATTCCCAAATCATTGGATTGGACGCAATGGACCTGTATCATGGCCGGCTCGTTCACCCGATCTCACCCCACTTGATTTTTTCTTATGGGGGACATTAAAGGGTACTGTTTATCAAGAGCAGCCCACGACGCCAGAAAATGAAACCTGAAATCATCGAAAGAGCTGTACAATCTGTTGTTTTTCGCCTCACGAAATGTACCACAACGGAAGGACATCATTTCGAACATTTATTGCAGTAATAAATGTGATTATTTACAAGTTCAAGTTCATGGTCCAATTTCTGTTACCGTTGAAATCTGAAATGTCGCTGAAAGTAAGTTCTGCATTAATTAGCAAATTTTAGAGTTCACGGTCATTTCAAGGTCGTGCTATTAAACATGGATGAATGCACAATAATGTTTGCTATAACATAAAACAACAAAAAATGTGTGTGTATATATGTAAAAAACACGAGTGACCTTGAAGAACGATTAAAAAATTACAATTCATAAAAAACAATTCATCCATCTGATTCGTCTTTTGAAACTATTTGGATTACGTTAGAAACATTTTTTGTATTTTCAGAGGTAGAGGAGATATTTAGGTGTTCTGTTTTAGACGAAACACCCTGTATAAGAGGAGCACCACGAGGCACACACCAGTATCAGTGTTGTCTATCGACCCCCTGACGAGCTAGATGCAATGCTTGCGAAACGTTGGGAAAACAATTACACAAGGACACGGCTTACACCCGAAAACCAGAACAGTAAGAACTGTATTAGTTTTTCATTTCATATACCCCCATGAGGGTATTCTCTCTTCCACCACAAGATCAAAATTTACCCTTTACAATAAAGAAACTCAATGTGACCTTCATATGTCGATAAAAAAGGCAAAGTAAAAAAACCAATTACTACATTGCACGCTACTCTTGAAAGCGTACAACTTTTCTTTCAATCATTTTTTCATAAAAATTCCTGATATTTTACATCTGACTTAGGTGGCACAATTAGCTCAATTATCCTGTACATCTCTACTACTCAACATACGGTATTAAACTTTGCAAGGAAGGTGCTTTCGACGGTTTCATGACAGCTATCATTATCCGAATAAATTATTTGAAGCATACTAGTGTAGATTATCTCATTTGGCTAGATTTTATTTGAAGTAATCACGTGCTATTTTATTTGAACAGACAGTTAATTTTTCTTTAGTTCACTTTATTTTTTGTTTGATTAATAGCTTTTCGAATAAAATGTTAAGTACTCTCTAATTTTATCGTATCAGCATCGGAATTTGGAAATAGTTCAGTTGTATTAAACACAAAATCAAAATACTTTTCTTATGTTTGTTTCTTACGTTATTTATCAAATAAAAATGATAAAGTATTTGGAATTGTTACGTACAGACAATTCTCTCTGCTTGTGTTTTGGTTAGAACTTTTTAATCTCTTTCCTTACAACGGAAAACGCCCTATTCCAACCCTTTTGCTTATAGAAACGATCACTAAACTTTAGCTGGATGAAGCCGGCACAAAACATGATTCAGTACAGTGACAATCCAATAAGGCATAAGGTTTCGCAATATAGAAATTTCAAGAACATACTCAAGATTTACTAATACGGAAAACTTGAGAGCATCACCACTTAGATTTCACAGTATATACATAAATCCCAGAATTTTAACCCTCGTGGACCGTACATAGAGTACAAACGGACTATAGACGTCGTTACGCTGAATCTCGTTTTGGACCTGGGTGCATATAGTGAGATAGTGCCTAGCCACTCTTCCCATGTAAATAAGTAACGGTTAGCAACGGTTGACGAGAGAGCGAAGTGTCAAAAGTCAAAATACAATGTTTCGTTTTCTTTTGTTTCATTTCGCATC
Organism: Sphecodes monilicornis; assembly: GCA_913789915.3. Lineage (NCBI taxonomy): Eukaryota > Metazoa > Arthropoda > Insecta > Hymenoptera > Halictidae > Sphecodes > Sphecodes monilicornis. The sequence goes on from OU565289.1 coordinate 801,303, forward strand.
TTTCCGATTAAGCGAGTCGAGAGATAACAAAATAGAATCTATTTCCCTTTTTGTCTTCGCTTCCTGCATGGTAATGGCGAATGCTGGTGAAGAATAGTGGGTGCTATGATGTCTCAAGCAGGGACTGAAACTGTTATGATATCGGTTCCGGTTCTCGAAACAGTTATGGAGAACCAAAATGAAGTTATAACTGTTACGAGAATATCGGTTCTGGCTTATATCGGTTACGGTTACGGTTCTCGAGAACCGATATTATTTCGGTTCTAAAACGGTTATTTTTCGTTTCTGGGTTTCGGTTCCAGTTTCGGTTCTGTCTTCTGTCATTCTGTATTCTATTCTATTCTGTATTGCGTTCGGCCTTCTATATTTATTATTTAAGTAGTTATTTATTGTTATTTATAATTTAAACAATTTTTAAATAAATAAATTTTTATAATTTTTTTCTATATTCATTATTTGAATTGTTATTTCAATAATTTATTGTTACTAGTTTATAATTTGTTTCTAGACTTATTATTCGAAGTACTTCAATAATTTGTTGTTAAACTAACATATTTATTATTTGAATTATTATTTCGATAATTAAATATTAAAACAATTGTTTAAAAAGTTAGATTTTCATAATTTGTTTGCATATTCATTATTTGTGTGGTTATTTCAATAATTTATTGTTGACGCTTTCCGCTATAATATCGGAATAGAGTTATAAATGAGTTAATTATAATTTATTTATATATTTTCATGTAAAGGCACTACAGTTCGTTATTCCTTTCCGTCATTATCTTAAGGTAATTTAGTTTTTAAATATGTTCAACAAAAATCATGTTATCCAGTGTTGTAGAAGTACAGTGTTGTACAAAGGTTTTCGCAATTTTCGCACTTTTTGTATAATGGTATTATTAGAAAGAACTCGTTTTTGTGCTTCCGATCAACAAGAAATAGCTCATATTTTAAAACAGTAAACAACGTAATACTTAAATCACGCCATTTCTTACAAAGCAGCAAGTACAGACAGTGGTAATATTGCGTTCAAATGTTAATGTATAATAATATAAGTGTAACTAATAAATAATAACTGTATTTTTGATTTCAAGAACTAAAGCGCCTTGCCCGTACACAAAGCGGTAATTAACGAATAGAAACTTGAAGGGTGATACCTTGAATGTCTCTGATGTTCACCGACACCGCTCTCAGAATAACTTCATCCCTGCGGATGTGATCCGAAACGGTCTTACTGACGAGAGAAACGTGTCGTCAGCGGCAGTGTCTTCTCGCTGTCATTTTCTACCGACCGTTTCCTTCGTTTTTCGCTCCTAAACTTTCCCTAATCCCATGAAAGCGTTTTATGGAGTGCTTATAGCGTAATAAAATCGATTTTACGTCGGCAACAAAGCTAAAGCACGCGAGGGTTGTTCACGGCAGAAGGAAAATTTAAGTATCGTAGGGGATTCTAGCAGAGCCGCAGGTTAAGACTAAGTTACTGGCCCGTTTCTCGGATCGCGATGAAAAAGGGATGCCCGAAAAATACCTTGAACTCAATGAAGCGTAGCTAACGCCGATGGTCGCTCCTTACTAGTCTTTTTCCTTAGTAACTGGTTACGGTCAGAATTAACGTGACTATGGGGAAAATTAGTGCGGGATTTTGTCACGTTGTTGTAGCCGTAAACAAGATCCAGGAACCACCCACGATGTGATACATCATTCCCCAGTGAATAGATTTCATATCCCCGAGCGGGGATAATAATTTAATTTAATTGGAGGGTAGTGTTATGCTGCCCGAAAAGTTTTTTCGTAAACTGCGCGTTTGTTGTTGGACGCCATACGAGTACAGTGAGATACCCTATAACAAACTAATTTGTTTAATAACCTCATTTGCTGTAGGATACTTACGTATACGTACATAATACACTAAGTAGATACATATACACAGTGTTCATACATTTTTAATACGGAATATATAAAATAAGAACATACGAATACCTATATATATTATAAATTTAATTTATTATTAGGTTGTTCCAAAAGTTTCTTTCTCAATGTGCGCGCTTAATATTGTTAAACAACACAAGCTTATTCTTTCAATGCAATTATCTATTCACTGTTTTATTATTCCCCAAGCCTCTATTCACTTATCCATGACATCTATTTTCTTGAGAAACCACTCTGAGTTTCTTCACTGTGCGCATTAGGGTGGACCTTATTTTTCGACCATGAAATTTTGGGCACGCCCACCTACAATATTGTTCCATTTCATGAAAAAATGATATATCCAAAGTTTTAGATCAATCGGACGTCGCGAAGACGTGCCACATCGAGCGCGAAGTTTTGAAATAGAAGTAACTGCACGCTAAATGTGAAGAGTATACTGAAAATTAAAGTTAAATATTTTATACCTCCAAAAATATCATAATTCCTTGCATGCAATCAAGTACAACTGAGTGATCGTGATGCTGTCCGAATTTTAGTAGCAGCAGCACAAGCTCTAAACCATAGTGTAAATGATTTGATAATAAATCGATCGTCTATTATCGCTGTCGTACGCAATTGCGCTCTGAACGTGCTACAATATTACGCGCCGTATTTAAAGAAAAAGAGCTTAATGCAATTTCTTTGCATTGAGATGGTAAAATGTGACCATCTTTAACTGGCAAAGAACCAGTAGACCGATTACCAGTAATAATAACCTGTAATGGAGATGAACAATTGCTCGGAATTCCAGCGATATCTTCTGGTACAGGTAAAGAGCAGGCTTTTGCGGTTTATGATTTATTGGAGGATTGGCAACTTATTGATAAAGTAGAAGCACTTTGTTGTGATACTACAGCGACTAATGTGGACAATTGCAAGGCGCGTATGTGATTTTAGAACAACAATCGAAAGGGACCTTTTGTATTTACCTTGCCGACATCACATCTATGAAATGGTTTTGCGGGGTGTTTTTGAAGAAACAATGTTTAAATCTACTGGACCTGACATTTCTATATATAAGCTGTTTCAAGGATTCTGATCTCTTATAAATAAACTTAATTTTAGATCGGGAGTTGAAGATGCAGTGTCTAAAGGGTCCCTCGACAACGTATCCGAAATAATACAGTTTTGCAACCGACAATTTGGAAGTGAAACAACCACGCGAGGACTATGGAGAGTTTCTTTCTTTCTCTGAACCGTCCCACAGTTTTATTTTCGAGCACCAGGAGAATTTCATCATGCTCGATGGATGGCGAAAGCTATATATTCTTTAAAAATATTCTTATTTAGAGATCAATTTACATTGACGAAGGTTGAAGAAAATGGAATACGTCAAATTTGCATTTTTGTCAGTAAATTCTATTTAAAAGCATGGATCCAAGCTCCAATTGCTGCAGAAGCTCCAAGACAAGACCAGGTTTTTTTAGAAAATCTATACGCGTATAGTGCCATCAATGACGATGTAAGTCGCGTAGCACTATGGAAATTTTGTAATCGTTTGGGGTATCTAACACCCGAAACGGCTCGACTGCGTTTTGGAGAACTCCGTGTTCTTATCTTTTTTGAACTTTTTTTTATGTGATCCTGTAGATATCGATGCAGCCATTCCGAAAATGTGTGTATGGTTGTTAGGAATTCACTGGTTTATAAGTTATACGCGTGTAAAGATGAGCAGTTTTAAGTGTTTTTGACAGGTTAGAGCGTCGCTATATTGGATTTTCGTTGAGTGGTAGAGGTAGGTAGGTCTGTTCGGCGCGTGCGCTGGATAGATCGTGAGTGTTCAGCGCATGTGTTATATACTATTGTATATTTGCGGGATCAGCTAAATAGTGATGAGCGTATGCGCTAGATGGCAATTCAGTGGTTACACATACTTTGTGAACCTAAGCAATCTCAAGTGTTTTTCACAAATTAATTATTAATAAGTTTATTGTTCATTTTGAAATGGCTAGATCAAGTATCAGAAATTTTAACTTTAGAGACATGCCAAGTAGTAAAGAAGAAGCAATTACTTGGGCTCGGGATTGTGGATTGTTGCGGAAATTTAAAAAATGTCGTACTCATCGGTGCAAAATGAAAATTTATAACAATAATCATGGAATCGTTCGTTTTCGTAAGGTACAGGCCAAGATGGTTTGGGGTTAGGTCGTCGTGGGAGCGGAGAAGGCCGGCCCGACCATGGTATAATGTTTCGTTGTATAATAACGTTATAGCGTTTGAGGCTATATTCAAATAATGTTCGAAAAGACGTGAATTAATATTTTATATTGATTTATGTATTCAAAGTTGACACATGAAAACGTGACGTGAAGTTTATAACAAAAAGTTTGGCAAATTCAAATGATGCGTGTGCGTTGTGACTACAGCTGTAGCGTGTGTGCTTATGTATGGTCGGAGATGATTTGAGAGAAAGTATGTAGAGTGATTGCATGATTTTGAAAAATGAATTAATTCGTTATTTGACCACTAGAGGCATGACGGTGATGGTCGGGAAGCGCCAAAGTTTCGAATGGTGGCCACAGTACTCCCCCTAAGTCTTTTTAAGCGGGAGATTGAAAGAGACTTTCTTTTTTGAATATGTTTTTGTAGGAATGTTTGCTGTTGAACTCCATTGATGCTCAGGAACTCGATCAGTCTCTGTGGGTTCCGAGGCGATGTCTACGTCTGTCTTGGATATGTATGCTGGTTTCAATCTGTCAATGTTGATGTTTTTTAGTGTACCGTCAATGTCTAATTCAAAAATTGTGTCTGAAGATCTTTTTGTAATTTTATATGGTCCTCTGTATAGTTGTTCCAATGGTGCTTTAACGTGGTCAGATCTTAGAAATGCGTGGCTACAAGTGTGGAGATCTTTCGGTATGAATATTCTTGACTTTACGTGATGAGCTGTTGGTGTTGGTCTCAATCCCCTCATAGATTCGCGATGCTTCTCTAAAAAAAAAAAATGTGACTCAGCTGCAAAATCGCCGTTGATGAAGAATTCTCCCGGAATGCGTAAGGTTGTTCCATACAACATTTCTGCTGATGAGGCTTGAATGTCTTCTTTATAACTTGTACGAAGTCCGAGCAGTACAGTGGAGAGTATCTTTGTCCAAGGTTTTGGAGAACACATTAATGCTGACTTCAAAGTACGATGCCATCGTTCAATCATGCCATTTGATTGCGGATGATATGGAGTTGTTCTCTGTTTGTTGCACCCAATGAATTTAGTAAATGCCTGAAATAAGGATAACTCAAATTGTGAACCTTGATCAGATGTTATTGTTGTTGGCGTGCCGTAATGTGCAATCCAATGTTCGAATAACGCAGTGATGACTGTATCAGCAGTGATGTCTTTCAATGGGATTGCAACGGGCCATCTAGAGAAACGGTCGATGATGGTCAAACAGTATTTGTAACCTTTATGTTATGGTTTTAAACGCAGTAAATATATTTGAAAAAAGATAAACTCGTACAGAATAATAGAAACTTGCTCGACTGATCGCAATGGCTGCAAAAAGAAACGAAGAAGAAGTCAGCGGGAGCGGTCGGTAACGCCGCCGATTGACAATTCGTCCTCTCGCGCTCGCAGCGCCCCACACGCACACACTCTCCACCATATAGCGCCGCGCGCGGAATACAAACACGCAGACAAATTAGCGCCCTTCATTCTATTGCCTCAACACTCTTCCTGAAGGGTGCAATTTCTCTTAAATAACGTCTGACCCACCAACCACTCCAATCTGTGCTCGAAGGAGCTCAAACCTATTTTTATTTAAAGGTTTCGTTAGTATATCAGCCAGCTGTTTTTCAGTGCTGATATACTTCACATCAATCATTCCTTTCTGGTACAGATCACATACAAAATTAAACTTTACGTCAAGGTGCTTGCTACGTTGATGGATCTCCGGGTTTTTTTACTAACCTTAACGCACTTTGATCATCCACATGCAATACATTGTTTCCAATCTCAAAATCTAGGTCTTTGAATAATCTCATCATCCATACATTGTCTTTTGCTGCTAAAGCCGCGCTAACGCACTCGGCTTCCGTTGCCGAGAGCGCTACGCATTGTTGCTTTTTACTTCGCCGGCTTACTGCCGCGCCCGTAAACATACACAGTAGACCACTCGCTGATTTACGCGACTCACTATCACCGGCGAAATCAGTATTGGACAATGTCATTAAATCGGAGTGGCACCGTACAACAACCCGTAATTGCATGTACCCTTTATATATGTTATAATTAGTTTTACTGGGTTCCAATGATTCAATGTTGGTTTTTCTAGCGCTCTAGACGCAACGTTCAATGCAAACGCGATATTCCGGCCTGCTTACAATCTGAAGAAACATTAAGCTTCCTATTGCTTCCCAATATGGTGCTTTATCGTCGATCTTTTCCGAATCTAACGCAGTCCATCCAGTTTCCATTGGCGTAGATACAGTTTTCGGTTCATTCAATCCAAATCTTTCGATTATTTTCTTCGCATAACTCTCTTGGTTTACAAAAATTAAACCGTCTCGTGTTTTCGTAATTCTCATGCCAACATACTTTTTAATGCTTACATAAACGTTCGCTTTGAATCTCACACTCAATTTGCTTATAAAGGCATCTATTTCATTCACAGATGATCCAGCTATCAAACCGTCATCAACCCACAGTGCTAATATCAAGACACTTTCATCTTTCATGCGAGAATACAAACAAAGGTCTGCCGAACTCTCCCTTAAACCGTGACTTAGTAAAAAATTTGAGAAGTGTTCACCCCAGCACCTTGGTGCTTGTTTCAGATCGTAATAAGCTTTTTCTTAATCTGCAAACTCTGTCAGAGCCGTCGTCAAACCCTTGTGGTTGTCACATGAAGATTTCTTCGCTTACACGTCCTTACAAAAAGGCTGTTTTGATATCGAAATGACGTAGGGATAGATTCTTAACAGGTTGACTGCGGCAGCGAAATCATCGTTCTCGATCTCAATGCGTTACCGGTCCCCGGGGATGGGTAACTGATCTTTACTGCTGTGCGGCACCGGTCCTCGGGGAGGGGTACGCAACCGATCGATAAATATCAATTTACAATGCCAATATTCAAGTTAGCAACAAAAATACGATAGAATGTCATGAATAAGTTGATGAACTACTTACGTCTGACTCAGGAAGTTGGTATAACTACCATAACATACTTGAATAAATTAAACAAATCTGAGGCAGGAATTGAGAAGTTTCTGATGTAGCAAACTGAAACTTCAATAGGTAGTCAACTAAAACTATGATCACTTGAGATAATATGGCAAATAAAAGTATTGTACATGAAATAAACAAATATTTATTATTCACTACTACATGAAACTATATAAAACCTTTATTTATAAAAAAAATTGATTATTCACTACTACATAAAAATATCCGAAATGTCTCTCCATTTTTCTCCAGTAAAATTGACAAACTCCTAGAAAATATTCGAAATATATATAATATTCAATACATAATTATAGAATTTTATAGTAATAATGACCAAATTCATACCATACATGTTTTCTATCCATATTTGTTCGGCGATGAGCCGATTGCCGGGACCGTCCAGCGGTGGACGCGGAATGAGAAACCGGAGAGAAGAAGGATGCTCCGGAGGGACACGAACGGAATTCGCAAGAAATGAGAAATGAATGGGACAAACGGTTATTTATTTAAAACTACTCAAAAGTACACGGACGCTCGGACAAACACGGAGGACAACGACGATCACGGAAATCTTGCACGCGGCGCGTCGGACGATCTTGATCGCGGAAGAACGGAAATCTTGCACGCGGCGAGTCGGACGATCTTGACCGCGGAAGAGCGGATATCTTGCACGCGAGACGATACGAACCGCGACGCGGACGAAGGGCGATGAATGAAATGTACGAACACAAGAGCTGTAAACGCAAGTCGCAAAGTAGAATATAGAATTTTAGTAAGAGAACGGACTCGTGATTTAACCCGTGCGAGGCTGTCGCGAAACCGTAATTAAATCAGCGAGTACAGAGCGCGTGAACGAGACGCGTGTTAGCAGAGTGCGTATGAACGACTGACTATCATACGAGAAACCGTTGTCTCCGTCGAAGCGATCGAAGGATCTAGAACGAACGGATTGTTTGAATTTTGGAGAAACAGCAGGAGAGAGACGAAGAAAGGACGGAGCAGGAGCGAGACGAAGGAAGAACGGAGCAGGAGCGATCGCGTCGACGAAGACAACATGCTCGAGACAAGAACAATGAACGATCTATTTATATCTTGGTTTCAAACCGAAATTAGATCAGCTCGTTACCGTTCGAATCTCGAACAATATTTTTATTTATGCAACGTTTTAAAACAGGACAAGCACATTCCAGGTTTGCCTGGACAGTCTTCACATAAACTTATGACTTTAGTTACTGCAGATGAGGCCTTCCTGCTGTCTAAAGTTTTCCTCAATTCATTGTAGCATCCTTTACGTTGCTTTCGCTTATTTTTCCCCGGACCAGATGGTCTGACGAAGGTATGGTTGGAACGTTTTGGTATTGGTTGACTTGTTTTTGGAGCAAGAGACAATGTCATCTCTTGGGCGATTTGTATTCGATAATCAGTGATCGAAAGTTTTGACGGACTTATTTCATTGTAGATAATCCACGCATTAACTACACATGTCCCGAACAGTAACTCAAAAGCAAGTTTTCTGTACCACTTCAGGCTCCTTCGGAGAACTGAATGATAACTGGACATTTGATCACTTAGATCGACTCCTTTCTTTGCTTTGTTATAATCTATAACTGCTTTCGGCTTTTTTATTTCTTCCCCTTTTCGTGACCGTTTTCCAGCTGCCACTAATTCAGAAGTGTGCGTAGGATCAGTGCTGATCATCAGCAGCTGACGTTTATCCATCCATTTGATAATGCGTACACAATCATTTTGAGTACCTACGATGTCCCCTTTTTTCATCTTAACTGGTAGCGTTTTAGGTATTCCTTTCCTGTTTGAACGAAGTATACCACAGTACACTATACCTTCCTTGAGAAGTGATGTCGCCAACGGTATGCTAGAATAAAAATTATCAGCATACAAATAATGCCCTCCTTTATTGGCTATGCATGATAATAGATCATGCACAATTTTTTCAGAGTGACTCATGTCTTGTTCCGTAGCAATTTTCCCGACATACAGTGGGCGCGACCGCGAGATCGGAGCGAGCCCGAGGACAACGAGACGGACAGAACGCAACGGACTGCGAGCGCGAAGAAGGACCACGAAGGCCAGTCGCGCAGAAGAGTCACTTTAATTGCACCGACGGTACACGGAAAAGCACGCAGAAGATGAGTACGTTAATCGCACAGAAGATACGTCGAAGTAGAGCCGAAGAAGAGAGCGCGTCGCCCAGGGAAAGCCCTTAAATAGCGTTTCCCCGGCGCGCGGAATGTGTCGCGATTGGCTCAGAGGGAATCGGATGATCCTTCTGATTCGTTACAGTTGAAGGATTCAAGCCGTGGAATTCGGCCGGGACAACACCTTGCTGTTGCTAGGCGGTCGAGCAACGACAACACGCGGTTTGAACTGCGTATCTAAACACGGACGCGAACCGTTTGACGACATTGTCGACGCGAGAACAATAGCCGCCGAATTCCATGGCTTGAATCCTGAACACATCGAATTTTCTTTTCGCGAGGCGCACGAGTCGTTCGCTGCGCAAAGTCATTTTGTGAACTGATTTGAACTTGTGGCTTCTCCTCTAATTCGCGATTGCCGTTTGTCAATCGCTCGTGGGATTTCCTTACCATATAAGGTGCGAACGATTTGGTCGCATGGCAACGTCGAACGACAGTCAAATGTCTTTCCGAAAGCCGAGCGTTCGGAAACGCTCCTGGAGGCATTGCGTTTTGATACTTGGAAGTATCAACGGGGTATTTCGCAAAGCAACGGGTATGCGAACGGACGCAATTTTGTAATTTCTGTAAAGAAATGTATATACGTTGAAACCGATCTAGGTAAGACGTTTATCCACCCACCGGGCATCGCTACCAAAAACTCAACAAAAGAACATACTCTGTGGGCACGCGAAGAGACCGCAATAAGTTGTTTACAATATACGCGCACTCACCATATACCGGTCCCCGAGGACCGGTATGCTTTTTTCGGATATTCAGCTTCTTCAGAATGACACAATCCCAGCGCTCTTTGCGATTTTTCTCTCAAGCAAATAGTATGGAAGAAATTGCTTCCGTTAGCTGGCACAATTTCACTGAAAATGCCCGCCGCACGGGGCCGAAGTGCCATACCGGTCCGCGGGGACCGGTAACGCAGTCAACCTGTTAAGTGCTACCATACTCAACGTAATTCTGAGTGTATCGTACCTGACTACAGGACTGAACGTTTCATAGAAATCGGTCTGTAGTATATGTGACGAAGCTGGCCGATCGTCGATTGTTGCGATACGGCGGTGGGGGACATAGAACACGCGACGTGCGGTCAGTCGAGGCACGTACAGGGAGGGCAATCTCCCATGTATAATGTGTGGACATTTGGCAGTGCCATCTAGTCTAATTCCCTCATGCCTGAACTAAAACCCATATATATAGCTATACGATTCTATACACATACACATACTCATATACCTACTGTATAGTACGATATTTAAACTTAGAAGTAAACTTATGCTTAAGGAATATAATATATTTTGTAACAATAGTTTATTTTGACAATATTTTATTGCAATGTAAGTGTATAATAATACAAAATAATACATAATACATAATACATAATACATAATACATAATACATAATACATAATACATAATACATAATACATAATACATAATACATAATACATAACACATAACACATAACACATAACACATAACACATAACACATAACACATAACACATAACACATAACACATAACACATAACACATAACACATAACACATAACACATAACACATAACACATAACACTTAACACATAACACATAACACATAACACATAACACATAACACATAACACATAACACATAACACATAACACATAACACATAACACATAACACATAACACATAATACATAACACATAACACATAATACATAATACATAATACATAATACATAATAATACGTAATAATACATAATAATAATAATATAATATAATGATATAATAATAATGACACTGTATTAATACATAATAGTAACAATAATAATATATTTAGAGACGTTCGCTCGCACGCGGCTTCCCGTCCCCGCGGCCCCCGCAAGGCTCAAGCTACTCGATCCACCTGAGGATCTCGCAGGATTGGCGGTTTACGGTATAGCCGGTGATGCGGCGTCAATCAGTTCGGTCGTCTAACATCGAAATTATAAATTTACCTCTTCGTAAACTTACTTAGTCCTCCGTACAGGTTTAACATGCTTCATGTGTTTTATTAGTGCTTGCTGAAGTACTGCGTCCCGTCGTCTTCTGACGTCCTTACCACATAGAATGTTATTGACTGTGGTGCATCACTTGCCAATAAAATATGAAATCTTCACAGTCAGTATTCTTTTTCTTAGTTGTTGTGCATGCTGCTGACATTGTATAAATGAAAAGTTTATTTCCCCATGCAACATGTTCTCCATGTATTCTTGGAGTTTACTTTTGAAATAAACATGAGGCATGGTTTTATGCAGCATCGTATCAATTTTTTTCAATACATTTTGTATTGATGCATCTTCATTAAATCTGCAAAAAGATGCTTTGCACAACTGACATTTTTTGTGTGGGCTAACACAAATTATTTTCTTCAGAATTGCACAGTTATTAATTTCTTCATATTCTTCCTGTGCTATATCTTCAGAGTTTTGAGACGCAGCACTAGTTTCTTCCATTACTACTTCAGATTGGATGTCCTCTTTTTCTTCTGTTAAAAGCTCCTTCAACGTAAACAGAAAGCGTCCACTGCAGACATCTTCACAATTGAAGCCAACACTTTGGCTGGAGGTAATATTATTGATGAGCATAATTTTATATGCCATCTGGAAGCCGTACGGAGTGGGATGTATGTTCTGATGTCCAACAGATCGTATACATCCAAAAAAAATTTCCAAGGGATCTTGATTAATGAATCGCGTCTTGAAATTTTCAAATCCCTGGGTCTTCAAAAATCTCCACAGAACTTGAAATGCAGAGATAGTTTTCATCCAGTTCTTCAAGCACAGTGATCCAGACACTGGCATTTTTGTAGTTGGATGGACATACCGCATACATGCTATTTTTCTTGTTGCATTAGCCCAAAATTCTTCGTGTGCACTTGTTTCTGTTGTGATTGTCCTCAGTGGAGCTTCTGAGGCTGCAGTGTGTCCGTTAACGGAGTCGAATACTTCATTGAAAAAGTTGAGAACTTCGTGAGGCCTTTCTCCTTCGGTACTGTTAATGGGCCATGGACTGTTTCTACAACACCTGTAATAAGAAATATTTTATCAGTTATTCAAGCATAATTAACAGAACGTCCATACTATTCATATAGTGAAATGTAACTTTTACTTACTGTGGGATTGGAAGGTTTGCAAGAACAAGCTTCAACGTAACGTATTTATTTAATAAAACTTATAACTAATCTAACTAATCTAACACTGCTTTTACGCTAAACTTCGCTGTTCTTCATCTACGCTATCCGACTTCACTGTTCTCGCTCCAATCCCGGAATGCCTCGACTTCGCACTCCCACTTGCACCTCACACACACTCTCTCTCTCTCTCACTCCTTCGCTCTCTCTTTCTCTCTTGACCACAGCGAAAAGGTAAACAAACACGGGCCACCTGCAGACGCTCGTGCACTCGCTGAACACCTGCAAATCAGGCGATCCTACACTCGGCCATCCTGCAGGATATCTGGCCTCAGATATTGTCGTTCTCCTCGTCATCGCTGTCCTCGTTCAGCCATGGTTTAATATTGTCCACCGCTGTGGAAGTTTGGCGTGGCCCCTCATGTTCACCGATTTTCATTACAATGTAGCGATCGTTTCGTAATACTTTTATTATTTCATAAGGTCCGAAATACTTCGCCGCGAATTTCAGACCCGGGCCCTGTTGTGTCCTTCTAATCGCGACCAGATCGCCCTCTCGGTACTTCCTACTTTCGACCCTTTTTTTGTTGAACGATTTCCTGTTCTCCTGTTGAATCTTAAAAATATTTTGTCGCGCTTCCTCTCGTAGCTCGTCGCGATTTTGTTGGAATAAATTTTCCCATTCACATTCTAGGAATTCAATTACCTGAGGGTCGTCTCTAAATCTAGCGTCTACCCCGAACAATATTTTAAACGGTGTCGTTTTCGTGCTGCGACTCGGAATTACATTAAAACATTTCTGACAGCGGTCCAAATATTTGTGCCATTCTCCGGGCTTCGGCGCTGACAATTTCGCTAACAACGGTATGAGCGTACGGTTCACTCGCTCTAACTGGCCGTTAGCTCGCGGCATACCTAGGGTAGTCACAACATGAACGATACGCTCCTCCTTACAAAAATCCTCGAATGCCGCCGACGTGAATGCGGTACCTCTATCCGATACAATCCGTCGAAGGTTCCCGAAAATAATCGACTGTTTTTTCAAATGCCCTATCACTTCGGCCGAATTACAAGTTTTCGTGGCGTAAAGCCATACAAACTTCGAAAAAGCATCTATTGTAACGAAAATATGCTGATATCTCTTATCCGTCGATGGGAGCGGTCCTAAATGGTCAACGTGAAAGGTGTCTAACGGAACCTCGCCTTTGCTGATCGCAAACAAAAATCCCTCTGGCCTACCTCGCTTTCTCTCCGCTAGAATACAATCCACACAATTCCGCAACACTTTGTCCACTTTCTCGCGCATATTTTGGAACCAGTAGTCTCTCTTTAATACGGACTCGGTTTTTTCCGCCGCGAAATGTCCGTTTTCGTGGGCACGCTTAATCACCTGTGTGCGCATCGACTTCGGAACCACAAGGCGTATGTCGCCTTCAATTTCCTTAAATAGAATACCGCCCCTAATTGTATAGCCCCCGGCTCGCCCTGCTTCTACCAGTTCAAATATTCGCTGTATATCTTGATCTTCTCGCTGCGCTTTTCTCAATCTTCCGTTTAAACTATTTTCGCTTTCGCCTACCAACATACAAGATGGAAGAGGGTTGCGGCTCAGGGCGTCCACGTGAACAAGATTTTTGCCTGGGCGATGCTCGATGGTATACGCGAACTCCTCTAGCAATAACGCCCATCACGCGACACGAACACACAAATCTTCCTTCCTCATTGTCAACGCGAACGCTCGGCAATCCGTGACTATCACGAAGGGTATACCCAGTAAATAAACGCGGAATTTCTTCAAAGATTTTACAATTGCCAACACTTCCAATTCGTAACTTGAATAACGCTCTTCCGCTGGCGTTGTCTTGTCGCATGCAAAATATATAGGGTGTAAACCACCATCGCAATTATCTTTTTGCAGCAATATTGCTCCATACCCGCATATGGATGCATCAGTATGCAATTCCGTTTCCGCGCCGACCTTGTATAATCTTAGAACGGGTTTGCTACTTAAGGCGATTTTTAATTGCTCGAATGCATGTTCCTGCTCACTACCGAATTGAAATTTTGCCTCTGCTTTCAACAAATTCGAAAGAGGCCGTGCCGTTAAGGAATAGTGGGGTATAAATTTTCTAAAATAACCTGTGAGCTCTAAGAAGCTCTGTACCTGTTTAAAATTCTTTGGCTTCGGAAATCGCGCCACCGCTTCGGTCTTATGTTCCGAAGGACGGACTGTACCGTCCTTTACTATATGACCTAGGTACTCTACCTGGGGTTGTAAAAATCTACACTTGCCCCAGTTGATTAATAGCCCTGCTTCACTCGCAACGTTCAAGACCACTATCAAATTGGTTAACCCACTCTCTCAATCTGTCGATGGGATAATTATATCGTCCATATAAATTAATACTATTTTTCTCGCTATTAATTCCTTAAATATCGCGTTAATAAATCTCTGGAACACTGATGACGAGTTGCACAAACCAAATGGGACTCTTAGGAATTCATACTGCCCGTCGGGCACAATAAAGGAGGTATACTTCTGACTATTCTTATCTAACCTAACGTGGAAAAACCCGTTTTTGAGATCTAACGTGCTGTACATTTTCGCGGCTTGCAGCAGATCTAACTGATCCCCAATGAGGGGAAGCGGATATCGGTCTCTAACGATTTTTCTATTTAACTGTCTAAAATCAACGCAAAGTCTCGAAGATCCGTCTTTTTTCTTTACTAGCACCACCGGGCTAGCGTAATCTGAAAGAGAAGGCTGGGCGATCCCTTCGCGCAACCATTCGCTTACTTGCGCATTAACAGTATCTTTTTCCGACGGCGATAATCTCCTAGCGCGTTGAAAAACCGGCTCATCATCTTTTAACACTATTTTCATTTCTACTTCGGTCTCGCGCGTCGCGATGGGTTTATAATTATTAATTATTTCATATAAAACTTTTCGGTGTTGGGTGTCCTTAACGTACGAAAGGTCTATTTCGTTCACCTCATGTTCTAAATAGATTCCGGAAATATGGGGAATTTTGGTATTCTCTGCTTTACGAATAAAAATCTGTCCCTGCTTAACAGTCAATTCTGTCGCATCTAAAAAGTCTGTGCCTATTAAAAATCCGCGCGTCATTAGTCCGTCCGGTATTACTCGAATTATTATAGGATAGGAATCCCCGTCTATCCGCGCCTCCGTTTCGAATTCACCCATCGCTTTGTTCGTACCGGAACCGATACCGCGAAAATAAACATCGCTCTCTTTTAACGCAGGTGCTCTCGGTCTGAGCTTACTATACTGATCGCGTCGCATTAAGCATAGGTCGCTACCTCTGTGTCGATTAAGGCGCTCACTTCACACTCGCAAATTAATATTGTTTTGAAATACTTTCCACGCGGGGTCCGTCGCACTTCGCAGCTTTCCTCGGCTGCTGGGGTCCTCTTCGTGGGACAATCTGCTGCTACATGTCCGAATTGCCTGCACTCGAAACATTTCGTCTGCTCTGCTCTTCACCGGGCAATCATAAAAAAAATGATCGCGACCGCCACAACTATAGCACCTTCCTGGAGCCGTATCCCGCGCTGCATCCTCTCGTTGCGGTGCCCCGTTGACTCGTCGCGATGTTCCGTCGTTCCGTCGCTGGACTCCGTCGTCACGTCGCTGCACTCCGTCGTCATGTCGCTGGACTCCGTCGTCACGTCGCTGATACAGTTCATCACGTCGTCGGAGCATTTCGTCCCGTCGCTGCGACACTTCATCACACCGTCGGGGCATTTCGTCCCATCGCTGCAACTCCTCCCGTCGCCTGGGCCTGTTTGGCGCACGCTACATCGCCGTACTTCCCCGCTGTACTGCACTGTCTGACCGCTGCACCCCAATGTTTTTCCTCCAATTCTGCTCGCGTACATCCTCGTAAAACCTCACACCCCTGCTTGCGGTGGGTGGCAAGGTCACTCCTTTGAACGCCTCCAACAGCAAGGCCTGCGATTTAAATTTCTGCAGTTTCGCGTGATTCCGCAACGAATGATCCGGTATTCCGTCGATCAGATACTCGATCAGCTCCTCTTGATCGATACGAATACGGTTTGCCAATATTATTTTACTGTGAAAATATTCGGCGAACGTTTCTTCTTTTCTCCAAATTCGACCCTCGAATTCCCTACGAGCAGCTATCCTGTCCTGCCTGTCACCGAAAATATCTCGCAGCTCCTTCACTAGATCGTCGACACACATTCCCACGTGCTCTGGTTTCGAATGAAACCATTCGAGAGCCTGATTTTTCAGTCGTGAAACTGCTAACAATTTCGCTGCGTTGTCGTCCAGCTGGTAAGTTGTTCGTGACAACGTTAATTGTCTTTCCCACGCGTCAAACACTTCACCATTCCCGTCAAAATTATTAAGCATCGCCTTCATCGACTCGTTAATCGTTACTGACGCATGCTGACTTGTACGTACTGCCGTGTTTTGTAACGCGGATGGTCCACCGATTCCCAGCCTCTGCATTTCGCGCATCATCTCTACCTCGCGCCTCAATAATTGTATCTCGCGTTCAGCGAGTTCCTGTTCCCTCCTCAGCATGTTTATGTCCCTCGTATCAACCGCATCGCCGACTGGCGAACTTTGTGATACCGGTGAACCCGCACTGGGCGCCGCGCCCACACCTGAATCTTCGTTAGTGACCATTCCCTCGACGCCGTCCGTTTGCTCACCGAACCACACGTTTGACTGGTCGGCCTCCCTGAGCCGGCTGATCAGCTTATGTTTTGAGCCAGTCGTACTCAACCCTTTCGCTTTCAAAATGTCTCTCAGCTGCGGCGCTGTGAACTCATTTGGGTTTCTGCTGGTACTCATTGCACACGGTATACTTCACAACACAGTCTTCACAGATAAAACACAGAGTCTACACTGTCCACACTGTCCACACTTACGATTACGCGGGCTTGTTCTCGATGCTCGCTCAATCCCGGACGAGCCCCCAAGTTTATTGTGGGATTGGAATTGTGGGGTGGGATTTACGCTAAACTTCGCTGTTCTTCATCTACGCTATCCGACTTCACTGTTCTCGCTCCAAAGCCGGAATGCCTCGACTTTGCACTCCCCACTTGCACCTCACACACTCTCTCTCTCTCTCTCTCTCTCTCACTCCTTCGCTCTCTCTTTCTTTCTTGACCACAGCGAAAAGGTAAACAAACACGGGCCACCTGCAGACGCTCGTGCACTCGCTGAACACCTGCAAATCAGGCGATCCTACATTACATTGGTGGCGGATAAGGAATCCTATGTGTGACGCCACTGTTTCGCTAAACACTTGCGATGCGTACTTTACTTTCATTTTTTTAATTTTGTGTGGTAGCACATGTTCGTCCGTGAGTTTCTTCATCATGGGGCGTACCACGTAGCCAGAGGTATCCATATTGTACGCCTGTTCAATTGTCCTCCATGATGCGAATTGCCTTTCACATTCTTTTCTTCCAGGTGTCTCGTTTATCTCCAAATCCTTATTTAACAGGTTGTTTCTTACTCCTTTTATCAAATGTGGTGGATCATAAAACGGGATCAGTCGAACATCATTTATTTCAATTATGTCACCTATAAGCACAAAATGATTGCATTAATTCACAATATTATATTTTTTAAATTATACGAAAAATCTAATAATGTATACATACGGTGCTCTTCTCCCTGTTTCCATTTTTTCGCCAGTGTGTCTGCCTGTAATATGTTGATGGCAGCAACATTTGATGATCCTTGGTCACATACAGTGGCAACAACTTCTAGCCCAGTTTCCTTCAGTGCTTTCAATATATTCTTGATGCACTGAATTAACTGTGGTGCTTTTGTTTGGCTGTCGCAATAGTTATAGGAAATAGGCATTTTCCATCCACTGTGTAGTCCTCTTAACATGAAGACAAGGGCGTGATCAGCAAATCTTGAAGTTCGTTTTGTGCCCCAGTCTTCGAAGCCTATTATTTTGTCTTTCATGACATCGTAGTCGACATGAGGCTTCAGTGACATCTCGTCCCACATTAATATGCAAAGTTTTTCTTGAGCGTTCATGGTAACCGTTTGACACTGTAGATGCTTCATCACAACTTGTGACACTCCAGTCTCGACTGGAATTTTTCTCAACATCTTCTTCAGTGTGGTCGCACTCGGTAAACTGCATAACTTCTTCAGGAACTTGTATGACTTCGTTGATTGCTTGAGAAGTGCCAAGGCCAATATCTTCTCATCTATTGTGTAGCGTCTTCCCTGAAAACATATTTCATAAAGTTATAAACAAATTACAATAAAATAATGCAATGAAAATACAGCATATATTACACAACAGCAATAAATAGTTAGAAGTCAAATTTAATCATATAGCCATAGCCAAACCCAAAACCAGTTATAGGGTCATACCACACGAAATCGGACACTTTATTTTTCAATTGTTTTAAATAAATAAGTAAAAATCAGAAGACAGCAGCATCCTCCACCAAGTCCATCATCATTGAAGCACATCTTCAGGCACTTCACGCAAGTTCAAGCATGTGAAACAGCGTGCAAAAAAAATGTTACAATTGTACACATTACCTTTCTTACTGCCTGCATCACATCATGATGACCCATGTGAACAATAATAGTATTTATTAGTCTGGTACAATTTGTTCTGGCAAATTTTATTGGCTGAAAGTGCTGGATAACTATTGGTATGTTATTAACTACATCTAGAATTTTACTTACCTGTGGCATGAATTTGGATGTACGTAGCTGCATTTCGATGAACATCCTCTGTGTGGTGGACAGATTTTAAAATCTATGCATCAGATTAGATTCCGATAATGCCTTTGCTCGTTCCAGTCGTGCCTTCAAATCTTCTCTCTTCGTGTGCGCATAACGGTTGCGCTTCATCAGTTGTTTAGCAACTTTGTAGAGTCTTGTTGCATTTGGTGTTAATTGGCATATTTTAATATTATCCTGCAGCAGTACATTTCTGTGGCGCTTCTGTGGAGTTGAACATTGTTTTAGCTGTCCTGATATTGTTGAGCTACTTGGACTAGCTTCATTGTGTTCATTACTCTCACACTGTGTTTCTTCACAAATTAATTCCCTTATTTCTTCAACATTGTTAATAACTTCACTTTCCAGCGGTGTAGCACAAGCTGGATATATTTCTGCTTCTATATTATGTGATGCATATTCTTCGGTGCCACTCTGCATTGGCAAATGCAAAGTTGGAATAGCATCGTGTCTCAATTTTCTTCGTTGAATAGAACATAGAAATGAAGTGTCTTCGAAGTGTTTGTAGCACACCCTGTGTTTGCGCCTTTCAGTGCTTGTTAGTTTAACTATTATTGGACACTGAATTTGATTAACCCAAGACTCTGATAGCTTGATGTCTTTGGGAAAGTAGTATGCTGGGATAGTCAAACCTGATGAACACTGTGGAACTGCACAAGCTCTCACCATTTTATTGTTGTTGAGACGTGATTATTGTATGGCCGGCTCGTATTTCGGGTTGGGTCTACGCTACGGTCGATTTTGAACAGTGCCATTGTCGAAGGGGTCCTCTAGCGTCTTCTGACGAATTTATTGTTTTATGACTCTGGTGCGGCTGGAAAGTATCAGCTGGCCATGGGAAAGTCAGCCTAGCCGTGCAGTTCTCAATGGCACTTGACGTAGCCTAGGCCCACGCTTAGCGCCAAGGGGGGCCTGTGGCCCAAAGCCTAAATTATGGTTTCCGGCGAAATTGCAGGAAACCGAGTGTCGTCTGTTTAGTGACACTCGTTACGACGTATTTCGTCTATGGGCGTTGCCCTTGTTTTGGGAGGTCATTTGTAGCCTCCCAAATATTATATCATTGGCTGGGACCCCCTCTATTTTGTACTTTGTGGAGGGATTTTTCAACCCCACGAGGTTACTTGTCTCTCACGCGTTAGTTGTAAGGTCAGTCGCGATTTAAGAGTCGAAAGTAAGAGTCGCGATTTAAGAGTCGAAAGTAAGAGTCGCGATTTAAGAGTCGAAAGTAAGAGTCGCGATTTAAGAGTCAAAACCAACAGTTGCGAAGTAGAATCGATAGTTACATCATCTCTCTATTATACAGTCCACTATATTCAGTTTTATATTAAAGTTATCCGAAAACCCAATTACCTTATTACTTATTTACCTCTCTTTGAGGAGTGTTTCTCAGCGGCTCACTAAATACTGCTTGAGCACTGACACGACACAACAATTGTAATGTCAATATTTTCACGCTAATTGTTTATATTGTCAGTATAAACTGTCCGCACTTATGTGTCTTATGCACTTATATGTCTTTAATCACTTTTTCTGTACACTTTTTATGCTGGCTGCTCCGCTCCTCTGCATCTCACTGTCCTACTGTCCTGAAAAGAAACTTAAAAAAATTGTATAATTTATGCACACAGTGAAATTTGAAAAATAAGCTCAAAAATAAGTTCAGTGAGTGTCGCTCAATTTTGAAAGATTCTTTCTAATATTGATACGACACTGAGCAAACTTTATTTTTTTCAATACTGCGTGAGCTTATTAAACAAATTTTAAACAAAATTAAATAAATGAATTATTTAAACAATGTAAAAGTAGGTTTTTAAAACGCTGGATATTGAAATATGTTTCCGCAACACAAAACACAATATGTGTGTCGAAACAAATGAATGTTCAAACAGCAGTGATTTGACGCTAATAGTAGCGCACCAATAGCGCGACAGATTGGAACATCAGTCACGTCCAATCACGTCCAGTCACGTGATGTGCTGTTTTTTTTTTTTTTTTTTTTATTTAATAAGAAGCTTTAGATCCTAACTGATCCATAAGCCTTATACATATAAATATGTAAATACACAGTATCCATTACAAACTTTCTGTTATAAGACTGTTCTTACAAATAGAAAAATAAATTGGAAGTTTATAATATAATTTCTTACATATAAGTATGAAAATACATAATATCTCTTACATAATTAAGTAACTATTGTTATAAGCTTTTTTTTCCCAACTAATTATTATATTTAATTTCTTATATCTAAATAGGAACTTTCTATTGAGTAGGTACAGAGAGAGAACTTACAACCTAATATTGCATTTATTGCAGAAGTCATTGATTATCTTTAAAATTTTCATCTTTGGCTCTTTTAAAAATATGTGCACATCGTATGGAGGTTTCCATTTTGCGTTTATTAGATTTCTAAATAGCTCCTGTCTTTCGTCTCTATATTTTGGGCAGTGCCATAGGATATGATTGATATATTCATATGGCGCATCACAGTCACATTTAGGGCTATCAATTATACCTAGCCTAGCTAAAGATTCATTAGAATTGTAATGGTTAGATCTAAGCCTATTAAATCTTACTACTATTTCTCTAGTCAGTCTTTGATTATAGAACCATGGCTTTTTTTTTAAATCATAGTATTTTTCGTAATATAGTTGTCCTTTCTTATTAAATTCTACTAATAATTTATTTTCGAATTCTCTCCTCATATTTCTTTTATGGAGTTCCTTGAAGTCTGTGAATGGCACTTTGAAATTTTCCTTAAAGTCAGAAGTTGTACCCAATTTGGCTAGAGTGTCTGCTTTTTCATTACCTTTGATGCCGCAGTGAGATGGGATCCATATAGCATCTATTTTACCTCTATTATTACTATTAAATTGTCTTATTTTTTCCTTAGCATCTATTATATATCTATTAGTTTCTACTCCTACATTAATACTGGTTAAGCTTTGAATTGCACTGAGCGAGTCCGAGAATATCAGATACTGTTTTGTATCATCTTTGAGACATATGTCTATTGCTTTAGTTATAGCTATACATTCGGCTGTGTATACTGATGCAATGTTATTTATACTATATGTTTGTTTTATGTTTTCCTGTGGGCAATAAATTGCCGCCCCTGTAGATATGCCATCTTTGGTTTTAGACCCATCTGCATATATACTAATACTATTTCTATAATTTCTGTCAATAAAATCGTTCAACTCTGCGTGAAAATTTGTTATATAGTTAACGTAGTTGTTACCTTTGTAATATAAATCTTCATATTGTATGACTTCTTTTATACATCTGCTGAAAGTGCTTGTCTTGTATTGTATTGCTGTAGTATTCGGACTATTAATTGAGTGAGTAAACTCCCTGGTGTATCTGTTTGTGTTATGATTCGTGTTTGATATGATTTTGCTGAAAAATATTTTGCCCAGGTAGGCCGCTCGTTCTTGAAGATACGGAATCCCAGCTTCGGCCAGGACCACATTGGACGGAGTGGAAGTTCTGAGTCCCAGTGCCAGCTTTATTGCAGTCGTTTGAATCGTTTCTAATCTCTTCTTCAACCACTCCGTCCCCGGAGAGTATATGAATGATCCATAATCCAATCTAGATCTAATGTATGTTCTGTATATTGTCAGAAGAGTTTCTGGATCCGATCCCCACCATACTCCTCTTAGGAATTTGATTATGTTTAATGCTTTGTAGCATTGTTGTCTGAGTTTATTTATATGTGCTTCGAAGGTAAGCTTACTGTCAAGTATTATTCCTAAGAATTTGACTTGTCCTGAATTGAGTTTAATATGTTGTCCAATCAATACTGGTATGGTGTGAGGACGTAGATTTCTGTTATTGAAGATTACTACTTCGCTTTTGTTGGGGGACAGCTCTAACCCAATATCAAGTAGGTTCTCTATTATTTTGTTTATTGTTTGCTCTATGAGGTGCTTGGCTTTGTCAAGGGAATTATTTCTATAGTAGACAGCAATATCATCTGCATATTGAGAAATTTGAATTTCCTCAGGTATTCCATCAAAAATTTGTGATACGTAAATGTTGTATAATAATGGACTTAGTACCCCTCCTTGTGGGAGCCCTATATGTATATTTCTTATCTCATTGTGATTAGCGAATTGCGCATATCTGCAGTACATCCAACTCGCTATAAAACTGAGGATTCTGCTTGGGACAGAAAGTCTCGCCAACTTTTTAAGAAGTAGGTTGCATTGTACATTATCAAATGCTGACTTGACATCAAGAAAGGCGCTTACAGTGTATTGCCTATTGACAAACCCAACCCTTACATATGCGTTTAAATTTGTCAAGTTGTCTGTACAAGATCTTCCTCTGCGGAAACCAGACTGAGTTGAAGGAATCATGTTATTATATTCAAACCACCACTGTAGTCTCGTATTTATCATCCTTTCAAGCAGTTTACACATGCATGACGACAAGGTAATTGGTCTGTAGCTATTTCCATCCTGTTTTTTAATCAGTATAACTTGGCATTTTTTCCAGTCTTCGGGAATGTCGCCAAAAGTAAATATTTCATTTAAAATGTCTAATAGTAGGAGTCTGCACTTTACCGACAAGCATTCGATCATATTATAATCGATTCCATCTGGTCCAGGGGATGAAGATATTTTAGTTTTGTCGATTGCATGGTTAAGTTCAACAAAGTTAAACTGTTCCTCGAGAAATTCATTTTGTTGAGTTATGAGTTCTATTTCTGGATTTAAAGGAACCCAGGGAGGACTGATCTTATTAATTGCATTATGTTTTTCCTTTATTTCTTCTTCAGGTTCGGCTCTTTCATTGTTTCCAGTATTTGTCCATTTATTCTTGAGTATTTTAATTTTTTTCCAGAAATAAGTTGGCGAAGTTCTGTAATTTAGGTTTTCAGCAAATGCACGGAAACTTTCCTTTTTTTTTGTTTTAAGGTTCTTTTTGTAAGAGCCACTTGCTTTTTGTAGTTTGTCCAATTTTCAAAAGATGGAGAGTGGGCCCATTTTTTGAAGGCTGCCTTCCGTAATCTTATTGTCTTGTTACATTCAGGATCCCACCAACCCACTGGATACCTATGTAAGTGAGCTGGAATGTTTCGTTTTTTGGGCGTACTTTCTATGACAGAATTTATCATGATTTCACTGAAGAGATTGTATTTCTCTAAAGTATTCAAATTTGAGGCATGTATCATTGTGTTATATTGTCGACTAGTTCCTGATACATTCTCCAATCTGTTCTTTTTGTAGAAAGTTTGTTAGTATTTCTTTTGTAGATATATTTGTCAGTAGTAATTGTTGCAAGTATTGGAAAATGATCTGACCCATATACCTCTTCATATTGGATGGCTGTTGTTATACTAGTAAGGTTATTCGAGGTGATTACTAAATCTAAATTGCTGTAGGAGTTGTTCCTTCTATCCATGTATGAGTTTGTGTTGAGATTAACTATATCTAAGTGGTAGTCTTCCAATATGTGCCTTAGTTTTTCTCCATCGTTTTCAATGCGAGTGCAGTTCCATAAAGGGTGATGAACATTAAAGTCTCCCATGATGATGAAGGATCCTACTTGTAGTAGTTGATCCATAAAGTGTTCCCAATTCGCAGAATTCAGAGTATGTCCTGGTCTTCTATAACATCCAACTAGTGTAAGCTGATCTTTTAAATTTGTCAGTTTGACACCACATACTTCTGTGTTATTATCCCTGAACTTTAATTCTTTTATACTAATGAAGCTAAGGTGCTTAGCTATAAATATTACAATACCTCCCCCTCTTCTACCATCTCTATCTTTTCTAACCTGGTTGAAGTTTTTTAATTCAAATTTATCCTCTGGTGTAAGCCATGTTTCAACGCAAACAATAATGTCTACGTTGTTTGCCAATTCTTCTATTTCTGTTCTTTTATTCTTGATACTTCTACAGTTCCATTCTAGTATTTTTAGTGTTCGTAGATCTATTTTCTGTTTTGAGTTGGTCATATTATAATATGTGATAAAGAGTTTTTAGTTTTTGATAGGATGATTTCGTTTGTTTCCATTTGTTCAGTATTACTGTTAGGTTGACCTGAATTATACTTATGCATAATATTATAAAGTGGAAGAATTTGACTATTTATAGTTAGATTATCTTTTTTTGCTTGTGTTGGAACGATATTTGTACTATTTTGAGGCATTGCCTCGTCTACATTGCTAGTAGTTTTGTCAGTTCGCTTTTCATTTTGTCTTATAGCTATTCCGTACTGTTCTTTTTTAATTTCTAGGTCGTTGTTTTTAAGTGATATTTCTTTTATTTTTTGTTGCAATTTAGATGCCTCATCAATTTTCCTAATGGATAAGCGTCTTTCATCTTGAATATTGACTTTTTGTCTAGGTGATTTAGATGTATGATATGGGCTGCTATATGTCTTGATTATTTTACTGTTCCAGACCGTGGAATTGTTTTTTGGGGAGGCATCTATACCTCCAATTCTTCTAAGTTCAAAGGCTTTATTGTCGCTTCCTTTTTTGAGTGGTGGGAATTGTTCTTTAGTTACTTCTATTATCGTTTCAGTCGTAGTTTTACCTACTGTTTCAGTAGTTTCCCTTACTGATTGTATGGCTTGATGTATACTAACATTATTGTAGGCCTTGTATTTCTGTACCGACTTGTTTAATTTGTACTCTTTACATTCAGGATTGAACACGCCGTGCTGCTCTCCACAATGTATGCACTTGTTGGTAATATCTTTTGTACAAGAGGTTGATTGATGATTATCTTCTCCACAATTGCTGCATTTCAAAAGTTTCTTACACCACTTTTTGATGTGTCCATATGACAGGCAGTTATAGCATACTTTTACAGGGTCTACATACACTTCTACTTTAATTCTATATAATCCAAATAAGAGTATGCTCTCAGGAAGCGTATCTCCCTCAAAAGTAATTATTATATTTTCAGAGGGTTGTATCTCAAAGTTCTTACCTTCTCCGTTGAATATTTTCCTGCCCATTCTTTTTGCATCCAGTATGTTGCATGGCGCCTTTGATAGTTTTATAAGTTCATTTAACTCATACTCTATGGGATATCCTTTGATCAAACCTTTGCGCTGAATTTTATAGATGGGAATCTGAGCCTGCATTCCTGCCATATTTAGATTGTTTTTTATAACAACGTTGTTGGCTTCTTCTTTGTTTCTGTCTCTCCTTGACATTTCAATTAAATTTTGTCTTTTTCTTTTCTTGATATGAGTATCTATGAGTCTAATTTCCACAATTGCTGTTCCCTTGTGTATGTCGGGGTAAAGTCTTACTGGAGGGGTACTTTCAGGAGTATGACCATCGACACGATCCATCTCTATTTTGTTTTGATCGCAAATTGTTAATGGCTTCTCTTTGATTTTTTTAAGGGTTGCAAATTCACTTCCATTGTTTATGCTCTCTTGTTTACGTTTTAACGGCGTGTTTACTTTCTTTTGCGTCTCGTCTTCTTCCATTGTTTTACGATGGCAGTATGAATATAACCCCCATTGGGGACATATTTTTTAAACTGTGCTTGGTGGAATATTAGATTAATTATATGTATATATACAGATATGCAGTTCGAATTCACGGTACTTAGCTTTTCAACCTAGTATTATATTATTATTATGTTATAATTGTACTCGTTCACTTTTATACATCCCTCCCATGTATCGGACCTCGACTCTCGATTCAGCAGGGAATCTGCACGTGATGTGCTGTGATGGAATGAAATAGTGGTGCCATCTAGTCTAATTCCCTCTGAAGGGAACTAAAATTCTAGAGTGTCCAAGGTCATACATATGAGTTTTCTCCCCCTGGGCACGTACGTCCTGAGCGAGAGATCGAGAGACAAATAAACTTATCTTTTTCGGCTACGAGCTGGCGAGCGTTTTATTTATTACACGGTCCCTTCACGTTGTGCACAACTAATCGCGCTTTGTATATTTTCTTTTCTTCAACATCGTTTTCTTTTATTCTAAATACCCATCTATTATCTAGAACTTTTGTTTTTCCCGTCCTTTCTACCAAATACCACGTTTTATTCTCATTTAAAGAATTCATTTCTTCTTGCATTGCCCTATGCCAATTGTCTGAATCTCTGGAGTTTACTGCTTCTTCATAGCTTCGCGGAATTACTTCTACAAAATAGCTAGTGGACTTGGATAAAAATCCGGATTTTTTAATTTTGTCCTATCACGTAATTCTCTTCCCTTCTTGGCTTGATCTTTATCCCTATCGTCCTTCTTTTCTATTTCACTTTCCGTATTTTCTTCGATCCCGCTTTTACCTTCAATATCAACAAAACAAGACGATAACTTTTCTTCCTTAAACACAACATCTTGACTTTCAACTACTTCGTGTTTTTCTGGTACACACAGTCTATAACCCTTTAAATCTTCTTTAAATCCGACAAGAAGACCTCTTATTGCTTTCTTGTCCAGCTTACGTCTCTTTTCTTTTGGTATGTGGATAAAGCATTCCGTGCCGAAAATTTTAAAATGATCTACAGAAGCAGTCTTATTGAACCATAGTTCGTACGGTGTTTTGTGCGCAACTTTTGTGGGTCCGCTTCTATTTAACACGTATACTGCGAAATTTATCGCTTCTGCCCATAGTGCTTTCGGTAGATCACTTTTCGCGTACAAAATCGACCTTCCTGCTTCTACAAGAGTCCGATTCTCTCTCTCGGCAACTCCATTCTGTTTCAGCGTATACGGAACCGTCACGACATGCTTTATTCCTTTCTCTCGCAAGAAATCAGTTACTTCTTTATTTACGTATTCTCTCCCTCCATCCGCAATTAACTCTTTAATGTCTTTACCAAACTGATTCCTAATAACATTGCAAAAATTTTTCATTTTTTCTATAACCTCTGATTTTTGACGCATAAACTGGACCGTACGAAAGCCTGTATACTCATCTTTGAATATTATACAGTACCTGTTTCTACCCAATGAAGCCCTTTCCATCGGACCGCAATCGTCAGAGTACACCCTTTCTCTTGGTGCACATGCCTTATTCACTTTCTGACTGAAAGTCACAAAATTCTTTATTAACTTCTACGCTAATTCCAAGATTTTTCAAGAAGTCTTTTACATGTCTTTTGTTTTGATATGCCAGTCGCTCATGCCATAATTGCAAAGAATCTACCGCGTTCGCGAATTAGGTATCAAAACTTGCATATCGATTCGATAAAGTTGACCGTGTTCCGAACCTGTCGCTACAATTTTACCGTTTCTTTTAAAAACGCATTCTCTTCCCGCATTTGAAATCGAAAAGTCTATGCCCTTTCTCGTGACCTTATTGACAGAAAATAAGTTTACTGTTAATTTCGGAACATACAATACGTCGTGTAGCGTGCCCAACTTCCTTTGACTCGTGTTCTGATGTTGATACTTCCCCTTCCGAGCGCCATCAGCTGCTCGCCATTGCTGATTCGAACCGGCAGAGGCACCTCGAATCGCTGTGTCTCCGCAAACCAGTCATCGTGTTGAGTCATGTGATCGGACGCTCCCGAGTCGATCACCCAATTCTCGTTCGTAGAGTCACCTTCCTGATGATATCGATCATGATCGTCTCTGTTGGCCATAAATGATAAATGCTTCGTATCATCGTTCTTCTGATCTGTTCCGCTCTTCGTATGTTTTCGTGGGCAATTTCATGAGAAATGTCCTTTTACACCTCAAGTATAGCAACCATGACAGTTGCTTTGTTTGTGTCCCGTTCTACCACACGAATAACACCGCGTCGACCTTGACCTGTTATCGTTGCCACGCGGTTCTGGAAACCGTTTCACGTTCTCGTTTCTTTTCACTTGTTCACTGGTTTTTCCTTTTGACCACATCGCGACCGTTTCATTTTCTGTTTTATCACTTACGTAGAGTCACGTAGATAAATTCTGAAAGTTAGAGAAAGTAAAACCGAATCTACCGTACGCCCGCTCACGAAACGTGTTCCGCGGAATTATATTATCGTTTCAATTGAGAGTCTAACAGGTAACCAGAATTCAAAGTAGAGCATTTATTTCCTATCACGGCTACCGAGCCGTTGTAAATAGTACGCATCATATTTCTATTTGAAGGTCAATATTATCTGAAGAGGTAAGCATCGAGCCGTTACGTAACATAAATTCAAAATCGTCGTTTTGCATTTAGTCCGTATAAACTCGCATCCTCGTGCAGATATCGGAGGTGAAGACCCGGGCTAAGCTCTGCCTGATCCGAAGATGTTTCTGTGCGTGTTTGCGAGGTTCTGACGAGTAGACAGAAGTCGTTGCCACCCGGTTTACCGGCTGGGACGTTCGGCTGTTCCTACGTCGTTGGTCGTCGCGTCGAAAGTGATCGAAATCCTCGATCCATTATAACTCACATTCTCGTTGGGATATCGGAGGCGAGGACCAGGGCTACGCAGTGCCTGACCCAAAGATGTTTCTCGACGAGCGTGTGAGCATCTGACGGCAGTCAGCGGTTGTTCTCACCCGGAGTAATTCGGCTGGGCCAATTTCTGTTACTGCTGTTGGCGCGTCGTATGTAAAACGATCGGATTAAGTACGATCAAGGTTGGCCTACCGAACACCGGAGATCTTTCCAAGTCCACCTCGGTGCTGCGGTCTGAACTCTTAGGTGTCGCGGGTCAGTCGGGGTCTAGTACAGGTCGCCATTCTCGCAACCCTCTGAACCTCAGCCGATTGCGGGAGTGATGCTACCGGTCCTCAATCGTTCGTCCGCGTATCGACTCGATAAGAGCATCGCGCGCGGCTCGTCGCGAATATAGGAATATCAGATACAGACTCATCCACAAATCAACATAGTGTCGCGAATAAGATTCCAAGGCCACACCAGCGTAGAGTCGTTCCTTGTTAGCGAACAAGGAGCTCGTTCGTCGTACTCGCGCGTTCCAAGCGTCGTTGTAATCCGCGTGTTTACATCGCGGCGACAAAGTTTTTCTAAACATTCCAAGCGTCGATCGTAGCTCGAATATAGGGCAAATACGTCGTCACGTATAGATGCGACGCTGTTTATAGTTTCTGTCGATCTCGACATTTATATTATTTAACGGATAGTACGGTCCGTAAAGCATCCGGATAATTTCATTGTGCGAACGCTTAGGTCGTCCAGCGGTCTTGCAGCGCAAGACAGTACGCGTCCGTTCCGAGATAGCTCCGTTGGTTGGTCGTGACCACTCGCGAAGCCACGTCGTTGTTGATGGCTACCGTAAACTTGTGATATCTAAGAGTGCGTATTGCGTACGCGGTGCGATACACGAGACTGTAATCAACAGCAGGTAAATAAATCTCGTGTCTACCAGTTCATTGCTATTCGATTATTGAGTCTGCCCAAACCACCTCCGCTTTCCAGTGCCTGGAGGCACGAACCACCTTCGCGACTGCCGTTCGCGAAGAACACGAGGGGTAGTAACCGGCCCCATGCATTAACCCTTTCGAGTCTCAGAGATTTCGTTTCTAAATAATTTCCGTGGAATCTACAGATTAATCCGTTTGATACGTAGTATACGCGATCAACTTAAATATTTGCTTTCAAAACCAACTGGCAACCAGAACCCCAGTCGAACGGTTACACATTGATGGATAGTTTATGATCGGACAGTCGTTGAAATACTTGTTGAAGATGGTCTCTATGTTGTTTCTCGTCTTCTGACATCACAATAATGTCATCTATGTATACAAAGACGAAATCCAGGCCACGAAAAATGGAAGTCAATGTATCTTTGGAAAGTTTGAGTTGCATTTTTCAATCCAAATGGCATTCCAATGTACTCATATAAACTCCGAGGTGTTGTAATTGCGGTTTTGTGAATGCTGTCTTTGTTTACTGGTATCTGGCTGTACGCTCTTTCCAAGTCAATTGTGAAGATCTTTTTCCCATGGACAATCAAAAATAGGCTTTGGATCAGTGGCGGTGAGTATTTATCCGGAATGGTGATGCTATTGAGTTTTCGGTAATCACCACAAAGGCGGTATGCGTTGTCCTTTTTCTTTGTCAAATGTATTGGACTTGCCCATGGACTGCTAGATGGTTGTATCACTCCGTTGTCGAGGAGTCGTTGGATTTCTGCTCTAGCTGCAGCTGCTTTTTCACCAAATAATTTGCGTGAACGTTCAGTCACTGGTGGTCCAATAGTGACGATTGTACGACTGAATATGCTTTTTTGATCTGGTGTGAAATGCCTTGGCTTTGTGATGACGATGTATTGGGATAATAAATCAGCATATGACATGGTTTGGCTGATTGTGGAAACACTGTGAACATCAGTTTTGATAATTTTCCCTTTTGTTGTTGTTGCGATGCGACCGAACTATATTAACGCGCGGTTTTTGTCGACCGTAAACTCACTCGAGGTTGTAAATCTCGAGATCCCGATTGGACGCGTTTCGATATGTGGGTCACCGACTTATGATCCGCCAAACTAATTTTGGGTGACTGGATTCGTAGTGAGGAGCGATGGTTGCGTGAAACTTTGATTGCGTTGTTGAACGATGTTCTGCGACTGCTGTCTGAATGTAGAGTCGAGTTCTTTCGGAAGTTGAGGAGCGCCTAGGCTGCCTTCGTACTTGTAGGCGTTCCTCTGTTTTCGGAGGTTTTCGGTGTGGCTGAGTAGAAATACGCCAATTGGTTCTTGCCGATGCATTTTCCCAATCGGCGCATTCTTTACGGATCATCACCACCCTTCCGTTACGCCCTGAGCGTGCGTTGTCTTGGGTAGAATGGGGATGATACTTGCAAGACCGTGGAGTCCTTTGGACCTTCGACTGCGTCGTCGGAATTCCTCGAAGTAACCCTCGGTAAAGGACGACTCTTCGGGAATTATTGGTTTATGACACGTCACGGCTATTGAGAAAGGACGGAAACGAAAGTTGGACGTCGAGTGGTCGCCAAATGTGAAAAAGATCTTAATCTCAAAAATAACCTTTTCGTCACGTCCGTGTCATAAACCCTGTTGACGCGAACTCCCCGTGCGCGTGTTCCCTTGCGATGGAACATACTCCCCCCCATTGATCGATACGATCGATCAACTGTAACGCGAGGATCCAGTGTGCGCTCGCCTGACCTAAAAATACGTTTATTGTCTCTAATTATCACCGCACTGCTGTGACGATTCGGAATCGGGAAGGGGTGCCAATTTTCTGACGTTCCGATTGTAGACACCGTCTGCGGTTCGAACGGTAACCGCTCGGATGACACCGTCTGCTCCTGGATGCACTTGTTCGACTCGTCCTAAGTGCCGGCGTAAGGGTTGTGTGGTGTCTTCCTTCAAAACAACGATGATTCCTTCCTTGATGAAATGTGACCCCTTGGTCCATTTGTGTCGGATGTTGAGTTGGTTGATATACTCCTTGTGCCATCTGGTCCAGAAATCTTGTTTGACCTTTTGAATATGTTGCCAATTCGACAATCTGTTGTTCGGAGTGGTCCTGAAATCAGTCTCGACAATGGCCGTTAAGGAGCCACCAATCAGGAAATGGCCGGGAGTTAATGAAGAGGGATCGTTCGGATCGGATGAGAGTGGGGTGAGAGAACGGGAATTTAATATGGCTTCGACTTCTATGACAAACGTATTGAATTGTTCGTAAGTAAACAACTCTTCGCCAACGACTCGCTTTACGTGGTGTTTGAATGCTTTTACCGCCGCTTCCCATAATCCACCGAAGTGTGGGGACAACGCTGGTATGAAGTGCCATGTAATTTCTTTGTTCGCGAGGAATTTGTGTAATTTTTCGTCTGTTGCTATCGTCTTATAAATTTCTGACAGCTCATTGTCGGCACCGACGAAGTTTGTCCCGTTGTCTGAATAAATGTTTAGACAAAGCCCTCTGCGTGCGATGAACCGTTTGAGGGCCGCGATGAATGCCTCTGTTGTTAGGTCGCTAACCACCTCGAGGTGTACGGCCTTTGTCGCAAAACAGGTAAATACTGCGACGTATACCTTTAAGCGGGTTCGATTTCGGTAACGCCGCTCCTTTATGTAAAAGGGACCGCAATAATCGACGCCAGAGGTTTGAAACGGTCGACTCTCGGTGACGCGTGCCGCAGGTAGATTTCCCATAATGTAGTCTACCGCAGGTGGATCAACCCGAAAACATTTTACGCATTGTCGAATTATTTTTCTCGTTGTATTTTTCCCGTCGATGGGCCAGTATGTTTGACGTACGTCATGCAATGTTGCGGTGATGCCTGAATGATGATTTTTTACGTGCGCCTCGTGAATAATCAAATTGGTTATGTGATGCCCCTTTGGTAGTAGAATTGGGTGTTTCTGCGAAAATGGTAATGTGGAGTTTTGGAGGCGACCTCCGACGCGTAGAATTCCTTTTTTGTCGAGAAATGGGTGGAGCGGCCGAAGTTTACTTTTTGCGTGTAATTCTCCGGATTTTAAATTTTTAATGTCTTGTGCGAATGTGATTGACTGTACGAATCGGATGATACGGAAATTCGCTTCTCGTAGATCCTCGACGGTCAGGGGTCCTGTGCTGCGACGGCTTGGTAGAAAACGTAAGCAATACGCCACGATTCGTCGGAATTTTCGGATGCACGAGTATCGCGTGAGCATTTCGTTGTTTTGATGGACTGAAATGTTGAGGCAGATGATATTTTTCGTTTCTGGTAGCTCGTTTGGTATGGTGAGCTTCGAGGTCGGCCAAGCGGATTGTTCTTTCGCGAGCCATTCTGGCCCTTGTCTGCTGATTTTACATGCCGCCACGACGATATTTTCGTTTTGCCTTGAATGTCGGCAACGCGATTCGCGACAAAGGTCTTTAAGGTGGACGGTTCTTTGTTTAGCCAATTCAGCACGATTGTGGAATCGGTCCAAAAAACGACATCGTGGATGTTTTGAGTGGTCGCTTCGCACACGGTTCGATAGAGCGAAGCTAGGAGCGTGGCGCCGCATAATTCCAAACGAGCGAGTGTAATTGTTTTTAAGGGTGCGACGCGAGATTTCGCACAGAGCAAATGTGTTTTGGTATAGCCGTGTTTGTCCGTTGTTCGCGCGTATAGACAGGCGCCGTATGCTCGTTCGCTGGCGTCGCAAAATCCGTGTAATTCGATACTTTTTGCGTTTTTCATGGTGGCATGGCGACTGAATTCAATATTGTTCAATTTTTGTAATTCCCTTTCGTAATCGATCCATTCCGTATGAAGGTTGACCGGCAGAGATTCGTCCCAATCGATTTTTAATTGCCAAAGTTGCATTAGGATCTTGGCGATTACCGTCACGGGTCCGAGCAATCCTAATGGGTCGAAAATCTTAGCGATGGTCGAAAGGATGTTTCGTTTGCTAATTTTGGTTGTTGTAGAAGGTTGTACCGTGTACCGGATGCTGTCGTGTCGCGCGTCTCACGAAATTCCTAAAGTCTTCATCGCGGTTGCATCGCCCAGAATCTTTGGATGGATAAGAACTTCGTGCAGTCCAGCGAGAAGTTTAGGTTCGTTCGAAGCCCATTGACGGATGAGAAGACCTCCGTTCCGTAACAATTGAGCGATTTGTCTCTGTATGATCCTTGCTTCTTCGACCGTGTCGGCGCCGGTTAGCAGATCGTCGACGTACAAATCTCGTTTGAGGATGGTCGCTGCGTTCGGCGCGTTGCCTTGTTCATCGTCCGCGAGTTGCTGAAGACATCGTATGGCTAGATATGGAGCTGACGACAGTCCGAATGTGACGGTATTTAGCTCGAATATTGTTATTTTGCCGCGACTGTCGCGCCACAAGATACGCTGGTACGCGCGGTCCTCTGGTCGGACAAGGAATTGTCGATACATCTTTTCGATATCGGCAGTTATAACAAACGCGTACATTAGGAATCGTAATAGCAACGTAAACAGATCGTCCTGAATTGTTGGGCCTGTCAATAATGCATCGTTCAATGATAGACCGCTGGTAGATTTTGCAGAGCCGTCGAAAACCACGCGAACCTTCGTGGTCGTACTCGAATGTTTTACGACGGCGTGGTGTGGCAGGTAGAATCCGGGCGCGTCGAAGGTGTCTACCTGCGTCATGTGGCCGAGTGCGAGATATTCGTTGATGACCGCCGAATACTGTATCCGTAATTCTGAATCGCGGGCTAGTTTCCGTTCGAGGGAAAGAAGGCGGTTTAGGGCGCGTGTTCGAGAGTCCCCGAGTTGGTTCTTTTTCTCGTTGAATGGCAATGCAACCATGTATCGTCCGGACGCGTCACGTTTGACGTTTGATGTGAAATGGGTTTCACATTCTTGATCCTCGAATGTCGGATATCGTTTGCTGGGCCCTTCTTCGATTTCCCAAAACCTTTGTAGCTCGAATTGTACGTTGGTTGAGAACGTTTTTCGTGTCGTTCGGGTGGTAGAGGCCGGAACGCTGCCCCCGATAATCCATCCTAATTGCGTTTTTTGCAGAATCAGATCTGCGTTGTACCGTTTCGAAAGTTTGTACTGGCCTACGCTAAGGCAAGATAATGCTGGTCCGGTCCCTAGCAACATGTCGATACGATCTGGACGATGAAAATTTGGATCGGCTAATCTCAGATTTGCGGGGATGCCTAGCGTCGATCGGTCTATTTGAACGTCGGGTATCGTTCCCGCGATTCTCGGTATCGTAAAGAAAGTCAATGTCCGTTCGTAGTTCGAAAGTCGAGATCTTATAGTTGTCGTGACAAGTCTGTTAGTAAGCGTATGAAACTGATTCAATGTCTCGATTGTCGTTGTTTGTTGTTTTGTCGGTAACTGTAATTTTTGGGCTAATTCATCTGTCATGAAGTTGGCATTCGAGCACGTATCAATTAATGTTCGACACAAAATTGGTTGTCGATCGCGGTTCAGCACGTAGATGGCTGCTGTTGTTAATAATCCGTTTGTCTGTCCGTCTGAAACGAAGGTTTTATGTTCTAAATTTTGCCTGTCTGTCGTCGTCCGTTCTAGTCATTCATCCGGATCTGTGTCCTGTAGTCCCGTATCGCGGTGTAATTTCGTGTTGTGTCTCCGGTTACAGACCCGACATCGTCCCGCGGTACAATCTCCCGATGAATGGCCTGGGTTCAAAAAATTATTGCATAATCCTATCTTTTGAACTATTGAGATTCTCTCGATTACAGCCATGTCAAGGAATTTTGGACATGCGAACGTCGCGTGATTTCGTGAATTGCAAATTTTACACGTTTCCGTCGCTGTGGTTACGAAAATTTGCCTGCGACTTGACTGAGGTGATGTCGGTGGACTTCGTCGAGTCTTGTTCGGTACTTCTCTCGCTCGTTCGGGTATACGCGTCCCCTGGTTCGTGGTCGGCCTTGTAAATGTTCGAATTTCGTTGGTCTTTTCGTTTGTTGTCATTGATTCATAGGTTTTACCGCGATGTGACGCGTTTCGGAGATGTTTGAAAACTTCCGCGACGTTTGGCATGCCGATGTCGTCGAGTGTATTCTCCCAGCATTTACGTGTCTCGGAACTCATTTTCGAAATGACAATATTTGTAATGAAGTCGTTTGCGATTTCTTCCCACGAACGTCCGAGAGCTTGAAGCGACCGAATGTGCGATTGTGTGTGATTTACTAAATCTCGAATTGAGTCTGCTGAGTCATCCGGCATCGCTGGTGTGTCTAGCAGCAGCGAAGTGTGTCTTAGAACGAGAGCGCGAACGTTATCATAGTCTTCAATCAATTGATCCCATGCTGCCTTATAATTACTTTCGCTGATCGTGAGTGATTCGACCGCGGCTGCGGCCTTCCCGGTTAGCGAGAGTCGTAAATAACTAAATTTCTGAATGTCGCTGAGGCTAGGACGTTTATGAATTATATTCAGAAACGCGTCTTTAAAGGTAATCCACTTTTCAAGACGACCGTCGAATTGTGGCAGATTTATCTTGGGAAGGTGGTTTCCTATGGTTGCAGCGGATGTAGACGGCGCGGGTGAATCCCCGATGTTTGGAATCGGTGGCACGTCGGCTCGTTGCAACTTATTTAATAAAACCTCCGCGTTGGCGATGACAGTGTCGTAAGTTGCCGTAGTCGCTTCTCGTTCGGCTTCGATTTCATCGGGATTTTCGTGCTCGTGGAGTTTATTTTGTGTTTCGTTGAATGCATCGAATTGGTCTCGCAACCGTGTTACGCGATTCCGGAGTTTAGCGCGTTCGACATCGGAATCTTTGAACTCGTTCAAATATTTTGACAAATTTGTCAATTGAGCCTTAAATACGTGTCGTTTTGTCTTCAACTCGCGAAAACATTTCTGCTCGTCGTTGTCGTTTGTCATTGTACTCGAAGTCGCGACGAGAGTTAATGTTAATAGGTGACGATTGTATAAAGGGACCTGATTGGCAGTTCAGTAACGAGCCTACCTTGACTGGATTTCGGCTGCTGTGCGATGTCTTGGTCCGTACGTTGACCTTGACCGTGGTCCAGGTGAGGTAGGCTGCTTCGATTCTTCTCAAGTTGGCTGTTCCCTGCTTGAGCTGTGTTTTGGCGATGCAAAGTCTTTTCACACTACACGCACTGTTTTCACGAGATCACTGAATCCGGCTCGAAGGACCATATGTTGCGATGCGACCGAACTATATTAACGCGCGGTTTTTGTCGACCGTAAACTCACTCGAGGTTGTAAATCTCGAGATCCCGATTGGACGCGTTTCGATATGTGGGTCACCGACTTATCACCCGCCAAACTAATTTTGGGTGACTGGATTCGTAGCGAGGAGCGATGGTTGCGTGAGACTTTGATTGCGTTGTTGAACGATGTTCTGCGACTGCTGTCTGAATGTAGAGTGTCTGTTCTTTCGGAAGTTGAGGAGCGCCTAGGCTGCCGTCGTACTTGTAGGCGTTCCTCTGTTTTTGGGAGGTTTTCGGTGTCGCTGAGTAGAAATACGCCAATTGGTTCTTGCCGATGCATTTTCCCAATCGGCGCATTCTTTACGGATCATCACCACCCTTCCGTTACACCCTGAGCGTGCGTTGTCTTGGGTAGAGTGGGGATGATACTTGCAAGACCGTGGAGTCCTTTGGACCTTCGACTGCGTCGTCGGAATTCCTCGAAGTAACCCTCGGTAACTTCGAGTACCGTTGTTCGCTCGGTTTGGGACGGCTCTTCGGAAATTATTGGTTTATGACACGTCACGGCTATTGAGGAAGGACGGAAACGAAAGTTGGACGTCGAGTGGTCGCCAAATGTGAAAAAGGTCTTAATCTCAAAAATAGCCCTTTCGTCACGCCCGTGTCATAAACCCTGTTGACGCGAACTCCCCGTGCGCGTGTTCCCTTGCGATGGAACAGTACCACAGGACCTGAATCTCGGTATCACTCCTATGAGTTAGACACCCTGGCCGTGGTAAACGCTATCAAGCATTTTCGCCATTACTTAGAAGGACGTCAATTTACCGTAATTACCGATTGTAACTCCCTTAAAGCCTCACCAAATAAAATCGACCTAACTCCACGTGTCCATAGATGGTGGACTTATTTACAAGCCTTCGACTTTGATATTGTGTATAGAGAGGGTACACGTATGAGTCACGTTGACTTTTTATCGCGAAACCACCTTCCCGAGCCTACGGTTTTAACTTCAACCCCACTCGCTTCGGAGAGGATTGAACAGATTCGCGTTGATATAGCCACTCTTTCTGAAAACTGGCTCCTTGCTGAACAACAGCGAGATGATGAGATCCAGTCTATCATGACAAAGCTAAGATCCAATGAACTTTCACTTGAAGCCGCTCAAACTTATGAGATTCGATCCGGTATCTTGTACCGCGAGATCCAAAGGCACAATCGTACCAGATGTTTGCCGATTGTACCGCGATCTTTCCGATGGTCAGTAATCAATCACGTTCACGAATCGATAATGTATTTAGGATGGGAAAAGACACTCGATAAACTATACGAACACTACTGGTTTGAACATATGTCAAAGTACGTGCGCAAATTTGTTGACAACTGTATCACGTGTAAGGTATCGAAGCCCCAATCAGGTAAAGTCCAAGCTGAACTTCATCCTATTCCCAAAGTCAGCGTACCGTGACATATCGTCCATATCGACATAACCGGAAAACTTAGCGGCAAGAATGACCTTAAAGAATACGTCATAGTCCTTATCGATGCCTTCACTAAATTCGTTTTACTCTATCATACTTTACGCATCGACACCGCTAGTGTCACTAAGGCTTTGCAATCGAGTGTTTCCTTATTTGGATCTCCAAAACGATTAATCGCCGATCTATGTTGACGTCTGTTGAGACAGGCGAGCGATCATGGCAGGACGCGTTGAGTGATATTCAGCTAGCCTTGAATAGCACTATTCATCGGGTAACTAAAGCGAGCCCTTTAGAGCTCCTGATAGGACGCGTAGCCAGAAGTAGATCTTTCTGAGGTGAGAGAGTGTGCGGTGCGCAATATAACAAAAAATGCTGAATGCGACAAAACCAGATTTGACAGCACAAAGTCTAAACTAGTTAAACTTAAAACAGGAGACTTCGTGTTAATTCGAAATGAAGAACGAAATCAGACCACACTTGACCCTAAATTTAGAGGTCCATTTAAAATCATTGAAGTTCTTGATGGAGACAGATACCTTTTAAAATCCTTAACCAGTAATCGCACGTATAAGTATGCTCATGATCGAGTTCGAAAAATGCTCGAGTGCCAGGTTTCGAACGAGTTTAATGAGTCAGATTAACAATGATGTAAGATGTGTTGTGTGCGACAAGTTACGTCTATGCTATGAGTATAGACGGCGGTCTGTGTGACCAGTTACGACTATCAATATAGTCGGCGTTGCTGCGTGCGAGAAGTTACTGTTGGGATTGTTACAGGGTGGAAGTAATTAATTCACGTTTTAATTGTATATAATAACTTTAATGTATAACCTCAGTTACTCTACAACGACTTTATAGCGACAGCACCGCTGCTTCGGTTCTCGTCACGGTGACGATGTTGTTTCTAATATCTCTCACGAGATGGCGCTTCTAGCATACGATCTCGCCAATACTCCTCCTCAACATTGTCACCTTCGCCCAGTGGTATTAATCCACAATCTTCAATCAGCTTTTTTAATCTTGTGGATCGTAGAGGCTTCGTCAGCAAATCTGCAAGCATGTTATTAGTATCACAGTACTTTATTATTATAATTTTACCTTCTGCCAAGTCTTTCACATGATGAAATCGGATATCTATATGTTTAGTTCGTTTGCTGAATTTGTTGTTTTCCGTTAATTTAATGCAGCTCTGATTATCGTCATACATTAGTAGTGGTAGTTGCATCTTTTCTTGAAAATCTTTTAATAATTTAATGAGCCACAATCCTTCCTGGCATGCTTCGCTTAGGCTTATGTATTCGGCTTCGGCCGAAGATAGTGCGACGCAGCTTTGCTTTCGGGATGCCCAGCTGATGCTGTTTCCGCAGTAACGAAATATGTATCCACTGTTTGATTTTCGATCCGTTCTATTTTCCCCCCAGTCTGCGTCCGCATATCCGATTAAACCATCCTTGTATTTATTGTTTCCTAATTTTAGCGCGTAATTGATTGTTCCCTTTAAATATCGAGCTATTCTTTTTGCTTCTTTCCAGTCTGCTTCTGTCGGGTTTTGCATTTTCCGGCTTAAAATCGTTACACTTGCTGTGATGTCCGGTTGAGTAGATACAGCTATGTACATTAAACTGCCGATTAAACTCTGAAACATTTTGCTGTCCGGCAATAGTTCTTCACACTGTATATCTTTATAACCCTCATCTAAGGGTATATTTGACGTTTTAGCTTCTGTTAAATTGTAAGTCTGTAGAATTCCGTTAATTTGCTTTCTTTGATGTATGTAATAATTTCCATCCTTATCTCTTTCTGCTTGCACACCTGCGTATTCCTTTATGTTGCCTAGATGCGATATCTGGAAATTTTCTGAGAACCTTTTTTCTATTTTGGCAATTTCTTCAATGTCTTTTGATGCAATTAAAATGTCGTCAACGTATATTATTATGTAACTGTTTGGTTTGTTAGTGTTTTGTTTAGTGTATAAGCATGGATCGGTATTACCTTGTGTGTATTCTAAATTTTTTAGTTCTGTTGTAGTACGTTTATTCCAGTTGTTTGCTGATTGTTTCAGCCCATATATGCTTTTCTTTAACCTTAATACACAGTTTTTCTTTCCTTTGATCTCATACCCTGTTGGTTGTCGCATGTAGATCTCCTCATCTAAGTGTCCATTTAGGAATGCATTCTTGACATCATAATGCTTCACTGTAAGTTTATCTCTACTTGCAATCGTTAGTAATAGTCTCAATGTAGTTATTTTAACAACTGGTGCAAATATTTCCTGATAATCAATGCCATACCTTTGATCATAACCCAATGCCACTAACCTGGTTTTGAAACGAATCACGTTTCCTCTTTCGTCTCGTTTCAATTTGAAAATCCATTTGCAACCGATCACGTTTTGTCCTTTGGGAAGTTCTGTAAGCTTCCATGTGTTATTTGTGATAAGTGACAAATATTCGTCATCAGTTGCCTGTTTCCATTCGCGTTTATTGGGACCTGACAACGCCTCTGCAACTGTATTTGGCTCACTTATTTCATCAACTGCGATTCCCGCATATTCGCCCAATCTGTCGGGAGGTACTCCTTTATTTGAACGTTCTGATCTTCTGGGCGCTTGAATTCTTATGTTTTGTGTTGCTTCCGTATCCATTTCCTGTTCCGCATATATATCTTCCTTAGGTGATAGCTCTATTTCTGTTATTGATTCCGGATATCACATCCCTACTAATTGTGATTTTGTCGGTTTCTTTATTCAGTAAGCGAAAAGCCTTCGACTCTTCACTATATCCGACAAAACACAATTTTTGAGCCTTTTTGTCAAGCTTTCGTCTACGTTCATCGGGAACATGCACATAAGTATTACACCCAAATACGTGGACGTTCTTTAAATTTGGTTTCCCTAAGTTCCAATATTCATATGGTGTCTTCTCGCGTGTACGTGTTGGTAACCTATTCTGTATATAATTAGCTGTTGTCACAGCCTCCCCCCCAATATTTCTTTGCCAATTTACTTTCACATAACATGCACCTGGCCATTTCAATTAAATATCTGTTCTTCCTTTCAGCTTTGCCATTTTGCTGTGGCGAGTACGGTGCTGAAAATTCTATCGCGATTCCTTCAGCTCTTAAAAATGTTGTCAATTCGTTATTAACATATTCTTTTCCTAGGTCAGATCTTATTATTTTAGGCCTCTTATTGAACTTATTTTTCATTAATGCTATATAATCTTTGAATTTTTGAAACACTTCAGACTTATTTGATAATAAATAAATGTGCGTGTATCCGCTGTAATCATCGATCATTGTAAGCACATGCCTTTTGCCTCCGGGGGTTATTGTTTGCATGGGCCCGCAGATGTCTGTGTGTATAATATCCAGTATGTCCTTAGTTTCTCTGCTTGATTTCCTTGGGAATGGCTTACGTGCGAGTTTTCCTTCGATGCATGCCTCACATGTTTCTTTAATGCTGCAACTTTCAATCTTCATATTGTCTGCCAAACCCTTTTCACACATCATCTGTATTGCATCTGGGTCTCTGTGACCCAGTTTACGGTGCCAAGCATGTATACAATTATCTTTATGTTCATTCATAGTTAAAAGACCTTTGTGATTAATTCTTAATTTATACAGATTACCAACACAGTCCGCTATTGCAACTATTTCCTTATTCTTTATAATATAACATGTATTATTTTTAAAATTTACTTCAAATCCATTATCCTGAATTCTATTTACTGACAACAAACTTCCATATAATTTAAGCACATATAACACATCTGTTACCGTAATGACTG
This sequence comes from Sphecodes monilicornis, assembly GCA_913789915.3. Taxonomy (NCBI): domain Eukaryota; kingdom Metazoa; phylum Arthropoda; class Insecta; order Hymenoptera; family Halictidae; genus Sphecodes; species Sphecodes monilicornis. The sequence goes on from OU565289.1 coordinate 844,345, forward strand.
TTCCTTTATTTTCTTCTGTTAAGCACCGTAACGTTCCTGATCCTTTACCCTCAGCTTTTAATTCTTCACCGCTTGCTGTTGTTACTTTGTCTTCTATATCCATATGTAATTTTTTTAAAAATTCCTTATCATTGGTCATATGACTCGTTGTTCCTGAGTCTATGTACCAGGATCCTTTGTCATTTACACTTGATTTTATGCTGAAACAGAATGCTTTAGTGTCTGTTACCTTATTAGCTTTTTCACTCTTTTCCTTCCAAGCCTTATATTTGTAGCAGTTCTTCTTTATGTGACCTTTCTTTTTACAGAAGAAACATTCAGACACGTTCACGTGACTTCCTCTTCTTGTACCGTCGCCATCTTGAATTTTCAAAACTTTCTCGCACGTGGCGAGGTTATTCGTTCGTCTTCTGAATTCATCTATTAACTTGTTTTTAACCAAATTAAAGGTTAAATCTTTTTCGGGTCTGCTTTCGAGCCCGCTTATTAAATTATTATACGATTCAGGAAGGCTGCTTAGTATTAATGCTATAAATAAATCCTCACGGATTTCTTGACCAATGGCTAATAATTCAGTGTTTATTTCGACCATTAAATTTATATGTTCTTCCACGTTGCCATTTTCTTCGAGAGTTAACCTACACAGACGCTATAATAAGAATACCTTATTTGATAATGATGACTTCTGATGGTATTCTTGTAATGCAAGCCACGCTGCCTTCGCGCTTGTAGCCGTACGAATATGTATTAGTTGGTTATCCTCAACCAACAGTCCAATTGTTGCCTTGGCTTTTCCGTCTTTTACCAACCATTCAGCATTCGGGTTTTCCGGTCGAGCTTCATTTACTACGTCCCAAATGTTTTCTCGGATCAGCAGCAATTCCAACTTGTATTTCCACGATTGGTAATTATCGTTATTGAATTTTGTTACTGTCACGCGTGGTGTTTCCGTCATCGTTTATTTTTAACCTTATTTTATTTCTTTACTTTAATAACTTTCCGTGAATTAACTTTAGCCTTTATACTTCTAAACCTTTATCCCTGGGCCCATAACCTGTTGGGATTGTTACAGGGTGGAAGTAATTAATTCACGTTTTAATTGTATATAATAACTTTAATGTATAACCTCAGTTACTCTACAACGACTTTATAGCGACAGCACCGCTGCTTCGGTTCTCGTCACGGAGACGATGTTGTTTCTAATATCTCTCGCGAGATGGCGCTTCTAGCATACGATCTCGCCAATAGTTACGTCTATGCTGTGAGTATAGACGGCGGTCTGTGTGACCAGTTACGGCTATCAATATAGTCGGCGTTGCTGTGTGCGACAAATTACGTCTATGCTACGAGTATAGACGGCGGTCTGTGTGACCTGTTACGACTATCAATATAGTCGGCCCTCTGTGTGAACTGTTACGGCTATTTTATAGAGCCGGCGTTTCCGTGAAACCCGTTACCATGTTCGATTCCCTGCAATGCATAATTTCCTTCAACTATTTTATGAGCTGATTAAAACTGCGCAATCTGCAATGAAAAGTCAATACTTCTTTTACCTTTTGTACGTCAGGAAGGCCGAACAATGAATGTAACATCGAGGAATTGTTCTGTTACAGGTACACGCGAGGACGCGTGACATGCCAGTCCGGCCGTGTCGTAGATTAAGCGCAATAGGTTAAGCATTTGTCGCTAAATTGGAAGTTGCCGAAGTCGGCTGCCGAGTGCTCGCGCGGGTATTTACATTGTGGCGCGGCCGAGACGTTTGATCGGCCGCGACAGTCAGGATCGGTTTCTCTTGCGCGAGCCCGAAACGTTTGAGCGGCTGCGACAATCAGAATCGGCTCCTTCACAATGCGTGCACGTGGACGGAGTGACTCTGTGGAGTGGGGGAAAATCGCTACGACATATATACACACACACATATATATATATATATATATATATATATATATATATATATATATATACATATATTCTGAATAGGAAAAGGTTGTATGTACAATATAATTATCATTTCAAACCGAAGGCCGTTCTTGTTTGTCGTACAATTGAATGGTTTGCCGGTATAAACTTTACAACAATATATAATATCTAATAAAACAGTCTCGGTTGTAAAAGAACCGAATAAAATCAACAGAAAACATATATCAAATATTTGGCTAACGAATAGACATAATTAACATATCAATAAATATCAATAAATTAATACATTAGGAATCAGTTTTATGACTTTAACTTTTAAAGACGCAGTGCTGATACTGCGGGGCAAGCCCCCGCCTTAGGGTTTTCCCACAACGAATATCGTTTGGCGACGGCTTGTCACCGGGTCTCAGCACTAGTAATATAAATAACATTCACACACATATGAAACGTATCGGAATGAATATACAACGCTATTAATAACAGAGCAATGGGAAAACACTCACCAGTTGCACTTCTCTCTACCCTTTACACCAGCGGGTGTTAATTAAAAGAGTGAATATGTTTAATCAATTCGTTAAAAAGGTGGACTGTATAATACAATCCAACGACTTTTCAACGGTGGCTCGAATATGAGGAGATAGGAGTTTTTGAGGGAAAGTAAATTGTTGTACAGCGAGGTTATATTGATAGTGACCCACCTAATGGTGGGCCGTTTATTGAATCAAAATAATCCCCGTGGAAGATGGCGGTTCGCGACTCCTCCGTCTCCTCCGGTGGTCCCTTGGACGTCTCGCGACGTTGGCGTCTGAAAATTAATAATAACGAACGAAGGTGTGACACCACCTATTCGATACGATACGTATCCGTTCGTGACGCTGTTTCCCGTACGCTCCTGACTGCGATAATCGCTATCGAAGGAGGGGGAATACAGCCAAACTGCTCAGAACGCAGAGTTAGTGGACTGTATATTTTTGACGTATCTCGATAATCGAGAATCCGTCCGCTCGCACGGCGTAGTCACGGTTAAACCGATTCTACTGCGTGGGTGTCAGCGTAAAGGTGGCGATTGATCTTACAGGGAGGTTGTAAGGCTCCAAGTTCAATAATCCAGCCGAATTAACCCGTGCTTCAACAACCTTGATTCAAAGCTCGCGAGTGACTCAATCCGTCACGCGGCTATAGAAATCTCGGTGGAAGACGTGGCCCAACTCACCACTTACTTGCACAAAAGCGACTATATATAGAGATATATAGAGGGGGCGTATTGTAAGCGTGTTCAACCAGTCACTATCCCCACTCGGAATACTATCTCCGTCGTATTGACGACGGCGTATATGGCAGGTGCGACTATATCGGTTGAACCGGGTCAAGCCTGCCTAGCTGTGCCGCGCTCGCTCACTCAGAGGAGGGGGGGACGCGCTAGGCCTTACCTGCAGGACCTGTGGCTGGACCGGCCAATTCCGACACCGTATAATATGCGATTTCCGTAGAAAAGGCAATGGCGTCAGGGAAATTGACCTTCACAATCCGAGTCACTGTGTCTGCTGCGCTGGGACGTCAAAGCGTATGCCAGGGCGAATTGCAAGAACAGAACTCGGAAAGAGTGTCCTCCGTGTTACACGGGTGGCCGTACGGAATCGGAAACACGATTCCTTCCAAGAGTTTCTCTTGAACACTTACACGCACAAAATTGACTATCTGCGCACAATAGAAGCGGCGTATAACGTAAGTGTGTTAATAAAGAGTTTCTCTTGAACGGCGGGCAGTGAATTCGGGGAACGAACACGAATCTCGCGTCAATCACACCGAAATACACTTGTGCGCGGTGAAACAACAACCATGCACTTTTTAATTGATCGAAGCACGGTCAATACCGGTGCCCGATCGTCGTCACTATTGCCTGTACGTCTCTAGTCGAATATCCTGTCGCGAGCTCGTAAAGGAAGCGTCGCTCGGTCCGAAAGATCGTACGGCAGTGAATATATCACGTTCGATTATCGAGAACTCGGAAAATCCGGAGTTCGATATCTCGTTCGTGTTTGTCAATTCTCTTGTAACGGGTGGAACGATCTCGAGCACGAGACCAGTTCCGTTCGTACAGTCGTTGCCAATAGCGTCGCCGTCAAAGACTTGTAACAAGTATCCGACAGCGCGACTGAAGAGTACGTGACAGGTTATGGTGATCGAAGCTCGGAAAATCCAGAACTCGATCTATAAATATTGCTATTGTTTTTTGGCTCTCTTACAACGTATGGAACGATCTCGTAAACGAGATCGATTCCGTTCGCACAGTCGTGGCAAAGGTCGTCGTCAAATACTTGTAACAAGGATCCGACAGCTCGACTGGAGAGTGGATTACGAATTAGTTGTTTCAATAATTCAGTAAATCCAGAGTTTAATAACTCTTGGTTGGGCTTGGTTCTCTGGGAGCGAGGAGAACGATCTCGTAACGAGCTCAGTTCAGGTCGCACAGTCGTGCTAAAGCTCGCCGTCAAATACTTGTAACAAGTATCCAACAGCTCGACTGGAGAACTTTTACCACTGCGAAAACTCGTGTGACAAGTGTTCGCTAGCGCGCCTCAATAGCAAGTGATCGCATGCACGATTCGTGAGCGAGTTACTCCTCGCACGTCTCGTGAGCAAGTGACTACGCGAACTGGCAGCGGCAACAAAGCGTCGCGAGAGTGTCAGCTGACCCGCTAGGCGGCGCTGTCTCTCTCTTATTCGCCTGTCTCTGTTCAACGTATGTCTGTATGTTCTCTTTGTCTCTCTATACCTTCGCGACACGAGTTTGATTTGAACGTTTTACACGTTGATCTACCGATCGCCGTGTTTATCGGCTGACATTAGCTGGTAGCCAGAAAGTCACGCCGTTTTTACTTGAACTATTGTTGGTTATTTGGCTCCTCGGAATAATAACATCGAGGAGGTCACCAACGAATATAGATCGCGATAATCGCGGAATTCAAGCACGTTTCAAACTAACGCGATATTTAAACACAATTCGTTGGTCAGATATCGGCGAAAACTAGAATAGAAGTAAGAGGAACGATTAGCCACCGTACCTCGCGACTAAAATACTTTACCGCGAAATAAGATGAATTTAACTAGAGGACGTTAAAACTATTAATGTTGAAAACACTACAAAATAGATAACTAAGGTGATTAATTAAGTATGAATTTGGCTAATATGATTATCGGAACACAAAGACTTTCGCCCGGGCGTTAAGGAAAAATCCAACAGCAACTCTGCTTTATAACGTCTTACGGATTCTAATTTTTCTCAAACTTTTTCTGTTCTCAATGCGTAGAATGCGTTAATGTAAAAAAAAATTAACATTGATTATCAATGTTATAAACAATTATGCATATACGTTTTTACAAATATACAACGGTCCAAAGTTGTAGAATCCCACTGTGGTGGTCTTTAGGTATAACTTTTGTACGTATAGCTCCGAAATCAAGTATTAATTTGATTATATGCAGCTGAGCAGTGAAATCAGTTATAACAATAACCATTATAGTGTAACTAAAACTGCCTCGTAGAAACAATGAAATCGGTTACATGATAAAGTTGATTATTCATTTTGAAAGCTAAGTGTTAGCATACTTGCTTATCATTTAGTTTATTACTGGTTAATTAATTTCTCACAATAAATAAAGTTATTGTAAATAACCGGTGGGTAAGGATTTATTAAATGACAGCAGATCTGTGCGTATTATTTATATTTGTTTGTTACATTTTGATGTAATTATATAGCTATGTATGCACTATTAGATCAAAATGTAATAAAAAAGCTATAAAATATGCGTATTATGACGAAATGTAATAACAAACTATAAAAACGAAAACATTAGGAAGGCGTAAAAAGTAACATTACTAAACTTCCGTTAACGATGCATATAGAATAAGCAATTTTTCGATAATTAGAAGAAGGCTTTATAAATGTCATATTCAACATTTAAATCGAAGCATCACGTATGTTTGCTCTCACCGAATCATATTAAGTACACGCAATGCGAATGGAGTATAATATTTTTTCTTCGTGTTAATAATGCTCAGAAAGTATGTTTTATCGGTAACGTTGGGTGTTGGCACTGAATGGTAATGGAGTCACTCTGGGGTCCTAGGACCCCAAAACCGACGGCCACCGGAATACATTGCATGTCCAGTGTATTCTTATATCTCGTCTGTGCTAACATCCAATGCATTTTTCTGAAAAATAAAAATTTTTGCAATTGGACTAGTAGTGGTTTCACACCGATATACCTGACTCGGTGTCGGGTGAATCGGTACCCTTTATTGCACTACACCTCCACGGCTACCGAGGCAGCCCGAACTCCAGGGCCTGGGCGTTTAGCGCTCGTCGTCGTCTATCCGACGAGCCGACAAAAAATTATGTGACCGCACAGTGGTCAAAACGAGCTCGCTAGCCCGACAAAACTGTTTTTGAAATGTTTTAAGACCTAAAGCCATAGTAAAGTAGATCATTGGATTCGTCTTGACATCAGCTACAGCAACATGTAATAAAAAATACTTAGTGTTTTAGACTTATGCGATTTTAAAAAATGAAATCTAGTCTAATGTCAGTCTAATGTACATTCGATAGCAAATGGATCGACGAAACTCTTACGGATCAGACGGGTGGGAATCAAAATCGCGTAGGAACTGTCGTTGTGTTGTCAAGAGACGAACTGATCGATCAACTGATGGCGTTGATCCGCCGCGTCCGTCCCCCCGCCGCACCCGCGAGTCACGAACTGCTCGATCCACCCTGGGCGCTCGCGGGGAACGAGGTGCCTGGTCGAAGTTGATCGATAGATTGTTGTCGATATTTATTTGTCGATATCGTAATCGTCATGCAAATGTAAATTCTGTAAACTGATACATGTGAATGCTTAGTGTAATATTCACAATGCTGAATAAAATGAATAAAATCTCTAACACTTAGTGGCATTTAAATAAATAAGGGGACCATTTTTTTCATCAAAATGTTAATTTTTTCTATTCAGATTTATATGTGATCAGAAGTGATTAACGTTTGTTGGAAACATATTTTTGACAGATTATCCGAAATGTTCAAAACATCCCCAGAGGGCTTCTTTTGGGCCGCTGGTGATGGGCACAATGCCCTTGTTACGAGCCTGGGCCGAGCGGTAGCGCGCGTGGCCGGCGAGCGGTTTATGGTTTAAAGAGGAATATGGTTTTAATTGTTAGTAAGGTGCACGGACGAACCTGATGCGAAATCAGGGAGCCGCTAGGATGTTTGAGAGATTTCGAGGACGAACCCGATGCGAAATCGGGGAGCTGCTAGGATACGGACGAACCTGATGCGAAATCAGGGAGCCGCATAGGTTGGATAACAGTTTGGGTTCCTGATACAAGATCAGGTAGCTCCTAGGATATGTTAGTAACGGCCTCGTAACTTTAATATTATAAATTAATTGATACAACCCGAGCGGTAAGATTGTATCATGTGGGAATGGTCAACTAAGAATTACTGTATCTGAATGGTGGGTTAAAATCAATTGTTACTCAAAATTACCTTGAAACTAAATTGTATATTACAGGAAACTGGCTCTGTTACAACTGTTATTGTCGCGATAAAAATTGAGTGTGTAAGAAAATGTTATGTAGTCACCTAAGTACAGTGGTCGAAATAATGATAGGTTCATAGGCCGAACTAGCGTGTTTACTGTTGTTATTCGTCTCTGCGTCGTTGAACACCATCTGTGGTGTATGTTCATATTTTGAAAAGGCGTGTTCTTACTACTGTAGGTGCATTTAGTTTGATTTCGACAGCGTAAGTGTTTGGACGTAATTGATTGTGAAATTTGCTGAAATTATTCTGGTAATAGAGCGAAATAATCTTAGGTTCACAATAACTTATCTAAGAAATACTTTTGTTACAACGTATATTGAACAAATTATATAAGGTAAGTACAAAATACTTTCATGTTTGTATATTTTAATATTAATTATAAGTACAATTTAATGCTCTAAACAATTTATAATTATCTAAAAGATAATGGGTCGTGGAAAGCCATTAAATGACCATGAAAAGCGATTAATTATTGCGTTCAAGGACATGAATCTGTCAAATAGGAAAATCGCAGAAAGAATTCATAGATCTTTGAGTGTTGTTAATTATTTTTTGCAATTGGGTGATAAATATGGGACAAAAAAATCTACAGGTCGTCCAAAGAAATTGAGTCAAAGGGATAGACGAAAAATTTTGTATGAAGCTCGAATAAATAAATTGTACGCTTCTCAAATCAGGGCAAAATTAAATTTACCGATTGGTGTACGACGTATGGAACAGGTTTTGAAAACGAGTAAGACGCTTCGAAACCGAAAAAGAGCGAAAACACCTCCTCTCTTCAATCTTCATAAACATGAAAGATTGTTTGCACAAGATCGTATGGGATGGAACGACAAATGGAGAACTGTGATTTTCGCAGATGAAAAGAAATTTAATTTAGACGCTCCGGGCGGTTTCCAGTATTACTGGTATGATCTGCATGATCGGAGAGAGGTTAGAATGAGCAGAAATTACGGAGAAGGTAGCGTGGTGACTTGGGCAGCTGTCGGCTACAATGGTAAAACTCCGATCCTGTGGTTTCCGCTAAAGGCCAATGCGGAAAAGTGACAAGAACTGTTAGAATATGCGTTAGACGAATAGGGTGACAGAATTGGTGGTGCAAATTTTATTTTTCAACACGATAATGCACCAATTCATCGTGCAAAAGCAATAAAAGCATATTTTCAGATGGCAGAAGTGAGATTTTACCTTGGCCATTAAGAAGTCCAGACCTTAACCCCACTGAAAATCTATGGGGTATTTTATCAAGAAATGTTTTTAGCAATGGCAAACAATACGCAACGGTGAAAGAATTAAAAAATGGCATCAAAGAGGCGTGGTCTCAGATCGGATCAGAGAATTTAGAGAAATTAATAGATTCAATGCTATAAAGGATATTTGAGGTCATAAAAAACAAGGGAGGACCAACTAAATACTGAGTTTTCTAGTCACGTAATTAATTTGTACTTACATTTGTGATATTTTGATAAGTTTAACTAGAAAATAATTAAGTGAACCTATATTTATATCGTACAAAAATTCCAAATTTTTTAATATTGATAAATAAACACATTAATCAAAATTATGTTATTCAAATACATTATGTGTTCTACTAATTACGTCTTAACGAATCACTTACTAATAATAAAAGATAGAAATGTTACATGAAAAACACTGTTATATCATACAAATGATATGAACCCATTATTATTTCGATCACTGTACTACTGCCTGTTGGATGACGCACTGGCGATGCGGGGAACACAGAGAGGTTGAATAATTATGCCAAGATAGATTAATACCGTACTCGCGGAATCTATAAGGTTACTTGATTCGAAAAGGTGACTAGGCCCGATGTCACTAAATACATCCAACTCCAAAACGAGATTCAGTGTAACGACGTGTATAGCCCGTTTGTACTTTAAGCACTGCCCCCGAGGGTTAAAATTCGAGGGTTTATATACTGTAAAATCTAAGTGGGGATGCTCTCAATATTTCCATATTAAGGAATCTTGTGCAACTGTTCCTGTACTGAATCATGCTTTGTGCCGGCTGCATCCAGCTGGAGCATAGTCATCGTTTCTATAAGCAAAGGGTGGAATAGGGCATTTTCCGTTCTCAGGAAAGCGGTTAGAAAACTCTGGTTGAAATAAAGCAGAGATAATTCTCTGTACGTAACACCCTATTGTGCGGAAGTGCACTGATTTCTTTATTGCTGGATAGACCGACGGCAATGATTTCAGGTCTCTAATCTCCTAAGTGCGAAGACCCAGTTTTAATAACGGCGCATCGTCCGCGTCCATTTAAAGAATGGACATTGCCTTGCACTAAAAAGATTATTTCGTATATGAAAAATTAAATGACTTAATTATAGAAGTAATAGTGGAACTAAGTTGAAGGAAAGGCACGTATTTTAAGGTACAGCAATCATATTAATAAAGGAATTTCAATTATTTTTTGAACTCCTCTTCTTTGTAATAATAAGCAACTTTTAAATATTATAATTCAAAGCTCAGAACTGTAAAATACATGAAGAAAAGGATTTAACAGACCCGTCACAACTTGTAACGAATATAGAGCCTCGCATAACAACTGTCATCAAAATTTTTTCTTGACAGTCTTTTGCATATCTTTTGTCGTTCTTCTGAAAATCGTATTTCATAGCAGAAGGTTCAACGAAACCAACAACTGTTTATATGAATCAATTCCAAGATAAAAATAGCGTTGAATAGGTATTTCAATTTTCAACAACAATTATTATTTTGTTTACTAACAATAAATAAAAGTTTATTTATATGAATCGAAAAAGCATTTATTCAGCTTTAAAATGAGTATAGAAACACGGGGCCTTATATTTAAACAGAGATTAAACATTCAGGTTGAATTAATCATGTATTAACTCGTATCATTTACTTTTCCAAAATTGTGACAATAACGCGGAAAATAGCCGAAATACGCAATTCGAATAAATTTTATAATACATTATAATAAATCTTACTAGTTCAATATTCCATAAATATTTGGAATACGAAACATTTTTATCTATCACCAAAATTTCATTGTGCATACGTGATAATTGTTCTTTTCTTTATTTTCAGGAATTATTTCTTATACGGAGTATTTGTTTCTCTTATCAATTTTAACGAGTAAGTTACTTATTTAAAATCCTGGTATTGTTGAATAAAGATCTCGGAGTGATGAAGAATCTGATTTCAGAACCCAAGACAGGTTTCCGAATCGCATTTAACATGTTCGACACTGATGGAAACGAAAGAGTGGATAAAACTGAATTCCTTGTGGTAAGACTAGTTTCTCATTCTTTCGCATTTATCTTTTTTCTTCTATGAACTTGTAGGTCTTTTTTAAATTGCACATTTGCATGCATTTGATTCGAGTGGACGAATATATAAATATTATTTTGAGCTACAACAAATTTCATAAATCGCAGCTTGAATGTAAATCTAAACCAATTGTATTTACAATAATCTATTAGATTTAATGGTATTATTTTGAGATGTGGAAGATATACAGGGTGTACCAAATAAATATTTACAAGTTGTTTTCTCAGAATCTAAGGTAGATATCGAATTAATTTATTTTGTAAATTATAATGGTTTAATTGGAGGGGGGGGGGGGGGACTAATAATTTAGTATGTATTAAATTTTTTGAGGGTGAAAGGGGGCCGCCCTCCAACATTTGTTTAAATGGAAAGCAGTATTTATTTTTGGTTATTGTGATACCTCTCATTAAACTCAATAGCATTTACTTGAACCTTTTTTTTATTATGCATAGTTACAGAGTTCTAGCGAACAATTGAAATTGATTCTACGAATATCTTCACTTGGTAATGCAAAGACTTCCTAGAGAACATGTTGTCAACAGTGTTACTCCTGTTTAGATTTTGCAGAGACAGAAACAAACAGTTTAAGTATCTATTAGTCTTTCTCGCGGATGAAACATTTAAAATGGTTAACTTTGACGTGAGTGTTCATATGTTATTAATCTTAGGCGAATGCCACCGTAATTACCAAAAAGCTGCTACAGCATTCGCTTAACATTTCCATGTAAGAAAATCACGTATGGCATTCTTCTGTTTAGAAAAGCGTGCTAGAAAAACTGGTTCATTCATTAACAAAATGCGTCAGAGTACAAAACGTATTACAAGTGATGAGAATGCTAGTGCTGTCCTGGCACTAGTAAGTGTTAATCCACGAATGAGTATTCAGGAAATAGCACGCGATAGTGGAATTAGTCTTCTTACTATCTAATTGATCGTATGTAAACGATTCTCTTAGATATAAACTTATTGCTAATCGGTAGCTTATTATTTTGTAACAGACCTGTTTCACGGCCTGTTACGATTCCGCCGAACGATACCGAACGCCGCCGAAATTCACCGAGCCACGGTACCGGCTCGCCGCGTCGGAATCCGCCGATCGCCCACCGCACCGTACCGCGATCGCCACGAAACCGCGATGGTGCGTTGCCATAGTGATCGGCATCACACCGCGCCGCACCGATCCCGTACCTCCAAGCATTGGCTATATAAGCCGATGCAAACGCGAGCAGAAAACTAGTCCGTACGAAACACCAGGCTGTTTATAACATTAACCTAGAATCACTAAACCGGTACCGGTAGTCGCGAACATTCCGGGATACCATTCTCAGAAGAAGACGATTGTAAGTGTTACCTCCAGATTTCTACACCCTAGTCCGCTCCCGGCGGTGAGGCAGCGCTTCGCCGCATCCGAGTAGGCAGCGCCCGCTCTCTCCTAACCGAACCGTGTTCGGACCATAAGCCGTGCTTATGGGAAACAGGCAGCGTCTGTGTCGACAACCGAACCGTGTTCGAAGATAAGCCGTGCTTATGAGCGATAGGCAGTGCCTGTCGTAACCGGACAGCGTTCGGCCCGCTAGCCGTGCTAGTGGAAGACAGACCGTGTCTGTTCTCGGAGTCCTGGTGGCCGTGCCATCCACGACTTCCGTCAACTGCCGTGGGAGGCCCCGTACCTGGCAACTTCGCCGACCTCGGGGACCGAAAGACCCGACCCGCGGCAGGCGATCGTGGCTTCGGCCACGATCAACCGCATGTCCACCGCCGAGCACCAGGTCCGCGAAACCGACCGCGTCGCGCACCAGCTTCGGTAAACGCGAAAACCCCCGAGCGGCAGCTATCTCGGCGGAAATGTAAAATTACCACGTGTGTATTATTTCGCGAAGTCTTTGTTGTTACATTGGGGAAAAAATATGAGTAAATATAAACCCTTGAGTCAATATATATATTAGAGGGCGGGGGTCATCATTTTGCCGGTTTCGAATTTTTCTAGAAATGACAGGCCTTCGATATTTATAATTTTTACTATTTTGGAGAAAACGGGACTCACTTACGAATTTTTATCTCAGCAACTATTTGTCCGATTGAGCTAAATTTTTTTTTGTTTTATTCAGAAAGGATTGGGCTATTACAAAATAAGTTTTTCAACCTCGACAATAAACTTTATAATGTCTAAAAAATTAAACAATTTCTTTTTTTACGTTTTTTTCGATGAGAGGGCATGGTTATTGAAATTTTGAAAAAGATATGGTTATATTCCTTGAAGTTTCCCCTTTAAACTGAGCTCTTGCAAAAGATGGTATGTTAAAAATTGGCGCCACAATGAGCTGTAAAAGGGCGCGGTGTACCCTCGTTTCAGGTTGGCAAGTTAGGTAACGTGTTTCGAGGCGGAAGGGCAGACGGACGCGAACAACACGATGTCCCTTGATGGTTCCCCCGTATACCCACACCTGGGGCGTTGCCAACTGTGTCGTTTGAACACTGATACATATACTATGGATACGGTATTGCCATAAGCCAGTTACACAGCTTTTTGGTCCGAATTGAACGTAGATTTGGATGCCACCGCCGCTATCGTTCGACCGGTGTACTGTACCCCTCGTACTCCTCTTCATCTCCGTGATCCTCTATACTTCGCCATGTGTTTGCGTCCCTCTAGGTGGTGCTGCTTTCAATCGAGTTGATTGGACGCCATTGACACGCTACGAAATAAAAAGTGTCGATGACGTCCAATCAACTCGATTGAAAGCAACGCCACCTAGAGGGTCGCAAACACATGGCGAAGTATAGAGGATCACGGAGGTGAAGAGGAGTACGAGGGGTACAGTACACGGGTCGAACGATAGCGGCGCTGGCATCCAAATCTACGTTCAATTCGGGACATTTCCAGAACCCGAATCCCATATCCATAGTATATACAGGGTGGCCCACATAACTCTGAACAGCTCAATATCTCGAAAACTATGCCATCGATTTTAAAGTTTTTAGTCTTAAATTGCATGGAACTGAAGGGCCTTTCTGACTACATAAACGTGAAGTGGCCTCCCTTCCCCTTTAACGGGGGAGGGGAGGTACCTTTGTAATTTTAAATGGAACCCCCTATAAAATGTTACATATTTAGATTCTACCGGAAAAACAAGTCAATTTTGTCTGAAACATTTTTTTGTCAGATACTTCCATGATGAGATATAACAGTTTGAAGTTTCGAGTTGTAGGTACTTGAAGCTCTCGGAAATAGCGTTATGGAATTATACGCGCTTGAGTCCGTTGCTTATTCATGAAGATACACAAACAATAATATTTACAATTCTTGAGTTTGACTCACTTATCTATGAAAACGTTTTCAGTTTAGAGCTGTTATTCAAGCAGTAACATTGTGATTATGGCTACTTTTGACACAGAAGTGAATATGTTATTAACGTTAGGTGAATGCCAAAAAAATTATCGGCGTGCAGCAGTGATGTTTTTTGAACGTTATGGGATCAAATGCAACATTTCATAATTTAGAAAAGCGGCTTCGCGAGCACGGTGAATTGTGTTAAAAAACTCGCAATAAACCTAAAGCTGTCACTAATGAAAATAATAGTGCCAGTATTCTTGCTGCAATTACATTAAATCCTCATATTAGTCAACGTACACTTGCACAAACATCGCATATTAGTCGTTCATCGATTCAACGAATTTTGAAACGGCAAAAGTATCATCCATATCACATGGTTTTATCACAAAAGCTTTCGATAGCAGATTACGATCACCGCGTAAGATTTTGTGAGTGGCTGCAGGGTGTTGTGGAAAATGACTTTTCGTGCGAAATACTTTTTTCCGATGAGGCCACTTTTATGAATTCAGGGCATGTAAATAGACATAATCTGCATTATTGGGCCGTGGAAAACCCAAATTGGATGCGATGTGTTCCCTTTCAACATCGATGATCTTTAAATGTTTGGTGTGGCCTAATAGGAGATTTTGTGATTGGACCTTATTTTTTTCAAGAAACTGTAACATCTGCAAGTTATTGTGATTTATTAAAAAATCATTTGCCTGCGCTTTTGGAAGATGTGCCACTGCGCGTTAGAAGAGAAATGTGGTTCCAACAAGACGGCGCTCCTCCACATTTTGCAATCATCACCAGGCAATTTATGAACGAAAAATTTGGGAACAAATGGATAGGTCGTGGGGGACCTCGTCAATGGCCTCCTCGATCCCCCGATCTAACACCATTAGATTTTTTCTTATGGGGATATGTAAAGGACAAAGTTATGTTTGAACCAACGACGACAAAAGAGGATATGAACTTCTAAACGCTTCAGTGACTCCCAAAATGTTAAAAAATGTTAGAACAACTTTGATGTTTCGAGTAAATAAATGTTTACAAGCCCATGGTGGACATTTTGAATATTTAATTTAAAGTACATTTTATTTCCTCACGAATGAGCAAAGGACTCAAGCGCGTATAATTCCATAACGCTATTTCCGAGCGCTTCAAGTACCTACAACTCGAAACTTCAAACTGTTATATCTCATCATGGAAGTATATGACAAAAAAATGTTTCAGACAAAATTGACTTGTTTTTTCCGGTAGAATCTAAATATGTAACATTTTATAGGGGGTTCCATTTAAAGTTACAAAGGTACCTCCCCTCCCCCGTTAAAGGGGAAGGGAGGCCACTTCACGTTTATGTAGTCAGAAAGGCCCTTCAGTTCCATGTAATTTAAGACTAAGAACTTTAAAATCGATGGCATAGTTTTCGAGATATTGAGCTGTTCAGAGTTATGTGGGCCACCCTGTATATCAGTGGCAAGTCCCCATATACTCCCCCTCCCTAATGGAGGCCCGAAGTGTTTGCTTCGGTCGATTCCATGCGGAAGGGTGGCTCACGCCAAGCTCATGTGTCATAACTATTTGCAAGAGCCGCATCTTAATCTAGGTCGCATCTTAATACTAAGTCTATACACTATTTACAACTTAGCCGCTACAACTAGACGCATATAAAATTGCGTGAATTCTATTAATGTGTTTGTCGAGCTATACATTAGCGAAGCTCACTTTCTTGCGCTCATACGTTTTGACCCTGGTCTGTGGGGTGTTCGCCTGCTCGCTGTTGCAATCGGTCTCAGTCAGTTCGGCCGGAATGAAATACGCAGGCTTTAAGAGCTCGATCGGTACGCATTTGGGTATTCGGTTGACTTCCACCGAAAAGGTAGAGGTAGGTGTAGGAAGGTCTGTTCGGCGCATGCGCTGGATAGATGGTGGGTGTTCAGCGCATGTGTAAGATAGTTTGGTATATTTGTTTAGAAGTTATATGTACATATGTAAACATAAGCAATTTCACGTGTTTTTCGCAAATTAATTATTGATAAGTTTATTGTTGATTTTAAGATAGCTAGTTCAAGTATTAGAAATTTTAACTTTAGACACATGCCAAGTAGTAAAGAAGCAGCAATTACTTAGGCTCAGGATTGTGGATTGTTATGGAAATTGAAGAAATGTCGTATTCATCGGTGCAAAATGAAAATTTATAACAACAATCATGAAATCGGTCGTTTTCGGCGTCCGAATAATAAAATGTACAAAAAACTGGAAAAAAAATGTTAAAATTATCCTTATTTGTCCTTGTTCTGCGGCTGACCTGTCTTTTTCGTACTTAGTTGTTTTTAACCTTTTAAACAAAATAATGTCCAAGTTTTAATTAGCACAAGCTGTCACTGAACAGTAATTAAAATATACGGAATCATATACAGGATTTCATAAAGAAGGTACAGTCCAAGTTGGTTTGGGGTTAGGTCGTCGTGGGAGCGGAGAAAGCCGGCCCCCGACCATGATATAATGTTTCAAATTTTGATTGGGTAAATGTGTTATTATTACGCACGTGTTTGTGCTACCATCTAACAGATCTGCTCGGAACTATTTGGCCCATTTTATGTGTATCACCTAGCAAATATATCAATATGGCGGCGCTTTAACCTGTCAAAAAGGCTTAAAAGTATTCAACTTTATACGCGTATAACTTTTTAACCAATGAATTCCTCACAATAAGATTTTCATTTTTGGTGTTTTCTCGTTGAAATCTATAGGATTGTACAAAAAAACTTGAAAAAAAGAGTTCTCCAAAATGCAGTTAAACCCAGGCAACGACTTTTTTGGGTGAAGAATTTGCGTTAACGATTTATGATCTGTGATGAGCGTAAACGAACGCGCATACAAATAATGGAAGAATGTTTGGACGGCCCACACGATGGCTAAGACTTCCTTATCAATTTGGGGATGTCACTGCTCCGTAATTGTCATCGTTCGACTTGCGTACGCAACTGATCGCTCCCCGCCGTTGTTCTTCAGTCGGTGAGAGAGAACAGCGCCTACTCCTGTCTTGCTCGCATATGTTGCTAGAAGCAGTGGTAGCGCTGAATCATAAGGGATGAGGACCTGTGGGGAAATTAGTATCGTCTTAAGCTCTGTATAAGCCTCGTCAGCTGTTTGCGTCCATTTGAAGAGTACCGCTGTGAGCATATCTCGAAGCGGGCGAGCTTTTGTTGCTAAGTGTGGAATTAATGCATTGTAATATGTGGCTTTTCCAGTGAATAGTTTCGTATTGCCCAATATGTTTGTCGGATTTATGTATGCCACCTGCTTCGATTTTATGTCCTAAAAATTCCACAGCAGAACATGCATTTCTCTCGATTTAAGTGAATACCATGCTGTCGGAGTTATTCCAACAGTTCTCCGAGTGTTTACAGCAGTTCCTCAAACAAGTCTGCAAAAAAGAGCAAATCGTCAAAAAAATTACGTACCTACCTTATGCTTCAGATCACCGTTTCAATTCGCCGTTGCCAAATGGACGGAATGTTCGCCGCCTCGTATTGGGCCCGCAGTGGCCGCACCAACCCATGTGTGGGTGTGTTTAGGGTCAGTGCCGCGCTGAACTCCTCATCAACGGTTAACACTAGAAAGACTGAAATTTAGTATAGACCTATATTGCCCAAAAGCAGTCAAAATGACTGCATTGTGAAAGAATAACTAATGTGTAAAGAAATTTGTTGAAAGAGATTTGCCGTTGAAATCATAGCTGTATGTAACCGTGTTCGCACGGTTACAATCCTTTCTGTTATTGTTCTCGTTTTAGATAACTTCTGCAACTTCTTCTGCTTCATTGCAAACTTGATGAAAGGGCATCCTTTGTATGATGCAGGGTGTCCATATTGGTCGCAGTTGGCGCATTTCATATTGGCTTTGGGAACTTGTGTGGTGATGTTGCACTCACCTGGTTTGTGGGATCGTGCACACTTAACACATCTGTACTGTAGATTGCAATTTTTGCTGGTGTGGCCTAATCGTTGACAGTTCCTGCATTGAAAGTTCTTGGTTTTTTCAGGTATTCCCTTTTCACACGTTGATATACCAATGTTTTGATTTTAAAAAGTTCTGCAGTTGTGCTATTATGTGCAATTTGCAGAATGTAATGATACCGATCTGGCAGTGCTTTGTTATATATGAATTTTGATAACTTCTCAATCTTGAGGTTAGGAATTTGATGTTCTTCAATCTCGTTATTGATGATATCAAGGCTGAAATCTCCTCGTGAACCTTTGATTATGATTCATTTTGGTTTAACGTTCTTTGGTGTATACGTGTAGTATTGGTAATTCAAATCATAAAACATCCTGGTTATGGACTCGTGTTGTTCAATACTATTTATGTATATTGTGTGGTTTTCTTTATCAACTTCTTTAATAGAGAAATGGCTTTTAGGGATTTTTAATGAGTTTATTACGTTGATTATATTTTTAATATCAAGTTTTACTCTGTAAATCGGTGGAGGTTTATTTTGTTTCGTTTTCTTACCTGTAGTGTTATCATCTCAATGGCATCCAAATCCATTTCATCGTTGGATAGAATGTTAAATCTATTATTGCTCTCATTGTTATTCTCTTGCGAGGTGCTTTCTAAACTCTGTCGTCTTTCAGTTTTTGGGGTATTTCCCAATCATCTGTTGCTTCTATGCATATCTGATTGTCTGTCTGTCCATCTGATGATGGTGTACTACGGTCGCCTGAGATAATTCGTTAAAAACATAAGAATGAAAGTAGGTAAATGATCGCCCCAAACTGGCGCAGTCACTTTCATTATTGCAGCGGCGCAGGTACACACTCTACATTAATTGTAACATGGAGAGGCAGCACACGCGGTAAAGACCCGTATTCTAGTAATTAAGGAAGAACCACAGCAGACGATAAACCATAAAAGCCGCCTTGACGCGAACAAAGCATGCGAAAATAAAGGACTCGACGGTGGCTCGACTTCTCGAATCGTGGACAATAGCTCATCAATTTCGCATATATTACGCATTTTTATTTAATTTCTTGCAAAAAACAATCAAATAATAAAAGTCTATATGTATAAGAAATTTCTCTACTTTGTATATTTCAACCGAATCGTTTAATTCTCTGTTCAATTTTATGTCCTTAAGATACGCCATGAAGATATATACGGATACAGGATGTTCGACTACAGGTGGAAGAAAATTTAAGGGTGGTTCTCCATAACAATAGAAGTCGAAAATGAAGAATAAAGAAATTGCTATTTCGGCTTCGTTAATCAGTTATTAACAATTAAAAATCCATCTAAAATGTGGCAACGCGACCAACAGAGGTGTACATTGCGTACGTCATAGAGGCGCGCGACAGTCTCGTCTCAAGTGACAAACACATGCTTACCTTGGTTCTCATTTGGGCCCCCAGCGAGGTTAAAATGTTTAACAAATTAATGAACAGGATTAACAAATCGATCGTTGCACGACATTGAACCTGCATACTGGTTAAATTCCACAAGGGCATTTCTAATATCCGCCCTATGGAATTATCGAACAGAAGGGATAAATGCCCTTTCACATTTTAATTGGTCTCACACAAGTAATTTACTCGAGTCCACTATAAAGTGGTATTCATTGTGTCCATAAATGTTGAATGGAATCTTCACAAGTGCAAGTATTCACAAAAATGCACATATGCAATATGCGTTCGCACACGGAGAATAAAATATTAGTGTAGTTAATGTGAAGTCTTTGAGTGCACCCACATAGAAAACACCTAAATTCAACGTTTTAAGAAAATGTGTTTACGCAAGAGGAATCTCGTATGCACACTGATTCAAGACAGCTGATGCAGTCAATGCCTGATTGGTAAAACAAATGAAGATCTACAGTACACAGCAAACTCCCGCCCAAACATCGCGCGTTGCTATACCAATACATTGGCTATCCTGTTTTCACGAATTTCCCGATTCTTTTTCATTGTGGCTGTGATCGTTAAATATCTCGCGTGCATGACATTGACCTCACCAGCTGTCTTGAATCAGTGTGTATACGAACGCAACCGTGTACGGACGATTCCTCTTGCACAAACACATTTTTTTCGAAATCTTAATTTTATTACTCTTCATTTTCGACTTCTATTGACATGGAGGACCACCCCTTAAATTTTCTCCTACCTGTGGTCAAACACCTTGTATATGTACGTGAGCCACACGTTTGCCAAATCGATTAACTTCTTTACTTGTTACAGTAAAGAAAATCATGAAATAGTATGTATGCTTTTCTTTAAATATTTTCGGAGTTTGTCATGTAGTAATATTAACTTATATAGTTAGTTAGGAAATTTATTTTAAATGCAACAGTGTAAATGTCATTCAAATGCTTTAGTAGAAAAATCTAAGCAAACTTAAAATAATTAAAAGTCCTAATAGAACTGAATAAATAGTTGAAATATTGTATTAAGTCTAAGAATTTGGACAGATAACTTTGATACAACATAACACGACTGTTACTTTCTCACTTTCAGGAAATAGTTAGAAAATGCGTATCAATTTGAGAAATACTAATGATAAAGTTTACATTTTCGAAAATTAATATAATCTCTAATATTTCATAGAGACACTTGTTGCTTTTAATGATTTATAAACAAAAGAGCCAGAGTCGGAGTCGATATTTTTTTCCGACTCCAGGTGTCGATATACATATAGCTTTTTCTTATTCCGGCTCCGACTCCCAGTGATCAGCAATTACTCACAAACTCCGACTCCAACTCTACGACTCCGACTCCGACTCCGAAGCCCTTGCTTGTGCCGTAGCCACCTCGGTTTCCGGATTTAATTCCCTTAGGCTTCTTTTTATGGGGTTACATAAAGGATAAAGTACTGGTAACTGCTCCAACAACTAAAGAAGACATGATAATGAGAATATGAACTGCTTCTGCATCGGTTACCTCTTTAATGTTATCAAATATTCGACAAAGTATTTGTACAAGATCTACAAAGTGCTTAGAAGTCCAAGGACATCATTTTAAACATTTAATAATATAGTATGTAATACTTGTAAAAAAAAGTAAAATAAACACTACTAGTCTTATTTGTAACTCTGAATATACAGGGTGAGTCGCCTAACGTTTGCACCTCAAATATCTTTGTTGTTTCAAAGTTGAATGGTGCAATGGGGCTAACACGATGCTAAAAACAAATTTTGTTTTTATGCCATTTTTGTAGAGATATCAAGATCACCTTGACTTTTTTAAATGGAACCACCCTTTCTTAGACACCTACTATGATAGTCTCTTTCATTACGAATTCAGTGACTATAATTACATTCAAGTTCGCGGACAGAGTTCAACATTCCTTCAAAGCCCGTTTACAGGCATGTATCGATGTTAAATCTTATACGTTATCTCTGTCCGCGACCTTGAATGACCTTGAGTAATTATAGTCACTGAATTCGTAATGAACGAGGCTGTCATTGTAGATGTTTAAAAAGGGGTGGCTCCATTTGAAAAAGTCAAGATGACCTTGATATCTCTAAAAAAATGACATAAAAACAAAATTTTTTTTGACATCGTGTCAGCCCCATTGTACCATTCAACTTTGTCCTTACCATATTTTACGTGTCTTTAGAAACAACAAAGATATTTGGGGTGCAAACGTTAGGTGACTCACCCTGTATATTTTATATAGTAACTAAATAGTACAACTTCCTCTCTATTGACACGTGGACTTTGTCGTCCTCTCTTATAACGCACAGCTCGTCTCTCTACCGATATTCTGGATCGGCTTCACCAGAGGGCGACACACTCATACCGCTGCATGAACGTGTACCTATTATATTATATATAGTACAGGGTGTATAAAAAGTAATGGTCATCCCTCCTAGGGGTGAATCTATACCTCTGGATCGGTGGACATTTGTATGAGAAACTTACCGCATTATTGTTTATAACAAAAAAAATTGTTGTTAAAGTTTATTTTATATCAACGCCTTCCACTCATCGAGAAGAGAAAAAGTTTGAAAGAAGCCATATGTCGCAAACAAATAATTATTGAGATATAAGCTGTTAACATTTTTGTAAAACTTGATTGTGTGGAATTATACGTATAGACAAAAGCCTACTACTACAGTCCACCCGACGATATCGATGAGACAGAACAAAATCGTGTGCGTGCCTCGGGACAAACGAAATTTAAAGACACATTCATCGCTAGGCCCGTACCATGTCAAGGTCTTCCTGCCCATTCAGATTACACATTTGAATTTGCAAACTATGACATAAAACTGTATACATATACATGGTTAAAGATAAGAATATTAATCCTACAATATAAAATACTAATTTAAAGTATACTTACAAATGTTTCATAACCTTCTATTCCTTTGGCGGATTCACAGGACACTACCATTTTCACGAATACGTCTTAATAAGTGTGCCTATCTTCCAGCTTCAATATGGGCATCACCAGTGTCTTTTATATCGTCTATTTAAGATTGTAAACACTATTTTCAAACAAAACACCACACTTTTGCACAATCACTAAACACTACACAACACACTTTTAGAAATGGTGATAGCGAACTAGGAATTACTCCGACCACGATCAAATAAGTTCTGCGTTTTCTGCGGTTCTCGCGCGAAAACTCTGCTCCGATTGAAACAGAAGAAATCGTTTCCAAGGAGAAATTGATTTTTCGAAAATCAGCTGGGAATATCGATTTTTGTGGGTACAGGCATTTGATTCCTTCAAATGTACATTCTTAAATAGACGATATAAAAGGAGGTAGTGGTGTCATTGAAGCTGGAAGACAGGCCCAATTATTAAGACGTATTCGTGAAAATGGTAGTGTCCTGTGGATCCACCGAACGACTGGAAGATTATGAAACATTTGTAAGAATACTTTACATTAACATTTTATCATGTAGGATAAATATTCTTATGTTTAACAATGTATGTGTTGTAACGTTGCTCTTTTTCGGCGCGTTTTCCGCGGATGAAAAATGACCATGATAACTCCGGGATTTTAATCGAAAATTTCCGTTACCGAGTTTCGAGCTATGTTACGCGATTCGCGAAGGGTCAGAGGTTCGGACGCAGGACGGATCTCGCAGATTGAGAAATGACAGCGTGATTAGTCTCGAGATTAGTGTTTAATCGATGTCCAGTTATTTACCATTTGAGCGGCCACGTGGCCGCGACCCGAGAGCCGGCGCTCTTCGTACAGAGAAACGAACGGGTAGAGGTTCGCAACGCGGGGTTGTCAATTCCTTAATAATCGCGAGTATACGGTACTTCGGTATTAAATTCGACGCAGTCGATACAATTTGTCGCGAACGCAGATGTACGGCGCAATTACAATAGGACTGTCGCGAGGATTCCCGGAACGGAACGGTGCGAGCGTGCGACGGCACGCGATCTTTTCTCTCCCTCGCTCGTGCGAGCACGCTATACCCGTCGTCGCGATTTTACGAGATCGAGATCTATGGAACGGCTTATTACGCGACTCGAAAATTACGCACACTCTTTTCGTCGCGGCTCCTCCGAAGAAAATTCCCTTTATATAACGAACGCAAAATCCGAATTTCTCTCAAAACACTGGTCGACGGCGCGAAACGTGAACACGAGGCGAGACGCGCCTCGGCACGTAGAAAACCGAGGAAGAGACGGGAAGCGTATCGTCCTCGCGCGAAGCTATATCAGCCAATTCGTACCGAAAGGATCACTGTGAGTCGACTTACCGTTCACTGGAGACGGTGAAACCTCTGTCTGCAGTTCGGCACGTAATAAATTCCTCTCTTTGCACAACCGCAAAACGCAACTGATGATTGAATCGTACGGGAGCCAACGCGACAGTGATCCTTCGCGGTTTCCGTAACGACGATCTACCCGGCGGTCCCCACCCTATTTTTCGTCGGTTTCCCTAATTGGGCGGTCTCGCGCGCCAATTTTAATTGTGGGCTCCCACGGAACGTCCGTGGCCCTAGACTCTTCCGAAATTACGTTGACGATCGCCTTACGGCGAACGGAGTATCCTTGACGGTCCCAGGGCGCTCTCGCACCACCCACGCGTATGGAACCCCTTCCTACGGGGTGAGACGACGGCAGGACCTTGTACGTGTAGTTCCTTGTCGGAAAGTCCGGTGGGGGGGGGGGGGTCTAGGCCTGCGTCGTCTCCGAGTTGTTCGGCCCGTGTGTGCGAGCTGCCCCTTTCTTCCACCTGTGCACAGGACCTTTGTTTGGCCAGCAAATCACGAAGATAGAGTTCCACGAAGCGAGCCGCCATAAGTACCGGTAAAGGGTTGGTGGTGCACGGGGCACGTCCTGAAACTTGCCGTACTCGGCGCGCGCGTTTCGAATTAGCCGCCGATCCTTTAATTCTGCGGAATTTCCACGGAGAGCGCACTCGAAATTCGTGACTGTGCGCCTGTCACGCGAGAGTCTGGTAACGTTCCGACGGCGGTGCGTCTCCTCGGAGACGTGCCGACGGAAAAACGGCTAAGTGAGTTACTTCCCGTATGGGACGGTCTACCCTTTCGATGATCCTTAAGCGGTGAGAGAGGGGTTTTTCCAAGTCCGAAGTTCTCAACATCTACGAACTTACACTTCGTAGTGGTTTCACTTTAGCTAGAAAGTGGCCCTTGCCGATATGAGGGAAACCTCGAGGTGCGGCATTCTCTCGAAAGAGAGATGGGCAAGACTAAATGTCACGCGAGAGTTCCACCCTGACGATCCGCGCAGGCGGTACCTCCACCAACTTTGGTACCGTGATCGCAGGGTGTTAACGGCGAACGGCATTTCCTAGCCAACCTGCATGAGATCGAGCGTTAAGTCGAGTTACTTCCCGTACGGGACGGTCTACCCTTCTGATGATCCTTAAACGGTGAGGAAGGGATTTTTCCAAGTTCGAAGTTCGTAACATCTACGAACACTTTGTGGTTGTTTAGTTAGAAAGTGGCCTTCGCTGGTATGAGGGAAACCTCGAGGTACAGCATTCTCCCTGAAAAGGGGGGGTGGGCAATAATCAATGTCACGCGAGAGTGCGGTCCGGTCTATTTGAACTTCGGCTTTTAGCCGCCGAACGTAACGTAAAAGTGACGTCGCAAAATCTGCAACGTCACAGTGTAGAAGGTTTTATTTGATAGTTTGCAAATAGAAATGTATAATCTGAATGGGCAGGGAGACTTTGACATGGTACGGGTCTAACGACGAATGTCTCTTTAAATTTCGTTTGTCCCGAGGCACGCACACGATCTTGTTCTGTCTCTTCGATACCGTCGAGTGGACTGTAGTAGTAGGCTTTTGTCTATACGTATAACTCCACACAATCAAATTTTGCAAAAACTTTAACAGCTTATATCTCAATAATTATTCCTTTGCGACATATGGCTCCGTTCAAACTTTTCCTCTTCTCGATGAGTAGAAGGTGTTGATGTAAAAAAAAACTTTAACAACAATTTTCTTTGTTATACACAATTTTGCGGCAAGGTTCTCTTACAAATGTCCACCGAACCAGAGGTGTAGATTCACCCTGTACATATTGTCACGCGCGTTGCTTTCGGCCGCGATCGGCTTTGGCAACGGCACCGGGTTTTTACAGGCCTTTCGACCGGGCTACGGGCGGCCGCGCGAGCCGTAGTCCACCCGGGACAAAACGGTTTCTCTCAGGCTTACGAGATCGGCAAAATTACCGGTTCGGTCTATTTCTCGGGCGCCAGACACGCGAGGTGTCACGCAAAATTCGGCAACGCCAAATAAGCCTGAGAGAACCGGCCTGATTGAATAGCTCGAGAGCGCGGGCACAGGGTTCTACGCGGAGGGACGTGAGGCGTTCCCCGCGGCGGGAATGGATCTCGGGAAAATTACAGATGCAATTTAGCGGCTATCAGGTTTTTTATTCAACATCGAGATTCTACAGGCGCGGGTTCAACCCGCGGTGGTCATGATAGCCGAACGCGTCACAAATGATATCGCGGCAGATTTTCGGCACGCACGCGTTTTCTCTCCGTGGCTCTGTCCGGCAAACCGGCAAAGAAATCTGCGGCGGATTCGAACCGCCCGCGGTCTTGACTCTACGAACTATCGGCAGCGTAGCACGAGCGATACGGCACGACCATTTCTTCCGTGTTTCCGCGATTCTACCGCGGCGTCCCACGCGGAGACGTCTCTATTGTCGCGCGGTCACTTCTCGCCAATAAAACCCGTACGCGGCCTCGCGATCGTCCCGATCGCGATATTTAAGCGGCGTACGGTCGCCAAAAATATACCGTACACGCGGCCACGCGTCCCTAATCTCGGCGCGATTTCCCGGCGGCGCGTACGATTCGCCAAAAACGCGACGCTATCCCGGACCACGCCAAATCGTTACCGAGCCCTCACGAAACGAAATCGCTAACAATTAACGTGGGTAGCTTACCGTCGGCAGCAATGTTCGCCTTAGCCCCTTGTGGTCGGCAGCAACGATATAGCATTCGCGGTTACAAAATACGATCGAAGACGCTACGATAGCATTCGCCAAAAGCCAACGACAGAGTGATCGACGGTCGATCGTCGACGACTCGGTAACGGGGGAGCAAGGCGTCCCCCACTTCCCTACGCTCTCTCCTCCCCGGTTTTCCCCGCGGCACCCCTAACGCTAAGCGCGCGGCACGGGCGGATCCTTAAGGATCGGTTCCCGGCCCTACGGTTTTTGATCGGGGATCGGCGCATTTTCCGCGGGTCTTGCTGAATCTTCCGGACGAGGTGCGGGACGGTGCGAACCGCTCCGGATCGGACTTCTGGCCATTCCTCCGGGCGAGGCGGCAGCGAGGGGGAGACGATGGTCGCTCCTGCTCGGCCAAATCCCTCGTTGGCGCCTCCGGGTTGTTCGGCCCGTGTTCGCCCTATCCCTCGCAGTCCTCGTCGCGGTCCGCTTTCTTCGGGCCTTCCTATTTGCGGCTGTGCCCTCGGGTACTCCGTCAGCGGGGAGAGAGTTGATGGACCCGGGCCCTTGGACCCGGGTTCCGGTCCTGTGGAATCACGCCGCGCCGAAGTGGCGCGACGCTCAAATCGTGAAATAGGTGACCAATCCGATGCGGATCGTCTCCCGGAGAATCGCTCGCGATGACCGAGTTCTTATCGGTCTAGCCAGAGGGCGGTCCGGTCCTCGGGAAAGCGTTCGGAAGGACGTAGGCAACACTTGCCACGTCACAATATGTACTGACGCACTTCTCTCTCATTCTACAATACTATTTTGGTATATTTTGTGTTTTTTTTCGTTTCTTCAAAGTTTCGATCTACAACAAATGTTTCGCTATAACTCTGTAACTATTGTGACGTTGCAGATTTTGCGACGTCACTTTTCCATTATTCTTTACGGCCGGAAAGGCATTTCGAATGGACCGGACCGCCATCTAGCGTACCGAATCGACAGTCGCGAATTTCGAGAGCGCTCCCCGAGGAAATTCCGCATTAATCACCGATCGGCGGCTAATTCAAACCGCGCGCGCCGAGTACGGCAAGTTTCAGGACGTGCCCCGTGCACCACCATCCCTCTCAGGAAGCCTAAGGCGGCTCCCTCCGTGGGATCTCCCCTCGTGATTTGCTGGCCAAACAAAACGTCCAGCGCGCTGGTTCAAAAAGGGCTACTGACACACACGGGCCGAACAACCCGGAGACGACTCAAGCCTCTGAACCCCACCAACATCGGACTTTCCGGAAAGAGGAACTCCACTCAAAAGGTCCTGACGTCGTCTCATCCCGTAGGAAGGGGTTCCATACGCGTGGGTAGTGTAGACGCGCCCTGGGACTGTCTAGGACGCCCCGGTCACCAAGAGGTGGTCGTTATGGAAAATTCGGATGTCGTCTAGGGCCAGAGACCATCCGTGGGAGACCCACACTAATTAAATATTTCGCGTGCGAGACCGACCAATTAGGTATTCCGAATAATGAGCGGGGTGGGGATCGCCGGGTAGATCGCCGTTGCCGAAATATGCGAAGGATCACTGTCGTGCCGCCTACCGTTTCGCAAATACCCAAAAACGTGTGTAAAGAGTGCGAGTCCGAAACCGCAGGATATAGTAGTTCCGGAAAACGGTAAGTCGACCAGTGATCCTTCCCTTTTATTTCGTGAATGTGTTTCGTTTTGAGGATTTCGCTCAAGGGCGATCCGCTTCGCGTATCGTCCTCGATTTCGTGCGGGCCGAAGCGCGTCTCGCCTCGTGTTCGCGGCTCACGCCATTTGTCGCGTCGGAAAAGTGAGTGTAATTTTCGTGGCGTTAGAGTAAACCGTCTATTGATCTCGGTCGCGTAAAATCGCGACGACGGGTATAGCGGGTCGCACTCTCTCTCTCTCCGTTCCGTTCCGGGAATCGACACGGCAGTCAAATTGTAATTGCGCCGTCCATCTGCGTTCGCGAGCAATAGTATCGATTTCCTCGATCGTAATACCGAACTACCGTATTCTCGCGATATTTAAAGAATTGACAAACCCGCGCTGCGAACGTCCACTCGTTCGCTGAACTTGTATGAAGAGCGCGGGCTCTCGGGTCGCGGCCACGTGGCCGCCAAAATTGTAATGCTTGACACCGATTAAATTAATCTCGAGACAAATCGAATTGTCATTTCTGGACCTGCGAGATCCGCTCTGCCGTAAGGGCCGTCCCCGTCCTTCCAGCGTCCGAACCTCTGACCCTTCGCGAATCGCGTAGCGTAACTTGACACTAGGTAACGAAAATTCTCGATTCGCTTCTCTACGAGTAGAAAACCGTCTCGTTTCACGTGGTATCTTCCCGATACCTGGCGCCCGAACATCGGTCTTTCGTATCGCTATCGAGTTTTTGAATCGCGTTTTGTGCCGGGAGGACCTCGTCCGTACGGCCGGCCGAGGCCCGGTCTCAGCGCCTGTAAAATCCCGGAGTTGCATCTCGTTTCGTCCGCGGAAAACGCGCCGGAAAAGAAGCAACGTCACACTATGTATAATAAAAATACATTCAAGTAAATCCTATTGAGTTTTATGTGAGATATCACAATAACAAAAAATGAATACTACTTTCCATTTAAAAAATTTTACTCCCCCCCTCCAAAATTTAATACTTACTAAAATGGCAGCCTCCCTTAACCATTTAATTTACAAAAAAAGTTAGGTCGATATCTTCATTAGATTCTGAGAAAACAGCTTGCAACACTTTATTTGGTACACCCTGTAGATTTGTTTAATCCATCAAAATGTCAAATACTCAACTACTTTATTTTCTCTTTTTGTTTTTGTATCGTCAAAGCCTAGGAAAAGGTTAACTATAAAATATGTTATTAACCTCTTTCTAAATTTTATATTATATGTATGTTCTTTGTACTATATTTTAATTTGAAAAGAGAATGAAGTTGAATGCCAGCTTATAAACTGTATTGTGATTCGTATATATCAAAGCATTTTTTATTACATTTTTAGAATATAAATTATTTTAGAGGATCTACCGAATTAGTGATTGTTAATAATTAGAGATTGTCGCTTTAACTCAAGTTTAATTTACATTAACTATTTATTAAAACGTAAATTTCAATTCTAGAAGCATTCAAATTGTGATAAACAGTAATATTTTCAATGCGAAATTAGTATAATATAAGATAAATATAAAATATAATATAATATAAAGATAAATATAAATATAAATGTAAATATAATATAATATAATATAAAGATAAATATAAATATAATATAAGATTTAGTACAAAATTGCATATTGTTAGAATAATATTCCAACATTCATCATTGTTATTTCAGTCATTTTCAGGTGAATTTTAGCTATTGCTATTAAGACTATAAATTCTAATGAACATATAACAAGAAGTGTGCCTAACATTTATTTTAACGAACAGAACCGAAAAATTAATGACCAAAATTACACGCACGCTTTTTATACAGATTAGTTTAATTATTCCTGCACTGAATATAGCTCTACTATGCGCAGTAAAATTTGTGTTTATGAGTGATTAGTTAGCAAATCTTTTGACGTTTAATGTTTGTAAGCTAAGTTCTTAAATTGAATGTATTTTCTTTTGCTTCAAATTGCTGAGAATTATAAAACTGCAATATAATACACTACTTATTTGCATTTATGCAGTAGACTCGACGATTTTAAGGGAGCGTGTGTAACCTTGTCAGCTTCAAAAAATTCTATATGTCTTCTTTTAAGGTTTGTGTATGCGCAATACTGTGATAAAAGGATTTCCTTTGTTTGAACAAATAACGAAGCTATAACATTGATAATGACAGCACGTCATGTTGTCACACTTGAAACTTTAATTGTGTTTGTGAGACTCACCATCAATTAAACTTGAAATTTTTACAGATAATTCTTTATAAAATTACCCATAATTTAGTGTACAATTTTTTAAATATCGTAACACATTGAACTATTACAAATGTTTTACGAAAAAGAAAGTTTTGTCTTTAACAAGCCGCCATTTCCTTATTTTTTGAAAGTATTAAAAAATTGTACGTTACTTTGAGGATAATTCATTTTTATTTAAGTTGACACAAAAATTTCGGTAAATATTACGTTTCGGAGAGGCACCTCGGATGACCTTGACCTTCACATATGTTTTCAAGGACAACATTCTGAACAACTTTCCTCTATACATCTACCCGTCGCTCGGACTTAGTTTTCGAGATAATTGCAAAACACCTTCATTAAATTTTTGTTCTAAGTACACTTTATTCTTGTACAAACTGTCAAAAGGAGACATAGTACAATTTGATTTGTTAACTTTTTTATAGAAAACGAGCGACGGCTAAACACTCAAGATGGTGTTAAGTCTGGGTTAGGTCTGGGTTATGCTTGGTTAGATTACCAGACCTAACACCATCTTGAGGTCGTACAATTTCAGAGAATGTCTTCGATAACATATGCCCAATCCAAAATCACATTCATTTAAATACGGGCAAATTGCAATATGGTAGCATTGGTATATTTTTGCTCATAACTTATTAATAAAAACCAAGCGACGGCTAAAACCTCTTGGGGGTTACTTAGTATGTCAATACAGCATAAGTTTTAGCCTTCAATACTTAAAATAACTGCTACCTTTTGAAAACTTCTTTTGTTTATAACTTTTTAATAAACAACGAGCTCCGTCAGAAACCTCTTGGGAGTTACTCAGAAAGGTGATCTTGACAACATATGTCAAGGTCAAGGACATCCGAAGTGCCTCCCCGAAACGTAATATCTACCAAAATCTCTTATCTTTTATATAGCAATCTCTTTTAACGTTGGATGCAAACTGAAAAGTTTCTGTTAGACAATGTTGTATAATTGTACTATTTTGTGTTGTTAAATGATGAAAAATACGAGAAAGAACTTAAAATATTGTTTAACCTTTACTATAAAAATCTTGGATTTTTTTGAAAAAAAGGATGTGAGATTCACCTATCTTTTAGGCTTCCATGATTGCATGCACTTTAACACACCATAGCAATCAATATAAATACATATACGAGGTAGCACAACGTAAACGTAAAGAAACCCTACATTCCAACACGAGGGGGACATCTCTAACAGTTGGATAAATTAAATATGCATAAATGAAACCTAAAGCACATAACTTAAAAATAGTTCCTATTAATCAGGAGATTAATTCAACAAGGCGAATCAGTAATTGGCAAAATTTAGAATTCTTTCTCAAATACTTTGTTATAATAAAAGCAATCAAACTTTTATATCTACAAACTTAAAATAACTCAATAAAGAGTAATTTAGTGAAACTGTTGAAACTTATAAACTGATTGGAATAAACTATAATAATAGACTATAAACTGTTGAAAATAATTTGAATAGGAATTAAATGTTCGCATATAAAATACGAAAGAAACTAAATCTACAAGGAGTTATCTTAAGTGAATACATGGAAGGAATCTAATGTTTAGCGATAAAGCGTTAAATTCCGAAGTGGGGGATAGAAGATGATGTGCGGCGAAGAAAACAGTGCAATGCAGTGACCATGTTGTTTAACCAATTTGCACGGCGACGTTTGTAATTTTCACAGATTCGACGACTACTCGGTGGTGCACTAAAGGAGCGACATCTTGACGAAGAGACTAAACATGCAGTGAGTTTTCGCATAATCGTGAAAAAAGAAGAAAATAATCAAGACCAAAGCTAACGTCGATTATATCCCGCGATTCATTTTAGTCGCTTTGAAAAACTCACATTGACATTTAACGAACCTAATAATACTATTTAAAATTCGCTTACTGGTGTAATCATTTTACACCTGCTCTAATATTTCTCTCCTCTGTCTTATGTAATCTATACTTTTACATTAATGTACATCTCTATAAATAATTATCATAAGGAATTGAAACGCTACATTTCACGATTCCGTAACAAAATTAAAGACGATTATATTAGTAACAGTGTCCGGAATTACTATCGGGAATGCTTGTTTTTTCTCTTATTGATATATTTTCTTAGCAACTTTTTTTATGTTTTTATGTAAATTTTGTTGCAGTACAACCGATTTATTTATGTTTTTTTTATAGTTTTTGTTTTAGTTCTTATCTTTTTGTTACGTCTATTGCTTACAATTGTTTCAGTGCCGTATACTCACACTTTTATTCTTACCTTTGCTTTTTTTCCAAACGTGTAAGATGCTTATCTTTGTGTGTTAAACAGATTTTCGTATATTCTGTATATTTGACATCGGCATCACTCATACTTTCTATTATTTATTAAACTGTGTTAGTTAACATCCATATACGGACCGGACGGGCATTTCGTTCCGAAAATAGTGAAACTTCGTAACATCGGTCAGCAAAACCAGAAAACAGAAATTATCTCTAATTCTTACGTAAGTTTTCTGTTCACAACAACGTGTGTATTTTGTTTTGTTTTCTCTTTTTTTTTTGTGTTTTTTCTCTATGTTTTGAATTGCCTTATAAATTGTCGTACGATTTCAATTACTACGATTTCCCATTGTTATTTATGTATATATGTATACTGTGACGTTGCAGATTTTGCGACGTCACTTTCCCATTATCGGGTGCGGCCGAAACGGCATTTCGAAGGGACCGGACCGCCATCTAGCGTACCGAATCGACAGTCGCGAATTTCGAGAGCGCTCCCCGAGGAAATTCCGCGTTAATTACCGATCGGCGGCTAATTCAAACCGCGCGAGCCGAGTACGGCAAGTTTCAGGACGTGCCCCGTGCACCACCAGCCCTCTCAGGAAGCCTAAGGCGGCTCCCTTCGTGGGATCTCTTTTCGTGAACTACCGAAAACGTCCAGTGCACTGGTGAAGAAAGGGATCGCCAACACACACGGGCCGAACAACCCGGAGACGGCTCAAGCCTAGAACCCCACCAACATCGGACTTTCCTCCTCAGGAACTCCACCTAAAAGGCCTTGAAGTCGTCTCATCCCGCAGGAAGGGGTTCCATACGCGTGGGTGGTGTGGAAGCATCCTGGGTCGTCTTAGACACCCCGGTCGCCACACGGCGATCGTTATGGCAAATCCGGATGTTGCCTAAGGCCAAGGGCCATCCGTCGGAGACCCACAAAACTAATGATTTTGCGTGCGAGACCGACCAATTAGGTATTCCTAATAATGAGTAGGGTGGGGATCGCCGGGTAGATCCTCGTTGCCGAAATCGCGAAGGATCACTGTCGTGCCGACTCCCTAAATGACGCGACATACTCCTAAAAACCAGTTATCGTTAGTGTCCGAACGGAATACGCCACCTACGAAACGGTAAGTCGATTCAGTGATCCTTCCCTATTTAATTTCGTGAATGTGTTTCTTTTGAGAATTTCGCGTAAGGACGATCCGATTCTCGTATCGTCCTCGAGTCGCGCGAGTCGAGGCGCATCTCGCCTCGTGTTCGCGGCTCACGCCATTTGCCGGCGTTGTGAGCCTGAAATTTAGTCACGTAACGGAAGTTTTCCTCGGAGGAGTCGCGTCGGAAAAGTGAGTGTAATTTTCGTGGCGTTAGAATAAACCGTCTACGGATCTCGGTCGCGTAAAATCGCGACGACGGGTATAGCGTGCTCGCGGGAGCGAGCGAGAACCAAGATCGCAAGCCGTCGCACGCTCTCTCTCCGTTTCGTTCCGGGAATCGACACGGCAGTCGAATTGTAATTGCGCCGTCCAGCTGCGTTCGCGAGCGATAGTATCGATTTCCTCGATCGCAATACCGAACTACCGTATTCTCGCGATATTTAAGGAATCGACAAACCCGCGCTGCGAGCGTCCACTCTTTCGCTGAACTTGTATGAAGAGCGCGGGCTCTCGGGTCGCGGCCACGTGGCCGCCAAAATTGTAACGCTTGACACCGATTAAATTAATCTCGAGACAAACCGAAGTGTCATTTCTTGACCTGCGAGATCCGCTCTGCCGTAAGGGCCGTCCCCGTCCTTCCAGCGTCCGAACCTCTGACCCTTCGCGAATCGCGTAGCGTAACGTGATACTCGGTAACGAAAATTCTCGATTCGCTTCTCTACGAGTAGAAAACCGTCTCGCTTCACGTGGTATCTTCGCGATACCTGGCGCCCGAACATCGATCTTTCGTATCGCTATCGAGTTTTCGAATCGCGTTTTGTGCCGGGAGGACTTCGTCCGTACGGCCGGCCGAGGCCCGGTCTCAGCGCCTATAAAATCCCGGAGTTGCATCTCGTTTCGTCCGCGGAACGCGCGCCGGAAAAGAAGCAACGTCACAAATTGGCGCCCGAACAGGGACCTCTCTCAGAGGTTACTTTATTACCGGGGAGAGGCGCGGGAAGTACGAGGGACTCTCGCAGAAAAGTCGCGATAAGATTCCGCAGAGGCACCGGCGCGAGTCGTGCGACGCTGTAAAGGTCCCGAAAATTACACTCTACTCACCGCCCCACGGAGACCACGCTCAATTTTTTTGTGTGTTTTTTTTAATAGCGTTTTCTCCGAGCGATCTTCTCGAGGAGAAGAAAAAAAAAAAAAATGTATCGCCTGCGACTACGTAGTTAATTTTGTTTCTTTTTTTTGTTGTATTTACGGGTTAGTTATCGTATTTATCTATTGATTATCTATTGCTTATTTATTGGATTATTTATTGCTTATTTATTGGTTTTATTATTGAGTATTTATTCAGTATTTATTGGCGTTATTATTGATTATTTATTGACTATCTATTGCGTATTGATGGGATTGATTATGGTATCACTTATTGTATGCCGCATTTGGATATTGTATTGGGTTTGTACGCCCTGAGGGGACACTCGGTAGAGACTACGTGCCGTTTGTAGTTTGTTTTTTTTTGTTTTTCTTACTCGCAGAAAGCCGACGACAAAAATTCGGTACGACACTCCGTTTAAAATCTTCGCGAAGACCCTACACGTTGGAGCACGAGAGGATTCGAAAATTCCGTTACGCCGGCCTCAAAATATCGCTCTCGACCGTGACTGGAAAATTTTTTTTTGTTTTGAAATTATCGTCGATCGTTCGAGACACGTCGCACGTTGCGGCCTACGTAACCGCGTTTCGGTTGCGAGGTAACGGGGAACGTCGCGACCGGGCAGGGAACGTAAACAATTTCGCCGGCACCGTTACCGTGTAGTTGGGCGAATTTGAATTCGTAGGTCGGTCGAGAAAATAACAGCCAAACCGTCACGAACGATCTATAGGGTGGGCGCGAAATGTCGTCCGAGTCGATCGCGAGCGCGAGCGTCCATACTGGCCGCGAAAAAGGTGCCAAGGGACCCGAGGTGCTTATCGTCGGGGCGGACCCACAAGCCGACCCTCGCGAAAGCCCGCAACAGTTCCCGCACTCCCCGTATTCGGACGAGCCCCGTCACGTTTCGACTCTGATCGTCCACCCACACATGACGATGGAAAATCCCGATCCGTTAGATTGGCACCCGCCGATCTCGCGTTTCGGAGGGCACCCCGAATCGCCGATTCCGCGATTCGTGGAAAATTCCATTCCAATAAGGACGGCGATTCCGCCGACCTCGCATTTCCGAGAAAATCCCGAGTCGCCTGTTGTACGGTCCGTAGAAAATCCCGCGCCGGAAATCCCGCATCCCACGATGCCGCTACATCGTTCCGCGGGGGTCGACCGCTATCCGCCCGCGCCGGAGGAGAGACGTTATTCAGTTGCCGCGTATGACATTTTACGCAAGTGGCATTTAAAATTTTCGGGGAGGCCGGACGAGGACGCGGAGGCGTTCCTCGACCGGTTGGCCGAAATGCGTCAGTGTTCGAATGTAGCGGACTCCGATCTTTTGCGTTGTTTGCCGATCTGTCTATCCGGTGTGGCGGCGCGGTGGTATACAACGTGCGAGGGGATTTCCACGTGGGAGAAATTCGTTGCCGCCTGGCAAGAAAACTTCCAGGATCCCGATTATCAGGAATTTCTAGAGCGCGATATTCGTCTACGGAGACAGGGTCCCGACGAGCCGGTACGCGATTACCTCGCGAACATGAAAGCGTTAATGAAAAAGCTGCGACCGCCGTGGCCAGAGGAAAAGCGCGCGAAACGAATTTACTGGGGCTCGCGAGACGAAATACGGTTCGCGGTTTCGTTTAACGAACGTTCGACTCTCGCAAAACTGGAAGCAGACCTCCGCGAGGCGGAGAGAAATTCCATGTTCACGAGAAGCGAAGTATACCGGTCAACGGCTCTCGTCAACCGCGAGTTCGATTATGACCCGCACCTTTATCGTCAGCGGCCAAAAACGTTCGGACGCGAGGGAAAATTTCGAGCCGTGCAATACGATTCCGTAAATGCCGTCCAGATCACCAGCAATCGCGGGATCGATGACGAGCTAGATCGCGTCGGCCCCTCTCGACCCCGGGAACCCCGTACCGCGCTACCGTCTACCGTGCAGCCGCGTCGTCCCGCTCCGCAGCCCGCGCGTCTAAGTCGCGATGATCCAAGCCAGCAGCAAGCGAGTCGGCCGCGCGCGGGATCCAGCTCGAACAGCTGCTCCCCGCCGATCGATATTTCGCCCCGCCGTGTCGCTCTTCCCTCGGCTAGACAACCGAGAGCAGACGACACGTGTTGGAACTGCCGAAAGCCAGGGCACAGATCGCGCGAATGCCGTGAGGCACCGCGCATGCATTGTTTTCGCTGCGGCGCACTTGACGTCACAGTGCAGCGCTGCCGCCGATGCAATCCGGTTCCGGGAAACGCGAAATCGAACCGAGCGTGGGGCCCAGACCGGTTCGATATGAAATAATTTCGGCCCGAATTTCAGCACAAACAGCGGAAAAATTTTTCGCGCCGCGACCGTCTCTTCTCGTTCTCGCCGCGAAAATTGGTAAACATGCCGTACAGGTATTAATCGATTCCGGTTCTACCGTCTCGTTCATAAGTCGTGCTGTCATCGAACGACTGGGAAAGGACGTAGAAATTTTGCGTACAGAGCGACCGTGCTATTTTCTCTTGGCCACAGGCGTTGTCGATCGCGCTACCGAAGAAGCGCGTTTTAAGTTACGGATTAAGGACTGCACCTGCGAAGTGTCTGCCAGAATCCTCGATAATCTCGTGAATCCGGTTTTGTTAGGAATTGACTTCATCGCAAAATTCG
This sequence comes from Sphecodes monilicornis, assembly GCA_913789915.3. Lineage (NCBI taxonomy): Eukaryota > Metazoa > Arthropoda > Insecta > Hymenoptera > Halictidae > Sphecodes > Sphecodes monilicornis. The sequence continues at coordinate 882,026 of OU565289.1, forward strand.
GTATCGTTGTCGAGTATCACCGTGCCGTCTGGCACTTTGCATCGCGGCCGCGGGTAGAATTTCCTTTCGGTTCAGTTTCTCGAGATCTCCTCTGTTGCGGTTTACAATTATTATCGGAGGACGAAAAGGAGCGATTACGCAAATTTCTCGCACCGGCACTGAAAGACTTTGAAAATTTAAAAGGGGTGACCGATCTTACCAAACATACTATCGAGGTAGGAGACAGTCGACCTATAAAACAACGGTTTTATTCGGTGTCGCCGATCGTAAGAGACGCGATTTTTAAGGAAGTGGATAAATTACTCGCGGAGGACATTATCGAACCATCCGAGAGCGAGTGGTCCAATCCTATCGTAATGGTAAAGAAACCGAACGGCTCGTACCGATTTTGTTTAGATTTTCGCAAAGTCAACGAAGTGTCGAAGAAAGATGCGTATCCGCTGCCCATTATGACGAGCATTCTAGATAAATTACGTGCCGCGAAATACATTTCCACCCTCGATCTCAGCCAGGCGTATTTCCAGATACCGCTCGATGAAGCGAGTAAAGAAATCACGGCCTTTACCGTTCCGGGTAAAGGATTATTTCAATTCAAGCGTATGCCGTATGGGCTCACGGGAGCCCCGGCTACATTCCAGCGTTTGCTTGACCGCTTAATCGGGCCGGAAATGGAACCCTACGCTTTCGCGTACTTAGATGACATAATTATCGCGACCGCTACCTTTGATGAACATCTCGAATGGCTGGAGCGAGTTCTCGGAAAAATTAAATCGGCCGGTCTGATAGTTAACCCCGACAAATGCGAGTTCTGTCGAGAAGAGGTACGATATTTAGGATTTGTTGTCGGTAGGGAAGGGTTGAAAGTAGACCAGGATAAAGTCGCGCCCGTTTTGTCATTTCCAGTTCCGAAGACGATAAAACAATTACGGCGATTTCTAGGAATGGCTTCGTGGTATCGAAGGTTTATTCCGGATTTCGCCACCGTCGCGGAACCCTTAAACACCTTACTGCGAAAAGGACAAGCGTGGGAGTGGAAAGACGGCCAACAAGCCGCATTTGAAAAAGTTCGTTCGTCAATCGCGACCGCTCCAACCCTTTCGTGCCCGCATTTCGACGTACCCTTCGTCCTTCAGACAGACGCGAGTACCGTAGGACTCGGAGCCGTGTTGGTACAAGAGATCGAAGGTGTCGAAAGAGTTATCGCTTTCGCTAGTCGTTCCTTAACTACCGCCGAACGAAAATATTCCGCAACCGAACTAGAATGTCTCGCTATCGTCTGGGCCGTACAGAAATTTCGTCCGTATTTGGAGGGCTACCATTTTTCCGTAATTACCGACCATAATAGCTTGCGTTGGCTACGGACTTTAAAGAACCCGTCCGGAAGGCTCGCGCGCTGGGCGTTACAGTTGTTGGAATATGATTTCGACATCTCGTATCGACAAGGCGCGTTAAATCGCGTACCGGACGCATTATCGCGTATGTTCGAGGACGAGGAACCGGAACGAACCGAGGGGGAAACCGCGGCTGCCGTGCGCCTCGACTGGTACGAGGAAAAATTTCGTGTCGTGGAAGAGAGCCCGGAGAAATATCCCGACTGGTCGGTTAGAGGGGGGCAACTGTACCATCGCCGTACCGATCCGCTGATTGCGGAGGTTCTCGGTCGCGATTTCGACGAGTGGAAACTCGTCGTGCCCGCCGACAAACGCGCGGAAATATTGCGAGAAGCACACGACGAGGAGCAAGCGGGCCATCTCGGCGTCGAGAAAACTTATCACCGCGTTGCCACCAGGTATTTCTGGCCTGGCATGTTCCGTACCGCGGTCGAATACGTGCGACGCTGCCCTACGTGCCAGTTAACGAAGGTCGAGCAAGCACCCCCTTCAGGGCTCATGGGGAGGCGTCGTATCGAGGCCCCGTGGATGGTCGTCGCCGCGGACATTATGGGTCCGTTTCCTCCCAGTCGTGCTGGCTTCTCGTACTTGTTAGTAGTCCAAGATCTATTCACGAAATGGGTGGAGTGCTGTCCTCTTCGACGAGCCACGGGTATTAAAATCTCCGAGGCCTTAGAAACTCTCGTCTTTTCGCGCTGGGGAACCCCAGAAGTACTACTAACAGACAACGGAACCGAATTCGTGAATAAAGCGATTCACGAGCTCGCGAAAACATACGGTATCGCGATAACAACCACGCCGCCTTACCACCCGCAGGCGAATCCCGTTGAACGGGTTAATAGGATACTGAAAACGATGATTGTCGCGTACATCGGAAAAGACCATCGCGAATGGGACGCGAATTTACCGAAATTTCGCTTCGCGTACAATACTGCTTACCATTCGGTGCTCCGAGCGTCCCCGGCCTTTCTGAATTTCGGAAGAGAGCCAAAGCCGAGTTCGTGTCACCGGGACGAGACAGAGGTTCCGTTAGACCTCGAGGTGGCGCCAACAGAGGGGTGGAAGGGGCGCATGGCGAACTTGTCCACCCTACGCCACTGGGTCGCGGAAAACCTCGAGAAGGCGTACGAAACACAGGCGGGTTATTACAACCTACGTAGGCGCGACGTACGCTTCGAGGTTGGGGACGCCGTATTGAAGAAGAATAGGGTTCTGTCGTCGGCCGCGAATAACGTCGCCGCGAAACTATGTCCCAAATACAACGGACCATTTATCGTGGCCAAACGGCTATCCGCGGTGGTTTATCGGCTCCGGACACCGGGGGGAAAAGAAGTCGGAAAAGCGCACGTGTCAGACCTTAAGGCGTACAAACCTTAGGGACCACCGATACCACGCCTTATCAAATAGTATCGCCCCTGATAGATGCCACTACGACCGAGCCGTGATATAACGGCAACCTACGAGCAGCTGCAGCGGGATCTCCAGAGGATCCAGCGGCACCTGAGGGCCCTGGAGGAGCTCCTCCCACGTCCCGCCGACCCTCCCGAGGCCGACCTGCTGGGACCCCTGGACGAGGGGGAGGGGGCACTCCCCGAGCCCCTGGAGCCCTACGAGAAGGGACCCCAGAGGGACCCTCCCCACGATAAGCTCGGCCCCCCACGCAAGGACCTCCCGCGGGACCTAAGCACCGTCGCCGACCCCGACGCGTGCTGGAACTGCGGCGACTATGGGCACCGCAGCCGACGGTGCCCAGAGCCACCGCGGACCCACTGCTACCGGTGCGGCCGCCGTAACTGCACCGTCCGGTCATGCCTGACGTGCGGACCCCGCTGGCGGCGAGAAGGGCCCAACCACCCGGGACCGGCAAAGGGTGCGAACACCTAAGGGTACACCCTACCAAACAAAAAAAAAAGAAATAAAGACAATTTCATATACAACATACACCAGCGTAGGTTCTTCGGAAGCACAACCCTCCGAACCCATCCCACTTCCCCACGGCTCCGTATACCCAGCATGCTACGTAGGATAAGTATTCTGGAACATTGTGCAAGTTGGGCGTGTGTTTGTCCGTTGGTGCGGGGTACCTCGTGTACAGGAAGACTTCCGAAGGGAGAAGCTCAGTTTTTTTTTCTTTTGTTTTTTTTTTCGAGCTAAGGATCACTGTAGTCGGCTACCGAGCGGTGGTCCGGTCCACTTTTAAGGGGGGGGGAGTTGTGACGTTGCAGATTTTGCGACGTCACTTTCCCATTATCGGGTGCGGCCGAAACGGCATTTCGAAGGGACCGGACCGCCATCTAGCGTACCGAATCGACAGTCGCGAATTTCGAGAGCGCTCCCCGAGGAAATTCCGCGTTAATTACCGATCGGCGGCTAATTCAAACCGCGCGAGCCGAGTACGGCAAGTTTCAGGACGTGCCCCGTGCACCACCAGCCCTCTCAGGAAGCCTAAGGCGGCTCCCTTCGTGGGATCTCTTTTCGTGAACTACCGAAAACGTCCAGTGCACTGGTGAAGAAAGGGATCGCCAACACACACGGGCCGAACAACCCGGAGACGGCTCAAGCCTAGAACCCCACCAACATCGGACTTTCCTCCTCAGGAACTCCACCTAAAAGGCCTTGAAGTCGTCTCATCCCGCAGGAAGGGGTTCCATACGCGTGGGTGGTGTGGAAGCATCCTGGGTCGTCTTAGACACCCCGGTCGCCACACGGCGATCGTTATGGCAAATCCGGATGTTGCCTAAGGCCAAGGGCCATCCGTCGGAGACCCACAAAACTAATGATTTTGCGTGCGAGACCGACCAATTAGGTATTCCTAATAATGAGTAGGGTGGGGATCGCCGGGTAGATCCTCGTTGCCGAAATCGCGAAGGATCACTGTCGTGCCGACTCCCTAAATGACGCGACATACTCCTAAAAACCAGTTATCGTTAGTGTCCGAACGGAATACGCCACCTACGAAACGGTAAGTCGATTCAGTGATCCTTCCCTATTTAATTTCGTGAATGTGTTTCTTTTGAGAATTTCGCGTAAGGACGATCCGATTCTCGTATCGTCCTCGAGTCGCGCGAGTCGAGGCGCATCTCGCCTCGTGTTCGCGGCTCACGCCATTTGCCGGCGTTGTGAGCCTGAAATTTAGTCACGTAACGGAAGTTTTCCTCGGAGGAGTCGCGTCGGAAAAGTGAGTGTAATTTTCGTGGCGTTAGAATAAACCGTCTACGGATCTCGGTCGCGTAAAATCGCGACGACGGGTATAGCGTGCTCGCGGGAGCGAGCGAGAACCAAGATCGCAAGCCGTCGCACGCTCTCTCTCCGTTTCGTTCCGGGAATCGACACGGCAGTCGAATTGTAATTGCGCCGTCCAGCTGCGTTCGCGAGCGATAGTATCGATTTCCTCGATCGCAATACCGAACTACCGTATTCTCGCGATATTTAAGGAATCGACAAACCCGCGCTGCGAGCGTCCACTCTTTCGCTGAACTTGTATGAAGAGCGCGGGCTCTCGGGTCGCGGCCACGTGGCCGCCAAAATTGTAACGCTTGACACCGATTAAATTAATCTCGAGACAAACCGAAGTGTCATTTCTTGACCTGCGAGATCCGCTCTGCCGTAAGGGCCGTCCCCGTCCTTCCAGCGTCCGAACCTCTGACCCTTCGCGAATCGCGTAGCGTAACGTGATACTCGGTAACGAAAATTCTCGATTCGCTTCTCTACGAGTAGAAAACCGTCTCGCTTCACGTGGTATCTTCGCGATACCTGGCGCCCGAACATCGATCTTTCGTATCGCTATCGAGTTTTCGAATCGCGTTTTGTGCCGGGAGGACTTCGTCCGTACGGCCGGCCGAGGCCCGGTCTCAGCGCCTATAAAATCCCGGAGTTGCATCTCGTTTCGTCCGCGGAACGCGCGCCGGAAAAGAAGCAACGTCACAATACATATACATATATTACTGGAATATAGAAGTTCTAATTTTTGTTTATTATCGGATCATTATTTCAACTATGTCACAGCTGGTAGTATGACTAACCATTATCAATTACAGCTTCATTGTTATAAGTTCTATAAACGTATACTGTGTACTACGTAAGTAAAAATCGTAATAATTAAAATCACGGTACATACCTGTTTTAACAATAAATTGTGGATTAACTACTGTGTCTTTATATTATTGCATTTCTGAATTATTAATTTATCGCTGAACACAGCAAAGTGTTGCAATAAGTATTCGATTCATAATAAACTTAAATTAAAATATGTATACGTCATTAATTCTGTTAGATGTCCAAAACGATTAAAACAATTTAAAAATACTCATGATAAAGTTAAAACGTTGTTGAATTAATTTTTTCTTCAATCAAACTTTTGTCATCTTTTAATATTTAAATCTAAAAAGTAATAAATTATAAAACCAAAATGCAACATTCTTGCAAGTGAAAGGCAGACATATTTTAACGTTTCTGTCATACATAAAATATTATATTGCTTCTAATTCTTCATAACATGAAAAATAAATATTATTGTGAACAATCCCATTACTAAGTACTTAACATAAATTTTTAATTATTGTATTAGGGTAAGTAACAATTAATTCCTCGCCCCGTAATTAAACAAATACACACAGTCGGCATAAAAACTAATGATTAAAGAAAAACCGTGAGCCATCCATGACACTATTGTTTTGTAGAACAAAACACAATTCTAAAACGAAATAAGTACTATTTTGTATGTACCTCAAAAGTTACTATGGTTCGTATCCACCACACACTATTCGTATCCCTCAAAGTTTATTTGAGGCTCATTGACATGCAGTTCAAAAAAAATTGTGGAATACTTATTAGTGCACAAAGAATGATACGTGTGCGTTCATATTAATCACTGCTATGCTAACTCTCCTGCCATTTATTTCAGACCCATTAGCACTGGATCTTGAAATCATTGCTGCCTTTTGCCTCTCTATTATGCAAATCCATCTGTATGTTTTACTATAAAGGTTACGCCCTCGATCGAAAGACAAAGAGAATTCTAATCATTCTTTCTGTCCTACGTTTCCGTGTAGATGGAAAAAGTATTTAGTCACGCTTGGAGAGGACGCCATGGTACCGAAACCCAAGAAAACTTGGAGCATTTGACCGAGAGGCAAACATCTCCAGAACAAATTCAAGTCCAATATATTGATGATGAGCAGGTATGTTTAATTATGACCTAGTTGACTGATTATCAAAATAATATCTTAGTTGTACAATCTTTGCTGGTCCAATAATCTAATATGATGTTTTTTAACCTCCTTATCGTACCACTCAACATATTTGTTTCTGATGGTATCGCGGCCAATATGTTTATAATATAAATTTCTTAAAAGCTAAGTAAAGTAAAACCACTATATCATTCGTTCGTGGACCGCCGTCAAGGTAACGCGGATATACATATAAACACGATCCCGAACGCGAGTGACAAGTGACTGTGACCTAGATATCGATTTTCGTTACACCTGATTTTGCCCAAGGAAATCTATTACCACCGTTTACTCGACTCTTATAAAATTACAAGCAATTAGCTGTGTATCAGTGTAGTGCACTAAATGACGAATTGCCTTCAAGGCAATTCCGGAAAGGCCTCTGAGTACAGGAGCCATTCCATTCGATCACTAACTCGAAACAATTCACCTCTCAGTTCTACCAAAGTAAGTTACGCCACTGTTACACAACATAACATGTTCCCAAAGAAAGACCAAGTAATCATTATGGAAACCAAGGATGGTATCGAATTAAAAGACTACATCAAGGCAATTGGAAACCTAACAAACGCAACGAACATTCGTTTCGTACCACGTATCTCCAATAGAATTTGCATTTTTAGCATTCAAAACCATAGCGGAAGAAATTACAAATAAATTCACTAAAATCATAATCGGAGATAAATCAGTTGGAATCCGCTCTTTACTAGTAAACAACGAAAGAATCATACTCTCCAACGTGTAAATACTGGACAACCTACAAGTCCGAAGAAAATCTTCTGTTCAAATATCCTCAGTTTCAGATGACAAGTATACATCCACTCCGACGATATAACAAAAATACCAGAATCCATCCAAGTTAACTATGAAGGTACTACGTACTGGATATATTCTACATCTGATAATTTCAAATGCTTCCTATGCAAGAAGGATGGCCATCTCGCAAAGAATTGCCCAACCGAAGGAACCTACGACACAGTCCACCTTGGAAAAAGATCAATCTTATAAATCTTAGAAAAAAATGAATGAAAAATGAATCAGTGAAATTAATGCAAATAGACCAAACGGACCACCACAAACCCACAATCACAACCCTTCTGCTCCCAACAGGACAGACCAAAAGAGCAAGATCCGATTCCAGCATCACAAATTCTCAAGAGTCGTCTACACCCAACCACACAACAAGTTTCTCCCTCTCAATTTCCCTCTCCGTCAACCTTTCCATTCAAACCCCCAAAGAAGAAATTTATGAAATCCAATGCCACAGCAGTAAATTCAAAATCACTCGAAGAAATGCTAGAACTAGCAAAGAAAGTTCTAGACCATCCAGAGTCCCCACTGTAGAAAAGTTCTCGGAAATGATCATAAACGCAGCGACCCAGTCCATACCCCAAACTAAAAGTAACAAGGAAAAGAAAAATGTTTCACGCTTTCAATTGATTCAAGCGACACAAAACCGACGCAAACGGAATCCAATACTCAAAATGCAGAGCCATTGCAAGAAAAACTATGAAACAAAACAAAAAGAACTCTTGGATGAATTATGTTTCAAGTCTAAACCATAACACCTCAGATATCGAAATATGGAAAAAACTAAAAGCTATAGACGGAAACACGAAATCAAATGAATTCAAAAGTATCATCTCACCCGAAAAGTCTATACTCTCAGACCCACGCGTGATTGCAAATTGCTTCGCCAACACCTTTGCTAAAAATTCAAGTGATGCCAATCACACATCGGCTTTCCATAACTTCAAGATTCAGTACGACCAACAAACACTTACAAATAATCAATTCGAACCCGACCTTACGCCTGAAATGAACGTTGCAATCAGCCTTAAGGAACTTCTAGAAACAATAAAAACTTGAAAAAATTCGAGCCCAGGTCTAGACCAAATCCCCAAAATATTCATTAAAAATCTACCAACGAAAGCCATTATTTATCTTCTAAAACTATACAATTCTATATGGCTAAACAATACAATTCCACAGCAATGGAGAGAAGCTATTGTTCTGCCCATCCCCAAACCAAATAAGAAAAAAAACCACATCAACAGTTTTAGACCCATAGCATTAACTTGCTGCCTTTGTAAAATAATAGAAAAAATTATAAACAAACGTCTCCGTTGGTACCTAGAAAAAAACGAAACCGTGGTTACGAGAGTCGCCCCAACGCGCCGCACGCGGTACATACTGCAAGCAGTAGGCACGGGTCTGAGGAGCTCGGAGGACTATGGCCGCCACGGGGAGCGAGACGCGCGGGCGGGAGAAGTAAGCGTCTCCTGCGAATTTGCCTCCAAGTGAGCTACTTCTGGCCATGCCTGAAATACACCAACGCAAACAGAATTCGATTTTTCTAAGAAATATGAACTCCCAACCACCATGAAAACAGTTCGAAAACATGAACAAATATCCCGACTACTCAACTATATTTACAGATGGCTCAAAAAATGTAACCAACGCCGGATACGCAATCTTAACCGCTAAAGGAAACTCAAAATTTAAACTTCCACACTACTATAGCATCTACTCATGTGAAGCCTTTGCAATCCTCGAAGGTTTAAAACATATAGAGACAACATCCAAAAACATTGATTCTGCAACAAACCATAACACTTCGATCAAATTCATAATCTACGCCGATTCCATGAGTGTCTTGGATGCAATAGAAGTGGATAACTACGTCCTCCCTTTAAATCATCAAATAACTGCACAATACAATAAATTAATTCATAATAAACCTTCCACTGAAATTGTGCTGGGATGGGTCCCATCCCACGTTGGAGTTATTGGCAACGAACTAGCAGATCAAGCAGCAAAACTAGCAACAGAACCACACCTTGCAGAATGAGACGTACCTGTGTTCCACAAAGTGGTTGCAAAGAACTTTGCCAAAGCCCTATGGGACAAATGGAAAAATGTATGGAAAAATTCTCGCCAGACCCAGATATACCGTGTTAGAAAAGCCAACTATGAATTCAACCCCGCTGGCGTTTTTAACAGGAAAGAACCAGTAGTAATCAACAGAGTGAGACTGTGACACACAAACCTCACCCACTCATATTTAACCCTCTGTCTACCGCAAAAAAAACTTTCATTATCTACCGTACTGGGTAGATGGGTCCAATGGACCCGCGTGGTAGACAGAGGGTTAATTAAAAACCAGGATAAATCTAAATGTAATAGATGCTACACAATAAACACACATCAAGAAAGAAGAAGATACAAAATTCCAGGAAACATCAAGGACGCAACCGTCTCAAACGAATCTTGCGAAAAACTAATAAAATTCTTGAAGCACACAAAATTATTCAACGAATCTAAATTATAAATGACCACCTAATTGTAAACTTATAGTTACTAATAACCCTTGCGAGGTTGATGCAACTTTAAAAAAAAGAAAGCCACTATACATATAATAAACTGTATGTATACTGTATACAGTGCGGCATGCGTCGAAATTTCGAGAATGTAACGCGGGGCGGCGAGCATTTCGAAGCTTCTCGAGATTAGGTTGTAGTCGACCACGCGGGGAAGCGACGCGTGGTAACACCGAAGAACGCCTAATAACCGCGTTGTTGATTCCCGCGCTCGCGGATAGCAACGATTAGGTATAAATTGGCTCACAGAGGCCACGGCCTCTTTTGCTATTCCGAGAGAGAGGACAAGGTAAGACCATCTCCCGCTCTCGGACGGCAAACTCGACTCCGGCAGGAGAGTTCGGCAGGAATATCTGCACGCCTGCCGGAGGAACGGGAGAGTACATGATCCCGTTCTTGGCCGCTCGTTCGACAAGGAGAGATCGGCGATAATACCAGGACGCCTGTCGGACGAGACAGGACACAGCACCTTCTGGACGCTCGAGTATTACAGGACGGGAGTGTTCGGGAGAATAGCTGGCCAAACTGTAATAGTTTATGTTTTATGGTGGTTGCCAGGGGCATCCAAGGTATGTTAGAACAAACAAAATGCGGACAGTACCTCACAGACTGTAAACCAAGCAACATATACTCAGATTTAATCAATCATATTGTTATAAAGCCCTACAGAAATCACTCATAGGTTTCATGATACATGTTACAATGAATGTAGTCCAGCATCGGCGAATCAACATTGCTTGCAACGGTCAGATAATTTCTATAATCACTAGGTTTATTCGCTTTCAGCTTTTTTATCTTTGTACCTTTCTCTTTGCACATTTCTTTTAACCTTTAGTTTTTGATTTTTTATTGATCTATTATTGATATAAAATAATCCGATATTTTGAAGCACGTGTTTCAACGCTGGTGTCACATGACAAACGGAACAGGATCGGTAATATAGAGTTTGTGGTTATAATAATATTTTATTATATTAACACCTATTTAGCCAGACCTGTTTCGAGCAAATTTCCGAGCAATGTTTGTATCACACTTTGCGAGCAAAAGGCGATCAATTCGGTGCCAAACCATGCACTCGTTTAAAAGGGCAGATCGGTCGCACTGAAAGCAAACTCTGAGATAAGATCTAGGGCTAATTCGGAAGAAACAACGTTGTAACAGGAAAATGAAATTTTATTAGGTATCTAAATTATACAATTTATTTTTCATTATTTTCTTCCTCTTTTCTGTTTCACAGCAAGGTTTTCTCCGATTTTGCTCGATATTTATTCTTAGAGCAAGGTTAGGTCCGCTCTTAGTGTGACCGACCTGCCCTATTAAACGAGTGCAAAGTTTGGCATGGAGCTTGGCAGTCAAATATCGAGCCAAATGTGGGAACAGATGGCTTGGTATTTGACGCCAAATCAATAGCAAATTGCTTACTAGGCAATGTGGAAATAATGACGATATAAGGGATAGCGGGTCAGCAGAATGTGGTGAAAAGACAGAACAGATGAGCATATCGATACTGTTATCCTTATTCGATAATACGCATGGATCGTAGAGTAAAAAACGGGACATTTTTAATTATTGTGTGACGGTTACATCCGCCCTGGCGCGAGACTATCTCACCGAAGCGCCGCCGCCGGAACCCCGCACCCGCCGCGCGTACCTACCGCCTGACCGTTCCCGTACCGAACTTCCTCGCCCAAGTGGTGAAATAATAACAGGAGTCCCTCCACCTCAGTGTCGAAACGCCGAATAGGAAACAACCCGGCCCAAGTGGTGAAATACCGACAGGAGTCCCTCCACCTCAGTGTCGAAACGCCGAGTAGGAAACAACCCGGCCCAAGTGGTGAAACACCGATGGGAGTCCCTCCACCTCAGTGGCGGATCGTCGAGCAGGACACAACCAGGCCCAAGTGGTGGAATACCGACGGGAATCCCTTCCTCCGCAATGGCAAAATGCCGAGCCGGAACCGGTCCGAATCGCAGTGGCGACAGCCAAGCGAGATCCCACATCACAATCAGAAACACAGCATACGCCGCGCACCCGAGCGGCGCCTCCAAGGAACCACCGAGAGATACCGACCGACCGCCGATAGACTCACCGGCCCGCCATTCGAGGTTCCGGAATCCTGGACGGCCTACCGAAGCGGCAATTCCTCCACCCCGAGCAACCGTCGCAAATGGTTGTCGCTACCCGTTGTTTTCCTTGGTTTTTATTGTTTCTATTTACATGTTCGCTCTACCGTGGTTCGTTCTGATCGGAACTGTAGGTTTAGGACCTCCCCTTGGGTGGCCCGTAGGTGGAGCCAACCTCCTGGGTAGGGGATCGGGTAGCGGCGACCGGGTCGTAGTCCATCCGGATGTTAAAGCTGCCGGGATTGTCTTCTTCCACCATCGCTACCACTGGTTGTGGTTGGGGGGTGATTGCGGCCGGTAGCCCCGCTGTGGCTGCAGTGGGCGTGGGGTTTTCGGCGGCGTTTGAGGGATTGGAAGGGCTGAGGGGTCGCTCCTCGTACAGCGCCAATATTTCGTCCAGCTCCTGCAGGTCGGAGAGGTCATCTCTGTCGTCGCTGGTGGGCGAATCTGGTGCCGGTGGTCCTCGGTGGCGTCCGGAGCGTTCTGGTGGTCCTCGCCGGGGCGGTAGTTCGGTCGCCTGTTCCTGCCTTCTGCTTCCGGCGTCTGGCCGGTGTCGTGTCCGCGCCTCGAGCGAACAGGATGCAGTGTTCCCTCTTAGAGGGATTGCAGAGGTCCTGCTGGCTGTGTGGGAATATCTTTGCATTCCTCGCATGGCTACTCGTTATTCTTCCTATGGATGGTTTGCCGCCCTTTATATTCGCGGCGTGCTCTTCTTGACTTGCGAAAGTCCTGGATTGATTCGTCCTGGCGGCCTCCTCGTGGTCGTGCGTCCACCCAGCGTCGTCTTGTTGACACGGCTGCAGGTCCTGCACTTGGACTCGATGGCGAGTCCCCCGGCCGGCCTGTACGACAACCACCATTGGCCCGAGGATTTTCCAGACTTGGTACGGTCCGGAGAATTTCGACGCCAGTTTTGCACAGAAACCTTCCGCTGCCGCTGACAGCGGGTGCTCCCGGCGCATGACCGAGTCCCCTATCCGGTGTGACCACTTCCGGCGGCGCAGGTTGTAATGCTTCCGCCGATCCGGTTGGCGTTTCCCGACAGGCCGTTGCAGGAGCAGCTGGCGGTATTTCGGCCTTCGGTTCCACAATATGAACAGAATAGCCGCCGTGCTCGACGGCATTCCCAGCGATCATGGCCGCGTTTCCGTATCTCCAGCAGCACGTCTTACGGTCGTATTTGCCGTTTATTTCGGCGGCACTGTCTAGCTGCGGTGCGTCTCGTCCGCGACCTCCTTGAATTCTTTCGCTCGCTCCAACAGTTCGTCCACTGACTGGTATTCTGCCCGCCGGATGAACCTTCTGCGTTTCGCTCGCAGGTTTCTGTATATTCGTTCCAGCTGTTGGTCTGCGCTGAGGCTGCAGTGTCGGCGCATCATCGTTTCCATGTCCCTGATGTATGTCTGGGCTGTGTCTCCTAGTTTCTGGAGCCTGCCGTGTATTCTGTCTTCCACGTCTACGAGCCGGTTTCGGGGTAGGTAACTCCGGTCGAAGTCCTTGCGGAAGTCTGTCCAGATCTTCCGTTGCTCCTGTCTGTTCCAGTACCACTAAAGAGCCTCCCCCGGAAGGCTGGAGCTAGCCACGGTAGTAGCTACTCTGAGTCAGCATTGTATCCTTTTTGGAAACTTCCCAGGTGATCAAGGAATTCTTCGGCTCCCTTGCCGCCGTCGTAATTTATTCCCCACTTGCGTACCCACTGCATGGTGGTCTGTGTCGTCGTAGCAAGGTCGGTTTTTCCTGGTTTCTCCATTTTGGCACGGAGATGTGCGGTAATTCGGGCTCGGATGCAACCGTCACAATTGTATATATTTGATCACTTACTTGGGTATAACATCTTTTGTACGCACAGCGTACCACACACACACACACACCTCATATCTCAACATACCTTTGCAACTCTATATTGCCCACTCATTCCGCCGGTATGGCGCGCATTACAGCGCCGGCTATACATGTACGACCATGACCACATACATCAGATACCACATGAACATTGAGAAGAACATTGTATAAAACTGTTAAAGACTGGTTTCAGCAAGGAGATCAACCATCTGAAATTCCTCTGATGCAGGTTTCATGAAACCTAGGAGTCGATCATGCATCTTGCATGTTCCACCATGTGTGGGGGCCTTATCATTCACAAATATGTTGTCGTTGCTTTAATTATTAGTACCGACCGTCAATCGTGCTGCCTTTGTGGTCTGATATGCCCACGGAACATTGGTTTGATCGATGAGAACGGTACAAACTTGAGGGGAACTCGGCTGACCCAACAGGGAGGTGTGCACACATATCGGGCACACGTCCGATCCATCTCTCGTTCTTACAAGTGCCTAAATTTGCCTCCGTTGCGGGTACAAGTGCCCCCTCTCCCCTCTCCCCTCTCCCTCTCTTTAAATCGCTGTGTGTAAGACTTTACTATCTGCGGCCTTCTCGTTGACATACATCAGTTTTACATATAACGCAAATACAAATCAAACTCTTACAATTACGCATTAAACATTACATAATTACAACAGAGCATTTTCTTTTTCCTTGCAATAAACATGATTATACATTTTACTATAATTTTGTCTTCAACAATAACATTTTAATAAAAAACGAGCGATGGCTAAACCTCTTGAGAGTTACTTAGAGGGATGACCTTCGCAACACATGTCATCCGAGCTGCCTCCCCTAAACGTAATATTTACCAGGGTTAAAATGTTTTTTAAATTCCCAGTTTTTTGAAACTTTTTTTATGCAATTCTATAGATTTCGACGAGAATACACCGAAAATGTAACTCCTGTTGCCAGGAATTCACTGGTTCGGAAGTTATACGCGCGTAAAGTTGAACACTTTTAAGCCTTTTTGACAGGTTAAAGCGCCGCAATATTGATATATTCGCTAGGTGGTACACGTAAGATCGGCTAAGTCGTACCGAGCAGATCTGTTAGATGGCAGCACAAGCACGTACGTAGTAATACGTACACGTACGAAATCAAAATACGGAACATTGGACAAACAAACTTGGCCTTATACCATCTTTTAAAGATTCTGTATATGATTCTGTATATTTTATTTACTGTTCAGTGACAGCTTGTACTAATTCAAGCGTAGAAGTTATTTTGTTTGAAAGAATTGCGCGTTTAAGATCTAACGCCATCTAGCGCATGCGCTCAGTACTACTTAGCCGATCTGCGAATATACCTACTATCTAGCGCATGCGCTCAATACTCCTACGTCTACCATCCAGCAAATATACCAATATGGTGACACTTTAACCTGTCAAAAACGCTTGAAATTGCTCATGTTTATACGCGTATAACTTCTAAACCAGTGAATTCCTAACAATAAGACTTACACTTTCGGAATATTCTCGTCGATACCTACAAGATCACATTAAAAAAATTAAAAAACCTGGGTATTTAAAAGACAGTTTAGCCTTTACCCGAATTTATATAAAATATTCAATCTTGAAATGAAAGTGTTGTGTCGTGTCAGTGCTCAAACAATAATTAGTGAGCCGCTGAGAAACACGCCTCAAAGAGAGGTAAATAAGTAATAAGGTAATTGGGTTTCGGATAACTTTAATAAAACTGAATATAATGGACTGTATAATAGAGATATTGTATCTATGAATTCTACTTCGCAACTGTCTTACAACTAACGCACGAGAAGTAAAGAAGGCTCATGGGGGTGAAAAACTCCCTTCACAAAATGTAACATAGTGGAGGCCCCAGCCAATGATAATATTATTGGGAGGCTACAAGTGATCTCCCAAAAGAAGGGCAACGCCCATAGACGAAAATACGTTGCGACGAGTGTCGCCAAACAGACAACACGCGCTTTCCCGTGTTTTCACCGGAAAACATATTTTAGACTTTGGGCCACAGGCCCCCCTTGGCGCTAAGCGTGGGCCTACGCTACGTCAAGTGACATTGAGAGCGGTACGGCTGGGCTGACTTTCCCATGGTCAACTGATAGTTTCCAGACGTACCCAGGTCATAAAACGATATATTCTTCCAAGAGTTAGAGGAACCCTTCGACAATGGCACTTGTACAAAATCGGCCGTAGCGTAGACCCAAACCGAAATACGAGCCGGCGATAATATGCACGTCTCAACAGAAAGTGTAGTTACAATAAATTCGTATTATTTTTTGTTTAGTATTGATGGTTTGCAAACCACAAATATGCATTTAGCAACATAGTAAACAAAATTATGTATCTCATGGACAATATATGTGCATATACAGGGTATTCAAAGATTTACTAGCCAGCGTTTTTCTTGTAGATGGTAGTACTAGAAAAAAAGTGTTACAAGGAAACGTTTTCGTGTTTTCCATAAACTATATAATGACGTACAATCTTTTTTATCTTCAGTATTTTTCAAGAAATGAAGGTAGCCTTCAGTTTTATAAGTGCAATACTGCATATGTTTTTATATCATATGAACCTGTGTGTCAAGACGAATTCATTCATGTTCATGACCATGACCTTCACGGTTATGAAAGGTTAGAAATGAAGGAAATATTTTGCGTATTATGTATTACTATACATATAGGTATTTCTTATTGATATGTTTATATTGCGTGTTCAGTATGACTATTGGTAAAATTACAATATTAAGAAAATATTGGCAGAAAGACGTCTTAGAGACGACAAAACTGTAACCAGGAAAGCCCCTGGCAGAAGCCATAACTACTACCAATCTTACTCCTCCAAGCCGTCGCCGTCGATATAATTTGTTTAAAAAATTCCAAAACAGACGTCTTAAAAACGTCTTAAAAACGTCTTAAAAACGCCTTAAAGACGTCTAAAAGACGTAAAATGGACGTCTTAAAGGCGTCTGTGAGACCTTTTTAAGACGCCTTAAAGACGTCTGTAAGACTTTATAAGACGCCTTAAAAACGTGTTATTGACGTCTGAAAAAGTCGTCAAAAGTTCGACTTAGAGACGTCTTTAAGACGTACCGTTTTGTAACAAACGACCTTCCAGCGACGTCCCAGCGTCCGTCGAACGACTTTCTAGTATCCACCATTTATGATAAAACGCAGTCTAGTAAATCACGTTATACTCTGTATATTTTTCGTATTGTAAATATTTATGTTATTGTTGTAATTTCGTTAAAGCCATCTCTGTTAATCGAATATCAGAGTGAAATAACATCATATTATTCACATAAATAAAAAATCAACACTGATAAGAAAAATTTTTTAGGGTCTGCAACGCCGACATGCTGTAGATTCAACATTAATGATACATTTCTTTGGAAAAGATGGTAACAATGAGCTGAAATATGAAGATTTCAAACATTTCATGGAAAATTTACAGCAGGAAGTACTGGAGCTTGAGTTCCACGAATTCAGTAAAGGCCGAGAAGCCATCACTGAAATGGATTTTGCAAGAATATTGCTGCGATATACCTATCTTGATACTGACGAGTAAGTCTTCCCTCTGTCAAATACAAAATCTGATTAAAATGTTTGGAAAAAATAGTTCATTTTTTATTATATATTTATTATATTATCCATCATTTTATTGTCAATGTCAAGGACTTTCTTCAAAATGAAATATGTTGCAGCACATGTAAGATTAGGAGAGATTTAAGTCATCATACTGTTATTTTCGATCGTGACTATAAAATGCAGACTACAAAACAAACTATAATATTTTGCAATTTTCACCCATTTTCGTGAAATCTGACTGTACGGTTGAATTGATCTTTTTTATTTCAATCACGTAAATTCTAAACGCTTCAAGTAATAGTGAAAATTTTAAACATATTCTTCTAAATTTCGCTTTGAGTACTAATTGTTTGAAAATCTAGAAATGTATAACCGCACTCCTTAAAATCTCATTTACAAAATAAACGTTGATTTAGATTAGTATTTTTAAAATTGACAGGTGTTCCATATTTCCTGTTTATTAGTTTATTAGTTAGGTCTATAAAGAAAGTCAAAAGGTATTGTACCAGTTTCAGTGGTCTTATTTACATCTACAGAAGAGTTCTGCTAACTAATTGTGGTTAATGACACTTGTTGTTTTTAAAAGAATGAAAAAGAACCCTTCTGTGTGTTCAGTTCTCATAAGTACTACATCCGTACTACCAGTCGTCCCTTATATTCCTCTGAAGTCTGTTTTTTTTCTTAGTTTTACAATTTCTCAAGTTTTACAACAAGCAAATGATATAAAATTTGATTTAATTATTAATTGAGTTAGTTCTACGGTACTAAACATGTAAATAATATATCCTTGACATTTTATTGATAATAGCTATATATGCATCTATTTTTAATATATTGTTTATTTATATGTGTCGCTTCAACATCTTGGTCACTTGGTCATTATACGATGACATTATATTATACAATATAATTACAATATTTTACAGTTTGTCATTCTAAAACCTAATCCGAAAGCAAAATTGCTTTATCACGCACCATTTTCGAAAAACATTGATTTTTGTAAAAATGCGTGATTTTGATAAAAAATTGGGTGTTACGCGAAAACTAAACATGCGAGAAAGATCGGGTTTGAGTCAAAAGATGTAAAGGACACTCCTCTGTATATCAATATGGCCAATTATATTGTTGTGTACTTTCTAGAAGTTATAAATGCTTGTTAACCGTACTTTATATACTCTATATTTGTAGTTATGTGGAAAATCCTCTATCTAGCAGGAATTTACTACATAGTATGGAATTTCACAGACGTTCCTGGTAAAGAAACCATTCACGAAAAGTGTATGGTTCCGTTAGTACGTATCGGGGATTCTAAGTTAGAATTAAAATTCGATACTGTTGTGGCGGCTACTTCCTATGCTCGTCAACAGAGGGACATTACGACAACACCTTTCCCGCTACTACCTGAATCTTTCTCCGTTTATATATACAGGGTGTCCCAAAAATGTCCGAGTTCCTTTAAAGGGGAGGTTGCTGAGGCCATTTGAAGCGACATTTTCCTTTGCAAAAATGGCCGTTTCGGCTTTGTTAAGGAGTTATTAACAAAAAACACGGACCAATCAGAGCGCGACCTAGAGGCGTGTTGGCAGAGACGGCCGCGCGCGACAAAAGTCGAGCGATGGTGATACACCGCGGTCGAAAGCAAGGAACAAACAAGAGAAGAAAATTTTTCGAGTCCTATGTCGGATAGTTCAAATTTGAATATGTTGCAGACGTGTAAACAAAGGTGGCAACTTGTTTTCAATAAATGATAACACTAGAACTAACGTACCGAGGAGAATGAGTTTTTAGGAGCTTGTAGTGAACACAGAAGAGTATCTATTGAAAATATTTCGATTTGGAAAAAATGATTTTTTCACCATTTACTTTGAAAAAGTTTTAAACAAATGCAATTTTCCTATAGCCGGGACTGTTTTAAAAATTCGAAAAAAACGAGGTAACAGCTCGAAGTCTCCTCTTTACGGACCTATTTTTTAAAAGGCAGGCGCTTTAAAATTGACGGAATTAGAATTATTTTAAAACCTTGCTTACCTTGGTTCTCCTGTAGAGCCCCAGCGAGGTGAAAATGATTCCTGTATTCACAAATTGTTCTGCGTGAAACACTGAACCTGCCTATTCGTTAAATTCACAAGAGCATTTTAATTATTCGCTCTATGAAATTATCGAACAGAAGGGGTCAATGTCCTTTCACTGCACGATCCGGCCCACATTGTTAATTTATTCTCGATCACAATAAAACTATTCACATATATCCATTGGGTCCACAACCGTTGAAAGAAATCCACACAAATGATTCACAGAATTCCACATATCACGCACAACTAGTTCACATTTGATGCAAGTGAATCGACTGTTTCGACTGCCGTCCGTCCTTGCTGACGATCGTAGAAAGACTAGTATAGGACAGCTGACGAGGTTAACGGCCTTTCAACAGCACACTGCCGATTTTCATTTCAGCAACTGTTCGATCGAGCGTGGCCATAAACCAGCGCCTAGTGTCGAAGCTCGACCTTGACGATGGCTCGATTTATGGTTACCAAATGTATGCAGTAGGTCAATAAGATGCTAAACGTTTTAACGAAGAAGTCGAGGCGCTCTCCTCGTTTATTACCTGCTACGACAACACCTCTCTGGGACACGCGGATCCTCCGCGTGCGTCACTGGGGTACGGTCCGTTTATGGGGGCAGGTACGCTTGTATCCCCGAGTCACGCGCGCGGGGGATCCGCGTGTTCCTGAGAGGTGTCGTCGTAGCAGGTAATAAACGAGGAAAGCGCCTTGACTTCTTCGTTAAAACGTTTAGCATTTTATTGACCTACTGCACACATTTGGTAACCATAAGTCGAGCCATCGTCAAGGTCGAGCTTCGACACTAGGCGCTAGTTTATGGCCACGCTCGGGGGTAGAAGCGTACCTGAATGACCCCCGATTTCCCATTCCATTTGAAATCACGGTTCCATCGAACAGTTGCTGAAATGAAAATCGGCAGTGTGCTGTTGAAAGGCCGTTAACCTCGTCAGCTGTCCTATACTAGTCTTCCTACCATCGTCAGCAAGGACGGACGGCAGTCGAAACAGTCGATTTACTTTGTTATAACGTTTAAATTCCTTAGCAAGCTATTCTCCGCCTATTACCACGATGAACTCTGAAAAGTTACATAACAAGTTACGTTACAAAGTTACGTTACAATAGTTTTTCAAGTTACCTCAAAGTTCGGATGGAAATGTATAAACACTCGAAAAACGCGTCCGATGTCGGACGGCTCTGTATAACCCGACCTTAAGGCAACGGGTCCGCTAGATAGCCTTACTGATGAGTCCTCTAGCGGGCCTAGGACGAAACGCTTCCTTCTCCTTTTTCCATCCTTTCATAATTCGACAGCCGCCATACTGTATAGTAAATTCCTGCTAAATAATTCCATACTGTATAGTAAATTCCTGCTAGGTAACACCTACTTTTTTTATCAAAGTCATGCAATTTTACAAAAACCAATGTTTATCGAAGACGGTGTTTGATAGTGTAACAGACCTAGTCTGTTACGAAGCCGTAACCGCACCGCACCGCTAGTCACGCGCGCCGCCACCAGATGGCCACGACGCGTATCGCGATTCTCGCCGCTATAGAGGAACCGTCGCGTACATATAACCCAGTGCACGGATTCGTTAAGCGACTGGCATCCGGACCGCTCTGAGAAATCGACCTGAATCCGGACTACCTAACCTTTTATCTTACCTGTCCTCTGACCTGTATCAAGATATTCCAAAGTATACACCTTGCAAACCGAGGAAAACCGTCACCGAAGGAGTTCCGCCGTAAGTCTCTCCGCACCACACCCCACCGTCTCAGCACGAACAGGGAGAGTACCCTGTTCCCCTCCGCACCTACCGCACCGAGCAGGGAGTACCCTGCTCGCCTCCTCTCCGAACGCCGTTCCGAGCGGGGCGTCCCCCGCTCTCCGACCACCGCGACAGGAAGTACCCTGTCCACTTCCCCCACCGCCTCCGAGCAGGGCGTCCCCTGCTCTCCGACCACCGCGACGCCGAACGGGGAGTACCCCGTTTGTTCCCTCCCCGCCGACCGTCTCCGAGCAGGACGTCCCCTGCTCACCGACCACCGCGACTCCGCGTTTCCCACCAGATCCGCACCGACCCTCCGCGACACCGGTACCGCAAACGGCAGCTTGTTTTATAACATAAACCAACACGTGTCTTTATTTCACCGCACCCTAACCTCACCACTCCACGCCGACCGTTCTCCTCGCCGCGAACCCTGGCTCGGCGAGCTACTCGGCAACGAGGAGAACCGTCGTCGAGACCGCACTATCTTCACCGAGAAACCGAATCGTTACAATAGAGTAACTCTGCTTTCCAATTTGCTTTTAGAATGACAACCTCTAAGAATCACGAAGAAAGTTTTATCTTGTTAGTCTGTGTAATTATATTGTATAATAAAAACCTGCAACTTTAAGAAATGAGAAAACAAACGGAATATTTGTTTGGCTATAAAGAGAATCACTGAGATTGGTAGGAGTGTTAAAGGTTAGCCGTTGTTTGTGCTTTACAAGATTAGGCATACGTATAATCAAATTATTCAAAGCATTTAATAATTTTGACTTGAATATCTTGGTTAGTCTTTGTATTTGTTATGTAACACCAGATTGCCAGTGTACATGCATTTACATATAGTATATAACAAAATATTAAGCAAATAAATGTATTTTAATGTTAATGAAAATTTTTAATTAGAAGTTTGAATTTGTTAAATTATTATTAGTTTTTGTATTGTTTTGTATAACTATCATCTATGCAGAACACAGCCGCCATCTTGGATTCCGATAATCTTTAAATATGTTTTTGGTGGGCATGATTCTGAACAACGTTTTCCTATACATGTAACCGCCGCACGGTCTTAGTTTTCGACATATTCGCAAAAAGCCTTGGTAATTATTTACAATAGAGAATCACCCTCAAATTACGTTGACCTTGACATATGTTATCAAAAAGTAACGAAATCATTTTCGTAGAAGATTTATATATTCGTTATAGACCTCACCGATTTGGAGTTGGAAGTTTACGCAATGTTTGTATCATGCTTTGCGTGCAAAAGGCGGTCATTATGGTGTCAAACCCTGCGTTTGATAATTTAGTTCCTATTTGCTATCAATTTTCCACCAAAACTTGTCGACGAATACCGAGCCTAATGCGGAAACAGATGGCTCGATATTTGACTGCAAAGTTCCATGCAAAATTCATGCCAATCCTCGTACGCGTTTAAGAGCGCAGGTCAGTCTGACTAACAATGGTAGAAACCCAACTGTGCCACTTCGTTTTTAATGAACTCTTGGAGAATGATAGGATACATTTCTAACGACATATATGAAATATTAGCCGTAGTTACTTAATAGTTTTAAAGATATAATTAATTCAAGTTGCATACCTAATTATGTACTGTGAATACAGATCCATTGGCATAGGATCTACAATGCCGAAGTCACATGTGGCGTAGATTGTAAGTGGGAGGTTCGGTGATCAAATCCTGGTTAACGTAAAGTATTTTTTCTTTTCACTGTTCTGAAATTTTTTGATGAATAAACTGTGGATTTATATGAACAGAGCTAAAGGTACTTAAATAGGAATTTGTTTTACTGCCAAAATATTATTAGATACGCATACCTAACTTAAAATATTTCATACAATTGTGAATACTATGTGTATTTTGTGTTTGCAGATTTAAATTTGCCATAAATGCATACAAATTCGCAGTCCTGAATTGACCCCAATTCAGGATGATAGTTCTTGTACATATGGGAAAAACACAAAACTCTTCGGTACCAAGACATAGTAAAGACTTGTTTATTACCTATTTTTTAGTAGCTGTGCATCGTAAACTGCTTTCGAAAACTTCAATGAACAAAATTTAGGCAGTAAAACCAATCCCTATTTAAGTACCATTTCTTTAGTTCTGTTCATAAAAACAGAAATTTGCATAAAAATCTACAGTTTATTTATCACAAAATTACAGAAACAAGAAAAAATACATTAGGTTAACCAAGATTTGGTCACTGATCAGCTCCCAGTTATAAGCCACGCCACATATCACTTCGCCGTTGCGGCTTCTACGCCAATGATAATATAGGTCCCAATCTTAGACATGGTCTAAGGTCTCAATAATCCCACCCCCCCCCCCCACTCCTCAAATCAATATTCTTTCTATAATTATAATACCGCATCCAATACTTAAGTATCTACAGTCTACAGGAAAAAATTATTCAGAATCGTGCCCCCGACAACATATTTAAAGATCACCGAAATCCGAGATGGCGATAGCTTTCTGTATAATCACCTTAAATACCTTTCGGATTCTAAATAAATTAAAAATTGAATATTGTGCATCATTCATAATCTTACTCGTCTTACTTCTCCATAAATAATAATAATATTTAATTAGACAGCGTTATTCATGTACTTCTTAGTTAATATTTTATAAATCTTGTGTTTTGTAGACATGACAAGTATCTGGACCGGATCCTACAGAACACGGAACTTCAAACCGGTATCACATTTGACGAATTTCGACGTTTTTATCAGTTCCTAAACAATATCGATGACTTCTCCATAGCAATGCGAATGTATACATTGGCGGACCATCCCATATCGAAAGGTTTACAAAATCAATTTATTAACCCTTAAATGAACTTTCAAAGTGTATTTTAAAAATGCAATGATTTAATTAATCTTTTTATTATTCATCTCTATCGAATTGGAAATAGAAACGTATTGAGATAGTAAAATTTCATCTAAATCGACAAATAGTTATATCATTAATACTTATTTTCATAATATTTAGTGTAGCCAAATCAACTCCAATAGTCAACTTAAGAGTAATAGAATTTCCAATCACTACATTATATCAAAATGGAGCTGAAAAATATCTCTTAAACAGGAAGTCCAAAAGAAATTATTAGATTAGGGGTTGACCTATTGGTTCTACTATGAATTATACATTTTTTTAATCTATTAATTAATCGATGGTAGATAAGGTATTTAAAAAAGTGTTAGAATTGTAAACCATTAATTTGATCTGTTTTCCAGATGAGTTCCAACGTGCTGTTAAAATTTGTACGGGAAGTGTACTTTCAAGTCACATGATAGATACAGTCTTTGCGTTGTTCGATGAAGATGGCGACGGACAGTTATCCTACAAAGAATTCATTGCGATTATGAAAGATCGACTTCATAGAGGTTTTAAGGTATATAGCATGAATTAATAATTTTTTTATGTTTATATAAGTATTAGATATACAGAAAATGGATGGCAACTCGAACATGTTAGCATTGCAAAATTAAAATAAAATAGGGTAAATAACATTTCACTCAATGCATATAAATTCTATAGAATTACAGTAATTTTCTGATATGAACAGCATTTGTTGCATATTCATAATAATTGATATAAAAATTATGTCACTAAGTAAATTGTTACAAAAATTTAATTTCATTACACATGGTTTTAAAGTGTACTAAGAATAAATGATACAAACTTCTTCTATGTTAATTATGTGTATGATCTTTTTCAACATGTTCATCATATGTTATGAATAAATTTGTTGATAGATTTTTAAAACAGAATCGTTCTTAGTATTTAAAACGAAACTGTCATTTTTAAAATAGTGAATTGCATTCTCAACTGTTAAGACACGTCATATTTTGTCTTTATAACAGTAAACACAGTAGCAGTAAATGAAGTCATATGATATTATTTGCAATATGCAAATATCAATATTTCATTAAAAAAATGAGAGGTATTTAATATAGATGAGTTGTCGCTCAAAAATTTATTGTTATAATGAAGTTGTCAACCTATTAAAGGTCATCTAATAATTTAATCATCCACTGTACATTGAAAAGTTGTAAATAATTGTCGAAGAGCATGAACAGTACTTAATTTAAAAGTGTGGTGTTAAACTCTTCCGTTTAGTAATTTTAATCGAATAAAGTAATACTTGTTTTTAAATTTTTGGAAAACATTTTGGCCAATTCAATATTTGTATAGCCCAAAAATACCTAAAAGATAACATTCTTCTTTCATTGACACCAGGGTTATCAGACAGTGTGTACTCCCTGCTAAATGCTTCCCCTCTACCATGTAATGTGGTTTGATTCTTCTTTAGCGACTCTCTGCATAAGGAGAATATGTAACGCTACATTGTTTCCACTGCCATTGCTAGTAAGTACCTGTTAATCAACCGCTGTCACATGGCAGAGAGTGAAGCGCAAAAACTTTTTAAGGCAACTCTGGTTGAGATGTTGATCTTAAGTAAACTCATGGTTCCAAGTTCTAACTAAAACGATGCATAATTACAAAATATTAAAAGCGTTTGCTTTCCGTAGTTTAAAATACTCAGAGATAGTAACCTTATTCAAGACTTTGAGTTAGAATAACTTTGCTAACAGTTGAAAATACTAATTGTGTTCGAATTTCGGCGCACAGGTTCGATCACTGATACAAATTAGCAATTTTGCAAATTAGAAACCTCTTTGGAAACTCATCGTTTCGACCCAGATGTGGGCCTTTCTCAAGAGATGAGATTTTTTTGGCGTTTGCTATAACGGAAAATTTGTAAGTGCAATTTATTGAGAAAGCATGCTGTCTATATGCCGGCAGAAACTGAACTGCGAAAATACTATTGTTGAAAATACTATTTGATGCTGTTAAAAAGGTGGACTGTATAATACAATCCAACGACTTTTCAACGGTGGCTCGAATATGAGGAGATAGGAGTGTAAGGGAAAGTAAATCTTTTGTACAGCGAGGTTATATTGATAGTGACCCACCTAATGGTGGGCCGTTTATTTTTCCAAATATATCCCCGTGGAGGCTGGCGGTTCTGCAGCTCCGCCTGGGTCCTCCGGGTCGTCCTCGGACGCCTAGCGACGTTGGCGTCTGTAAATGAAAGAATCGAACGCAGAGGTGAAAACACCTAGTCGATACGATGCGTATCCGTTCGAGACGCTGTTTCCCGCGCTCCTGACTGCGATAATCGCTATCGAAGGAGGGAGAATACAGCCAATCTGCTCAGAACGCAGAGTTAGTGGACTGTATATGTTGACGTATCTCGATAATCGAGAATCCGTCCGCTCGCACTGGCGTAGTCACGGTTAAACCGATTCTACTGCGTGGGCGTCAGCGTAAAGGTGGCGATTGATCTTACAGGGAGGTTGTAAGGCTCCAAGTTCGATAATCCAGCCGAATTAACCCGTGCTTCAACAACCTTGATTCAAAGCTCGCGAGTGACTCAATACGTCACGCGGCTATAGAAATCTAGGTGGAAGACGTGGTCCAACTCACCACTTACACGCACAAGATCGACTATCTGCGCACAATAGAAGCGGCGTATATTGTAAGCGTGTTCAACCAGTCAATATTCCCACTCGTAATCTTTGCTCGGATGTAATAACGACGGCGTATACGGCAGGAGCGACTATATCGGTTGAACGGGTCAAGCCTGCCGAGATCTTTGTCGCGCTCTCTCACTCAGAGGAGGGGGACGAAGCCAGGACTTACAAGTCGAGATCTGTGGCTGGACCAGTCAATTCCGACACCGTATAATATGCGATTTCCGTAGAAAAGGCAAGGGCGTAAGGGAAATTGACCTTCACAATTCGAGTCTCCGGTATCTGCTGCGCTGGGACGTCAGAGCGTATGCCAGGGCTTATTACAGGTACAGGACTCGAAAAGAGTGTCCTCCGTGTTACACGGGGGGCCGTACGGAATCGGAAACCTCGATTCCCGGCGGGAAGTGAATTCGGGGAACGAACACGAATCTCGCGTCAATCACACCGAAATACACTTTTAGGCGTTGAAGAAATAGCCACGTTAGATATGTCTAAGCAGCTATTACAACGGTTAAAGCTAAGCACTATTGTCTGTACGAAGCTCGGAAAGTCCGGAGCTCGATTTATATGTATTTGTTGTTCGTCGGCTCTCTTGAAGCGGGTGGAACGATCTCGAACCCGAGATCAGTTCCGTTCGCACAGTCGTGCAAAAGCTCGCTGGCAGATACTTGGTACAAGTATCCGATAGCTCGACTGGGGAGGGGACGATAAGTTAATTACTCAAAACTCGTAAAATACAGAGTTTGCTAACTCTTGCATAGGCTTGTCAGCTCTCTTAAAGCGGGTGGAACGATTCCGAAACCGATCTCAATTCCGGTCACACAGTCGTGCAAAAGCTCGCTGGCGGATACTTGGTACAAGTATCCGATAGCTCGACTGGAGAGTTCTGACAGCAGCGAAGGTTCGTAAACGAGTGTTCGCGTGCGCGCCTCGATAGCAAGTGAGTGCGAACCGGCAAGCGTCGCGAGAGTGTCAGTCAGTGATGCCAGAATCGTGGAACCGAGGAACTTGCCCCTCCGGTGGATCCTCCGGCTGGACCCCCCACTCTGACGTATCGTCGTCGCCTTACGTTGTTTCTTACTGCGCACGCGCTACACACAAGCGTACCTCGACGCCGTCGAGTCGAATAGGCAGCTCACACGGACAGACTAGAGATACGCTTGTGTGTAGCGCGTGCGCAGTAAGAAACAACGTAAGGCGACGATGGTACGTCAGAGTGGGGGGTCCAGCCGGAGGATCCACCGGAGGGGCAAGTTCCTCGGTTCCACGATTCTGGCATCACTGGTATCAGTTGACCCGCTACGCGGCGCTGTCTCTCTCCTGTTCGCCTGTCTCTGTTTAGCGTATGTTTGTATGTTGTTCTCTTTGTCTCCCTATACCTTCGCGACACGAGTTTGATTTGAACGTTTTCTACGTTGATCCACCGATCGCCGTGTTCATCGGCTGACATTAGCTGGTAGCCAGAAAGTCACGCCGTTTTTACTCGAACTATTGCTGGTTTGGCTCCTCGGAAGAATAACATCGAGGAGGTCACCAACGAATATAGATCGCGAGAATCACGAAATTCAAGCACGTTTCAAACTAACGCGATATTTAAACAGATGCTTTCTGAGTAATGGTAACCACAAATATTCAATATCAACCACAATTTTAGAATCACTCTATCTATTGATAGAAATAGAATATGTGCTTACTAAGGCAATAAATCTAATTACTCGGCATTCCTTCTAATTTTTTAGCCGATAATGTACAAACAGTACACTAATGAAATTTATATCTTTATTATATTTTGCAGTCGCAGCAACGACGCGAGGGTTGGCAAGCATTCACTAGCTGCGTGAAACAAGAAATGAAATCTCGTTAACTGAAGAATAAAGAAACAAGGAAGGTCTAACAACAAATGCATGTATTTACATGCATACTATTGAATAATATGAAGCGCCATGTAGACACTAGTCCTTTTTCAAACTGCTAGTCCTATTACATTAGTTACTATTATAATGCATCCAATTACCAACGGATTAGATATAAACCGTAAACATTCTACCTCTATTTAACGTTTACTCGTCTTGTTACATTTTTGTAAAACTGAGATTATGATGCTGTAATTTACACAATTGACTAACGAATTCGCTAGTCTTTATAAATAAATACGCGCGATGGTACTGATTTGCTATTATTAAATTAATTAAATATTTATTGTTTTGTTATTAATATAAGACTTACTGTTTATCGAGCGTTTTGAATATATAATGTATATCCTCTCCAACTTAAAGATATAATAACTCAAGAATTGTGTTCACTTTATGTAATCAAATATAATTAATTACTTTAAAAAGTAACTGTACAAGTATTTTCTATTAAGAGTTTACAGTTTAACGTCTAAAAGAATAGTACATTTTAATATCAATTAGTAGACTGCTAATCTCCCAGACAGCACGAGTCGTCTTAGAGACGTCATTTTTACGTCTGTTTTAGGTCTGAGCGTCTTAGGTCACAAAAAAGCGTCTTTGAGGCGTCTCAGAGACGCCTTCTAGGAGACGTCTTTTTTGCGTCTGAAATAAGGCGTCTTTTCCGAGACTGAACAACTTGAATTTGGAGACGTCACGACAGGGATCAGTTTGCTGTGCAATGATTAAAATACTGGTTCCTAAGTTTCCTGTTTTTTGGAATGATAATGAAAATATTTTTCAAAATATCATTTCTTATAAACACATGGATGATAAAAGTAGAGGAATTCCTTACATAGACTTTTACTATTTGATTGTTTTTTTCACGGAATTAAATAAAAAAGGGTAATATATGCGAAACTGATCAGCTATTGTCCACGATTCGAGAACAATAATTAATTAATGGTACAATAATTTATGTAAAGTGTGTATCTGTGCCGCTGCAATAATAAAAGTGACTGTGCCAGTTTGGGGCGGTATGACTTTTTTTTAAATTCCGAAACAGTCGTCTTTTAAGCGCTCAAAAGACGCCTAACAGACCCTCAAAGACGTCTAAGAGACGTTTCAAAGGTGTCTTTTAGGCGTCTAAGAGGCGTCTTTAAGACGCTTCAGCGACCGTCGGGCGACCGCTGAGACGTCTTTAAGCCGCCTGAGCGTCTTGCGGCAGACGTCTCAAAGACGGCTTTGAGACTTCTGTGTGCTGTCTGGGCAGTATGCAAAATAAAAATGTACTGCACCAATTGTAAGAAACAACAGTCAAATGGAAATTTATCTGTTTCTTTAACAAGTTGGAAATGCTGTATGGATATTCTTAAATTGTTTTAGTCTTTCTACTGCTTTAAATTTCACCAACTCATTTTCATCGCAAATACATTCGCAGTCTAATGCATATGTAGTGAAACATGTATTTTTTGTTACTGTTAAATTATTTTTGCATCACTTTATTGTAGTATGTCACAAAAGATTTTATTTAAATCCTTGTACATTGTTCAGACAATTTTAAACTAATGTATTATACATTAAATCAGACCAATTGTAATAGATATAAACTGGTTTTATTAAACTACTTATGTATATCTGTAGCATAAACTGAAATGCCAAATCAGCATTTAAAATGCACATAAATGTACTAAAATCGTTTCATTTTAATTTATATTCGATTTAATTTAGATTGATTTAGTCAAAGTAGTTCTTATACAATTTAATATAGTTCTTAACGCAATTTAATTCGTTTGTTCATAAAATAGTTGAGTATAATTTCTAAGATCTACAAGCATCGTTAACAATCACGTCTCGGTACGTTGTTTGTTATCACTCATCACACTGATTGCCGTCTGGTGGTCTCATAAATTAAGCCGACGATAAGGAACACGTCATTACTTGTCCCTACGGCCTAACATCAAACGAACCTCGTCGCGGATGAGGTCAATGATTCCACAAAAAGCTTCCTAGTTCCAGAATAATGAGTTCTGTCTAGGAATGCAATTTCAAAAGACGTTCTTGCGGTGCAATTCAAAGCTCCGTTTGTCTCGCTTGATTGTTTAAATAGGGTCTAGCGATGAATTCCTTATCCACGCATTTCACCATCAATACAGTGCAATAATATTTTAAATAAGAACTGAAACTTCGACAAATAAAATATTTCCGTCTTAATTATTTCAGTCACAATGTGAAAAATTTTAGTCTTGTATTTCGGAAATGTATAATGTTCTTTAAATGTTTCTTGTCAATAAAAGTACATAGTAACAAGAAGCGGTGCTATAATGAATAGACCCTATAGTATGTAGTAAGATATTTTTATTCTTAGTTTAAGAACTGATATTTGCATGTAACACACACTGCTTATAATTTTCATCATTTAGGCTACATCTTGGTGACAACACCAATCTTGGTGGCGATCAAAGCAATAAATCTAATTAGTCTGTTTGATTTGGATAAACGACAAAATCTTATTTGTAGTTGTTGAATGTATTGAATGTACATCATTATTTATTTATTTAACAACGCTTTAAATTATCTTGAACAATGATATTTGAACGTTGCTAATATACGGTAAACGATTTAAAATAAGTAGAATATGTTTAAATAAAACTCCAGTAAAACTTATTGAAATGAATAAGATATTTTCGGAGAGAAAATTTCATCCAGTACTGGGACAATCCACGCGAAATCGAATCCTCTCGGAGTACTGTCTCATTCAATTATAACGGCTGAACTAACAAACCGATGGAAATGAGTTTGTAAGCGCTTATAATAAAAATATAAGAATATCTAATAAAAATTATTTCAGTTAAAAAAAACTTAGTTCACCATGTATTTTGCAAATGTTTTGAATAACTGTAATGTTTTCGTAGCAGGGGAAAATTGAAAAATTTGAGAAAAAATGTAGGATATAGCTCCAAGAAGTGTCCCCTTTACGGACCCGTTTCTAAAATGCAGACACTTTAAAATTAGCGAAAATTATTTGAAGTGAATGCTGCACCGCGATATACCGCCTTGGACGGCCGACGCGCGGTACGAGCAGCGTTTATCTTATTATTGTAGGTCATTTATTTAGTTAATGATCTTTATATCTACACTCCCTTCACAGTCTCTCCCATCATTTCCCAATTGAACGTATTCACCATTTTCTCGTGATGTCCATTGAGTAGCGATAGCAAATGTTTCCAAAAATTAGGATTATCGACAAAGAGTGAGTTTTCCAAATAATGACTCTATAGAAAAACCGTGGCACGATGGTCTTACCTTTCATACTTGCAAAAGGTAAGTGTCTACATATTGCTTTCAACCGTCACGCACTTTTCGTGAACAGCGCTGTTAGAGTGCTCACTTCAGTATGAATAATTTTTAAGTGACTATACTAATCTTAATTCTACAAAATGGAAAGAGTTCCAGAAAGGATATAGAATGTTTATGATTACTAAAATATTCAAAATAGTTCATGGTTACGTTGTGAATTTGTAAAATGTATTGCGGAAAAGAAGACGTAAACCTTGGCACATTATGATATTAAAGATGTAGAGGAAAATTTGTGAATCCTACAACACCCTGCTAAGATTCTTGTTCAAACTTGTAGTTGGTATACCTAACTTTAGTTGCCACTGTCGTTGAAAAATATTTTTTATAATACAGGCTACTCATGATATTAGAAGAAGATAAGCAAAAATTGTTCACATACATCCCTAGTAGCATTTATGGTTGGCATTTCGTTGGGCCTACGTTGCAGTATTCGTTGGCCAACCGTTAGAAATGTCGCTATTTTTTTCGTTGGGCCAACGATCGCGGCCAACGTAGGGCCAACGATCATACTCAACGTGGAGCCTACGTCGCTATAATACGTTTGTTCTGATCTTCTCTTTTACGGTTGTTTTCACAGAATATAATAAATAATACTTAAACAATGTATCTCCACGGTAAAAATTGGAACAAAGAAAAAAAATTTCGTACCCTCGTCGGACTGGAACCTGGATCCTCTACGTAGTAAGTTGATACGCTACCGCCGTAACTATAAACATTTCGTGGTTGCATATGCTATGATTTGGGTTACTAGATACGTCGACAAATGTAAATTATAATACATAAAGGGTTTCGTTACGGTATACGAGCACTAAGACCTCCGCATACTGTCGTTCTAAAAGCGAATGCAACACCCGTACCTTCCCCTTGTCAAATGGAGAAACTTAAAGAAATAAATAAACTCCAAGGCTGCACACAATAAAACTTTGGTGCATCAACTATCGCGCAAAAATAACAAATTGTGAGTATATTTAGAAATATGAAAAAAAAATGAATTTGGAATATAACATGTTTTTGGTTGCAGCAAAATTACATTTCTGGTGACGTCTTCAAGTTACATTTCTCAACGTCTTCAAGTTTTGGTCACGTTTTGGTGATTGGGAACCACTGTGCGACGCGCGGTACAAGCAGCGACCGCGACCGGGCGGCTATACCTGCCATTGTTATACGATGTATGAGACCGCCACATGATGTAATACCGTTATCAATTATTTGCAAAACTCACCCTTTGTCGACAATCCTAATTGTTGGAAACATTTACTATCGCTACTCCATGGACATCACGAGAAAATTGTGAATACGTTCCATTGGGAAATAATGGGAGAGACTGTGAAAGGAGTGTAAATTAAAGACTTAATGTTTTATTGCATAATATCTTATAATCATTAACTAAATAAATGACCTACAATAATAAGATAAACGCTGCTCGTACCGCGCGTCGGCCGTCCTAGAAGGTATATCGCGGTGCAGCATTCATTTCAAAATAATTTTCGCTAATTTTAAAGTGTCTGCATTTTAGAAACGGGTCCGTAAAGGGGACACTTGGAGCCATATCCTACATTTTTTCTCAAACTTTTCAATTTTCCCCTGCTACGAAAACATTGCATTTGTTCAAAACAATTGCAAAATATATGGTGATGTAAATTTTTTTTCAACTGAAGTAATTTTTATTAGACACTTATATTTTCATTATAAGTGCTTACAAACTCATTTTCATCGGTTTGTTAGTTCAGTCGTTATAATTGAATGAAAAAAGATTGACACTTTATTTTATTCCTCTGTAAATCTAACAATTTCTGGGATTTTGAAAAATTCTTTGAGATACGTTCATATGTCATTGAAGACTACAACATATCCAAAGAACAAAATCCGAATCAGTACTCCAAGAGGTTCCGATTTCGCGTGGAGTGTCCTTACTATGTAATTATTACATTGGAATAGACAGTTTTATGATCAAACGTATCACTTGTAAAAGTGTAAAATGCATAACAGTAAACATAATGATAGATTGGATGTTAATGAAAATTCTTGTAGTCAGGTTTACGAAAACATAACTCAAAGAATGAAAGCATCCATGAAAGAATTGAAGAACATTAAAAATACGGTGAAAGTAATAGAAGCATGTATAATAAAATATAGATAAATAGAATATTGTTGACATTAAAGTACTCAAAGCAATTTATGCTTTTTAATAAGGAGTACAGAATTTGAAAAATGCTTTAAGGGTCTCACTAACGTGGCAGTCAAACAAACCAAAATTTTTATTGATTAAAAACACCTATTGCGTATGCACTACCGCTCATTGAGGTATGGACAGTTCTTTAAAAAGTTTTTCTTGATAAATAATCATTCACAACTTGTATAAAATGTGTTTACATTTGCCATAACCTCTACTTATTTACCAAATAATAAGTTATTAATATTTTATTTGTTTAAAATCTACATGAATTTTTTATGCGTTAGAAAAAATTGCCTCGCTTCTAAAATCCAGCTTTGGACACTGTTATAAGAGGCATGGAGGATTATACCAGGTGAAAAAATAAACAAATTAATACGACGAATGTGACGATTAACGAAAGATATGAAAAACGCCAAAGGAGGATTTTTCGACGAAAAGGACAGTTAGATTTAAGAGTTGTGAGAGTTAATTTTATACATATAAAATGAAAAACCGATCAGAAATAAAATTATTTTTCGTTGAGTAATTTTTGTACTTATTTTTTCGCTTAATTTTCAAATGTCCATGCTTTTATGAGCGATAGTGTATATGTATATCATATCGAAATATTGTCGGTTTCTTGATCTGTGTTTAAAAAAATGTACAATGTGTTTTGCAAATGAGAATATCGATTAAATTCGAAGTTGTTAAGATTACTATGTGGCGAAAGCTCCTTGTTAACTAAAAAATTCGAATTTAATTGAAAAAGAATGTTTTCATAGTTTCGTTACATTGCGACGCACTTACTCCTTGCAATGCATATTCGAAAAAGTATTGGCATACTCAATTTTGCTATCATAATATCGATTACAAAGGTAATACATTACTTATTATTCATGGAAATGATAAATTGGTTTGAAAATGTTAATGATTTATCGTTAAAATGTACTATACATTAAATAGACGTATTGTCACACTGCTTATATTTCTATAGTAACTGTACATTTAGGAACTTCACGTTATGATAAACCTAACAAAAAATCAGTTTCTAACTGTTAGAATTTTATACAGTCATATCGCGTAATAATAATAATAATAATAATAATGAATGCGTACACCATGAAAATGATGTTACCATTCTATCATACAAGCTAGCAAAATGGTATATGGTTCATTGCATCTACATGTGATGAAACACTTAAATGATAGCCATTTATTAATAGTAGGAACAAAGAGAAACTTGGCATTTGTAAAACTACAATATATCTTAAGAAAATAATGTTATTTTGATGGTGCAATATGAATGAGCAAACTTCAAATTTTATTTTTCTTATAGCGTGATGCTTCTAAATATAATAATTATCATACAAATCAGTAATATGATAATACTTTTTCATCACAAAATTTGCCTTATATTATATTTTATTTTTATATTTTATATTTTTTATTATAAGTTATCACCATTTTTAAATCGCTGTAATACTTGGTGTACAAGAAAATTGTAAAAAAGGTAATATACATTGTAGGTCAAAACAATATTTATGCAATTCAGTCTTTTTAATAACTCCATATACAAAAAGCGGCAAATTGATCTAATGTACATTTTGTAATATTTCGTTACACATAAAAAACAGTATCATTGTTTAAAAATGGGAATTTACAGTATCATCATTAGTGTTACAGTTCATTGGCAAACCTTCAGTCTCGAAGCCCAATTTCATTTTCTTCATTGAGAACAAAATCTGCGTTATAACAATATTTGATATTCCTCATTGAGATCTGTTTTATCGCGCAGAGTGATTGGGGTTTGCTTTACACCACTTTTTTTACAAAAGAAATTAAAAAATATTTTTAAAAAAGCGTGCATATCAGAAGTCTCATTCATTTTATGCATTATTTAATTATGTTTGAATATTCATAACGTGATAGGAGTACAAACGATTTTGATTGAGAAATTCTGCGAAATAAATTTCTACAAGAAACATTTATATGTATAGTATTTTTAGTTAAAGCAGAACAATTTTTAAAGTAGAAATATGAAATTCTGCTTAATTACATTTTTTATAAGATTTTTCTTGAAATTATGAATTTGCATACACATATCTGCAATCGAATAATAATTTTTACTATGTATAATTATTAAAAACGAATATCAAGTTTAGAACATATTGTCTATTGCGTCGTTTATCGTATATATTATTTGGAATTTCAGAAATGTTAATACTTTATAGTTTGTCTGCAGAATTAGAGATATTCGATATTAAACTCTAAATAATAACAAACTCTAGAGAATCAGGACTATCTTAGTACGAAGTTCCTATTAATTTTAATTTACGAAGAAACTTCAATTTTCTTAGGAAAATCTCGAAGTTTGCGAGAAATGTAAACATCGCATAGAAGCAAACGAGTCGAAGCAAGCTAAAGTCAAAAGTTGTTGTCAAAATTGAACGCACAACAACTGCGTTGTAGTTCACGATTGACACACGTTTTAGAAGTTCGCTAGCTTGACGGAACATTGCACGGTCCCTGCTTATAATGTTGAACACATTTAAACTCCATTGCTCGCCCTAATAAACAAACACGGTAGTCTTAAATTAGAAAAGCTTTAACAGTTGTAATGAATGTCGGTTTTATCGGTATGACGATCATTGAGAAATGCAGATAAATGCGATTTGTGTAGTATATTAAGTAAACTTGTGACATGGAAAACATCAAAGTTTTCTAAACTGCCGGAACTCATAATTTATTTATTTTGTTATAATATGATTTTGACAATTCCTTATTTATTGAGCGAGTGAAGTTGAAGACGTGCTTCGATAGTTGCTTTCTTATTTAATAGTGACTTTAGATTAAAAGAAAGGATTGCGGAAATGACGGATGTGGAAGATTTAGCCTATTGGTAAGTGTATTGTTATTAGATTATGCGGTCATAGTGTTTAACTTTTGTATGTACAACCGAGTACCCATTATTCGTTCTACAGCTTTTATATTCTTCTAAAAATGTTACACAAGTGCTCTGAATGTCCATTGTTAATCACTGTTACATTGATTTATGATTACTTGATTCGGAATAAAAATTTACGCAAACAATTCTGAATACACATGTTTCAAAATTATTTATCCATTTTGGTTATTTACACAAAGGTTAAACAATCTCGACGGGTAATGCATAAATGCAGCTTTAAGACCTCATGAACAGGTTGCCGACAAATGAGAGTCCCATCCATTACTTTGTTAACTTTTCAAAACAATGCAAAGTGGAACGACAAAATTCACCGAGGAAACTTTCCCGTCTTTTGAGATAGGTATTCTTACAAAAACTCAATTTCCTTCAAAATTAAGATGAATTCTGCTACCACATTCGTGTTGAGCACAAGGAACTCTATGAAGATCGCGTCGGTGTATATGTATTACAGACGAAACTTCGTTTTCAATGAAATTCCTGACTATTAATGTAACATAAATATAAATAAACACTACAATTAGACATTATTTCATTTAAAATATGTATACTGTGTAAAAAATGTTATTCAAATAGTACAAAAATCGTGTAGTAAAGTATACGTCAACGACGATACATAATTCAAGAAATGTAATTTAAAATAAATTTTTATGTTACCTTTAACGAACATATCAAATTAAGGATGTTCTGGAAGTGTTTCATCGCCAGTAACAGCCAGTTAGTTCTGTTCGAGTTCTGTTAGTATAAAGTTTGAAGACAACTGAGCAGCACGTTTATTCTTATGAACATTTAGTGAAGATTTCAATCTGAAAAAAAAACATAAACTGATAGGGCAGTAAATATTAACGTTGAATTGGCAAACTGAATTGAACAGAATTCAATGAGCACAACAAGGGATGTTATCCACTGTTTAAATAAATCAGATTCATTTATTTGAAAAACGATTGTCTTCAATGTTTCACCCACTATACAGGGTGTCACACATAAATGGGAACACCTAAATATCGGTCGTATTTACAGTCGTATCAGAAAACTTCATAATAAATGTTCGAAATATTGACCATCTTCATTTAAGCAATATTGCACTCTTGCATTAAATGATCTGTAGGCATTGTCGATTTCCTGAGACGTAATTGAAGCACATGCTGCAGTAATCCTTTGCCGCATATCCTCTGGCGTTGTGGGTTTATCTTTGTACACAATACATTTTATCTTGCCCCATAGATAAAAGTCCAATGGTGTCAGATCCGGAGAACGGACTGGCCATGGAATCGTTCCTCGTCGCCCAATCCAGCGTCCAGGATATTTCGTATTTAGCACCGTTCTAGCAACTTTAGAATAATGCGCTGGACAACCATCATGTTGAAACCACATGCGCTCCCGATCGAATAATGTAATTTCTTCTAAAAGGCCCGACAAATCCTGGCGTAAAAATGCAGCATACTTTATACCAGTAAGAGTTCCTTGTATAAATTAGTTCGACGTTCAATTACGTCTCAGGAAATCGACAATGCCTACAGATCATTTAATGCAAGATTGCAATATTGCATAAATGAGGATGGTCAACATTTCGAACATTTATTATGATATGTAAAGGTCAACCCGCCGTAAACAACGCGTAATATTTGCTGAAACACGTAAGTTTTAAACTTCCACATTTTATCCGCTCCAACATGATTATTCTTGCTCAAGGTCATTTCAAGGTCAAAAAGGTGGTATCCACTAAATTCAGTTTTTTATTGTCTATCATGCTATCGTAAAAAAATGTACTATTCCATTTAAAAAAAACATCAGTGATCTTGAAATTTCATTAAAAAACACGACATAAAAAATTATTTTCTTTAGCATTATATTTGTCCCCTGCAATAGTGTCACTTTGTCCTCTGAAGTTTCCTGATAGGACTGTAAATACGACAGATATTTAGGTGTTCCCATTTATGTGGGACACCCTGTATATTGTAAAAACATAGAAGAAAATGAACGACGTTTTTATAAAATTATAGCAGTTTACATATCGAAAATTGGAAATTTAATGGGTCAACACTTTTTGGAGTCATTGTATATGTTTGTGCTACGTATTAATTAGAGTAGACTTTAGAATTCTATGCTGTCACATAAATCAGAGGTTGGCAAGAAGTGCTCGTTTCGGACGATTCTCGAGGGCTACGCCTCCTTTTCTTGGCCGCGCGTCTCGCTTCCCGTTGCGGCCAAAGGTTCTCGAGTCAGCTCAGACTCGTACCGTATGAACTGCGTGTGGCGCATTAGGGCGACACCAGTGTTAATAGGTTTCCACATTACCGCGGAAGTACTATTGTCAATGCGTTTGTTTTGTCAGTGGTACCCCCTGTAGTCCTATTCCACTATGTAGCATGATAATTTTGGAGAATAAATTTAGAAACTAAACTCGGAAGATAAATTTGACAAATAATTCTTAATTTCATCGCCAAAATTTTATTCAGATGTAGAAAAACTTTTTCGTGGACGTTTAGACGCGTTTGGTAAATCAGAGGTATTATATATATTTTTTCAATGTTCGGATCGACATATCTGTGTGAATGTCCGTTCTCCACAATGCGGAACATTAAAACGGAAAAGCGCAACCGGTTGAATGATTCTTCTCTATCGTCTGCGATGCGAGCAGCGACGTCCAACCTTTCATTCGATACTTCTGATTTACCAAACATGTCTAAACGTCCACGAAGAAGTTTTTCCACATCTGAATAAAATTTTGGCGATGAAAGTAAGAATTATTTTTCAAATTTATTTTCCGAGTTTATTTTTTAAATTTATTTTCCGAAATTATCATGCTACATAGTGGAATAGGACTACAGGAGGTACCGCTGACAAAAAAAAACGCATTGACAATAGTACCTCCGCGGTAATGTGGAAACCTATTGACACTGGCGTCGCCCTAATGCACCACGCGCAGATCATACGGTACGAGTCTTAGCTGACTCGAGAACTTGGGCCGCCACGGGAAGCGAGACGCGCGGCCGCGAAAAGGAGGCGGAGCCCTCGAGAATCGGCACTTCTTGCCGATCTCTGACATAAATGAACTCCGTGATTTTGAGATACAACTGGCTGTCACATATTTGTTCATTAATTACTACAACTAACAAATAAATATTGACCCTCAAAACGCCATATTGACCTTAGCCAAAATACATTCCGCAACAAAACCATATAAATCTGTTTTACGAAAAAAAATTTATTTTTCCCATGTATTATACACAGTGTTATTATTTACTTCGTGAGATGTATTTTTCAGTAAACTATAATTTATAACTATGAATATTATAACAATGAAACTAGTAAAACTAAAAACGCCTTTTTTCAGTCGCGACAAAACTAATGGATTTATTAATGTTTTTTTGTAAAAACTGAATACGAATACTATATTTCTATTGTTCATTGACAGCATATACAACTACCTTTATTTTTTTAAATCTTTAACAATGGCTCTGATATAGATTTAGGCTGTTTTTTTATCATTTTCTGTTTTAATCACTTCCACCTTTCTACGACGTATATTTTTAATTCCTCGAAAATAAAACACCTTCCCTCTAATCTAAAATATACTTCTTAAACCAACATTCCTCAACAGTTTTCTATAACACCCACGTAAGTCGGCGAATTTTAGGGGCCACGTGCAAATTTCCATTTAGTTACTTTCAAAATGAGCTTTACTATCTTTCTTTTATGCATAGTTGCACTTCCGTGTTGGAATATGAATTTTGATTTGCTTGTACTATCTGCATATTTTTGTAATTGCTTATTAACGATGTCTATGTCTATTTTACTATTCATTTTTGTATAAATTGTTTTATTTATATTTGCGTATTTAAACTGTGATTTCCTCTTCCTTTAACACTAAAGCTATTGCAATCAAATGACCGGTTTCTTTAATTGTACGCTTCCATGAGAAAACGAATAAATCGAATAAACTTCAGTATTACCATATGTTGCTATAAAAATCGTACAAAATCTAATTACTTCAATTTTCTCACTTTTGTATGGTAACGCATACCAGTTACTTTCAGTTTTCGGTAGGTTGTGTTAAATCATGAAAGTCATAATTTCAGTCATTACGTTCAGCTACATTAAAATGTTTTCCCGTAAAAAAATTATCCTTTTCTACGCCTAATCGCCTCTGCTTATGGCGGATTTTTTAATTTATAATTTATAATTAAAAATAATTAAATAATTAATTGAATAATTAATAAATACTTAATTAAAAAATTAAAATAAAATAAATTTTTAAAAAATCCCAATTTATCGGAATTCCATAGAAAGTGGCGAAAGTTGTTTATTACAATTCTTTTACCCAGGCTTGCATAGAAAATTTAAAACATCCGTTCGGTAACTTCACCAATCTCAACGAAATGTTGTATTCAAGATGTCTCAGGACGAATGGTATCGTCGAAAAGAAATGATTCTTTTTCCAAAAATAAGTAAAAAAACGTATAAATTTTCTCGGCTGACACTTCATTTTCGAGAAAATTGAGTTTGAAGATTAGGTGGCTACACATGACCCAGCATTCGCGAGAAGTAAAATTAGTTGGTCATTATCAGACACGTCAGACGTTTTTTCGATTTTCTCGAAAACGAAACGTCTTCCGAAAAAAATGTTATTTTTTTTATTCACCTAACCTTTAACACTTAACAAATATTTGTTTTTATCCCCTTATGTTTGCAAATATTGTAGAATCACCCATAGTCACTTGTATCATCGGTCCTGTCCCGATTTTTGAGACACTCTTTGTAAGTGACACAAATCTATCGAACAGATGTTTTAAATTTTCAATACAGGTTCAGAAAAAACATGGTAAAACACCAATATTAGTATTGGCTCCGCGAATATGACAAATTGCAATTTTTTTTTAAATTTCTTTCACACATCATGTAATAAACTAATCCTTAAAGAAATATTTTGGTTTTAAACTTTCAATACATTGATTTTTTTTGCATTTTCTTTAAGAGTAAGTGTAATTATACGTTGCTTTTTTCTTAATATTTTAACGTGCTAGAGTCGGAAAAATGTTAAAAAATCAATAATTTGTATTCAAAATGCTGCCATTCCAATGTATTTTAGTTCAGACGATGACAGTGTTCATAATGATTAAGATGCTTTGTCATTCTTTTGTTTTCGATCAGTTGAAAGAATGGAATCATGGGAACAATACTTTATAAAAATATGTATAACTCGTGTAATTTTGATTGTTTCGACTTTAGGAAATAATTGATGTACTTCAAATATCCATAAGTGTGTGTGCAAAATCCTAATGCAGAAAGTTTAATAGTCGTCTGAAAAATTACTAAAAATTAGCATAAGAATGGCATTTAAAACCAG
Source organism: Sphecodes monilicornis (assembly GCA_913789915.3). Taxonomy (NCBI): domain Eukaryota; kingdom Metazoa; phylum Arthropoda; class Insecta; order Hymenoptera; family Halictidae; genus Sphecodes; species Sphecodes monilicornis. The sequence goes on from OU565289.1 coordinate 924,705, forward strand.
TGTAATCTTTTAAAAACTCTCAAGTTGCTTAGTCTAACTTGAAAAAGACATTTTGTTGTAGGGAATATCGTAATATTAATGCAGGCTAGTACAGTTGTCGCGTAATTTCTACCCCAAACAAATAGGCTCGCGGTGCCGCCACGCAGAATTTCAACGTCCTTGCCTTGGAGACTAAACTAACAATTTGTTATGCTGGTTGAAATTTCGAAAGGAACAACTCTCGAGGACACAGGATATTCGGCCAAGATATCGGTAGTGGGGCAGCGGTCGTGCAAGGGATCGGATTCAGTGGGAACGCGAAGCGACAGCCGGCCAGTAGCATTGCCAGGACAGTCAGAAGTGTCAGAAGCAGAAGCAAGTGTCGCGCGGAGACCGGCGCCTCGCAGTTCGTCAGTCGTGAAAAAGATAAGGACCGGCTTGATCGGCGATCCTCGCCCAGCAGGCTTGTAATCGCGTTGATCACTAGTGTCTCGGCGCTCACCTGTCAGCTAGCCGAGTCTTACCTGCTCGCAATCGGCCGATGCGCCACGTGCGCGATGGGCATGATGGGAATGTTCAAGTGGCTTAGAAAGTAAGTCTTTCTTTTGATAATTTTTCTTCTATTCCAATAGACCTTCATTCTTAAATTTACAGCAGACTTCCGTATAACGCGATCAAAAAGCTGTTTAAAGGAACGATATACCGACTGGCCTGTTATAGTATTTCTTAGGAGGGTGGCTTGCTTCTCTAATATTTTGGCCCAGAATCGTATACTCTTCTTTATGACTGCCGTTTCTAGTTTTACTTTAGTTTTGTTATCTCAACATGTACCCCGGACTTCATTTAGGAAATCCCAGTCACTTCGTCAGAAAGAAGGTGTACATAACGTTTATGTGTTATAGTCCCCTGTAAAACTGTATAATTTAAAAAGTGCATACTCTGTCACACTAAATGTAGAAAATTGTTTTGTACATTTATATTTATATTTGAAAATCTACATTTATATTTAGATTTATAAATGTACAAATGTTTTAGCAGTAAATGGTTTCTCTAAACAGCTTTCTGTTCGCAGTATACGGGGCTCTACTGTCGTTCTTTTTCATTTTCGAGCGATTTTACGTTTTGTGTATGTGTATGTTACATTTGTGTACGTATTCCTATATAACATATACTATGTCTGTATTGTACCGGTGATTGTACATTCTAATTAAATTTGAAAGTTGTACAATGACAACAAGACGTACTGGCCTTTCTCGACTAGAGTTTGTTTTGAGATGTTTTACGAACTATTCTTGTTCAAAACATTCTGCTTACCAACATACGAATATTCTTGTTTCTGGATTGATCGATAATGGATAAAGTCAGTGAAAAATATATCTTGTTGGTGTAGAAACTTGCTTTATATTTCATTATGAAGTGACTTGATTAATACAAAAACATTGATTCTGATTATCTTATTATTGCCCATTAATGCTGTAAATCTATAGAATTCGCAGTATATTGATTAGGTAATGAAATGTAGATTTCGAATTGTTTGCAATATTAATGGTTCGTTCAGTGTTTAAGTATATTTGAACTGAAAATTATTCGAGGCAATTGCATTCTGCGTGCTCATGGTCATGCAACTTTGAACGATTTTGTCAATAACATCTACATATAAATGTGCTCAAGTTCTTACTGTTGTAGAACGTTTATTGTTATTGCAAGTGATGAGACAAGTCTGATTCAAAGAATTATTAACACTAACCGTACCACGATCGATCTAATGACCGATTTCACATTTTTAATTTCATAATTATTAAAATTGCAAAGGTGCTTCCATTAGAAGCATTAGAATGTATCAGTCACATTTTATGCTTGATACAGTTAATATTAAAATATATAATCTCGTCTGTTCTTATTTCACTTACAATTATAATGATTTACTGAACCATTAACATTGCTCAACGTATTTTATCATTGTATTTGTTCCATGCGGTAAAAATCTTATTACTAGCTATATTTTCTATTGCATATTTCTTGCTCCATAAGCACTTAGAATTCACTCATTCATAATTTAGCAACTGATAGCTTTATCAATTTGTGAAAGTGTTGTCCGGAATTAATATTCGCGGAAACGGAGCTTCGGTAACTCGAAAATCTTGCTAATTGACGTTCCGCTGTAGTAATCAGACCGCGAACGTTTACATATTTAAAGACCCACTTAGAAAAACAGGGACTGAATTGATATCCATTTCCCTCGACAACAAGAAAAATCAAAGTTAGGAAAGCAATCTTAAATTTTTATGACATTTTCCAATACACATTTTTATAATTACAGATTTTTTTAAACAATAATTATTTACATATGTGATTATTAAACTGCGGATTTATATCCAAAATAAAAATTATTAACATTTACTTAAAGATAGAAGACCTACATAGATATTTATTTCTGTTCTTAATCATTTTAATGAGCTAAGAGTAACGCGACAGTATTTTTGAATGCTTTAAATGTTTGCACCGCTTTACATTTGATTCACTCATTTTTGTCATAAATGCATAAATTCCGCAGCATAATAATTATATGAATAAAATAGTTGGTGATAAATATATTTTCTTTGTATCGTTTACATTAGTTTCATTAAAAGTTAAAATGATTCAAATAAATAATAAACAGTTAGCTTTAACAGACTAAAACCAAAATAAACATAGTAATTCTTTTAATTCTCGAATTCTTCATTTTTGACAATTAGAAACGTTGCAAAATCAACCAGCTATGAAAGTAAAATATTCAATTATTCAATGATAACGGTTCGTGACGTAGGTACGTTTGAAAAGTGTTGTTGTGAGGCAGCATTAACCGTTGGTTTAGTAATACGATTACTAAACGTGTTGATCGTACATGCGATTAGTTCTAACTAAACTTTTTCCTAACATAAGATTCGTTTGTGTTTCTTCCGCGATTTTATCAATTTATTGTACATTCAAAACTGTGTCTGTGAGCACTTCCATTAAGTTAAAGATGAAATAAACTGTAAAATCTAAAATTTAACTGATATGTCAATACAAGAACAACCAAAAATCTATTTAAGTTTTTTGTTTAAAATTAGTGGATAGTGTATAGTTTGTATAGTTTATTTAGAAAGCACAAGATTATACGTATAAAATTACGTATTATATTTTATAAAATTGTATAAGGTGAGCAAAGGCGGGTCCTCGGCAAAGCTGAGAGGCAAGGCGATATAATAAATAATAATAAGAAGAAATAATTAGAGATGTGATTGGTAAATTAGGTTAGTGGATGTGTTTTGGAACAAAACTCTGAGTACGAAAATGAAATTAAAATTATATGACCAACGTGTTTTTATAATCACCCGCACATTTACCAAAAACTACGTTTTGAATACATGATACGACGTACGTGACGTTTTCCGTAGTGTCCACTGCACGTTTGCGAAAGCTTTGTCAGCAACTACAATAATTATCAAAATAATGCTTATGCAGAAACGCACGTATCATTTTAAAATAACAGTAATCGAAATGTAATTGTTTTTAATATTATCCACTGACAACCGACTTACTCACTATATTTGGTGAAAAGAAATACCATGTATTCAGTTATGTACAATTACGTCAAATTATGTGAAAACGTGCAAGAACAAGGTACTTACTTTTCAAAATGTTATTTAGAAAATTATAAAGTTTTATAAAAAAACAAACGATGCAGTAAGATTTCTAAATGCATAATAACTATAAAAAAAAACAAAAATTAGAATCAAAATGATTTTAAAGAACATCTTATTTGTTACTAATACGAAAATATTGCTTATTTCTTTTTGCTGTTGCAGAATAGATAGTATACGTCGTCAAACTATATCCAATATTTTATATAAGTATTGATACAAAATACATTATATTATATTATACGAGCTTAACAATTTCGTTTATAAATTATTTTTATTTATTTTATAAATTCCATTTACATTTATTCGATAAGATTTATTGAATAAGTATGCATAAAATTTAGAAAACAACAAAGAGGCATTTTGAATTACAGCCAAGTAAATCATAATCGAACGTAAATTTGAATAATTATTGAACACACACTTTATATTTTGCTATACCTAATAGAATTACTGTAGATATCTATCAGTTTAATATTCAATTTCAGCTTTACAATTTCATCGATAAATTGATCTACATGAACATATAAACCTTATCTCATGTAAACGATTACAGTGTAGCAGCTAATATTTGTCTAATTTGAATTTGATAAAGCAGAACGTATTACAATTATATATTTTATTAACGACACAATAAGTTTTAAACAAGTGTTATATTTTTCCTTAATTGACACTAATAGGATATTATTCACGATCGTCTAGAACGTTGAACTTTATAAATAATGCAGACAGATTTAGAAGCATGATTGAAACATTCGCGTAATATTAATACATCGGAGAATCGAATATTAATTAGTAAATTAAAAGGCAAAACGCCAAAGAAACTTCAAAAGCGGCTTAACATATTACAATGGAAATCGGAAATTAAATAAATGATCAATAAACTTGTATGTTACATTTGTTCTAAAGGAAATCATTAATTACATTATAAAAGTGAAATATTTGATAGCATAACAAATTGTTAATATTGGTTAACTTTCATTCTAATACATAATTTCTTAACGACGCGTACGACATCAATGTTTGCTTGAAAACTAGAATACGTAAGCACATGAAACACGTACTGTCGGATTGTTAATGTCGCAGTTGTTGTTACAGCGTAGTCTTGTGTATTTACAAAGGCTCGTTTTAAAGACTCGCGAACGTAATTACATTGCAATTCTCGTTACAACCTCGAGAGTGCTATGACCTCTATAATCAGAGATAAGAGCGTCACAGCCTAAAAAGTTTGTCTACGTTGGGTACCCGTTTTGCAAATTTTCTTTTTATTGAATCTCTTATAACTATCCTATAATCAACTGCAATTATTTACTTAAAATAAAGTACCGCAATTATTCCGATGACTTTTAACATTCCAAGCGCATAGCGTTACGTCTGACAGAATACAACAATCAGTTTGACTTCACTATATTTTAACCGTCCCATCGCATAAACTAGCGAAATAAAATACATTTCCTACTACCTATGTACATACAGTGAATCCAAAAAGTGCTTGAACACTACATACCAGCTTCTCGAAAAATTGCCTATATTTAATACTAAACCTACCAAGCACAAAACATATAAAAGTGAAACGCCATATAGAATTTAATTAAACTTTGTATGGTTTTCATCATAATACGTGCTTAAATAAAGAAGTCAATTCTGTCATTTCCTATGAAAGCGTTTTTATAATTTCAATAATTGTGAAATAGATAACAAGTTATTTGATCGTGATAGATTTAGTGTTAAACAGTGATAATGTCATAAAAAATGATCGTATGGAAATAAATTTGGAATGATTTTAAAGCTAGAAAGTTTTAGTTTCATAATCGATCGTACATTTCATTGTAGGATTTTTTCATGACGTATCGGTCGAGAAACTGAAGACGCGTTTCTCTCGAAAATGCTATACATTTAAACGTCTGTGAAAACTTCGACAAAATTTTTTCGTAACTGAAACCATCATAGATTTGAAGATTAAATTATTAGTATTACAAGTTACATCATGAGGGCTTTACACAACCGAACTTGTTCCTCCATTTTGTTTCATAAAACAGTAAAAAAAATCGTACATAAATATTTAAGGAGTCGTTATCGAAATGAGGCCTCAGTTTGCAAGTCGATGGCAGTTTCATTTACGAGAAAAATTTTTAATAGTTTCCGGCAATGTTTGAATTTGCAGCATTTTTATGTAAAAATGGGTCTTCAGTTTCCCAACTGCTACATTATTTAAAAATATCTTAGAGGAAAATGAACACTGCTTTGCGGCAGTAGTGGCTTCAAGTTTTAAAATGTGTCCAGGCTTATGGTTGTACTATTTGGTTTTACGAAATTATCACAATTTAAATATTGACAATTTTTCGAGAACCGAAAATGTAAATACTTTTTGAATTTATTGCATATATGTACTTACATACATGTATGATATAAATATGACATGCACATAACGAAACGAAAGTTCACCGTTCTTCTGTTTCTAGATACTGCAAAATCTTCGATTTGTCCATAATTGTGGTATAACGTGATGTAAATTATGAAACATAATTAGTCGAATTAAAGTATAAAACGAAAGGAGATAAAATTTATAGAAAAATCTTTTGTGAAAGTATTTAATAAGAATTGTAGAGAAACAGTTGGGCTTTGTAGAACTTATAGTCTATTTTTCGAAAAATAATACTTGTAGTCATAGTAGCTATCTCCCTCAGTCCAAATATTTACTTCGGATTTACAGCGTAGCAACAAAAAGAACAAGTGTTACGACTTCATGTATCTTCTTTAGAAAACAAACCAGAATTACATAATAAACTGCGGATTTCATGCATTTATAGAAAAATGAGCAGGCGAAGTATAAAACAGTAGAAACATTTGAAAAATTTGAGAGCACTGTTATATTATTTTTAACTTATTCAAATTATTAAGAGATGAAACCATTTTGTGCTGAAAATTTTCTATTGAAGTCTTGTTTTTTTGCAATCGATACAGGAAATTTTTATTTTGCGTTGAGATCTATAGTCTATTCATATGTACATTAAAATCAGTACACCTGCAAGGAGAGGTATCAGTAGAGATTTTCATACTTTAAACATTAAAATTTTTCCTAGATTATGTTCTGATATGACTAGATAAAGTCTAACGCTTATAAGTAGATTTTTGGTTGCTTCCCTTCTAAACGTGATACTCCTAATTGTACAATTTCTTTTTTTTTGCATTTTTATTAGTACTACATATACAGGGTGGCCCACATAACTCTGAACAGCTCAATATCTCGAAAACTATGCCACCGATTTTAAAGTTCTTAGTCTTAAATTGCAAGGAACTGAAGGGCCTTTCTGACTACATAAACGTGAAGTGGCCTCCCTTCCCCTTTAACGGGGGAGGGGAGGTACCTTTGTAATTTTAAATGGAACCCCCTATAAAATGTTACATATTCAGATTCTACCGGAAAAAACAAGTCAATTTTGTCTGAAACATTTTTTTGTCAGATACTTCCATGATGAGATATAACAGTTTGAAGTTTCGAGTTGTAGGTACTCGAAGCTCTCGGAAATAGCGTTATGGAATTATACGCGCTTGAGTCCATTGCTTATTCATGAAGAAACACAAACAATAATAACAATTCTTGAGTTTGACTCACTTATCTATGAACACGTTTTCAGTTTAGAGCTGTTATTCAAGCAGTAACATTGTGATTATGGCTACTTTTGACACAGAAGTGAATATGTTATTAACGTTAGGTGAATGCCAAAAAAATTATCGGCGTGCAGCAGTGATGTTTTTTGAACGTTATGGGATCAAAAAATGTCATGCAACATTTCATAATTTAGAAAAGCGGCTTCTCGAGCAAGGTGAATTGTGTAAAAAAACTCGCAATAAACCTAAAGCTGTCGCTAATGAAAATAATAGTGCCAGTATTCTTGCTGCAATTACATTAAATCTTCATATTAGTCAACGTACACTTGCACAAACATCACATATTAGTCGTTCATCGATTCAACGAATTTTGAAACGGCAAAAGTATCATCCATATCACATGGTTTTATCACAAGAGCTTTCGATAGCAGATTACGATCGACGCGTAAGATTTTGTGAGTGGCTGCAGGGTGTTGTGGAAAATGACTTTTTGTGCAAAATACTTTTTTCCGATGAGGCCACTTTTATGAATTCAGGGCATGTAAATAGACATAATCTGCATTATTGGGCCGTGGAAAACCCAAATTGGATGCGATGTGTTCCCTTTCAACATCGATGGCCTTTAAATGTTTGGTGTGGCCTAATAGGAGATTTTGTGATTGGACCTTATTTTTTTCAAGAAACTGTAACATCTGCAAGTTATTGTGATTTATTAAAAAATCATTTGCCTGCGCTTTTGGAAGATGTGCCACTGCACGTTAGAAGAGAAATGTGGTTCCAACAAGACGGCGCTCCTCCACATTTTGCAATCATCACCAGGCAATTTTTGAACGAAAAATTTGGAAACAAATGGATAGGTCGTGGGGGACCTCGTCAATGGCCTCCTCGATCCCCCGATCTAACACCATTAGATTTTTTCTTATGGGTATATGTAAAGGACAAAGTTATGTTTGAACCACCGACGACAAAAGAGGATATGAAACAATGAATACGTGACGCTTGCGCTTCAGTGACTCCCGAAATGTTAAAAAATGTTAGAACAACTTTGATGTTTCGAGTAAACAAATGTTTACAAGCCCGTGGTGGACATTTTGAACATTTAATTTAAAGTACATTTTATTTCTTCACGAATAAGCAAAGGACTCAAGCGCGTATAATTCCATAACGCTATTTCCGAGCGCTTCAAGTACCTACAACTCGAAACTTCAAACTGTTATATCTCATCATGGAAGTATCTGACAAAAAAATATTTCAGACAAAATTTACTTGTTTTTTCCTGTAGAATCTAAATATGTAATATTTTATAGGGGGTTCCATTTAAAATTACAAAGGTACCTCCCCTCCCCCGTTAAAGGGGAAGGGAGGCCACTTCACGTTTATGTAGTCCGAAAGGCCCTTCAGTTCCATGCAATTTAAGACTAAGAACTTTAAAATCGATGGCATAGTTTTCGAGATATTGAGCTGTTCAGAGTTATTGGGGCCACCCTGTATAGTATTTTATTAGTATTACAATAGTATTTTTATTTATGTATTGTTTCTGTGTATAATGAAACACCAAAAATGTTCTACGTCATTAGAGACAATTATATGAAACGAAACTGGCTATGCAAATACTTCTTTTTATATAATACCATCAGTCGCATAAAAATTGTATTATTTAAGAATTTCAGTCTCTTCGCAGTCCTGCACAAAGAAGTAATAGTTATGGGAAATAAGAAGACCATAAGGAACTAATTTGCTAAGCTTATACAATAAATCAAATATTTGTCGTTATTAAATGTACTCACGTGTATATTTTATATTTGCATGCATACACGTAATAAAATTTTGGGTATAATTTAAATTAGTAATTTAGAGTCGGTAAAGTTATATAGGATTGAAATTTTTATTTAAAAATTTAGAGGGTTAAATAGATAAAAATAGATTATTATAAAATTTTGGGTTCAAAAATATTAAGATAATAGCATAAATTGAACTAGGTTTCAAACAAGTACAAGTATAGTAAAAATGTTTTATTTCATAATATTACATAGTAATATGGTCTTATGCACAGATATGTAAATAGGTATTTAAATATCATTTTGCTTTTCCTACTTTAATGTAAAATACTAAAACGCTGTAATATAGTATAATGCATTTTTGTCGATCATTATTTATTGTTCATAGTATTTGTAGAGCTTACGATTACAACTGCAAGCTATACTAATATTCGAATATATTTATGACCGACGTACATTCACACTCCTATATGTATAACTACATAAAATCAAATGTAATTTAAATAAACGCCTGTGGTACATGTCAGTTATAATTTGTAAGCACATTATAATGATTTTTCTGACTCATAAAAATGAAACACATGGGTTCATAGCGAAAATAAGAGATAGGAAGGAATGTTGTTTTCGCTAGTCTTCGGATCTCTAAGGTGAAAACATTTGTTAATGATTAACCTGAATACGAATTGAACACAGCCGACTAACACACAGCCACGTGATAATGAAGGATACACTATACACTAGAAAGATGCAACTCGTGTAACAAAGTCATGGCAATTAACCACATATACTCCGAAATTGTTCTGTAAAAAAGAGCACAAGAAGCAGACATAATTTTCAAATCAATTTAAGAGACGTGTAACTTTAATCAAAAACCTCCATTTACACGAATTTCGCGAAAGAAGTCACTGATCACCAATGATATTCATGCGACACTAAACCCGTCAAAAAGTTTCATGGTCTTTCACGCTCCATAAACTGCAATTAAATGATTAAAAAGTGCTATTTAAATATAAAGAAATCGTCTTAACACTTTCGTTTAACCTTACTCCTGAATGATGTGTTAATTTTATAAATTTATTGTAATTCTTCAAAAATTAACAAACATCACAACAGGTTCTATAAATATTAACTTATTATTTAAGTAGTATTAAGTAAATAATATTATTTATTATCATGTTAATCTTCAACGTGATCAAAAATATTTTTAGGATCTTGTACAATATTTACTATATCTAAATTTTGGTGTTGAACAGTTTTTTAATATCAACTACAGATTTTAAAATGTGGTTCTCAGCAGAATGCCTTTGAAATTCCAGCCAAGGTTCAAGTCAAAATAATAACTTGTCACAACAGGTCACTGTTACTGTTACATGTACGCTGTACACATTTATAAGGAGAATTTAAGCTAACCTTCAGAAGAAAACAAATTTGCTGCGGAGAAGTATGTCTCGTTCATTCGTTATTGCTATTTCTTACACGCGTAACGTACGATTCCTATTTCTTGATACCAAAGTCAAATGGATGAACTACATTTGCGCATTGTTCACGAGGTGAATGCAATTTTATCAATCGTTGTAGATTTAACGACGTTGATCCAAGAAAACATGTAAGTAAAAAACGAATCATTAAATTTCTTAAATTTTAACTCGTGATCTCAGATCTTATACAATTTATAATCGACAGATAGTGAACATTTGAAAAATTAAGTAATAAAATTTATTAGAAACTTGTTCTTAGAAACTAGAAAAATGTTCAACATCGATGTTTTTTTTCTTTTTTAACGCGCTAAAGGTGGAAAAATATAGAGCAAGCAGTAATTTGAGTTCAAAATACCGCCACTTTGCAAATGGTCAAGATTTATAATTTATTTTGGCTCAGACGATAGTCACATTCATACTGATTAATATACAATACTTCCTCATTTTAGTTGTGTTCGATCAGGTGAAGGACCAGAATCATATTAATTAATAGTTAACACGTATTTTTTAAAACATTCCCTAAAAAAATATATAACTCGTATATTTTTGATTATTTTTACTTTAAAAAAAGTAAACTAAACCTACCACGGTCAAAATGACCGGTTTTCTATTTCACAATTATTGAAATTAGAAAAAGGATTTCATAGGAAATAACTGAATTGACTTCTTTATTTAAATACATATTGTAATGAAAACGGTACAAAGTTTAAGCAAATTCAATCTTCTCACTTATTTAAGGCGTTTTACTTTTATATGTTTTATGCTTGGTAGGTTTAGTGTTAAATACCCATAAATATGTGTGCCAAATCATAATAGAAAAAGTTTAATAGTTCTTCTGAACAAAATTCCTAAAGATTGGCGAAAAAAGGTCTCGGAAACCGGAATAACCCCTTAACGAAAGAAACGGGAAATAATTATCCAGTACGTAACAATAAACTGTCTGCTTGAAACTTTTTCATTGTTACTCGTGTGTAATCTCGCAACGGCCAAATCTGTTCCGGAACCGGTGTCCAACAAACTGAGACGTTGTATTGTTCGGAACAGCCACGACAGACCAGTAAGCATTTCTCTCGCTGCGTAATAACAAAGCATATGATAATTACAGTTGTTAAACGTATCACGCGTGTGACACTTATTATGAATGTTCTATGCTCTATTCTACATCCAAATAAAATGATCCACTTTTACACATGTAGTTGCATCAGAAGAATTCTTATAACGGGACGGCCGAAGCTGGTATAACTGCAATCAAACTTTAAAAATAAACAAACAAATTTAAACAAGTTCGGATGAAATATAAGCCATTTTTATTCGTTAGTGGCTTTAGTAGATTCCGAATAAAATAAAATTTTATTACGATCGATTAATAAATTAATACTTATGGTCTCTCATTTCTTGCACTTCATAAATTCACAAAGTGCGTAGTATATAGCCATATTATATTGCATAACTCGGATATTAACTTTCAAGTCTCTTACATCTTCAATTCTAATGTGTGTTAGAAAGATTTATGAAAGCGTTACTGACTTGGCTTATATGTGTAATTTTGATAATTATTTACGAAAAGATACTCCTTTCCGATTTTAATGACCTTGAAATATGTTGTCGGGGACATTAGTTTTCGCGATGATTCCATAAAACTACGGACACCCACTACAGCGACTTCTATCTTTTCAAATGACAATCTCGTCATTCCACCCCTCCCCCTGAACCCCCTTTTAAAAGAGATTTGAATTTTGGTTAGGTCTGTGTTAGATTTCTTGGGGTTGGGGTGCAAGGAAAGTTCCTCCCCCGCCTTTAGAGACGAATTTGATCATTAAGAAAGGCAGACAGTTTTTGCAAATATCTAAGAAACGAAGGCCGAGCAACATTTTCTAAGGAAGAAGTTGTTCAAAATGCTATACAACATACTTAAATTCCATCAAAATCCGTGATGTACCCGTTTGTAAATAATTATCATTATTTCGTATTTCTGCAGCGTTGTTTAATGACAATTTTTCTATAACATAATTTTATGTGTACAAATCGCAGAAACTCTTTTGTTTTATTATCGGCACAACTTTATATAACTTTTTGTGTTCGATTCCATTTTTCTGAACTGTTTTTCATTTAATAATAGCATAGGCTGTACTATAAGCGTTATCCATTTTTATTACAGGAAAACCTTCTTATTTGTATGCGTCGTCAGAAACCGGAAAATGTTTGTGTATTTATACTAAATTCGAACACAAACAATACAATGAAATATATAATGAAATTTAGTCCATTATTGTTTTTGTCCTAATGAAAACACGTTCAAAACATTAACAATGGAACATTGCTTCTGTATGTATGTCTTCGGTTGTTATAAATCAGTGCGAGAAATTTCGGTTTGCATGCAGAGCCACTGTCTTAGTCTAGTTATTTAGTTAGGTTTATATTTATGTTCGAAAAATCGTTAACAGGTTAAAAAAATGGGCACATGCATTTCTTCGTGTTCTTGTATGAGATCTAGAGCTCTTAATTCTAATATGATATGCAAATTAATTTTTGCATGGGAATGTGAGAGCTATCGTTCGCTTTTGTCTACGGCGTCTACTACTGGCGCCAATTAACCATGCAAATGTCAGTACTTTCACAAGGCATCATTCAGATTCAAACTTTCGATAAAAATACGTGAATGAGTAGAATAACTTTATACAATCGTATAATTGCGCTACAGGGAAGTTTAATCAAAGAGAAAACTGCAAAACGTGGAATTCATTGAACATGTAGAAAACTCCAATTACAATGCATAGATTGAATATTGATTACCATATATTAAAATAAAATACAATTTTAATTAAATGTATGAAATTTCATTTTCTTAAATTTTATATTTGTAGTACAATTTTAACTTCCCTATAATTAATATAGATTAAAAATTAAGTTTTTTTTATCATATACCAATTTTCGTTTGGCGACCTGTTTTTATTTAACACCCGAAAAGCATTTGTATATTGTATCGTAACTGTTATCCACACTTATAATATTTTGTCTTGACTTTCGGTACTAATTATTAGCCAGTTGGCGCGACACATGATCATGGTAACCTTCACCTATAACGTAGCACACTGACAACAGAATTATGTTTTATCACTGACGTTGTTGCAACCGGCCCCCACCGCTACTAAAACGCTGCGATGATTTGCAATAAAGCGCTAGTTCCTCCGGCGCAACGACGAACGTGGATGTTATCGTGCTTTTCATCTAATTTAGTGCCACATGAACGTTTTTCCGTACATCTACAGTATTTCACGCAGCACAGTGTTTGTGGTATCGATCAGTGCGAATTCGTAATTTCAGTGATTATCTCAAAAAGGGTGTAAATTTTAAATTCTTATCTAACATGTTTTAAAAGAAACACTCTCCTTCAAATAAAATATTTCTGTTACAGCCGACTACTTTTCACACTTCCACATTTGCTAATATTTAGTAAAATTCTATAATAATTTACTATTATTTTATGTCAGCATAATAATAATATTACAGCGTCAAAGTTTTCATTTTTTTAATTTATACGTCTCGTTAACATACTAATAGCGAAACTTCCAGAAAATTCTGAATTCTCAAAATTCACTTCTACTTTTATTTAGTGATTAAAATATCGACATTTCTATCGTTCAAAATTCTATATTTAATTGAATTTCAGTGATTTTTAACTAAACTATTTACACTCTAAATTCTATACAAAACTTTAATGTACAGTTGTTCTGTGAAAGTGATGTGTTTTGTGACATAAATCAGGTTGTTCAAATTCAATGGCAATCAAAATGTAGAATTAAATATTGAAGTAGAAAATATTGTGCATTAAAACTAGCATTGATACTTTATGAGAGTGTATATTTGTAACACAGTTTACACTGTTGTACAACCAATCTACATTACACCTATTTGTAACTATATTACTTCAATGGGATACTCGTCATAACAACTTCGCAGTATTTAGGATTGGGAGCGTGTTCAAAACCGAAGGTACTAAAAACACTGTTTGTATCATTTGATTTTATAACTTAAAGACGTTATCATTTGTTTTTCTATTTCTAAAAAATGAAGATTGTAGTTTTCGCACAGCATAACTAATACATTAGGGTTTCTCAAACTACAACGATCTATTATTCAGTGAATATGTTAGGTGTATGCAAAATTGATAGTCTTTCTTAATGGTTCCTACATCATAACTTATAATTATAATGGTTATAATCTCCCGCCTTTTTCTATGATTGTTTGTTTGCTACAGATGTATCTACATAACCAACTTCATTATTAACTAGTAACATACCTTGTATGTTGTTTATAATTATACGAATATTGAAAAAAAGATTAAAACTTTTCATACACGTAATACTTTCGGGAGTTTTGGCTTCGTTCAGACATTTATTAAAATTTTGTATACGCATTTTAGTGAGTAGGGAAAAGATGTGGGAAATGATGGAAAATTTAGAATAAAGGAGGGGTTAATTTAAAGGATAAAGGAAATATACACACAGACGAGGAATGTGGTGAGAATAGAGGAAGAAGAACGAATTGAATTTTTGACAGGAATAGGTCTGAGGCAAGGATGCCCGCTCAGCCCGACTCTGTGCACAATATTCATATCCGATACAGATAGGACATTAGAAAAAGGCTTGATCGGAGAAGTAACGATTGGCGCAGAAAGATTGTGGTCACTGGCCTACGCAGATGACTCGATGATAGTAGCGACTAGGGAACAAGCATTAAAGGGAAGTATAAAAAGTCTGAAGACATATTTAGACAAGAAAGAACTGACGAGGAATGTGGAAAAATCAAAGATGTTAGTATTTGGGAAAGGGGGAAGAGTGAAGAAGTCGGAGTGGAAATGGAAAGGAAAGGACATTGAAGTGGTCAAAGAATTCAATTATTTGGGAGTAAAATTTCAAAGTAATGGAGAAATAACAGAGCATGTCAGGGATAGAGTGAAAAAAGCAAATGTGGTGTTAAGCCAGATATGAGGTATAGGGGAAGGAAATTCAAGTCGGACTTCAGAGCGAGGATGAACATGTTCGATAGGCTGGTGATGGGGTTGCTGATATACGGAGTGGAACTACGGGGATACAGAGAGAGCAAAGAGGTGGAAAGAGTCTAGCTCAAGTACATCAAATGGACACTCGGACGGGCAGAAAATTTTAACCCTTTGCACTCCGAGCAATTTTTAACACGACGTTTCAGCAACTCCGGATCATTTTGACCATGAGATATCACCTGCTCCGTATGTATTCACAATGTTGCGAACTCCGGGTCAACATTGTGGACTAATAAAGAAATGGAGAAAGCTCGGTCACAAGACCGATTACACTAAGCATGTGCCGAAACATCTTCTTACCCGTATAAAAATACAATGTTGCCTCTAGACGCCGGCGTACCGTATCGCCGCAGCGGCGACAACGGAGTGCTAAGGGTTAAGACAATGTATAGGAGAGAAAGAAAAGGGAATAGTAAAAGGAAAATGTACTAGGAATAGGGAACACTACTTGAAAAGAACCGGAATGAGTCAAATAGGAGTGGATGCCATGAGAAACAAGGGGAAACAGGTAGCAGAGGCGCTGGAGGAAAGAGACACACAAAGACAGGAGCAAGATAGCAGAATACAGAAATCGAAATACAATGAAAGGTACAAATATATCAGAACAATAGCACAGAAAAATGGAACAGTTATTGGGAGAAAGAGGAAGAAAGAAGATGCGATCTGTGCGGAGATTAATTTGGAACACTAGAACGTCTAGTGAGGGATTGTAGCGAAGTGGAAAAAGGGATCAGGTTGGAAGGTGTAGTGAGTGAAAGGAGGGACAGAAAGATAGAGGAATGGCTTCAAAAATTGCAAAGGGAAAGGAAGAAGAGAATGTAAGAAACTTAGGTGAAAAAGAAAATAGAAACAAATATAATGCGACAATGATCTGATTTATTAAGCTCAGAGTTGTTCACTCGTCGGTCGTCTCTTACAGAGTGCCTCCTCGGCCAAAATCTAGTCCTAAGGACGCCTTGCAGTCAGCGTGTTCTCTGTCTTACTTTATTGCACCCTCAAGTGCCCTGAACCTTTCTCCCAAAAGAGAAAGCGTCGCGTCGTTGGAAAACACATGGCTCACTCTCGACATTCCAACGCTCGCATTTTCTTACAAGAAGAACAGATCGGCAATCAAGAGGCACTACAGAGAAGGAGATGTACACGTAACAATATAACATAGAGTATCAACAAACAAACGGAAACCAAAGGTCAAACCAAAGGTCAAACCAAAGGTCGAACCAAAATAGGTATTTAGGTTATAAGTTGTAGGTTTAAGATTTTGGGTTTTAGGTTGCGGCACTCAGGTCTCAGAGGTCAGATTAAGGTTTAAGTTTCCATAAATATAAAACGAAAGATTTTTTACAGATATTGCTAAGTGTATCGATTTTTCTAGCTTTCTTTCTTCCACAAGTACATACCTATAATGTAGAATTAATTCATTTAGTATCCTCAAAACATTTAGAAATTCTTTTCTTGACTATCATCCAATTCAAAAAAACTTAAAAGAACCATAACAATAATGCCACTTTTTTCAACAAATTTCAAACGATATCTAAATAGGCAATCGATAGGTTTTTCTAGTAATGGCGCACCAATGGCACAGATAGCCCAACGTATATCAGCATTTTCCGTAAAGTTATAATTGTCATTTTGGTTCAGCTTTTTGGACTTTTCATTAATTTTGTCATCGTGGTGTGCAATGGGTATTAGTAACATATTTTTATTCTTTTCTAGCCAAAAAGACTAGAGAATTTCCCATTTTTTGCCTACAATATTAATCGTTGTTAAATAATATCCATCATGAAATACATTAATCAATTGTATTGAAGAAGACCAGTTGTCTGTTATTATGTTTCGATTTGTGCAATGTACAATATAAGTTCTAAAAATTTCCTAAAGCAATATGTATGTGGACACAGTTTCGTTATTTCACTACTAGTGGAAGCTTATTAAATTAGTATTGAGATTTCAGAAGTAAGAAACGGTGAACTCAGATAATATCATTTGCACGTGGCAATACAAAGACCTTATTTCTAGCACAGACACAAACAGATACGACTTTAACTCGGGCAACAACTCAGGCCACACTGATCGGCTGTGAGTGCGACAGACACAGAGAGAACGAACGCGTGGCATTCGCGGATGTTTACCTAAACCGCGGTTTACCTATTTCATAGAACAGATTGAGCGCGACATATGAAGTTTCTTATTTCAACAATTAGATCCTCCATGACTGTATTATTTTATCTTCGAAACAACTCAGTAATGTTCTTTTAAATAGGTAATCATCATTGCAATATACATATTTGAATTCCACTTTTTATTTTAATTTCCTTTGCCGCTACAAAAACGAAAAAGATTGAATAACAGCTGTACGCGCCTGCATATACAGACGTAAATTCCATCATTATGAACAGTTAACTAACAAACCTCAAATATCTAGTGTAAGACTCTAATTTCCTCGCAAGGCGCGTGCTTAATGCTATTTGATCGCGAATTGTAAACAAGGCTATGTTCGATGGTAAAGTACGAGAGTTCCGACGGGTGCGGGAGTATGCGAGAGAATGACTGTTCGGAGTCATCCCTTGTTCCTCGGTGTCTACAGTCCCTGGGCCAGGGGTTGACGAGGGGGGGGGGGGGGGGGGGGGGGTCGATGGTCGACGTGCAGGCAGCCGTCGGTCGTCCCGCGCTGAGGATCCGTTCTTCGGGCCGCATCCCCGTTGCACGCGTTCTATCCTTGCTGGATACGCGACGTCTTACACTAGCCATATTGCACTACATACACACAGTGTCCAGAGAATTACATTGTATCAATTTTCCCCGGTTCCCCCACAGTTGTACAGGTGAGCACGTACAAAAAAATCGTTACGCGCTACTTAAAATTCGATTTTTGACTCATAAAAAAGAATTGCCGTTTTAACAGTATCATGAAGGCCAGATAAAGTCATAGTTAAGCGAATTTCTCTGCGATTCCTGTTTTTCTGCTCTGTGAAAATATCTCAAAAAAACTGTGAAGCGTATAAACGAATAGAGTATTTAGCGATTTGAAGGTGAGCGTAGGTAGACCGTTAACTGTAGTCAACCCAGCTACACCACGATGTAACAATCTCCATTATGCTGTAGTCTAAAGTCTAGAGTCTATAGTCTAGTAAACTACAAAAGTAATCATACGCTTCCTCGTATCGTACACTTCCTATACAAAACATTACACAAAAATGATGAGTATCTGATCCTTTCTACTGCTCGGGAATTCGAAGTAGATATTATGTAAAAGTTTCACGTTCGGACTAGAATACACATTTACTACATGAACTACTAAAGCTACATATGTATATGTTTCGTTTTCCTGGTTACGTATGTTATTGAATGAATAATTGTACAGAAAATATAACACTCGTATTTAACACTTTAAGCGCTAAATATCAGTAACAAAGATTTCCACACAATCAAAGTAATTTAATTTATAAAATTGAAACTAGAAAGTCAAAATCTGTCACAGTGGATGCTACTCGAACCCTTTTGCATTCTTAAATTGCTAATATTATATTTCAGATTATTTTTATATATTACGATAAAAATAACGTTACAGTTAACGTGTTAATGTAAAAACCCATCTAGATATACAGGGTGTTTCTTCTAAAACAGGACACCTAAATGTCTCCTCTACTTCTGAAAATACAAAAAATGTTTCTAACGTAATCTAAATGGTTTCAAAAGACGAATCAGCTGGAAGAATCGTTTTTTATAAATTGTAATTTTTTAATCGTTTTTTCAAGATCACTCGTATTTTTTACATATATACACACGTTTTTTGTTGTTGTATGTTAAAGCAAACATTATTGTGCATTCATCCATGTTTAATACCACAACCTTAAAATGACCGTGAACTCTCAAATTTGCTAATTAATGCAGAACTTACATTCAGCGACATTTCAGATTTCAACGGTAACAGAAATTCGACCATGAACTTGAACTTGTAAATAATCACATTTATTACTGCAATAAATGTTCGAAATGATGTCCTTCCGTTGTGATACATTTCGTGAGGTGAAAAACGACAGATTGTACAGCTCTTTCGATGATTTCAGGTTTCATATCAGCACATGCAACAATTATT
Source organism: Sphecodes monilicornis (assembly GCA_913789915.3). NCBI lineage: Eukaryota > Metazoa > Arthropoda > Insecta > Hymenoptera > Halictidae > Sphecodes > Sphecodes monilicornis. The sequence goes on from OU565289.1 coordinate 944,375, forward strand.
CGTTCCTTCATATTTTCTGGCGTCGTGGGCTATTCTTGATAAACCGCACCCTTTAATGTCCCCTCTAAAGAAAAAATGAAGTGGTGTAAGAGCGGGTGAACAGGCCATGATACAGATCCGTTGCGTCCAATCCAACGATTTGGGAATTTTTCGTTGAGGACACGTGTTGCAATATGGGAAAAGTGTGCTGAACCATATTACTATTGTGTAGTACTAGTGTTGATACCATATTACTAGACGGTCCCTAAATGGTACATCTTCTAATAAACCTGGTAGAATATGTTCTAAAAATTCAGCATACTTCTGTTATCGTTGAAATCTGAAATGTCGCTGAAAGTAAGTTCTGCATTAATTAGCAAATTTTAGAGTTCACGGTCATTTCAGGTCGTGCTATTAAACATGGATGAATGCACAAACATACAACAACAAAAAATGTGTGTATATGTGTAAAAAAAGACGGGTGACCTTGAAAAAACAATTAGAAAAGTACAATTTATAAAAAACGATTCTTCCATCTGATTCGTCTTTTGAAACCATTTAGACTACGTTAGAAATATTTTTTGTATTTTCAGAGGTAGAGGAGATATTTAGGTGTCCTATATGTATGCTACTCTTATATTATGTTGTTCAGACTAAAATTTTATTTTAGCTTATTGTTTACGAGATTAAGGAATATTTATGTCATGAATTATATAATTTTATTATCAAAGATAAATGCAAAATAGTGGACTTTTTCGCATTTAGTTTGTACTAACTAGCTTGGTAAATTTAACGTGTCAAATTTTGTTAAATCAAAATACAATGTTGTGCATCTGAAATGAGGAAGGAAGAAAGGAGGAATAAAACATCATCTTACTAATTTTGAATGTGTTATAGAATACAGAACAATAAGTTTCACAATTTTCGCACATTTTCGTAAAAACACATTGAACATTAAGGAATTTTTAACATAACAATTATTTCTATGATTGAGTTAATTAATTTATTTTAATGTAGGATTCACTCATGACCTATATAAAGTCTTTAAAATTAACGCAGTAATTAGCTTTATGATAAAAAAATATAGCTAAATATCGTACCCACTTCAATAATCTCATTTGCAACTGCGAAGTGTTTTGCTAACCGACTCTAGATAATAACTCTGTACTCTATTCTACAGAAAATTATAAACACATATTAAAGTATTGTAAGTATTTATTAAGCGAGATTAATTTTAAAAGCAAGTAATAACGTAGTTTTTCAATCTTTCCTGTTATAAGAATCTCTTCACATTATCTTTACTTTGTATTGGTAAATCGGTACCATTATCAATAAACAATCCTATAGACTATTACATGTGTACTCGGAATATTAGTTGGTTTCAATTATTTAATATTAAATTCTTCGCCAGTCAGCTGTCTTTTGTTATTATGAGCAACATCATCAATCAAAATTAAACATGTTTTAATTACTCTACAACCTTCATAATCTTTAGTAAATTTCACACGAGCCTTTTGTTTTTAATTATGAAATGTAGTATATGATGTATATGAAATATAGTCTTTATATTAACTTTTTCATATTAAAATTCGTTTTAGAACATTTTACATTGCAAAATAAATTAATTTTTTAACACTATAGAGAACTCTATTATAATTCATCTCACGACGAATTTAAAAAAATTCACCGCCATAGTATTACTCTAATGCTGCGACTCTGTTAAAATCGTTTTAGAATTTCTACTAATACATAACAATCAAAATTAAAAACTTCAACACTGATTCCTTTTTTATCAACGATAGTATTTACTGAGTTACATATTCGCTTCAATCCTCATCTTATGACAAGTGTACATTGAGGAAGTAAATGAGTTCTTCATTTATAACAAAAATTACTGCATATAATACACAACTGTGCAGACATTAGAAAATTTCAAGAATGCCGTTATATTATTCTCGCCTTATTAAAATTATTAAAACAAGAAATTGTCGTTTTGCTTGTAGACATATTTACTTTGCATAAAGATTTTTCAGCCTAATAATATTGTTCAACCAATTTTAATATTCTTTTCATATTTCGATAACTAGTAGGCGGTTCGTATAAAATTTAAATGTGCTGAATACGAGTCTAGTAGTTGTTAGTCTCCCTCACCCTCAGTTCTTGAGTTTAATTTGGAGCAAAAAAGACATACTAAAAGCTATACAAATGATTCTTACGCAGAACGATTCTACAGATCCTCCCAAATATAACGGTCTATTTTAGGATAACGGTATGAACATTTAAACATGTTCAACACTAACTTTACGGATCACTAAAAGTGACTATTTTACATTACTTTATAAAAATAACGAGAATGTGCCTATTCACATTTTTAGTCAATTTTTAAATAATATATACCCAAAGAAATAAATTTGTTGAATGATTCCTCATGGATGCATCTTTACAATCTCGATAATCCTAAATTAAAAATCGTGTACCTAGTGTTAAATAATATTTGAAACGAGCGAGATGTCTTTAACGCACTAATTCGCTCGGAATCAATGTTTCTTTAATATAATTAATTTTAATTTAATACTATGATAACGTTGGCTATTTTGTGTTTTTATCTTTGTTAACCTGTAATTAGTGCAGAATAGAATGTTTTGCATTTATCTAAATAAAACCTTATGTGTCCGCAACGACCATCTCCTATGTATCTATTTAATATATAAAGCTTTATTGTTCCCCTAAGGGTTACAATTCCATTACAACCACCTCCTTTCTCCTCCTTCCCTTTCTCCTTACCCTAACCTTACTTACTATCTTAATTTAACTTACTCAACCTTATATGCCTAACTTAAATCTAACTATAACTACAACTATGAACTAATTAGAGAGAGAGAAAGAGAGATAGAGAGAGGGAGAGAGAAATAACTATATAAAAAAGAACACTACTCCATACCCCTCTCTACCCGCGGACCCCCTCTTCCGGTCTCTCATCATTCATCATGTACCTTCCAGCCTGATTTTCCCTCCCATCCTCACCCGTTCTTCTACCATTCTCCCTTTCCCTCCACACCTCCACTCTCCTCAACCACTCTTCCCCTCTCCCCTCCTCATCCAACACTTTCCTCACCATCTCCGGCCATCCTCTCTCCTCATCCGTCTTCATACACACTTCCCACACGTGCTCCCAAGACTTCTTCTCCCACCCACACACTCTACATTTTCTTTCCTTCTCACCCAGCCAGTACTTCCCACCTCTCATCCCATTTTCCAATCTTTTGGCCACTCTCTGCCATCTGCTTTCCCCCCACTCTTTCTTTAGATATCCCGGCAACCCCTCCCCCTTCACTATATCGTACCACCTATTATATCTTGATTCTCTTATCCTTTCCCACCTCTCTTCCTCCTGCCTTTTCTTCTTCCTCCTTTTTTATCATCTCCTCCTCACTCCCCATCCCTCCCTGCTCTAATATTTCATCTACCTTCTCCGCTGTCTACCCCAATTCCTCTAGCCAGTCCCCCCTCTCCTTCTCCCAACCTACCCCTATTTCCCCCTACCTAGCCCTTCTCCTCATCTCTACCCAACAAAGGCGTGCCAACAGTTCCCTTTGACATTCCTCCATCACCATGTACCCTGGCGTACATCTCTCCAACCCTAACACCCACTTTAAATACCTTTCCTGCAACCTTTCCAGACCTTTCCCTCTCTTTCCACCCCCATATTTCCACTCCATAGTTCACCACCATACTTTCCCAATTTCCTCTTTCCTATCCCCCACACTTGCCCCATTATTGCCGCTCCTTTGTTTAGCCTTGCCTCCACATGTGCTTCCTGATCCCCATCCATGCTTACCTTATATCCCAAATATGTGTATTCCCTCACCTCTTCTATTACCTTACCCTTCCATCTCCAGATCACCTTCTTCCCCCACGTTTAGTTGTAGCCTCTTCTCCTCTAGAAACCGATCCAAAACCCCTGTCATTCCTTTCATGCCCTCCTCCTCCTCCTCCTCCGCTAACATCGTTACGTCATCAGCATAGGCCAGTGTGTAAATTTTCGTTCCCCTTACTTTTACTCCTCCCCACCCATCTCCAGCACCTCATCCATATCCGCTAACAGTAACGTGAGTAGCAACGGGCTAAGCGGACACCCCTGCCTCACCCCCCTTGCCGTCCAGAAACTATCCCCCTCCTCTTCCCCCACTCTCGCCTTGCTGCTAGTCTCCCTTAGCACCTCCTTACATCTCGTCACTAATCCCTCCCTCCTTCCTTCAACCCCCCTTTTCTTAAAACCCGTATCAGCGTTTCTCTATCCACCGAGTCAAACGCCGCCTTTAGATCTATAAACATTATTACCGGTCTTCTTTCCTTTCTTGTAATCTGCTTGTTAATCAAATAATTCAACACATAAATATTGTCTATACATCCCAGTCCCTTCCTAAATCCCGTCTGACTTGCCGGCAACATTCTCTTTCCTTCTACCTCCTCTCTCACCCTCTCCGCCAACACCGCTGCTTACACCCTCACCGCTTATCTAATTAATATTCGTATTGATTAACAGTAAATTATAACGTTTACTTTTACGTAAAATAAAATGCTAATTACAAAGATCTCTGTAGCGATGTAACAATTCTAAATTATCCAATTGCAATATAATTATTTGCGCTATAGTGAATGGCACGTTGCATCTGACGTTCGCAATGAGGAAATTCGCGAATTGCATTATTTTCTGTTGTATAATTGTGGTTAATGAAACTGTGACGATGCGGGCCATAGAATAGTGACGGGTCAATTGTTACTACGCGAACGTACAATAAAGGTTTATTAAGCATACTAATGCGCTATATGCTTTCTCCGTTAATAGTTACAGACGTCTTGGTATGAACGAGCGGAATCAACAGACATGATATCCATTTGAAGCACAAATTAAGTTGTATATGTCGTCCGGTGATTGTCATGTGGTCGGATTGTTTTAAGGCATTGCATCAGTTACTAAATGGATATCTTCACATAAATTGTGCAATAATTATTATGAAAATAAACTACACAATGTAATTGGTTCTTCACGTTGGCTAAACGCTCATCGATGCACGAAAACAAGAAAATATCTGTTTTAAATAGAACATCCGATTCTTATTTGCACGTAACTGGATATAATGGAACCTATTGTACATTTAATGTAAATGAAATAAATAGTACATACGTTTGGAAAATTACAAAATACGTATTGCTTTAGATGTATATATTCAAAAAATTTTCTCCACAAATAACAAAATACTGTGTATTATACCATTACTGCTACCATTACTTTGTTCTTTCTAACTTCGTTCAGTGAGTATGTGTCGCAACAAATCTCACAAATAATAAAAAGTTGATAATGGATTGATCTATTGAATTGACTTGATCAATAACAAAATCTGTATTTAAATAGCAAAGTAAAAGTTTCACGCGTCAAAGAAAAACATGACGTACATTCCACTCTTGAAATCTCGTTTCGCAGGCGTAGGTATATATCTCTATCACAGCAAAAATTATAAGAATCCTAGATCAACAACGCAAATTAAATGTAGGCATCAAATACCAGAGCAAATTAAAAATTGAAAAACCAGTGAATCGTGGACCATTTTGCATTTTTAAATGAATATATTGTACATCCTTCATTCATGGAAAACTAGTTACATTAATGTCAAAACTCACGTAGATGGTTCCTTATTCTTTAGCACAAGAAATAGGAGATGCGGTCGTAAGATATGCGTAATCTAAATGCATATTGCTAGACCAAAGGGTATAGCCGAATAAGATGGTCAAAACTGCCCTTGAGCCGAATTATATCGCGGATGGGTCATTCGATAGGGCATCCAAAAAAACCATACTGTGTAAAATTTTAACCCTATATCTTGATCGGGAGGGTAGTTATGGGGTAAAATTGAAAAATCAGTTTTTGGCCTATTTTCCCTAGTTAACGGAGTTTAGAAATACTGAAAAAAATCTGAGACATGTCAAACACCCGAATACATATTCTGCAATTCGTTTTAGATTTTTAAATTGAAAATCCTGCTTGTAAAACATCAAAAACTTCAAAAAAATTGAAAAAATGCAAATTTCACATGAAGGTTCTAGAGTGACTAACTTTATATTTTTACAGTACCGATATATTATTATAAGTATCATATATGAATATTTTCAGATTTTTAAAAATACTGCGCCGTTGTTAAAAAAAATAAAAACCGATTTTTTCGCCATTTTTTCCGTGAAAAACGAAGCTAACCTTCAAATTGTAACATTTTATTCATTCTGTGAGCTTATTGGATACTGTTGAACCTTGAACATTTCACAGAAATAATTAAAAAATGAAATTAACTTAAGTAGTATTCTACTACGCCAGTGCATAATACCTGAAAATATTAACCATGTTTCCAACAGCCCGATTGGGTCAGCGCGTTAGGCGCTCGACTATGACCATGCGTATACTAGGTAGGTTCGCGCCCGGCGGCATATAAGTCTACTTTTTTTTTTATTTAATCAATTCCATTTTTTTCGTTTTTTGACTATGTAATAATCAATGATATTTTTGTAGAATTCTTTTAGAACCAATATTTAAATATTTAGAAAATATTTTAAAGTAAAATACGTCAAAAAATAATTTCGGAGCAATCGTTATTTCATCAATTTTTAATCTCTTAATCTATTAAACTATTTCATCAATTTTTAATCTCTTTAATCTATTAAACTATTAAAATTACCAGTTCGCAATTTGAATAAAGAAACTACAAGAGCGTGAGTAACGCCACGTTGCTGCGTATTTCGCATGGAGGTCATCATTTCTCGAAGATCTATTAGATTTTTCCAAGTTAATCCAGTAAACACTTTAAGGTGTTCCTCTGACAATGTAAAATTACACACTTTATCTTTAATACTAGAATCATTATTGATTACACGATATTCAAAATAATTTTTAAGTTCCTTAAATTCCTCATGGTTAAACAAAACAAATAGCTACAATTATTGAGTCAGTTAGGTGGTCCCGAATTTTAAATGAAGCGGTCAGTGTTGGTGATACACTTTGCAATAAGTGCCGCCTTCTTATATACAGACACGAAACAAGATCTCAAGAATTTGGTGAATCCAATGTTGAAGCATCCTCTAGTTTAGCAAACATAACTTCTTCCGAAATATCTTCAATCGGTGTATCGCTTCCAGTAACTCCCACAGCTGGAACTTCCTCTCTAGAGTCACCTTGTTCGAGAACACCTGTGTTAGTATCATGCCCAAACGAATTCTCTATATTAATAACCTCGGTCGAAAAATCTTCAGGTGGAGAATCATCAAGTGAAGCGTCCGGCAATGATATGTCAGTTGGTATGTCATCGTGAAGCTTAGGCAATATATCTTCAATTCAAAATTCTTCATCTGACTTTGATCCATCTTCTTCATCCGTTAGAGACACATCATTTGTATTAGATTCAAGAACTCCCTCACAACAAAATCTTTCATATGTTGAAATGCCATTTTCAAGAGTTATTGCAACTCACGGTTATTGTTTTATATGCGGATCAAAAAGAAATTTTCTCACGGTCCCCTCTGAAGCGAGAAAACAAGTGTTCATCATGCGTAGGATATCGGTACTGTCTCGAGCATTTAATAGTATATAACCTTTTTTACGAAGATGTTGTTGAACGCTTACGTATTTGTTCAAATACTAGCGTAATTGATTCAGAGGAACTTAAAAATGATTTTGATTATCTTGTAATCAATAATGATTCTAATATTAAAGATAAAGTGGGTAATTTTACATTGTCAGAGGAACGCCTTAAAGTGTTTACTGGATTAACTTGGGAAAATCTAATAGAACTTCGAGAAATGCGTTACTCAAGCTCTTGTGGTTTCTTTATTCAAATTGCGAACTGGTAATTTTAATAGTTTAATAGATTAAAGAGATTAAAAATTGATGAAATAGTTTAATAGATTAAGAGATTAAAAATTGATGAAATAACGATTGCTCCGAAATTATTTTTTGACGTATTTTACCTTAAAATATTTTCTAAATATTTAAATATTGGTTCTAAAAGAATTCTACAAAAATATCATTGATTATTACATACTCAAAAAACGAAAAAAAAGGAATTGATTAAATAAAAAAAAGAGTAGACTTATTGCCGGGCCGCGAACATAGTATACGCATGGTCATAGTCGCCTAACTTTTTTTTTTTTTAAATGTTTATTGCTTTTTTGAACTTGTACAATCTTATGACTAGTATCAACAAACATAAAAAAAATACTATTCTATATTGCAGTAGATAACTTAATGTTCGCACGCGTACGAAACTCTAAGATATAATTTTCTTTGGGCGGTTAAGAGGAACTATGAGTAATATTAAGTTGAAAGCACTTGGCTGGATATGGTGTTTAGAGCGGGGGAAAAAAAATATAATAATCAAAAACCCCCGTGTCAGTCTTTGGTTTACAAATATAGAACTTAGAACTAACTTATGAACTAACTTAAAACTAGACTTGGAATTGAAGATATTTACATATGTACATTGGAATTATAGCTGATATGCTTAAGGTAATGGACTGGTTCACAGTTGATATTTAGGGAACTTGTGCTTGATAGATTAGTTAAACTCTAGGTTGATGGAGGAGTCTATTTCTTCGCTCGCAGAGTTCATTTAAGTGGTCGTCATCGGGGGAGAGCCACCAGTATTTTTTTTTATCAAGACGGTGAAAATCATGGTAATCTGATAGCGAGATGGCTCGGGAGAATGTAAAGTGGTCGCTTTCATTGACGTGGTCAAATAGTTGGAGGGAAATGCGTTTATCAGCTTTATTTCTCTTCCAGTGATACAGTAAGTTTACGTTTTCAGAGTTTTGGATGATACCCGCTTTGTCGCAATATAAGAAGGTTTGGGGTGTAGTGTATCCTGTGGAACAGAGTTTTCGGGAGGTGGCTGGATCTTGTTGGGATAGGGTTTGTATGATGCTGTTATTTATATATGGGAGTTTGCTGTAGTAATTTCGGATTGTTTTTATTAGGAAGGAGTCAATTCTGGGGATGTCAGCTGTCACGTATAATGATTTATGTAGTGTGACTGATGTAGTGTTGCCATTCGGTTTGAGGGGATCTATACATTTTTAAGCAGGCTCTGAGGCATTTTCTTTCTAAGCATCGGATCTTTTCCATGGTAGTATGGTTGCAGTTCCACCATATGGGGGCTGCATAGGAGATGAGAGGGCGGACGAGGAGCATATAGAGGATAATTTTAGTGCGGTTTGTCAGAAACTTATTGTAAAAGATGCGGCTATTGGAGATGAAGGCTTGGCGGGTTTTATTTATTTGGATATCTATGTGTTTGTTACCCCGTAGAAGGTAGTCTATATGTACTCCCAGGTATTTTACTGTTTTTCGGTGGGGGATAAGTTTTTTTGTGGTTGTGCCGGGAATTGTGGTGTAGATGCCGAAGCTGGTGCTGCCAGCTTTCGCTTTTGAATTAAGACTGTTGACTGGTTTTTTGAAGAGTATGGTTTCACTTTTACTGGGGTTTAGTTTTAGGTTCCATGCTGTATAATATTTGTTTACTTTTCCAGTGAGTGTTTCGAGGTTGTCACGGACTGTTCTAACGTTGTTGCCGGATGTGTAAATTATGAGATCGTCTGCGAATGCTAGAGCGAATTGGGAGTGGCTATTGTTGAGGTTGAACAATTTGGGGAGGTCGCTGAGGAAGAGGTTGAAGAGAATTGGCGAGTTAACCGTTCCTTGTTGAAGCCCTTCTAGGATTGGGAAATTTTGGGAGGATAGGTGTTTACCGTCCCATGTGGCGAACGATTTATTTGATATCATGTCCCATATGGTGAAAAGAAGCCATAGGGGCATTTTTTATTGAGCTTACATAAGAGGCCGTTGTGCCAGACGGAATCAAAGGCTTTTTCTAGGTCAAGTAGGGCAGCTCCTACAAAATGACTTTTATTAACGGTGGTGTTCAAGTCAGAGAGGAGTTTATGGATGGTTTGGGTGGTAGAGTGATGGTGTTTGAAACCGAATTGGCTGTCAGGGATAATGATGTTGGTGATATTGAAGGAGTTTATTTTGAGATTAATTGTGGATTCAAATACTTTGCTGAGGCTGGGTGTGAGGCTGATTGGGCGGTAGCTGGAGGGGTCGTGTGGGTTTTTGTTTTTTTTAAGGATGGGTAGAATTTTCGCTTGTTTCCATGCTTTGGGGAAGTAGGAGTGGTTCAGAGCGTTATTAAATAATATGGTTAGATTGAGGGTTAGGCGTTTGGGTACATGTTTCAAGACTATTGGAGGGATGCCATCGAGTCCACTTGAGATTTTATTTGGGAGGTGTTTTAGAATGTGTTCGGTCTGTTGGTAGGAGCAGAAAGGGTGGAGGTCTAGGCTGGAAGTGGAATTAGGATTGGAGGCTTGGTTGGAGTCGCTGAATTGTATGTGGGTGTTTCTGGAGGCTCGGAAAGTGGAAAATTGGTCTTTTATGGATTCGGCTGAGGAGTCAACTATTCGTTTGAGGGCTGTGTTGGAGTTAAGATGTCTGGATGAGTTTATTGCTTCATAGGTTGCTCCTATAATGTTTAGCTTGTCTATAGGGGAGGAGATTATGTAATGATCGTTAGTTTCTTTGGCGATTGCTAGGTTGCAGCCGCTCTTTTGAAGCAAATTGATTGAGCTTTTTGGGATGTGTAAATCTGCAATGGTCGGGTTGCTTGGGTCGGAACATTTTGTTAATTTGGGGGAAGAAGAAGTCGGAGTCTCTGAAGTCGATCTGGTTTGTTAGGTTTATCCAGTATGTTTCCACAGATTTTTTTATTTCTATTTGCAGTATTTTTGAGGTTATTTTTAGTTGGGTTTTGGTGGATTTAGAGAGTGAGTTTTGGAGGTATGGGTCGTGAGGGCGTAGGTCATGGAGTATGGAAACTAGGGAATGTTTATATTTTTGGAGTTTGATGATTCTGTGGTTTAGATATTTTTGGATGCTATTGATGGGTTTGAATTTAGGGATATGTTTGGAGATAGCGCTTGAGATAGAGTTGGTGATGGTGGACAGATGGTTGTCTATTTCCGGGACGGATAGATTGCGGTCATTTGGGATTGTGTGTTTATATGATTTGGTGAATTTTTTGTTGAATTTGCGCCAATTAGTGGCTTTGAAGTTATAGTTGTGGGTTTCAGGGATGGGATGCCAGAGAAAAGATGTGGATTCAGGTATGTTGAAGGTGAGGGATATTGCAGAGTGGTCGCTGTCATATGGGAGAGTTGGAACTTTACCGTTGATGTTGTTGATGGGTGTAATTCTGGCATCGGCTAGGCAGATGTCGAGGTATGATTGGGCAGGTTTGAAGGTGGGGGAGGCTGGTGTGATTATCCTGGTTTTAAAGGAGGTAGCGTAGTTATCCTCCCATTGTCGGAGGTATCTACCACGTTGGTTATCTATCCGGTCACCCCATGCTTTCCTTCTGGCGTTTAAGTCTCCGGCCACGACAAAGTAGTTATTTTCAGATTGTAGGTTTAGTTCGTCGAATAGTGTGTTTAATTCAGTAATAAATAGGTTTCTATTGTCATGTCTTGCGTAGATGCTGATAAGGACTAGTCGTTTATTGTTGTTAATTCTGGTTTTTATGGCGGTGTATTCGAGAATTTGGAAGGAGTTTGGGAGATTGATGGTTTCATATGGGATGTTACGGTTGATGATTATGGCTGTGCCGCCTCCTTGTTTGGAATTGGGACGGTCGGTTCGGATGATATCGAATTCTTTGAAGGATAGTTTGTGTTTGGGGGTGAGCTTAGTTTCCGAGAGGAATATGATATCGTGTTTGTATGTTTGGATGAAGTGGAGTAATTCAAGTCTTCGGTGATTGGTGATGATGGAGTTGACATATATAGCCGCGATCCTGATCTGGTTATGGTGGGTGTAGGGGGGAGTGAATGTTAGTTGGTGAAGAGGGAATTCATGATGAATTCGATTTTCTGGGTGTTTGCGGCTATTTGGGACGCTAGTGTTTGTAGTTGGGTATTGAATATGTTAATGATGTCACCTTTTAATTCGTGAACCCACTCAGGGGGTTGGGTATTGTGATGAGGATGTGGATGCTGGTTGATCGTCGTTTCAATGGGTGGGGGTCTTCTGGTTTGATGTTCGTTATAGATGCGGGCTGTGTGTGGATGGCCTTCGCTGTGCGGTGTTAGAATATTTCTGGTTGCCTGGGCGTAGGAGGTGTTTGCACGAAGAGTTGATGCTATGGAGTTGATTTTCGCAGCAGTTGAATGGTATTTTGAGGTATCTTGTTCCTTCTTTTTTTGAATAGCAAATTTCATATATGGGCATCCTTTGTAGGAGGCTGGATGACCTGTTTGCTGGCAGTTGGCACATTTAAGAGAGAGCCTATTTTCATTTTGGGGAATTGGGCATTGGCCTGGTTCGTGGGATTGGGCGCACTTTACACATCTGTATTGAAGATGGCAGTTTCTGCTCGAGTGACCAAGGCGTTGGCATTTTTTGCACTGGAAAATTGCTGGTTTTTTAAGTTGCTCCCATCGTGTTTTTTGGTGGGCTAAAACTTTGATTTTGTACAATTCTTTTGGGTTGCTACCTGGAGAGATTTGTATGAGGTGGTGGTATCGGTCCAAATGATTTCTGTCAAACTGGAAGCGCGTCAGCTTTATTATCTCTAAATTAGGAATTTGTAGGGCTAATATTTCATTCAATATATCTTCTGTTGAGAAGTCACCTTTGATTCATTTAAGGATAATGGAGCGGGGTCTTAACGATTTGGGGGTGTAGGTGTAGTGGGGAATTTTTTTTTCCATCAGGAGATTACTGGTGCGTTGGTGGGATTCGATGGAATTTAGGTAAATTGTGTGATTGGTTTTATCTGTCTCTTTGACAGTGAATTTGTCGTTAGGGATGTTCATGGATTTGAGAATATTTATGAGGTAGTTTAGATTTGGTTGTGTAAATGGGTGGTGGCCGTGTGTGATTAGTTTGTTTCTGAATGTTTGAGTTGTTATCCTTGTTTGTGTCGGTATCATGGTCCATATTTCCCTCGTCGTCCGACAGGGGGAGAAATCGGTTGTCGTCGGTATTGATATCGTTGGGCTGGTCATCCTCTATGTTACTGATTTTTGCGGTTTTTTTGGGGGGCTTCCCAATCGGAGGTCGGTAAAGTAGGGGCCTCTTTGTTCGATAGGCTTGATGTTCCTGCCTCTGGTGGTGAAGGCGCTGTTTGGCCACGCGCTGCTTTTAGGTTAGGGGTAACCTTATTTGTGTTAGCGAGGGCGTTATTTTCTTTTAGGAGGTTTTTATATAGCTTATCGAGTTGTAAGGAGTTCAGTTTGGGGGTTTTTTGACCCCTGGGTCTGATGAGCCGTTCCGGTGTGACGTTTTCTTTATTGGAGATGTCCGGTGAGTGAGTACGCTTGGTCCCAGGCGTGAAGGCGTCCATTTCCTCCATGGATGGAGAGGAAGGATTGTTTTTTTCCTTTCCCCTTGGGATCAGAGTCTGTATGTAGATTGTGTCATAAGGCACGGTGCAGGGCCCGTTGGACCTGTGTCACAACTGTTAACACTGGAACTTTATGGCACAAGAACACAAAATTTTCACTGTTTAAGTTGCACTCGGGTACGAACGGTGTTGCTTCGTTGGACGCTGCAACGAGTGTCGTCGAGCGCCTAACGCGCTGACCCAATCGGGCTGTTGGAAACATGGTTAATATTTTCAGGTATTATGCACTGGCGTAGTAGAATACTACTTAAGTTAATTTCATTTTTTAATTATTTCTGTGAAATGTTCAAGGTTCAACAGTATTTTTAAAAATCTGAAAATATTCATATATGATACTTATAATAATATATCGGTACTGTAAAAATATAAAGTTAGTCACTCTAGAACCTTCATGTGAAATTTGCATTTTTTCAATTTTTTTGAAGTTTTTGATGTTTTACAAGCAGGATTTTCAATTTAAAAATCTAAAACGAATTGCAGAATATGTATTCGGGTGTTTGACATGTCTCAGATTTTTTTCAGAATTTCTAAACTCCGTTAACTAGGGAAAATAGGCCAAAAACTGATTTTTCAATTTTACCCCATAACTACCCTCCCGATCACGATATAGGGTTAAAATTTTACACAGTATGGATTTTTGGATGCCCTATCGAATGACTCATCCGCGATATAATTCGGCTCAAGGGCAGTTTTGACCATCTTATCCGGCTATACCCTTTAAACTTTCCAAGGAACTGTGTCACTGTAATTTGAAGATATGCATATTCTAAAGTTACCTTCAAAATGACAGAACATTGACTTTAAAGATAAATACGTAATATTTTTCTGTGATTTTTTGTTTTTTACGTTTTAATTTCAGTAATTAAATTACTTTCTTTGCTTTACTGCTTCTATCATCGTAAATTAATTTTACGCAATAGAATTAAAAAATATAAATAAAAGATAAATATTATCGATACAATAAAACTGTAATTAAGTTATCTATATATTCCAATAAACTATGATAATAAATAAAACTTTAAAAAGAAATTAAAATATTTGTTTACTTTTCATCTACAAGTACATATGTACATATACCATATGTCATGCGTTAATAGAAATTAACTATAAACAGTATTAATAATAAATTCCAAAATGAACTTGTTGAAGAATAAAAACAATTTTCATAATTAATTTAAAAAATTCGAGGAAGTATATGGCTGAAATAAGACTGATTCAAGAAAGTATGCCACTTACATACATAGGTATATGTTTGAATCTTCGTCTTTGAAGAAGTAATTCACGGATTTTACGAGAGTTGAAGTTTAAATGAATTGCAATATGTGGAGAACTCATTAATACATATAGAGATAAATACAACTGACATTTTGGTCACTGTTAAATGCAAATTGGAAAGTCTCAATTAGTTCTCCTTTGGAATGTACCAGCGATAAACTTCGATAGGGAACGGTAATTTCCGAACCACAGTAAAGATAGCAGTCGTTTGTTTTTGAGAATATTGCATGAAGCACTTTACGTGCATCTTATCAGTTTCATAATTATTCTTTCGTTAACATTATTTGGTATGCACCAGGGTCGAGAAAATTAGTACAATTATTTTTATATCAGAATAAACTCAATTCTTTAATTAATTACGTCGTTAGTCCGTAAGTATAAAAACTCTTTTAATTTATCGATAAAAATGGGAGAACTTAATGTAAATGTGCGTAATATGTAATTTAAAATTTACATTCAAGACGTTAATATAATAACTTTAAACATTTCACTGATTGAAAATCTTTATAAGTACATCGAATGTTGTCAATATTAATAATTTTCTAACAACCTCAATGCTTAAGAAGTGATTTTTCTTATGAAAATAATTTATATCTTATTTACTTTATTACTTTATTTACAAATAGTTATGCAACCAATTTATTTGCATGAAGCATTTTTTGAAATCAGAACCGTGTAGTAGCATCATATAAAGCGCTTAGTTTGAATTATTTATTGCCTTGAAACAATGATTCATAAAATATGAAGTACAAAATTTTCTACGTAAAATGTAATTAGAAAATCGCAATACCTATACATTTCTCGTAATCATTTCTAAAAAGGAAATAAGAAAATATATGAAGTAATTTGTTTTTCCTTTATCTGAAAGCAATACTTATTGTTAGAAAATATACAAGAAATATAATTGAATTCAATGAGTGCGCTTATAAATGATTAATCTTAAATGAAATTAAAATTTGCGTTTCGTAAATTTTGTAGTTCATAAGCTACTAGAAGGTGCAATTACTGTGCTCTCATCCAATTAAAGCAAGAGGATACTACAGTGGGGAACACCGGCAGACGAGGAAATTCCTCGCAATCAGGATCAATTTGAACCAGTCAATTTTAACGATTGACTGGAGTGCAATTCATTGTTCTGGCAATCAACTGAAAGGATTTTCTAATCGAACCTTGTCTTTTGCTTAAGTTTAATTAAAAAATTAATGATCAATATAAAAAATTATGTTTTCTTTAAACAATTTCGCTATCTGTGAATCCCTTTTTTATTTGGTGTTCAAAATCTGAAAAATGGATATAGGATAATACAGGGTGGCCCAAAAGCCACTAGACCATTTTAAAATGGAATAACCCTACCTACACTACCCAACCTAGTACTCACAGTAATATTCGGACATTCTTTATGAAAAAATAACTTCACTAAGATGAGATCAAATGACTTTAATTTTGTAAGATGTTATATTTTCTTTTAAAAAAAATTTTTAAAAATGGCTATTGGTTGAAATCGGAAAGATAACTGAAGGTTGCTTTTTACAACTTTTCTATCTGGGCCTGTATTGAAAATTTAAAAAATAGATTTTGTAGACTTGTGTCAATGATGAAATCAGATATGTAATGCAGAAATAGATTATAAGTATAGAAAGATGTAACAATCCTTGCTTTATTGCACATATTGGCCAAAACTAGTAAAAAACTGCGGTTGCCACCGTCTTTAACCATTGTAGATTATTAAAACGCTCACTGATTCGATAGAATTTTCAGAATGTGTATAATTATTGACACTGATCTACAAAACCTATTTTTAAAAGTTACAATACAGGGCCGAATAACAAAGTCGTAATTAATGATTTTAATATTTTCTCTGCTACCTCGCCAATTGCAATTTTATCACACTTTCTCTTACACATCATTGAGTAAAGTAAGTCTTCTAATTTCTCAAAAAATTCAAATCCTCTGGTCCAATTTTGAAAAAGTGACTTTCTTTTAAAGAGTATTGGAATATTAGTATACGTTAATATATGTGTACAACTGACGCTGACGAAAAGATAGAGAGAAGAACAAAAAGTGGGAAGTAGGAACGGAAATCTGTTTCAGTGGGTAATGCTCTGCGATCCATGAAAATGGAATAGGAGAAAGTAGAATTTCGCAGTGCCTGTGAATTTTGCGAACGAGTAACAGATGATATCAATTATTCGCTTTTTATGCTAGTTTAGTCACCTTTTTCAATATACTTGAGTATGATCGATGTGAAATAATTCGAATACTTTGAAAAAGGTATTAATCTGTGCTATTAACTTCCCCAACGTAATAATTTTATGTAACATATATAAACAAGATTGTCCATTAAATTAATAAATTCTACATGGCTTTTTTGTTCTAAAGTAAATTAACTCTTACAAGCGATCATATGATATCTATCGCTATTACTAAAGTTTAAAAGTTGCAAATTGCTATGTACCAAACGCAATATATGACAAAGACATTTTACAATATCTAGAAATAGAAAATGAATTATTTTCCCCCTAAATGTATATGAGAGTTATGAAACTATAACTAGTTTAGTAACAGATTATGAGCAAGTGGCAAAGCTTCATCAGCGGAAAATTTTTAACAATTAAATGAACAATTTTTCATAATTAAAGTACCTATCGAAATATGCCACTAAACAAACTTCGCAACCTATTTAAATAAAAATAAGTGGCAAAATCGTAAATCCTCCACTGTTAAGGAATTTAACAGTTTTATTTATCTTTGTTACAGAGACATTACACATCGAGAACGAACCGGATGGAATTTAGCACAAAAGCAGTGTAGTCTAAACAAGTGAGTCAAATATGTATTATTTTAATGAAACGTTATTTTGAATATACAGAGTGAATGTACTATAACATTTTATAATAATGAATGACCTTATGTAGCATTTCATTGAATACGTCTTATATACACAAGGTGAGTGACTTAACTGTATCGTCTTTTACTTATTAATTACTTGTTCTATACAAAAAATGTTTCAAACAAGAATTGTTTAATATCGAGTGGGGCATACAATGCGTTCATTGAAATATGGAGATGACATTGAATTTTTGTATTATAGCCTATGACATTTAAGCATACTGTTTCGACAGAACATTAAATACTAAATAAAAAACTGTTAAGGTATATGGGTCGATAATTAAAAATTACCCCGGAATATTCCTCAGCGAAAGATGATGAAATTTCTGTGGATGATAACAATCCATACAACATTTGTCTACTTGATACAATAACTGTGAACATTTTGAGCAATATTTACATTAAACAGTAATCAAAGAATATCTCGATAATTACTACTTTTTGGCCTCATGTGCCGTAGTAGTTATTTATTCTGTTTTCAATATTCTTTCGAATCGCAAAGTCAAATAGTACATATTACAAAACATTCACTGAAGATCACCTTGATATTTCAATGGAAAAGAGAATTATCAAATAACTAATAATCACATTGTATGTCCCGCTCGGTATCAAAAAACTTTGGTTTGAAACATTTTTTTATACAACAAATGATTTGACTTTTTGATGATACAGGTAATTAAGTGACTGACCCTGTATATAAATTCATATATCGTATTATGAAAGAAAATACGTATAACATAATTTCAAAAAAATATTGAAGTAAGCTTTTGAAGTATCTCCTACCACTCGACCTGTACAAAATTATTTATAACATATGATGTCCCTCTTCATACCAAATAATATTGTTACATATACTTACTCACAGTGAAAATCGTACAATGTGTATCGACGTATACTTTAACAAGTTTAATAACAGGATAAGGATTTTGACAAAAATTGAATTACCAAATTCTAGTTAAGTATGTTTTCATAAGTTGTACAGAAACTAACTACATAGAAATTATTTTCTATTATAAAAATGACCTCACATTCAAAATCGTACAAGATAGGTAATAACACATAATTCAATAATAATATTATAAAAAACAGGTAAAACTGGAAAGCTATTTCCCCTCCGATATCGACGATTTTTGAATATGTTGTGAAACTCAACTTTTTCCTATCCATATAACGTGTGGACTTGCTTATTTTCCGAGATATTCGCAATAAACTGCCGGTACTACCACATTGAATTCTCTCTGTAGTTGTGCGTCTGTGGCTGCGTACACGTCTGTTAGATTGCCCGCGGCGCGCCGGCCACTTATCTTCTATTTATATGTATACATATAAACAAGGCTCGTGCGAACTTAAAGGTTCCGTGCACAACTGCTTATGCGAGGCTACAAGAAACATGCACTTCGCATGGATTTATTCATGTAGGATTTATTATGTACAGTGGGTGTAAAAACTATTCGTACACTTCTTTAAAATTAGACCAAACGACTTCAGTTCTTTCGAGATGTTAAAAACATTAGTTTACTAGGTAGTGTGTAAATCATTTTTTCTAAAAATTGCTATTGGTCGAAATTGTGAAGAAAAAGTAAAGGTCTCAATTTTTAACTTATTTATCTTTGCCTATAATGAAAATTTAAAATACGCCATTTGTAGATCTACGTAAGTTATATATGTATACATGCACAAAGTTTTATCGAAGTCGGTTAATGTTGCTATGAGCTAAGAGCATTACAAAATTAAAGTTTAAGCGTGAAAGTCAGAGATTGTCGGTCTTTTCAGGGAATTTTGTCTTTATGTAATCACCTTTAAATGTTTGTAACTCATAATAACGTTAACCAATTTCGATAAAACTTTGACGTGTATACTAAATTGAAGGAACAAATTACAATCAAAAGATCGCATCCACCACAAATGACATATTTGTCAAATAAACGCGGGAAATTCAAACGTACGATTTTGAATGTGACGTTAATTTCCATCATATCTTAGTTTCAGTTACTCTTTCGTAATAAAAAATAATTCAGTTTTTATTTTTGTACGAATTATGAAAGTATGTTAAACTAGAAGTTGGTAATTCAATTTTCATCAAAAACTTTATCCTATTAATAAGATAATTTAATAATTATTAAATTTACGTAAAATATCCGACGATACAGTATGTACGATTTTCACTGTGAGTGATTGTGCATGAGCACATTTATTTAAAAGATATGTATACAGTTATTCCTTTTTATATGATACACCCTGTACATTCGTTAACAAAGATATTATATGTTTTCTATCTTTACGTATTCACAAAACAATTGACGTAAAACAAACATTCATTTTCATAAAAAATCATTTTTGCGGTTATAAATAATTTTATAATAAATTGAATAGTTAAAGCATTAACGTAACGTTTACGGTTATACCTTTACTTGTTTACACTATTCATATGAACTACTATATGCATATGTATTTCTAAGGTGATCCTGTCCTGCGGCACATGCGAAATAAATTTCACGTCGAAGGAAATAAACACTCTTGCTTACATAGTTTCTGAAGCCCTCATATATTTCGCTTGAAAAGTTCAATGTTAGGTTCGGTTCCGGTTCATTGTAATTGCGTTAAACCTCGTTGCACACGAAAAAATAGCAATCATTATTACCGCACCTTCCGCGGGAAATCGTTCAGAACTGTCGATCGACATCCGTAAAATTGTCTCGTAAGTACCTACAGACATGTATTGGTTAGGATTCCCTCGTTCAATTGAATCGTCAATAATGTTTCAAACTTTACGTAACTTACGATCAAAAACATTAAAATACTATTTACTTAACATATTAAGATGTTCAATTCGAACAAATGACTTCTCAACGAATTCAAAGTCCTGCCAATCACAACACGATGTAATTTGGTAATGACCAATAACCTATGTTCTTTAAAATTTTGATGTGTTTACATTTCTATACTCAATCTAGTATGCGCGCAACCAATGGTATTAGCGTGTTTTGAAGTGTTGTAAAGTAAGCTTCTTAGTTAATGTGAAATATATTTCTTTGACTAAAAAATGAAGAATCAACAAAGAGCGAAGCATTATTCAGGACAATCGTAAGTGCTAAATTTTTTTAATAAAACCAATAAGCGTTCTAACCTATCTCGTAACGTATAACAGAAAAGAACATGCGAACTGATAGCGGCTACCGAGTTCTTTTAATCGAAGTGACACTTTGCTCAATACATCGATTAGTCTTAATGTTTTTTTAGTTAATACTAAATTATATATATATATATATATATATATATATATATATATATATTAGAGTTAGTATTAAAAAATAATACTCGCGCCCATATTTGCGTCAATATTTAGCAGAATGCTTTTTTTTGTTTTATAAGGTACTTAAGACATTGTGTGTATGAATTTAGCGATCTTCACAGTGGTTCTCAAATATTATATATTTGGGAAAACTCGTGATATTGATAAAGGGTTATATTTAATTTACAAGTTTCACTAAAAATGTTCGTGTACCCTAGTAGCATTTATGATTGACGAACGATACCCACCAGTTGGGAGTTCCTCATTGGGGTATGCTTAGTTTGTTTGCCTACAAATTCCCAAACCAGGACCTACGACGAAATAGTTACGACAATTTGCCAACCAATTTCCAATGTTGGGCCTGCAATTATTATAATTGGTTAACACGAAACTTATGATGTATACTATATGATGATACTGAATTGAGCCAACCAAAATTTGCCAATATTTAAGTATCGTCTTACAGACACTTCAGAAACATTGCTAAAACGAAAGATTTGTTATTATATTCGAAATTGATTTTTTGCTTTTTTATTTATGAATATACTCGCAATTAGTTACTGTCGCGCAATGGTTGGCCCACTAATGTTTTATTGTGTGCATTTTTGACATTTATTTATTTCTTTAAGTTTTTCCATTTTACAAGGGGGAAAGCACTGGTGTCGTACTCGCTTTTGGAACGACACTATATGTATACAGATCGTTGTGCTCATGTAGTATAACAAAACCCTTTTGGGATTCTTCAGAATGAACCTACGTTTGTTAGATATTTTGATTCAAATTTATACCCAAAAGGTTTCCGTAGGTACGGCCGCCCCAGCGGTAGCAAATCAGCTTACTACGCAGGCGGTCTGGATTCAAATCCGACGTGGTTATGAAGTTTTTTCCTCTCCCTCCGATTTTTACTGTCAAAATACATTGTTTATATATTATTTATGATATACTGTAAAAACAACTATAAAATAAAAGATCAGAATAATATGTTAGCCGCCCATGTTGGCCTTTCGTATTATAGTGATGTAGGCCCTACGTTGGAAATGATCGTCGGCCCACTTGCAAAAAAAGAATGACAATTCTGACTGTTGACTAACCAAAACTGCATCAAAGGCTCATAAAAATTCCACCAATAATTGCTCTAGAGTACATACAAACTTAACTCATTAAATATAAAATACAAAATAGTTGACCGTATTGAACATTCCGATTGGACGTTTCGTAATTGTAATGACTCAAACTCGCAGCAAAAATGTCAGATTTCAATGGACTTGGAACGAGCAAATAAATTATAGTATATTTTTTGAACTTTCATCGTTCAAATTCTGTTCACCATCTGAATTTCTTTATTACTTCAAGCTCTTCAGTGTGTGACCGAACACGGTACATATTATATTCGGGGAAAATTGTGCTCAACCAGATTGATAATGTGAAGCCCTGTCCAAATTGATGGACATTTGTCCGCGGACAGTGTTCGTTGTCTGCGATCAATATATGTAAGTATATCGTACGACTTACGCGGTCTATCTGTCAGTTTGAACAGGGCTTAAGGATCTTGCTTTGCAGCAGCAAAAAGTGGGAGGGCATAGCAAAGCAAAACTCAGTTATCAACCAGTAGAATGACAAAGGAATCTTGTCAGTTGCTGCCTAGTGTCTCATTATTGAATACTGACA
The DNA here is from genome assembly GCA_913789915.3 of Sphecodes monilicornis. Taxonomy (NCBI): domain Eukaryota; kingdom Metazoa; phylum Arthropoda; class Insecta; order Hymenoptera; family Halictidae; genus Sphecodes; species Sphecodes monilicornis. The sequence goes on from OU565289.1 coordinate 966,977, forward strand.
GGTATATATATATATACAGGGTGGCCCACATAACTCTGAACAGCTCAATATCTTGAAAACTATGCCATCGATTTTAAAGTTCTTAGTCTTAAATTGCATGGAACTGAAGGGCCTTTCTGACTACATAAACGTGAAGTGGCTTCCCTTCCCCTTTAACGGGGGAGGGGAGGTACCTTTGTAATTTTAAATGGAACACACTATAAAATGTTACATATTTAGATTCTACAGGAAAAAACAAGTCAATTTTGTCTGAAACATTTTTTTGTCAGATACTTCCATGATGAGATATAACAGTTTGAAGTTTCGAGTTGTAGGTACTTGAAGCGCTCGGAAATAGCGTTATGGAATTATACGTGCTTGAGTCCATTGCTTATTCATGAAGAAACACAAACAATAATATTTACAATTCTTGAGTTTGACTCGCTTATCTATGAAAACGTTTTCAGTTTAGAGCTGTTATTCAAGCAGTAACATTGTGATTATGGCTACTTTTGACACAGAAGTGAATATGTTATTAACGTTAGGTGAATGCCAAAAAAATTATCGGCGTGCAGCAGTGATGTTTTTTGAACGTTATGGGATCAAAAAATGTCATGCAACATTTCATAATTTAGAAAAGCGGCTTCGCGAGCACGGTGAATTGTGTAAAAAAACTCGCAATAAACCTAAAGCTGTCACTAATGAAAATAATAGTGCCAGTATTCTTGCTGCAATTACATTAAATCCTCATATTAGTCAACGTACACTTGCACAAACATCACATATTAGTCGTTCATCGATTCAACGAATTTTGAAACGGCAAAAGTATCATCCATATCACATGGTTTTATCACAAGAGCTTTCGATAGCAGATTACGATCACCGCGTAAGATTTTGTGAGTGGCTGCAGGGTGTCGTGGAAAATGACTTTTTGTGCAAAATAGTTTTTTCCGATGAGGCCACTTTTATGAATTCAGGGCATGTAAATAGACATAATCTGCATTATTGGGCCGTGGAAAACCCAAATTGGATGCGATGTGTTCCCTTTCAACATCGATGGTCTTTAAATGTTTGGTGTGGCCTAATAGGAGATTTTGTGATTGGACCTTATTTTTTTTCAAGAAACTGTAACATCTGCAAGTTATTGTGATTTATTAAAAAATCATTTGCCTGCGCTTTTGGAAGATGTGCCACTGCACGTTAGAAGAGAAATGTGGTTCCAACAAGACGGCGCTCCTCCACATTTTGCAATCATCACCAGGCAATTTTTGAACGAAAAATTTGGGAACAAATGGATAGGTCGTGGGGGACCTCGTCAATGGCCTCCTCGATCCCCCGATCTAACACCATTAGATTTTTCTTATGGGGATATGTAAAGGACAAAGTTATGTTTGAACCACCGACGACAAAAGAGGATATGAAACAAAGAATACGTGACGCTTGCGCTACAGTGACTCCCGAAATGTTAAAAAATGTTAGAACAATTTTGATGTTTCGAGTAAATAAATGTTTACAAGCCCGTGGTGGACATTTTGAACATTTAATTTAAAGTACATTTTATTTCTTCACGAATAAGCAAAGGACTCAAGCGCGTATAATTCCATAACGCTATTTCCGAGCGCTTCAAGTACCTACAACTCGAAACTTCAAACTGTTATATCTCATCATGGAAGTATCTGACAAAAAAATGTTTCAGACAAAATTGACTTGTTTTTTCCTGTAGAATCTAAATATGTAACATTTTATAGTGTGTTCCATTTAAAATTACAAAGGTACCTCCCCTCCCCCGTTAAAGGGGAAGGGAGGCCATTTCACGTTTATGTAGTCAGAAAGGCCCTTCAGTTCCATGCAATTTAAGACTAAGAACTTTAAAATCGATGGCATAGATTTCGAGATATTGAGCTGTTCAGAGTTATGTGGGCCACCCTGTTTACATAAATGGAAACACCTAAATATCTGTCGTATTTAGTTACAGTCCTATCAGAAAACTTCAGAGGACAAAGTGACACTATTGCAGGGGGCAAATATAATGGTAAAGAAAAAAATTGTTCATGTCGTGTTTTTTAATGAAATTTCAAGGTCACCGATGACTTTTTAAATGGAATAGTATATTTTTTTTAGGATACCATGATAGACAATAAAAAACTGAATTTAGTGGATACCACCTTTTTGACCTTGAAATGACCTTGAGCAAGAATAATCATGTTGGAGCGGATAAAATGTGGAAGTTTAAAACTTACGTGTATCAACAAAGATTACGCGTTGTTTACGGCGGGTTGACCGTTACATATCATAATAAATGTTCGAAATGTTGACCATCCTCATTTATGCAATATTGCAATCTTGCATTAAATGATCTGTAGGCATTGTCGATTTCCTGAGACGTAATTGAAACACATGCTGCAGTAATTATTACGATTTTTAGAACTTACACTACCGGTATTTTTAAATTGTTTTACCACAACGGAAAATGCGTGTAACAAAGGACAAATACGATTCACAAATTTTTTACGATACAAATGTACTGCTTGCCTCAAAGATTGGTGGCTTTCGCCATAAGTGAAAACCATATCGATTCGTTCCTGTACAGTATAACGCATTGTTATCACTTTCACGATTCGAATTCGAATAATGCAGAAGGAACAACGTACTTATTCTAACCGATTAACCTTCTGTTAACGATCTCAATGATACATACTCTAACATAAACATACGCTGTTTACTATGAAAAATATTTCAAACATTTATTGTGGTTTGTAAAAGTCAACCCGATGTAAACAACGTGTAATCTTTGCTGAAACACGTAAATTTGAAACTTACACATTTTATCCGCTCCAACATGATTATTCTTGCTCAAGGTCATTTCAAGGTCAAAAAGGTGGTATCCACTAAATTCAGTTTTTTATTGTCTATCATGCTATCCTAAAAAAAATATACTATTACATTTAAAAAGACATCGGTGACCTTGAAATTTCATTAAAAAACACGACATGAACCATTTTTTTTTACCATTATATTTGCCCCCTGCAATAGTGTCACTTTGTCCTCTGAAGTTTTCTGATAGGACTTTAAATACGACAGATATTTAGGAGTTCCCATTTATGTGGGACACCCTGTACATATGTTCATTTGCGGGGCCCAAGGGAAATGAAAGTTACAGCCCAATTTAAAATTTATTATTTTTTAAATTAATACTCTGTCCTATAATATTGAGTTAGACTTGTGATGAAGATTTCAAACAAAATCTTATAAATGTGTATATTATTCATTTCTATTAAAAGAAAAATTTCTGAAATAAAATTCTCCATTATCAATATTTAACCATTAATGAAAATATAAAAATACAAACAATATAAGTTTCCTTTCTGTCCTAGGAATTATAAACAACAATAACGTTATAATCATTATAGATGTAAAGAAAATCGTAGTGCAAGGGATAAGAATAGAAGCAAATATATGCAATGAGTAATTTTTTATTTACAATTTGATTTCATTTATAAAAAAATGTAACATAGTTTGTTCAGGATTCAAACTGTGAAATTCGGTGTATATTGTCGTTATAGGCGACCGCGGTTTGATACGGTTTTTGTCGCGTATGTCAAAACGCTCGCGCTATTATTGGCCGAATTTCACCGTTTGAATCCTTCAAACCAGGGAAAACAAGGATCGTCCGATTCGCGAGCTCCAATCACGGTGCTCCAAATTCGACGGTCCTTGTTATTTAAGGCACCTGCGCTGCCTTCTCGGGTCTCTTGCTCTCTACGCGCTCGTATCAGCTACAGTTTTCATTGTATTTCTTCGTGCTATTCTCGGCTAGTGTTTCTCACGATCTATCGCGTCGCGCAGTTTCTCATTCACGTGCGCTCTCGTTCGCCCTCTCGAATCACTCTTCTCTGCCTGCGCTTTCGAAAGTCAGCATTGTAGAGCTTTTTCCAGAGCGGTCAGCGTGCTCGACGTGCGGTTGTACTACGACGCTGCGTTTTCCGACATCGTCCTCGTGCTCGCTCCGATTTCGCGGTCGCGCCCTCCATTTCGCGGAGATCTCCTTCGTCGTGCGCAAGATTTCCGTCGCGGGCGGCACACGCTCACGTGCCGTTGCAAGATTTCCGTCGCGCTCCTGAAGGAAGATTTCCGTCATTCGCGGCTGAACGAGCCCGGTTCGATCCGTCGTGTATTGTCATGATTTAATAAACTATTCTGTGGCGTGTTGCATCTTTACGTGAGTGTTTCACTTCTCCCGCCTCGCCACCTGTCCTCGCGCGCTCACTTCTGAGTGGTCCCGGCTTCAGGCGATTTCGATCGTCGGTCGACGCCGAACATAGTTAAATGTCCACGTATCTAGGGTCGCGATTAACGTTTGAGCAATAATTCGCCTCTGGACAAATGACCTTTGTTAACCTAAAAATTATAATTTTTATAAACTTTTACATGTTTTAGCGATATTAATAGAGTTAATTTTTTTTCCTTCTAGATACATTTACTATGCAAGATCTCCCAAAAATAGTGAAAATCCTTGAAATGGGCGATTCCTGAGGTTAATTAAAGTAACTATTTATTAACGAAAAGCGCGGACTAATCAGAGCACGGCTACAGTAGACAGATTCTGACTCGGCCAACGGCAACGTCAGTCTCAGCAGAACCTGTCGCCGAGCCGGAATCTATTCGGTATAGCCGCGCTTTGATTTGTCAGTGTTTTTCGTTAATCAAGAACCGCCCATTTCAAGGATTTTCACAATTTTCGGGAGTAACCTATAATGCACCTACACTGTTAATACATGCTTTTCTAGTTTTACGTATACATATATGGGGTGTCTATTTCATCTCACACTGTTAAAATAGGTCATATGATATATATAGATACATATAGTATTTTTTATATCATCATAACTAAGGGAGATATTTATGGAGATACCATTAGATGGTATAGGTGGTATATGTACATACAAGGTGGTTCAAAAATGAATCCCGCGATTTTTCACATATTTAAATAGACGAATGAAAGATGATTCCAACAAAAGTTAACCAATTTTTAATCTACAACAAATTACAATATTAAATAATTGTAATTTTTATCGATCGTATTGTGAGATATATCTAAATAAATTGATATCGGCGCAAGGTTCGATCTTCAGAAGATTTAAAATAGATCGAACCTTGCGCCGATATCAATTTATTTAGATATACAATATTAAAGCTTCAAACAAACATTGACTCAATAATGCAGTTAAACTTTGCCGTGGACATTTATTTTTCAAAATAAATAGAAAAATGTCTATGAAGGCTGGTATGTTAAAGGTGTTCCGTTCACTTCAAACATTATTTTACATGTTCCAATGTTTATGATTTAAAAAATAAACCGTCACGGTGTATTTATAACATATGTATGTCAATATTTCTATACAAAATTGTATATTCTATCGATTCACGGAAAGAAGTAAATGGTTACACAAGAATTTAATACCAATTTCTTAGTTCAAGTTCAACTTAAAATCATAGCATATTAGGTCATCGAATTCGTCTTGAAATCGCCTGCGAAACTACAGTCACATATACATAGTGCTATTTAAAAAGTCAAGATGACCTTGACTTTTCATTGCAATGAAACGTTTTTTCAAATTCCTAATGGTACAATTTATAGACCATCGAAAACTGATTAACTTTTGTTCGATACATTTTTTTGTTAGACTATCTGAAGAGCTTCAAAAATCGTGAGGACTAAAATGTCGAACGCCCTGTATCTTTCAACCACAAAATTTAGTGTTTACGTACTCCTTGAAAGTGAAATAAATTACCCTAAAAGTTTCAAAAAGAACTGTTTCATTGTTTCTTAAAAATAAAGTCTTAAAGATCATCTTTATTTTTAGCGTGTTTAACCAAGTCCTCCTATGATTATAACAATTTATAATATACCAATACAAATATAATATACATATAATACAACATTTTTTGTTTCCAGCGAATCATACCGAAACGCTCTACAAGCTTTCATAGAGCGTAGACGATGCTCCGACGACGTGGAAACGGATGTACCGTGTAGTCCTGACAAAGCGAGAGCGGATCTCGTCTCAAAAAATAATAACAAGAAATACGAAAATGAACGTATATCGCAAGAATCCAAGTCTGTTTTACGCAGCATACCCTACGTACCAGCCTCGGAGATTTTTGAGGTCGGCTGGATAGCGGGTACGGAAGACCGATACCTCGAACTAATTTTTGCCGAGTGGCAAAACACAAGAGTTTCTCTAAAAAGGCACATTCATCCGGAATGCAAAGACGCAGTCAAAGCTGATTTAGATGTACTACTGTAAGTCTCAATTAGCATTGTTTTTGCATTCTTGTTAAAGCTATACAAACTTTGTTACCAATCAGTGAATTTTTTCCCTATACTAATAATTGTAAACAGAGTGTAGATGAATACGAAAAGTCCTTAATTTAAAACGCTTACAAAGTTCATTATACTCGCAGTAACACAGCATTAAGTAATACCTCCTTCTATTAAAGCGTTTATTTTATTATTTTTTATTAATTAAGAGATGTTACGAATGTATAAACATCTGCACATCAATCATAAAATAGTAAAGACATATTAAGCATTTTCATTTTATTATATCATTGCAAAAGTACATGCCAAATTTGAAAATTAGCGTAGGTTCTCTTAAAAAAAACTCTTCAAACATCTGTCTCTGAAAATCGGGCACGAATTTTTCCAACCACCCAGTAAAATATTTAAAGAAAATGTCTTATTGTCATTTATACCTTCAGAATTGATATTAAAAAAGTGTGTTCTACTTAATACAAACGTATTTCTCGAAAAAAGCATTCAAAATTGCTCGTGATATTCACAGATAAGTTGCTTAATCATCAGACTTATTATAAGTCTTTCTAGTACCAATTAATCTTGAAGTTTATTTAGTTAAATCCTCTTTAATTTTGATCCTTGTTTAGCAAATTCTATGGATATTCAGACCTAATTTTTCTTATTACACATTCGTCTTTTGTGTCCGAAAATTCCTTAATCTTATTACGATCGTTTTTCACTGTTATGCGTCATTAGCATTTATCACTACTATAACCACATAGACGGTTAATGTGGATTCTAGTTACGCAAGGGTTAAGAATGACATGTTCTTTAAAGTATTTAATACAGGAAGTGCAGGATATTTGGAATACCAGTTTAAGATAGATGAAGGTTTACAGCAGAAGCTGGGGACAAATAAAAGTATGTGAATCTTTGGTGTAACTGAAAAATGGCATAAAGTAACCACTTTGTTACAATGCAGACAATTTGGAATAGCAGTATTTTCATTTACCTCTACCGTAAAAATTTAAAAAACAAGTAGATGACAAAATTATTTTCACTTATGATCTACTTGTCAGACACAACAATCTCAGCATAGAAACCATCATTTTAGGTATTCTAACAGGGGACATCACTCAAGTGTAACCTGCTAAATTTTAATGTTTATACAGGTAATGGTATGTTGAAAAATATTTGAAACGTATTTTTTATGTGCAACGATGCATATATAGGAGGTGAAAATAGTTCTCAAAGTGGGGGTTAAAAACTCTATTTTGCAAATATCTCGAGAACAAGAGGATCTAGGACAACGTTTTTTTTTTCATTTTAATTTGTGTGTCTTCGATAAAGGAATGTAATCGTAGAAAAAGATTTCAGAAAACAATATTTAAAAAATTCGTATTTTCTTTGCAATATTTTTTATTTATTGTTTATCCATGTTTATGTAACATTGTGTACGTAATGTACGGACCAAAATAAGAATAGTGTTTTCAGAATTTTTTTGTTTCCCCCATTTAACAATAATTATTTAATATATAAAATTTTCCGAACACGTATGGGCAAGAACTTGTTTGAACTTGTTTCGTAAATAATAACATAGACTTTTACAACATTGGGAACTATAATATTCGTGTTAGATGTCGTTAGTTAATTTTTCAATAGTTAAAGGAGGTATTGTAGGTATTAACCGCTTCGTAAGGTACGTTGTCGTTTGCCGTAAGACATAATTACAGTAAATGCTCGATAATTGACCCAAATATATTGCCTATAATTATCCCTGAACTATCCCTACTCCCGCGAGGTATACCCTGTGAGGGGCCAAGAGGTCTCGGTCGCCGAGAAATGCAAAATGTAACACAATACGTTCGAAACTTTCATCGTTGATTACACAAGTAAATATTACCAGAATTATATCATATTTGGTATCAATTTCATTAGAAAAATGCCAAAAATATGTTGGTGAAAGTTCCATAAAAAAATAATGTTAAAAAATTTATGTGTGCTTAGACCACATGGCTGAAGTGAAACTTCTTTCTTTAATTTTTTTTAAATTTTTATTAACACTCTATGACATTTAATTTTCTATGATTCTATTATTGAAACAATTAGCTCGTTATAGCTAAAATGTGATATAAATATTCTTGATTCAATTTTGTCTAAATGTCTTGCAAATATTGCATCAAGAATTGTTCCTGATATTGTTGTCGCATCATTAAGATTATTTATCATTTCCAATCTTAATTTACTTCTAAAAAATTCTATTAATAATTTTGATTGTTCGATACAAAGTTCATGTTGAAATCTCCACTTAGCATCATCGGAATTTTATCATAATCTTTATTAAGCAATGCCGAACCCTTAACCGTATATGCTAATAGAATAGAATTTCGTTTCATCGTTTCATCGCCAGATCGGTTTTACTCCTACGGCGTCGAGATTTTACGCCTACCGCGTCGAGGTTTTACTAAATCGTTTCATTGCTTTCATCGTTTCATTGTTTTATCGTTTCATAATTTCATTGTTTCATCGCCAGATCGGTTTTATTCCTCCCGCGTCGAGGTTTCACGCCTGATACGCCTAAAGAAGTTTCACTTCAATAAAGAAGTTTTGTTATTGGATTAGTAGTGGTCTGACACCGATATACTCGAACCGTATTGTGTTACGTTTCTCGGTGACCGAGGCCTCTCGAGCTTCGGTGTCCGTCCTTACGTTCGTCAGAGGTTGAAAAATAATATCTTCTGCACGATAATTTCCCTAGCCGGACCCGTGTTGTGGACAATTATCAAGCATTCACTGTATATGTTTCCAACATGATGTGTATGATATTGACTGAATTGATACTCATGTTTCTAAAAATTTATACGAGAGTAAACAAATAGAAACAGTAATGAACTGTCATGCGCAAGTAGTCAGAATAACTCTGAATGAAAATTATTTTGTGGATATACTCACAATAGCACATTAATATGTAAACCAAAACAAAGGATTCGCGTGTTTCAAAATTTTTCATTCCATCCCTCTAGTAATGTTGTCATCACAGTAAAATAATATTCGATGGTCGAAAATTGTAGGGACGTACTACGCAAAATGTTATAAAATAATATTCTGCGGCCAGTTTCGTTATGTTCTGTGTTCTTAATTTAAAGATGCGCGTCGATAGTCTCCATTGTAAGCAATATGGAATATTTTTGCACCTTTATGATCCAAACATTTTGGACAAAAAAGTGAGCACCGAATTTCATTTTGGTATTTTCTGATCGTTTTGATACCAAAGAGTATAAAGGCTATAAAAACGAAGAAAATTCAAGGTATACCTGACCACAACCGGTCCAAAGATTTGGGATGTTACTTACGGAATGGTGGTGATTAGTACCGCGTCAGATTAATACCTTTGGTCAGTGATGCCAGATCGGTTAAACCGAGGGGAATACAATTTACCACCTCTCTGATGACCAGAGTAATATGTGGCACGTTGTGCGGCACGTCACGTGACCAGTCTACGGTCTTAGTGGGGGATGTTGGATTGTACTCAGTTAGTGGAATGGGATAGTAGAAGGGGAAAAGGTGGAGAGGAAAATCAACGCAGTTTTGAGTGTTTCTGGCATCACTGACTTTGGTACCTCCTTTAGCCATTGAAAAATTACCTAACGACATCTAACGGTATATTATAGTTCCAAATGTTGTAAAAGTTTATGTTATTATTTACGGAACAAGTCCAAACAGCACCTTGCCCCTACGTGATCGGAAAATGTTGTATATTTAATCATTATTGTTAAATGGCAAAAACAAAACAATTCCAAAAACTTGTATCTCTACTTTGGTCCACGGATAATGTATGTACACAAAGGTACATAAACATGGATAAACAATTAATAAGAAATATTGCAAAAAAATACAAAGTTCTTAAATATTGTTTAAACAAATAATGTTTTTTGAAATCTTCTTATATGACTACGTTTCTTTATAGAAAAGCACAAATTTAAAAAAATCATTGTGCTAGACCCTCTAGTTCCCGAGATATTTGCAAAATAGGGTTTTCACCCCCAACTTGAGGAGCTATTTTCACCCTCTAGATATACATTATTGCGGATGAAGAATACGTGTCAAATATTTTTCAGCAAACCATATCTTGTAGCATTAAAATTGGCGTGTTACACTTGGATGATGCCTCCCGTAAGTCTTAAATTTGCTTACAGTAGTCGCAGGTATCACTTCCGGAGTCATAACCGATGCAGTCATAACGCGTGTCTACATTTCACACATGAAACACTGCACTCACGCTTCTCCTCTTTTCTTTCCCTAGTAATTCTTATTGAAATTCCAAATTAGCAACATGGCATCAAAATGTACATATTACATTTTAAAATCTCGAAATAATCGCAAGTCGACATAAAACCATAAAGTTAATATGCAAATGAGTAGATTAAATTATTTATTCTAATGTTTCAACGTATTTTAACTGTAGTTGCAACGAGTGAAAATACATGTTAGGAAACTTTTACAAATTGACGTTTTATTACTCTCCAGATTATGTCGAAAATATCAAAACTACGATTTTTTTATTCAGAATAACACGAGGGATCGATTCATGAAAGCAAAAATCATAGATTAGCATTTAAAAAAACCAGTGCAATTGCACTTTGCAGCTTATAGACTATGATAAAGCTTGTTAGACTATGCAAAACATTCCTCTGCAATTGTTTTTTATCTTCAGTAACAATCGAGTTATATAATTCGGCCCAGTTATTAGACACACCATGCATTATAATGAACTTTAGTAGAAATGAACATGATAAGAGAATTTTTTCGTTTATTTATATGATTTAGGAAAATACCACATCCGAATGTGATACTGTTGATGGGTATCACGCAGACGGATGACCACGGGTTAGTCTCCATTTTCGAATCCGTCGATTGCACTCTATACCATTACATACACGAGCAGGGTGTACGGATATCTATACAGAGCATAGCGAAATGCGTAGGAAGACTGTCCGATGCTTTAAGACATTCCCATGTTCTCGGGTATGTGCACAGTGCCATCAGCTCACACTGCGTCTATCTGGCTTCCAGTGGCATCGTCAAACTCGGTGGATGGGAGCTGGCAATGCACGTCGATAGCGTAAGTGAATAAATTTCATTTTTTTATCATTCATTATACCGTTAGCTTTCATTAAGGGAAGTGAACTTTTCCGGCACGTAGAAAATAAGCCAACTTCAGGTTCCTTTTTCTCAGAGTCTACTGCAGCTTTCAACTTCAAATTTTTAGAGCATCTAGTAACATGCGAGATATGCGTTTTAGTCAGAGAGAATCTTGAACTACCGAATAGTGACAATTATACAACCCTCTCAATGTGTGGACATTTTTTACACTTACTATGCATTAATTTAGAGATGATGTTGCAAGCCGAATGTTATATATTTATATGTTCGCACGCCTTTTTGTTGATATTACTTTCGTCTTACTTGCGTTTTAAAATGAAAAATTATTTGATTTATTTATGTGATGTATAATCGCTCACTTTAAACTCCTATGTCCAGTAATAACATAGAAGTACGCGGATTTCCGAATTGTCTATAATTTCTTTTGTACACATAACAAGAGAATAATACACTTAACGAAATAAAAGTAATATACATTGTAAAAAAGCACTTCTACGGCTTAAAAATTACATACCACACAGATAAATTGAATAACTAGATTCACTTTAAAAATTTGAAAAGACGCAAGAACTCGTGACTCTACTTAATGATTATGAAAATGTACCATATCGAAGTGATGATCAATGAATTTAATGTAACTTCTGCAAATGAAAAGTGTTAGATCTATTCGAAAACGAGACATTGAGACTTACCGTAATAGTTACAGCTTACTACCTATTTGCCAATACATACATGCTTCAAGTGGTTATTTTGCAAAAAATGTATGAGATATTCACCTACAACAATTTTATCCATACATTGTACTTCGGTACTTTTCAGATACGAATTTATAGAGTAATAAATTAACTTTTAATTGTAAATTTTTGATCTCTGTGCATTTGTTTTGAATTTATAATCATTTGAAGACAATGATGTCCTGTTTTTCGTTCTACGCATCTTGAGACATGTGTAATAATTTTTATGACGTAATATTAGGCACCGAAGCTATTCAAAATTTGACTATTTCTACTATTCTTCTTTTTCTTTGCAAATGCGATTCTTTTCCCAAGAATTTCAGAAATATACAGAAAAATGTAATTAACAAAGATTTATATTCACAAAATTGATCGTTAGCTAATTACTCATCAATCGATGCATAATAGATAATTTATTAATTGTAAACAACGAAATTGAAATTGGTTTTAATATTTTGAATAATATTAATATTTCTAGATAATGAAAATAAAAAGTTTAGTCACCATTTTTAGCTATTCATACTCGATCAAATATTCCAATTATTTAGAATAGTACCGGCAACGTCATATCCGCCATTTCATTGGCGCACCCAACGGTACTTCACAGCCGGAAATTGTCAACGTTGTTTCTCACAAAATGTTCATTTTTGAATAAATTCACTGTACTGTGACATTCTTAATTGCTTCCACCGACAGAACCATTGAAATTCCCGCAAATCATAAACAATGGGTTGTGATCTCTGTCGTAGTCATTATTTTTGGACGGATGACTCATATTAAACACATTTTTTCATGCATTCGATTATAATTATTTTCATTACATAATAATAGCACTTTGCATTACTCAGTCCTTGGTGTTACGTTTGCGATGGTACTCCAGTTATCACATAATACAGTGAATCACTAAAGTTTATATACAATACGTTTAATAATTTATTAACTGAAATTAAAGAAATTTTTAAAAGATGATTATATGTGTTTGTAAGAATGTATAAATAAAAAACCTTAATCGTATGACAACACATTACAACGGATATATTAAAATGAATAAAATGTAGAAAATAATATTAATAGTAATGATTTTTGCTTACTTTTATCCGATACAGCCATCTGTATGGTAGACATGATATTTTTACATTTATTTTTGTAAAATGTTCTTGTTTAACTGTTTAACTTTATTCTTTAATAAGCATCATATACGTAAATTGAGAAAACGAAGTGTTTATCAAATCGTTTGATTTCATTCTGATATACTGTTTCTTTCAATGCACTTTCATTCATTAATCTTAAATTCACTTTTAGTTTTATAAGAAGCAATGAATGGAAAATATTCGTACATATTCATTAATCTAATGTGTAACTATAAACTTTCATTCACAAATATATATATATATATATATATATATATATATATATATATATATATATATAAGTAAATATCATCGCAATTATATCTTATTTGATATCATTGTCATTAGAAAAATGCCACGAATATGTTGATGAAAGTTTCATAAAAAAATTAATAAAAAATAAAGAAGTTTTGTCATTGGATTAGCAGTGGTCTCACACCGATATACTCGATCCGTATTATGTACACTTCTCGGCGATCGAGGCCTCTCGAGCTTTTCACGGCCCCTCACGGCATATACCTCGCGGAAGTGGGGATTGTTTTGGGGACAGATATTGTCCAGATATTTGGAACAGTTATCGATTAAATACTGTATATAAATAATGCAGTTCTACGAGATAATATTTACATCACACTGAAGACAGTCTAAAACAAACCAATAAAGAAAGAGAGAAATTAAATTTGATAGCATTGCTTGGATATGCATCTTTGCAAATTAATGTCGTAAAGTTTATACATTCATTAAGAAACTAATATCCACGGCTCATGCGACTCTTCTCAGGCATAATTGATATCATTAAACTAATGTGAAATTATAATACATAACAAATTTTGATGAATCTGCTATCTTATTTGGGATGAATATAGTGAAACTACAAAAATACTTAATTAATCATGCACAAAAAAGAAAGTTTCAAAAGTTGATATGATCTAAAAATGTTGGAGAATATTATAAATTCACTTGTAACTGTAAAAGTCTTGCGACTGGCGTTTTTAAAACTGGGTACGAAAGAGAAATCTGTTCTCGTTATGTTAGTAAGGATTATTAGAAGGAGTTCCTAGCACTGGACACTTCAGGTTTTCCTTAAATAAATGAAAAAATATAATACTTATTTATAAATGAACAACATTAGAAACCAAAATAATGTGAAAAATAATAAACATTTCCGTAATAATTAACTTAAATTAACATTATTATACTTTGGTTATACGAAGTTAAGAAATCATGAAGTATCCCCTAGAACCTGACATAAAGAAAATTTCTAATAATAGTTTGCAACGATCACAAATATAAGGTGTTCTACCAATCTGAAGTCTATTTTTAAAATTTGTCCTTTAACCTTTTATCTTACCGTTCATGTCACTTGGATCTATTTTTTAATCATTGAAACCGAAATAATAAATAGTGATACAAAAAGGAGCACACAAGACTGCAATTTGTACTGTCGGGCAACAGGGGAAATTATTTGGTCCGGTAATGGGAGATGATGAACCCATCGGAGAAAAATTTTTTCATTAAAACCAATATAATATAATATAATAACGCAACTCGCACATCTCCTGATCACAAAAATTAATAGATATAATAGTTTATAATTTGTGTGACGAACCGGATTATTCTCAGACACAACAATCAACTAATCTCCCTAGCTGTGCACACTTGGCAGGAATGTGATAAAATGTGATTATTATTTGTTTTTGTTCATCATTAACTTACACGGTGCATCAGCTGGGTAAGGTTTTGGATGTTGCAAATATAGCTACTGTCCGGCATTAGGCAATAGAGGAACTCCCTCTAAGGATTATTATATGTATATAGTTGTCGAACTAAAACAAAAATCTTACGAAATTGGGATTGTGCTGTAATTATACGTAATTTTTTATTTAACTTTATGTTTTTATTTGTACTTTTTTCATTTGACCAATTTTTGTGTTACGATTTTACTATAGCCGAAACCAAACAGGGAATACGAGGAGCGGTTGAGAAACGAAATTTTCCGTTGGCAAGCCCCAGAACTTTTCCACGACTGCAAACCATGCAAAGAAAGCGATGTTTACGGGCTCGCCATGTTAATTTGGGAAATGTGTACACGTAAGTGTTCGAATTGATATTTTTGATTCTCATATTCACAAATTTTCTACGATTATTTTAATCAATATAGCAACTCTATTTTTTTGAAGTTTTACATATTTTGATATATTCCTGATTTTTTTGTGCATGAATTACACAGTTTTTTAGATCTGAACTTACCCAATTTGTACACCAATTTACAATTTGTAAATTGCAAACTCCTTAGAATGAAAAATTATTAACCTCAATTTTTTGTATTTTTCAATGTTAATATTTCGTATACATTTATTTTATTCTTGCCTATATAATATACTGTAAAATCACATTTTTAATAATTTTTTCTTATATTTCTAACAGGAGTGATAATATTAAATATCACATCATGAATTGCTTTTTGTTTGCTGATTTTACCAATATAATTCTTTTAACCTCTGAGAACTCAACATATTAATAACAATAAATGATAATTAAGTTTAATAGTGTTTTAGTGAAGTTCCAAATTTTATTGATCAACATCTGTATTTGATACAGTATACACAAACAGGGATCATTGGAAAAAGTTATAACAAAATAATTCCTAAATCAGTTCCATTTTATATTATATTATTTGGAAATAATAGTAATATCAACATTATACTAACCAATTACATTACTTCAACACTAGATCTAAGTGATCCGTAAAAATGATGGATTATTAAGATTGTGAACACGCATTTATATGGAATTTATTCAATAAATTTATTTCTTTGGGCGTATATTGTGACACAGCATCACTAAAAATATGATTAAATATAGGTTTGTTATCGTTATAAAGTAATATAAAATAGACACTTTTAGGGCTCCGTAAACCTAGCACGAAAACACGAGATCACTTAATATTGAAAGGTTAATACATTATTGCAACCATTAGCATTATATGAGGGTCCAATACGCTCCTGTTCAGTATAGTTCTTTAAAATCAACATGGTAGAGATTTCGTAAATATCTGTAGTGTACACTGAAAACTATGCAAAACTGCTCAAATGTTTCGAACGATGTTCAATATGCAAGGAATGCATTGCACAGATTTCTTCGAGTGAACCTGAACTATTACGAGATTAACTATTACAAGCATAAATTCCGCTATAACCTACTACCATAAAAAATCAAACAGGTTTAGAATACTCGTATTATAAGGAAATGGAGTTATGTTTGCTTAGATTTCGATAGATTCCACGAAGGATGTATTTTTCTGGGTATTTAAATTCGTTGCAAACTTTTTCAGCATTTTATAAATAATTTGTACTTACAGTATATTTATAGAATTCGATACTAGGACCTCGATACTAGGTCGCACAAATACTGGCTGAGAATGTATACAAATACAAAAGTTTATGCGATTAACGAGGTAACCGCCGCATAAGAGTTTCGACGTCTTGTTACAGGTGCAATAAGACTAAAATCCACAATCAATTAGGCTAGGACCACACTGTTAGATAAGTTATAAATTTTCCCGTTATGCTAACAGAATTGATAAGGCGTATATAGGGTACAAGGTTGTTAAATATCCCCAAACTGAAATTTTCTTTATTTTTAATTGTAACAATTAAATTACGATACTACTTGTGGCATCGAATCGGTCACCTCGAAATAGGGGACTTGGACCCGACAAGATTTACGAAGAAGAGGTGTAAAGGCCAACTCCGGAGAACAAACTCGTTTATTTCGGTTATACATGTGTGTTCGGTGTATGTATCTAAACTAGGCTCGGCAATACTTAGTACTAGATATCGGTAGATCGGTGGTCGAGAAAGTTCTAATTTGGTGGAGTCGCGTAAGATTTTAGGAAAGCTCGGATGTAGGTGTGGTCTTAGAAAATTGCATATGAATGGTTGTAGGGTGTGTCGGAAATAGTAGTGGAGATGGCGAAAAGCTAGAGAGGGAATGGAGAAAGATTGATGTGGAGTATTTAGGAGTAGAGCGCGCAGGGTGACGAAAGGCTATAGTTATTAATTGTCGTAGCTAAACGAGGTATACAGCCTTCAAAACATCTGGCTATTATCAACTGTACTGTGGGCGAATCCTACTAGGTTTATGGTTTTTATGGTCGTTGCGTAGCCAGGTGGTTTACGAGGGTTTCGCGACGGAACACCACTGAACAAAGAAATGTTCGTAACGGAAACTAAAATCGATCCGTATTTTACAATCTTAAGTTAATAGAAGACTGTAGAATATCGGAAAGCATTTCACTCGTACTTTTTTATATGGAATACAAATAGTTCTGAAAATAGGAAACAAGAAATCTACTTAGTAAAATATCTTGAAAACTAATAGAGATAAAAAAATGGTTAAATTCAATAAATGATCGTTATGATTAAAAATTCGTGGATGACACTGATATGGACGAACAACAGATTTTTTAATGACACTTCGTAAACTAGATACTAAAAATTGAGGTACAGACTTAAAAGTTGTAAAACAGTTGTAAAAAACAGTGAAACTGAGAAATTAATATAAATTATATAATTATCAATAGAGTAAACATATTTTTCAATTTTTTACGAATTATTAACGAAATGTTTGTAAATAAATTAAGGAATTCTCCATGACAGTACATATAAGATAAAACTCATGGGTAGAAATTGGAATTTTGGTTCCGTTCTCAAGTTATTAATGATTAACTATCACCCACCCCTCATTTCTATAGTTTAATCTAACCTTCGATGTCAAATTAGACATTAACAATTAATTTTTTAAATTCGTTTTTTGGGAATGAGAACCTAAGGTGAGATGAGATTTTAAAAGTTTTTCGGTATCTGTGAAAACTGTGTCACATGGACATGAGGGACGAAAGAAGATTAAATCTTCTCTTACTAATTGCCGAGCATCCTACGTATGACAGTCAAATCACAAATCGTCCTCTTGTTCGACTGAATGCCAATTTCAATCCAATTTAATGTATAAAATGATATAATATTAATGTAACGGTCGCATGATTGGTTCAGTAGGGTTAAAAATAGTTTCTTAATCGTTCTATAGTGCAAGTGCCATGGAAAGGATATAGCAGAGTAGACGTGGAGCGACAATATGCACAGCGGAAATATGGAGTTACTATGTATTTGTACGACTTTCCACCTTTGCTTTACAATTTGCTAGAAGCCGGACTACAGGTCGACGTTAACAAGAGAACTCTTGATATGAATCGAATGCGTAGATTCTTACAAAGACTGGAGGTTTGTTTGTTGCTTTCTCTAAACTCTAACTAAACCAAACTGAAGTTGACCTGCATTATGATTTTTTGCGGTTACAGCGATTATAATTTTTTAGAAGAAGAAGAAATATCTGTTATACATACATATACCGATGTATTCTTCAATGACTATATGTATAACAACAACAAAGTAATAGAATTTTATTTCCGTTTAAAGCAAATTAACCCTTAGTACTCGAACGGCGTGTCTGAGGCGCCACTACAAATTGTTCCACCATTATTCAGAATATTGTTTACATAACTAAATTTGTTTATATGTAATAAATTACTAAACATTTAAATATTGTATGAGGTACTATATCAGTGTCATACGCATATAATGAAAAAAATTATGTAGAATGGAAATATTCTAGGTTAGAAGAAATGTTTGGTTTTTTAGTTGAAATAGCTCCGAGTGCAAAGGGTTAATAACATACATATTTAGTAGATTCAGATAAAAAATGTCAAAAATCGTGACCTTCGCTTGTTTAAGTCTTTAAAAAATTATTTATCATATTATCGGGTAAACTAATTCTAATACTGCAGAAAAATTCAAGTCGTTTGATCTAATTTTAAAAAAGTTCTTTCGTTTTAACATTAACAGTACCGAGCAAAAATGTAATTGATATACGCTGTTTTATAAAAATGGCAAGACTCAATTTATTTCGATTTCTCGCAATTTTTACAACAACGTGTACTTGAATGAAGAAATTTATGTAATAATTTCTAATGGGAGCATCTTTGTAATCCCAATAATCATAAATTAAAAAGTGTGAAATCGTACATTTGACCAGTCGTGGTACGGTTAGTGTTAAAATGCGTGCGAATATGTACTTATATTTACCTCTGTGTGTTAAATCTGTTTCATTTGTGTTGATTCTAATGCAATATATTCAGATGCAATACGAAGACGAGGAACCAGTCTACGTCGATCAACATACGAACAATAACAATGAAACTGGAAAAACCTATATCCTGCCGATAACGAGGTCCTCCGCAATGACAAAAAGCGAGGGATCGAAACTAACGAAAAGTGTTTCGACGAAACAGTTATTCGTTTCGGACAGTTCCCAATCCCCTACAAAACAGTACTTAATTGCGAAGAAGTTAGCATCTAAGCCAAACAGGAACGTAAGAACAACGGCGCACATCGAGCCAATAAATATATTTGTTGATGACATTCGACGTAGCAACATAGACAGCGAAAAGAAAAATATGAATGTGCTTCATAATGTACATAACAAGTATAAGAAAAGTAACTGCACCTATTGCACCTCGGACGTAGCAAACATTGTTCAAAATGAGGATACAAACTCGCTTGATTCCTTTCTGCAATCACGCAACAATACGTACAAGATAACCAAACCGCTGCCAGACAGTCCAGATTCCTGGGTCACCTCGATGTGTACGCTTCCATCGTTGGAAACCACCGACGACGAATCTTTCAAAGATGCTATAACGAACTTGAAGCAATTGAAGAAAGACCTGGCGAACAGGAGGGAACATTTCTTTTACGGAAGTGATTCATCTCAAACTTCTACATATCCAAGTATGTATGATATAAACATAACAATCATTAAGCTGTGTCCACACTGAAGCTACAATGAGCAACATTTAGTTGATGTTGCATGCATCTTGAGAAAGTCGCCGCTTTTACTGAATAAAAAGAGAAGGCAACAAGAGACGACAAATAGTCGCTCGACGTTGCTTTAAAATAAGGTCAACCGTCGAAAGGCGAATTTGATTTAATAACTGTATCGAGAACCGAATCAAATTGTTTATATTCACATATATGTGAAAACTTTGAGACCGAACTGTCACTTCTTAGATGTAGCAATAAGTTCTTTCTGATTAATTTCACACAGCCAGTATAAAGAGTCCTCAAGGTAAATTCGGAAAAGACGTTGAATAAAAAAATTATAAAGCGTTACAGACGAATATCTCCAAAAATATTGATTATACACAAAAATGTTTCAGATGAAAGTTGTTCAATACCGAGGGGGACATCATGTGGCGGAACTTTTATTTTTCCCGGTGGACATTCCCAGGTGAGGTGAAGGTCAACTTTCTATTTTTAAATGGAATGATATGTTTTTTATCCACCATCAAATAGTGCATTTTAAGATGAGTTCAATTACCTAAGACTCAAGGTCATTCAAGGTCAAACTTGCAGGGAAATGCAGAAAAGGTGTGATCGTTTTATCTGTAGGTACTTCAGTTTACTATGTGTTCAAAATGATTACTTCTTACCTCAATGCACTTAACAATTCTTTGTTTAAACAATTCAACAAATAAGTCAACATTTATCTTAGCACAAGCTCCGCATATTCTGACTTTCTTGTTTTCACGCGTCGTAAGCTTAATGGACATTACGCAGTTTTTAAACACAGAACCTCAACGGAGAAAACGCTGTTCTACTCTTGTAAATGCCATATGCGATTGTGGTGATCGATCTGGATATCGTTGTGCATACAAATTAGCAGCCATTCTTAATTTTTCCTGCTTTCTCCTAGTACCATAAGCATATCAAAACAATTTTGATACATTTCCATTTTCACCACTTATTTAAGTACTATCGTTCAGCGAAAGATACCGTATTACGAACAGTAATGAAAGTACGCTATTTTGCAGAAGAGCACAGTAATGCATAAATACTTTTGTTTTCATTTCATTGATAATGACATTGATGTCGTCCTGAGTAATGCTGATATTGAACACATGTTATTGTTTTGTTGTGAAAGTGTGAAGGCACGAACTAAAGAACAAATAAAATGATCACACCTTTTCTGCATTTCCTGCAAGTTTGACCTGGAATGACTTTCAATCACAGGTAATTGAACTCATCTTAAAACGCACTATTTGATGGTGGATAAAAAAACATATCATTCCATTTAAAAAAAGAAAGTTGACCTTCACCTCACCTTGGAGTGTCCACCGGGGAAAATAAAAGTCCTACCACATCATGATATCCCCTTGGTACTGAACAACTTTTATCTGAAACATTTTTGCGTACAATCAATATTTTTGGAGATATTCGCCTGTAACGCTTTATAATTTCCACCCTGTATATGTAGTATAGCCTTCACTAGCTGCCACGACCTTCTTGAACTTGTACCTGAACCCGCTGCAGACACTCTTCACCTCCTCTTTGTCCATTTTCATCATCACTTCCGTGATGGTAGGCTTTAAGGTATCTTTGGTGTCGTGATGCTCTGCATTAACCTTTGCCTTCATTACGCCCCACATATACCTAATGGTCAACGAATTTGCAGTTTAGCCCACAGGGAGGCCAAAAATCGAGAGACCAGTGATAAAAGAGGTTTTCGTAAAACCTGAGGAATCTTTCCTTTAATTCGATCACGAACTCCGCGCTTCTCTTGCGATCATAACGATTTCTGTGAGTTGCCCGGGCTACAGTTATCTACTATTGTTTGTCAGAATTTCTGAATTTCATGGCTAGGTTGTTAACTTGCGTTCTCTGGTAGCCACAACACACAATGATTCCCGCGACCGATTTTCCGGTGCGGAGCGATTCGAGTATTGCCGCTCTTCGGTCGTATTCTCGGTTCATGGGCTGACATTTTCCTACTTGTTTACTGATTGATTATATACTGAGTTAACTTGTCAACAATTGCTTTGTTTATATTTTTCTTACCTACATATTACTTCTGGGACTGCCAGAAAGAATTCCGGATTTATCTCGACCGTTTCGTTAGTATGAAAGATCGAAAATGCCTACTTGCAGCCGACAAGGAGACCCACATGAGATCTTCATAACACCACATCCGCGTAATCTGATTTTTTTTGCTGTCATACCCTTCTTATTTCACAAACGAAAACGTCGAAGAAATCTTAACGTGCTTCAAGGGCTGCTATACAGCTCCAGTTGGGGTATACTATACATACAACACCGTTATTGCGTTTCAATTAATTCAATTATAGACTTATTCATATCGATTTTACGATGTGGGCTACTTTCCTTGTCAAAAGACATATTACCTCAAAAGCTGGTATTGATTTCCATACATTTATGAAAAGCTCTCGTTACAAACTTATTATCTTTTAAGTTAAAATAAAAGCAATCATACGCTGCTTGCATCCTTTTTGCAATATCTGCAATTAAAAATCGATAAATAATACAGTTGCATTTTTATTCTTAAATAAATCATTTATTTCACTGTCCTAATTAGTGTCCTAAACATTCTGAATTTTTTTCTTTGTTTCCAAATATTCTAAATATCTGTGTATTCTAGTAGGTCTAAAAACTAAGAAAAAAACACTTATACAAGCCAAAAATAGAGACTACGAACCACATAAACCAGCTAGTCACAAAACGAGTATCCAACCAAAGTATAACAAATCGCCCGGCCAATACGATTCGTCGTGTATGAAATCATCAAGCCATCATTATCGCAAGGTACAATATTATTATAGATATAAAGACTAAATTATTTGAAAGATTTACTTAAGTATATTTTGAAATTGGACAAGGAAACAGATGAAAAACAAATCAATGAAAAATTGAATACGGCTATGTAAGTTTGCAATACTGTTCTTTATGTAACTTCGAATAAGAAAGTAATAATTTCTTAATAATAAACAAGTTCAAAATGTTTGTTTTGCGCGAAGTGGTCACCATCTACTGATTTCATGTTTTTCTACAACAAAAAATGTACTTAAGTATACTTATTGAGATAATGCACGCCGCATGCATGTTGAAGTACTATTGAATTGTAATTCATACACAAAACATTAATTCCGATGTACTAATTTTTTTTGTTATAGATACCTTACTCTCACGTTCCAGTGCCCATTAAAGATGCAATAGCGCAGCCACAAGTATTAAACTCCGATCCACAAAGCTTTTTCGAAAGTTCTTTGTGGAGAAAGGAGAAGTTGATTTGCTTGGCCAAAATGAGAAAATCTTATGGGGATGAATCAATGGTATTACATAAAGCTATTTTCACACTGAAGCAACATCGAGCAAGTTTTTGTCACCTCTTGTTGCCTTTATCTTCTTTTATTCGGTGAAATAGGGAAGAAGGCAACAAGAGGCGACA
This sequence comes from Sphecodes monilicornis, assembly GCA_913789915.3. Classification (NCBI taxonomy): domain Eukaryota; kingdom Metazoa; phylum Arthropoda; class Insecta; order Hymenoptera; family Halictidae; genus Sphecodes; species Sphecodes monilicornis. The sequence continues at coordinate 990,640 of OU565289.1, forward strand.
AAAAGTTGCTTGATGTTGTTTCAGTGTAGACATACCTTAACATAACTAACGAAACATTAAAACTGCAAAAAAAGAAACTTATCGCTATTGTTACAAATTTTCCAATTGCAGACACACTGTGCAATGAATACAGACAACAATACTACAGTTTCTACTGCTACTTTTACTAGAAAGACCACGGAGGATTTGAACTCACTAAAACGTGACAACACGTACGTTATAAATCGGCAACCACAAGGTAATAAATTAAAGTACACATATTCTATAATTGATGCGATTCAAATTCTTTTAAAATATGATAAAATATACCAAAAGGGTATAGCCGGATAAGATGGTCAAAACTGCCCTTGGGCCGAATGATATCGCGGATGGGCCATTCGATAAGGCATAAAAAAAACCATATTGTGTAAAATTCTAACCCTATATCTTGATCGGGAGGGTAGTTATGGGGTAAAATTGAAAAATCAGTTTTTGACCTATTTTCCCTAGTTCACGGAGTTTAGAAATTCTGAAAAAAATCTGAGACATGTCAAACAACCGAGTATATATTCTGCAATTCGTTTTAGATTTTTAAATTGAAAATCCTGCTTGTAAAACATAAAAAACCTCAAAAAATTGAAAAATGCAGATTTCACATGGAAGTTCTAGAATGACTAACTTTATATTTTTACAGTACCGATACATTATTATAAGTATCATATATGAATTTTTTCACATTTTTCGGTTTCTTGCACCGTTGTTAAAAAAAATAAAAAACGATCTTTTCGCCATTTTTTTCCGTGAAAGACGAAGCTAACCTTCAAATTGTAACATTTTATTCATTCTGTGAGCCTATTGGATACTGATAAACCTTGAACATTTCACAGAAATAATAAAAAATGAAATTAACTTAATTAGTATTCTACTACGTCAGCGCGTAACATCTGAAAATATTAACCATGTTTCCAACAGCCCGATTGGGTCAGCGCGTTAGGCGCTCGACTTTGAACATGCTTATACTATGTTCGCGCCCAGCATATAAGTCTACTTTCTTTTTATTTAATCAATTCCTTTTTTTTCTTTTTTTAACTACGTAATAATCAATGATATTTTTGTAGAATTCTTTTAGAACCAATATTTAAATATTTAGAAAATATTTTAAGGTAAAATACGTCAAAAAATAATTTCGGAGCAATCGTTATTTCATCAATTTTTAATCTCTTAATCTATTAAACTATTTCATCAATTTTTAATCTCTTTAATCTATTAAACTATTAAAATTACCAGTTCGCAATTTTAATGAAGAAACCACAAGAGCTTGAGTAACGCCACGTTGCTGCGTATTTCCCATGGAGGTCATCATATCTTGAAGTTCTATTAGATTTTCCCAAGTTAATTCAGTAAACACTTTAAGGCGTTCGTCCGACAATGTAAAATTACCCACTTTATCTTTAATACTAGAATCATTATTGGTTACATGATATTCAAAATAATCTTTAAGTTCCTCTGAATCAATTACGCTAGTATTTGAACAAATACGTAAGCGTTCAACAACATCTTCGTAAAAAGGTTATCCACTATTAAATGCTCGAGACAGCACCGATTTCTGTTCGGAACATATATCCGCATGACGAACACTTGTTTTCTCGCTCCAGAGGGGACCGTGAGAATATTTCTTTTTGATCCGCATATAAAACAATAACCGTGAGTTGCAATAACTCTTGAAAATGGCATTTCAACATATGAAAGATTCTGTTGCGAGGGAGTTCTCGAATCTAATAAAAATGATGTGTCTCTAACCGATGAAGAAGATGGATCAAATTCAGATGAAGAATTTTAAATTGAAGATATATTGCCTAAGCTTGACGATGACATATCAACTGACATATCATTGCCGCACGCTTCACTTGATGATTCTCCGCCTGAAGATTTTTCGGCCGAGGGTGTTATAGAGAATTCGTTTGGGCATGATTCTAACACAGGTGTTAGAAGTGGGTGTTACTGGAAGCGATACACCGATTGAAGATATTTCGGAAGAAGTTATGTTTGCTAAACTAGAGGATGCTTCAACATTGGATTCTTTTATTGCAAAGTGTATCACCAACACTGACCACTTCATTTAAAATTCGGGACCACCTAACTGACTCAATAATTGTAGCTATTTTTTTTGTTTGACCATGCGAATTCCGAATCAGAATGTCACATTTAATGCACCTAACACGCGAAGTTTTAATATTAACGAGTTCTACCCTTTCACTTTCCATGCTGCTAACACTAAAAAAAGAAGTCCACTTGTGCACAATAACACGGTATCTCACTACGTTCTCGACCATTTGAAGCTTCGTCAAAAAACGATCACGACTACTTTGACGGGGATAACGTACTGTAGTTTACACAACTCAGGTCGCCAAGAGATGTAAACTCTATTACGTATTTGTTCAAATACTAGCGTAATTGATTCAGAAGAACTTAAAAATTATTTTGAATATCTTGTAATCAATAATGATTCTAGTATTAAAGATAATGTGGGTAATTTTACATTGTCAGACGAACGCCTTAAAGTGTTTACTGTATTAACTTGGGAAAATCTAATAGAACTTCGAGAAATGATGACCTCCATGGAAAATACGCAGCAACGTGGCGTTACTCAAGCTCTTGTGGTTTCTTTATTCAAATTGCGAACTGGTAATTTTAATAGTTTAATAGATTAAAGAGATTAAAAATTGATGAAATAGTTTAATAGATTAAGAGATTAAAAATTGATGAAATAACGATTACTCCGAAATTATTTTTTGACGTATTTTACCTTAAAATATTTTCTAAATATTTAAATATTGGTTCTAAAAGAATTCTACAAAAATATCATTGATTATTACGTAGTTAAAAAGAGAAAAAAAAGGAATTGATTAAATAAAAAGAAAGTAGACTTATATGCTGGGCGCGAACCTAGTATAAGCATATTCAAGAGTCGATTCTGGGAATGTCTGCTGCAGTGTATAAGGTTTTATTACTGACGTAATGTTGCCATTCTGTTTGCTGTGTTCTGTACATTTTAAGGCAGGCTCTTAAGCACTTTCTCTCTAGGCATCGGATCTTTTCCATAGTGGTATGATTGCAGTTCCACCAAATGGGGGCTGCATAGGAGATGAGGGGGCGGACGAGGAGCATGTATAGGATTATTTTTGTGCGGTTGGTTAGAAACTTATTATAAAAAATACGGCTATTGGCGATGAATGCTTGTCGGGCTTTGTTGATTTGTATATCTATATGTTTGTTGCCACGAAGTAGATAGTCTATGTGAACACCTAAGTATTTAACTGTCTTTCGGTGGGGTATGAGTTTTTTGGAGGTAGTACCTGGAATTTTGGTATAAATACGAAAGCTAGTGCTACGAGCTTTCGCTTTTGAGTTGAGGCAATTAACCGGTTTTTTGAAGAGGATCGTTTCACTTTTGCTGGGGTTTAGTTTTAAATTCCAGGCCATATAGAATTTATTTACTTTTCCAGTGAGTGTTTCGAGGTTGTCACGGACTGTTCTAACGTTGTTGCCGGATGTGTAAATTATGAGATCGTTTGCGAATGCTAGAGCGAATTGGGAGTGGCTATTGTTGAGGTTGAACAATTTGGGGAGGTCGCTGAGGAAGAGGTTGAAAAGAATGGGTGAATTAACGGTCCCTTGTTGGAGGCCTTCAAGAATTAGAAAATTTTGGGAAGATAGAAATTTACCGTCCCAGGTGGTAAACGATTTATTTGTTATCATGTCCCATATGGTGTATAGGAGTCAGGAGGGCATTTTTTTTTGTTCAGCTTGTATATGAGTCCGTTAAGCGAAACGGAATCGAAAGCTTCTTCAATATCAAGTAGAGCAGCTCCTACAAAGTGACTTTTTGTAACGGTAGTATTCAGATCGGAGAGAAGTTTGTGTATGGCGTGGGTGGTGGAGTGGTTATGTTTGAAACCGAATTGGCTGTCGGGAATGATGTTGTTGGTAAGATTGAATGAATTGATTTTGAGATTTATTACGGATTCGAAAACTTTGCTGCGGCTGGGAGTGAGGCTGATTGGGCGATAACTGGATGGATCGTGTGGATCTTTATTTTTTTTTAGGATGGGTAGGATTTTTACTTTTTTCCAGGTTTTGGGGAAGTAGCAATGGTTCAGAGCATTGTTAAATATTATAGTTATGTTGAGGATTAAGCTTCTGGGTAGGTGTTTCAGAACTATTGGAGGGATGTGGTCAAGTCCGCTTGAGATTTTATTTGGAAGATGTTTTAAAATGTGTTCAGTCAGTTGATAGGGGCAGAAAGGGTGGAGGTCTTGGGATTGGAGGCTTGGTTGGTGGTGCTGAAGATGGTGTGGGTATTTCCAGAGGATCGGAAGGTGGAAAATTGGTTTTTTATGGAATCAGCTTTGGAGTCAACAATTCGTTTGAGGGCTGTATTTGTGTTGAGGTGCCTGGGGGAGTTTATTGTTTCGTAGAATGCTGCAATTATATTCAATTTATCGATAGGGGAGGAGATTATGTATTGCTCGTTGGTTTCTTTGGCGAGTGTGAGATTTCAACCGCTCCTTTGTAGCATAGTATCTGCGTTTTTCGGGATATGTAATTCATCAATAGAGATGGGTTGCTTGGATCGGAACATTTTATTGATTCGAGGGAAGAATGTATTGGAGTCTCGGAAGTCGATATTTTTTTGTTAGGTTGATCCAGTATGACTCAACAGATTTTTTAATTTCCATTTGGAGTTTATTGGCGGTTAGCTTTAATAGGGTTTTTGCAGCTTTGCAAAGTGGATTTCGGAGGAATGAGTCGTGGGGCGTAAATCATGGAGTAGCGAAACTAGGTGAGATTTAGATTTTTGGAGTTTAGAAATTCTATGGTTTAAATATTTTTGGATGCTATCATTGGGTTTGTATTTGGGAATGTGCTTGGAGATAGCTAGTGTGATAGAGTTGGTGATGGTATCTATATGGCTGTCTATTTCGGAGATTGATAGATTGCGGTCGTTTGGGGTTATGTGATTGTATGATTTGGTGAAATTTTTGGTGAATTTGTGCCAGTTGGTAGCTTTGTAGTTGTACTTATGAGATTCCGGAGTGGGATGCCAGAGTGGTGAAGTGGGATCAGGTATGTGGAAGGTGAGGGAGATTGCAAAATGATCACTATCGTAGGGGACCGTTGGGGCTTTGTCGTTTATATTGTTGGTGAGTGAGATTCTAGCGTCGGCTAGTGAGATATCCAGAAATGACTGGGCGGGTTTGAAGGTAGGGGAGGCTGGGGTGATTACTTTAGTTTTGAAGGAAGTTGCATGGTAGTCTTCCCATTGTCGGAGGTATCTGCCACGTTGGTTATCTGAGCGGTCTCCCCAAGCTTTTCGCCTAGCGTTTATGTCTCCGGCCGCGACGAAGTAGTTGTTATCGGCTTGGAGGTTTAATTCTTCGAATAGTGTGTTTAGTTCCGAGAGGAATAAGTTTCTATTGTCGAATCGTGCGTACAAGCTGATTAGGAAAAGGCATTTGTTGTTGCTGGTTCTGATCTTGATGGCGGTGAATTCAAGAATTTGGAAGGATATTGGGAGATTGATGATATCGTATGGGATGGAGCGTTTGATAATTATGGAAGTACCTCCTCCTTGCTTGAAATTGGGTCGGTCGGTTCGGATAATTTCGTAATCTTTGAAGGATAGTCTGTGGCAGGGGGTGAGTTTGGTTTCGGAGAGGAAAATGGTATCATGATTGTATGTCTGGAGGAAGTGGAGTAGTTCGAGTCTTCTGTGATTAGAGATAATAGAATTGACATTTATGGCCGCGATCCTGATCTGATTGAGATGTGCGTTGGGGGGTGCGAATTTTAATTTGTAAATAGGGAATTCATAATGAACTCGATTTTTTGTGTATTTGCGGCTATCTGGGACGCTAGTGTTTGTAACTGGTTACTGAATATTTTGATGATGTCACCTTTGAGATCGTGAACCCAATCTGGGGGTTGTGCGTTGTGGTGCGAATGTGGGTGCTGGTTGGTCTTCCTTTCCGTGGGTGGAGGCACTCTGGATTGTTGTTCATTGCAGTGGTAGGCTGATTGTAGATGTTCTTCGGTGTGGGATGTTTGAATGTTTTTGGTTGGCCGGGCGTAGGAGGTATTTGTTCGTAATGTTGAGGCTATAGTGTTGAGCTTCACAGCGGTTGATTGGCGTCTGGTGAGGTCTTGTTCCCTTTTTTTTGGAATGGCGAATTTTATAAATGGGCAGCCGTTGTAGGAGGCTGGATGTCCAGTCTGTTGGCAGTTCGCGCATTTGAGAGCAAGTCTATCCTCATTTTGAGGTATTGTACACTGGCCAGGTTCATAGGATAGGGCGCATTTAACGCATCTGTATTGCAGATGACAATTTTTGCTTGAGTGTCCGAGACGTTGGCATTTTTTGCACTGAAATATTATTGGTTTTTTAAGTAGCTCCCATCGTATTTTTTGATGAGCTAATACTTTGATTTTGTATAGTTCTTTTGGGTTGCTGTCTGGGGAGATTTGGATGAGATGGTGGTATCGATCTAGCTGGTTTCTGTCGAATTGGAAACGAGATAGTTTCAGAATTTCGATATTAGGAATTTGGAGGGCTATTATTTCATTTAGGATGTCTTATTTTTTTTAACAACGGCGAAAGAAACCGAAAAATGTGAAAAAATTCATATATGATACTTATAATAATATATCGGTACTGTAAAAATATAAAGTTAGTCATTCTAGTACTTCCATGTGAAATCTGCATTTTTCAATTTTTTGAGGTTTTTTATGTTTTACAAGCAGGATTTTCAATTTAAAAATCTAAAACGAATTGCAGAATATGTACTCGGTTGTTTGACATGTCTCAGATTTTTTTCAGAATTTCTAAACTCCGTTAAGTAGGGCAAATAGGCCAAAAACTGATTTTTCAATTTGACCCCATAACTACCCTCCCGATCAAGATATAGGGTTAGAATTTTACACAGTATGGTTTTTTTTATGCCCTATCGAATGACTCATCCGCGATATCATTCGGCTCAAGGGCAGTTTTGACCATCTTATCCGGCTATACCCTTTGCAAGATATATTAAGGTTTCAAATTTTAAACTGCAATATTCGAAACAAAATCATATAATTCATAGAATCTTGTCTTGTAGTCTTGCCTTTTAGTGCCACGCTTTTAGTGCCGAACAACGATATATCGTCGTTGGCTACACTTACGAAACGTGATTGTTTTCTTCTATTATGTAGACAGCATGATTTACCTAAGCGTGCCACCTAAATTACTTGTAAACTATTTGGTATACGAAAAAATGGTTGACCCGAAAGTTTTATGGTTTTAATAATAGTGCATCATGTAGTAATTAATTTTGTTTTGTTTTTATCGTGATATAAAGGTAACCTTGAATTTTTTTTATTGTAAAGTATAAATTTTAGTGCCGATACACACTATCGGTCCAGTCACGGTCCGCTTCCGGTCCACACTCGGTCCGGTGAAACGTTTTGACTAATACACACTATCAGTGCACTTCCGGTTCGCTTACGGTCCCCTCACTATTGTACATGTATACATGATGGTCCTCTTAAGTAAGGCCACCTAAATATTTCTTCAGCTTATTGTGATACAAAAAAAATTTTTCGTAATGTGCATGGTGTCAAAGGACCAATATCTGGGAGGAATATTTTTTCCTCAAGGTAATTTTTTTCGGAGTTATTAAGGTCATCGGTGTTTTTTGACACATAACTGCATTCTTTTATTATTGCATCGTGTCTCTGATCGAAAAATACATTCAGATATGTATAATAACATGACCTTCAAATGACCTTGATCTTCGAAAATTAAAGTTTTTTGTAAAACTGATGTCTATTGAGATCTCAAGCTTTGACCAAGACTCGACAATCAAGAGCGTGAATATAAATAAACATGTTTACTATCGTAATACTGATGATACCTAACGGTTTGAAATCCTGATCAATTTCAATTTATCAGTGAATCGACATACTGTTTGAAATGAACTAGAACTAGAACCAAAAAGTTTATCATGAACGACCAACTACGCCAGAGGACATGAAAAACCAAATAAACAACTGAAAGATCTGCAGAAGTACAGCATTTTGAACATCTGTAAAGATGATAACTTGTGAGAAAGTGAGTGTTGTGTTAACACATCAGATGATCGATATTTCTAGTGTGATAAAAAATATTTTCTTCGCATTCACAGGTCCAGGAGTCTTGGCCAAAGATATTCGACATAAGTTTTACGTTAAACTTTAATTTTCGAAGATCAGAATCATTTCAAGGTCATGTTGTATCATACTTATTACATTATAACAAATTGTCATTTGAAGTAATTAATTATTTTAAATACTTTATTATTTATATTTTACAAATAACGCAAATAATTAATTTTTGTTTGGCGTTTAAATCAAATAGATTATTTTCAAATAATATTAGATATGAATAATTTTTTATTTCATTAACTTTATTCAAATAAAATAATAAATAGTTTCACCTAACTAAGAGGTTATTAATAAAGTAGCTAAATTAAATACTAAATTTAGATATACTAATTTTTGTAGTTTAATGATTAAGTTTGCAGCTGCAGTCGTTTTCAAAATTGTTCTCTAGTACACGAAATAAATAAAATTTGGGGGAGTACAAATAATCATTTGATTAAATGAAAGGTAAAAGTGAAAAATTATTTGAATTTCATTTCATGCGAAATTCAAATAATGAGATAATTTAGAGAAAATTATTTGGTTGTTCAAATAAACTAATAGATGATTATTTAAACTGACATGTAGCCAAATAGGAGAATATATTATCTCAACGTTTGTATTTCATATAATTTATTTCGATAATGCCTAAGCCTGCTTATTACGTTAGGAAGATATGTATATTATGTTTCTAACAACAGAATGTATAATAAAATCTACCTAAAATTTTTCTTCACTTTTCATAAGTATGTTTATTCACGTTACCATAAAAAAATCATTGCTTTAACGATCAAACGCACCAAAAATAGATGTGATGAATCATTATATTAGCTTATATAAAAAATTATGTAATATCTCATCAATTAGGATTGGAGATTTCAAAAACAAACAGAATTCTAATAGCAATTCAAAATGAAAATTACAAGAAGACTAATTACTTCTGTTTCTGAGCTCAAACTGTAAAGAGTACTTTGATCAATTTAACAGGCTCGGGCATTATCGAAATGAATTATTTGAAAAATAATCGTTGAGATAATATATTATTCTATTTGGCTACATGTCATTTGAAATAATTTTTTAAAATTACATATTTGATAATTTGAATTTCGAATGAAATACAAATAATTATTCATTTTATCTTTCATGTAATCAAGCTTTTCGTACTAATAATTAATTTAGTTACGTCAAGAACCACTTCGTAAGGTGAAATTATTTCTTATTTTATTTAAACAATGTTAATTAAATAAAAAATTATTCAAATAAAACATAATTTGAAAATAATTTATTTGATTGAAACGCCAAATGAAAATAAATATTCTACGTTGTTTGTAAAATACAAATAATAAAATATTTAAAATAATTCATTACTATGATAATTTGTTATCTTATACAAATGAAATCTGGCCGACCCTCAAATTTAAAATAAAAGTTGATGTTTTATTTTTAAGTAATTCTTGTTCTTTTTCTTTTATTATGAAATAAATCATTTTTTTTCTTAAATATAAAACGCCATCGGAACACGCTATAAAGTAGTATGATATTTAAAAAGGATTAAAAAAATTTACAAAATCGGTCCATATATTTGACAATATTTTTTTCATTCTTTTTCTGCAGGTATGTTGTTTTCCTGATTTTCCCATAGATATAGACATTTTTGAATTATGTACATATTTGGCGTGAGTGTGTGCTTGGTGATTGCGCGGGAAGAGAGAGTAATCGTAGTGAATACGCGAACCCGTATTCATTACAAATATTTACGGTGACGTGCAAAGGTATCCGACACATTTTGTAAACGATTAACTATTTTAAAATGGTTCAAACAGCTTGAGTTTTTATTAAGATATTAGAAGAATTAGTTATTGACAAGGTGAATTCTAAAAAAAAAAATGAATTAAAAATTACCACCGATCGAAATTGCGAAGAAAATAGTAATGGTCATGATTTTTAACTTTTTTATCTGCACCTATAATGAAAATTCAAAATATGCTTTTTGTAAATCTAAAAGTAAGTTATGTATATATGCACAAATATTCATTTAAATCGGTTGACACATAACAAAGCTATACATATAGGTATTGAAGGACGCATGTAAGAATTTTTAAATTTGAATTTTGGGCTTACGATTGATCTAAATTATTTTAAATCGCAGTTTCTCACAATCTTTGCCATTTTTAATTATCTATAGCTCGCAGTAACGTTAATCGATTTTTATGAAATTTTGTACATGTACAGAACTTACTTAGATCCACAAAAGGCATATTATATATTTTCATTATAGGCGCAGATAAAAAAGTTAAAAATCATAACCATTACTTTTTTCTTCGCATTTTCGAGAAATAGTTGCATTCACATGCTGCAATGATTTTTCAGTATCTTCAGGTGTCGTTAATATCTCGCCATCAACTTCAATGTTATGATGTTCCCGAAGTAATCAAACAGCATTTGAGGTAAATAGCTATAATAGTTATTGAGATATTCTTCAATGAATAACAAGAAACTCATACCTTATTACATGTACTAAATAATTTAAGAGTAATTTAGGTGGCACACTTTGCTGAATCAGCCTGTATATTTCTAATAATATCAGAATATCATCGTATTCGAATAACATTGGAATCTCATCTTATTTTAATAACATTAGAATCTCATCTTATTCTAATATATTATTGTAATCGAATATTAGACTCTTATTTTAATATTAGTATCGATATCTTAAACCCTGACCAGTCCGGCGACAATTGTCCGTCTGTCTGGACAGGCCTTTATTCCAATTTATTAAATAGATATTTTATCACATCATTTTATCAAAAGATTAAGGTTAAACAGATCATTTATTAATGTATGCAATTTAAATTGTATCAATTAAATTTAATTAAAAAATATGACCAAAATGGTCAATGTGACTGAATCGGTTTGTGATTTGCGTAAATCTTGTCTATACCGTTCGAGAACTAAGCGCTAATGAACGTTTCGTTCATTCCATAAATCTAATTTTATTACAAACTGGTACTTGTATAGAACTTCTCTACTTTGAAAAAAATACCCGGTAAGCAATTTTCTCTTGATTTGTTATGAATTTGGCGTCAAATACCGTGCCAAATATTTCCGCATTATACTCGGTATTTGTCGGCAAGTTTTGGTGACAAATTCATAGCAAATGACAAATTCTGCTCGAAGCTAGGTTTGGCTCCAAAATGGCCGCCATTTGCTCGCGAAGTACTATACAAACATTGCGCAAAATTTGCTCGAAACAGGTTTTGCTAACTGGGTACTACTATTTGGATTGTTATTTGACAACAGATTTTATAGTCTGCGAAATAGGTGTATCCGATGGGATAATATGTTTAGAAAATTTTCTCAGTGAATTCATGTAATTTTTTTTAGTATACCCTGCATAAGCTGATACGTTCGCATCAAATGTCTATCAAATCACTTTTTTTTTTATTTTTTAAGTTGCATCAACCTCACAAAGGTTATTAGCAACTACAACTTTACAAGTAGGTCTTGCGAGTATGGGACGATAAAACACCCTAAACGATGCAAATAATATGGTTCAACAACTATTGCAATTGCCTATTTCTTTTTCAAAACTCATAATTAGACTACGAATTTTATGCATTTATAACAAAAATTGGTATAGATCAAATACAAAACAGCAAAAATGGGCAAAAATGGATTTTAAAATTAAATACGACTTAGTAAAACTATTAAAAATAGAAAATATCTATGTAGCTTCTGCATCCTACAATTAATGCAGACAATTTTTATTATGCATAAAAATCCGCAGTCTACTCAAAATGCTTTTTATTCATAACTTTTCACGAGTGTAAAATTGTGTAAAAGATAAAATGTTTACTTATTCCTATTCCTTTCCTTTCGGATATTGTCTTCGACTAAATTCGATCACTCAAACCTAATCACTTCGGTCACTTATCGCTTTGTGTTTATGTTAAACACATCCCGAATAGTATATATACATATATATATATCCACAGCACGTTATAAATTGACTGAATTATAGTTAAATTTACCTCCATAAATTTTGACTTGCTACAGAAACAGAAACGAGCCACAAAAGATACCCAGCAGTGTCCGAAGACGGGGATAATTCGACGGATATTACTCTACAAGTTTTAAAAGACGCTTTGGATCGTGCTACCAAAATTGTACGCAGTGTCACACCGAATTCGGATGTATCCTGCCCGTCCCCTCCTTTCAAAACCTACGAGAATTTCGAAGTTTCCTTAGATGACAGTCAAGCTTCAAAATCTATGTTCGAAGAGCTGTACAATTTGCATAAAACTGACGATAATGAAGAAATTAAAACTATTGAAAAATCAACACCGGATGATAAGTTTTTATTTAGGAAAGAGGACTTTAATCAAACAATAACTAAGGCAACTGACAATAATGAAGTCACAAAAAAATCTGGAATCGATGTCACTATTAATACCACCGACTACGATAACCAGACGCAATCGTTCAACGCAACGCACACCAGAAATTTCGTTTGCGAGTCCATTCTTGAAGTATCGAGCGAATTAAGTGGTTCTTTTAGCGATACAAAACCGGACAAAACGTGCGAGTCGTATAGCGTTAAAGATACTGCAGTCGAATTAAGGAAACCCTCGGAAATTACATATAGTCCACCAAAAACAGAACGAACTAGCGCCGAGAATCAAAAATGTTCTCAGAAAAATGAAGAAAAATCCAAAGAATCGAATGTTCACTTACTATTCCTAAATGAGTCAACGAAAGCTAAAAATTGCAATTCGTGTCATCAAAGAGCTTTACCAAGACGGCGTTCTTTACCTGCAGCGTTAAGTCAATTAAAGCTATCTAATAGCTCCGTGCTAGGTAAACTACCTATACGCAGAGGGGTGAGCATAGCATTCATTGTAGATTAATTTCTTATTAGTAGACTGCGGATCTATATAAAAAATAAAAGATGATTGCATCAACTGTAACATACAAGGGCCAAATAAAAATTTCTTTCATCCTTTATTACTATTATAAGCTGGAACTAATACATTGATGCTCCTGAATGTTCTAAATCTGTTTGGTGCTTTCAATTGCGACGATTTTCGTCATAAATCAGGCATGTCCAGAAGTAGCTCACTTGGAGGCAAATTCGAAGGAGACGCCTACTTCTCCCGCCCGCGCGTCTGGCTCCCCGTGGCGGCCGTAGTCCTCCGAGCTCCTCACACCCGTGCCTACCGCTTGCAATATGTACCGCGTGTGGCGCGTTGGGCGACTCTCGGACAGTGATGCCAGAACGTCGGCGCGCGCCCACGGACTCCCCTACATCGGTGTTCAGAAGTACCCCCACTTTGCTTCTACTAGCGCTAGGCACAAGAGGAAGCTCTACCCCTACCGTGCCTGTGTGCGGTGGCTCGTCGGCCGCTCGGTCGTAGATTTCGAACGTACTGATCGTTCCTCGGCAATTCAACTATTTCAACTTACCGGCGCATTTGATTCTCGGTGCGGCACGGCACTCGATTTGTTATAACTTTTGACCTAAAAAAGTTATCAAAGCGAAATTTGTATTAAAATTTTTTTTAAAAAGTCAATTTAATACTGAAATATGTTTTGAATTTTTAAAATCATTTTTTCTTGTTCTTTTAATGTATAGCTGGATAAGATGGCCAAAGGTTCCCCCAAACCAAATTGATTTTTAGTCACACCATGCTTAACAAAAAATTATGAAAAAATTTGTGAATATTTTACCGAGTAGCATATATGACCGAGATTTTTTTCAAAATTTTTGGTTGCAAAATCGATATTTAAATAAATCAGAAAGCATAAAATCGCCGATTTTATATCGAAGTTTTCAATTTACCACGTTTATATTATTATGCAAGCTGTGTCTCGTCATGATTATATGTGTGTATTTTTTTCGATTATGTGAACACGTTCAAATATATTGAAAATCTCTAAAAATTCGAAAAAATACGTATTTCCTATTGAAGTTTTGGAGATACCAGTTTTATAAAAATTCAGTAATGAAATATTCTTGAACGAATTGTTCTTAATTTTGTTCAGATTTTTTTATGTTGTCCATTGTTGTAACCGAAAATAAAAATAAATTTTTTTATTTAAACGCGCGGTCGACGGGAAACGGATTTTCCGAGCAGTAGCGTGCACTTCTCCAGATTTTCCAAGAAAAGTGCATTTGAAAATCGTTGAATTGCCGAGGAACGATCCGTACGTTCGAAATCTACGACCAAGCGGCCGACGAGCCACCGCACACGGGCTCGATAGGGGTAGAGCTTCCTCGTGTGCCTAGCGCTAGTGGAAGCAAAGTGGGGGTACTTCTGAACACCGATGTAGGGGAGTCCGCGGGCGCGCGCCCACGTTCTGGCATCACTGGTAGGCACGGATCTGAGGAGTTCGGAGAACTATGGCCGACACGGGAAGCGAGGTGCGCGGGCGGGAGAAGTAGGCTCCCTCGAACTTGCCTCCAAGTGAGCTACTTCTGGACATGCCTGTCATAAATGCATAAAATCCGCAGTCCACTTATTAGTATATACGAAACTGATAAAAATTCAAAATAGTTATTCTTAGTTTATTATAAATAATTTTGTAATAATTTGAAATCCAGGTACACATACAAAGACGCACATTTTTTTGTAATACTAGCTTTAGTAAATCTAGCTAATCATGATTTCTTTACAATCAAAACTAATATTTTAAGAGAAAAACTTTGTTAAAGTCTTATAAGTACCGTTTTTAATTAGTACCACTTTAGGGTGCTTTAAGTTAAAATATAATACGAAATACTTGTAGCACATAAGAAGCTGGAGCAAAACATTTAACCCAAAACTTAGTTTTCATTTAATGATTGGTAATATAAACTTCTTCAATTAGGAAGCTTTAAAAATACAAATAATGGATTAATAATAATATACAAGAGAATATTACAATATAATATTACCATATGTTTTTATTAATTCACTTAATTTACAATTATTGCTTATTATTTCTATTTTTGAAGTTTACTAGCGCGAGTTTATACTGCCAATTCTTTAATATATAATTATTAACTAAAAGTGGAAGATTCTTGTATTGCTAAAAATGCGAGATATTTCAATATTCTTCTTCAGTTAAGACACCTAAAAATATTAGTACAATATTCGAACACTATAACATGACTATAATAAACTACAATATATTATTGATTATCAATGTGTCAGAGTCAGAGCACAGTACTTATAAGAATATAAAATATATTTGCATCATCTCTCATGCAACTATGTGAACATTTTGTTTCAGGATGTTCCAGATAATACCGTTGAAGATCTATACATAGATGACGAATTCAGCGACAGTTTAAACATTAACATGGTTTTGATGCCTACTTATGATGATTTCTTGTCCGACTTATCAGACTTAGATATAACAAAAGAATAATTATCATTTTTGTTATAATAATTTATTCATTTTTAATTTAAGAAAAATACAATAAATGTATTTTAAGTTCATATCATAAACATTAATATAATAGCCATAAGTAGTGCTATAATAATATATAGTAGCATTAGAGTACTATATAAGATTTAAAACATATCAACGTCTTTGTGTAAACCTTAAATACATGTAATAAATAATAATGGAATAAATAACATCATTTATACGAAAAGTATTGGATAACAAAAATAAATGCCTTTCATATAAATACTTAATTATAAGTATTGTGTGTGTGTACACATATACATACACAAATATAACGTGTTAAATAGTAAATATAATTTTTAATGTGCAAAGGGTGGTATTATATTTGCAATATGGAAGGTACATAATATTGACATTAAAAAAAGACTATTGAAGCTGAAATAAGTTTTGCATTTAGTGCACCATAATTAGTACAAGCTATGTGAAATGTTAAATAATATTTGAGTACGTTTCTTTAATTTTTTATCTTTACCAAAGCATGTTTTAAATATTAAATTGAATTAAATGGCTAGACCAAACACAGAAACAATGCAATACATTGTCTTATTTTCCCAACGAACTGTACAGCTGCCATCAGTAGCATTGTCCCAAAAACAGGAGCTTGCAGTGTGTAAACCAGCACCATTTTTTTGCATAATAACACAAGTAACTGAAAGTATTTTCATTAATATTAAACAAATATTTAATAATAGAAATTTAATATGGAATCAAACCAGTCTTACCTATATATTTATATGGCTTTTGTAATTTCGTAAGATTTCCCAAGCATGCTTCAACAACGTTAGATGTCCATTGATTCACTTTATTATGTTGATAAGCATTTCCACCAATAGATACTTCAATTGCTTCCTTAATAATTTTACTTACATCGTCTACCACGAACTGGGTCTGAAATAATGACAAGTAAATGAAATTATATTTACTCATGACCTTTTTCAACCAAATATTACAAGTAAATAGTATAAATAGTTACATGAAATTAATGTATAAATTCAGAAACATATGTAGATATGCAAATCTTGAATCCATTTCATATTAAGAAAATGATAAATAGACAGCAGATTTTATGCATTTATGGTAAAAATTAGTAAGTTACACATTACTAAAATTATTAAAAGGACAATGAGACTTCCATTTGGCCATTCCTGTTCATTGTAAACGATACAAACAATTTTTATTTTGCATAAAAATCCGCAGTCTACGTAGTGATACATAAAGTTCAAGAAGTGTCCACTAACCTCCTCTTGCATATCTTCCATCATCTTGTCAAATTTGTAATGAATCACACACGACAACCAATCTTTACACCAACCAAAAAATAGTAAATGCCTTTAATCAAAACATAATTATTATTATGGCATTATAAATTCCGATTGCTGTATTATTCACAGAAATAGTATCTATCTTCTTCAATTTCAATTTTTTCATACCTTACGTATTCTTGGTCATGAAAACACCGGAACGGGGAAATTAGTCTACAATATTTTTCATGTCTGACATATAAACTATGAACACAAAACTTCTGAAACCGGGTGCGCAGGAGGTAAACTAGTGGACTCTATCGGCTGAGACGTGAACTACAAAACAGTTTTTCGATTATCATTTTCGTCACAGACTTAAGATATCTACCACAGACTTAAGCTACTACAGACATTGCATCTTATCGGCTTTTCTGTCTAGGCCTCGGGGGGCCACAGTGGCCCCCGTACCATTTCGGTGTCGCGCTCAATATTACCGATAGTTCACGAATTTACGCGTATTAGCAAGAACTGAATATTCCGTATACTGTATTTTTACTACGGGCGTTTAATATGACTTGGAGGCTACAAATGCATACGGCGCGTGTATTTGAACGGTGAAAATAATATTTATGAAGAAGTATTACAAAAATACGAATTGTAGTAAAATAAATTTGGTTTCTATACGTAACATTATTTTTATTACCCGTGTCACTAATGAATGTATATTACAATAATTTTATACACTTTAAACCAGTAGTTTACTTTCTTATTTACACTTAATTAATATAAATTCTATGCAGTTGTTGAGTGCGTACACATTACACATATATTAACTATTCTTGTGTTTCCCTATTTTTAAAATGAGTACTTGCATTCTTTTCATCTGTAGAGAAATAAGAATTCATTAAATTTTCATAAATTTATTAAATTCATTAAATTAAATTTTCGTTATAATATTTTTATATAATTTATATGTAAAGCAATACAAATTTTCATCTATTGTATTAGTTTAATTCTATTGTGTCCAAGGAAACATTGCTTTATTATACAATATGTAGAAAACAATATATTTTACTGAAAAGATATAAATTTTTGTTTTAATGACATGCGTCATTAATTCTGGCTAAAATTTTATTAACGTGATTTATTATTCCTATTTACGTCTTTTTGCGACTCACCGCCCAGTTTTATTCGATTAGACATATATACAAGCAACTAGTGGTCACGTAGAAGCACTACCACATTTATCGAGATCGAGACATTTCAAATTCCATCGGCTTCTGTAGACAGATTTTGTCGTCGGAAATGTTTCGAATGCAGTTTTCAGTGCAATGTACGCTGCATGATAATCCGATTTATGTCGTGTTTAGGCTTATTTTGATCAGAAAAACATTTTCAATCGATAGGTGATTTTACCATTATGATAATGTTAATAATAAATAAAATTGGATTTATTTATAATACAATGTGTGTTACAATGTTGCCTCTGATGCTGAATCACGTCCATATCGTACGTCGCCGCTACGTGTGCCTCCTGAAGACAACAATGTAAAGGTTTCACTAACGCGTATTAATAACAATAAAATGTTTATTATGGTTCACAATTCTGCCACGGAAACATTATGAGTCGATTGCAAATGCTTTTTTGATGAAAATAAGTCTAAACATGCCACAAATCGGATAAGTTAAACTGTATTTGTATGGAAAAGTTTTCATCGAAGTTCAGGAAAGAATTTTATTTGAGGCTTCCGACGACGTATTACAATCTGCATAATTTTTAATATATGAATATTAGTTTACACATGCTCGTGTACACTGCAACAATTATCATGCCGCGAATGTTTACACATTTCTTAATATTTTCATATCGGAAAACAATACCTTTCGTGTTAAAATTCAAATTAGTTATGTTGATAAGTTAACATTTGTTAATAATAAAAAAATGATGAAAATAATATTAAAACTACACGTGTGCTCTGCGAATTTCTTTGGTGAACATGGTTTTTATCCATATAATCAGGCGTACATATATGTATTAAAAAAACCACGAATTGAAAATTGCAAACTTTTTAACAATTTTATATTCGCATAAAAAATTTAAAAAAATGATAATGATTTTTGAAGAAGTCATCGAATATTCAAATGATCGTTCAAAAAAATCTTCAACGATTGGAATTTCTGTGGTATAGATTAAAAAGCAACGTGTCTCTGAATTCGAAAAGCAGGACAAAACAATTATCTCATCGCTTGTGATAGAAACCGCTTTCGATGCGAGCATCGATAGTTTCTGGTACGAACGTAATGCGGCAACATTGCACTTTTGAAGCTGACAACGCTGTAAAATCGATCCACCTCAGACACACACTTTATGTGTTGCATCCTCATATAGTTCACCAGCTGACCGTTCCATTTCGATAGAGTCCGCTATCGTACTAGGGAATTTTCTACAGAGTCGGTAATTCAGAACCGTAGACAGAAAAATACATTGCATCACCGACGAGATACTGTTAAAGACAGCCAGCCTTACGGGAGTTCGTGTGCCCGAATAATTCAAGCGTTCTCTTACGCCCTCTAGGATATATTTTGGCTGGAGTAAGAAACAGAAGGCCACCGACGATATTTCGTCGGTGCAGAAGGCCTCTGAGGAGATTCTTGAGACGGTGAGACGGCAGACAGCAATGAGATCAGATGTTACATTCTCGAACAAACATTTTGGTGTTGGTTTTTAAGGCTTAAAATACTAAAAGTAAAATTAATATCAAAGACAAAAAATCCTAGAAATTTTGTACGTAAGAAAGTATGAAAGCGTATTTAGGAAAATCAATATTCAATAATTCCTACCTCTGAATTCATACGAAATACCTCATTTTGTAATTTAAAAATATTTCATAAACAAACATTATTTCCTTACACTTTTTAATAATAATTGTTCTAAGAATCGATCTCTGGAAACATACATATGTTGAAAAACAGATTAACGTTTATTTGACATACTATATCGAATAATATAGAGTTCGAAAGAGACTCGCGAGGATAAATTAATATAATACATATAATATAATTGTAGGAGCATCGATGCAAACAGCGATTAAAAAATAAAAACATTATTTGTCACGCGACAAAAGAAATGATTATGGTTATCTGTATTCGACACGCGTCGAATAAAGTTTTATTCGATGAAAATTGATTCGGCGAATAAAGATAATTTTTTTATTCATCGTTAGCGGTGAATAAAGTTATCATTTTCATCTGTACCTTTATTCGACGTTTTATTCGACTTCGAATAATTTTCTGAGCCGCGTTCGAATGCTATACCGAAGACCGAGCAGTCAAAGATTGGCACACGCGTTACAATGTATCGCCCAATAACCAGAGCAGGGATCGAATAAACTGTGAACTCTCATAAATCGAAGTTCTTTCTGGATATGTTGCTACCGTAAAAATTTGTTCGATGTCCTTTTTCAATTTCCAAAGAAACCTGAAATTTTCGAATTCTTATGTTTTCCTTTTTTGTAAATAAGATTTTCAACCGAAAAATCGGCAAAAATTCTTAAATATATACATATGTCGATAATCGCAATTCGTCAGATTTTTTCAATATTTTTGCATGCAATTAAATACGGGTGATTGGCCGAAAACCATTAAAACGGGACTGCTCTAGGTAGGTCCTTTAAAGAGAAAATATTCCAAATTTAATTATAAAAAAATATTTTAAATAGGAAGTTAAATTTTGACAAATAAAATAAGATTAGATTAGATATAAAATAAGACATTCAGCGTTCAAGAGAGACTGTTCCGCGATCACATGCCGAACCGAGAAAAGGACGGAGTAAAGCTCGAGGGCCTGGGTCGCCGAGGAGTGTAACACAATACGGGTCGGGTAAATCGGTGTGAGACCACTACTAATCCGACAACAAAACTTCTTTATTTTTCATTATTTTTTTATCGGATTTTCACAAACATACTTGTAGCATTTTTCTGGTGAAAATGATACGAAATATGATGTAATTCCGATGATATTTACTCCTGTAATGAACGGCGAAAGGTTCGGGTGCAAGGAAGGACAGCGTATGGGAAAGAAAGAGACGCGGAGAGTCCTACTTTTAAACCTTCGCGTTCGACTGCTCGATTTTCGCCGCGTCGCGCGTCGCACAATGGTCCGAATCGAAGAATTAGCTGTTCACAACTATTGTAGTCGTTGAATTCAGCCCGACGTCAGCAATAACATTATTAAGTAAAAAATATATAGTGACGATTAGAAAATCAAGGAGAAGGTACGTGTCCAAAACTACCGTAAAAGTGCGTATCAATACAAATAATTTCGCTCGGAGTTCGTCGATGCTTTCGCAAGCAATGTCAAAGTATTCTGCCCTCCCGAGTTCTTCGGCTTCCACCTTGTTTCGAGCTTCGCCTTCCGGGGTCTGGTGCGTCAACGTGACGCCTAGGCTGGTCGTAATTCTGGGGCGGGGCGTTTTACATTTAATTTTTTATATTGAAATTTATAGAAGAGTGACTACCGAGTAATTTTTATCAGAAACATTTTTTGTCAGAGCACTGGAAATGCTTGAAAAATTACAATAACGTGTGAATAATGAATGATATTTAATGTATTCTTGCAACAACAGGTGATATTTGAAATCTGTCTTCACATCTGTAATTCTTACACGAAGCCACACAACTTTACCATGTACAGTATTTCATCGATAATGGTCCACAACACGGATCTGCGCAGGGACGTTTGTAGTATAATAATTTGAATTTTTCTTTCGATAGCACATTGTTAAAATAATTGTTTAAATAAATAAACTTTATAATTTGTTTCTATATTCATTATTTGAATTGTTATTTCAATTATTTATTGTTAAAATAATTGATTAAATAAATAAATTTTTACAATTTGTTTCTATGTTCATTATTTGAATTATTTCGATAATTTATTGTTCAAATAATTGTTTAGACAATGTACACGTATTTACATATTTAATATAGGAACACGTTTCTATAGAGTATAAAAATTTATAATATACAGTTTTTATAATCTATAGAAATGTGTTTCTATATTCGTTATGTAAATACTTGTACATTCTTTAAATAATTATTTTAACAATGAATTATTGAAATAATTCACATAATGTATATAGAAACAAAATATGAAAATTTATTCTTTTAAACCATTATTTTAACAATAAATAATTGAAATAATTCAAATAATGAACATAGAAACAAATTATAAAATTTATTTATTTAAACAATTATTTTAACAATGTGTTAGAAAAATAACGAACACCCCCGAATGACGGCGACGAGAGTGAATACCGGCAACGACGGGCCCCGACAGCGTGGCGCCGCAAGGGTCGTAAATTGTCTCGGACCCTAGAAGACGTCGCTGAGGAAAGGGACTTTTCCGAGCGGGACGACATTCGAGCTGCGTGTGTCAAAGAGTACACTCTTGTCAGCGACCTCCGAACTCTAAAATATATTTTGTTAAATCTCTCCGCTCATCTCCTTTATTATTCGTCTTACATATCAGAAGTGGGATAAGCCACGTGCGCTTAGTAGTTAATTAATTACACAAATCGCGCAATTAATCGGCAGCATTGTAGTGCAATTTTGGACGTTTTTACGCAATTGTGCCAGTGTGAGTGTCGTCAGAAACTTCGATGTGACACTTGTTAGCCACACGTGCCAAGTGCGTTATTTGTGTTGTGTTGCGAGATCGTGCTTGCTAATTATTAGTAAACAATGGGCCGATCAAGTGGCAAAATGCAACGGCGTTCACGCGACAGTTCACGGGGACGTTCGCGCGAACGTGAACAGCCGGACGAGCGATCTCGTGATAGATCTTGTGAAGTTTCGCGTGGTCGTCCGCGGGATAATTCGCGAGATCGAGGGAACGATCGTAGACGTGACCGGTCGCGGATTCGTAAAAATACGGAATCGCGAGATCAACGACGAAGTAATTCGCGGGATTATGTGGCGGATCGCGATCGTGAGCCGTCTCGAGAGCGTGAACGACACCGGAGAAGTCGTTCCCGATCAAGAGGGAGGAATTACTCGCGAAAACACTCGCGCGATCATTCCCGTCGGGAACATACGTCGGTAGACAGTTCTTCGTCGGAAGATTTACGGGCTACCGTAAAACGTCTTAAACGGGAATTGAAAAGTGTACAAGCGAGACCGGTGAGTGACGATTGCACGGTACCAAAGTTTGATTCGTCGCGAGACAACGCGGATGTCGAACAGTGGGTCCGAACAGTCGACCGACTCGCGCGTCGTTATTGTTGGAACGACGATAATATTTTGTTAGTTGTTGGACGCGGTGTGAGAGGATATGCGCGACGGATGTACGACGAAGAGCTGAAGAACGAGCACACTTGGAGCTCGTTGAAATCTCTGCTCATTCGACGATTTAAGAGACCACTACCGTTCGCACGATTGTTGAAAGAGGCAGCGATGTATTCGGCGAGCCCTGGACAAAGATTGGGAGACTATTGTTTTGAAAAATTGTCCAAACTACGAGCGTTAAAGCTCGACATTCCAGATGCGTGTTTGGAGGACGCTATCATTGGCGGCATTGGGGACGAGAATGTCGAGCGGACAATTCGTTCAAATCGCTATGAGCATGTGGACGAATTGTACGCTGCGATGAACGAGATGGGGTCAATGCCACGGACAATGACCATCAAATCGGCAGCAAAGGCGTCGGAAACACGACCGGCGATTTTCCGTCGCAGCCCAGTTACGGAGCGACCAGAACCGACGGCCTCAACATCATCAGCAACGAAACCTGCCGGAGCCACAACGTCGAGTGACCTACAACGACCGTCGATCAGGTGCTTCAACTGCGACGGTTTGGGCCATATTTCGACCAGGTGCACGAGGGTCCCGGTTACTTGCCGAGTATGCAGCAAGCGGGGTCACCTGGATAAATTCTGTGTTCGGGCAAAAAGGATCGACATAACACGGGGATGACAGCGTTCGTGAAGAAATATATAGGAGCGTGCTTGAACTGTACCTACTACAAGCGGACATCTGGCAAGAAGCAAGGCAAACTGCACCCCATAGAGAAGGTCCCTGTGCCTTTCCACTCAATACACATCGACCATGTTGGACCGTTCGAGACGAGTGCACGAAAAAACAAATACCTGCTTGTCATTGTGGACGCCTTCACGAAATTTACAATAATTGAGCCCGTGAAGGATACAAAGGCTAAGCGAGCCATAAAAATATTGCTAAGCGTGGTGCATTTGTTTGGAGTTCCGTCTCGTATTACTAGCGACCGGGGCACGGCTTTTACGGCGAGAACGTTCAAAATATTTTGTACCACATATGGGATTCGGCACGTATTGAACGCAGTTGCCACCCCACGTGCTAATGGACAATGCGAGCGATACAACAGAACCATTGTAGCTTCGTTGGCAACAACCGTGGCTGGGAAAGAGTCGGACAAGTGGGACGACTATATTAAACAAGTTCAGAGTGCGATGAACACGACGTATAATAAAGGTATCGCAGCAACACCGGCAGAAGCGTTGATGGGATACAATGTCAAAACCACGGCGGAGGCACGTATCCTGCAAGAGGTTCAATCAGAGATACATCGCCTGGACTTGAGGGACCTTCGGTCAAGGATCACCGATCATATTGCAGAGGACCAGCGACAGCAGAAGGAGCGGTATGATAAAACCCGTCGAGAAGCTACAAAATACCGGGAAGAGGATTTGGTCATGGTGGAAATAACCAGTGAACGTGCGACAGGGGAGAGCAGGAAGCTCTGTCCCAAATATAAGGGGCCGTTCAAAATTCACCGAGTACTGGTGAACGACCGATACGAGGTCGAAGATTTACGACAGGGAGGTAGACGAGCCAAAATGGTCGTCGCAGCGGAACGTTTGAAACCTTGGGTTGCGGCAATTGAGTAGGTTGTAAGGCATGTTTGAACGTAACCATTTAGCTAATTGCAGGTAACGATTACAACGGCGAACGAGGGTCAGGCGGAGGCACACGAAGGTGGAACTGACCAGAATTGTTACTACCGAAACGAAGTCAGCATGGACTACTCCGACCGCGATGAAGGAGAGAGTAGCTGTTGATTGCCATCGAGTCAACGGTGATGTCTAGCCGCCGTTGGATGAAGATGATGCCGAGATCATGTCAATAGTGATGTCTAGCCGCTATTGAATGATTATTTCTGTGCCGTCGTGCTGGTAGTGATGTCTAGCCGCTACCAGACGATGATGATTTGTGCCGTCAGGCCGATAGTGATGTCTAGCCGCTATCGGATGATGATGATTTTGTGCCATCGGGTCAACGGTGATGTCTAGCCGCCGTTGGACGATGATGATGCTGAGATCGTGGCAATAGTGATGTCTAGCCGCTATTGCACGATTATCCTTGTGCCGTCGGGCTGGTAGTGATGTCTAGCCGCTACCAGACGATGATGATTTTGTGCCGTCAGGCCGATAGTGATGTCTGGCCGCTATCGGATGATGATGAAATTGGTATCATGGTGATAGTGATGACAGTCGCTATTACATGATTGCACTGCATTGGCGAAGCAGAAAGCAGACTGGCTGACCATCTGGACGAAAGGAAAAACTGAATCAACGAAGCATCATTTGGGATTTGAGAGGATCCAGAGAGACACAACTAATACGTCGCTTTGGAATACACGGTTGCACCACGCAACGAATACCTACAGAGGCCGTAAACGAGCGATGTATTCATATCCAGTAATCGTTGATTCGCTGGAAAAAGGGAAGTATCGTCGACTGACGAACATTTTATTTGTTACGATGGATTCTGTCCCAAACTTAGGGTTGATAGTGACAAAATAGAGCTGATTACTCAGGCATGTTTTTGGTTCTCCTGTTACAGAAACCCACATAAGGATACTTGAGGACAAGTATGACTGCAGGATGGTCGAGTGTTAGAAAAATAACGAACACCCCCGAATGACGGCGACGAGAGTGAATACCGGCAACGACGGGCCCCGACAGCGTGGCGCCGCAAGGGTCGTAAATTGTCTCGGACCCTAGAAGACGTCGCTGAGGAAAGGGACTTTTCCGAGCGGGACGACATTCGAGCTGCGTGTGTCAAAGAGTACACTCTTGTCAGCGACCTCCGAACTCTAAAATATATTTTGTTAAATCTCTCCGCTCATCTCCTTTATTATTCGTCTTACAAATGTGCTATCGAAAAGATAATTCAAATTATAAATATATTATCTAAACAATAAATTATTGAAATAATTCAGATGGCGAATATAGAAACAAATTATGAAAATTTATTTCTTTTATCCGGTAACTGGAAACTAATCAAAGGTTCGAAGGTTCGACGGTCCGAAACTTCGATTTTCATCACCTTCGAAGTTCCCTTCGTTCCTTCGAATCCTTCGAAGCTTCGAAGAGTCGGAAAAGTAACAGACCTAGTTTATACGCGAGGAATATCATTGTCTGAGGTTTGCCGAACGTAGAGAAGGATAGCCGAGCTCGAGAGAGAATTTCCAACTTCTTTATTTTTCATTATTTTTTTATGGAACTTCGATGACCATATTTGTGGCATTTTTCTAATAAAAATCATACTAAATGTGATATAATTCTGATGATATTTACTTGTGTAATAGACAATTAAAGTTTCGGGCGCGAGGAAGGATAGCGTATGGAAAAGAAAGAGACGCGAAGAGTCGCAGTCGGCGGCACAGTTCAAAGGCTCGCACGTCCTCACAATGTATTACCAAGGAATAGCTTTTTTATTATTACTTATTTTTTTATGAGACTTTTGCTAATAGATTTGTGGCATTGTTCTGATTAAAATGATACCAAACACGATATAATTCAGATCATATACAGGTGTATGGTCATTATGTACAGGTCAGGTACATAACATCGGTGAGGCAACAGTAATTCAATGATGACACTTTTTCATTTTTAGTTAATCTTTTAGGAGACTTTTATCATCATATATGTAATATTTCTCTGATCAAAATAATTGCATTTAATAATTGCAGACAGTGCTGTCGAGCATTAGAAGTGGTATTATCGGAAAAATAAGTCATAAAAATTACGTTTCTGCTTTCTACTAAGGATCTCGATAAGAACGATTGAATTTGATCGTTTCTTGTAGATTGTATTTATTCTACCTTTTTATTCTACAATTATTATAGAATATTTTTTCTTTAAGAAAAATTATTTTATAAATATCCCATTAATTAAATTAAGTGTAAATTCTGATATTTTATAAATTCCTACATCTACAGGCTATCGATTATAAAACAGTGATTCCAATGCTGAACAATAAGGAAAATAAGTAGGCGATAAGAATTTAATGAAATTATACAATAATAAGTAATTATTTTCCAAGAAATCACAGAATAGATAATGACATTCTTCATTTATTTATTACCTAAGGTATTACAACCATTTACCTCTACGCCACTCATGCAGTCGTGCGCAGTTGACGAGCAAATGGTCTATGTAGGTAGAGAGCTTTTAGCACCGTGGAACTTCATAAGTCTACTTTATCCATTCCACGAAACCACCGGCGATGCCATCGGACCCGTTACCGACCGGTTTGAGAGCCCATCAGAGCCCACTTTTCGGCGCAACCGAATACACGGGGGCTGGATGTCTTTAACAGCATCTCGTCGGTGGTAAAAGTTATCCGAAGATTGTACGAAGGCATCCTTCGGGCTCCCGATACGTCGGGTCGGGTCGCAGAAAGTCGGGCGATCTCGATTCGGGTGAGCGATACATCTAGACTGTGCGGCAGTGATGCCAGAACGTGGGCGCGCGCCCACGGACTCCCCTACATCGGTGTTCAGAAGTACCCCCACTTTGCTTCCACTAGCGCTAGGCACAAGAGGAAGCTCAACCCCTACCGTGCCCGTGTGCGGTGGCTCGTCGGCCGCTCGGTCGTAGATTTCGAACGTACTGATCGTTCCTCGGCAATTCAACTATTTCAACTTACCGGCGCATTTGATTCTCGGTGCGGCACGGCACTCGATTTGTTATAACTTTTGACCTAAAAAAGTTATCAAAGCGAAATTTGTATTAAAATTTTTTTTAAAAAGTCAATTTAATACTCAAATATGTTTTGAATTTTTAAAATCATTTTTTCTTGTTCTTTTAATGTATAGCTGGATAAGATGGCCAAAGGTTCCCCCAAACCAAATTGATTTTTAGTCACACCATGCTTAACAAAAAATTATGAAAAAATTTGTGAATATTTTACCGAGTAGCATACATGACCGAGATTTTTTCAGAATTTGTGGTTGCAAAATCGATATTTAAATAAATCAGAAAGCATAAAATCGCCGATTTTATATCGAAGTTTTCAATTCACCACGTTTATATTATTATGTAAGCTGTGTCTCGTCATGATTATATTTGTGTATTTTTTTTCGATTATGTGAACACGTTCAAATATATTGAAAATCTCTAAAAATTCGAAAAAATACTTATTTCCTATTGAAGTTTTGGAGATACCAGTTTTATAAAAATTCAGTAATGAAATATTCTTGAACGAATTGTTCTTAATTTTGTTCAGAATTTTTGATGTTGTCCATTGTTGTAACCGAAAATAAAAATTAATTTTTTCGATGCTTCTTCACTTTTTTGTAGGTGTATCATGTAATATTAAACGTTTTTATATTCGGAAAAATAATGTACAAACTTAAATGGAGACAGCGCGGTCGACGGGAAACGGATTTTCCGAGCAGTAGCGTGCACTTCTCCAGATTTTCCGAGAAAAGTGCATTTGAAAATCGTTTAACTCATTTATATGGAGTTCGCGTTAAGTACTGAACAACAAGATGAGTGGCCGAGCGCGGAGAACGATTTACTAGTAATGACTAGGTTGCTGGTTCGATTCACGCTGTCGACATTATCTTTATTTTCAACTGATATCTACCTCAATTTTAAGAATATACCTAAAATTGATGAAATCTATGCAAAATAAATAGTTATTTTCTTTTTTTAGTAGAAAATGCGTTTTTTATTTGCGGACATCGGAAAAAAGTCGTACATAAAAATAATATAGAATGTTATATTTATCTTATTGTTGCATATTGGTTTTCTTAATTACATGCTAGTATGACACATAAACTCCATATAAATGAGTTAAACGATTTTCAAATGCACTTTTCTCGGAAAATCTGGAGAAGTGCACGCTACTGCTCGGAAAATCCGTTTCCCGTCGACCGCGCTGTCTCCATTTAAGTTTGTACATTATTTTTCCGAATATAAAAACGTTTAATATTACATGATACACCTACAAAAAAGTGAAGAAGCATCGAAAAAATTAATTTTTATTTTCGGTTACAACAATGGACAACATCAAAAATTCTGAACAAAATTAAGAACAATTCGTTCAAGAATATTTCATTACTGAATTTTTATAAAACTGGTATCTCCAAAACTTCAATAGGAAATAAGTATTTTTTCGAATTTTTAGAGATTTTCAATATATTTGAACGTGTTCACATAATCGAAAAAAAATACACAAATATAATCATGACGAGACACAGCTTACATAATAATATAAACGTGGTGAATTGAAAACTTCGATATAAAATCGGCGATTTTATGCTTTCTGATTTATTTAAATATCGATTTTGCAACCACAAATTCTGAAAAAATCTCGGTCATGTATGCTACTCGGTAAAATATTCACAAATTTTTTCATAATTTTTTGTTAAGCATGGTGTGACTAAAAATCAATTTGGTTTGGGGGAACCTTTGGCCATCTTATCCAGCTATACATTAAAAGAACAAGAAAAAATGATTTTAAAAATTCAAAACATATTTGAGTATTAAATTGACTTTTTAAAAAAAATTTTAATACAAATTTCGCTTTGATAACTTTTTTAGGTCAAAAGTTATAACAAATCGAGTGCCGTGCCGCACCGAGAATCAAATGCGCCGGTAAGTTGAAATAGTTGAATTGCCGAGGAACGATCAGTACGTTCGAAATCTACGACCGAGCGGCCGACGAGCCACCGCACACGGGCACGGTAGGGGTTGAGCTTCCTCTTGTGCCTAGCGCTAGTGGAAGCAAAGTGGGGGTACTTCTGAACACCGATGTAGGGGAGTCCGTGGGCGCGCGCCCACGTTCTGGCATCACTGCCGCACAGTCTAGATGTATCGCTCACCCGAATCGAGATCGCCCGACTTTCTGCGACCCGACCCGACGTATCGGGAGCCCGAAGGATGCCTTCGTACAATCTTCGGATAACTTTTACCACCGACGAGATACTGTTAAAGACATCCAGCCCCCGTGTATTCGGTTGCGCCGAAAAGTGGGCTCTGATGGGCTCTCAAACCGGTCGGTAACGGGTCCGATGGCATCGCCGGTGGTTTCGTGGAATGGATAAAGTAGACTTATGAAGTTCCACGGTGCTAAAAGTTCCGCGCTCTCTACCTACATAGACCATTTGCTCGTCAACTGCGCACGACTGCATGAGTGGCGTAGAGGTAAATGGTTGTAATACCTTAGGTAATAAATAAATGAAGAATGTCATTATCTATTCTGTGATTTCTTGGAAAATAATTACATATTATTGTATAATTTCATTAAATTCTTATCGCCTACTTATTTTCCTTATTGTTCAGCATTGGAATCACTGTTTTATAATCGATAGCCTGTAGATGTAGGAATTTATAAAATATCAGAATTTACACTTAATTTAATTAATGGGATATTTATAAAATAATTTTTCTTAAAGAAAAAATATTCTATAATAATTGTAGAATAAAAAGGTAGAATAAATACAATCTACAAGAAACGATCAAATTCAATCGTTCTTATCGAGATCCTTAGTAGAAAGCAGAAACGTAATTTTTATGACTTATTTTTCCGATAATACCACTTCTAATGCTCGACAGCACTGTCTGCAATTATTAAATGCAATTATTTTGATCAGAGAAATATTACATATATGATGATAAAAGTCTCCTAAAAGATTAACTAAAAATGAAAAAGTGTCATCATTGAATTACTGTTGCCTCACCGATGTTATGTACCTGACCTGTACATAATGACCATACACCTGTATATGATCCGAATTATATCGTGTTTGGTATCATTTTAATCAGAATAATGCCACAAATCGCAAAAGTCTCATAAAAAAGTAAGTAATAATAAAAAAGCTATTCCTTGGTAATACATTGTGAGGACGTGCGAGCCTTTGAACTGTGCCGCCGACTGCGACTCTCCGCGTCTCTTTCTTTTTCATACGCTATCCTTCGTCGCGCCCGAAACTTTAATTGTCTATTACACAAGTAAATATCATCGGAATTATATCACATTTGGTATGATTTTTATTAGAAAAATGCCACAAATATGGTCATCGAAGTCCCATAAAAAAATAATGAAAAATAAAGAAGTTGGAAATTCGAATTAGGTATGTTTACATTTCTCGGTGACCGAGGCCTCTCGAGCTCGGCTATCCTTCTCTACGTTCGGCAAACCTCAGACAATGATATTCCTCGCGTATAAACTAGGACTGTTACTTTTCCGAAGCTTCGACTCTTCGAAGCTTCGAAGGATTCGAAGGAACGAAGGGAACTTTGAAGGTGATGAAAATCGAAGTTTCGGACCTTCGAACCTTCGAACCTTTGATTCGTTTCCAGTTAACGGATAAAAGAAATAAATTTTCATAATTTGTTTCTATATTCGCCATCTGAATTATTTCAATAATTTATTGTTTAGATAATATATTTATAATTTGAATTATCTTTTCGATAGCACATTGTTAAAATAATTGTTTAAATAAATAAATTTTATAATTTGTTTCTATATTCATTATTTGAATTGTTATTTCAATTATTTATTGTTAAAATAAATAAATTTTTACAATTTGTTTCTATGTTCATTATTTCAATTATTTCAATTATTTATTGTTAAAATAATGGTTTAAATGAATATCTTTTCATATTTTGTTTCTATATACATTATGTGAATTATTTCAATAATTCATTGTTAAAATAATTATTTAAAGAATGTACAAGTATTTACATAATGAATATAGAAACACATTTCTATAGATTATAAAAACTGTAGATTATAAATTTTTATACTCTATAGAAACGTGTTCCTATATGAAATATGTAAATACGTGTAAATTGTCTAAACAATTATTTGAACAATAAATTATCGAAATAATTCAAATAATGAACATAGAAACAAATTGTAAAAATTTATTTATTTAATCAATTATTTTAACAATAAATAATTGAAATAACAATACAAATAATGAATATAGAAACAAATTATAAAATTTATTTATTTAAACAATTATTTTAACAATGTGCTATCGAAAGAAAAATTCAAATTATTATACTACAAACGTCCCTGCGCAGATCCGTGTTGTGGACCATTATCGATGAAATACTGTACATGGTAAAGTTGTGTGGCTTCGTATAAGAATTACAGATGTGAAGACAGATTTCAAATATCACCTGTTGTTGTAAGAATATATTAAATATCATTCATTATTCACACGTTATTGTAATTTTTCAAGCATTTCCAGTGCTCTGACAAAAAATGTTTCTGATAAAAATTACTCGGTAGTCACTCTTCTATAAATTTCAATATAAAAAATTAAATGTAAAACGCCCCGCCCCAGAATTACGACCAGCCTAGGCGTCACGTTGACGCACCAGACCCCGGAAGTCGAGGCTCGAAACAAGGTGGAAGCCGAAGGACTCGGAAGGGCAGAATACTTTGACATTGCTTGCGAAAGCATCGACGAACTCCGAGCGAAATTATTTGTATTGATACGCACTTTTACGGTGGTTTTGGACACGTACGATCTGAGTCCTAAGACATCTGCATGCCTTACATAAAACAATTTTTTTTATTCGATAAAATTGTAAGGTCTCCTTGATTTTCTAATCGTCACTATATATTTTTTATTTAATAATGTTATTGCTGACGTCGGGCTGAATTCAACGACTACAGTAGTTATGAACA
The DNA here is from genome assembly GCA_913789915.3 of Sphecodes monilicornis. Classification (NCBI taxonomy): domain Eukaryota; kingdom Metazoa; phylum Arthropoda; class Insecta; order Hymenoptera; family Halictidae; genus Sphecodes; species Sphecodes monilicornis. Next base: position 1,023,498 of record OU565289.1, read on the forward strand.
GCTAATTCTTCGATTGGGACCATTGTGCGACGCGCGACGCGGCGAAAATCGAGCAGTCGAACGCGAAGGTTTAAAAGTAGGACTCACCGCGTCTCTTTCTTTCCCATACGCTGTCCTTCCTTGCACCCGAACCTTTCGCCGTTCATTACACGAGTAAATATCATCGGAATTACATCATATTTCGTATCATTTTCATCAGAAAAATGCTACAAGTATGTTTGTGAAAATCCGATAAAAAAATAATGAAAAATAAAGATGTTTTGTTGTTGGATTAGGAGTGGTCTCACACCGATATACCCGACCCGTATTGTGTTACACTCCTCGGCGACCGAGGCCCACGAGCTTTACTCCGTCCTTTTCTCCATTCGGCATGGGATCGCGGAACAGTCTCTCTTGAACGCTGAATGTCTTATTTTATATCTAATCTAATCTTATTTTATTTGTCAAAATTTAACTTCCTATTTAAAATATTTTTTTATAATTAAATTTGGAATATTTTCTCTTTAAAGGACCTACCTAGAGCAGTCCCGTTTTAATGGTTTTCGGCCAATCACCCGTATTTAATTGCATGCAAAAATATTGAAAAAATCTGACGAATTGCGATTATCGACATATATATTTAAGAATTTTTGCCGATTTTTCGGTTGAAAATCTTATTTACAAAAAAGGAAAACATAAGAATTCGAAAATTTCAGGTTTCTTTAGAAATTGAAAAAGGACATCGAACAAATTTTTACGGTAGCAACATATCCAGAAAGAACTTCGATTTAGTAGAGTTCACAGTTTATTCGATCCCTGCTCTGGTTATTGGGCGATACATTGTAACGCGTGTGCCAATCTTTGACTGCTCGGTGTTCGCTATAGCATTCGAACGCGGCTCAGAAAATTATTCGAACTCGAATAAAACGTCGAATAAAGATACAGATGAAAATGATAACTTTATTCACCGCTAGCGATGAATAAAAAAATTATCTTTATTCGCCGAATAAATTTTCATCGAATAAAACTTTATTCGACGCGTGTCGAATACAGATAACCATAATCATTTCTTTTGTCACGTGACAAATAATGTTTTTATTTTTTAATCGCTGTTTGCATCGATGCTCCTATAATTATATTATATGTATTATATTAATTTATCCTCGCGAGTCTCTTTCGAACTCTATATTATTCGATATAGTATGTCAAATAAACGTTAATCTGTTTTTCAACATATGTATGTTTCCAGAGATCGATTCTTAGAACAATTATTATTAAAAAGTGTAAGGAAATAATGTTTGTTTATGAAATATTTTTAAATTACAAAATGAGGTATTTCGTATGAATTCAGAGGTAGGAATTATTGAATATTGATTTTCCTAAATATGCTTTCATACTTTCTTACGTACAAAATTTCTAGGATTTTTTATCTTTGATATTAATTTTACTTTTAGTATTTTAAGCCTTAAAAACCAACACCAAAATGTTTGTTCGAGAATGTAACATCTGATCTCATTGCTGTCTGCCGTCTCACCGTCTCAAGAATCTCCTCAGAGGCCTTCTGCACCGACGAAATATCGTCGGTGGCCTTCTGTTTCTTACTCCAGCCAAAATATATCCTACAGGGCGTAAGAGAACGCTTGAATTATTCGGGCACAGGAACTCCCGTAAGGCTGGCTGTCTTTAACAGTATCTCGTCGGTGCTTTTACCGAGACCCGAGCGCCAAGCACCAAGCGCCGAACTTCAAAGACCAGCGACCGGTCAACGGCATACAATGTAAGCAGATGGAGAATTGCGCAAGAATGAAAATTTAAACTTTTACAATTCTCAATATACTTTCATAAAAATATTACGAATGAATCGAGGAGCTTCTCCCGGTGAAAATGAATCCAAACTCGAGTGTAATCGAACATTTTTTATTGATACGTAATGTAATGATAAAAATTATAATATTATTGAAAATAGTTCGAATGGTGTCGTGTTTGGACTCATTTTCATCGGGAGAAGCTGCTCAATTCATTCGTAATACTTTTATGTAAGTATATTGAAAAATGTAAAAGTTTAAATTTTCATTCTTGCGCAATTTCCCATCTGCTTACATTGTATGCCGTGGATCGGTCGCTGGTTCCAGACTAGACGCTCGGCAACGGGTATGTTTGAACTCGAAAAAGTTATACGAAGATTTCTTCGATGCCTCCGAATAAAGATACAGATAAAAGACGAAAATTTTATTTGATGCTCTAAATTAGATAATTTCTCGTAATAATCCTTTTATCACAAAATGAACATTTTCCTGTATCTATCCCACCCTGTTTTCTTGTAAACTTCCGCATATTCTGAAATAATGTAAATATAAAAATCAAATAAAAATATATATAGGATAATCTTACAAATACATTTTATTTCCTATTATTGAATTTCCTATTATTATTTCCATACATATAATTATAAAATTTCAAAAGTTCACAAAGTATTTATTATTGTTTTTGCAATTGCCATAATGGTACACTTTTATTAAAATAAAATTTGTATTTTATTATCTCCATACTTTTTACAACTTATTACATTTGTCTTATCGTCTTTTTTTGAATTTTCGCAAAGGACAATCTTTTCAATTTGTTGCATACAAGTCACATATATACAGGGTGTCCCACGTAACTGGAACAGGTTCACCTCCTAAACTCCTAAACGATTGGGAATAGAAGAAGATGTTATAAGTCAAAGTTGAATGGTATCAGACGATACATCATATGCATATAACTATGTGCACTTTTGTGCATCGGTGCATCAGAAAAATGCATCTGCCACTTTTTTAAAGATAGAAATCTATCTTTTTCGCTGCATCAATTAATGCAGTCCTTAGTGCTTTACATAAAAGTATTAACATACTTATAACCTAATCTTATTCGTTAGGACGTTATCGTAACTAAAAGTTACAAACATTATAATGGAGCATCAAGTGATACTCCAGAACACTTGCCGACAGACCGAAATCATTCACAAATAATATTAGTATTTTTATGTAGAGCACAAGAAACTGCATCGGTTGGCGCAGTCAAAAACATAGGTTTCCATTTAAAAAACAAAGTGCAGTTGCATTTTTCTACCGTATACTTTATATATATATATATATATATATATATATATATAAATATGTATACACATGTACATATATATATACACACATATATTATTATTATTATTATTACATGTATATATAAATATGGAAAAATGTACCAGCGCGGGCACTCGTAATTCTTACTACGCTACCGAACCGTGATGAAAAGCATTCTTAGACGATCGGCACAACAACAGCAGTGGTGACTACGACAGCGCTGCGGTGGACAACGCGAAAGTCAATCAGCCATTTTGCATACAAATTTCCCAGATTTCATAACGATGACTTTACTACAATTTCCTGAAGCGAAGAAGCAATATTTTCTCACGGGATTTTTTTTTAAAAATTCTTCGTTCTACTCCGCGTCCCCGTACGTCGCCCTTTTTGGCAATTTGGCTCTTGAAACATGATAAAAATACGTTTTCAGGGAAGAATTTTTTTTTTTGCAATATTTCCAAAAAAGCGATTGGTAAGTCGATCGGTATACTTCTCTTGAATACGAAAATGATAATCATTACTTGACTTTTTCTAAATTAAGCAAGAAAATCGCGAAAATCTGTTTTGTAGTTCACGTATCAGCCGATAGAGTCCGCTAGTTTACCTCCTGCGCAGCCTTAAGGGTGCGCAGGAGCCAGAGCAAAACTTCGAGCTGATTTCAGCGACAATTGCGGAGAAATAAGGAAGCTCCCAGACAAGGATAGAGAGATCCTTGTTTCTCCTATGGGTCTGTGACAAAGAGGGAGATATGTCACTCGCAGGAGAGACAAAGACAGATAGATAACCAAGCAGCTTAATTTTCGAGAACTTTACTACAATTTCCTGAAGCGAAAAAGCAATATTTTTTCATGGGACTTTTTTTAAAAAATTCGTTGTTCTATTCCACGTCCCCATACAGAGCCCTTTTTTGGAAAAACTGCACAGAAAAAAATTTATTCTATAAAAACGTACACGTTTATTTTTTACAAAGTTTCAAGAGCCAAATTGCCAAAAAGGGCTCTGTACGGGGACGCGGAGTGGACCAAAGAATTTTTCAAAAAAAGTCCCGTGAGAAAATATTGCTTTTTCGCTTCAGGAAATTGTAGTAAAGTCATCGTTATGAAATTCGGGATTTATATACAAAATGGCTGGCTGACTTTCGCGCCGTCCACCGCAGCGCTGTTGTCGTCTCCTCTGCTGTTGTGTCGATTGTCTAAAAATGCTTTTCAGCATGGCTCGGTAGCGTAGTAAGACTAACGAGCCCCCGCGCTGGTACATACAATTACTCAAATAATTTTTATCGGTATAACTATTTTATGAATGGACCAAACGATTTCAGTTTCTCTGTAAGGCTAGAAGGATTAGTTTAGTAATTGACGTCTAACAATAAACATGTTGAAAAAATGCATTTGGTCGGAATTGTGAAAAAAAATAATAAAAGTGATTATTACAACTTTTTTATCTGGGCCAATAACGAAAATTTAAAAAACGTGTCTTGTAGATCCGTGTAAGTTATATACATGCTGCAAATTTCATCGAAACTGGTTTATTGATTTACGAGTTATAAACAATCAAATGTGGTAAAAATGGCAGTTATAGCCCGAAAATCGTGAAAAATTGCAATTTTCACTACATTTGATTGTTTATAACTCGTAAACCAATACACCAATTTCGATGAAATTTGCGGCATGCATATAAGTCATATGAATCTATAAAACACATTTTTTAAATTTTCGATATTGGCCCAGATAAAAAAGTTGTAATAATCACTTTTATTATTTTTTTTCACAATTCCGACCAAATGCATTTCTTCAACATGTTTCTTAGACGTCAATTACCAAACTAATCCTTCTAGTCTTACAGAGAAACTGAAGTCGTTTGGTCCATTTATAAAACAGTTACACTGATATAAATTTTATGTGATCTATTTTTTGAGTAGCTGCATTTATATATGGTATATATATATATATATATATATATATATATATATATATATATATATACCAATTCTTAGCAAACATTATGTACGTGTTAGAGAGATTTGCATGAATTTCAATAAATTGAAAAGATTGTCTATTGCGAAAATTAAAAAAAAAGATAGCACAAAAGTAATAAGATAGTTGTAAAAAAGCATAGAGATAATAAAATAAAAATTTTATTTTACAAAAAGGATGATATAACTGTATTAACAAAGTGTACCTTTATGATAATTGCAAAAACAATAAATACTTTGTGAACTTTTGAAATTCTATAATTATATGCAATGGCAATAATAATAGGAAATAAAATGTATTTGTAAGATTGTTTTATATTTTCATTTGATTTTTATATTTACATTATTTCAGAATATACGGAATTTTACAAGAAAACAGGGTGGCATAGATGCAGGAAAATGTTCATTTTGTGATGAAAGGATTATTACGAGAAATAATATATCTAATTTGAAATAAAGAATTGATAAAGATAAAATTTTTTTTTTTTTGAGTAGTTGGACCAATGCCTTTACGCACGATTATTGACTGCATAATTTTATTCGGCGAGAATTTGTCCGACGAATAAAGATCCTTTTTTATTTATTCCAAGCGCATTTATTCGCAGCGTCAAATTTGCCATCTTTTATCTGTATCTTTATTCGGAGGCTTTGAAGAAATCTTCGTATAACTTTTACCAGTTCAAACATACGCGTCGCCGAGCGTTTAGTCTGGAACCAGTGTCCGATCCACGGCATACAATGTAAGCAGATGGAGAATTGCGCAAGAATGAAAATTTAAACTTTTACATTTTTCAATATACTTACATAAAAGTATTGCGAATGAATTGAGGAGCTTCTCCCGATGAAAATGAGTCCAAACACGACACCATTCGAACTATTTTCAATAATATTATAATTTTTATCATTACATTACGTATCAATAAAAAATGTTCGATTACACTCGAGTTTGGACTCATTTTCATCGGGAGAAGCACCTCGAATCATTCGTATTATTTTTATGAAAGTATATTGAGAATTGTAAAAGTTTAAATTTTCATTCTTGCGCAATTCTCCATCTGCTTACATTGTATGCCGCTGATCGGTCGCTGGTCTTTAAACTTCGGCGCTCGGGTCTCGGTAAAAGTTATCCGTAGGCATCCTTCGAATAAAATTGGTCGGGCGCCCGAATCGTCGGGTAGGATCGCAGAAAGTCGGGCGGTCTCGATTCGGGTGAGCGATACTTCAAGACCGGGCGGCCTGAGCGTCTCGGGCTACCCGAGAGTTTCGGGCTGACCGAATGACTCGGTTTCGTCGGGAGAGTTCGACAACAATCGGACAAGTTCGGGCGAGCGAGTTATCGCGATACCCGAGATTCAATTCTGCGTTCTTATGAAATAGATAATGGTAATAATGGTATTTCTTTTATAAATTATAACGTAATTTTTAATATGCTTGTTTATTTTATAATTTCATTAGGTATATTCGGCAAACATGTGCGTAGTCTTTATTAGTATTAAGATCTCATCGAAATTGGGTAATTAGTTTACGAGTATATAAACAATCAAATGTGATAAAAATTGCAATTTTTCACGATTTTCAGGCTATAACTGCCATATTTACCACATTTGATCGGGACACATAAATTCTGTTTTGTTATATTATTATATATTATTATATTTTTAGAATTTATATAAGATACATAATACAATACATTTTTAAGAATTTAATGATAATTAATTAATAAATTATATAACTAGATATTAAGTAAGTTATAGAACAGTTAATAAAAACAGCATTCTTTAAAAAATTACCATAATTTACCTTATATTTATACCTTCCAGGTGTATGTAACTCCGTACGGACATTTGGAGGATATTATCGATACATATGCAACTGCATTCGTAACAAATTCGACAGACTACCAGAAATATTGTCTTTTAAGTTTTTCACGTGTAATGTGCGTTATTTCAAATTTGAATATAAATAAAAATTATGCACATGATCGCCGAATAAAACTAATGAAATTATAAAATAAACAAGCATATTAAAAATTACGTTATAATTTATAAAAGAAATACCATTATTACCATTATCTATTTCATAAGAACGCAGAATTGAATCTCGGGTATCGCGATAACTCGCTCGCCCGAACTTGTCCGATTGTTGTCGAACTCTCCCGACGAAACCGAGTCATTCGGTCAGCCCGAAACTCTCGGGTAGCCCGAGACGCTCAGGCCGCCCGGTCTTGAAGTATCGCTCACCCGAATCGAGACCGCCCGACTTTCTGCGATCCTACCCGACGATTCGGGCGCCCGACCAATTTTATTCGAAGGATGCCTACGGATAACTTTTACCGAGACCCGAGCGCCGAAGTTTAAAGACCAGCGACCGATCAACGGCATACAATGTAAGCAGATGGCGAATTGCGCAAGAATGAAAATTTAAACTTTTACAATTCTCCATATACTTTCATAAAAATAATACGAATGATTCGAGGTGCTTCTCCCGATGAAAATGAGTCCAAACTCGAGTGTAATCGAACATTTTTTATTGATACGTAATGTAATGATAAAAATTATAATATTATTGAAAATAGTTCGAATGGTGTCGTGTTTGGACTCATTTTCATCGGGAGAAGCTCCTCAATTCATTCGCAATACTTTTATGTAAGTATATTGAAAAATGTAAAAGTTTAAATTTTCATTCTTGCGCAATTCTCCATCTGCTTACATTGTATGCCGTGGATCGGACACTGGTTCCAGACTAGACGCTCGGCGACGCGTATGTTTGAACTGGTAAAAGTTATACGAAGATTTCTTCAAAGCCTCCGAATAAAGATACAGATAAAAGATGGCAAATTTGACGCTGCGAATAAATGCGCTTGGAATAAATAAAAAAGGATCTTTATTCGTCGGACAAATTCTCGCCGAATAAAATTATGCAGTCAATAATCGTGCGTAAAGGCATTGCTCCACCTACTCAAAAAAAAAAAAATTTTATCTTTATCAATTCTTTATTTCAAGTTAGATATATTATTTCTCGTAATAATCCTTTCATCACAAAATGAACATTTTCCTGCATCTATGCCACCCTGTTTTCTTGTAAAATTCCGTATATTCTGAAATAATGTAAATATAAAAATCAAATGAAAATATAAAACAATCTTACAAATACATTTTATTTCCTATTATTATTGCCATTGCATATAATTATAGAATTTCAAAAGTTCACAAAGTATTTATTGTTTTTGCAATTATCATAAAGGTACACTTTGTTAATACAGTTATATCATCCTTTTTGTAAAATAAAATTTTTATTTTATTATCTCTATGCTTTTTTACAACTATCTTATTACTTTTGTGCTATCTTTTTTTTTAATTTTCGCAATAGACAATCTTTTCAATTTATTGCAATTCATGCAAATCTCTCTAACACGTACATAATGTTTACTAAGAATTGGTATATAAATACCATATATAAATACAGCTACGCAAATAATAGATCACATACAATTTATATCAGTGTAACTGTTTTTTAAATGAACCAAACGACTTCAGTTTCTCTGTAAGGCTAGAAGGATTAGTTTGGTAATTGACGTCTAAGAAACATGTTGAAGAAATGCATTTGGTCGGAATTGTACAAAAAAATAATAATAGTGATTATTACAACTTTTTTGTCTGGGCCAATATCGAAAATTTAAAAAATGTGTTTTGTAGATTCATATAACTTATATGCATGCTGCAAATTTCATCGGAATTGGTTTATTGGTTTACGAGTTATAAACAATCAAATGTAGTGAAAATTGCAATTTTTCACGATTTTCGGGCTATAACTGCCATTTTTACCACATTTGATTGTTTATAACTCGTAAATCAATAAACCAGTTTCGATGAAATTTGCAGCATGTATATAACTTACACGGATCTACAAGACACGTTTTTTAAATTTTCGTTATTGGCCCAGATAAAAAAGTTGTAATAATCACTTTTATTATTTTTTTTTACAATTCCGACCAAATGCATTTTTTCAACATGTTTATTGTTAGACGTCAATCACTAAACTAATCCTTCTAGTCTTACAGAGAAACTGAAATCGTTTGGTCCATTCATAAAATAGTTATACTGATAAAAATTATTTGAGTAATTGTATGTACCAGCGCGGGGGCTCGTTAGTCTTACTACGCTACCGAGCCATGCTGAAAAGCATTTTTAGACAATCGACACAACAGCAGAGGAGACGACAACAGCGCTGCGGTGGACGGCGCGAAAGTCAGCCAGCCATTTTGTATATAAATCCCGAATTTCATAACGATGACTTTACTACAATTTCCTGAAGCGAAAAAGCAATATTTTCTCACGGGACTTTTTTTAAAAAATTCTTTGTTCTACTCCGCGTCCCTGTACAGAGCCCTTTTTGGCAATTTGGCTCTTGAAACTTTATAAAAAATAAACGTGTACGTTTTTATAGAATAAATTTTTTTCTGTGCAGTTTTTCCAAAAAAGGGCTCTGTACGGGGACGTGGAATAGAACAACGAATTTTTTAAAAAAAGTCCCGTGAAAAAATATTGCTTCTTCGCTTCAGGAAATTGTAGTAAAGTTCTCGAAAATTAAGCTGCTTGGTTATCTATCTGTCTTTGTCTCTCCTGCGAGTGACATATCTCCCTCTTTGTCACAGCCCCATAGGAGAAACAAGGATCTGTCTATCCTTGTCTGGGAGCTTCCTTATTTCTCCGCAACTGTCGCTGAAGTCAGCTCGAAGTTTTGCTCTGGCTCCTGCGCACCCTTAACTTTAACCGCCCGCGGCCATTCTAGCTTCGATTGTCGCTGTCATACGTTCGTCGGAATTCACGAGTGTAAAGTCGTGGTTTTTCGCACCGGCGTGTTACGTATTGTGAAGCGTGAAGAATATCCTGCCAATTTCCCCGAAGAATTGGGTGTCGGCGTCTTAATTATGGTAAGTCGTACAATTCTCATTCTTTTATCTTTATTAGTTTTGCGAGTGATTGACTCTATTCAGTGTAGCGAACAGAGATTTCCGAATTTTTCCCGACAAGTAACTGGGATAATTGCATTTTATTTAATAACGAATCATTGGGTTTTGTTGAATATGTAATGAAATGCGAATTATTTAGGTTAATTTGGCTATTTAACTCTCTGTCTACCGTAAAAAAACTTTCATTACGCGATGGAATATTTATACCACAAAACGTAGTAAATATAAAAAAAAACTTTTAGCATTAAATAATAAAAAATAAGAAAAGTAACAAAATCATGCAACGACAAGATCCCATGAATTTTAAAAGTTTAAATAACCGCAGTATCTACATACAGTCGGGTCCAATGGACCGTGGACTTGGTAGACAGACGGTTAAATTCATCGTAGCCTTTTGTCTGCCGTATTAGTCGATTAAGTGTGTTATTTCGCAACCTTCATTTCTGCACGCGTACCATGCGGACCACGCGTACAATGTTGTATCATAAAAACGTTCAATCCTATTTCGTTGGCACTGCGCACTTAACTACCTTTTATCGCGCATAAAGTTTCCGTTGGATGTTTGATTATTGCTGTTTTGTAAGATATATTTATTTTATTATTAACCCTAGTAAAGTAAATCCTCTATAAACGCATAAAAGCTGTAGCAGATAAACGCAGAAAATATATCCCCTCCATTTTAGTAACCCGATCTCGGCTCGGGTATATCGGTGTGAACCACTACTAATGCGACACGGAGAGTCGCAGTCGTCGGCACAATCCAAAGGCCCGTGCGTCATGACAATGTAACACCAATATTTAATTTTTTTTATTATTACTTATTTTTTTATGAAATTTTCATCGATATATTCGTGGCATTTTTCTGATTAAAAAAAGACTAAACACGATATGATTTCAACTGTGTAAATACTGTTGTAGTATTTAGTGGTTTAAATGACGATGAACGTTTTGGGCGCAAGGAAGGATAGCGTATGGGAAAGAAAGAGATGCGGAGTGTCACAGTCGCCGGCCCAGTTCAAAGTCCCGCGCGTGGTCTCGCTTTACACACGCTGTCCTTCTCTACGTTCGGCTCGGCCTTAGAAGCTCGAAAAATAGCTACCCGTCACAGATAAATGCATAACTATCCCCCCGAGGCTTATGCGTTTATAGAGCATTTACTGTAGCACAAAAATATTGGATAATCTTTTTCAAATATTGGAAAAATATTTTTTAAGCCACATATTTTCATATGAAAAAAATATTCGATCTGAATATTCTATACATGTACACGAAATATAAATTGAATGCTTACAGTGGCCCACAAAAGTGTTCGTACACGAGAACCAAATTTGTTTAACTTAATTTTTACGATATTTTACTAGCTATTTTAAAAATTGAAATTATACACAATTAAAGCGTAGTTCTTTATCTTGAAAATGGTATAAGTATGAATTAAATGAACATTTTTTTCTTCGTGTAAATGAAGAACGTTTATTACGTAGTACAAATAATACGTCACAAAAATCTTCGTACAAATCGCAAAAGACATTGAATACAATCTATTATTGATATAATTGTTTCTGAACCACTTGCGCTATAAAGACGTGCTACGCGCGTCGAGATGCTTTTGTTTCAAAGCCGCCAGCGACGTGTATACCACGTCAACAGGCATTTGTCGCAGAAACAAAAACGACGTGTTCGTCCCGTGGGCTAACCACAGACGCGGTGTAGCGTCAATGTAATGTCTTACTTAAATCGTAGCGCAAGTGGTTAATACTTTGTAACGTAGCCCTTTGCTTGTATTACGACTTCCAACCGTCTTGGCATGGATTGCACTAAATTTGCAGTGATATTGCTGCTGATATTGTGCCACTCGGTTTGTAATACTTGTTGTTTTAGTTCGTCCCTATTCGGAATAGACCTTTTTCTAATTTGGCGGTCCACTTCTTCCCATAGATGCTCAATGGGATTGAGATCTGGGGGCTGGGGTGGTGTGTCTGTTATATGGAGAACATTATACACAAACCATTGTTGCACTATGTGCAACTTGTGTTTAGGATCATTATCTGATAGAAATTATAATCCCCTAACATCCCAAACATCTCGACACTAGGTTTCAAGTTATTTTTTAATATATTTAAATAAACAAATTTGTCCATAATTGTGTCAATTATTTCTAAACTGCCTGTGCCGTAGGCACTCGTGCAACCCCATACCATTACGGAGCCACCACCACCTTTAACGCTTGCTTTGAAATTTTCTTTATTGAGCACAGTTCCCGATTTTCGCCATACTTTCTTTTTTCCATCGGATCCAAAAACTGTATTCACTTTCGTCAACAAATATCGTTTTTTCCCGAAAACGAAACTGGCTTATGCACATACTTTTTTGCAAATTCTAGTCGCTTTGTTCTATTAATTTTACTGATGAGCCGTTTACGTCTCGCGGTACGTGCATGAAAACCTTTTCGATGTAATGTTCGACGCACAGTTTCTGGATGCACATTAACTCGATTAAATTTTTCAATTCTTGAGCAATACTAGTTGCACTAGTGCTTGGATTTGCTTTCATTTATCTGCAAATAAAATTTTCGTCCCTCGTGCCCAACTTCTTAGCTCGTCTTTTTGTAATTTGTTAACCACAGATTTTTCTTCTTTATATTTTTTAACAACATATTGTAATGTAGAATGTGGCTTTTAAATAATATTTCCAATTTTTCTCAATGATTTTTGCTGCTTAAATAAATTAAGAATTATTTCTCGTTCTTCGATTGACGTTTCTCGACGTAACTGAAGGCTACTCATTTTTATAACTTTATTTTAGCACTGATGTGTTCGCTATCTTTACCAAAACTCAACTGAGGCTGTAAACTGTTGACTTTCAAACTATGAGTGTTTACATTGGCATTTGTTTTGATTATTTGAGCTTCAACGTATGAGATAATAAACGTTCTTTATTTACACGGAAAAAAAAATTTCATTTAATTCATACTTATACCATTTTTAAGATAAAGAACTACGCTTTAATTATGTATAATTACATTTTTAAAAAGGCTAGTAAAATATCTTAAAAATGAAGTTAAAGAAATTTGGTTCTCATGTACGAACACTTTTGTGGGCCACTGTATGCAAAAAATATAAGCGAGATATTCAGAAAATATGAACGAGATATTCAGAAAATATGAACGAGATATTTAAAAAATATAAAGAAAATATTCAGGGGATATAAACTAGATATTTAAAAAATATAAAGTAAATATTAAAAAAATGTGAATCCAATATTTGAAAAATATAAATTCAATATTGAAATAACATTCAATAAAATATTCAAAGGCTATAGCCGGGTTTGGGGGTCAAATTCGACCCCGGCCTCGATTCTAACGATTTTGAAACAGCCGTAGTTTACCAAAAAAGAAACCTTTCTGCCAAGTTTAAGCCCGATATCTCATCTGTAACGGTAGTTATATAGGAAAAACCGGATTTTGGCCCATTTTCCCCATTTGATGATCATTAAAAATTCTGAAAATATCTGACACATTTCGAATACCAAGCCACATATTATATATCGTTTTCAGATTTTTCCGTTGCAAACTCTGGTTTTAAGACATGAAAAACATGAAAAAAATCGAAAAAATGCAGATTTCATGTAGAAGATGAAAGAGCACACCTACAGATTTAATTTAGCAATAAGATATCAACATAAGTAATACAGTAAATCCTTTATAAACGCATAAGCCTCGGGGGGAGAGTTATGCATTTATCTGTGACGGGTAGCTATTTTTCGAGCTTCTAAGGCCGAGCCGAACGTAGAGAAGGACAGCGTGTGTAAAGCGAGACCACGCGCGGGCCTTTGAACTGGCCCGGCGACTGCGACTCTCCACATCTCTTTCTTTCTCATACGCTATCCTTTCTTGCGCCCAAAACGTTCATCGTCATTTAAACCACTAAATCCTAGGAGTGCGCGGGTTCCCGAAATTTACGGGTACCCGACAGTCGAGTCGAGCCGGAAAAAGTCCGGCGAGCTCGGGCGAGTACCCGAGACATTTGAATGTTCGGGTAGCTTGATCCGTCGGGTAGCTTGATCGCATCGGGTAGCTTGATCGCATCGGGTAGCTTGATCGCATCGGGTAGCTTGATCGCATCGGGTAGCTTGGTCGCGTCGGGTAACTTGATCGCGTCGGGTAGCTTGATCGCATCGGGTAGCTTGATCGCGTCGGGTTGCTTGATCGAAACGGGTGCTTGATCGAAACGGGTGCTTGATCGAAACGGGTAGCCGCTCAGCAGCAGTCGGCATCGGCCGAAATTCGAAATCAATTGTACAATATATGTACATATGTGACTTCCGCCTTTTCCTTTATTAAAATTTGAACGTACGTATGTATATTCTACTAATGGATTGATTAATTTTCTCTCATTTTTAATGTGTAGGAGTCATTCTATGCGAAGTGACCAATAACTAACAAACCGATGAAAATGAGTTTTTAGTATCATAAAAGTATCTACTAAAAATTTAATTTCCAAGAAACGTTTCTTTTACCATTTATTTTGCAATCCTTTTAAACAAATACAACGTTTTCATAGCAGGGACTTTTGAAAAATTTGAAAAAATGAGGATGTAGTCCCAAGCGTCGAAATTGTCAAAATTGAAATTATTTGAACTGAACGCTGCACCGCGATATACAGCCTCGGACGGCCGCACACAGTGGGCTGGATCGAGAAAGTTAACATTTTACTATAACTCTTGAACCGTAAGAGATATCGGAATGAAATTTGCATTAAATTTTATTAAAAAATGATTTCTATCTCTACTGTTAATTATCTCAATCAATATACATTTTTATAATCATTTTTTAATTAAGTTAAAATTAAAAAAGTTTCAAAAAATAGAATTTTGAACTGTTTATTTATTACTTATTCAGTACTTTTCAGATAATTGAAATCACCGATGTCTTTGGATATAAATTTCTCTGTATTCCTTGACATTTATTCTTTATATAATTAATATTTCAGTTGTGATTCGAACAATAGAAAAGAAGTGTGCATTTTGCAGGGACATTTATAGTATTTACACATTTCTAATAATTTCTAATAATAATAATTTGATATAATATAGTGTAATAGTTCTGTATAGTGTAGCGCACGCACGCGCCTCTGTGTGTGTTTGTGTGTATGAGAGAGTGAGAGAGAGAGAGAGAGAGAGAGAGAGAGAGAGAGAGAGAGAGAGAGAGAGAGAGAGAGAGAGAGAGAGAGAGAAAAGAGAGCGAGAGAGCATGAGTAAGTCGCGGTACGATTGAGATTCGGTGTGTTTGAAACTACGTGCAGATGAGCGGCGGCGACCGAGCGGCGAGTGATCAAGGAGCGCGGCGGTGTTTGAATGGTGGTATGATTGAAATGCGGCATGTTTGAAGGTACAGTATGGATGGTATATAAGTTTTGTGTTTTGTGTGAGCCACAAAGTGTACTAGCGTGATTTGTTAGGTCTGAGATTTTGAAAATTACATATTATATTACTAATAGTAATTTGTTATACAATTAGTAAGTCAAATCATGTCTGATAGTGAGAATTGTGTAACGGCACTGAGTAACAGATGCACGGGCTGAAACAGTTCTGAAAATAACTGTTTAAAACGGTTATATGTATGTCGGTTATATAATATTGTATTATACAAGGCGTATATATATATATTATGTTTTTCGATCGTTATAAATATTTATTTACTTAAATAATCATTTTAACAATAAATTCTTATTGAAATAATAATTCAAATAATGAATATATAAGCAAGTTTCTATACATTATAAAAATTTATTTATTTGAAAATTGTTTAAATGAATAATAAGTAGCTATTTAAATAATAAGTATATAAACAAATTTGTATACGTAATCTTTTGCAGCATAAACATTTATTTAAATACTTGTTTAAATAATAAATACGTATTTCAATAATGAGTATATAAATAAAATTGTAAGCATTATAAAATAGTATGTATTTAAAAAATTATTCAAATAAAGAATAAATAATAGATAATAATTTAAGTAATACATAATAATACAAATTTTTGTAATTATTTGTTCAAAATATTGATTCGTATAACATTGTAAAAAATCATCGAAATCAGTGCAGTGGCAGAGATATCGATAATTCTCGTCGAAAAATTTTTGTGTTTTGTCACATAAAACAGATTTTATGGTCGTCGTGTAATTGATTTAGTTGCTTGCAAATATTGTATGTTCTTCGGCCGATAGCTTTCACGTTTTTTTCATGATTATACAAAGGTCATCTTAAATTTTTTGCAAATACACCTATAATTTTTTTACGCCTATTTGTTAAAGGATTTCAAGGCAAATTCGGGAAGTATCATAACATTAAAAAAATTGCAAAAAATTTCTTTTTCAATTTTTTTTTACAAAAAATTCACTATAATCGCGTGAAAGCTCTCTTGAAAGTATACTATACCAGATAAAAACATTTTCTATAGGACTGCTAATAACAGAGTAATCTCTACTGATCACGCGATTCGTGATTCACCCTGTATATACCATATTTCGTCTTATAAAAGCGAGTACATAATTCAGGACCGCATTAGTGCGAATTACGAATGGTATGTTCAATCTCGAGTATAAAAAGATCGCGTCCGAGTTTGGCCAATCTATGTAATCCGAATGTCTCCGGCAACCCGATGCGATCAAGCTACCCGACGCGATCAAGCTACCCGATGCGATCAAGCTACCCGACCGATCAAGCTACCCGAACATTCAGATGTCTCGAGTACTCGCCCGAGCCCGCCGGACTTTTTCCGACCCGACCCGAACCCGTATATTCGGGTAACCGCGCACTCCTACTAAATACTGCAACAGTATTTACACAGTTGAAATCATATCGTATTTAGTCTTTTTTTAATCAGAAAAATGCCACGAATATATCGATGAAAGTTTCATAAAAAAATAAGTGATAATAAAAAAAATTAAATATTGGTGTTACATTGTCATGACGCACGGGCCTTTGGATTGTGCCGACGACTGCGACTCTCCGTGTCGCATTAGTAGTGGTTCACACCGATATACCCGAGCCGAGATCGGATTACTAAAATGGAGGGGATATATTTTATGCGTTTATCCGTCACAGCTTTTATACGTTTATAGGGGATTTACTGTACTCTTAATTTTTTTCAAATTCCTGAGAAAGGGACGTCATAGTTGACAAAAATAAAAACCAATTTTTTCGGTGTTTTTTCCATGAAAAACTAAGTTATAACTACCTTTTCTGAGTTTTAAGTGTATATTATGTAATATTAAACATTCCTATGTTCAGAAAAAAATTATTCCGACTTGAAAACTTGCGTAATATAAAAAACGAAAATTATACTGAGCACAGTATATTCCAATATTTCGAACTTAATTTCAACAACGTCGGTTGGTGCAGCGGCCATGGTCTCCGTCTGCGGAACCGCTGGATACTCTATGGACCAGGTTCGAATCCAGTCCAAGTCAATTTTTTTTTTGTTCATCAAATGTCTTTCGCTTTATAACCATCTAATTGTTCTTATAAATTGTAAAAACATTTTTGAAACTATTTTTAAACTATTTTATAATCATTTTATAGTTTTTCACGGGAAAAACACCGAAAAAATTGGTTTTTATATTTGTCAACTGTGACGTACCTCTCTCAGGAATTTGAAAAAAATTGAGAGTATTACTTACGTTGATATCTTATTGCTAAATTAAATCTGTAGGTGTGCTCTTTCATCTTCTACATGAAATCTGCATTTTTTCGATTTTTTTCATGTTTTTCATGTCTTAAAACCAGAGTTTGCAACGGAAAAATCTGAAAACGATATATAATATGTGGCTTGGTATTCGAAATGTGTCAGATATTTTCAGAATTTTTAATTGTCATCAAATGGGGAAAATGGGCCTAAAAACCAGTTTTTCGATTTTCCTCTATAAGTACCCTTACAGATGAGATATCGGGCTGAAACTTGGCAGAAAGTTTTCTTTGTTGCTGAAGTATCGGCTGGTTCAAAATCGTTAAAATCGAGGCCGGGGGCGAATTCGACCCCCAAACCAGGCTATAGCCTTTAAGAAAAAGTTATAACAAAAATTAGTGTGAGGCGAGTGTGATCGCTTTCGGGAATAAATTGAGACACGTGTTAGCAGAACTTGCTTTATTACTGAGAGACGGTCGGTACAACCCGCGTAGCTCGCGACGACCGCTCTCGACGAATTCTCTTACCGAACTAGCTTACAAACTAAACGTTCGCTCGCAGATGCATTGCAACGGAAAATCATTCTCACAGATCGCTTTTACTCTAAACTAAAACCAAACGCAGTCACCCTACGAGACACTCGACCCAATCGTTCAAACATCCACTCGACGCTATGGTGCAGCACGCAGCCCGGTCCATTCATTCGACACTCTTTCGACTTAAAGTAAACGCATGGCGGAGACGTGGCGCCAGCTTGTCGCCGCCACAAGTGTATGGTATATTTTCTATGTACTGCTTGAGGGAATATTCCACTTTGTCTTCGAAAGGACCTTATATTACAATTAAGACATTTTTATGTAGTTGGCGGGATTCGAACTCGGGACCTACCGTTTACTTGATGATGTACTACCTCCCTAAGCCATGCGAACCTATAAATTGTTACGTTCAATATTTTATTTTTTATTCTTATAAGGGCGCTAATCATATCAAATCATATAATTAAAAGAGATAAACTTCTATTAATAAAATTTTGTAGGTAAAAGTCAAATTACTTCTTTTAAATGAAGCATACTATTAGTATATTAACGACAAAGATATATACATATATTTTTTCTTTTTCTTAAGTACTTCCATCATACGTAAGCATATACATATTGCCATGTAGCTCGTGCTGCGCAGTCAATCCTCGTTTAATCTGAATGCTTGCTAACGAATGAATGCGTTCTCTGCTGCAACAACAGGACCAGGGGCTCTCCCAAATACTTTGACTGCAGTCAAATGTTTATATTTTCTAGTGCCGAGAAAGCCGAGAAAGATCTCGAATAGGCTTCAAGAATGCCATGGGGAGCCTGTTGGTATGAACTTTTTAATCTTACAGTTTCATATATTACATTACGTAAGACGTAAGAGCTACGATTATTTCTCGTGCAATAGTTTTGTCGCACATAATAAGAACATTAGTTGATTAATGTTCTTACAATATAAATGAATGTCGAATAAGTGATACACACTAATTGAAACCCTAGTAGCACAAAATATTCTATACATATACATATATATTATTAAAAGGAAATACAATCTGTTTTCAATATTTAATATTCATACAATATATTTATTCTACATTAAGAAACAAACATTTCTTCAAATATGCAGGAAATATCTATTTCAAGTTACCATGGTGTTTTCGATTCAAAAAATCCCCGCGATTGTAATTACGCGAACGTCGTTCCGCTACGGCGTCGCGAGAGCGCTAAGCGGCACAGCGACGAAAATCACGAGTCGACCGCTAAACTCGATCATAATAACCCATTGTAATCGCGACAAAGGACTCCGCATTATTATATCGTAAGACACCGTACGCACTATAGGTGTCATATTCACGCGCTTATAGTGTCTTATATATCACAGTATTGATTTCACGAATTCCCGGATTCGGCGTTCTTCTTACGCACGCGTCTATCGCATTAATTATCGGTTCCGGAGTGCGCGACGAATTGTATATTCGGAAATAAAGTAACTTTTCGTGCATTAATCGTGCAGTGACATTTCTTTGTTCTCGTCGATCATTGTATATCCTCGTCAGGATAGTCCCGGCTATCCTTCTGACAATTCTTGTCGCAACACATGGAAATAGAATATTTTTTTCCTAATATACAGGTAATATTTATTTCATTTTATGAAAAAAAAAGTTTTCTAATTATAAAAAGAATCTTTATTTAATATTAGAAATAGAATACTTTTTCCTAATGTACAGGTAATATTTATTTCATATTATGCGAAAAATATTTTTTTCTGAATGTAAAATTAATCTTTATTTTATATTAAAAATAGAATTTTTTTTCCTAATGTACAGGTAATATTTATTTTTATATTATGCGAGAAATATTTTTTTCTGAATGTAAAATGAATATTTATTTAATATTAGAAATACAATATTTTGTTTTAATGTGCAGGTAATATTTATTTCATATTATGAAGAAAATATTTTTTTCAAAATACATAATGAATATTTATTTATTATCTGAAACAGAATATGTTTTCCTAAATATTCAAGAAATATTTTACATTTATCATAGAAAAATATTTGTTCCACAACATGGGGGACATACACATTTCATGTTTCGAATGAAATATTCGATTAAAATATAAAATGCAGTATATCATCGATAAAAGTCCACAACACGGGTCAGCGCAGGGACGTTTATACGTGAGGGATATCATTGTTTGAGGTTTGCCGAACGTAGAGAAGGACAGCCGAGCTCAAGAGGCCTCGGTCACCGAGAAATGTGAACGTAACTAATCCAAAGGCGTCGATTCAAAATCGGCCAAAATTACCCAAGACCAATTATCCTGAAACTTTGCACATTGGTAGCCCTTTGGGTGTAACATTGATTCCATGCAAAAACTTTTTCCCAGGACTTCATGGTTATGGGGGGGGGGGGGGGGTCAAAGTACGTATTTTGCAAAATCTATTATGTGCTGTAACTTTTAATAAAAATACGATATCGACCACTCATACCAAAAAATCATAAAAAATTCAAGCTTTCCAACAATATATAAGTTTATCTAATTTATTTATTGCTAACATAATTCTTTCACGTTTTTCGTATTTTTTAAGGTATAAAAAATTCAGAAAAATTGCAATTCCCAAAAAAAGTATCGCCTGATTTTAACCAAAAACGCTGTATTAATAGTACATTTCATGCCCTTTCGAATAGTGTTTGTCATACCTTGGGGAAACTATTCCTTTTTGAGTTATAAAGTAAAATGTGAGTAGAAGTTGAGGCACGCGGTCAACTACTTCACCTGTATATTCATTTCAAACGTGGAAAAAACGCTTTCTATGATTATATATACACTGTACATAACACAGCTATGCTATTGTTATCAATTCTACTGTTTTGAAACAGTGAAACACATTGGATATATTTTACAATAATTATACCAGAATGCAGATATTGCTTATTTTATATTATATCTTATTATGCAATTATCACGTAACATATCTTCTTCAGTTTGTTTCTATTTATATTCACGACAGTATTTAATAATCTCAAACGAAACATACAGTGTTTTAAGATTTTCCGAAATGTAACTATTCACTCTTTCATCGATACCCAGAATCAAAGGACTAAAAGAAACAATCATTTACTTTGGCCGCAACCATCTAGAATTTCGAGAGAGAACTCAAGTATTGACGAGATGTGTTCATTTTTTCACTTTCTCGCTTTGAGATTACTGCTGTCGTGGTAGACATCTATGCATTTCTTTTAATTAGACCAAAGTCAAATCATCAGTTTCATTTTGCTTGTTGTGTCGTGAAGGTCCATCGTCTATAAAAGAATTTTGTATGTGCACAACATTTCGGTAGAATATTGGATTATTTTAATTTTCTTTTATTAATAGCGGTGTAGTGTATAAGTTACATAGTGTAGTGCATATTCTAAATAACAGTATTTCTGACAGTACATGTGACTAATAGCAAACGTGATTAGTGCATTAACTGAAATAAATAAAAGTGAGTTCTAACAAATGCGAAAAATATGGCATTTCTCCTTTTAAAAAAACCGAAGAAGGAGAAGAAAATTAAATCAAATCAAGTGTTTCGTAAAAAATATTTTTTATAATCTTCATTTTCAAATAGTGATGACCAAGAAGCTGGAACAAGCTTGCAAGGTGTAATATCACCTTCAGTACCAGTAGAGAGAGGGAGGGACACTGTTTAAATATCGCGTTAGTTTGAATATGTTGTTTGGTGACCCCTCCGCTGTTACTCGTCCGAGGAGTTCGTTAACCCACAATAAATCGAGCAAAAACGGCGTGACTTTCTGGTTACCGGTAAAAGTCAGCCGATAAACACGGTAAGCCGTTGTGCATCGGTCAAACAATGTTCAAATTAAACTCGTTCGCGATGGTACGGTGAGAGAGAGAACAATGCATATATACAGACATTGAACCGAGCAGACAGGCAAGAGAGAGACAGCGCCGCGTAGCGGCTCAGCTGACACTCGCGCGACGTTTGTCTAAGCCTGCCGGTTCTTCGTCACTTGCTATCGAGACGTTCTAGCGGGCGTCTGCTCCCTAGTTCTTCTGGCTGTCTCTGAACTCTTCGGTCGCGCTGTTGAATTCTTGTTTCAAGACTTCGACGGCGAGCTATTGCAACGACCGCTCGAAACGAACTGGCCTCGTTTACGAGATCGTTCCGCTCGTTAAAAGAGAATTGATTAGCCTAGCGAGTTTTATCGAACTCTGGATTTTCCGAGTTTCGATAACTAAAAGTATTTTTATACATTTTTCACTGCCGTACGACCATTCGAACCGGGCTGAGCTCGCTTACGAGCTCGCTCCAGGAAATTCGAACAGCGTTGTACCGGCAATAGTGACACGATCAAGCCACGGCATCCCCCGTGCTTTGATAATATAAACAGTGCACGGTTGCGATAGCTGCTTAGACCTTTCTAACGTGGCTATTGTTTCCCCGCACGACAAGTGTATTTCGGAGTGATTGACGCGAGTTACGTGTTCGTTCCCCGAATTCACTGCATGCCAATCAAGAAATATTCTTGCAAGGAACCGTGATTACGCTTCCTTACGGCAACCCGTGCTTCACGGAGGACACTCTTTCAGAGAACGTTCTCTGCCATACGCCCTGGCATACGCTTTGACGTCCCAGCGCAGCAGACGAACCGATACTCTGATTGTGATACGGTCAATTCATTATACGCTTTGGCGGAATTGATAGGTCCATCCACAGGTCCTGAATCGTAAGGCCCAGACTAGTCACCTTCCATAGACTGAGAACGTGACGACGAGCTCGGCAGAATCGACCCGTCCAACCGATATAGTTGCACCTGCCATATACACCGTCGCTTGTACGACGGAGATAGTATTCCGAGTGGGGATCGCGATTGGTTGAACAACGCTTACGCTATACGTCGTTATTATTGTGCGCAGATAATAATTAGTGCGTGTAAGTGGTGCGTTGGACCACGTCTTCGACCGAGATTGACAGCCGCGTGACGTATTGAGTCACGCTCGTGCTAGAAATCGAGGTAGCCGGAGCACGGGGCAATTCGGCTGGATTATCGAACTTGGAGCCTTACAACCTCCTTGTAAGATTGACCACCACCCCTACGCTCACGCACACGCAGTAGAATCGGTTTAACCGTGACTACGCCAGTGCGAGCGGACGAATTCTCGATCATCGAGATAAGTCAAAATATACAGTCCACTAATTCTGCGCTTCGAGCAGATTGTCTGTATTCCCTCTCCACGACAGCGATTACCGCCGTCAGGATAATACGGGAAACAGCGTCTCGAACGGGTACGTTACGTATCGTATAGGTGTTTAACATCTTCGTTCGGTACTTTTGTTTTTTCGGACGCCAACGTCGATAGACGCCACGGGACGACCCTCCAGGGAGAGAGAGAGCGAGACCAGCACGCGAACCAGCGTGCCAACCTTGGTTTTTTTTTGATTTAATAAACGGCCCACCATTAGGTGGGTCACTATCAATATAAAGCCGCTGTACAAAAAATTTACTTTCCCACACATTCCTATTTCCTCATATTCGAGCCACCGTTAAAAAGTCGTTGAATTGTATTATACAGTCCACCTTTTTAATAGACACTGAATCTTCCACCACTTTACCAATAAAAGCAGCTCCTAAGTGTCATTCGAAGTGCATCTTTGGTTGCAGAGGTGTTGAAGAAAAAAATCTTTCTTTTATTAATAAAAAAATTAAGCACAGAAGTATTGATAAATGATCATATTGTAATCCACGAAAGATCAGTATGTTGCAAAAGCCATATCATAAACGACAGTATAGAGCAATCTTCGATACTTGCACTACAGGACAATTTACAAAACGAAACAGCGTTATCAATAAATTAAATTGTAAATATTATTGATCAGTTACGGAACTTCAACGAAAATAAACCACATGAATGTAATTTTTTTGATAAATTACAAAACAGCGAATTAAAAACCTGGACTGGCTTAAAAAAAGCGAACTACAAAACTTAACTGAATACTGTTTCAATAGAAGTGAGGGCACTAACTCAATATACAAGGTGGCAATTTATTTAATGCATTTATATCGTGTTTCGTCTCAAAAAGACATTGCAGCTATGATAAATAAGTCACAACCTACGGTATGTAGAATAATTTCAGAAGTGCGAGATATTATTATTATGTCAAAGTTTGTTCCTCCTTTTTGAGGAACATAACAAGAGAGAAAATAAAACAAGAGACATCAAATATAGCTCATCATTTAAACAAAATTCAGGAAAATGCAGATAATATATTTACCATTTGGGACGGAACATGTGTATATTTAAATAAAAGTACGAACTATCGCTTCCAAAGAGTATATATAATCACAGGAAGCGTATTTTCCACGTTTGAAATGAATATATAGGTCGAGTAGTTGACCTCGCGCGCCTCAACTTCTACTCACGTTTTACTTTATAACTCAAAAACGAATAATTTCCCCAAGGTATGACAAACACCATTCGAAAGGGCATGAAATGTACTATTAATTCAGCGGTTTTGGTTAAAATCAGGCGATACTTTTTTTGGGAATTGCAATTTTTCTGAATTTTTTACACCTTAAAAAACACGAAAAACGTGAAAGAATTATGTTAGCAATAAATAAATTACATAAACTTATATATTGTTGGAAAGCTTGAATTTTTTATGATTTTTTGGTATGAGTGGTCGATATCGTATTTTTATTAAAAGTTACAGCACATAATAGATTTCGCAAAATACGTACTTTGACCCCCTCCCCCCCATAACCATGAAGTCCTGAGAAAAAGTTTTTGCATGGAATCAATGTTAGACCCAAAGGGCTACCAATGTGCAAAGTTTCAGGAAAATTGGTCTTGGGTAATTTTAGCCGATTTTGAATCGACGCCTTTCCAACTTCTTTATTTTTCATTGTTTTTTTATGGGACTTCGATGACCATATTTGTGGCATTTGTCTAATAAAAATCATACCAAATGTGATATAATTCTGATGATATTTACTTGTGTAATAGACAATTAAAGTTTCGGGCGATAGGAAGGATAGCGTATGGGAAAGAAAGAGACGCGGAGAGTCGCAGTCGGCGGCACATTTCAAAGGCTCGCGCGTCCTCACAATGTATTACCCAGGAATAACTTTTTTATTATTACTTATTTTTTTATGAGACTTTTTCTAATTGATTTGTGACATTGTTCTGATTAAAATGATACCAAATAAGATATAATTCGGGTCATATACAGGTGTATGGTCATTATGCACAGGTCAGGTACATTACATCGGTGAGGCAACAGTAATGCAATGACGACACTTTCATTTTTAATTAATCTTTTAGGAGACTTTTATCATCATATTTGTAATATTTCTCTGATCAACATTTTTCTGATTATCCATACATATCTATTTTTTTAATTGACGATGGAGTAAGTTTTGATGACAGACAAAGAGATTAAATAATAAAGACATTAAAGACACACTCTCCTGGCTTGGACATTTCGCGACTTTGAAAACGGGCAGAAGCTGGCAGATCATACATAGTAAGAATGCAGAGAAGGGAAAACCTAAGAAAATCCGGTAAAACCAATGTCGAGGTTATAAATTGGTGATGGTTTATGACATGATCACGGATTTACATTTTATATTTAGGCACGTAGATGTAATTCGCAACGGAGGGCCGACAACTGTTGTACGGTGAATTTATTGGACCGAACATATTTTGCAATCGTTCATATTATCCAATATATTTTCAACGAGACGATGCGACTTGCAGTGTCCCTTTCTTTACTATTTACTCTCTTTGTTTGTCACCAAAACTTACTCCATCGTTAATTAAAAAAATAGATATGTATGTATAATCAGAACAATTTTGATCAGAGAAGTATTACAAATATGCTGGTAAAAGTCTCCTAAAAGATTAATTAAAAATGAAAAAGTGTCGTCATTGCATTACTGTTGCCTCACCGATGTTATGTACCTAACCTATACATAATGACCATACACCTGTATATGATCCGAATTATATCGTGTTTGGTATCATTTTAATCAGAACAATGTCACAAATCTATTAGCAAAAGTCTCATAAAAAAATAAGTAATAATAAAAAAGTTATTCCTTGGTAATACATTGTGAGGTATGATTTTTATTAGAAAAATGCCACAAATATGGTCATCGAAGTCCCATAAAAAAATAATTTCTCGGCAACCGAGGCCTCTCGAGTTTCACGGCCCCTCAAGGGTATACACCCCGCAGTAGTGGGGATATTTCAGGGACAATTATGTGCGATACATTTGGGACAATTACCGATGAAATACTGTATAATCATATCCACAGTCGAACGCCTAATGCGCTGACCCAATCGAGCTGTTGGAAACATGGTTAATATTTTCAGATGCTATGCGCTGACATAGCAGAATACTAATCGAGTTAATTGCATTTTTTAACTATTTCTGTGAAATGTCTAAGGTTTATCAGTGTCCAATGGGTTTACGGAATAAATAAAATGTTACAATTTGAAGGTTAGCTTAGTTTTTCACGGAAAAAACGTCGAAAAAGTTGGTTTCTATATTTTTTAACAACGGCGCCACTAATCAA
This sequence comes from Sphecodes monilicornis, assembly GCA_913789915.3. Taxonomy (NCBI): domain Eukaryota; kingdom Metazoa; phylum Arthropoda; class Insecta; order Hymenoptera; family Halictidae; genus Sphecodes; species Sphecodes monilicornis. The sequence goes on from OU565289.1 coordinate 1,050,338, forward strand.
AAAATCTAAAATAATTCATGAACAATAACTATAACAATATATCGGTACTGCAAAAATATAAATTATGTCAACCTAGAACTTCCATGTGAAATCTGCATTTTTTCGATTTTTTTGAGGTTTTTGATTTTTTACGAGCAGGATTTTCAATTTAAAAATCTGAAACCTATTGCAAAGTATGCATTTGAGTTCTTGACATGTGTCAGATTTTTACAAAAACTGATTCTTCGATTTTACCCCATAACTACCCTCCCAATCGAGATACAGAGTTGAAATTTTACACAGTATGTTTTTTCTTGATACCCTATCTAATGGTCCATAGTAGATAAAATTCGGTTCAAGTGCACTTTTGACCATCTTATCCGGCTATACCCTTTTGTTTACGTGCCGATTCACCTGTCCGACGCCCTCTTCAGCCATTATTGTATCGAATGTGCGGTCTGCATCATACTGTCGTCGATTTTTTTCTTTTTGTATTGAATTTATGAGTCAATATTATAATTATAAGAACACCAAAATATGGGAGATATTTACGTATTACGAGTTTAGCAATGTTTAATTTTTGGGAAAGGCCACCTTGCTGGCAGAACATCAAAACTTTCATTCAATACATTTTCTATGAAATGTTCACTACTGTTGGAAATTCCAGCCTGAATATTTTCTACAAAAATTTCACTCTCGATAATATTTGCAGACTCCAAAGAAACGAAATTACTATCATCGATATTAGACCAAGAATAGTATGTATTTTCTGAAGAATTATTTTTATCCGTATTTAAAGATTTTATATTAGATGAGGTAGGTAAACGTTTCCCGCGGTAACTACGCTGTGGTTTCAAATGCCCTTCTAGGGAAGGATATTTCCTATTACAGTATATCAAGTTTTATAAACACTGGATCAGCTGGCTCTTTCTCGTACACTTCTTAATTGGTAAACATAAATTATTCTAATTGTTTGACTGCATTTTATCCAATTTCCTGTATTTTTGGGTATGATTAACAGAGCTATGTAAATGTCTGATCCATACACACACAAGTGTACCAGCTATAATGATTAAAAACAAAAGACACAATTACATGTTTACCATTTGTTACCACCAAATCGCCGACATTCGCACCTACGACTCCTGCAGAGGTAGAAATAATAGATGATGAAGATGGTGAAGAATACGAAACAGTTTTTACAATATTAAAGTGCTTAGGCAAGTAATAGACCCGTATTCGAGGAATTGCAATAGTAACATTTTTCTACTATTTGTATTTATTTATATGTATATGTATTTTTTAAAATTTAAATGTATTTCATGTTTTCCTTTATTCATATTTCATAACATGTATTAGATTTAATGGTTATATTTTTGTTGAAAAGAAATAATAACTCAATATGAAGGTGATCTTTTCCACTTCCTCTGTATTTATGTTTATAGTAGTACAATTTTTAGTTCCTTTCTTTGTTTTGTTTACCAAATTTGTGTTAAAAAAAATTGATGTTTAAGGGTTATTAATTTTTATTGCAATATTAAATCGCGCACTTTAGATTTTGAATTGTTTGTGTCAGATTAGTTATCGGTGACACCAAACCAACATGCAGAGAGATTCCATAAAATTTTGCCATGTTTTGACTGTTTTCAGACCACTGTGTTTCGTGACGACCGGCGACCGTTCAACGACATAGGACGTGGCGATGCGCGAGGAAATGGAACTTCCCTTGCGAAAAGTCTTGTTGGATAAGTAGTTTCTTTTTTTATTTATTACGTCAGTTACTGTTGAAAGTATCAACACCACCTATATAATAAAGCCAAACAGCTTCGCTGTGACGTCATCGCTAAGAGGATGCACCTGTTTAAAATAATTGCAAAATAAATTATGAAAACAAATATTTTTTCATACTGAAACAATATTTATTAAATACTCTTTATGGTTTCAGTATGAGCATCCAAAACCAACACCACCAAAACTCATTTATTTATAATAACATAAGAAAATAAAATATTCAATCCTTTCTAACTATTACAAAAAATAATGCAAATTATCTGCTTTTTAATAAAATTATGACATACAGGGTGTCCCAAAACTGTCGCGTTTATAGTTTATACTGCCGCCCAAAGAGGCGGTTCTTGAGGACTTTTGAATGGACATTTTCCTAAAAATCCCCGTTTCGGCTTCGTTAAGGAGTTATTAATGAAAATCACGGACCAATCAGAGCGCGACCTAGACGCGTATTGGCAAAGACGGCCGCACGTGACAGCAGTCGAGCGATGGTGATACACCGCAGGCGAAGTAACGAACAAGAGAAGAAATCTTTTTCAAGTACTATTTCGAATAGTTCAAATTTGAATATGTTGTAGTCTTTAGTAACCTATGAACGAATCTCGAAGGATTATTCGAAATCTTAAAAAATGTTGGTTTTACAGACGTGTAAAGAAAAGTGTCAACTTTTTTTCATTACATTATAAGACTAGAACTAACATACCGAGGAAAATGAGTTTTTAGGAGCTTGTAGTGAGCACATAGAAGTATCTATTGAAAATATTTAGATTTGGAAAAAATGGTTTTTTCATTTTTTATTTTGCAAATGTTTTAAACAAATGTAATTTTCTTATAGCCCGGACTTTTTAAAAAATTCGAAAAAAATGAGGTGACAGCTCCAAGTCTCCTCTTTACGGACCTATTTTTGAAAAGGCAGAAACTTTAAGATTGACGGGATTAAAATTATTTAAAGCAAACGCTGCACCGCGATATTAAAGTCGCGAATGGCCCCGAAGGCGCGCGGCACGAACAGCTGTTAGATACGCGACCACCGCACACTCTGATACCGTCAATACTGAGAAAGCCTTGCTTACCTTGGTTCTCGTGTAGAGCTCCAGCGAGGTGAAAATGATTCCTGTATTCACAAATTATTTGCTATACAACGTTGAACCTGCCTACTCGTAAAATTCACAAGAGCACTTTAATTATTCGCTCTATGAAATTATCGAGCAGAAGGGGTCAATGTCCATTTGCTGCACAACTCGGCCCACATTTTTAATTTATTCACGATCACAGTAAAATTATTCACACATATCCATTGGGTCCACAAACGTTGAATGAAATCCACACAAGTGATTCACAGAGATCCACATGTCACTGTTTCGACTGCCTATGCAAGCAGTTATACTTTGGTGTCCCTGAAAAGGGTCGATTTTCATCACAGAAGGTGCTCAGAGTGGCCTGCTTTGCCGCACAATTCGGCGCACCTTATAACTTGTTCCTGCACTCGTTCCAGCATCCCCGCGTTTATGTTCAAGAAGTCTCCACCGCCTCGCGATACACCTCATTCTGAAATGATTTTTATTAAATAAATGCAAACCGTAATTAAAAACGTATACAAGAGTGAATAAAAAATACCAGAAAAATTTAAATTACCTTCAGGTAGCCCCACAAGAAGAAGTCCAGCTGAGTGAGGTCCGATGACCGCGGGGGCCACGCGACAGGACCACCGCGGCCGATCCACTTGACCCGAAAAGTTTCGTTCATGTGGGCGCGAACATTTGCGGCGTAATGCGGCGGAGCACTATCCATTTGGAAAAACATGTTCTGTCGGATCGCACAAGGAATATCCTCCATGAGATCCGGCTGAATATCTTCCAAAAAGATTTTAAACGTTTAAATGCCAGCCCACATGTTGATCGACCAACGGTTTTGCGCTGCCCGTTGCCAAAGTGCCAACGGATTCTCGTCGTTCCACACATGCATATTGTGGCTATTGAAACACCCTTCTCTAGTGAAGAGTGATTCGTCTGTCCACAATATGCAGTTGACGAACGCCGATTCCGGGCAACTTCGCCCAGCAGTCACCTCCAGAACTCAAGTCGCGGGATGTAATCAGTTTGATTCAAATTCATTATCAAAGACATCTACTATTAATTAATGTTTCTCTCGATGTAATTTAAAATTCAAAGCCTATACTGTCACTTACACTAAGCGACGACTGATGTCTCGCACGCTCACGGTGCCATCATCATGCACGATATCGAGGATTTCCGTCACATTGTTCATCGTCCGTGTTTCCCTCGGTCTCCCGACTTCACTCCCTCGCACGCCGAAGGATCCCGAGGAAAACAAACGATTCGCCAAACGTCTCAAAATATCCGCATTGAGTGATCGAATGGTTGGATGCTCTCTGATGACTCTTCTTATCGCGGCCGTGGCATCGCCGTAGCATTGCGCGTAAATCCAGAACATGTTGTACGTCTCCTGTGACGAATACATTGCTGCTGGATTGTCCACGATCGAATGATGACTATCGACTGTTTCTTAGACAGTATTTGCGAACCGTAAGCAAGGCGATTGGGCTCCTTCGATGCCCCATGTGCTCTGCACGTTTTCCAAAATAGCAGTTTTCCAAACAGACACTAATAGCACCGAATTAACCGTAATAGCAATATTCCCAAAGAGCCGTTACTCTTCATTGAAACGTTTAGCATTTTAAGTTCACATTTTAATTTTTTGATTAGGGAATGACAACAATAACCAACTATATATGTTAGTACAGGAAGATCTTCTTCGATGGCTGCGAAACCATTAGCAGAAACTGAAAAATCTTCAATAACTTTTAGATTAGTATTACTATTATTGTTGTCATCAGCAAAAGTTTTAATATACTCGTAATCGTCGTCTAATCTGGTAATTATTATCTTATCATCAGAGCCAGGCTTTAAATGTAAATCTAATATACGTGATAGTTTTAGCTTTTCTTCGGATTCTAAAATTTGTCTCTGAGATAGACAAGGATACTAGAGATCGTGAGGAATCTAGTAAGCTATTTACCGAAACAAAATTCTCATGTTCTATCACGCAGTAAGCACGACCGAAAATTTTGGTTTGGATGGCTTTAACGAAATCTGGTTCCTGACAAGGTAAAAGATTATCCCGAGCTCGTCGGCATGCTTGAGCAAACTGATCGAGGGAAATAAAGTTGCTCAGTTTGTGTCACACTGGGGTATAGCCACACAAAAGTTTCACAAAACACTGAATGGGCGTAAATCACTCAGGAATCGCTGTGATTACTTTGGCAACTGCGCAGTCGTGCCCTTACACCACGACAAGGTAGTAATTTTGTGGGGAGTGTACGACGCCCGATAGGCGAAGGGAAGCACGAATGGTTACCGAATATCACACGAAATTCAGATGAAATTTAGATGAAGAGTTCATCGACTAAGATCCCCCCCCCCCCCCAAAGAATTATTGAGAGCTCCGCTACGTTCCACTTCCATGGTGGGACTGAAGTTTCAGATGCCTCGTCAGCATTTTAGAAAAAATTCCTTCTCCCTGTATAGTGCGATATCCCGCCGCTTGTCACCAATTTTTACGGTTGTTACGTTCCCGGCCGTGATTTATATTACAGAGTTATCGCACAGGGAAGGATTTCTTTCTAATTGATTAGATATATCTAAATAATTTGATAACGCCGCAAGATTCGATCTTTTTTTTTTTTTTTTAAGTACGTGTATGATCAGTCCTTGAGAATCTTAACTGTTTCCATGCCCAACATCCTTGACATTGATGAAAAAAAGGTATTGTTGTTTGTGGTTGTTTCGCCATCCATGATATAATTATAATTGCTATCGATCGTATTATGAGATATATCTAAATAATTTGATATATCTCATAATACGATCGATAGAAATTATAATTATAATTGATTAGAGTTTGTTTCTGGTAGATAAAAGTTTATTCAGAAAATGTATGTGTTTATATTTACAGAAATATTATAATGTATTAAATACATTATGTTATAGCAGGTCTCCGCATTTGAATAAAGTTAAATACTTTAAATTTGGTGTGATGTCGGTTAGCGACATCCCTCTCAGTGTCGTGCCGGAGGCCTTAAAGGAGACGAGGTTCGTCGCCTTCATTAACATCTGAGTAAGTTTTAACTCTATAGATCCCTGACATTGTCCTAAGGCTAAATGTTGTATTTTACCTGCCGTATCGACAAGATTCCTGATTGCATATGGTCGGATGGACACCGCTGTTAGGTCTATGTTTGTCAAACTTGGGCAAGTTTTCGTTGCAATGGCCAGAATTTGTGGTCGCAATAATCTGCATATTTGCGCGTCTGAGATTTTTATCGTGGTAACAAAAATGCCATCGCGCTGCAGCAACTAATAGAATGCCTCTGTGTCTTGCTAAAAGCGGTGTTAGACCTTGACGGTGCTACTGGTCTGCGGCTGATTTCTGCTTATCTTATCTATAGGCGGATTCTAACCCTGGGGTGATCAGGGGGGTGGTGAAATCGTGTATGGTGGCGGATTGTCGCGGGCCAGTCCCGTATCAGGATAGTCTTATCGGACTATCCGGATGTTTGCGGTTTTGCATTTGTGCTTTCAGGATGCCGAAGTTCTTATCGTATTAAGGGCAGATTTCCTAGACGAGTCCAGACGCAGCGTTCTGCGATCTTCGGGCCATTTATACTCCATTCGTTACACTTCGTCAATTCGGATATTAATATAATATTATTGTTTTTCTTTTTACATGATATGCTTGAAATTAACAGGTCCGATGTAAATAATAAACTGTGAATTGTCCGGCAGCATCTCCTCGTGTAGTGATTCCAAAGTACAGAATAAAATATTAATGTAACTACGAACTTATATTTTCTTTAAATTATTCTTTAGTCTTTTGGTAGAAGTTCCGCATCAGTCGGAACACACGATTTTGAATGATCCACTATTGTGATCCATCGACAGGCCCAGGCCCAGTGGAACCTGCGTGGGGCGTCCACCCGATTGTTGGAGTGGATCCAAATCCTCCTCGTCCCACGAGGTATCCCTCTCGTTCGGCCAGTTCAGCACCCTCTGAGATGGTCCTGGCTCCGCCGTCTTTTCTGGGATTACTTCCCAAGAGGGGTCAAGCTCCATTGCCCGGGACAGCCCCGGATCTCGGGACCCTCCAGATGGTACGCCGCCTTGCGGGGTCTGTGTCTGTACACTGATCGTTTTAACCCTTGCCTGCGTCGCGACTCCGCCGCGATATTTTCGCCCTTTCGTTCCCATGGGCATCCATGGACGCGTCACCTTGGTAGGCAACGCCAAGGGTGGCAGGTCACGGATATGGTAATCCTGCCCCGTCTGGGTGGGCCGGCTTATCATATCCCACGCCGCGTATGCCTGGGTTGCTGCGTTTACTCGCGATGCGTTTGCCATGCTTGACATCGTTTTATTGAAATGGTCCTCGATGTCCCTCGTCCTTATATTGGACTTCGTTTGGGGGTTTCTCGGAATCCTGATCACTATCGGTCACCTGCATGGTCCCGATGTTGTTATTGTTGATATTCGTGTCTCTCTCCGTCGCATGGTAGGGACGGAAACTCGTCGCATGGAACGATCCACGAATATCTCCAGAGTGGGGGTCGTGCAAGACGAACGTGGACGGTCCCTTTTGCCTCCCCAGCTGGTACGGACCTTCATAGAGATGAATGTATTTTGCAATGTGACGGTCTGCTGCGTTTGACACTGGGTTGGCGCGGATCAGCACCAGCTTGCCGGGATGATATGGTCGATGGAACTTCTCAACATTGGCTTTTTGACAATGTTTCCGAGCCGATTTATCTTCTGTCGTTCCGCTGTCGAACACCGCGGGTACAGGCGTCGTTGGACGTGTATGCAGGAGTTGTTGATGCGCGTTGAACCAAACCTCCGACACCGCGGTTACAGTGCTCTGGTCATTTTCCTGATGCTCGTTTTCGACGGCTGTGTCCATCCGTCTCACTGCCTTCTCGGAGTTGATTTCACGAGCCAGCTCGAGACGAACCTGTCCGTTCTTCCCAGACAGTGACGATGATCCCTGCTTAAAGTCGATGGTGGCCTCCGTTCTTCTGAGCGTATCTGCTCCCACGATGACCTCGCGGACCAGCCCAGGTACAACCAACGCTGACGTCTCCATGGCTTGATCCTGGTGTATCATCTGGATCCAAATTTGTTTCTTGATTCGAGCCGATTTACCTCCTGTCGCTCCGATTACGAACACCGCTGGTACAGGCAGCGTCGTTGGGCATTTATGCAGCAGTTGTTGATGCTCGTTGACCCATGCCTCCGACACCGCGGTTACAGTGCTCCCAGTGTCGATAAGAGCTCTCACTGGTATTCCTTCGATCGACAAAGCAACCTCCGGACATCCGTCCATGCCCTTGGACTGCTCTGGCGTTAGATCTTCGTCCAATAACTCCTGACGAACATCTGGGAACATGGAACCGATCGCGACTATCTGTGGTTCCTCACCATCTGACTCGTAGGAGATCCTCTTCATCTGAGAAGGGAGGTTGCTCAGATTACTTCCCGAGGGTCTCCGTCGTCGTTTCCCACATCTTTTCCTGCGTCGATGTCTGGCAATTGTTCTATCGTCGGTTCATCTTCGAGCTGGATGGCTCGAATTCGCTCTGGCCGATTTTCCCTTGAGCGATCATAGGACGACCTCGGTGTTTGAAAATGACCCGGATCACGTCTAGCAGGTTGCGACTCTATCCTTGACCGGTCATGTTCGGTGGATGGCCGCTGATATTCGCGAATGGGATTAGTTCCCGCAGGTCGCGGATGATTGAACGGTAGTCCGTTCGCTCGTTCGTGGAAAGGTCTTGAACTCCACTCTCGACTTGGTGGTGGTCGGTCATCAGGTCTTCGTTGATTAACGGTACCCCCGCTATCAAAACGCTCAAGCAGCGCGAGGAAAGCCTCTACGGTCTGGGTATTTTGACCGATTACACAGTCGTCGACTGCCTGCGTGAAATGCCGCGAGAGCAATTGAATAATTTCCTCGTCGGCCGGTCGTGGACTCAGATCCCGAGCCATCCCGATGAGTTTGACCGCATACGACACGCGAGTGACCCCGGGTTCCTTTCGGGAGACTCCCTCGTTCAAGTTCTCTCGGACCTTGCGTTGTATCTGAGAGTTCCAGAAACGTGCGAGTAACGCTGCCGAAAACTGCTCCCACTTGTTTACTTGTCCCACCACTCGCTGGCGCCGTCTTTTAACGCTTGCGAAATGATGAGCTTTATCTCATCATCCGGAACGCGAGCGGCCGACACGAATCTTTTTAATTCCCGCAAGAACTTGGGCGGCCTTTCGGTCGGTTTTCCATAGAATTCCGGCAATTGGGGTTTGATAGTAAATGGACGCGGCCCCGGCGTTGTCGTCGTGTCAAATCTCCCGGACAGATCTGGCATCCCGAGACTGTTTCGATTCGTTCGTATATTCGCGAGCACGCGACCGAGACTATCCGTTACTTCATTTCGAAGCGCGCTCATTCGATCCGTGTTCGTTTTGGATTCCGTTTCTAGCTGCGCGAGAATATCCTTATACCAATCGCGTACTTGCTGTTTGTGTTCCGTTATACGCTCGGATAGTTCTTGGTTTCCGATTTGCGAGTCAAGTCGTTGTTGTAATTCCCTAACCTGCCCTTTCAACCGAGCAACTTCCTCTTGCAGACCGTGAATTATTGTCAAAATCTGCTCCGAATTTGGCAACGGATTCGGCTCCGCGACTACTACGTTGTCAGGTTCGTTCTGACCGAGCATGAAACCGGTGTGCAAAGTCATATCTGACGCCGGCTGCGGTAGCGTTCTAACGACGCCTGAACTCGTAAGGAGTGGTTCAATGTCGTCGTTCACCGGTTGTGACGATACGGCGTTTTTTCGCGACCTACCATGTTGACTCATTTTATCGCTTGTTTAACCTTTGAACGTTCCAAATTTCTCCGCCCCACGTTGGGCGCCAATTATGTAACCGCTCGTTCGGGCGTTTCTAATCGCCGTTATCAATTTGATGGCAAAAGACTCTAGAAGCGATTCTATGGGGCCGGTTACTACCCCCCGTGGTCTCGTGAGGTAAACACATAATCCTCGATAATTACGGTAAACGCAACGATCTCGATTGCGACGACCCGACGGAACGCGAACGTTGCACCGCAACGTTTTCATTGATTCACCCTTCGACAGAGCGAAGGACTGCAGATAGATGCAGATTTTGTACAATAAAACCTCGTTAATTACTATGTTATATATATATATATATATATATTCATTTTACAGGAAACGTTTTATTAGTGTAAAAATTGCATTGATACAAAGAGTCTAGCATGGTAAGAGTCAAAAGTGCTCTTGAACCAATCGTACCGGGCTATGCACTATTTAATAACTCATAAAAAAGCATTCGACACCAAGTTTGAACCCTTTATCTCAACCAGGGGGGTAGATAAAGGGTAAAAACTAATTATTGGTTTTTACCACATTTTCCCTATTTAATGGTATACTTAAAAATTCTAAAAAAATTCTACAATTTTGTAGATATGATACCTTATGATTGTGAATTTTTTCAGATTTTTTTGCAAATAGTAATTATGAAAAATCGAAACGTCAAGAAAAAACGAAAAAAGCAGATTTTGTGTAAAAGATATTTCGTGTGACCAGATTTTTCCTTTTACAGCAGTTAGGTGTTAGCATTAGCATTATTCTCAATTTTTTCGAATTTTTCGATAGAGTGCAATGTAATAATATTATTTTCCTGCTTCAAACGAAATGTATTAGTATTTATGTTGTGGTGGATGGGCATTAATTCAGCTAAGACACTGTTTATGTTTAGTAAACGTTTTTAAGTGAATAAAATTTATTGACATGTAATTAATAATTAGAAAAATATATATTTCGTGAAAAAAAAAGTTTCACCTTTGTGGGGCGCGAACCTCTACCAAAAACTATCCCAGCGTTTCCGAATCGTAAGACCTTAACGACTTCTTTTCTTTTTAGTTTATAATGATACACAAGTTTATTTGATTTTCTGTCTTCCTGTAATAAGAAAAATACAGTCAAATTATAATTATAACAGAATTTCAATAAAATATTGAGATTATTGCAAACTCATCTTTTTTCGGAATGATGCTCTGATTTCATTGCTTTTCTCGGATGTCCATTTCCTTCCGCGACAGTGGCGTTTCTAGCTGTAAATAAAAAATGTATCATAAACTACAATTATTCTAATAACGTGGAATGTAGTACATATTTACGCCGTTTATATCACATTTAATTGTTAGTTTTAACTACCCGGATTATCTTCTCCGACGTTAAGCACCCTTTACTGCTTCTCGTAATGTACGTATACGTGCATATACGTACAAGTCGTCTAAGTCCTGCGGAGTAAAAAGAAAACGATTAATAAAAATTTTAATTAAACAATATATATATGTATGTATTAAAAAATACTTATATTTTTCACTGATCAATTTCGGCTGAACACAAAATTGCGGCTGCATTGAAAAATTAAAAATGTACCTGCCGCCAGAAAGCAAAACTAGTAATTAAATAAATTGGAAGAAAATACAACCCTTACAAGTTCTCAGGTGCGTGCAATTTCAACTTATGAAAGTTTTGTGCAGTCCGCGAACTTGCATATAGATGCTCTGCTGACATTAGGGGTAAATGTCTGTCACCGATAGACATGGTGCGGCTAGTTTCCTGCCTAGCTTTAAGGGATGTGCGCACCACACAAATAGAATTTAGGAGGTCAGTTCCTAATTTATTCCGTTTTTTAGTTTTTATGTCAGAGAGCATCGCAAAAATCCTCTCTGCCTCGGCATTGGAGTGTGGCAGACATCGGACAGTGTTGACCAAAGATGTTAGATTTGGGGAAATGGGACATTTGTTCGAATTTTTTTGCATGCCGATGTCCATCCACATGCCGTCGAAAGAGAGCAGTGCCCAACGATCTTTTTGGGATTGGGATGTGCCGAAATACAAAATGTCCCACTAATTCTGTAATGCTTCGGCACTAAAATTTCCCAATCGTTGGGCTACTGCAGCGACATTGCGGAAAGAAGAATGCCTGTCATGAGGAAGACGATTTCTTATTTCATTGCTTACAGCGATATAAAACTGTAAGCAATTTTTCCGGAAGGAGTGTAACTCAACTTCGGACAACCTGTGATGTAATGCCTCGTCCAAGTATTCTTGGGTGTCGGGTCCAAGACGCACTTCACTCAGTGGAACTTGGTTTGATTTTAAAGAAAAATCAATTTCCCGAACATATTGAAGGTGTTCTAAAAGGGAACTTTTCAGAAAATTCTGAAGGAAGAAGCGAAGCAGTCTTGCAGAAGAGGGCTGCAACTCTTGCACCAGGGTATCTCTACTTTGGAACGAGGCATTAAACTCGTTCAGAGCATTCAAGACATATTCCATGAAATGGAAATATCCTTTAATGTCGGGTCTGCTGAGCAGAGAAGAAAAATTGTCAGCAGTTGCCGACCTTTCTGAAAATGAATGCTCCGAAAAAAAGCGACAAACATTATCCCAAGTGTCGAGAAACCTTTTGACACACTGGTACCTTGCCAGCCAGCGTGTCTCAGATAATTTGAGAATTTTTGCAGGAGAGTTTTCGAAACTCTCCTGAAATTGACGGAAAATAGCTGCCCGTTTGGGGCTGCTATTAATGAAGGATGCGACTCCGCGAAGTAAATCATCGCATTCCTTAGGGAAACTACTACAAGCAGCACTTGCTGCCAACGCAGCGGAATGGCAAACGCACGGCATAGTTATCAAGCTGGGATTTTTTTCGAGCAATTTGCTCTTAAATGAGGAATGGCGTCCCATCATGACGGCAGCGTTGTCGCAGCTAAGAGCAGCGACGTTCTTTAGCGGAATTTGCATTTTCAGCAAATAATTTTCAAAAGATTTGAAAATCTTTTCCGCTGAACAGTCGCTAGCATCAAGATGAATTAGCTGCAGCAGTTCTGTCGTTGCAGACAAACGACATGGCTCAACATACCTGACCACTAATGTGAGCCATTTGTCGTTTGTGGAGTCAGATGTCTCATCTTCGAAAACAGAAAATTTTCTATGCCGTAAGTGATCTGCGATACGTTCGGTTTCCCGAACGCAAAGCACATTCGAAATTATATTTCCGCACTTCGTGCGGCCTACTTTCATACCCTGCAAGACGGCAGGGTTTTTGCCGATATCTTGCATGAGAGCAAGAAGTTTCGGGGCCACTGTGGTCGCGATATTATTTTCGGCAAAGAAAGCCGCATATCGCATCTCAGCGTTTTTTATTTCATTAAGAAGGGGACGGGATGATGTCCCTTCTTGGAGAAACTCTTCAGGTTGGTTGTGCTCTACATTGGGCTCATTACACAAAAGGGTGTTATTTGGAAGCATTTGCTCCATGTTATTTTTATGAGCCCGTGTGGACGAATGTTTGCTAATTTCTGTAAGTCCACAACCGAAGATTTTGTTGCAGACTCTACAGAAGCATTTCGATTCGTCGGAAGGAACTTCTTCCAACCAAACCTTTAGAGTTTCGTCAGCATCGAACCAATGACGCTGAAATCTTTTTTTCGTTCTTTTGACGGGTACACAATCCATTCCGAAAAAAGATGAGTTTGCAATAATCTCAATATTTTATTGAAATTCTGTTATAATTATAATTTGACTGTATTTTTTTTATTACAGGAAGACAGAAAATCAAATAAACTTGTGTATCATTATAAACTAAAAAGAAAAGAAGTCGTTAAGGTCTTACGATTCGGAAACGCTGGGATAGTTTTTGGTAGAGGTTCGCGTCCCACAAAGGTGAAACTTTTTTTTTTCACGAAATATATATTTTTCGAATTATTAATTACATGTCAATAAATTTTATTCACTTAAAAACGTTTCCTAAACATAAACAGTGTCTTAGCTGAATTAATGCCCATCCACCACAACATAAATACTAATACATTTCGTTTGAAGCAGAAAAATAATATTATTACATTGCACTCTATCGAAAAATTCGAAAAAATTGAGAATAATGCTAATGCTAACACCTAACTGCTGTAAAAGGAAAAATCTGGTCACACGAAATATCTTTTACACAAAATCTGATTTTTTCGTTTTTTCTTGACGTTTCGATTTTTCATAATTACTATTTGCAAAAAAATCTGAAAAAATTCACAATCATAAGGAATCATATCTACAAAATCGTAGAATTTTTTTAGAATTTTTAAGTATACCATTAAATAGGGAAAATGTGGTAAAAACCAATAATTAGTTTTTACCCTTTATCTACCCCCCTGGTTGAGATAAAGGGTTCAAACTTGGTGTCGAATGCTTTTTTTATGAGTTATTAAATAGTGCATAGCCCGGTACGATTGGTTCAAGAGCACTTTTGACTCTTACCATGCTAGACTCTTTGTATCAATGCAATTTTTACAGTAATAAAACGTTTCCTGTAAAATGAATATATATATATATATATATTTAACATAGTTTTTACATTTTAAATTTTTTGGAAGGTTAAAAAATGTAATTAAAAAAGTAATTAAAAATAAAAATAAAAATCGCTGCACGGGGACTCGAACGTCAGCTCCAGATTGCGATTCATACGCTCGACGCAGCTCGACGCGACGGCCGGCCGAATTTCAGTTTCGTTTCCGTAAAGCAATATGTATATGTGTGAGAGAATCTAGCCGTGAGAGTTTCCACGTCGTGGAGACAGAAGATAGCGAGAATGAAAGGACAGAGAATTGGTAGAGAGCAATAGGTAGCTTGAGGTAGGTAAGGGTATGGTGAAGAAAGGTGTAGAGATATGTACGAAGATAAATACTGTATTGACTCGGAAATTGTATACAGACGTTAAATGTACAGGTAAATCGGTAAATACGTGAACGGAAAGAATAGAAATGAAAGAGATGAAGGGAGACAAGAATGATGCACAGTCGCGAAGCCCGCAAATGTTCGAAAAGAATACTTCTGTGAAGCCCACAGAAGTTTAGAAAAACGTATATGAAGCGCGTGATCAGTCGATCCAGAATTGTACGTGACAACGAGATACAAGAAGACCGAGCGCTTGTCGTCGGCCTATTTATACTGCTTTTGGGCCATCGGTTAGGACAGAGTAAGGAGTGGGAAGTTTGAAATTGCAAGGACGACAGCACCGACCGTTTGTTAGAGCATGAGGGCAATGCCCTAACGGCCGGTGCGTCTAAGGAGACAATGGAAAATAGGCAGTGGATTTGGCATATGAAAAGTAGGAACGATGGCCCGCGAGACAGTCACGCAGCGGCATGTAAACACGCTCCGCCGAGCGGTTTACAATCGTGGTCGTTCACCTGGATTTCGGCATCGAACGCTAACAGCTGAGCACGGTGCGAGGCAGAAAAACTACCGTGGCTGTTGGTTCTTATGCCGAGACCCAGGTGTATCGGGCAAGAAGCGTTATAAGAAAATTCAACTACAATTGCCGTGCAGTCGCGCGCCGAGGCGAACGAAAAGATCTTGAACAATATGGAAAGTGCTAAAAATAGATTGAGGCTGGCGCAAGCGCACAAGCAGCGCACACGGACATAGTAGAGGTACGCTGGCGAGTGTAGCGCGCGAGCGCGTTGGTAAAGGAGCGTAGGGGCAACAGTAGGTCGTAGTGGGGGCATAGTTTAGTACCGCCGTATACCACGGTACCACGAATCTGGCATCACTGCCTGCAGTGATGCCAGAATCGTGGAACCGAGGAACTTGCCCCTCCGGTGGATCCTCCGGCTGGACCCCCCACTCTGACGTACCGTCGTCGCCTTACATTGTTTCACACTGCGCACGCGCTACACACAAGCGTACCTCTAGTCTGTCTGTGTGAGCTGCCTATTCGACTCGACGCGATCCTTCGAAATTCACGTTTTACCGAAGTATCGAATGCATGAGTCAGAATCTGGAGGTAGCGCACTCGATTCCTGGCGCGGCGCGCTGCACATATTTTGCTGTAACTTTTCATCTAAAAAAGATATCGAAGCGAAATTTGGACTAAAATTTTGTTTAACAACCGGGTTTAATGGTCTATCCTAAAATATGTTTCGTATTTTTTAAATAACTAGTTTTTGTCGAAGTTCAATGCATAACCGCATAGAATGGTCAAAGGTGTTCACAAACTGTATTTATTTTTAGTCACCCCATGCTGAACGAAAAATTATGAAAAAATTCATGAATATTTTACCTGATAGTATGCATGACTGAGAATTTTTTCAGAATTTTTGGCTGGAAACACGATTTTAAAAAATCCCGGGAGAATAAAATTGCCGATTTTACATAGAAGTTTCTGGAGTACCGCATCTATATTATTATGTTAGTTGTGTCTCATAGTAATTATTAATTTATGTTGTTTCAGATTTTTCAGATTATACAAAAACACGTAAATAAATTGGAAATGTCTAAAAATTCACCGAAAATGCTTATTTCGTATTGAAGTTTGGGAGATACCAATTTTATAACAATTCACTAACGAGATATGATTAAAACCATTGCTTCTAATTTTTTCAGAATTTTTTAGAAATTGTATCGTAGTTAAAAAAAATTGAAAATCAATTTTTTCGATACCTCTTTATTTTTTTATAGGTGATAATGAACACTTTTACGACAAGGCAATGTAATGTACAAACTTAAAAGTGCAATATAATACATATAATTTATATTATATTTCAATGTATGAATAATATTAATATATGTAGGTATCCGGTTGTGAGTCTTGGCTCCGAATCGAATCCCGCACCTGATGGTTTCTTCTGTCTTCTGTAATGACAGAAAAAACAAGCACACAGTTAAAAAAGTATTAATTACAAAGTACATGATACAATATGAATGTAACTGCAAACTTATCTTTTTCACTAAATCGTCCTTTACGTCCTTGGTCGTTGTTTCGCGCTGCTCGAAAATTCCGCTGCAGCTGGCCCACCCGCGATTGAAATGATCCGTGTCCCTATATTTGAAGAAGAAATAAACATAATTAAAATTGTTATTCTAATTGCATTATCATGCGATACAATATAGGTATTAACGTATACTTATCTTTTTTATCGATGTAACTATATACGTGAAATAAACTAATAAAGAAAAAATTATTAAAAACGCAAAAAAATGTATATAAGAAGGAGGCTGTTTTTTATGTGAAAATGTACCCACCAAGGCAGAGAAAACTAACGACTTTACAAGTTCATACACGCGTGCAAAGTTAACTGCCGAAATCTTTGTGTACGTGACGAACTTGCATATAAATTCTTACCCGATATCAGATTTAAATGTCTGTCATCGACAGACATGGTGCGACTAGACTCCTTTCTAGCTTTAAGAGATGTGCGCACCACACACATGGAATTTAATAGGTTGGTGCCTATTCTATTCCTTTTTTTCGACTTAATGTCGGAAAGTAGCGAAAATACCCTTTCGGCCTCGGCATTCGAGTGAGGTAGACATCGAACAATATTTACGATAGAAGATAGGATTGGAAATTGAAGATCTCCTTGAGGGGTTTGTAATTTGATGATGTCTACCCACATGATGTCGAAGGACATCTTCGCCCATTGGTCCCTCTGCGACCGCGAAGTGTCGTAATGCAAAAAGTGCCACTCTTTTTGCAATTCAGAACAATTGTAATTTCCCAATTTATTAGCGACAGCTTTAAGATTTTGAAAAGTAAAATCCCTGTCGCCATTAAAAAGGGAATTACACGGTTTGAATACCGTTAATTGTTCTAAGAAAACATCGTCATGAGGAAGACGATTTCTTATTTCATTGCTTAGGGTTACATGAAACCCTAAACAATTTTCCCGGAAGGAGTGCACCTCAACTTCCGACATCCCCTGAGCTATTGCCTCTTCCAAGTATTCCTCGCATTTGGAACCAAGATCCACTTGGTTTAGTGGAACTTCGTTCATTTCGAGAGAAAAGTTAATATATCTAATATAATGAAATTGATCAAGTAGAGCAGGTTTTAAGAGCCTGATTGAAAAAGTTCGAAGCAGTCTTGCCGAAAAAGGCTGCAACTCCTGCACCAAAGTTTCCGTACCTTGGAAGAAGGCATTGAATCCATTCAGATTGTTAAGGGAATCTTCCAAAAAATAGAAATATCCCTTAACCTCAGATTTGCTAAGATAAGAAAAGAACTTCTTAGCTGCTTCTGAGTTTTCCGAAAAGGATTGCTCATGAAAAAAACGGGTTAAATCGTCCCAAAGTTTTAAAAATCGTTCCACACATCGGTGCCTGGCAAGCCACCGTGTGTCCGAAACTTTAAAATTTTTAAAGGAGAGTTATCATTACTCTCCCGATATTGGCGAAAAATAGCAGCCCGTTTGGGGCTGCTATTTATAAAAGAATTGACGCCTCGAAGTAATTTGTCGCATTCCTTTGGAATCCTAGCACAAGCAGCACTGGCTGCTAATGCTAGGGAGTGACATACGCACGGCAATGTAACTATTTGGGGATTCTTTTCAAGCAACTTCGTCTTGAATGAAAAAAATTGACCCGTCATAACGGCAGCATTATCGCAACTAAGGGCCGCGATATTGCTCATGGGAATCTGCATTTTCAGCATTTGATTTTCGAAGGCAGCGAAAATCTTCCCTGCTGAACAGTCGCTAGCATCCAGATGAATTAGTTGCAATAATTCTGTCGTCACGACCAAACGACGTGGCTCAACATATCGAATCACTAATGTTAACCACTTGTCGTTTGTACTATCGGAGGTCTCATCCGCGTGAACTGAAAATTTACAATGTCGTGCGTCGTCGACAATGCGTTGCGTTTCGCTAACGCACAACGCGTTTGAAATAATTTTGGTGCACTTTGTGCGGCCAACTTTCATGCCCTGCAAGACTTGAGGTTCATGGCCTATATCTTGCATAAGGGCGAGGAAATCAGAAGCAATCGAAACTGGGATGTTGTGTTCGGCGAAGAATGCCGCGTACCTAACTTCAGCGATTTGAATCTTTTCGCGTAGTGAAGAGCTGCCTGCCTCTTCAGTCTGGTTACTTAAAGCTGCAGGCGCCTCAAGATTTACTGAATTATCGTGGGTATCATTGTTATCAATCAACTTGTTCATATTATTGATGTGATTCTGCGTGGACGAATGCTTGTTTATTTGTGAAAGCCCACAACAGAAGACTTTATTGCAGGCTTTACAAAAGCATTTGGATGCGTCCGAAGAAACTTCTCGTAACCAGTCCTTTAAAGAATGATCCTCGTCATACCAATGACGCTGAAACATTTTAGATCTTTTGGTGGGAACATTTTTCACCTTTTCAACAACCGCCGTTCTTTTACACGCCATGTGAAAAATCAAAAAAGCCGCTAACAAATAAATCACGCAATCAATATCACGATCACAAATTACGTCCACCAAACGTACACACTTCACTTCACAAACTTCGCTCTCGTCTCTGTTTTCGTTCCGCGATCGCGCGGGATAGTATTTGTGCGCATCAGAAACACGCAACCGATTCGTTTGTTTTGTGACGTAAATGCTGTGTTCTACGCAAATGCGTAGGAAAAGGCGGGATAAATAGGGTAAGCGGCGCATCTTATCACGCATCTATTCGCGCATCTTATCACGCATCTATGCACACACCTATTATGCGCACAATTTTGTGTAAAAATCAGATTTAATGGTGTATGCTGAAATATGTTTTGTATTTTTTAAATAGTGTTATGCCGCGGCTCTTCAGTTGAGTAAGGTGTTGGAAGCGTGAAGATTCCTCGCAGGAATCGACGGTGCTTCCGAGGAAATGTGGTCCGGGATCCGCACCCAGAGGCTCAAGGGCCAGAGACAAAAGTCGAGAATAATGGGCAACACGTATATAGATTTTATTTTAAATAGACGTCGCAGCGGTGCGCCGTGTCTTTACAGAATCGAACAAGAATGGCCGCCCTCGACGATTGAACGGCGATTTTATATTAACTGGTTAATACAAAAATCAGGGGTGGGGTCGCGTTGGGTCAGCAAGATATTAGTGCCGGGTGCATCGTGGAAGATTCCATGATCCAGGCATCGAGCGCGATCGGGCGGCCGGAAGTTGACGCAGCGGTATTAGCTTTCCAGGGCCGCACATAACAATAGCTTGTTTTTGTCAATTTTCAATACATACCCGCATAGAATGGTCAACGGGGTTCTCAAACTAAAATTTTTAGCCGCGCCATGCTGAACGAAAAATGATGAACAAATTCATGAATATTCTACCTGATAGCATGCATGACTGAGATTTTTTTCATAATTTTCGGTTGCAAAACCGATTTTTAAATAAATCAGAAAGCTTAGAATCCCCGATTTTATATCGAAGTTTTCAACTGACCACGTTTATATTATTATGTTAGTGGTGTCTCATCATGATTATTTGTGTGTATTTTTTAAGATTTTTTCCGATTATGCAAACACATTCAAATAAATCGAAAATCTCAAAAAATTCGAAAAAATGCGTATTTCCTATTGAGGTTTTGGAGATACCAGTTTTATAAAAATCCAGTAATGAAATATTGTTAAAAGAATTGTTCTTAATCTTTTTTAGAATTTTTTATTGTTCGTTGTTGTGATGAAAAACAAAACTAAATTTTTTCGATGCCTCTTCACTTTTTTGTAGGTGTACCATGTAATATTAAATGTTTTTATAATCGGAATAATAATGTACATACTTACAAGAAGATGGCGCACAACGAGTAGCGCGCACCTCTTTAGATTTTTCGAGAAAATTGCAATTGAAAATTCGTTCGGGCTACAGACTAAATAACAAAATGAGTGGCCGAACGCGGAGCGCGAGCTACTGGTAATGACTAGATTTCTAATTCGAGTTTCGCTGTCGACATTTTTTTTTCATCTAATATCTACCTCAATTTTAAAAATAAACCTAAAATTGATAAAATCTGCGCAAAATGAACAGTTATTTTTATTTTTTAATAGAAAAATGCATGTTTTTTATTTGTGGACATCGGAAAAAAGTCGAACGTAAAATATAATACAAAACGTTATGTTTACTTTATTATTGCATATTCTTTTTATTAATTACATGCTAGTATGATACTAACTAGGGTGATATTCATCGTAAGTGTTTATTCATACTATAATCGCAGCGATCGTACAAGAGCAGAAAAACATATGTGCTTCGTATAAATTCATAAATATTTCTCTAGTATTAACGATGAATATCACCCTGATTTGTGTCATAGTAGCATGTAATTCATAAAAAGAATATGCAATAATAAAGTAAACTAAAGATTCTGTATTAATTTACATACGTTCGACTTTTTTTCCGATATCCACAGATAAAAAACATGCATTTTCTATGAAAAAGTAAAAATAAGTGTTCATTTTGCGAAGATTTTATCAATTTTATGTTTATTTTTAAAATTGAGGTACAAAAAATTAGTTGAAAAAAAATTAATGTTGACAGCGAGACTCGAACCAGCAACCTAGTCATTACGAGTAGCTCGCGATACGGGTTCGGCCACTCATTTTTCTGTTCACTCTGTGGTACGAACTTCATATAAGCGAGTCGAACGATTTTCAAATGCAATTTTCTCGGAGAATCTAAAGAGTTGCGCGTTACTCGTTGTGCGCAATCTTCTTGTAAGTTTGTACATTATTATTCCGATTATAAAAACATTTAATATTACATGGTACACCTACAAAAAAGTGAAGAGGCATCGAAAAAATTTATTTTTGTTTTTGACCACAACAATGAACAATAAAAAATTCTGAAAAAGATTCAGAACAATTCTTTTAACAATATTTCATTACTGGATTTTTATAAAACTGGTATCTCGAAAACCTCAACAGGAAATACGCATTTTTTTCGAATTTTTTGAGATTCTCAATTTATTTGAAGGTGTTTGCATAATCGGAAAAAATCTTAAAAAATACACACAAATAATCATGATGAGACACCACTAACATAATAATATAAACCTGGTCAGTTGAAAACTTCGATATAACATCGGGGATTTTAAGCTTTCTGATTTATTTAAAAATCAGTTTTGCAACCAAAAATTTTGAAAAAAATCTCAGTCATGCATTATATCACGTAGAATATTCATAAATTTTTTCATAATTTTTCGTTCAGCATGAGGTGACTAAAAATAAATTTGTTTTGGGAGAACCTTTGGCCATCTTATCCAGCTGTACCTTACAAAACAAGAAAAAATGATTTTAAAAATACGAAACATATCTCAGTATTAAACCGACTTTCTAAACAAAATTTTTATCCAAATTTCGCTTTGATAGCTTTCTTAGGTCAAAAGTTATAGCAAAACGTGTGCCGTGCCGCATCGAGAATCGAATTCGTCCGTTCGCAACGCTAGTAAGCTGAGGTACGAAGTACGTGCAAAATCTACGGTCGACCAGCCACGCGGCTGCCGCACACGTACACGGTAAGGGAAGACGTTCCTTGTGTGCGTAGCATACATCCACTGCCGGCAGGCTTAGACAAACGTCGCGCGAGTGTCAGCTGTGCCGCTACGCGGCGCTGTCTCTCTCTTGCCTGTCTGTCTTGGTTCAATGTCTGTATACATGCATTGTTCTCTCTCTCTCTCTCTCTCTCACCGTACGATCGCGAACGAGTTTAATTTGAACATTATTTGACTGGTGCACAACGGCTTACCGTGTTTATCGGCTGACTTTTACCGGTAACCAGAAAGTCACGCCGTTTTTGCTCGATTTATTGTGGGTTAACGAACTCCTCGGACGAATAACATCGGAGGTCACCAACGAATACAGATCGCGATATTCGCGAAATTCGAACAAGATATTCAAACTAACGCGACATTTAAACACTAACAAGGAGACCTCGGCAACCGAGAATGCCGGATCGTAACGACTTTGTGTGGACATAGCTTAGGCACCCTCATGAACTATCCAATTAGTTTCAGCTGCCAACGCGAATCCGCTTTCGAGAAAATCGATTTTGAAATTGGAAAAAATTCATACAACTCGAACGTCGTTTTTGCAATAATTTACAATCATTTTACGATAAATAAGCAAAAATTTAAATATATTAACAATATTTAACATTAATTATTCGATTCACGCGTGCACGTATTGGGGTGATGGGCGTCGAAGAAGCACCTGAAACATAGGTATTTCCTGCCCCACGAACGCCTCACAAATGCTGTTGTATCCTCGTTGGAGCTACGAAACGCTACCTCGTTCACGTTGACGAAGATTTCTTTATCCGCTCGCAATTTGGAAGCGTACCACGCCTATCTGATAACATATGATAAAATATTGTTAATTATACCGTTAGAACTGCATTATTACATAAAAGAAAATGTATCTGGATATTTATCTTAACATTTTCTCATATATGGGAGCCTGCAGTTGATTGTGTATGAGAGAATGAATTTTTACGACATCCTCCCTCGATGTTAATTCCCGGTTAGATTGTAGAAGATCCGGGCAATTCTGAATATGCCGTATATAGTTTTTCACTTGGCGATAGAAGTACACATCGCACGGTTGGCAAAATGGAGTGCATTTTGGGGGAATAACGGCTAACGTGCACGTTGGATGTCCTTGTTCATCCATAAATTTTGTTTGGTGCAAAGACACGGATGTCTGCCCGCTCCAGGAGTCAATAATATATAGAAACCTGTCATTTTTTACATACGGTTTGATGACACTGTCAAAAAATTCCTCGTATGTGTCTCGCTGCAATTTTCCCGATTTGGTGGAAGTAATATACACATTTCTATACTGCTGCATGTACGCTTTCACGTCTTCCGCAACGCGAGGGCCGAATTTTCCGGTTGTCTCTTGCAAGCATATGAATCAAGCGTACGAGTGTCAATTTTGACACCTGACCCACCGCAATGTGAGTCATTTTCTCACCTTTGTACGACAGAGTACGCTGACTAGTAATTCGGTACTCGCATCCAGTTTGGTCGGTGTTTATCACGTAATCAGGTGAGAAATTTTTAGTTATGTTGGCCGTTTGTCTTTGAAATATTGACGCAGTCTCCAACAGCGTATCAAACGACACTCTATCTTTTTGGCTGACATACTTTGTCACACGCCGCTGTGAAATGTGATGACTCTTTTTAAATTCGTACACCCACGAGTTCGACGCAGAAAACTGAAAATCGTTGTCAATTAGGCGAAATGCGGTGGCCATAGCCCACTGCTTCAGCATACGGATAGTAACAAGAGCCATGTTATTTCGCCTTGCCTCATCGAATCGTTCGTACACAGCATTATTGATAATTTTCAATTTGTCGAAACGAAAGCCGCCTTGTAAAACTTGCTCCTTCCACGTAGATAATAATTGCCATTTGCTCTTCAGCAAACGCGTTGAATGTTTCTGTAATGTGGTGAGCGACCATTTTGGATGTTCCTCTGCCAATTTCACAGTTTTGAGTTTTACCTCATAAGGAACTAAATCGAGGGCTTCTCCTGTATCGTCACTGCTCGTCGATGAAGATTCCATTTCCTCCGCAGGTCTCTTTGTGCCATGAGGCTCACCAATGTCTGCTTCCGTTGCCGTTAACAACACTTCTTCCTCGGTGAACGTCATTTCTCCAAACATTTTCATGAAACGTTTCATGAGCTCTCTTCCAATTAGCATGAAACGTTTGCTTATTTTAGCACTGACTCCATCTTTTATGCACTGCATTCGGATCAGCAGCTCCTGCATATGATTAACATGACCAATGGCATCTTCTTAAAAATTAGTCAACGCCCTAACAATACTATTCGACAGGGTGAGGGAAAAGAGTTCGTGGGGATGCGCGTGGTCTGCAGATTTCTTACGGCACTTTAATGGCTATTGACAATGAGACCTTTAGCTAAAACACGAAGACTCTAAAAATGACCATAAAACAGACAGTTCTGCTAATTGTAAATCTCAAAAATAGCCATAAGTCATGTCCGCGCCGTAACCATAAACTGTATACCTGACCATGGTACCTTACTGCAGCCCACATGGGCTGCGGTCCCTAAAAATTCTTACAATATAAACGACGTTGGAGAAGGTTCGGACATAACTTGACAAGACTGACTCACAAGTGTAACGATTTTTAGGGTAAGGATTTTTAATGTAAGGATTTTTAGGATTTTTAGCCCATGCGGGCTGCAGAAGGGTACCGAGATCAGGGATAACGTTTATGCTTACGATGCGGACGTGACTTAAGGCTACTTTTGAGATTTAGCAGAATTGTCTGTTTTATGGTAATTTATTATGCTCTTCGTATTTTGACTAAAGGTCTCAATAGCAATTCTATATCGTTTAGTAATCACCCTGATCCCGCTTATAACATCCTTACACAAGAATGCTTTGCGAATGCAAAATTGCTTCAAAATGGGGCATCGTTAAGACAATCGTTGGCGGTAGGCCCGTGCAGGTATATCTCGTTTTATGGTTAAACCCGTTACAGACTCTCTTTCGTACAGCGTGAAGAAATACACAGCAAAAATAATTTACGTTATAATACTTACCACGACGAATATGTTAGATTTTTATCAAACATATATCTTGTCCATCGTAAAACTACAATAGATTACTAGTCAAGTCATTTTTTATATTAGAAATAATGTGTAGCACGTAGAAAAATAAAAAATAAAGTGAAAAAAATATTTAAAAAAAATGGAAAAAAGTGCTGACGCGGGACGCGAACCCTGGACAAACTCGTGGTAGACATTCGCTCAACCCGCTCGGCCACCGACCGCTGTAACGAGAGACTTTCACTCATAGAATATAATGCACATGTCGCATTTCAAAATCGATTTTCTCGAAAAAGGGATTCGCGTTGGCAGCTGAAACTAATTGGATAGTTCATGAGGGTGCCTAAGCTATGTCCACACAAAAATTCGTTGCGGTCCGGCATTCTCGGTTGCCGAAGTCTCCTTGTTAGAAAAGCATTGTCGTGAGGCAGACGATTTATAATTTCACTGCTTACGGCAACATAAAACAGTAATCAAGTTTCCCGGAAGGAGGCTATCTCAACTTCCGACATATCATTATTTAATGCCTCTTCCATGTAGTCCTCACATTTGGAACCAAAGTCCACTTGATTCAGTGGAACTTGGTTTGATTGAAGCGAAAAGTTAATATGCCTAATATGACAGAAATGATTTAGAAGGACAGCTTTTAGGAACCTTTGCAAAAACTTACGACGCAACCGTTCTGAAGAGGACAGCAACTCCTGCACTAATGACTAATGTTCTCCTATCTTGGAAGGAGGCATTAAAACTGTTTAAAGAATCCGGGACATTTTCCAAAAAACAGAAATATCCTTTAATCTCGTATCTGCTAAGAGAGGAAGAGTTGTTAATTAGAAAAACGAACCAAATCATCCCAAATGTGTAAAAATCGTTGGATACACTGATGCCCAGTAAGCTAGGCGAGAAGAGAAGCCTAGAAACTAGCGATAAAATGACAGCCCGTTTGGGGCTGCTATTGATGAAAGAAGCGACGCCACGAAGTAAGTCGTCGCATTGTTAGGGAAGAACGGAACAAGCAGCACTTGCCACTATTGCTACCGAATGACAAACGCACGGCAATGTAAGAAAATTAGGATTGCTTTCAAGCAACCTTGTCTTGAAAGAAGAAATGCTGCCCGTCATTACGGCAGCATTGTCGCAACTACGGGCCGCGATATTGTTCAGTGGAATTTGCATTTTTAACAATTGATTTTCAATACGTTTGAAGTTCTGCCTTGCTGAACATTCACTGGCATCCAGATAAATGAACTGCAACAATTCTGTCGTAGCAGACATATTACAGGGCTCAACACATCTGACCGCTAATGTGAGCCACTTGTCGTTTCTGGAATTTAAGGTTTCATCCTCATTTTAGGTATAGGAGCACCGCCACTGAGGTTTGCCGGCCATTGGATCCAAGTCACCAATGGTAGGCCCCTATACCCTAAAGGTTCCCACGCCACGCACGAGATAAGCTGAATGGTACACGCTCTGCCCGTGACTCACGGGATAAACCGTTTGGTACTTGACGCTCTGCCCGTGACCGTCACGGGATACACTGTCAATGGGTTAAACCGACTTTTTAAAAAAAAATTTAATCCAAATTTCGTTTTGATAGCTGTTTTAGGTCAAAAGTTACAGCAAAACGTGTGCCGTGCCGCACCGAAAATCGAATGCGCCGGTAAGCTGAAATAGTTGAATTGCCGAGGAACGATCCGTACGTTCGAAGTCTACGACCGAGCGGCTGACGAGCAAAGTGGGGGTACGTCTGAACACCGATGTAGGGGAGTTCGTGGGCGCGCGCCCACGATTCTGGCATCACTGCTTCGCACCGTTTCGGAAACCAGGGCCCGCTGGCCGGTTCCCCACCACGCCTCCTAGCCAGTCAAATTCGATTTCTTAACTCGCACGGTTCAAGGACGAGTCTGCGGTGTTCTCTTCCTTTGTTCACGCACTCTCTCTCTCTCTCTCTCTCTCTCTCTCTCTCTCTCTCTCTCTCTCTCTCTCTCTCTCTCTCTCTCTCGCTGTCACTCTCCTTCGTTCGCTGCGTGCCCACCAACGGTCGAGCAGAGGTAAACACACGGGTTCTTGAAGACGCTCGACATGCTGGCTAGGGTATGCGTTGCCAAGCATGCCTTTGCGACATTCTTAATTTTAACGAAATTCCTCGGCCGTTGGTGAGACATCCTTATGCTATAGCCCGACCGGCGAGTTCGCTGTTGCTATTATTCTAATTACGCTCGAAAGGTGACGGACGGGGCGTTATTGTCTCTATTTCCGCTACAGTATTTACTGTTTACAGAGTTCGGTTGTTTGCTCGCGTATGACCTTGCCTATTTGAATATACGAGTCTTTGGACGATGTTGATTCCAAGGAGGGTATTTGTTATAGAATACATTACCGTGATATTCATAAAATTAATCTAACTTTGTCAAAGGCCGTACTATTGCTCGACGAGGGAAATCCCAAAATGCTACACATTGTCAGAGCAACAGCATTGCCGACGGATGTAACAAAATTTTGATAATTTATCTATGTTGGGGACCTCACTGTGACTGACGAGGAAAATCCCAAAATGCCATGCATTGTTGAACCTCAGTGACGCCCCTGAATTAATAGAAAAATAAGAAGTGATGTTCGGAACGTAACAGAAGTCTCACGTCCCCCTCCCCCCACTCTTACCTTAATCGATTACAATGTAAAACACGATAATGTTTACGCAACACGGTTGCAGTGGAACGGTGCAAATATCAGTCCGAATAGCTCCTTCAGGTATAGCGACCTGAGGTGGCGCGGCGAATTTGGTAATCAACAGTTGCCTAAGGTGTTCAAAGCTTTCCTCTCTATGTAAGTGTCGTTCATTGGCTGACCTTCCTCAGCTGTAGTTATCCTCGCCTTCGCAAATTTGGATGGTTGCTTTCCGCAATAGACTTCCAAATTCTATACATAAAATGTTTTCGCATCTCACATTACAAAAACTTTCAACCCATACTTCGCTAGTTTATTTGGTACATATTGTACAAAACCACGGCGTCCTCGAAAAGGTAATCAATATTTCATCAATGGTTATGAATTCGCCCACGAAGTGGTTGGTTTTTGCAATTCTTTACGAATTCATCTACTATCCATCTTATTGCAGCCAACTTATCGATCTGCTTTCTTTGGTTCCGTGTACTTTTATCGGCGAATCTAATTACAGAAAGCAAAAATAGAAATCTATTTTACCATTGATCGCCTACACATGCAAACTCAACGCGTGCATCTTAAAGTTTGCTTTATCACGTATGTAGAAGCACCGACGAGATACTGTTAAAGACAGCCAGCCCCCGTGTATTCGGTGTCGCCGAAAAGTGGGCTCTGATGGGCTCTCAAACCGGTCGGTAACGGGTCCGATGGCATCGCCGGTGGTTTCGTGGAATGGATAAAGTAGACTTATGAAGTTCCACGGTGCTAAAAGTTCCGCGCTCTCTACCTACATAGAACATTTGCTCGTCAACTGCGCACGACTGCATGAGTGGCGTAGAGGTAAATGGATGTAATACCTTAGGTAATAAATAAATGAAGAATGTCATTATCCATTCTGTAATTTCTTGGAAAATAATTACATATTATTGTATAATTTCATTAAATTCTTATCGCCTACTTATTTTCCTTATTGTTCAGCATTGGAATCACTGTTTTATAATCGATAGCCTGTAGATGTAGGAATTTATAAAATATCAGAATTTACACTTAATTTAATTAATGGGATATTTATAAAATAATTTTTCTTAAAGAAAAAATATTCTGTAATAATTATAGAATAAAAAGGAAGAATAAATACAATCTACAAGAAACGATCAAATTGAATCGTTCTTATCGAGATCCTTAGTAGAAAGCAGAAACATAATTTTTATTACTTACTTTTCCGATAATACCATATCTAATGCTCGATAGCACTGTCTGCAATTATTAAATGCAATTATTTTGATCAGAGAAATATTACATATATGATGATAAAAGTCTCCTAAAAGATTAACTAAAAATGAAAAAGTGTCATCATTGAATTACTGTTGCCTCACCGATGTTATGTACCTGACCTGTACATAATGACCATACACCTGTATATGATCCGAATTATATCGTGTTTGGTATCATTTTAGTCAGAACAATGCCACAAATCTATTAGCAAAAGTCTCATAAAAAAATAAGTAATAATAAAAAAGCTATTGCTTGGTAATACATTGTGAGGACGTGCGAGCCTTTGAACTGTGCAGCCGACTGCGATTCTCCGCGTCTCTTTATTTTCCATACGCTATCCTTCCTCGCGCCCGAAACTTTAATTGTCTATTACACAAGTAAATATCATCGGAATTATATCACATTTGGTATGATTTTTATTAGAAAAATGCCACAAATATGGTCATCGAAGTCCCATAAAAAAATAATGAAAAATAAAGAAGTTGGAAATTCGGATTAGGTATGTTTACATTTCTCGGTGACCGAGGCCTCTCGAACTCGGCTATCCTTCTCTACGTTCGGCAAACCTCAGACAATGACTTCGACTCTTCGAAGCTTCGAAGGATTCGAAGGAACGAAGGGAACTTCGAAGATGATGAAAATCGAAGTTTCGGACCTTCGAACCTTTGAATCGTTTCCAGTTAGCGGATAAAAGAAATAAATTTTCATAATTTGTTTCTATATTCACCATCTGAATTATTTCAATAATTTATTGTTAAGATAATATATTTATAATTTGAATTATCTTTTCGATAGCACATTGTTAAAATAATTGTTTAAATAAATAAATTTTATAATTTGTTTCTATATTCATTATTTGAATTGTTATTTCAGTCATTTATTGTTAAAATAATTGATTAAATAAATAAATTTTTACAATTTGTTTCTATGTTCATTATTTGAATTATTTCAATTATTTATTGTTAAAATAATGGTTTAAATGAATAAATTTTCATATTTTGTTTCTATATACATTATGTGAATTATTTCAATAATTCATTGTTAAAATAATTATTTAAAGAATGTACAAGTATTTACATAATGAATATGGTAGATTATAAATTTTTATACTCTATAGAAACGTGTTCCTATATTAATTATGTAAATACGTGTACATTGTCTAAACAATTATTTGAACAATAAATTATTGAAATAATTCAATTAATGAACATAGAAAGAAATTGTGAAAATTTATTTATTTAATCAATTATTTTAACAATAAATAATTGAAATAACAATTCAAATAATGAATATAGAAACAAATTATAAAATTTATTTATTTAAACAATTATTTTAACAATGTGCTATCGAAAGAATAATTCAAATTATTATACTACAAACGTCCCTGCGCAGATCCGTGTTATGGACCATTATCGATGAAATACTGTACATGGTAAAGTTGTGTGGCTTCGTGTAAGAATTACAGATGTGAAGACAGATTTCAAATATCACCTGTCGTTGCAAGAATATATTAAATGTCATTCATTATTCATACGTTATTGTAATTTTTCAAGCATTTCCAGTGGTCTGACAAAAAATGTTTCTGATAAAAATTACTCGGTAGTCACTCTTCTATAAATTTCAATATAAAAAATTAAATGTAAAACGCCCCGCCCCAGAATTACGACCAGCCTAGGCGTCACGTTGACGCACCAGACCCCGGAAGGCGAGGCTCGAAACAAGGTGGAAGCCGAAGGACTCGGGAGGGCAGAATACTTTGACATTGCTTGCGAAAGCATCGACGAACTCCGAGCGAAATTATTTGTATTGATACGCACTTTTACGGTAGTTTTCGACACGTACGATCTGAGTCCTAAGACATCTGCATGCCTTACATAAAACAATTTTTTTTATTCGATAAAATTGTAAGGTCTCTTTGATTTTCTAATCGTCACTATATATTTTTTACTTAATAATGTTATTGCTGATGTCGCGTCGGGATGAATTCAACGACTACAATAGTTGTGAACAGCTAATTCTTCGATTGGGACCATTGTGCGACGCGCGACGTGGCGAAAATCGAGC
The DNA here is from genome assembly GCA_913789915.3 of Sphecodes monilicornis. NCBI lineage: Eukaryota > Metazoa > Arthropoda > Insecta > Hymenoptera > Halictidae > Sphecodes > Sphecodes monilicornis. The sequence continues at coordinate 1,081,576 of OU565289.1, forward strand.
AGTCGAACGCGAAGGTTTAAAAGTAGGACTCTTCGCGTCTCTTTCTTTCCCATACGCTGGCCTTCCTTGCACCCGAACCTTTCGCCGTTCATTACACGAGTAAATATCATCGGAATTATATCATATTTCGTATCATTTTCATCAGAAAAATGCTACAAGTATGTTTGTGAAAATCCGATAAAAAAATAATGAAAAATAAAGAAGTTTTGTTGTTGGATTAGGAGTGGTCTCACACCGATATACCCGACCCGTATTGTGTTACACTCCTCGGCGACCGAGGCCCTCAAGCTTTACTCCGTCCTTTTCTCCGTTCGGCATGGGATCGCGGAACAGTCTCTCTTGAACGCTGAATGTCTTATTTTATATCTAATCTAATCTTATTTTATTTGTCAAAATTTAACTTCCTATTTAAAATATTTTTTTATAATTAAATTTGGAATATTTTCTTTTTAAAGGACCTACCTAGAGCAGTCCCGTTTTAATGGTTTTCGGTCAATCACCCGTATTTAATTGCATGCAAAAATATTGAAAAAATCTGACGAATTGCGATTATCGACATATATATTTAAGAATTTTTGTCGATTTTTCGGTTGAAAATCTTATTTACAAAAAAGGAAAACATAAGAATTCGAAAATTTCAGGTTTCTTTGGAAATTGAAAAAGGACATCGAACAAATTCTTACGGTAGCAACATATCCAGAAAGAACTTCGATTTATGAGAGTTCATAGTTTATTCGATCCCTGCTCTGGTTACTGGGCGATAAATTGTAACGCGTGTGCCAATCTTTGACTGCTCGGTCTTCGCTATAGCATTCGAACGCGGCTCAGAAAATTATTCGAAGTCGAATAAAACGTCGAATAAAGGTACCAGATAACCATAATCATTTCTTTTGTCGCGTGACAAATAATGTTTTTATTTTTTAATCGCTGTTTGCATCGATGCTCCTACAATTATATTATATGTATTATATTAATTTATCCTCGCGAGTCTCTCTCTCGAACTCTATATTATTCGATATAGTATGTCAAATAAACGTTAATCTGTTTTTCAACATATGTATGTTTCCAGAGATCGATTCTTAGAACAATTATTATTAAAAAGTGTAAGGAAATAATGCTTGTTTATGAAATATTTTTAAATTACAAAATGAGGTATTTCGTATGAAATCAGAAGTAGGAATTATCAAATATTGATTTTCCTAAATATGCTTTCATACTTTCTTACGTACAAAATTTACAGGATTTTTTTGTCTTTGATATTCATTTTACTTTTAGTATTTTAAGCCTTAAAAACCAACACCAAAATGTTTGTTCGAGAATGTAACATCTGATCTCACTACTGTCTGCCGTATCACCGTCTCACCGTCTCAAGAATCTCCTCCGAGGCCTTCTGCACCGACGAAATATCGTCGGTGGCCTTCTGTTTCTTACTCCAGCCAAAATATATCCTAGAGGGCGTAAGAGAACGCTTGAATTATTCGGGCGACACGAACTCCCGTAAGGCTGGCTGTCTTTAACAGTATCTCGTCGGTGGTAGAAGAAATTGCAATGATAGTACCGCCAATGTATTGAGATACTCCCATAGTAATGTTATATGGTACGAACGCCTCATGATGCAATGTTCTTTTGGTTGTATGTACAATAAAAGTGAGCATTTATGTTCATTTGACCCAGCTCCGCGGGCCACAACATGGCTCCCGGCGGGCCGCTTGTTGGCCACCCGTGTTGTATACCATTTTTGTTTATTTCGAGGATCTCTATGAAAGGGACTTTGTACCACATTTTGAGGTAAATTGCCCCACAGTGCGTTGGCATGAGTTCCGCATGCATTTATAAGTTTCTACGAATATCGCAGAAACTTAGGCCAAACAGCAATAACATGGATATAATAATGTTGTTCAAAACGTTGATTCGGTTGCCCTGATTCTGTATGTCGTGCAAATTATTCACGCGCACACGGTTCTAAAGAATACAGTTTCATTAAAACATTAAAAGACATCAACCTCTTTGCTTTCCTATATACAGCAGATAATAAAGCTTCAGAGTTCGACGCGATTGATTCCCATTGTTCTATCATATTTACAGTAATTAAAAATACATAGTAATCAGCCATGCATTCTCGAGTATTGTAGAAAAGGTGTAGGACCAAATTGTTACATATTTTTTCGAAACACCGCTATTGCCGAAGGATTGTGATTCCAAGTATAATACCAACGTGCATTGGATGAGCGAAAAAGATTTTTTGAGTAAAAGGATTAATAAAAAATTGCGATATTAAGAAGTCTTTCTTCAACTGGATTCGTAGCATGTACAGAATGTCACTACTCCAAAGACGATGAATGTTCTTTACGACTGTTTGAAGACTTAATGGAATTAATTATTCATTTTGGTAACGTACGTTACCAAATATTCTTCAATATAATTGTAACGCAAAATTGCATACACCATTTATATTATCATATATATCGTTATGCGTTTCGAAGAAACTAGAAACGAAACTTTTGCCCTATACTTGCATTGTTGACATTTGCGAGGGAATCGGTGAACATGGAAGATGCTTACATACCATTTTATCAGATTCTAATTAAGCTGTTTGTCTACTTTTATCTTTCTTTAAATGCAGTACAGTTTTACCATTCACAAATCCAATCTTAAGATTTCTATACCTTGGATCGACAACTCATTTTAACGTGAGCAATATACACATAAGTGACGGTATGTAGTACAAAATTAGTTGAACACATGAAGTGAGGAGCTTTGACTAATTTACACGGTAGTTTGATCAGTTTCCCACTAATATAACCTATGAAGGTGGGACATCACACTCTCTTCAAACATCGTATCTACCCAAGTGGAACATCTATACAATACATTGGCCGGCCCTACTACCAGAAAAAGATAACAAGATTCCAGAAAAAAAGAAAGAACGATAGTGGATTTTACAGCAAAACCAGGGCCAACGAAACAAGGAGATCGCGCGTTTCTCTGATGGAACTTCATGATTGGTCTATACGACGGTAGCGATCGTGCACTCAATGGAGCCAAAAAGTATCCAACTATCATCAAACATTACAAATGAAATCCCAAAGAAGACTTTAGGAATGTAAGAAGGAGTCGTGAGAAGAATATGTATATTGTGCAGTGATTTTAACAAGCCTACCAATCGTATTACCTAGGCCGTCTCGAGTCACGTGTGTTGGAGATGTTGGCGGTACCGATCACACGCACAAGTCTACGGCGTGCGAGAGATTTCCAAGAAAATCATCTAAGCACAATCAGAATCCAAATCAGATGGAGCTAAGTATGGAGTGCGACAAATCTGCCACACTAACGGAGCTCTCAATCAAAATATTAGCTACATTGATCAATACCAATTTCGTGTTTCCAACGGGAAATCGACAGGCGATTATCGAAGATCTCGATGTGTCGAACACGACTGTGAAACTAATTTCTCTTAATCATACACAGTTTTTGAGAAATTTCAAATGCGTTGCGATTTTATTTATCCGTTGCGGCAACGTTTTTCGTTTGCATTGAAATCCTTTCGTATGCAACGATAGCACCTGGCTGGCGATGAGGATCCCTGGAAAGGATTAGGAGAAGCAAATGGTCGAATCCACCTATTCCTGTATCTCGTTCAGTTTGTTAACGTTCATAATACATTGTCCGTATCAAACTTAACAAGGACAAATACTATATAGACAATCTTTCGAACTCGATGCAGACGAAATAATTACTGATCTGTTATTTCTACGAGTAACTGGAGTTGTAATCCATCCTTTGATTTCAATAAAGCATAAAGTATTCAGACGAAAACGACAGTCATAGAAGAAATCAGAGTCTGAATCAAACAGAATCAAATTCTGTTGTTGCGCTGATCCCAAAACTGGGTAACACGAAACAATCAACAAAAGATTCGGATGGTTTCTAGAATTAACAGTTTAAGAAATTTTCGGATTTTATCTAGACATTGAAATAGTATGCGATGTGTCGTGGAAGCTGAGAACCACAAATACCGTTGTGAAAGTGAAAATTGAAGGACTCGTAACAGGCTCCACGACTAATTCCTTACAAATTGATCTTGGTTAGAACCAAGATAAGGAACGCACTCAATATCTATCATCGGAACAATAATATCTAAGTTGCTTATGGCTCGTGACTTGCACGCATTGGAATTTGACATCATAATAGAACATCCATTTGATTATTTTTGGCAACTGTTTCCATCAGTTTCGACGATAGAGGACGATGTTCAGAAACATGACGAGATTGATGAAACAATGCGGACTCAACCATTGACTTGTTTGTGGAAATGTAGTCTCTATGAGCCTGCGTTCGCATAACTGAAAACATGTTGTACCCGTAATTTGATTAATAGAGGCTTAGTTGTATCTACATATATTATATCGATTCGTGTTATTTTTCTGATGCTGAGAAGACAGATCCTCCGGTACAAGATATGCCGTCATCACGAAGGATCACACAAGAAGATACAATTTCCAAAACGAACGTCAATTTCCTTGAAATTTGTGTACCCAAATAACATTCGCAACGTAGTCGTATACTCGGAATCCTTAAGATCCTGTAATAGTAATCAAGGAATACACGGAACTACGTTAGAAATTTTACAAAACTTACAAATACGAACAAGAATCTTGATATTGATCCCACTAGTAAGGCGTGTCCTGCAATAACCGAGCAGACGTCGTCACCGAAGAAACTGAATAGAAGACGATTGTGTAATTTAACGAAGAGCGGATATACTTCGCAATTAACAATACCTTCCACACCACCATCACTCAAAACAGCATCCTTGATGAAATAGCTCGACCTTATGTACCATACCATATAAGTTCAAACAAATCGAACAACGAAGATCAAACATCTGTAGAAATCGAGACACGACGCTAATATCTGAAAACCACGTGTAAATCACGGTCAAATTGCTCAAACATTTTAATTTATACCACAAAATATTAATTCTCTCGTAATGTCTTTTATTATCACATAATAATTCTCATAAAATGTGTATTGTCAGCGACAACGTTCACCTATTACTCTTTGACGACTGGTTCGCTGAACTAATGGAAGAAAACAACTTCTCTAGTTATTAAGCAGTGTTTCACTCAACACTACTAACATTTCATTTAAAATAATCGGTGAATCTCTTGTTAGAGATCACACGTCTTCACATATGGAAAAGCATTTGTTATTCAAATCAGTGAACCAACTAGGCATCTCAAATGCAAGGATCTGTATATCCACAAATACATTGGTTGCACAAAAAAACCTTGAATCTTCGAAACGTTTATTAATCTGCCATTTTGCGTAGCAAACACACAAACGTGATTATAATCACCTACTTCTATGCAAAGAGATTTTAATTTAATCGTATTAAATTTTTAGGAAATTCCTGTTCGAATTTAGATTTCCCGAGCCTTCAAATAATTGTGACTGAACCTGATAGAGGAAAGTGGAAAACGTTGGCTTATATTACTATACAGTACTGGCAAACTGTCCAACGTTTCTCAGTCCAGTACTACAAAAATAACGTAACACGGTAAAAGTGAGATGTACTCTTTGAAATTTCCTTCTTCGAGCACGTTTCATGGATATTGACCGAAGAACGTTTTGTTTTTAACTAATTTATGTCCCTACGCCCTGCATTCTACTCGCGAAAGCAAACGAAAAATCATACGTTCATTATCTGTTGTACTATTAATTAGAGATTATTGATATCACTACCACCTCATCGATTTCGATGATTTTCTCATATGTTGTCGATTTTGAATAACTTTTTCTTGTATATACTTATATATATTTTCTTATATAAATAAGTTTTTATTTATTTAAAAGCAGGCCCGAAAGAGTGACGGGCGAACCAACCATACAGAGGCTGCCGCTTAGAGATGTCTCCAGCCAACACCACAATAGTACATGCCGCGTACTTACCGTTCGCAGTATTATGAGCTATGATGTTCTTAGTCATACATATGGCTTGTCTCGTCACAGCCACAGCACCCAACAACAAGTTTTGATTAAGCTCACGCGGTGATACTAACCACTCATTAGCCATCACTGTCATACTAGGGCAAAACATGTCCATATGGCCCTGAGATCTTGGTATGCTAAAATTGGGCATGCCATCGCAAACGTATAGCGCAGCTGCAAGCGCGTAACCATCCCGGCATTCATGTAGAGTATTCGTCTCACTGGCATAAGTTAATATAGTGTGGTAATCATCCACAGCAGTCACAGTCCCTTTGAGTCCTAAGAGGCCCTTCTGATTAACAACCACGACTCGCCCCCCTTCGCTAATCTCGCTCAGAATACTGAAGCCTCCAAATAGTGGGACCTTCTTTCCCTTCTTCAAACTAAGGCACGGAAAGTCAACGCAAACCAGCACCAGGAATGCTATTTCAGCTGCGTCTTTAATGTGTGCGTAAATACTCGTCCCATTGCTCTTGGTTTGATTTATTATCTCAGGTAACTGTCACGCTGTATACCCGTAAGTTCGAGCTACCCCAAGCTCGGCACTAATATCTAACTTATCGATCGCCCCTTGCATCATGGCTAGATAGGTCCCCCACAATTTGACGTATCGTGTCGTTCGACAATCACCGCTTGCATGCTTCATATGTGTTATTACCGTGTCCCTTTCCGCAGCAGTCCAGTTAGACACACCGCGCTCCGACAAATTCAGCGCCTTAGACAGAGTCTTATCGGTGTGCAAGCCAGGCAGCCTACAATTGTTGAAATCTAATTGCATATGAGTGCGGTCAGGAACACTCCCCTCATTCCAACACACCGCCTTCCGTTTACTGAGAGTACCAGCACTCATCCATGTGCGTATTCGTAGACTTTTCATCAAACCGTTAGTCGCAGCCACGCTACTAGCCGCAGCGTTGATGTTACTGTACACGTGATAGTTCACCACCATGTTATATCCTACATTAACCTCCTCCCTGATCCGACTGCCCTTGAAGTGATGTTCCCCCAACTTAACTAGATCAAGATAAAAATTAGATTGCCCTACCTTACAAGCGAGTCTAAGGGTCGTAAGAACCCCTGACCTGTCATGCGTAGTAAAGAATACAGGTGTCCTGACCTATCCTCACGGTAAGCGCGAGTATTGTCGATACTTCGCGCCACCGCTCTCTCCACTTGATCGCGAAATACTCCTGCCCCTACACTGGTCGGCTTGCAGATGTCAACATACAACTTAGACATCTCGTCGCGCGCTAGCACCTCCGCCTTCTCTAGTGGATCACTAGTTGCGTCATTATCTAAGATATCGATCTTATTCTTATATTTCCGCGCCAGGTAGGATCAAACTGTTTCGCCGCCATATTCACTCGTAAAACTAAAAATAGTATTAAACCAACCACTAACCAAAGAACAACTGAGGCCTACAACTACACAACCACTGCACGGCAGACTCCCACTCCGGCCAAACCGGAAGGACCCACCAATACGGTACCTCAAACACTACTTCCTGGCGTCTCGTGTGTCTTATCAATACTGTTTCTCTACCTCTAACAAAGATTAAAAAACTCAAAATCACTTTCAAATAAGGTGAAGGTTTCACGTGTTCCTACAACTATATATATATATATATACATTAGGTAGAGTATATTAAGAGTATATTAATAGTATATTATTAATAAGGGTATATTATATATTAAATAATATTAAACATTGAAAGGTGGGAAAAATTCGAAGCTTCGAAGCTGTAGTTAACGGATAAAAGTAATACATTTTCATAATTTGTTTCTATATTCACTATTTACAGTATTTCAATAATTTATTGTTAAGATAATATATTTATAATTTGAATTATCCTTTCGATAGCATATTGTTAAAATAATTGTATAATAAATAAATTTTCACAATTTGTTTCTTTATTATTAGAATTATTTCAATAATTTATTGTTAAAATAATATATTTATTATTTGAATTGAAAAATGTGCTATCGAAAGGATAATTCAAATTATAAGTATATTATCTTAACAATAAATTATTGAAATAATTCTAATAATAAATAAAGAAACAAATTATGAAAATCTATTCCTTTTATCCGTTAACTGAAAACGAATCGAAGATTCGAAGTGTTGAAGTTTGAAGTTGAAGTTGAAGTGTGAAGTCGAAATCGAAGCTTCGATATTCGAAGCCTAGAAATTTTTATACGGTGCGTACAGTAAAGATTAACTAAGTTGCAAAATATTGTAGTCGACGAAATAACAATATTAGTTCTCCTAAAATTAACATGTTATTATTTTCTTATGTATCTGGAATCATTTTTCATAGCAGCCATATAGCGCGAATTAAAAAACGAATTTTGTCGCACTTGAACGGGCGGCAAAATTGGCAAATCAAAGATATTTCTAATATTTTTGTATCAAGAAATGACATTTGCGTATAGAACGATAAATTATTTAAGAAGAATAACAGTATTTTGCGATGATAATTAAAAAGAAGAAAATGTTTCTATTTTTAATAATAACCGTGATATAAATTATTTTCTGGAGGTATGTCGTTTTCGTACAAATTGTCCAAAGTAGCAAACTTTGACGGTGTCTGTATGTAAAAATGATCTGACTTCACATGGAATGTGAATTAAATGATAAAAATAACTGAATTAAAAAAATAACTGTTATTCTCGTTTTTACAACACATATGCAATTTACGCATAATATCAGAATGTGTAAAATGCTTTTCCACCAAGGGACAGGAAAATTTCCTATTTCCACGATGTTGTAGAGGAGAGATACCGATAGTTTACATAAGGAGCTGTGAAACTGCTGAAAACATCTTTTTTTTGGGCCATGCACAGCAGGGAACTGTCAACGCGCTCCCGAAAGGCCATCTGGAAATGCTCAGACGTCGAGATAATGGCCCGGACGAGGCATTCTGAAAATCGGTCGGAGTTTTCTCTAGACCCAAACCTATGTAAAAAAAATCCCGCACGGCTGTATAAATCGACCTTTAAACGTGAAATTTGTGCCACGATCTAACACCACCCAGTAGGGTTTCTTCGCCCGTTAAAGACGTCAAAGGTACAAGCTGAACGTATTTAGTAAAAGCGTCTAAAATTATCAAAACGTGCTGATAACCGATTTTTGTTTTAACGAACGGACCGACACAGTCGCAATGAATCGTATCACATGGAATTGGTTTCTTTTCTATAGAATTAAGTAAGCCTTGTTTAGGTCCAGTTTGGCGTTTCGCGACAATGCAGGTGAGGCAATGGTCGATGTATTTTTTAAAACCAGTACTTGTGGTTAATGCGATCAAAAACTTTATCAAACACTACATGGCAGTTTTCATCATGATACAATCCCAACAACCCGATACGACTTCCTTTTGGCACATAGAAAAGAGTCAATTTCTTTCCACTAGGATTATACAATTTACGGCATAATAAATTATTTACAACTACAAAATCACTGCTGATCGAGTCGTTAGCGTTGACTTTCTCGATTATAGCTTTTGTCTCGGCGTCGTTACTTTGTGAAATTTCTAGCCACGAGCCTTCGCAAATAACATTTACACGACAAATCCTGTTTTTAGTGGGATTACGACTCAAATAATCAGCGTGTTCGATGGATTTACCCTTTCGATATTCAATCGTGTAATCGAAATCTTGAAGATAAACCCACCATCTGGCTACTCGAGGCAGTAAATCTCGCTTGGTATTTGTGGCTTTCAGAGCATTGCAGTCCGTCACTATTTTAAATTTTATGCCTAGAAGATAAACGCGAAAATGTTTCAAAGCATTTACAACGGCCAACGTCTCAAGCTCGTAAGAGTGGTATTTCGATTCCTCCGCGGTCGTTCGACGACTAAAATATGCAACCACCCGTTGTTCTTCCGAATGTTTTTGGAATAGGATGGCCCCATAACCGATTGCACTCGCGTCTGTGTGTAATTAGGTCTCTTTGTCAGGAACAAATACCACTAGTAACGGTTCGGAAGTGAGTTTATTAATAATATATTGTCTAGCCTCCTCCTGTCCGGTACCCCAAACCCACGGTTCATTATTTTTTGTAAGCTTGGTTATGCAAGCGGCGCGAACTGCGAATTCTGGCACAAATTTGCGGAAATATCCGGTGAGCCCCATAAATTGTCTTACTTGTCGAACATTGGATGGTACCGGTGATTCTATTAACGCCTTGACTTTGGCTTTCCCGGGTTTAACACCTTCACTCGACACTGCTCTGCCTTAATATTCTATTTCGGTTTCTAGAAACTTGCATTTATTAATGTTTAAAGAAAATCCTGCGCGATGTAATGCCTGCAGTACGCTTTCTAACTTATCTAGACCTTCCTCTTTTGTCAATGACGGAATCAAAATATCGTCCAAATAAACTAGAGCCACATTATTGCGAAGATTACCAAGCGCAGTATTTATTGCGCGCTGAAAAACAGCAGGAGCATTAGCTAATCCAAACGGCGTACGTTGATACTCGCAATGCCCATTCTGAGTGACGAAAGCGGTTTTTGCAATTGACTCTTCCGCTACGGGAATTTGGTGGAAGCCGGAAGCCATATCGAGTATAGTGAAAAATTTACTTTTGCCTAAACGGTCTACTTGATCTTCAATCAACGGCAATGGATACCGATCCTTAACAGTTATTCGATTTAGGGCGCGATAGTCAACACACATTCTGTCTTGCCCATTCTTTTTCTTAACGAGAATTATTGGACTCGCGTACGGTGAAACGCTCTCGCGTATAATGCCGTTTTGTAACAATTCGTTAACGATGGAACGCACCTTCTCGCGTTCGGACATTGACAAACGGTAGGGATGATAATTTACGATCTTGTCGTCATTAAGAATAATTTTAATTTCGCCTGTGTTTACCTTTTGTCCCGTAACGCCGTCGCTTAATATCATGGTTTCAAACCGTCGTAGCAGTGCTGAGAGTCGCTGCGCCTCGGTTCCGTCAATGCTCGCGAAGGTGTAGTTCGCCGGTATTCTTTCTGCTGGCCCTCGCTCCTTCGTCGGACATCGCTGCAGCTTGGAGATTCCGTCTTTTCCCGTAACTATTTGTAGGTTCCCATCTGCCAGCACATTTCTTCCGATGATGACGGCATACGGGGTGTTCTGGTCCGGGACCACGAGCAAATCCGTTTCGAAGGTTGCATCCTCCGATTGCACTATTGCAGTTGTTATTCCGGTGGATGTCATCATCGCACCTCCAATGCCTTTTATTATTACAGATTTCGGTTCGACCTTACAGTTCGCTCGTCTCGCCACAGATTCTTTTACGTGAGAGCACGTTGCGCCCGAGTCAATCAAGCACTCCCGCACAACTAAGTCACGCAAAATAATCGCTGTGAAACGATGTGGGAACGAATAACACGCGTTGACTTCGGGTTTGCCTTTGTGTAATTTAGCGGAACTATTACGATGGTGATCCGTGGATGTATTGATAGTATACCGCTGAGCGCGTTGTTTCACACAACAGTCGTTTTCCACGTGACCTCGTTTAGCGCAGTAAGTGCAGGTCACGGAATGTCCAGGTGTCGGTTGCGCACTCGTCGATGCCATCCTTCGTCGTTTGGGACAGTCCAACTGCACGTGATCAGCACTGCTGCAGGTAAAACAGCGTTTTACAACACGAGGAGGGATTGGAAGTCGTTTGGTTGAAAATTTACGCCGATCTTCTTCTTTCTTTTCCCTGCGTAGCATCTTGTAATCTGCCATCCCTGCTATTAGCTCAGCTGTATATCGGGCGTTTGTTAATGATTGAGGGGTCGTAGCGTCAGAGATATCCGTAATTATTAGTCGTACTAATTCCGATGTCTTGAACGACACTTGTGTCTGCTGCAGGTATTTTAGTTTGGTACGAGCATATTCTGCATAACTGGGAGCATCGTCACTCGTGTATAAAACTGCTCGGCGAAGTAATTGACCGATGTGGTTGTCCGTGGTGAAAATAGAGCACAGGTCCTCTCGAAATGTCGTCGAAATTCCTTGGGCTTCCTTGCCACGTAAGGTACCACACTTTGACCGATCCTGCAAGAGAGTGGGTAGCACAACACAATCGCTGCGACGCACTGAGGTCCTTCGTAATGTTTTCCACCATATCACACCACGAATCCAAACTTTCACCGAGTTCGTCACCGCGAAAAGATGGGATCATTTCCACTAGGTAACGTGAGGATTGATGGCCCACCAATAGTTCACTCGCGGCGCACTCTTCTTCGAGCTTTTTTATTCGCTCTAATAAATACGCAATATCCGCGGTATCTTGCTGTTGGTCAGTCATAGCGATCTGTTTTTAAATGGCCTCAAACGCGCGACGATTCACTTTGTGGGCGATAAGTAATGAAAAGCAAGAACTTCTCGCGTATCCCGCTTCTGATGTTAACAATTTGATTAGATTCGTTCCCTTCGAAGGTTCTGGAGTAAGTGCTGAGCGATCTAACACAGTCCTCTTCCCAGAAGGCACCCCGTGCCTTCCCCACTCCGTGGCCAGCTCCTTCAGGACAGAGCCCAATCTTTATGCAATGCACTCGTCGCTATCTCTCTCTTTCATGAAGTCATTCCAAACTTTCACTTAGCTGTTTCTCATAAACATCCCCGTGACGGCCGATAGCCGGAAGACCCAACGCGGTCGCCTGCCATCGCCCATCGACGGTTCTGTTTAGTCTCCAGCATCCCTCTTCGAGACCTCACGCAGGCCAAGTCCCTGCCATAAATCCTTCCAGGCCCAAGAGTCGCCTCGATGCGAGCCCTTGACCTGGCTTAAAACATGTTGACGCTAACATGCATTTCAAATTTCTTAAAACCTGTAGAAACATATGCAATAAAAAATGTCGTTACCAGACAGAAAAAATTGGCCAGTTTTTACCATTGTCCGTTCCAGCAGCTATGATTGTTACAACATTTTCTAGCTTCACAGTTTTTAATCCGTTCTATTATTATACAGGGTGTTCCAAAAATGTCTCATTTCCTTTAAAGGGGAGGTCCCTGAGGCCATTTGAAGCGACATTTTCTTTTGCAAAAATGGCCGTTTCGGCTTTGTTAAGGAGTTATTAACGAAAAACACGGACCAATCAGAGCGCGACCTAGAGGCGTATTGGCAGAGACGGCCGCGCGCGACAGAAGTCGAGCGATGGTGATACACCGCGGTCGAAAGCAAGGAACAAACAAGAGAAGAAAATTTTTCGAGTCCTATGTCGGATAGTTCAAATTTGGATATGTCGTAGTCTTCAGTGACCTATGAACGAATCTCATAGGATTTTTCGACATCTTAAAAATTGGTGACTTTACAGACGCGGGAAAAAATGTCATCCTCTTTTTTATTAAGTAATAAGACTAGAACTAACAAGTCGATGAAAATGAGTTTTCAGGAGCTTATAGTGAACACATAAGACTATCTACTAAAAATGTTGTCATTTGAAAAAAAGTTTTTAAAATTAACGAATTTAAAATTATGGGAAGTGAATATTGTACCGCGATATACAGCATCGGACGGCCGCACATAATGGGATGGATCGAGTTTGATTAATGGGTCACTAAAGACTACAACTTATTCAAATTTGAACAAAATCCGAAACAGTACCACAGAAAATGTCCGATTTTGTGTGGAATGGCCCAAGTTTTTATTTATTAATACTATATATCGTTAAATTTATATTAGCAATGAGAGGCAACACAGTGTTTGCATTCACCACGGACGGCTGGACATCGCGGGGAGTACAAAGTTTTTTATCTTTGACAATACACTATGTTACCTCAGAATTTAAACTACAACATTACATGCTAAACTTACATCATGTGCCCGAAAAACATACTAACAAATACATACAAAACAGCATTTTAAAATGTATGCAAGCATGGAGTATCGATATCGATAAACCAGCTTTTTTTACCACGGATAATGGCCGAAATATTGCAAAGGCAATAAATAGTTATAAGAACTGAACTAGAATACCATGTTTTGGGCACTGCCTACAACTCGTAATAAAGTCTGGCATGAAATACTTTAAAGAGTATGAAGAAGTTAGAAAAAAATGTAGAGCCATAGTAGCCTTCTTTTCGAGATCAACAACAGCAAGAGAAAAATTTACAAATATACAGAAATCGCTAGATCCCACCACAACACCGATCCAATTGATACAAGAAATAGATACAAGATGGAATTCGACATATGCAATGTTTAAGAGGCTAGTCTCCTTACATACACCGCTTAATATTATACTATCGGAAGAACACATGCCCGATAATTTAAACAGCCAAGAGTGGAAATTTATAGAATCCCTAATAAGTATCTTAGAACGAATACATGATGCCACAGTAATCATGAGTGGTGAATTATATCCCACAATATCACAATATTATCCGATGTATATTGCATTGATGCATGTACTACAAGACGCAGATTCTCCCGAAAATATCTTATATACAGATATTTGCAACAAAGTGCGAAACGCTTTAAAGGTAATTTAAATTATTTATTTCAGTATTGAAATGAAACAATTTTGAAAAACCACTAAATCAAATACAATATTTAACTTACAGGAACGTTTTGAACCAATTATCGAAAATGAATCCATATATATATTAACGCCATGCTATTGGACCCCCGCTTTAAGGATCAGCTTTTGACACCGGACAAGAGACATACAATTCACGAAAAGTTTAGTATCCAAATTTCTGCAGTTCATAATGAACCGAATACAAGCAATCAAGATAACATTAATATAAACAGTAATACGAGTGGTAAGATTCTAAAATTATAATTTTTCATTTTTAATTCTATAAATTTCAAAATTAACCGTTATACATTAATTTTTGAATTAGGTAACACAAAATCTAAAATAATGGATTTCTTTGATAAAACCTTAAGCAACCGAGAGGAAGGAGCAGAAACATTCGACAATAAAAAAAGTAGGGAAATTAAAAGTTATTTTAATGAAAACGTAGTCTCGAGAGACATTAACATCATAGAGTGGTGGGGCCATCATCGTAAAAGATTTCCAATCTTGTCGTTAGCAGCCCAGCGTTACCTAGCTGTACCCGCGACGCAAGTTACGAGTGAGCGTTTATTTTCAACTTCTGGAAATATAGTAACCCAAACGCGGTCACGCTTAATAACTGAAAATATTGAAATGTTAAGTTTCCTACATTTTAATTCAAATAAGATAAGTTAATTTTTAAAATAAGTTAAATTACAATTAAAGTAAGTGTATTGGAAGGACGAAGGAGGAGGAGTAGTTTTCAAGTAGTTATAGGTTAATTTCTGTATATAGATCTCCCTCTCATATAGTTAGTTGTAAGCAATTAGATAACGTAGAGTAAGTTAGGTTAAGTTAGAAATTAAGGGTAGGGTAAGTAAGAAGTGGTAGAGGTAAGGGAGAATTGGATGTACATTGCGCCCCGAGATAGTCATTATATTATATACCATTTAATATGTATAGTTTTACCACATTCGACTGGGGCATAACAATTTCTATTTTGATATTTCATAATACATTCCCTTTCAAGAATTTCTGTCAGGTTAATGATAGTTAATTAATAAGTTATATAAGAAGATATTAAGTAAGTTATAACTGCTCTAGGGGGGGTTCCCGTGCACTCAGAGATAGCCACTAGCGTGTTGCAAGCAACTAGCTTTGTGTTTCCTATTGAGGTCAGCAGCTCACCCGATCCTCTCTGGCCTCCCCTGAGCCAAACTTCGCCATCGTCATCAGTCACAATAGCATAACACATTTCCTTGCAGGCATTTAATATCGCAGTCTGCAAATGATCCGGATAGAACTTGCACAGCCAGACAGCCTCCAATACCCTTCCCTTTATAGTGACAGAAGTGTCCCATCCGCTGTAGTCCAAGGACGCACCCGCTACCCCGCCTTCTACTTGGTCCTCTTCAATTGCATCGTACCATAACTCAAACCTATCACTGGTAGATGGTTTGATTTGTCGCTCATTCATAGGGAGATGCGTATCCCATAACGCTCTGAGCACATTGCCTTGACGCATGACCGGCGTTCCATTTATTGTTCCCTTGTATATCTTAGTTTTGTTGGCTTTTGATATCAGATCACCAAGCAATATGTAATGAGATAATCTAGTCTGAGCATCTGCAAATTGGATGAACCTATGTCCTTGCTCGTTATAGTCTTCCAATTCTTCTAGTGATACACCTTTCTTATTCTGTAGCTTTCCTCCTTCGGCGTTTTTCTTCTTCTTAGGCTCATTCTTCGGTCTGCACGTGAAATAGGTGCCTCCATCATTGCCTCTGACCCACTTATCTATCTGTCGTAAGGAATCGTCGTACCAATCTGGGTTTTGCTTAAGGTAGTCTCTTAACGTGTGACCAACATCCAGGATGCCCGTCGCTCCTTGATTGTTGATAGCAACAAGGACCTCCTCTTTTGTCATAAGTCTGCACTGCCCATATAAACTCTTGCCGTATTCTGAATCTGTTAAAGCAAAAGCTTGGGCCAATTTTGCAAAACTAGCCTGGTCCATATGTCCTGGGTCCACATCCAGACGCTTCTTTTAACTAGTTTCTTTCCATCTATCAGTGCTTTGAGTGTGGCAAAAGGTGCTATTAGTGAGCTCAAGTGAGAACACATCGGCCATAAACATGCTGATAAGTCCGTTTTCAACGTTCTTTTGCGGATGACTAGTTCTCTTTCTCGCTATGGCTCCAATTAGGCAAACATTCTTGAATCCTATCTTGGTAGTTTGTAACCATCGATGGCCTTTGCTCTTAACTAAGCCCTTAAAGTTCCTGACCCTCTCACTCCAATTTGGTTCCCACGTATACATATCTTTCCCAACATTGACCGATATTGCAGGCGGAAAATGACTATCAGAGTCGTGCACTCTCACAGTTCCGGCTTTTTCAATGGGGGTATACCAATCATAACGCACAATTGGCTTCATTCCTCTACCTCTATATGTTAAAATCTTGGTAGCCGCCAAATAACTATCATAAGTCGCATCCATAACCAGGTTGATCAGATGCTGTGCCCTAGCACCACCACAAGTCTTTTCTGGTGAATACCCCCGAGCAAATATGTAAAACTCGGGAGATCCGTGATGAGTTGTGCCGAGTTTAATAGCCTTCACCTCCTTAAAGTTCCGCGTCATTCCATGTATAACCTCGAAGCAGCCATCCCAAATCCCGTTGACTTTGAAACACAATTTTCTTCCTTTGTTCAAAGTTCCAACTAGATCTACCGCAGCATCCAAAAAAGACACGCCGATTAGAGGCTGCAACCAGAACTGTCTGTTCACCTGCAAGCTGGAGCTAAATTCGCCTGCATCCAATATCAATAGATCCAAGCCTCCACAAGGCGCTACGATCTGCTTGAGCCTACCTCGACATCTCATGTCCTTAATATTTCCTCTATCCTCATGTTCCACACAAGTGGCAATTATAGGTCTTAGATTGCTAACGATAGTAGTTATCCTCGGGTCAATTACACGATGATCTTTCTCATATAGTGTGCTCATGATGTATTGCCGTGGCTTGCCTTTGCTCAATTTCATAGCCAGGAATTCCACAAATCCCCCATATCCACTGGTAGGGTCTAGGTAGACTTTGTTATCTTCCCAGAAGTCCGGATCCGATTCCCAGAGCTGTTGCATCTTCATACCAGCTCTGGACACGTAGCTACCATGCGCTTCAGTGCTCCTCTTCGGCAAATCAACTCTCCCGGAGCTCTTAATTTTCTCCCACTCGGTATTAGTCATTTTCGATCCTATACTATTAACCCGGTGGCTTTGCCTCTCTATATCTTTGATTCTCACATCAGTATGATGGATTCTAGCCTTGTCTATAGCCTTCAACCAGGACCATCTAGGGCGCTATCTCATTATTGGCCTATCCCATCCAATTATATAATTGTGGGAAGACTCCAATGTATCATAATACACTTCATCGTCTTCCTCTCTATCTTCATCTAGAGGAAGGGAAGCGTCGCTCATTTCTTGGAGGGCACTCCTAATGATCGACTGTAAAGTCACTGGCCTGCTGGTCCATAACTGCTTAAATCGATCACAAGCTTCATCAAATATTGATCTTGAATGATGAACCTCCTCCTCTTCCAAACTGGACTTAACAGTATCTACAAAGCCCTTTGTTAATTGCTCTGGATACGGCACGAGGTTGCTGCTGATTTCAGCTTTCCTACCGCTAGTGGTATTCCATTTTGCAAGTACTGAGTTCATTCTAGAAACCAAGTCAGCATTGGCAACATCTCCTCGTCCCAGGTAAGCCGCCCACTTAGTTGCTTCTTGTTTTTCTTCTATGACCTCAAAGCTGTGATCCCTACATCCGTGCATCTTTATTTGCCCCTCATCCGTGTCTACGTATATAAGGCAGTTACAATGTCCACCGACGACTGATAGCCAATCTTGTCCTTTATTCTTATAGACTACTGTCGCTGAAAGCCAGTAGGCGGCTACCATCCACTGATTTTTGTAATTTGTTGTCTTATCCATTGTTATCTCTACGTGGACACCTTCTAGCAGCTCGTCTCTGACCTGTTTATTGCTGTCTATCTCCCTAGAAACGACTACACTCTTGCCGTAGGCCACGTGCACAAACACCTTCTTCGGCGCCTGTCTAACCTCTTTCTCTATCCCAGGCGGGATCTTGCGCCATTGCGTCTGGCTGCAGGCATATATTTGAAGAGGCAAATCTCTTCCAGCCCGTGGCACATTGGTTTCTCTAACGGACATTCCCGCTTCATACGTGGCTAGCATGTAGTACACTAGAACTCTCCATTCGTCTATTGCTAATTCTGCCGGGCATTTAATCCAGTCATCTGGTATAGCTCCATTCGAAAACTTATTTGCGAGTACATCTTTCGTGAAGCTATGCGTTATATTAGAGTACAAGCTAACGGCCCCCAGCAATATAGTCGTTCTGAGAGCCTGCCACTCTAACGTGATGTTGTTCCTTTTGAGATCAATCCTTGAATCCAACTCCACATAGGCTGCATGAAGATCCACCACATCCTTAAGGTTGGTTAATTCATTGATCACGGGATGTACGTCTCGTAAGCTATTTAGAGTGCTCCTAGTCAAGCTGCTCGATATCTTGTATCCAACAACTATAACACCAGTCGAATCGCCCTTAGGGTAGCATACGAGTAATATCCCAAATGTCGCGACCCCTGCGACAACGTCGATCCAGCACACGCTTGCTCGATCACTATAACTCATTTCGAGATGTATTTTGTACCCGTTTCTCTTCATCACTATAGTCCCAGCATCGTTCGCAGTGTCTAATGTAAAGTGCCCGAATATAGACCTCAACTCAGGGGAAGCTATCTTGGTGAGGACAAAAGGTACCCGCGCTACGCCTTCCCAGATAAATGATACTCCTTGGCTGGTACTTCGAAGGTAACTTCTATACGCCATGGGAGGCATGGCGCCACTATTAACCTTATTGCCAATCTTGGTTGACAGATGAAGTCGTTCTATCAATGTAAGACCACCATTAGCCAGCCACTGGTTTTTCAACCAAATACCAACTTCTTCAGGATCAGGACAAGTACTAGCGAAAGCTTCGCCTAATGCCACCGAGTCCATCTCATTAGTGGCTTCTGGTCTCATCCAGCTCGGCAGGTTCTGTAGTATTCCCTCTCCTACTTGCTTACCTATCCACTTCATGCTCGTTTTGAGCCCATATCCCACAGCTGCTATAATTGCTCTAAACATACTCATTATCGTGTCGCTCATGAAGTGCCATCCTTTTTCGAGTACATCCCGGACCTTCGGTTTGTTTATATAATAGACACTCCCGAATACCCCAGCCAAGGCTGTCGGTATGGTGATCAGTAAGTTGTTCAATAAGCTGTGATTGACCTCCTCGCCGCCTCTCCAACTAGAAATCCATTTCACTCCCTCGGTTATTATAGTGACGGCTATTGGCACTCCAGCGTAAACGTGGAAAGCTTCTTTTAACTCTTCTGCGCTTAGTCTTCCAGATCTTGACGCACTGTTTATCCAAGCCAATGCAATAGATATCACTGACGTTGGAACAGAAAAAACAGCTGCCGCACTTAAAGCGGAAAGGGCCATATCATCGAAATCACCAAAATAATCTTCTATATAAAGATTCCTCCCATCTGTGGACCTTGATGATTTCGCAACGTTTCCAACTGAATATTTTGCATATTCAAAGCCTTTTCTGATAGCAATTAAGCCTACTGCCACCAAAGCTCCAACTGTCACAGTAGTAAAATCCAACGCCAATGCAGACACAGCAGCTGTAAACACAGGAGCGAAAGTTTCCACTCCCAAGCGACCGGTTTGAATCTTCACAAGAGTGACGTAGAGTTGCTTAACCACGTTTATCGCCAATCCGGTTCTTCCCAAGTTATTACCAATGGGCGCGGCTTGCAATGTAGTTGCACATCCAGAAAACATGGCGGGTCTGGCAGCCATCAATGGAACTATGACCATCCTGCTAAGCATCAAGCCCCCAACTCCTCCAAAGACTAGCCGCCAGGCTTTAGCAGGGTATGATGTAGTTCGTCCATAGCGGTCATATAAAACGCTCTGCCTACTTGAAATCGCAGATATTATGAAAGCCAACATTTCACTTACAATACACGCTATCGCCATCGGTAACGGAGTTAGCACTCCTATCGTCACGTTTATAGCTATTAGTAAGCCAGTTGCCAAGACAGAACCAAGAAGCTCCTCCAAATTGACATACCACGTCCCAACAAGAGTGGACCCAAAAACCGTGGTCAACGTGGGAACCAGGCCGACATGCCATGCTGCTGGTATCAATCCAAATTCCGTACTGATATGTGACCTCACCATATCCAGGAGAGAGGTTGAGTCTGTTCTCTCCTTTGAGACTCCAATTTCCCTCATCCAATCTATGGCAGTGTTGAGATATCTGGTCACATACCCAAGTGCGCTGGTCGTATTTCTATCATAATCGTCCACTATTCTAGATGTGGAAGCATAGTGTTTGCATGCAGGTACGACCTGTGCTTGAGCAACCGCAGCTGCTCTGGTCACGGATCTCTCACACCTATTTTCCATCCACCAGTATATTCCACTAAATAATGTGCAAGTGGCTGCCGCCAACACAAAGGAGGTGCACACTATAGAATCCTCTACTTCATCAGGGTCTGTGCTGGTTGATGCTGTCTGTCTGTCAACGGACAACATAGTTCTCAGCTTCAAGCTCAAATCAAGTGGGAGCCTCATCTTCTCTCTGTCACAGGTAATGCCGAATCGGGCTGCTACTAGGCTGTTGTCGCGGTCGCTCTCGGTAGGGACTATTACAACGTAGTCAGAATACAACTTATAAAACTCCCTGTCACCGGCTCCAGTACCAGTTCTGCTCCACTCCCTGTCATTGAGAGTTACATCCAACAATTCTTGGCTCATGACTGGCGTGAGGTAAAGGTAGATAAGATCGCCATTTATACCAGACACCAGGCTGAGTTTGTCGATCATATTCTGATTAAGGTTCGCACCATGCAACTTGTTGATTTCAGTGATTGCCTCGTTCCAAACAGGTAACTCCACTATATTTTCTGGTAGGATCCAATCAATGGATGCTATGTTTTTAAGTATCTTCTCAATATAGTATTCCCTGATAGACAACTTACTATACACCCCTGTAGACCGTAATCTCAATATCGCCTCTGCAATGTTCCTGATGTCGACTCCATTACTTATCACTGGACTCTGTCCTTGAGAAGTGATATACCAACCGGCATTGGTTCTTCCAGTCCTTCCCCTTCTCTGTCTTGACGTGAACACATCTATGCGCCTTCTCTTTAACTCACTCCTGTAAACTATTCCAGCGCGATTATGAAACAATCGGGTCTCAGACTTTATCTCCTCCAAGAAATCCACTACCACCTTGCAACCCGGTATAGTGACGGATTGGCCTACTATGTCAGTGCAGAATACCCACGCATCTTCCTTTATTGTCGTCAAATCGATCGTAACCCCTGCGTGAACTGCAACATATTGGCGACTCAGTCCATATTCTTTAGCACAATGGCTGACCATCTTTTCACAATCAGCTCTCGATGATAAGAAGAACAAAATACGCCCTTTCCTTATTACGTCCATAGGCACTTTGTAACCTTGGTCAAAGCCGCTGATTCGCACTCCCATGATTTTCTTTGGGATGATTAAGTAGTCATTGCCTTCATTACCTAGCGCCGGCTCTATCTTAACAGTTTCGTCGATTTTGAAACGGGTCTCCTCTATTGTCATATAAGAGGCTAGCAAAACTCCTCTAGTATTCGCCTCAATGGTGGCGCTCAAATGTATGCACTTATACCTCGTATTATTCTTTGTCAACACCAGGTCACATGCCAGAACAGTAGGATCATTTAGGTTATGTATCTCATCCAGCAAAACGAAGTCTAGCTCGTTTGTATGGCCTTAAGGTCCATCAAAGCTCTGCCATATGTCATTAGAGTGAGAGTCTTTCTGCCATTGCCAGAACTGTCAGTTATGGTTTCATTGCGTTGGCCAGTAAGATACTTTATGGTATACTCACGGCTTCCAGCGCCAGCAACTCTCAATAGGTCGCATATCCTCCTGTATGCACCAACCACAGCCGCCACTGTCGGCTGAAATACAATGTCTTGCCGGTGCAAGTTGGCGCAACACACAGATAATATGCTGCTGGATGCTCATAGTTATTCGTGACCGCCTCAGTGGCAGCCGTTCTGAAGAATGCATCAGGGACAATCTCTGGCCTTACATCAGGGGCCATTATGGTCAAAGCTGACTGTCCGGGCTCGCTACTCGTCACCATTGAGTCAAAAATTATGGTCTTTCGCTCTATTTTCCCAAGTCCATATATTGAGACCAATTGGCCTGCGGAGTTGAAGATCGGGCATCCTGACATTCCATTAACACCTTTCCAACTGCTTGCCACCCACCTTGTATAATGCGGATCTATTTCAATAGGTCTCATACTATTAAACTTAGCTCCTGGTCTAGTTTCAAATTCACTCTGTTCTTCTGTCACAATCAAGAATTTACCGATTCTTCTGAAAGGACATATAACACACAATATTTCTCCTTTAGCGACTCTGGCGACTCTCGGCATATCTCCGCCGTAGATACAAAAGTCTTCCGCAATCCCGTCGATAAATGGTTTATCCCATTTATGTGTATAGCCCTTCCTATATATTTTCACAGGCGCTCCTCGTGTAACGTGTCGACTTGTCATCAATATATTTGCCAATCCTACGCAAGACCCTTTGCTCGTTAAACATTGTAATTCCCCTATCCAATAATCTTCTCTCCCTATCTCCAGTAATTCTGGCACGTCTTCTGAATCCATCGGAGCCCAGTTTCCTCCAGTGAAATCGATTTCTTCTATTGGATATTGAGAGTGTTGCCTCCATTCAGCTAGACTCCGTTGTGTTATACTATGTTTGGCACTAGGGGCCAATGCAATCGATCCGCTCACCCAATCTGGATGTATGTTAATTTCGTCTAATCTCATGATAGCTTCCACTTCAGATTGACTGAGTTTAGCTTGTAACCATTGCCGCAAGTCCACTACTAAACTCTTGGTATCAGCGACAAAGATGAGTGTCGGTGACTGTCTACTCTCACATCCAGGAAAAAAATCATGAGGAGATACCTCAGCATTCCCAACAAGTTCAAACAAGTCTCCTCTGATGACCACAAGCTCAACTCCAGCAGTCCATACTACCTTTACAAATTGACGAATTAACTCCACTAAGGTAGCTGAGTGGCCCATTACTACAAACTTTCCGCTTGAGTAAATTACATTGTCCGTACTAGATTTCCTTAGGTATATAGAGAACTGGTAATGATCCAGTAGTTCACTACTACTGACCACCACTAGATTTGGGACCCTCGTAGGCTCGCTTGGTGTTCTCTTGACTTTGGTCAAATGATCGCAAAATTCTGCCATCGAATCGAATTCGTCTATCGCCGACGACAAAGCGCTCCCAACCCCTTGCACTTGGTTTGTCCTTGTCACTATTAGGTCCTCACCAAGATGGTAATTCCACACGAAGGGGTCATATTCTACATATTGATAATATTCATAGCTGGCTACCACCAGACCGTCTTCAGTGAGCAATCTCAACATCGTCTTGTTCTTAAACATTTGAATCTCATAAGAATGAACCAATCCTATGTTCGCCGAAAGTGATCTAGTTTTACTAAAGGATACCTTGTCGATATAGCCCATATGCGTGCCGTTTCTTCGGCATTTGTACTCACCAATACTACATGAATCATTCACTATGGGGTAATAGTAATAATCCCCTACTTTCCTGCCCATGGTCACGACAGAAGTAGCTTTAAAGTTTTCTTTGCACGGGTAGAAGCCTTTATACCAAGCGTATATTAAAGTCCCAGACAGCAGCTTGTGTTTGGATCTAAACACTGGTGCTTCAATGACATATATTGTCTCGAAGTTGAAGCTTAAAAAATATTGCCTAGGCAATATGGATGCCATGATCCGCTCTTCGTCAAATCCGGTATAGATGAACTTGTATTCTTCAACAGGCACATACGGTCTGAAGTTGGTTCCTTGTGTGACAACATCTGGCAGTATCTCCGTTCCAGAGGACTCTGTCACGTGAGCTGCCCAAAGCTTGATGTCCCTGCACATTAATCCACTCCTCGAGCCCTCGACATATAGGTCATATTTCACCCCCCACGGATCTTCATATTCCTCTACGTTCAAGTTACCCAAGGGTACTCTACGAATTTGCTCCTTCCGGCCCGATGTATCACTCGCATCAGAACTAGATGAGGTCCCGGCACCACCGGCGGGCACTTGATTGTCTCTCTTGCAAGTAGCGCATTCTATGGCCAAGTCAAAAGGGGCTAAACGTTTATCAGCCTTGTTATAACTTGCCAATATGCCATTCTTGCTGGCATGTATCACATAAAAATGAGTGGTTGTCGTGATAATCCATCCAGATAATCCTTTCAGGTTCTCATCATCAAAAATGTTTACAACTCTCCCATCAGTGACTATCCCTTTCGGTGTTTGACCATCTAGGGGCTTCAGTGATGCTTTCTTGTATGTAGTGGCATAGACATCCCGGTAAATACGCTTCATCTGTTGGGTGTTCACTTGAACCACATGAGCCGTATGATACAACGTCAACTTGTCATTTAATCCACTCATACGCAAAGTAGCCTGTTGTTAATAGCAACATTCTGTAGCCCGTTCGGAGCATGTCTTCGGCATTGGATAAGAGGCAAGATATTGTTGAACGGCACTGGTGTGCAGTCACTCAAAAGCGTTCTGCTAAGGTTACAGCCTACCTGCCGCCAGTTCAAGAATCTGGCTCTATCCTCGGAGTGACTGAATAAATCCTCGCTATATCGATGCCTAAACTTTAATGGATCACGAAATACACTACACATCTTCTGAATGGGAGGATACCTCAGCTCCCTCCCAATTGGCACCAATTCATCTTAGAACTGCATCTCATCAGAATATTGAACCCAAAATTTAATCAACAACATTAATATTACAGATAATAAGAAACTTGTTATTGAAGAGATCAAGACGAAGCCCACAAATAGTAAAATCCAATCGCCAACGATAGACAATTCGTATTCGTTTAACAAATTACACTTTACAAACCACAACAAATTACTTCTAGATAGTTTCACTATGGTAGCTGGGATAACCACAGGGTTCAATTCCATAGCCTCAGCAGAGTGGACAAACCCAACTAAGTAGAAGCCTATTATACAAGCGGTAGCGTTCGTCAAGTTTCCTCTCATCAAGCTGTTATAGGCAATAATTAATAGAAGTGAGTATAACAGATATCGAAACCAATTCCCCTGAAACCAGCCTATCAAATGGGAGCATAAAGATGTTATGTTAAATGACCCAATCCAAGCCGTGAAATCACCAGCCAGTTTAGCGGGATCTGCGGCCATCACCGAACCTATTGCAATGTTTGTCACTGTAGTTTTTAACAGGATCCAGTTCCTATTGACTTCCTTAATAGTCTCAATCTTCACATGTCCATCGCTATTAAGCTGCAGGTTATTGCTAGCATTGCCGTGACAATAAAACTCCAGTCCCAGAGAAGCGGAAGGGGGTATCACAACCATTGACGATTGCAGTGCGGTGCATCCTGGTAGCCAGACTTGCAGTTTACAAACCCTAGATAACTTATTATCAACCTCCACGTGGGTAGACTGGCGAAAACCTCTCTCACCCGGCACTGGTTTAATCGTAATCAAGTCAAGCTGGCACCATGGGTGAGCCTCAAGGAACTTGATATTCTTTGATGTCATTGTAACAAGTGCCATACTTGATGACTCCACGTAGTACGCCTCGTCTCCAAAGAAACTCACGTTTGACTCCTTGTTACAGACGTGGAACGAATTATGCATTATCTGTTCCGCATCATGAGGCTTGAACTTGACATCATAAGACGCTCTAGCATGACTCCATGTTAATTCTGTTTCATAGCAATCAGGGGATATGTCATTTGGCTTTAATAGAGTGAGGGATCCGCATAGCGTCTAGGTGTCGATATACACTGAACTACAAAATTGCAATGCCCCTCGCTTAACTATTGATAAAGGCACTTGTTTGTGGTGCATCATGATTCCCTGCAAGGTGATCCCGTTGTGCGTCTCTCCCTCTACTAGTCTAACTGGGATTTTCTTTGGATCTCCGTGGTATATCAGATCCCCTTCCAGAATGATTACTGGATCATATGACACATGCTTATAAAATCGGCATTGACTTCCGAACTCTCCTATCGAAAAACACAGATCTTGTCTAATTAGCACACCCTCCCAGAACGCAGCACATCCACTCCCGGCGAAGGCCGGTACTTTCTCTTGAGATGTCTTAACGATGCCTTGAACACAACTGCTAGCACATTCATTTCCACGGTGGACTAATTGGCTCTGGCTGCCACCCCAGCAAGCCCAATCCACTTTCGCGCATGTGAGCTTTACTTTGAATGGCACTGTTTTCTTAAATCTGTATAATTACAAATATGCACTACGCGATACACATATCTTCATTTACCAGCAACTTCAACACGTCGCACAACGGTAGATTTTCATCTACCGACACGTACGTCTGCACTGTCGTATCAACGAACATTTCTGACACACAGTTGAATCAATTTGAAACAATTTGAAACAATTTGAAACACGACGCTCGAACCGTGTCGTTTTATACGACACACTAACCTTCCTTGTTAATTTTATTCGCTATCACATCCGCGTTACAAAAAAAAACGCAGTCTAATTACGTTCCAACAACCATACTAGAAAAAACCGATCACATACTCCGTGCGAAATGCTGGACCTATCGCTAAGGAAAAAAACTCCTATCGCGATAAAAAACGAAAAAAAAATCGCAGTCTAAATACGTTGCAACAACCTTGAATCGCCAATACTACAAACCGGCTGCACCCCGAGGAAATTGCAAGATCCGCTACAGACCACATACTCCTCGCGAAAAAAAAAACATCAACATAAGATCTGCTGCGGCCCTGAATCGTAGAGCGCGGCGAAAAAAAACAGCAGCTTAAGATCCGCTGCGACCCTGAATCGTCGTAGAACGCGATAAAACGCGCTCCAGGAAACTGCAGACAAAACCGCAAAGATAAGACACGCGCGACGAAGATAAGCCGCGAAAACGATCGCGCTATTGCATGAAACCGGAAATAAAAAAGTTGCGTGTTAGAACCTGCGTATATTATCTAATAATCATTAAAAATAAATATACATTATACAACCACTATGATATGACGCGCGCGCGCGTCGAAACCACAAATATTAGCGCGCGCGACAAAGATAAGCCGCGAAAGTGATCGCGCTGTTGCATGAAACCGGAAATGAAGCAAGTGAATTAGAACCGTCATATATTACCTACTTTTATAACTACAATAAAACATGAGTTAACACTTTACCGACCGGTAGCGTTCCGAGAATCCTATGCCCTTCTCACCGGCTACTCAGCCGCAGATCGTCCGAGACCCCGGCTCGATTTCGGCTTAGACTGTCGCGCGGGAATATATGCGCTTTTCTTATGCTCTGGTAAAATTGTACGCTTTGTGTTATTATAGGATAACTAAATTTAATAAAATCTTTTATTTTAATGATATTAGTGCTAAGAAAAAAAAATACCATTCAAATAATCGCCTAATTGCTCCCACATACTCCTCATCCCACTCTTGAACTTCCTCGTGGTATTCGCGGATGGCACGTCGCCATCCGCGTATAAAAACTTCCCTCGCCTCCTCGGATTCGAACGTCTACCGATAAACAAACGATATAACTTAATAAAAAATTACAAATATGCACTACGTGATACACATATCTTCACTTCATAGTTTGAAACAATTTGAAACAATTTGCAAGCCGACGCTCGAGCCGTGTCGTTTTATACGACACACTAATCTCCCTTGTTAATTTTATTCGCTATCACATCCGCTATGTCAGCATTAATCTTTACAATCTTCTTTCCATGTTCTCTTATTTCATTAAACCGGACGAAATCATAGTCGTAATCCCTTAATTTAATCCTCTATCGGACTAATCTCTGTCCCGGATCTTTTATTGAGTCTATCTTTAAGAACCCTTAAAGTTCTTGATCGCTTACTAACGTGAATTTACGTCCATACAAGTAGGGTCGGAAGTGTAAGACTGCGTATAAGACTGCTAGACATTCTTTTCCGGTTGTGAAATAGTTTTGTTCCTGTTTGGTTAAAGTTCTTGATAAATATGCTACCGGTAGATAGTTCCCGTTTATATTTCGACTAAGTATTGCGCCTATTGCATTATCTGAAGCATTTGTTGTTAATGTAAATGTTTTATCGAAGTCTGGGTATTGCAAGATCGGGTTTCGACACAATGCTTTACGTAATTCTTTAAAACTTTCTTTTTGCTGTTTTCCCCAAACAAATTTCGCAATTTTCTTTAATAATTCTGTCAATGTTTTAACTTTAGCGGCAAAATCTTTTATAAATCTGCTATAGTAACCTGCTAAACCTAAGAATTGTTTGATGTTCTTTGGATTCTTTGGACCTGGGAAATGTTTAACCGCTGCGATCTTTTTAGGATCCGGCTTTTAACCTTTTCTACTGATTATGTGCCCTAAATAACCTACTTCCTTCTTTAGAAATTCGCATTTATCGGGTTGCAGGGTTAGATTTGCATCTGCTAATCGGGAAAATAAACGAAGATTTTTCGCGAAAACTACTATGTCGTCCAAGTAAACAAAAACCTCTACTCCCTGTAGTCCTTATATCAATTGATCCATTAATCTTTGAAAAGTGGCAGGTGCATTTTTAAGACCTTTAGGCATATGTACGTATTCGTAATGTCCGTTTGGTGTCGTATACGCGGTTTTTATTCTGTCTTTTTCAGCCATTTCTATCTGCTGAAACCCACTGGCTAAATCAAAGGTTGAAAAATATTGTGCTGAACCTAAATGATCCAAGATTTCGGATATGTTAGGCAAGGGATATGCATGACCTATTGTTTTTTCGTTGAGTTTTCGAAAGTCTATTACCATTCGCCATCGAGGGTCCCATTTTGAATCGGGTTTCTTTGGTACAATCCACAATGGTGAATGTTGCAAGTTGGTGTTAGTTTCAATGTTTAATTTACGGCCAGTTCCGCAAGAGCACTCGTGCACATTGCTTGCTGAGCCCTACACAATGGCGGATGGCACCTGCACGTGATTCCCAACACCGCCGAGCGTGGTCGATGAGTAGGCAACGTATGATTTGCTCTCGTGATGAATTCGATAGGAAGTCACCGTGATTACACGTGATCTCCCGAGATCCGTCATTTTGATCGTAGACTGAGTGGTTCTCTAACCAAAAAAAAAAAAACAAACGAACTGCCGGAGAAGAATTGAAAAAAAGACCTTGTCTCGTCAAGCTCTTGCTCAGTAACAAGAAACCGGAAAAGGGCCCGTTCGAGCGAGCTTCGTTTCCGGTTCGCATGGAAAAGTGCAGTGCCCAAACATCTCTCATTGGTAGTCAGTGCTGTACGCAGCCTCTAACTGGTCAATGAGAGATGCCTGATCGATCTATTGGCCATCGTCAATACGACGTAATCGCATTTGACGGTGAACGCGCGTGAGCCGTTCATTGGCTGGCAGTGCAGCAGGTCTGGTTCTGATTGGATGATAAGTTGGCTCCAATGACCATTGGATCCAAGTCACCAATGGTAGGCCCCTATACCCTAAAGGCTACCACGCCACGCACGAGATAAGCTGAATGGAACTTGACACTCTGCCCGTGACTGTCACGGGATAAAACGTTTGGTACTTGACGCTCTGCCCGTGACCGTCACTGGATACACTGTCAATGGGTTAAACCGACTTTTTAAAAAAAAATTTAATCCAAATTTCGTTTTGATAGCTGCGTTAGGTCAAAAGTCGCAGCAAAACGTGTGCCGTGCCGCACCGAAAAATCGAATGCGCCGGTAAGCTGAAATAGTTGAATTGCCGAGGAACGATCCGTACGTTCGAAGTCTACGACCGAGCGGCTGACGAGCCACCGCACACGGGCATGGTAGAGGTAGAGATTCCTCGTGTGCCTAGCGCTAGTGGAAGCAAAGTTGGGGGTACGTCTGAACACCGATGTAGGGGAGTCCGTGGGCGCGCGCCCACGATTCTGGCATCACTGCTTCACCGTTTCGGCAACCTGGGCCCGCTGGCCGGTTCCCCACCACGCGTCCTCGCCAGTCAAATTCGATTTCTTAATTCGCACAGCTCAACGACGAGTCTACGGTGTTCTCTTCCTTTGTTCACGCACACACACTCTCTCTCCCTCTCTCTCTCTCTTGCTTTCACTCGCCTTCGCTCGCTGCGGGCCCACCAACGGTCGAGCAGAGGTAAACACACGGGTCCTTGAAGACGCTCGACATGCTGGCTAGGGTAATCCCCAAACGCTACGCGTTGCCAAGCATGCCTTTGCAACATTCTTAATTTTAACGAAATTCCTCGGCCGTTGGTGAGACATCCTTATGCTATAGCCCGACCGGCGAGTTCGCTGTTGCTATTATTCTAATTACGCTCGAAAGGTGACGGACGGGGCGTTATTGTCTCTATTGCCGCTACAGTATTTACTGTTTACAGAGTTCGGCGGTTTGCTGGCGTATGGCCTTGCTTATTTGAATATACGAGTCTTTGGACGATGTTGATTCCAAGGAGGGTATTTGTTGTAGAATACATTACCGCGATATTCAGAAAATGAATCTAACTTCGTCAAAGGCCGTACTACTGCTGGACGAGGGAAATCCCAAAATGGTACACATTGTCAGAGCAACAGCATTGCCGACGGATGTAACAAAATTTTGATAATTTATCTATGTTGGGGACCTCACTGTGGCTGACGAGGAAAATCCCAAAATGCCATGCATTGTTGAACCTCACTGACGCCCCTGAATTAATAGAAAAATAAGAAGTGATGTTCGGAACGTAACAGAAGTCTCACGTCCCCCTCCCCCCACTCTTACCTTAATCGATTACAATGTAAAACACGATAATGTTTACGCAACACGGTTCCAGTGGAACGGTGCAAATATCAGTCCGAATAGCTCCTTCAGGTATAGCGACCTGAGGTGGGGCGGCGAATTTGGTAATGAACAGTTGCCTAAGGTGTTCAACTGTGCCAATTTTATCAATTAGCATTTCCTGACTCTTGATTACCTGAGAGAGGTTATTTTACTTTCCTCTCTATGTAAGGGTCGGTCATTGGCTGACCTTCCACAGCTGTAGTTATCCTCGCCTTCGCAACTTTGGATGGTTGCTTTCCGCAATAGACTTCCAAATTCTATACATAAAATGTTTTCGCATCACACATTACAAAAACTTTCAACCCATACTTCGCTAGTTTATTTGGTACATATTGTACGAAACCGCAGCGTCCTCGAAAAGGTAATCAATATTTCATCAATGGTTATGAATTCGCCTACGAAGTGGTTGGTTTTTGCAATTCTTTACGAATTCATCTACTATCCATCTTATTGCAGCCAACTTATCGATCTGCTTTCTTTGGTTCCTTTTACTTTTATCGTCGAATCTAATTACAGAAAGCAAAAATAGAAATCTATTTTACCATTGATCGCCCACACATGCAAGCTTAACGCGTGCATCTTAAAATTTGCTTTATCACGTACATAGAAGAAATTGCAACGATAGTACCGCCAATATATTGAGATACTCCCATAGTAATGTTATATGGTACGAACGCCTCATGATGCAATGTTTTTTTGGTCGTATGTACGATAAAAGTGAACACTTATGTTCATTCGACCCATCTCCGCGGTCCACAACATGGCTCCCGGCAGGCCGCTTGTTGGTCACCCGTGTTGTATACCATTTTTGTTTATTTCGTGGATCTCTATGAAAGGGACTTTGTACCACATTTTGAGGTAAATTGCCCCACTGTGCGTTGGCATGAGTTCCGCATGCATTTATAAGTTTCTACGAATATCGCAGAAACTAAAGCCAAACAGCAATAACATGGATATAATAATGTTGTTCAAAACGTTGATTCGGTTGCCCTGATTCAGAAAATTATCGCTATAGTTTTTTACACATCTGGATGTCTTGCAAATTATTTACGCGCACACGGTTCTAAAGAATACAGTTTCATTAAAACATTAAAAGACATCAACCTCTTTGCTTTCCTGTATACAGCAGATAATAAAGCTTCAGAGTTCGACGCGATTGATTCCCATTGTGCTATCATATTTACAGTAATTAATAATACATAGTGTTTGCGATCACGCTCGCTCAGGATGAGCATTTTGAATTCCCTCGTCCGCTCGCCCCGCGCTCTCACGAACCGTTGTGAGCCCGTTACGCGGATCCCCGTTACACCCCGTCTACCTTGCGATCACGCGAGTCGGGAACCCCAATCCGCGGGCGCTAATTAACGGGTGATCCTACAACAAATCCTGAATTTCGGAATCTCGTCCGTTCCTAGAATTTCGGACACTTCTGAAAATCTCGTCGCGACAATCAGATCTCTCGCTGTCTCTTTCTCGCTAATCTGATTGTCTGCCGCTGCAGTCGCGAGTGTGAACTCACAGTTAATTCAATTGTACAGATTCTTTATTATTTTGTTACGTTTTGCACAGTAATTCTAAGATAAAATACAGTCTACTTGTTCTCGTGCACGTGCTCGCATAAAAACTCTCGTGGTTTTTTCGACTTCACGCACAGCGCTGTGCGTTTCCAGCTCCTTGTTCCTTCGGGTCTCGCGGTTATCGGTCGTGTCCGAAACACATAGTAATCAGCCATGCATTCTCGAGTATTGTAGAAAAGGTGTAAGACCAAATTGTTACATATTTTTTCGAAACACCGCTATAGCCGGAGGATTGTGATTCCAAGTATAATACCAACGTGCATTCGATGAGCGAAAAAGATTTTTTGAGTAAAAGGATTAATAAAAAATTGTGATATTAAGAAGTCTTTCTTCAACTGGATTCGTAACATGTACAGATTGTGACTACTCCAAAGACGAATGTTCTTTACAACTGTTTGAAGACTTAATGGAATTAATTATTCATTTTGGTAACGTACGTTACCAAATGTTCTTCAATATAATTGTAACGCAAAATTGCATACACCATTTATATTATCATATATATCGTTAAGCGTTTCGAAGAAACTAGAAACGAAACTTTTGCCCTACACTTGCATTTCTGATATTAGCGAGGGAATCGGTGAAAATGGAAGATGCTTACATACCATTTTATCAGATTCTTATTAAGCTGTTTGTGTACTTTTATCTTTCTTTAAATTCCAGTACAATTTTACCATTCACAAATTGTATCTCCATTGTTACTCCGGTACAAGATATGCCGTCATCACGAAGGATCACACAAGAAGATACAATTTCCAAAACGAACGTCAATTTTCGTGAAATTTGTGTACCCAAATAACATTCGCAACCTAGTCGTATACTCGGAATCCTTAAGAGCCTGTAATAGTAATCAAGGAATACACGGAACTACGTTAGAAATTTTACAAAACTTACAAATACCAACAAGAATCTTGATATTGATCCCACTAGTAAGGCGTGCCCTGCAACAACCGAGCAGACATCGCCACCGAAGAAACTGAATAGAAAAAGATTGTGTAATTTAACGAAGAGCGGATATACTTCGCAATGAACAATACCTTCCACACCACCATCATTCAAAACAGCATCCTTGATGAAATAGCTCGACCTTATGTACCATACCATATAAGTTCAAACAAATCCAACAACGAAGATCAAACATCTGCAGAAAACGAAACACGACGCTAATATCTGAAAACCACGTGTAAATCACGGTCAAATTGCTCAAACATTTTAATTCATACCACAAAATATTAATTCTCTCGTAATGTCTTATATTATCACATAATAATTCTCATAAAATGTGTATTGTCAGCGAAAACGTTCACCTATTACTCTTTGACGACTGGTTCGCTGAACTAATGGAAGAAAACAACTTCTCTAGTTATTAAGCAGTGTTTCACTCAACACTACTAATATTACATTAAAAATAATCGGTGAATCTCATGTTAGATATCACACGTCTTCACATATGGAAAAGCAATTGTTATTCAAATCAGTGAACCAACCAGGCATCACAAATACAAGGATCTGTATATCCACAAATACATTGGTTGCACAAAAAAAACTTGAATCTTCGAAACGTTTTGTAATCTGACATTTTGCGTAGCAAACACACAAACGTGATTATATTCACCTACTTCTATGCAAAGAGATTTTAATTTAATCGTATTAAATTTTTAGGAAATTCCTGATCGAATTTAGATTTCCCGAGCCTTCAAATAATTGTGACTGAACCTGATAGAGGAAAGTGGAAAACGTTGGCTTATATTACTATACAGTACTGGCAAACTGTCCAACGTTTCT
The DNA here is from genome assembly GCA_913789915.3 of Sphecodes monilicornis. Classification (NCBI taxonomy): domain Eukaryota; kingdom Metazoa; phylum Arthropoda; class Insecta; order Hymenoptera; family Halictidae; genus Sphecodes; species Sphecodes monilicornis. The sequence goes on from OU565289.1 coordinate 1,116,479, forward strand.
CAGTCCAGTACTACAAAAATAACGTAACACGGTAAAAGTGAGATGTACTCTTTGAAATTTCCTTCTTCGAGCACGTTTCATGGATATTGACCGAAGAACGTTTTGTTTTTAACTAATTTATGTCCCTACGCCCTGCATTCTACTCGCGAAAGCAAACGAAAAATCATACGTTCATTATCTGTTGTATTATTAATTAGAGATTATTGATATCACTACCACCTCATCGATTTCGATGATTTTCTCATATGTTGTCGATTTTGAATAACTTTTTCTTGTATATACTTATATATATATATATATATATATATATATATATATATATAAGTTTTTATTTATTTAAAAGCAGGCCCGAAAGAGTGACGGGCGAACCAACCATACAGAGGGTGCCGCTTAGAGATGTCTCCAGCCAACACCACGATAGTAGATGCCGCGTACTTACCGTTCGCAGTATTATGAGCTATGATGTTCTTAGTTATACATATGGCTTGTCTCGTCACAGCCACAGCACCCAACAACAAGTTTTGATTAAGCTCACACGGTGATACTAACCACTCATTAGCCATCACTGTCATACTAGGGCAGAACATGTCCATATGGCCCTGAGATCTCGGTATGCTAAAATTGGGCATGCCATCGCAAACGTATAGCGCAGCTGCAAGCGCGTAACCGCTGTATACCCGTAAGTTCGAGCTACCCCAAGCTCTGCACTAATATCTAACTTATCGATCGCTCCTTGCATCATGGCTAGATAGGTCCCCCACAATTTGACGTATCGTGTCGTTCGACAATCTCCGCTTGCATGCTTCATATGTGTTATTACCGTGTCCCTTTCCGCAGCAGTCCAGTTAGACACCGCGCTCCGACAAATTCAGCGCCTTAGACAGAGTCTTATCGGTGTGCAAGCCAGGCAGCCTACAATTGTTGAAATCTAATTGCATATGAGTGCGGTCAGGAACGCTCCCCTCATTCCAACACACCGCCTTCCGTTTACTGAGCGTACCAGCACTCATCCATGTACGTATTCGTAGACTTGTCATCAAATCGCTAGTCGCAGCCACGCTACTAGCCGCAGCGTTGATGTTACTGTACACGTGATAGTTCACCACCATGTTATATCCTACATTAACCTCCTCCCTGATCCGACTGCCCTTGAAGTGATGTTCCCCCAACTTAACTAGATCAAGATAAAAATTAGATTGCCCTACCTTACAAGCGAGTCTAAGGCTCGTAAGAACCCCTGACCTGTCATGCGTAGTAAAGAATACAGGTGTCCTGACCTATTCTCACGGTAAGCGCGAGTATTGTCGATACTTCGCGCCACCGCTCTCTCCACTTGATCGCGAAATACTCCTGCCCCTACACTGGTCGGCTTGCAGATGTCAACATACAACTTAGACATCTCGTCGCGCGCTAGCACCTCCGCCTTCTCTAGTGGATCACTAGTTGCGTCATTATCTAAGATATCGATCTGATTCTTATATTTCCGCGCCAGGTAGGATCAAACTGTTTCGCCGCCATATTCACTCGTAAAACTAAAAATAGTATTAAACCAACCACTAACCAAAGAACAACTGAGGCCTACAACTACACAACCACTGCACGGCAGACTCCCACTCCGGCCAAACCGGAAGGACCCACCAATACGGTATATATATATATATATATATATATATATATATATATATATATATATGTTGGATACTTGTATCAAGTATTTGACGGCGAGCTTTGGCACGACTGTGCGAACTTGGTGGTGAATCTTACGTTATACAGTCTTTATTTTTATACCACCACTGGCAGCCAAGTTAGCAGCGTCTACCACTTTACTGTACAACGAACGTATTGGCATTTGCGTTATTTGCCAAGCATGGAATCTGCTCGGTCCGCGTCTGATACCGATGTTAAGGTCACTGTCGGGGCCGAGGAGGTCAAAGATTTTGTCTGAGACGGTGCGTTGACTATTGATTCCTCTAAAGCATCTGAAGTCCTCGGAACAGTATTCACCACCGGAGTATTCGACAATTTTAAGTTCCCGTCCTTCAGCTCGGTCACGCTTAGAGAGCCACCTGTCTGCTTGTTCGTCTCGGACGAGGATGTGGATTTCGTGCGTTGGAGGCCGGCCCTGAGATAAAAAAGGCTTTGGATCGGGGTACCTGATAATGGAAGTCTCTACAATGCCAGCACCGCCACCTCCTAAATTTTTGTTATTTTCTATTCTAGTAATATTATCATTGTGAGTCTCTATGAAATGATATTTAATAGACAATAAAAGATATATGTGGAGATGTGCGAAATTTGATAAATTAAAATAACCAGCATTGTGCATAGATGTTTCATCGACACACACTAACATGATATTAAGAAAACCACCTATATGAGTGTTGTGTGCTGCAGGGATGGCTGAGTATTGTACAGAAAGTTTATTTTTGAAAGTTTTGGTTGGGTGTATAAATGGGTTGTATAAAGAGTTCCACACGTAGTTTGACCTTCCTGACCAAAAAGTCGAAGGTAACTGCAGCATAACATATTCCAGCAACCATGGAACACCCAACATGTGTTTGGTTATGGGAATGGCTGTCCACGAACAGTCCATCCGATCTGTTTGAAAATATCTGGTGGTCCTGTTGTCATTGAAAAACGGATCTGCGCCTCTCGGAAGTTCGTCTGAGGGATTCATATCTGTCCAGATTAATTTATATGAATGTGGATCTGTTTTATAGACACCGCGGATAAACTCGGCTGAAACCTTGTCAAGTATAAATGCGTGTTCTGAAGACGGGTATGCGTAAAGCAACCCCTTGAGCAAGGGGGCTGTATCTATCCACGAAGCGTTGGTATTGCCCACGGTTGACAACATATTAGCCCACTGATGGTATCTCTCTTACTTGCATGCCACATACAGTTGGAGCCAGAGTGCTATTCATTAAGTCGCGAACACTAAAGCGACTTATGAGTTGTGAAGCGACAGCGGATCAAGCAGGTTGTTTCGCCGTCTCTGTTTGGTGCAATGTACTAACAACTGACACTGCACGTACGGGTATTTTCGTGGCAGCAGACGACCATGGCTTGTCTGTACTACCAGAAGGTGGAATTGGAGCCGCGACGTCAGCTGCGCTAACAATTCTTCTATCACTGGAAACACTGTGATCTTGTCGCACACTGCGGAATTGGTTTTGGTTAGTTGTTGAATACCCTGGATCGTGGATTGACTTGATACCATGATCCCTGAATTTTGAAAAGAGCTGGAACAAGCTCGCTACATTCTTTTTGGGTGCTTGTTTTGATGAGAATATGCGTTTTGGGAGAGAGAAAATATGAAGAATTTTTGTAAGTTACCGGGAGGTCGTTAAAACACTCCTCGGTCTTGCGGAAGCTACAGGCTACTGGGACACATTTGACAATGTGTATTGCCTCGCCGGCTTGTGTGGCAATGTATCTTGGCTCTTGAATTATGGCAGAAGCTATTTCTGCTGGAGCGACATGGATTAGGGTAAGTGCGTTACTCAATACTTGTTCTATTTTACGACGTTGGGTGACAACGTCCTGATACAGTGCTACCATTTGATTTTTCAAATGTTTTTCGACATAAACGAATTTGGAGTTGACATATGTGAAAATATCGAGGTTATTTGTAGGGGTTCTGGCCTGTGATTTGAATTTTCCTTCTTTCGTGACATCCAGAATAAATAATTTCGGGTGCTCGGTACGTATTAACGTGTAACCACAGATGTTCGTACGGGAAGAGCTGGTAAGCGTGAAAGCGATGCCGTTTGATGCAATTTTTGTTACGCCCGCAGGCCCTCGGAAGAAGAATCGCGACGTTCGTAACGTCTGCGTCTGAACCAGGACCGAACCGGCACCTGTATGCAGTTTTACGGATTTATGGGGTTTCGCTGGGGATGCCTCCCGTCCCCGGGGTGCGTTGGTTGGGAGGCCGATGTCGTTTCCCGACTTCAAGCCGTTGTTATACTGCAGTAGTGTTTATTATCGCGGTGCGGAGGTCTTTTACTCGTACTATGAAATCTAGTATGTGTTCAGAGAGGCTCTGTAGAATGCTGGCTAGCTCGCCTCTATACTGATCGACAAATTTATAGGGTCCTAATACGGATTTTAATCTGTTGCATAGGTCGGAGATGGTGCAACAATTTTCATCTTCGACGGCGGCATAGACGCGACCTCGGACCTTGTTGCAAATGAGCTTTGTGAGCGTGCGCTCAGCGAATGCAGGTATTACTTCTCTGGCGCGCTTACAGGCACGAACGAATTGAAGGACGGAGAGTGAGTTTCCGTCGAAGGTGGGTACTAATTCCATAGCTTGTTTGCCCGTAAAGTTAGATGGGTCCAGAGATTGTCGAATCGGGGAATCGAAGACGGTCGGGTTATTAAATGTTCGCGGAGTCTGTGTTTCGGTTCGAGTCGCGCGCAGATCCTGTACCTTGCGACGCAGTTCGTCGTACATAAGCTTCTGAGCTTGCGCGTCTTCTTCGTATTTAATGCGCAATTTCGCAACGAACTCGGTTTGTTCCTTAAGCAGTTCCTCTTTACGCGCGAGTTCTCGTTGGAACGCTAATAATTCGTCATCCGTCGGGGGAGGGAGATCCGGATGCGCGCGTGTGACTGGCCGCTGTGCCATTTTGTCGGTACGCGTTTCTATCTGTCGCTACGGATCGATTTATCCGATTACGGTGACCGCGTGTCCTACCGACTGCGGTTACGTTGGCCCGTCCTAAACGTCTTAGTGGCTTTGCCTTCGTATAGAACATCGTATTTGTTAAATTCGCACTGGTCGAGTGGTAAACTTTTCCAGTACGTATGGCCGTCTTCCGAGTCTAAACAGAATTCTTTGTTCAGAGGGCATTGTTGGCCGGAAGGAAGTAGGATTTAATTTTCGCATTGCCTGAACGGTTACATCCGACCACGTGCCGTAAGTTGATCCGTGACATGAGCCGTCTGGCGTTAAAGTGCCTGCGAGAGTCAGGCTGCGACTGGAAGTAGAATTGGGTTGCAACCCGGAGATTTGCGTATTGGGCGGTATAAACATTGCCCCAGTGGAGAGAAGCGAGTGACAAGCATCACGAGAGACATGTTCCAAGTATTGCTGTCTACCATTCTGTACAATTGAAATATGTGATTTAATACCGCAATGATAGATCGTTCGATCGACTTCTATGCGGCACTGAACGACAGGTGCCGCGTCGAAATCTGTTAGCTGAAGAAGTTGGACGTTGATCTCCTCGTTGGTAGGTTGGATGTCTTCCGCGGTGCACACAGGAGGGTCGACGGTGGAAAAGGTGGTTACATTTAAGGTATTACCCGCGCAGTCGTAACCGAGGATAGCGGACGCTGCACGCGCGATCGCGAATATCGAGAGTACTTTATATGCGAACATTTCTTTGGAACTGTCTGGATCGGACTGACAATAAGTTCTGACCTCACTCAACGGTACGAATCTGGTCTGGTGTAGTGGGGGTCGCTTGTAGAGGGGGTGTGCCACGGTCGCGTACGTAGCGCGCGCATAGGCTGCGGGGATGACGCATGTTTGAGCTTGTTCTCGTAAACGATTTTGTTCGGCGTCGACCGACGGTCGAAATCGCCTGAAGCCAGGACCACTCAGAAGGGAGCGCGCGAGGACAGGTGGTGAGGCGGGAGAAGTGAAACACTCGCGTAAAGATGCAACACACCACAGAATAATTTATTAAGTCAGGACAATACACGACGGATCGAATCGGGCTTGCTCAGGCGCGAATAACGGAAATCTTCCTTCAGGGGCCGCGACGGAAATCTTGCAACGGCACGTGAGCGTGTGCCGCCCGCGACGGAAATCTTGCGCACGACGTAGATCGGAGCGAGCACGAGGACGATGTGGAAATACGCAGCGTCGTAGTACAACCGCACGTCGAGCACGCTGACCGCTTTGGAAAAAGCTCTACAATGCTGGCTTTCGGAAAGCGCAGGCAGAGGAGAGTGATTCGAGAGGGCGAACGAGAGCGCACGCGAATGAGAAACTGCGCGACGCGATAGATCGTGAGAAACACTAGCCGAGAATAGCACGAAGAAATACAATGAAAACTGTCCTCTCTAATTATATGTCCTAAATAAGCCACCTCGCGATGCAAGAATTCACATTTCGCGGGTTGAAGTTTTAGGTTTGTAGCTCTAAGACGCTGTGCTAATTTACGGAATTTTATAGCGTGTTCGGAAAGACTGCGCGAGTATATTACGATATCGTCTATATAGACGAAAAGTTCGGATCCCTGTAGTCCTGACAAAATTGAATCCATTAAACGTTGGAATGTAGCCGGCGTGTTTCGGAGTCCGAAAGGTATGCGATTGAACTGGTAATGCCCGTAAGGCGTGGAAAAAGCGATTTTCGCAGCGTCTTCCGGATTCATACTGATTTGGTGGAATCCACTGGCTAGATCAAACACGCTAAAATATTTGGCGCTGCCTAATTGATCTAGAATCTCCAAAATGCTCGGCAGAGGGTACGCCTCGGGAATTGATTTTTCGTTCAAAGCTCTAAAATCGATCACCATGCGCCATCTTTTGCTGCCGGCCGCGGCCGCTTTCTTCGGCACGATCCAGAGAGGCGAATTGTACAGCGAGTTTGAAAGTGAGACTATGTTGCTCTCGAGCAACTTCTTCATTTGCTTATTGATCTCGTCTTTATGTATCGGCGGACAGCGATATTGCTTAACGTGAATTGGAAGGTTATCGATGGTTGTGATTGAATATTTGATTGCGGTGGAACAACCTAATTGTTCTCCGGGGAGATGAAAAAGATCCTGGTACTCTGAGATCAGTTCCTGAACATGTTCGCGTTCCTCTTCGTTGTGGTGGTTAGAATTTATTTCTTTTAGAATTTCCTCGTACCGTTGTGAGGGAGATAGTAAATTGCAATTTGTTTCGTGAGTGGATATAGCATTTATGCTATTAGATATAGAAATTTTCTTTGGACCTTGACTTTGAATTTCGTCATTAGAATTGGAAATAGGATTCGATTTAGTATATTTCTCGATTTCTTCCACCTTAATGAAAGGAGTTGGCAAAGAAGTGTCGGTCTCGCTTGTATTAACGCAGGGTACATATGTGTAATAGGGTGGACCTTAGTTGCTCTTGTGCAAAATTTCTTTTTAAATTCATTTGATGCGACCCTTGCAATCTGTTCTACTCGGTAAAAAACTAATTCCCTCCAAATTTCAAGTCGATCGGACAAAGGGAAGACGTGTCGCAACGAGTTTGTTTATGCAAAAAATTTTAATTTTGCGAAAAATGAAAAAGTACACATTTTTTCAATCCCACTGGTCATTAAACACTATTTTAATGTAATATTCTTATTATATCAAAGCAAAAATTAAATTGTTTAATGAATTTGTTTAAGCAAAATTTTTAATATTTATTTTTTAAATATAAAATTTGATCTCACATTAATATAAGGAAAAGTAGAAAAAGACAGTTAAATACTTATAATTAAATATTTTATTTATAGGCCTAATTATAATAAGAGTATAAATAATTTTTAAAAATCTGTACTTAATGTTGTTTTATCAATTTTTGGGTATTTTTCCCTATAATCGGTTACAATTTGTAATATGAATTGTTTTTCTTCTTCGTTTTTGCATAACGTTAAATTATAATCTTTCATTAATTTTACTGCTCTTTCTGCTACGTCATTCACAACTTCTAATTTTGTTATAATACCTATCGCTTCGGTATAATTATTATTAGTTTCCCATAGTGCTGGATCAATTAAAAGAAAATCTGAATTTATATTGAACCGTTTGAAAAAATTATTTGATTCAGATGATACGAAATGTTGTATTTCCAAATTCGCAAGATTTTTAATTTCTATAGTCGTTGTCATGTATCTCTTATAATTATTATTATTGTTTACATTTTGTAGTGCTTGCACCATCGATCTTTTTGTTTCTACTGAAACTTTTTTATCAAAAAACGATAGCGCCGCATTCTCCGGTGACAAGTACCATAAATGGTTCACAATTTTTTTTAATGCCACATCGCTTATTTCTTCGTTAACATTTTTGTAATGAATTATATTTTTGATGAATTCTAGATCTACACGTGGCGCCATAGCAGCCATTGGGGTCAAAATCCACGGCTCAATATAAATGTTAATTAGAAATACACATGTATCTCTAATGCTACTATACTCTTCCTGGTTGAGAGGAAATTCGTTTCGAAAAATAGATATTTTTAAAGTGTATATTATTTTATCCATCCACCTCGCATGGTGAAATGCGCCAGGCATTTTGAATGAAATGCCACCCAAAGGAATCCCCCCAAGAAAAATTATTGCTAACTCTAAAAGTTCTTTGTAGTCATCTCTTGGGTGACTCATTTTTGTGTAATTTTTAAAAATTTCGATTTTTTTTTGTATATCATTAATATGTTTCAGAACGTAATCGTCGTGCGTTCCCGGGATGTAATTATTTTTATTAATTTCAGGCCAACTATTTTGAAATTTTTTAAAAAGTTGAATATTCGGGCCTGTTGTTTTCGGCATTTTTAATTCAAAGACCCCACGCAACACAATTTCGTATATGTGATGGCGACAAGGAAAATACAAAAGATCTCTTTCAATTCTTTGTTCTAGCAACACACATGCGCCCTGTAATCGTCCCGTATTTGACGAAGTCGTGTCACAGCATAAAGCTTCTACGTGGTCCGTTAAATTCCATTCTTCTAAGGTTTCAAATATCGCCAAGGCCTGATCGCTTCCACTACTGGAAGAAATCGCAGGTATCCCCAATAATTTTCGTACACCGTTGCACGAAATTACCACTGGAAGTCGCTCCACAGTTTTCTTGTCCAAAGTAGGCAACATCGCGCCATCCCAATGTACAGTTATCCCCCTGAGATTAATTTCTCCGAACATTTTCCGCAGATGTTTGGCGTGATCTGCGCGAAAATTATGGCGAAATCGCCGAAGAGAAATGCGATTAATAATTAATTCATTTGTATTGCGACCTAAGCTCTCTGCTGTTGCCATAATAATACGAACAGCATCGCGACCGCTGATTTTGCACGCATCTAAAGCTGCAACTAACTTTGAAGAAAATACTTGGACATTTCCTCTTCTCCTTTTTCGGTCACTCGGCCCAGGTATATTCGAATCACCTTCAACTTCTGAGTCATTGGATACCTGCAACCCCTCAGGAACATTCCCAATGCTCGAATCTAACGGAAAATCTCCAATGCCCGAACCTAACGGTACATTCATTGTCATTTCGTCGCTGGATGACGACGAAGATTGTAGCTGCACTGTTTCTGTAATGTAAAAATAAATATACTGAATTTATTTCTAAAACGTTAGAAATATACTTAAAAGAGTTCAATTTTAAAAATATATGCTACCTTGTACAAGTGATTGTTGACCTTGTTCTTGTAGTGTTTTCGTCCGTTCTTCTCGAAGAGTTTTCCGCTTTTCTTTTTCTGCTAAAGCACGATCACTGGCACCCATTAGTCCAACTCGCCCTTTTTCCCTCTGTTTCAATAGAAATAATTTATCTTCTCCGATTTTTATCATTTCTAAAGCATTCGCATGGGCGATGTCAAATAAATCGTCCAACGAATCTTTGAATTCTTGTTCCCGCTGTATTTGGATTGCAGTTCGACGATTGACAGATTTATATAATGTTCTCCATTTCTGATAAAGAGACTTCAACTTGTCAATGCTATCCGACGTCTTCTTCACTGGTATTCGTGCTTTCTCCCAAAATATTTCAGTTTCTTTTATAACTAGAGTAGCACTTGTTTTAAGGTCCAGCTTTACTTTTCTCATATTATAGAAAAGAACTCGTAACACTGGTCCGTTACTCGGCAATTTTGCACCAACAATTTGTTGTTCGTAGTAGTCCAATATAAACAATTTATCACTACTTCTTGTCTCCATTTTTGCTCACTGTCACACTAACAAATTTCGATACTTCGTGATGCGAATACCTCGAACTCTCGACGTAAAATGAGGTTTCTTTTACTAAGGGACTAAGGGACTAGGAAGCAGGTATGAAACTGGAAATAGAAGGATAGCTCTTTGGAAGGGGTACTGGTTATACCGTTGGCAGCTGCAGCGGCCAGAGCCGAGCGGTTCCCGAGCGTAGACAATACAACGACGCGACCGTTTGGCGCGCTCATAGCTCTACTCCGTAATGTAATAAACCAAAATATTGACAATATTGTTGAAACTTTCAAGTAAAATTTCTTATTATACAACCAAAAGATGATATTTTTATGTTATAACAGTAACTGTTATCATTAACACATAAAATTTGAGTTGCATGTAAAATTAAAGGGAAATTACTGAAATTTTCAAACTTCAAACCGATTGCGACACCTTTTCCTGTTGTCCAATTGAGTTCTTCTTTTGCAGAACTTATTTTTTTTTTGATCTGGAACAGATCTAGGGGGTCGCATAAAAAAAATCAGATGGTCGAAAAATAAGGTCCACCCTAACGTGCAATCGTCTGCGGTTGACACGAGGGTTGGTTCAGTAAGCTTAATCGTTTTAATCTCTTTTCATACGACTTGTACATCGAGTGGGTTTCGAGAGATGACTATGTATCTATTGCTGGCCGAAATATGTACAATCGATGTTCACAGGTGTTACGGTACATTTGTTTGGATGGGTGTTCGTTCTTTGTAATAGCTGTATTTCGCAATTAGATTTCGATCCCATACTATGGATTGGTAACGTCTGTTTACAGGTGAGTTCGTTATGAATCTATTTACATTGTTTGTCTAAATACGTCGGATCCACTGCAATGTAGTCCATTTCTGTTCTAATATAGTAATAATGCGGGATGATAATTACTGTATGGCTTTTGGTTATTTCGTTATAACGCGGTATTGGATATAATTTGATCAAACGCCAATTTTTATTGCTTAAGATCGGGGTTTTTATGTAATAAATGAGTTTGCCGCCTCGTGTAAGAATTTTTACGGTGCCGATACCAACAAGTGTTTGAAAATTATCTTCGATCAGAGCAACGGGAGATTTTTGTAATCCTTGTTGTTCCATCTCTTTCAAATGTTGTATGAAGTCGCTCGGTTTTAACAGACGGGAGTGGATTATACCAGTTTTGCCAATATGCACCGCGGTTGTTAGAGTTTCCAGATCTAGTTCTAATTCGTCCATAAGTGAGTTTATTGCGAGAAGCCGAGTTTGCAAAGTGATTAACTCATTACTCCGGTTATACAGATTGAGGTTTTCTGCATGTATGCGTTGTAATGCTTCTACTTTTCGGTCATTTAATACAGCCTTAATAATTTTAGTTTGATTGGCGATAGTTGTACTCATTTCGTACTGGGTTTTAAACAATGCATCAAAGGTTTTTGTTTACAAGCTTTAAGTCGTCTTCATCCAATGTGCCAAATAAAGATTTCGAAATGCTACCGATTATGTTAACTAGTCCTCTTTTTGTCCTGGTTCCTAATAATATACGCAGATTATCTTTAGACAGCTTTATGTTTGTTAGTCGATTACGAAGAATGGAGATTTCATAGTTCTGCTTGCAAGTGTTGGCACACTGCTGTAGCGTACAGTCGAATAGATTCGTTATATCAGTATACCGTTTTTTGATAAAATCCGTGTTGATATTGGCAATTAACCCCCATTCCTGATTGTATAATTGGACATCCTTTTCCGTGTCTACAAATACGTCTAAATGTCCTAAACTGTCTCTACGAAGTGCTAGGGTTGTCTGTAGCGTCATTAACGCTATTGTTAGAAGTATCATCTGCAAAACGAAAGATACAGAGTTTTTGTCTATTTCCATGTACTTTAGCCGTATGAATGTCATTCATCTTTTTAGTGTAAGTCGGAGGAGAGGTACTGAGGATAGGATACGGTCCAAGCCACTCTGGTTCTAATTTGTTTTTTCTAACATTATCGTTGTGTAAAAACACATAGTCTCCGGTTTTGAATATAGGCTGTGTTCGAATAATGTTCTGGTTTGTTCTTTGCTGTGTTTTCTCTTTTGGCTTCTCTAGGTTGTAGCGCGCCCTGTTTATGTAAGTGTCATGCCGGTGTTTCCAATTTTTAAACAGTTCTTCCTGGGATAATAGCGGTGTATTTGCTATGGTCGAAGGTAGGTTTGCTTTGTGACCAAAGATTAGCTCAAATGGGGTGTGTCCAGTTGATTCGTGTATCGCGGTATTAAAACCCATGCAAACGAGTTGTAGATTTTCATCCCTCTCGTTATTCTTGTCACGCATGCAAGTTCTGATAAGGTTTAATCCTGTGCTGTGTGTTCTTTCCAAACTACCATTAGATTCTGGGTGAAATGCGGTTGTTTTAATATTTCTAATCTGAAACTGTGATTCGAATTCTTGCGTTAGCTTGCTGACAAAATTCGATCCCTGATCGGTTAGTATGTACTTCGGGGCCGAAAATATGTAAATGTAGTGTCGTAAGAGTTCGTCGATAATCGTCGTCGTGTTTATTGTTTTTAGGGGGATTAGTAATAAATATTTAGTCAGGACGTCTTGTATGGATAGAACGTATTTGTTATGTCTATTAGTGGGTGTCAGTGGTCCGAGTATGTCCATCGCTATTTTGTCGTTCGGTGCGCAGGATGTATCGGGTACAACTGCAAGTTCTTTGCTACGAATTCTAATTAATTTTTCTCTTTGACAGGATTCGCAACTTTTTACAAACTCTACCACATCCCTTTCCATATTGGTCCAGATGGCTTTCTCTTGTACTCGTTTTAAGGTTTTGTTTTCTCCAAAATGCTGTGCCATATTGCTGTTATGACATTCTTTTATTAATTGTAAGCGTTCCTCTCTACTTAATTCCATAGAGTTTTCCGAAAAGATAATCTCAATTTGATCCGAGCACCTGTAGCCTATATAACTAAGGATTTGTCGTAGCTCCAGAAGTTCTATGAATCTAATTGGTTCGGGTAAGTATACTTTCAAAATAGTGTGACGTAGTTCTAGTGTTTTGCACGATTTTATCTAATTTTACTAATCAGCTTAGAGGGTTATAAGGACCTAACATATCTTTGTGAAGCGGTTTCCAAATTTTGCCAACGGGATTTGTTCAAAATCTTTTCGTTCGCCTCGGCACGCGACTGCACGGCAATTGTAGTTGAATTTTCTTATAACGCTTCTTGCCCGATACACCTGGGTCTCGGCATAAGAACCAACAGCCACGGTAGTTTTTCTGCCTTGCACCGTGCTCAGCTGTTAGCGTTCGATGCCGAAATCCAGGTGAACGACCACGATTGTAAACCGCTCGGCGGAGCGTGTGCCGCTGCGTAACTGTCTCGCGGGCCATCATTCCTACTTTTCATATGCCAAATTCACTGCCTATTTTCCATTGTCTCCTTAGACGCACCGGCCGTTAGGGCATTGCCCTCATGCGCTAACAAACGGTCGGTGCTGTCGTCCTTGCAATTTCAAACTTCCCACTCCTTATCCTGTCCTAACCGATGGCCCAAAAGCAGTATAAATAGGCCGACGACAAGCGCTCGCTTCTTCTTGTCTCTCCTTGTCTTATACGCGATTCACTGCGTTCACGATCGACTGATCACGCGATTCTTACAAGTTTTTCTAAACTTCTGTGGGCTACACAGAAGTGTTTTTCTTCGTACACTCGCGGGCTTCGCGACTGTTCATCATGCTTCTCTCACATCATCTCTTTCACTTCTATTCTTTCCGTTCACATCTATACCTATTTATCTGTACATTTCACATCTGTATATATTTCTGTCAATATAGTATTTATTTTCGTACGTATCTCTACACCTTTCTTCACCGTACACTAATCTACCTCAAGCTACCTTTCTCTCTATATACCTAATTCTCTGTCCTGTTCATCCTCATCGTTTCTCTGTTTCCACGTCGTGGAAACTTCCAAAACCACACGGCTAGATCTCTCACATTTTGGTCCTTCGAGCCGGATACTTTCCTATTTCCATCCTCGCCATGGACAGTTTCGTGGCAAAGCAACACCAATTATCGTGTCAAATGTCGACGACTGTCGACAACTTCAAGAAGCTGAGTCCAGACCAACGAACCACGGGGATCATTCAATCCACCATCTCCACGCTGGACAAGGTGTTCGTTGAGTTCGAGACTCAGGACAAGCTGATCCGATCCTCAGCAACGACCGACGACCGCCAGGATGAATATTTCACCCTCGAATTCTTCGACGACGTCGAGGAGGAGTATATTCAACAGAAGGGGCTACTTCTGACTTGTCTGGCGGAAGCCAAGAAGACAGAAGCGGCGGCGACGGGCCCGTCCCCCGCTCCACCTGCGGCCTGCAAGACCGTGTACTCGTCGCAATCTGGATCGACGTCCAGCCACATATTGCGACATTCGTCACCGAGGATCGATCGCATCCTGTCGCTCCAAGGACATCGTGCCTAGTTCGTCCGAAGTAACGTCGAAACCGTCGCTTTCTTGTTCTGCTAGGGACAGAGGATACATACGGGATAGGCCATCGGCTGCGGTATTTTCTTTGCCCTTAGTATACTCGATCTCGTAAACGTATTCTTCCAAACGTAATCGCCAACGTAATAGTTTAGAGGATGGGTCTTTTACGCTAAATAACCACTTCAGAGCTTGGTGATCTGTCAAGATTTGAAATTTTTTTCCCAAGAGGTATTGTCTCAAACGTTTAACGGCCCAAACGATGGCTAACAATTCCTTTTCGGTAGTTGTGTAATTGATTTCCGCTTTGTTCAACGTTTGGCTAACGTAACAACAGGGATAGCCTTCTTGGGATAGGATTGCACCAAGTCCGATGTTTGAAGCGTCGGTTATTAGGGTGAAGGGTTTATCGAAGTCAGGATACGTAAGGATGGGGGATTCGCAAAGTTTTTGTTTCAGTATGTCGAACGATTTTTGTTGAGCGTCCGTCCAATAAAATTGTGTATCCTTCCGTGTTAATTCTGTCAGGGGTTTTGCAAGTTTGGCGAAGTTTCGAATAAACTTCCCATAATAGCTGGCAATGCCTAGAAAAGATTTTACATGTGTCGCAGATTTCGGTATGGCAAAGTCTCGCACTGCTTCGATCTTGTTTGGGTTCGGTTTTACTCCTTCCGCGGTTATAACATGATCTAGATATTCGAGTTCAGGTCTGAGAAATTCGCATTTCTCGGGCTGAAGCTTGAGTCCTAATTCCCTAAGCCTTTGGAAAATAGTTGCAAGATTTTTGTTGTGCTCTTCTATCGTCGAGCCGAATACAATAATGTCGTCCAGGTATACGAAACAGAGTTTGCCGACGAGTCCTCGGAAGGCGTTGTCTATCATTCTCTGGAAGGTAGCTGGAGCGTTTTTTAACCCGAACGGCATCCTTCGATATTGGAAGTGACCATGGTGGGTACTGAACGCGGTGTATCTTTTTGAATGTTTATCCAAGGGTATCTGATGGAACCCTGAATTGAGGTCTAACGCGGAAAAGAATTTCGACTTGCCTAATTGGTCTAAAATTTCGTCTATCGGTTGTAACCGTTCGACTGGCGTTCTGGTCGCCAGTCGGTTTTGAAAGCAAATATTTAAATTGATCGCGTATGCTACGTATCAAACGGATTAATCTGTAGATTCCACGGAAATTATTTAGAAACGAAATCTCTGAGACTCGAAAGGGTTAATGCATGGGGCCGGTTACTACCCCTCGTGTTCTTCGCGAACGGCAGTCGCGAAGGTGGTTCGTGCCTCCAGGCACTGGAAAGCGGAGGTGGTTTGGGCAGACTCAATAATCGAATAGCAATGAACTGGTAGACACGAGATTTATTTACCTGCTGTCGATTACAGTCTCATGTATCGCACCGCGTACGCAATACGCACTCTTAGATATCACAAGTTTACGGTAGCCATCAACAACGACGAGGCTTCGCGAGTGGTCACGAGCAACCAACGGAGCTATCTCGGAACGGACGCGTACTGTCTTGCGCTGCAAGACCGCTGAACGACCTAAGCGTTCGCACAATGAAATTATCCGGATGCTTTACGGACCGTACTATCCGTTAGATAATATAAATGTCGAGATCGACAGAAACTATAAACAGCGTCGCATCTATACGTGACGACGTATTTGCCCTATATTCGAGCTACGATCGACGCTTGGAATGTTTAGAAAAACGTTTGTCGCCGCGATGTAAACACGCGGATTACAACGACGCTTGGAACGCGCGAGTACGACGAACGAGCTCCTTGTTCGCTAACAAGGAACGACTCTACGCTGGTGTGGCCTTGGAATCTTATTCGCGACACTATGTTGATTTGTGGATGAGTCTGTATCTGATATTCCTATATTCATGACGAGCCGCGCGCGATGCTCTTATCGAGTCGATACGCGGACGAACGATTGAGGACCGGTAGCATCACTCCCGCAATCGGCTGAGTTTCCGGGGGAGCGAGAATGGCGACCTGTACTAGACCCCGACTGACCCGCGACACCTAAGAGTTCAGACCGCAGCACCGAGGTGGACTTGGAAAGATCTCCGGTGTTCGGTAAGCCAACCTTGATCGTACTTAATCCGATCGTTTTACATACGACGCGCCAACAGCAGTAACAGAAATTGGCCCAGCCGAATTACTCCGGGTGAGAACAACCGCTGACTGCCGTCAGATGCTCACACGCTCGTCGAGAAACATCTTTGGGTCAGGCAGTGCGTAGCCCTGGTCCTCGCCTCCGATATCGCAACGAGAATGTGAGTTATAATGGATCGAGGATTTCGATCACTTTCGACGCGACGACCAACGACGTAGGAACAGCCGAACGTCCCAGCCGGTAAACCGGGTGGCAACGACTTCTGTCTACTCGTCAGAACCTCGCAAACACGCACAGAAACATCTTCGGATCAGGCAGAGCTTAGCCCGGGTCTTCACCTCCGATATCTGCACGAGGATGCGAGTTTATACGGACTAAATGCAAAACGACGATTTTGAATTTATGTTACGTAACGGCTCGATGCTTACCTCTTCAGATAATATTGACCTCCAAATAGAAATATGATGCGTAATATTTACAACGGCTCGGTAGCCGTGATAGGAAATAAATGTTCTACTTTGAATTCTGATTACCTGTTAGACTCTCAATTGAAATGATATTATAATTCCGCGGAACACGTTTCGTGAGCGGGCGTACGGTAGATTCAGTTTCACTTTCTCAAAATTTTAATATTTATCTACGTGACTCTACGTGGAACAGCCAGAAAACGGTCTCGAGCGCCGATTCAAGCTGTGCCACAGTGCGGTTTGCACTATCGACTCCTCGGTTTGAGGCGCGTAGTTCGCGAAGATATCTTGAACGGTTTGCCTGTTGTAACGAATCTACCGTGTTTCGCCACCGGACCGCTCGCGAGACGTGTCGACTCGACCGATTCCAAACGTAGAGTGTCGGATCGCGCTCCTGCATCGACCTCCTTCGATCGCACGAGAGGGGATCGATGCGCGCGCATCTTAGCCGCGTGGGGGAATACGTGCTCTCTCACTTAGAACAGGATAGCCTGTGCGCGTCTACGCTATGGTGGGGCGCAGCGGTACGCAGCGGGTCTGCTGTATAGATATCTATATATACCCATACATATATATATACGTATGTACATCTACACGCGATCGATATCCGCGAATATCGATTGCTCGATGCGCCGCCGAATCTTTATATGTAACGATACGGTTACACGGTTGTAGCGGATAGGCGTCCTGATCTGTCTCCTGATTTAGGCGTCTAAAATCGATAAATAATCTCCATTTACGGTTTCCTAATTTGTCGGGCTTCTTAGGCACGATCCAAATTGGTGAATTATAAGGCGAATCTGATTCTTCAATAATTCGATCTAGCATTTCTTTAACTTGTCTGTCTACTTCAGCTTTGTGTACCTCTGGCGGCCTTTATGATTTTACGTTGATGGGTCGATGTGTTTTCAATTCAACTATGTGTTTAGTTAGAGATGTACAGGGTAAATCCTCATCTTCAAAAGAGAACACGTCGTTGTAAGAGAATAATATTTTCTCTAAACCTGATTTCAACATTGGATCTATGTGTTGTGACGTTGCCCTTTTTCGGCGCTTCTTCCGCGGGCGAAAAATAGGGGCAATTCCGGGATTTTACAGGCACTGAGACGGTGCCTCGGCCGGCCGTACGGACGAGGTCCTCCCGGCACAAAACGCGATTCGAAAACTCGATAGCGATACTAGCGGACAATGTACGGGCGCCAGGTATCGGAAGGATACTACGCGAAACGAGACGAATTCCTACACGCGGAGAATCGAAACGAGAATTTCCGTTATCGAGGTTCGAGGTACGTTACGCGACTCGCGATGGGTCAGAGGTTCGGACGCAGGAAGGACGGGGACGGCCCTTACGGCAGGGCGGATCTCGCAGGTTGAGAAACGACAGTTCAGTTTGTCTCGAGAGTAATTTTAATCGGTGTCCGTGGTTACAAAAAGAGTGGCCACGAGGTCACGACCCGAGAGCCCGCGCTCTTCATACAAAGAAACGAAAAGGTGGAGGTTCGCAGCGCGGGGTTGTCAATTTTCTTAGTTCTGCGAAACTACGGTAAGACGGTAGATTAGACGAAATTATCGTATAAGAATTCGCAAACGCAGATGAACGGCGCGATTACAATTTGACTGTCGCGAGGACTCCCGAAGCGGAACGAAACCAGCGTGCGACGGCGCGCGATGTTCTATCTCGCTCGCTCGCACGAGCGCGCTATAACTGGCGTCGCCATCCTACCCGACCGAGATCTACGAAACGGATGATCCGAAAGCCGCGAAAACTACACTCACTCTCTCGACGCGACTCCTCTGAGGAAAACTTCTTTTTGGTGGCGAAAGCGAAATACAAACTCTTCTCAAAACACCGGTAATCGGCGTGAGGCGTGAATGCGAGGCGAAACGCGCCTCGGCACGTACGAAATCGAGGACGAGACGGGAAGCGTATCGTCCTCACGCGAAACAATATGAATCACTACGCGAAACAATATGAACCACTACGCGAAATACACAACGGGAAGGATCACTGAGTCGACTTACCGCCTCTCCTGGACGCTATTCCTCCGCTACCTCGGTGCGTCGGCACTACTTTCGGATCTTTAGGGAAATTTAACGCGAGAAGCGAGATTTCGGAACTTTCCGTACGAGAACCGGCACGACAGTGATCCTTCGCGGTGATCCTAACGGCGATCTACCCGGCAATCCCCACCCTACTTATTATTGGGTTTTCCTAATTGGCTGGTCTCGCACGCAACATATTTAATTGTGGGTTCCCACGGATGTTCCCTGGCCCTGGACGACATCCGAATTTCCGTTAACGATCGCCTCTCGGCGAACGGGGCGCGTCCAAGACGATCCCAGCGCGCTTCCACACCACCCTCGCATATGGAACCCCTTCCCGCGGGGTGAGACGGCAGCAGAACCTTCTTGGTGGAGTTCCTTGTGAGGAAAGTCCGGTGTTGTGGGGGTTCGAGGCCTGTGTCGTCTCCGGGCCGTTCGACCCGTGTGCGTTGTCGGCCCTTTTTCATAACCCGTGCACGGGACGTTTTGGTGGGCCAGTAAGTCGCGGCGATGGAATCCCACGAATCTAGTGTATTCACTAGGTTCTATCTTCGCTTTATACAAGCGGAATAGCTGCTACGTCAATCAAGGCAACTACCTCTTGATGACAAAATTCCGTCTCGTCCATGTTGTCAGGGACAGAGATCGGTCTCCGGACGGACTCGCGTTTTCGTGCGCGGGGGTACGTAATCCAGGCATATCAGCTCCAATCGTTGGAAGGGAAAGCTCCTCCATATGAAAGTTGCTATTGATAGTCGCCGGCCATCCTCCCTGTGCATTACCGTTGACTTGGGTATAGCACAATCCTCTAGCGGTAGGAGTTCGCTCCCGCTTTAATCCAAATAAACCCACAATGTTACACTGTGAGCTCCCAAGAGCCACGCTACTTCTAACGGGCCCGTTTATGGTGGATATCCGGTTCCTGTTCTGCTCAGCGGGAGTAGTTCCAGCCACTTGAGCGACGGTCCAGCCGATTGCCGCAGAATTGCTTCCATGCTCCGGTCTTCCAATCCTCGTCTTGTACTTTTCAGACAATTGTTGAAGATGGCCAGAGACTCGGGCGGTCAATTCAGGACACCAGCGCAGCCTTCCTGACATTCCATCATTGTCAGGGAATTCAAAGTAGGTGATAGCTTGTAACCCCTCCGGGTTCAGCCTCTCAACCTGACTTCTGAAACCAAGTAAGTTCATATTTGGCACGTTATTTAACGGGTAAGACCCCTCAGGCAGTGGGTTCCATGCCTGGAATCGTCTTGTCTCGTTTTGATGTCGCGTTTCCATAACTAGCCGAGATGTTACGTAAGGGGACACATAGCATTCATATTTATTATGGTCTTGTGCTGTCAGTCTCCCAAAACTACCCGAAGGTATGTAGTCCTGTTGTGGTCTAGCTCCATCAGCGGGTACCTTGGGAATTGGAACCTGTGGTATTCCAATGTCAGGTACGTTAATCTTTACCATATCTCCTTGGGGTGTTGTGGAGTTGGCGATCAACTTATAATATTCGGCGATTGGCGCCGGAATAACCATGTCCTCCGGAACAAGGTTAACCCTTTGCGGACCGAGCGCTCTTCATCGTTAGGTTCCAGCAGGTCCGCGCTGGATTCGCAAGTGGGTACCGGCCGGTCCGCACAGATTTCACTAGTCGCTTATCCGCTCGGTTGCGTTTACTTTGGAAAACATTTATGACCTTACTAACGTAACGTACTTATGAATTAGTAGGCATGAAAAATAAAATTGTAAAATTTTTTAAACATTATTTTTTATTGTTTACAGCTTATAATTGACCATTGTATGATACAGTTTGAAGCATTCTCCCACATGCAATCCCGGTTTTCTGTCGCAGGTTTCGCATATACACGAAGTTTCTTTTTTACCACCTGGAACTTTTCGGTTAGAACAAACTGCACAATCCTTGTGTTTATGCTGGGGATGCAGTGTAATTATATGAATCCAACAATGGATTCATCTACAGAGATATTCTGTGCTGGTACCAAATGATGTCTGAATTTTTTGTCCAAATAGTTAAGAAAATGGCAACTGTATCCACAGAAATTCTTTCCTTATTGCCCGTTTGCGGCGTGGTTTCTAAATGCATTGCCCAATATATTTGTAGAAATCGTTGACGTTTAAAAATATTATTATAAAGTGGAATGTATGCGTGGAACTTTTTGCTCCAATAATCTTTGATGTCATGCAGGGGCATCAATCTCATGTTGATAATTACACCAAGAAATGCACTTAATTCACTAACAGTAACCTCATACCAATTATGCGATAATGAGTGCACAGAGACTTCACGGACGCCAATTATTTTTTGAGCATATAAATTTGTTTCTGCCGCTATTTTACTAACAAGCTCATCCGTAAAAAATAATGAAAAAAACTGCAGAGGTGTATTGCAATCACTCGGAACTTGTGGCCCTTTTACCTTGTCTCCCGTAGAAAATTCGACGGAACTGGAATAGGTGTCATTTTCAGTGACATTTTGCCAATCGCTGTGTTTTGGTCCGTTTCATTATTACTTTCAGATGTATCATCAATTCTGTGTATACGTCTGCTTCGTCTGAATGTAACCACGTCCTCTGAATCTTCACTACTTTCGATTTCAGATGCACATATTCTTTGAAATTGTTCTTCTATGTCGCCCAAACAATCACTATCATCACTTTCAAATTCATTATCACGCACTGTTGTACGTTGACTCTATCGTTTAGCCATATTCTTTACAAAAAAAAATTATTTTATAGAAATGTAGGAATTGAAAAGGTTTTCTAGTTGTGCTACGACTTCGAACTATACACCACGATGGGTTTGAAAAGACTAAAACTAAGCCCTTAATTTCCAGATGCATGGCCCATTTCAGATATGCTACACTGTAACTCTTATCTTATCTCATTCGGATTAAGACTGAAACATAGTCGGGTGAAACTTGATACAGAATGCGGCAGAACACAAAGTGATGTCGAGGCACACTCGACATAGGACGCGCCAAAACGAAAAGCGATGTCGAGTTACACTCGACATAGGACCGTAAAGGGTTAAGCGGTGACTCCTCATCATCATAGCGGTTTTCCGCATTTATAGTACGCACATGGTCAATGACGACGGCGTTCAGTATGCTGGTATAGGTGTGTATGAAGGCACAGAATGGCACTTCTCTTCTAAGACGGAGGTTTTCCACCTCAAGGTCACCATATACTCGTTCGCAGAGTAGCGGAAAGGTAGAAAAATCCGCATTCTGGGAGTACACCCGTGTTACGGGTTGAGTGCCTGTATAGGGGCCCTCCTGCCATAGGGGCTCATCTCGCAGGTGTTCCTTGCTAGCCTTCGTGGGGTCTTGGGGTCACTTCAGGAGGATCAGAGATAACTGCTGGCCTACCTTGTTGTTTTCCATCTTTGGAAGGTGGTTTTCCATCCTTCTTAAAGCTTCGTGGTCGGTTGGTCGGTTTTCCTGGACCAGCGGATTTTTGCGAAGGAGGTTCGGGTTCATCAGCCCAATTCTTAGTTAGTGGCGCGTCATTATACTTACGCATGTTGTAAGCATACATTCTTCGTGCATTTCGGATCATCGCGGGTACTCCAGCGGAATTGGTTTCAGCTACCTTCTGGTATTGCATAGTTGTTGCAAATAAGTAAACGTTTTATTCGTTTTGCCTAAACATATGGCGAGATATGAAAATTTTGGCATTGATTCGCGTAATGCCCTATCTTTCCGCATCGGTTACATTTTACTGGCATGTGTTGTCTAAACGGATTGGTTCCTACTGGGCTTTCGAACGGTTTCGTTACAGTCCTCATTGCAGGTTTAAAATTTATTGGCCGTTCTGTTTGTTCGGTCCAAATCCTATCGGTCGTATGTCTATGATTCGCAGGACGGTCTGCGTGTCCGCCCCAGGTTCTATTGGTTGTTGATCTGTTAATTGCGCGCCTGTTTCTGGATTCCCGCTCCCAAGTTTCGGTTTCTAACGCGTACCCTTGTGCTTCCGAGATATTACTTGGTTTGTGTGGGTAAACTAACACGGCGAGTTCATAACGCAAACTTTTAACGTACATTCTAACCACTTCTCTATCTATAACACTAAGAGCCATTTGCCTCATAGCAGGTATTGAATGCTCGTTTTGTACCGCGTACCTATATTCGTTAAGTAGTTGCCTAAAGCGAAGGGTATAATTTATCACGCATTCTGTTCTTCCTTGGACTATGGCGTATAATTTTTCTGTCGCGACGTCCGGTGAGACAGATGGACACACGTATGTTCGTAATGCCTCGTACAAGTCGTCGTACGTGTTTCTCTGCAAGTGCTGAATACTTCTTTGCGCCTGATCGATAATTCTAGTGGTAACGATGATATCGAGTAGAATATTCGGTTCATAACAACGAGATTTAGCGCGCTTAGCCGTACGTATGAAATCATCGACCCCGAAGTCGTCTCGTCCCCGAAGAGGCTTTACCGTGTCGATTAAATCTTTGCCACTTTTGAACTGGAATTCTTCATACCTTGATTCTATGTTGTCGCTAACCTGATTGTCCTGATGTCGGAATATACCCGGTGGGGCTAGTCGGGAGTAGGTTTTGAAGTATTCGTCTTCATTGTCCTGTATTTGTTTGTCCGCGGGAGGTGCACTGGTGGCACCGTGTGTAGTGGTAGCGTCGTCGTCCGTGAGCAGTGGTTTCAATATCCTATGAATGCTCGACATTTCCTCTTTCCTCTTGTTATTCTCGGCTACCAATACCGCGAGGGTTTTCGAAGTCTTTTCTTGTTGCGTACTCAGAGTTTGGACAGACTGAGTGAGTGCCTTGATGGCTTCCTCAACGGAGGTGGACATCGACAACGCAAAGATGTGAATCTTTAGAAAATACACGTGATGGATAAATCATCAATCTAGCGGACAGGATTCCTAAAACATCCTACTTTTCGTTTTCAAGAAACAGTTAGCAATATTAGCTTAACTTCTCTCGGCCAGCCCTGCCGTGCCGTGGTACACTCACACCATTCGTCCGCGGGGCCCCTAACTACTCCCAAAATAAGCAAAAGTATGATCTATTTGTAGTCAAGTGCGCTGGGTAAAGGGTAAATCTAGTGCGCTTGACTAGAGAGAAATCATACTTTTGCGTTCTTTAGCCGCAGTTTCGGATATTCGACAGCATGTTGCTTGCACTCACACATCGCTCGGTCGGCGTGTACGTGTGCTAACGGCGATTGCAAGGGTCCGCGAAGATTCTAAATACGCCTAAAAAAAGTAAAAGCACTACTGAAAATGGAAAGATAGGATTATTGGTGGAAGATTTTGCAAGGATATGGTTAACAAATAATGTAGACTAGTTACATTTTAATAATAAAATATTATTAAATTTTTATTATATTTATATTTCTTTATATATTATTGTATTATCTTTAATAAATATAGAAAACATTATGGGCTTGGCCGCCGCCGCCCCTGCGGTTATCGCCGCAGCCACAGTCGGCCCTCCTCCGATCCGCGTCGCGGCCGCCATCTGTCCGCCTGCGGCCGCCTTCTCTTCGCCTGCGGTCATCGTGGTCGCCCTCTCTCCATCTGCGGTCGCCGTGACCGCCATCTCTGCGCCACTGGTCGCCGCGGCCGCCATCCCTCCTCCCACGGTGGCGGTTTCACCGGCCACCGCGGCCGTAAAGCATGCGGCGCACCGCTTTCAGGATACTCGAGTTCTATAATACATAAATAAGAAATAGGTAAAGCACGCACCAAAAATGACAATTATTTTATAAATGTTCCGAACAATTTTTAGTAAAATCGATATAACTCACCATTGACGCGGCAGAGTGGCCCTCTGCCGCTACTGCCGCTAATGCTCTTGGTGAGGTCTGAGAAAATAACATAAAGAATATTTACAATTTGTTTAGAGTACTTGGTACGCGAAAACATGCTACAGTAAATCTTCTATAAACGCATAAGCCTCGGGGGGATAGTTATGCGTTTATCTGTGACGGGTAGCTGTTTTTTGAGCTTCTAAGGCCGAGCCGAACGTAGAGAAGGACAGCGCGTGTAAAGCGAGACCACGTGCGGGCCTTTGAGTTGGATCCGCGACTGCGACTCTCCGCGTCTCTTCCTTTCCCATACGCTATCCTTTCTTGCGCCCGAAACGTTCATCGACATTTAAACCACTAAATACTACATCAGTATTTACACAGTTGAAATCATATCGTGTTTGGTCTTTTTTTAACCCTATGTCTACCGTAAAAAAAAATTTCATTATCTACCGTACTGGGTCCAATGGACCCGTGTACAATATACGGTATATTTATTCACTTTGAACTTACATATTTAATAATTTTACAAGTAATATCTTTGTATTACGTATTTTTGCAGTAGGTACATAATTTATAATCTTATATATTATTATATATTATATATTAGTATATATGTATATAAAATAAAATTTGCATTTCGCTTACTCATTTGTATATTGTTGAAGTAAATGTTGCAAAATACTTTTATTAAATACAGTTATTGCAGAATATTTTAGAATGTTCGCCACATACATATCGTTTACATTTTTGACAAGTTGTTCTAGTTTTTCTATCCTTTTTAGATGGACACACGCTGCATCGATTTTTCTTTTTTGGTGGTTCATGTGAACTACTAGTGGAAGCTTCTACTTCTTCTAATCTTCTTTTCTTTTTACGCACCTGAGCTAGTTCCTTTCCTAATTCCATTATAAAATTTCGCCTTTTCCGTAACTTTTTGTTACAATTTCTGTTCAGAGATAACCACACTATATATGCATTCATAACAGTAATATCTATCATATTATAAAACACGGTCATTGGCCATCTTCTTGTCATTCTTCTTACGCTATATGCTCTGGTCATTTGGCCCATAGTGTCGACACCACTTTTAGTTTTATTGTAGTCTAGAATAACCTCGGGTTTCTTTTTTGCAGTATTATCCACTTTTTTGTCATCATGCAGTGTACTTAGTAATGTTACAATTTTTCCTTTTTTTGGGCAGTATGAAAGAATCATTCTATCATTTTGAAACCCAAACATTGTGGAATAAGTCTCGCGATTTTTGGCATTTGTGAAAGAAGTAGGTAAATGGGATTTATTTTTGCGAATTGTTCCAACCATAGTTAAGTTTTTAGAGAGTAAATAGCTTCCAAGAGAATATGAGGTGAAAAAGTTATCGCATGTAATATTACGTCCAGATTTTTCTATGTTTTCTACTAGCCTTTTAACTACATTTTCGCCTTGATTTTTTTCTCTCGTTTCACCAACATTTCCGGTATAGACTTCTAATTTCCACGCATACAACGTAACGCTGTCGCAAATTGCCCAAAATTTGATTCCATATCTGCCCGGTTGAACGCCGGACCGATAACGAACCGTCGCGCCTAGAACCGGTAGAGTCGCGCCTCGCCCGTCTTAGTATTACGCCAGCCAGCGACCAGTACAGTCCAGCCACGCATTGTTGGCGCTGTAAACAGCGCGGCCACCAGCGTTTCAACTGCCGAAATACGCCCCGGGGATTCTACTCGCAATGCGGCCGCGACGACGTGCTCACGCGCGATTGTCATCCACCGGGAAACGGCCACCGGGAACCGCCGCAGACGGACGACCGCCGGTCCCCGCGATAAAATACACGCCGCGCCCGCTACTACCGATTCGGATTCTCGGGCGAGAAATCGATGCGCTGCTCGACACCGGGGCACAGCTGTCTTGTATCAACGGGGAAGTACAGGAATGGGCCCGCGGCGCAGGTCTCCGACCGCAGAAGGTCTCAAACCTCGTCGGTCTCGCCGATGGATCCGACGCCGACATTACTTGCGTCCTCCGCCTGCCATTCCACGCCTTGGGAAAGGAATGGACCCATGAATTTACCATCCTGCCGAACATGGGCGTACCGGTGCTCTTGGGCATCCAGGCGATCGCAGCATTCCAGATACCGCTCCAGCCGTCGCCTCCTGTCCCACATCGTGTCTCGCTGAACCATGCCTGCAAACAGGCCTCCGTTTACCGCGGGAAACAGAGCAGCGCCACCTCCGGAACTTCCTGGCCGCAGAGATGGAGAAATTCGAGACCGTGACCAGGCGAACTCGATTAATCCAGCATAAAATCAAATTAATCGACGACACACCGCTTAAACAACGTTACCGGCCCCGAAATCCGGCCATGCAAGCAATCATCGACGAGGAGGTCGGAAAAGTGCTGCAAGACGGGGTCATCGAGCCCTTCAGCAGCCCTTGGAGCTCGCCCGTCGTCGTCGTCAAGAAGAAGGACGGTCGACCGCGCTTTCCGGATTTCCGGAAACTCAATGAGCGATCGGAGAAAGATGCTTATCCGTTGCCGCACATCCAGGCAACCCTCGACAAGTGGGTTGCCCGAGGGCGGGACGGAGCGGCCCCCTGGGTCGAACCGTCCAGGCTCTCGGGTCGCCTCCACCGGGGCCGGACGAGGGAGCGTGGTGTCCGGCCGCGCCGGCGGAAAGTCCGAGAGCTCTCGGGCCAACCGCCGTGCGCGCTGGGCGCCTTACGTCACTGATGACGATGCCGCGGTGGGCTCTTCTGCCTCTGTGCCGGGTGCTCCTGGCCGGGTGGGGGGCCCCGGCGGTATCGGCATTGGCGGCCCCACACGCGGACCATGGGTTGACCTCGGCACTCGCTACTCCGTTAAAGGGGCGGGGAGTGTCGTGGGCGACCCGGGCCCGTCAGTATCGGCGGTGGGGGGCGTGGAGTCGGGCAGGGAGCCCGCTCCGACCCCCCCCTCCGTCGGCTCAGGCGGACGACGGACGGTGGTCGGCAGCCAGGGGAGTGGGAGTCGTGGGTGTCGTAAAGACGCCACTCCACTGGTTGCGGAGTTTGCCCTTGGGGTTAGGGCATTAAGCGTCGGGGAGATCCTCCAAACCTTCCTTGAGAAGGTGCGGGGGGTTGAAGACACGGCGCTTAAGAGCCACAACCTCAAGGGCACCAGCGTCCGAGATTTCAAGGGGGCGGCAAGGTATGCCGAGGCAGCGTTCATGGAAGTGCTGCGGCGGGGTGAGTCAAACCCCCCCAGCATCGTGGACGCTGCCTCGGCAATGGCCTCTTCGGCGGCTCCCGCCGCATCTGTGGCTCTCCAGATGGAGAACTGCAGTTTGCGGCGTGAGCTGGCGGAGATGCGCGCCACGGTTCGGGCCATCAGAGCGGAGATGATGGCCATGAAGAGGTTGGAGTCCGAAAGGACCACCACTCTTCATGTGCCTGATTCCGCTCGGATGGCAGCCGAATCGGAGGCGCTTTTAATGCCTCCTCCTCCGGCTCCAGTGCCGATGGAGGACGAGCCGGCGGTGTTGGGGGGGGGGGGGGGGGGGGGGAGGTGGCACTTAAGCCCTTCCCCCATGTTAAGGGGATCACCAGGCCACCACTGGTGAGGGACCCTGGAGCGGCCGCTCCCTCCTTAGAGGAGATTATGGCCGGCCTTGGCGTCATGCTTGACGCCAAGCTTTCCCCTCTGAGGGAGGAGCAGGCCGCCCTTTGGAGGGCCGTGAATGGGGGGAGAGGTGGTGGGGATGGGGCTCGCAAGAACCCTCCCCCCCCGCCACCCCCACCCGCGCCCGGTCCTTCTGGATCTTCTTCTTCCCCCGTAGGGAAGAAGAAGAAAAAAAAGAAGAAAAAGAAGAAGAAGGGGAAGGGGACGGGCGAGGGTCCGCCCAATCGCCCCCCTTCTCCTGAACCTAATCCCCCCCCTGCCCCTGCACCTGGGGGTGGGAAGGAGAAAGCGGGGGGGAAGCCCAACTCTTGGGCCAAGGTGGTGGGGCGTAAGAAGGGGGGGAGCAAGAAGCCGGCGGGGCCGGCTCCCCCCCCTAACCCTAAGCCTAAGCCCAGGGGCAAGGGCAAGGTGCCCACCCCTCCAAAGACCGCGGCCATATCGGTCACGGTCTTGGAGGGGTCGCAGGCGACCCTCTCGGGCGCGATGGCTGCCGTTAAGGCGGCCATCGACCCGCGGAGTCTCGGCATCCCGGAGATGGATGTCCGCCGCTCCGTTACCGGGGGACTGCTTATCGAGGTCCCCGGTAAGGACGGCGAGGCGAAGGCGGATCTCCTCGCCGCGCGGATGGCCGAGATTCTGCGCCCGATGGGGGTGCGAGTCGCCCGGCCCACAAAGAGCGCAGAGTTGCGCCTACGTGGGCTGGACGACTCCGTCACCCCCGACGAGGTCCGTGCTGCGGTGGCTGCCGCCACGCAGTGCCCACCACAGTCCGTCCGGGTTGGGAACATTAAGTCCTCGACCGGCGGCTTGGGCACTGCGTGGGTGCAATGCCCGGCAGCTGCGGCGAGGGTCCTTGCGGGGGCAGGCAAGGTCCGGGTGGGGTGGTCCACCGCCCGGGTGGAAGTGCTGGCCGCTCGTCCCCTGCAGTGCTTCCGCTGCCTGGTAGTTGGCCACGTTAGGCAGCGGTGCACCAGCGAGGTGGACCGTAGCGGCCAGTGCTACCGGTGCGGTGAGGCCGGCCACCGGGCCAAGGACTGTGGGGCGCCCGTGAAATGCGCAATTTGCGCGGAGCTCGGGCGCCCATCCGGCCATAAGGCCGGCAGTCGGGCCTGCCCCCCGGTCCCCAAGAGGAAAAAAGGGGGGGGGGGGGAGCAAGGGGGCTCCCAAAGGGAGTGGAGGAAAGGAGGGGGGTGATCCACCCCCTCCACCCCCCACCCCCGAGGTAGAGACGCCCTCCGGCGGAAAGAGGAGGAGAAACGAGTCTGCTCCTCCGCCGGAGGCAACGGACACGGAGATGGAGGTTGTGCCGCCTCCATCTCTGGCGTCCCCAGTATTGGGGACCAGGCCGGGAACCAAGGGGCCCACCAATGCCCCATAGGTTCCCGGTGACGACGGTCAACCTCGGCCGCTCGCGCAGGGCCCTGGATCTTTTATTCCAGGGCCTTGCGGAGCGGGGGGTCGGGTTGGCCGTGGTCACGGAGCCCTATAGGGTCCCTGAAACCCCCCCCCCTTGGGTTGGGGACCTTGAGGGCTCCGTGGCCATATGGGCCCGCATGGGCCGGGATTGTCCCCCCTGCTCCGTGGTCGAACGGGGCAGGGGGATGCTGGCGGTAAAATGGGGAGAGCTTCTGGCTATCGGTTGCTACGTCTCGCCCAACAGCGGCCACACCGCATTTGGAGATTATCTGGACAGGCTTGAGGCCTTGATCAGGCCACATTTAGCCGGTCCGGTGTTGGTCCTGGGGGACTTCAATGCGAAGTCCACCATGTGGGGAAACCCCAGGACCAACCTCCGCGGTGAGGCCCTGGAGGAATGGTCGGGGGGATTGGACCTCCGGTTATTGAACCGGGGGTCCGAACCCACGTGCGTGCGATGGAACGGGTGGTCCATAATCGATTTGGTTTGGGCCACCCCGTCCGCCGTACGCCGTGTGTCTGCCTGGCGAGTGGATACAGGGTGGGAGACCCTGTCGGACCACCTCCATGTTACGATGGAGGTGGTCCCCGCTCGCTGGGCGGACATACCCCCCGAGGCGAGACCAAGCGGCCGATCAGCGCCCCCTGTGAGATGGGCGCTGAAAAAGCTAGACAAGGACGCGCTCTTGGCGGCGGCCCTCGCGCTTACCTGGACTAGTTCTGGGGAGCACGGGGTGGACGAGGGGGCTGACCGGCTCCGGGGCATTTTACAGTCGGCATGCGATGCCGGTATGCCCCGGACCGGTAACTGCCCCCAGCGGAATTGGTGGTCGGGCGAAATAGCGGACCTCAGGGTACACTGTGTCCGCGCCCGGCGCCAATACACCCGTGCTCGTCGCCGCCACTTTAGGGGTGGGACAGACGGTACAGGGAGGCCCAGATGGCCCTTCAAAGGGCCATCAAAGCCGCCAAGGCCAGGGCCTGGGAGGAGCTCCTGGGGTCCTTAGACGAGGACGCCTGGGGGCGTCCATACAAGGTGGTGCTGCGTAAGCTCCGCCCTGCGACGCCCCCGTTAACGGAGCTTCTGGATCCCGAATTTCTGGGGCGGGTCACGTCCACGCTCTTTCCCCCTGCTGGGGGGAGAGGCGTGTCGGTGACTCCGCCCCCTATGCCGGCGTTCGACGTCGGCAGATTCGGGATCCGGGAGGAAGAAATCTCCCAGGCAGCCCGGAGGATAAGGGATGGGGGCTACAAGGCCCCCGGTCCCGACGGTGTCCCCGGGCTTATCCTGGAAAAGCTGTTGAGCGTCCTTGCCCCGGTCTTGGTACAGGTGATGAACACCTGTCTGAGCCGGGGAGCTTTCCCCAAGTGCTGGAAGTCTGCCAGGCTCGTCCTCCTCCAGAAGGAGGGCAAGCCAGCTGATTCTCCCTCGGCGTACCGGCCGTTGTGTCTCCTCGACGAGGCGGGGAAATTCTTTGAGAAGATCCTCGCCGACCGCCTCGTCGAGCACCTGTCGCTGGGTGGTCCCGATCTAAGCGACAGCCAATTCGGCTTTCGGAGGGGGCGTTCCACGGTTGATGCGATCAACCGTGTCGCTACCCTCCGGAGCCAGGCTGTCGCTTCGGGCAGGGTGTTGTTGGCGGTGAGTTTAGACATCACCAACGCCTTCAACACCCTGCCCTGGGACGAGGTACAGAGGGCGCTGGAACACTTCCAAGTGCCCCTCTACCTCCGAGTAGTGATACGGGACTACCTAAGTGACAGGTGGTTCGAGTACCCAGGCCGGTACGGGGTTAGGATGAGGGAGCGGATGACCCGGGGGGTTCCGCAGGGGTCGGTTCTAGGACCGCTCCTGTGGAGCCTCGCTTACGACCGGGTCGTCCGGGCTTGCCTTCCCCTCGGCGCCACCGTCGTCTGCTATGCAGACGACACTCTGGTGGTGACCGAGGCGGAAACGTGGTTGAGGACACGCAGCCTGGCAGAGGCCACAGTGGACTGCGTTGTTGCCCGGATCCGGGATATGGGGCTAGAGGTGTCTGCCGGCAAAACCGAGGCGATGTGGTTACACGCATTGCCTCGGGGCCGGCGGCCCCCTTCCCCACTATGGATCCGGGTTGGCGGAGCCGCCGTCGAGATCAGGCAGGAGATGAAATATCTCGGCCTGATTCTCGACAGTCGCTGGTGCTTCGAAGATCACTTCGCGAGCCTGGCCCCCCGAGTAGAGAGGGTAGAGGTCGCCCTTGGGCGACTTCTGCCTAATCTCGGGGGGCCCGAAGTCAAGGTCCGCCGCCTCTACGCGGGGGTGGTTTGGTCTAAGCTCCTTTATGGAGCCCCCGTATGGGCCCCGCAGCTTACGGCCGGCTGCCGCTCTGAGATGCTGTTAAATCGCATCCAGCGGCGGCTGGCTGTGCGGGCCATACGGGGGTACCGAACCATCTCCGGTGAGGCGGCGCAACTCCTTGCCGGTTTTCCCCCCCTACGTCTACTGGCCAATGAGCGGGCGGCCAATTATGGCTACGCCCGCTCGGCCAGAGGGGGGGAGATAGACGGCGGGGAGCTCGCGGAGCTGAAGCGCCAGGCCTGGGAAAGCTTGCTGGCCCAATGGCGTCAACAGGTGGTTGACGCCAATTCGGGCCGGCCCATCTCCCGGGCCCTCCTGCCCATTCTACACGAATGGTGCGGGAGGCGTGTGCGGCTGACCTTCCGGGTCACGCAGGTGCTGTCCGGACACGGTTGTTTCGGTCGGTACCTGTGTTGGATCCGGAAGGAGCCAACAGCGCAGTGCCACCATTGTGGCGAGGACCTGGACACGTCGTTGCATACGCTGGAACAATGCCCAGCGTGGTCGGCGCAACGGCGTGTCCTTAGAGGTCAGATTGGGTGGGACCTTTCCCTGCCGGCTGTGGTCGACCACATGGCTGGCGGGGGGGGGGGGTGGTCCCTGGAATGCAGTGGCCTCCTTCTGCGAGAGCGTTATTTCGCAGAAGGAGGCCGCGGAGAGGGAGAGGGAGGCCGACCCTCTCTCCGATAGAAATGTGTGGAGGTGGGCGGTGGCAAACGCCGCGACGGCTGCCGCCGTCCCACCTCCCTGACGCTGGGGGGGGGGGGGGGACACCCCCCCCCTTAGTCGAGGGCGAATAGATTGGAGCGATGCCTCCGACAGTGGGCGTTAGGGGTTGCCGCGGACGGGGTCTGTCCTCCCCCCTGGGAATGGTAACGGGCCGGGGTGCCGCAGCGAGGAGCCCATATCTCTTTACTCCTCGCCCCGACACCCCGGCCCGGCCGCAGCGTCCCCCCCTCACCGTGGGGGGGAGAGACATGCGCTGCGGGAAAACGGAGAGCGGGGGCCCGCGGAAGATGGGCCTCAATCTCCGTCGCGTATTGGAGGTGCTCGCCCTAGGCTTCGGCTCGGGGCGAGCCCTCCAGGGGCCGCGGGCGACACGCCTTGGGGGGCGTGTCGTCCATACCGGCGGTCCCCGGGATGGGGGGGCATTGCGCGGGAGACCGGCGCAATGCCCTGGTAGATGAAATTTGGGGGGTCATGTCCCCCCCGTGCCTGGGGCCTACCGCCGCCGCCACAGCGGGGGAGTGGTCCAGTAGTGTTCTACAAGAGTTCCTGGCCACTCCCCTACCGCATAGGCAGGTCTCCGCAGGGTTTTAGTGGGTATACCCCCCTTCCCCTTCCAACCAGGAAGGGGGGGAGTCCCACATATCCCCGCCCCTCCCCCAAGGGGGGCGGGGAATGCGTAAAGCATTTCCCTGCGTAAAAAAAAAAAAAAAAAAAGGCAACCCTCGACAAGCTACGAGGAGCG
Organism: Sphecodes monilicornis; assembly: GCA_913789915.3. Taxonomy (NCBI): domain Eukaryota; kingdom Metazoa; phylum Arthropoda; class Insecta; order Hymenoptera; family Halictidae; genus Sphecodes; species Sphecodes monilicornis. The sequence goes on from OU565289.1 coordinate 1,150,191, forward strand.
AGGTTCTTGACGACGCTAGATCTCAAAAATGGATACTGGCAGGTGCCCCTTGAGTCTGCCAGCCGACCGCTCGCCGCTTTCACCGTCCCCGGAAAAGGGCTGTTCCAATTCACCGTGATGCCGTTCGGCCTGCATTCGGCTCCAACCACCTTCCAGCGACTGCTGGACCGAATAATCGGCCCGGAACTCGAACCGTTTGCGTTCGCGTATCTCGACGACATAGTCGTCGTAAGCCAAACGTTCGACGACCATTTGCAACACCTGCGCGAAGTCTTCCGACGCCTCCGCGCCGCCGAACTACGGTTGAACCCGGAGAAATGCCGCTTCTGCCTCGACAGCCTCCGTTATCTAGGGCACGTCGTCGATCAGCAGGGCATCCGCACCGATCCAGAGAAGACCAGCGCCATTGCTCGGATCGCAGCACCTAAAACTATCCGAGAAGTACGCCGCTTCCACGGCATGGCATCGTGGCCCCGCCGGTTCGTCCCGAACTTCGCGGAATTGATGGAACCGTTAACAAGACTGACCCGGAAAAACGCCAAGTGGACGTGGACCGCCGCCGAAGAGAACGCCTTCCAGGCGATGAAGCAGAAACTCGTCTCCGCACCGATCCCCGCCTGCCCAGATTTTAACCAGACGTTCGTGCTGCAGACCGACGCCAGCGATCACGGCCTCGGCGTCGTACTGACACAGGGCACCGGCGACGAAGAGCGCGTCAACGCGTACGCGAGCCACACCCTGAACGTAGCAGAGCGAAACTACAGCGCGACGAAAAAAGAATGGCTCGCCGTGGTATGGGGCAACAGGAAAATGAAACCGTACCTGGAAGGGTACCGGTTCACCGTAGTGACTGACCATCAATCGTTGCGGTGGCTGCAGCAGATCGATAACCCGACTGGACGACTTGCAAGATGGGCGCTGGAACTCCAGCAATATGATTTCGACGTGGAGTATCGTCCCGGAAAATTAAACCAGGTAGCGGACGCGCTGTCCCGACCTGAAACCGCTCCAGGCGTAAGCCTGCTCCGACCGAAACAGCGCTCCGACTCCTGGTACGAGAAAAAGGTCGAAACCATCCGAGAAGATCCAGCATCTGCGCCCGACTTCCAACTACGTGACGGCAAACTTTACCGCCATATCTTGCATCAGCTCGATTACAACGAGCCTGAGCCGGGAGACGAGTGGAAACTCTGCGTGCCCGCCGCCGAACGAGAAGCGCTTCTTCGTTAGTACCACGACGACCCGACCGCCGGACATCTAGGCATCGCCAAGACCATCGTCCGTCTGGCACAACGATTCTACTGGCCGGGCATGTTCAGGGAAGCCGCACGATACGTCCGAAATTGCAACGTATGCCAGCGGTCTAAAATACCGCCCCAGCAACCTCCGGGGCGCCTCCACGCCAACCCGGGGACGCAGCCATGGCATACCGTCTCGATAGACCGGGTGGGACCTTTGCCACGATTCCGACGTGGCCATATCTGGCTGCTCGTCGCATTTGACCGTTTTACCAAGTGGGTCGAGCTAACGCCACTCCGAAAGGCCACCAGCGTCGCCGTTGCCGCCGCTATTCAGAAGGATGTCATCCTCCGACACGGGGCTTCGTACATCGCCATCACGGACAACGGGCGACAATTCATCGACGAGCCATTTACCAGCCTCTTGCAAGCAGCTGACATCGCCCACCTCAGGACACCGCCGTACTCTCCACACTGTAATCCGGTAGAAAGGGCCAATAAGGTCGTAAAAACGATGCTAGCGCAGTACACCGGAAAACACCATAACCGATGGGACGAGAAGCTGGACGAAGTCCGATTCTCCATAAATACTGCTCAGCACGACTCTACCGGGTACAGCCCCGCGTATTTAAATCAAAGCAGGGAACTGAGAGTACCGGGACAACCGACCACCGAAGAGGCCGCCGACACGACCCAGCGACGATGGAAGAATCTCCACGAGGCCCTAGAGCTGGCCAAGCTGCGCTTGGCCCAAGCCTTCGGCCGACAGGAAAAATATTACAACCTGCGACGCAGCGACTGGAGGCCCGCGCTGGGCGACCGCGTATGGAAGAAAGAGCACACCCTCTCCAATAAGGAGGCAGGTGTGAACGCGAAACTTGCCCCGAAATTCAGCGGACCGTACACCGTCGGACGGATTGTCTCCCCGGTCATCGTCGACCTCCGGGCCGCGAACAACCGATGGACGCGCCACGTGCATATCCAGAACGTCAAACCCGCCACGGGACCTGAACTACCACCGGATCCTACGGAGGAGGGCACCGACGCTCCACAACCAACACCGGAGCCAGCCGCTCCGCCAAAGTCGCCCACACTAGAGCCGGAGGCCCAGCTGCCGCCCCTGGAATCAATGGAAGGCCGATCCACCGGCCAACCGCCGGAAGACGGGCCGGAACGTAGAGGAACCCACCTTCCGGCCAGAGCAGCTGCCGAAGGAAGCGCCACCACCAGGAAAGCCGCGGCGAGTTGCGGACCACCGTGCCCCAGCCGTGGCTAAGCCGCCAATGGTGCCGCTTGGCGTGAGCACCGCCGCGGTCCGAGCCGCCCCCAGCCCACCCGTCACCAGCAAGACAGGCCTGCCGCAACATCCCCACCCCAAGACGTCACCCCCAGCCAGCGCCTCCAGCCTGCCCCCGATCCCGACGTTCGTCGAGCCATCCACCGGCGGCTCGGCCCCACTGCGGCGCCCCCACCAAAAGTTAGCGCCCCGGCCCCCACAACAAACGCCGCCACTGGAGCTACCCCCGTCGACCGCCGACGCCGATCCCCGGAAACAGCCACCGGGCCCGCTGGATCTGCCGGTGCCCCTGTGGAAGGATGTGGAGTCGATCGCAGTAGTGCCACGTCCGACCCTCAATCGTACCACAACCGGCAACCTCCGGGCCCCGTTCAGAGCCGACCCACGATTATGGCCGATCATCGAGTCGAGGTACCGACGCGCTTCGTTACCGCGCGGAGGTTTATGGCCAGTCTCGGAGAGGAGAGATGGTTCCTCCACTTCGAGGCTGGCCGGCGGCTCCGCAGGTGCCGGAGGCGGTAACGGTAAAGAAAGGTGTGTATATATATATATATAGATCGTAACGTAGATCTAAGATTTAGATGTAAGACTTAGATATAGGACTTAGATACAAGACCGCGAACGCTGTTAGTTATAAGACCGCATCCGCCGTTAGATGTAAGGTCGCGTATCCACCGTTAGATGTAAGACCGCGCTTCTGCCGTTAGCATAAGACGTAGATATAAGAGAACAAACACCAAAGTTTATACACGTAATTTATAAATATATTTTTACAATAAAACCCGCGTTGACTGCCGCTCGTTCGCCGCCCCGGAGAGGGAGGGGGGGGGGGGTCCGGCGTTCAATCCGTTCTAGGTTCCGGAAATAAACTACACGCGGTTTTTACATTTTGCCGGGATAACTGCCTCTCGCGATTCGCGTGTTTTACCGAGGCTGGAGCGCGGCGGTTTCGGGGCATGCGGTCGATCGTGGCGAAAGCCACGATCCCTTGCCGCGGATCGGGTCTTTCGGTCCCCGAGGTCGGCGAAGATGCCAGTTACGGGGCCTCCCGCGGCAGTTGACGGTAGTCCTGGTGGTTTCGGCCACCAGGACTCCGGAACAGGTTTCGGTCTGTCTTCTTACCGGTTTCGGCCGGCAGGGCTACAGGTTTCTGCCAGCAGGGCGGAGGTCGGAGGCGGTGGGTTTCGTACCACCGTCGGGATCGGGAGCGGGCTAGGGCGTAAAATGCTCGGGGTGATACTCACGGTGCGCTTCTACTTCGGCTCGGTAATTCCCTGGTCGCGCCTACAGGACTAGCTAGTTTGACTCTATATTCAAAGTGAATGCTCGGTGTCTTCCTGGATACTGTCTCTTCGCTCGCGTTTGCATCGGCTTATATAGCTGATGCTTGGTGATACGGGGCATGGTGCCGCGCGGTGTGCTGCCGATCACCATGGCAACGTATCGCCGCGGTTTCGTGGCGATCTCGGCGCGGTACGGTGTGCGGTCGGAGGGTTTCGGCGCGGCGAGCCGATACCGCGGCTCGGTGTGTTTCGGCGGTATTCGGCGGTATTCGGCGGAATTCGGCGGCTTAGTAACAGACCGTAAAACAGGTCTTTTACATATATATATATATACGCGAGAACACCTCTTGCCGCCTATAGATTAAATTGAATTATGAAACAGTGATTATTGAACAATTCTAACACTATGTAGTAACTAGATAACTATTAATTGGATTTAGAGTTAGAAAGGCGTTGATTCAAAATCGGCCAAAATTACCCAAGACCAATTTTCCTGAAACTTTGCATATTGGTAGCCCTCTGGGTCTAACATTGATTCCGTGCAAAAACTTTTTCCCAGGACTTCACGGTTACGGGGGGAGGGGGTCAAAGTACGTATTTTGCGAAATGTATTATGTGCTGTAACTTTTAATAAGAATACGATATCGACTCGGCAGTGATACCAAAAAATCATAAAATGTTCAAGCTTTCTAACGGTGTATAAGTTTATACAATTTATTTATTGCTAACATAATTTTTTCACGTTTTTCGTGTTTCTCAAGGCGTAAAAAATTCAGAAAAATTGCAATTCCCAAAAAATGTATCGCCTGATTTTAACCAAAAACGCTGCATTAATAATACATTTCATGCCCTTTCGAATAGTGTTTGTCATACCTTAGGGAAATTATTCGTTTTTGAGTTTTAAAGTAAAATGTGAGTAGAAGTTGAGGCGCGCGGTCAACTAGTCGACCTATATATTCATTTCAAACGTGGAAAAACGCTTCCTGTGATTATATATACTCTTTGGAAGCGATAGTTCGTATTTTTATTTAAATATACACATGTTCCGTCCCAAATGGTAAATATATTATCTTAATTTTCCTGAATTTTGTTTAAATGACGAGATATATTTGATGTCTCATGTTTTATTTTCTCTCTTGTTATGTTCCCCAAAAAATGAGGAACAAACTTTGACATAATAATATCTCCAATGTCTTTTTGTGACGAACCACGATATAAATGCATTAAATAAATTGCCACCTTGTATATTGAGTTTGTGCCCTCACTTCTATTGAAACAGTATTCAGTTAAGTTTTGTAGTTCGCTTTTTTTTAAGCCATTCCAGGTTTTTAATTCGTTGTTGTGTAATTTATCAAAAAAATTACATTCATGTAGTTTATTTTCGTTGAAGTTCCGTAACTGATCAATAATATTTAGAATTTCATTTACTGATAATGTTGTTTCGTTTTGTAAGTTGTCCTGTAGTGCTGGTATCGAAGATTGCTCTATATTGATTATGTCCTTCTTTTTTTATTAATATAGGTTTATTGAAAATTAATAAACAGTATTTAAATACAATGGAAAGAATTAGCAATTGGAAACGTTCAACGCTGTGTCTTTCACAAAGTTAAAACCCGAACTCCGCCGAGTTCGTTGTTTCTCCGTTCGCGATTCGCAATTCTCATCGCCGCCCTTGTCTTACACACGCTTGTACATACACATATATCACCACAGCTGTACACTTCACACGCACACGTACATGCTCATTCATTCTCATAACTCGCCAAAAATACCTACATTAATAAAAAAAAGATTTTTTTTCTTCAACACCTCTACAACCAAAGATGCACTTCGAATAACACTTAAGAGCTGCTTTTATTGGTAAAGTGGCAGAAGATTCAGTGTCCCTCCCTCTCTCTACTGGTTCTGAAGGTGACATTACACCTTGGAAGCTTGTTCCAGCTTCTTGGTCATCAATATTTGAAAATGGTGATTCTAAAAAACATTTTTTTACAAAACACTTGATTTGATTTAATTTTCTTCTCCTTCTTTGGTTTTTTTAAAAGATAAATGCCACATTTTGCGCATCTGTTACAACTCACATTTATTTCTTTTAGTTATTGCACTAATCACGTTTACTATTAGTCACATGTACTGTCAGAAATACTGTTATTTAGACTATGCACTACACTATGTAACTTATACACTACACCGCTATTAATAAAACAAAATTAAAATGATCCAATATTCTAACGAAACGTTGTGTACATACAAAATTCTTTTACAGACGATGGATCTTCACGACACGACAAGAAAAATGAAAGTGATGATTTGACTTTGGTCTAGTTAAAATAAATGCATAGATGTCTACCACGACAGCAGTAATCTCAAAGCGAGAAACGTGAAAAAATGGACACATCTCGTCAATACTTGATTTCTCTCTTGAAATTCTAGATAGTTGCGGTCCAAGTAAATGATTGTTTCTCTTAGTCCTTTGATTCTGGATATCGATGAAAGAGTGAATAGTTACGTTTCGAAAAATCTTAAAACACTGTATGTTTCGTTTGAGATTATTAAATACTATCGTGAATATAAATCGAAACAAACTGAAGAAGAAGGGACTTTACCTGATAATTGTATAATAAGGTATAAAATGAAATAAGCAATATCTGCATTCTGGTATAATTAATGTAAAAAATAACCAATGTGTTTCACTGTTTCAAAACAGTAGAATTGATAACAATAGCATAGCTGTGTTATGTGCAGTGTATACATAATCATAGAAAGCGTTTTTTCCACGTTTGAAATCAATATGTAGGTCGACTAGTTGACCTCGCGCCTCAACTTCTACTTACATTTTACTTTATAACTCAAAAACGAATAATTTCCCCAAGGTATGACAAACACCATTCGAAAGGGCATGAAATGTATTATTAATGCAGCGTTTTTGGTTAAAATCAGGCGATACTTTTTTTGAGAATTGCTATTTTTCTGAATTTTTTACACCTAGGAAAACACGAAAAACGTGAAAAAATTATGTTAGCAATAAATAAATTACATAAACTTTTACTCCGTTGGAAAGCTTGAATTTTTTATGATTTCTTGGTATCAGTGCCGGGTCGATATCGTATTTTTATTAAAAGTTACAGCACATAATACATTTCGCAAAATACGTACTTTGACCCCCTCCCACCCGTAACCGTGAAGTCCTGGGAAAAAGTTTTTGCACGGAATCAATGTTAGATCCAAAGAGCTACCAATATGCAAAGTTTCAGGAAAATTGGTCTTGGGTAATTTTGGCCGATTTTGAATCAACGCCTTTGTAATATAGATTTTACGTAAGATAAAGTCTTTCGCCCGGGTGTTAAGGAAATATCCAAAATCGCGCTTGTACATCGAAGAATGTTCGTTTCTCGTTCCGTTACGGCTAGCTTGGCCCGCTGGCCGGCTCCCGTCTCTGTGCGCCTAGCCAATTAGATTTAAGTTCTTGGTCCGATGACCCAATCGCGCGTCTTACGCATTTCTCCTAGTGATCAGACCGATACCAAATCAATACTATCGATACCCATCCGCAAGTTATGATGCCGTATCGTATCGGTATCAAAAGTAAAGTATCAAATACATTGATACCCATTTGATACTTCTACGTAAGTATCGATACCCGTTTGATACTTCCACGAAACTATCGATACTCGTTTGATACTTTACGAAATTTCGATACCTGTTTGATACTTTACGAAAGTATCGATACTCCGATACTTCACGAAAGTATCGATACCTGTTTGATACTTTACGAAAAAATTGATAGTGTTTTGATACTTCACAAAAGTATCGATTACCACTTCGATACCCATTTAATGTTTCTATCAGGATTCCTGGTTTCTATGCAAATTTCAATAACCGTTTCAAATCTTCTGAAATTTTTGATACTTATTTACCGACTATTTCACCGGAAAGTTTATATTTATCTGACATTTATCTAAATTAAAATACATGTCTACCTGTTTTTGTCTCTAAACGATACAAGTAATACTAAAGTATTGCTTATTAATATTGTTCATAAAAACGTATTTCTGGATTGAAGACAAATTTTTTCAAGGCAGCTATAGCATTCAACAACACATAATACATAATTCATTATTGTTAATTTGTTTATTCGTGGCTAATATATATTATTATAAACTAGTACAATGACAAACTATTAAGAAACAGTATTTTATTTACAGTATTATCTTTTAATCTGTTCCTCTTTTTGCTGATTAATTCTCCGGCTTTAGAAAATACCCGTTCAACCGGCACTGAGGTTGCCATAATACAGAAATATTTTTTGGCATAAACTGACATTTTGCCATACTTTTTTGTGTTTCCCATCCAATAAGTGAGAGGATCTAGCCTTCTTCCCAAAAGGGGTTTTCTTTTAAATAATTTTCAATTTCTGTGGATATACTATTTGTTACTGCTTGTGAAATTATGCTATTTTTCATTTTTACACAATTGTCAAAAGCGGTCCAAAAATTTCATTCATCTTCTTCGGTCGTCGCCGTTTCGAAGGATGAGGCATTTAATCCAATCGTTGGTGATAACGGTGAAGAAAAGGAAAAATGTGGATCATACAAATTTGTTATCCGTATTAAATTATTTCGTACTGCTGCGAAATTCGCATCATTGGAAAATTATAATTCTCGAAATCGTGGATCCAGTAACGCAGCGATACCATACGTTTCATTTGTTTTCAGGTCGCTGAAATATTTGTTCATTTGTGTTGTCAATTCCGCACGGAGTTGTTCTTGTATGCTGTGCTCCTCAGAAGTACAGTTTAAAAAGGAACATAACTGGTTTTTCATCGAAATAACTTTTGAGATAGTTATACTTTTCTCGGCACATATTTCTCCCGTTGCAAAAAGAAAAGGTTTTGAAATTGGTATAATCTGACCTATTGTATCCCACTCAACGTCGACTAATTTTTCAAAGTTTATTTTTAATGACGACATTGCTAGCACAATTGCTTGTTGTTGTTCTTTTAATCTATTAAACATTTCGAATGTGGAGTTCCATCGTGTTTCTACCTCCATTTTTAATTTATGATTCGGTAAACTTAATATAAATTGAACTTCAGTTAATTTGTCTTTCGCCACTGAACTTTGCCTGAAATAGGTTACCATGCGTCGACATTTTTCGCGAAGTATACTTATATCTTCAATAGCATTTAACGATTTTTTTACAACTAAATTTAGTGTGTGGGCGAAACACGGTATACTCAACATCGGGTTTCGAAGCTGTTTCACACCGGAAATCATGTTCGCAGCATTGTCAGTGACCACTGCAACAATTTTGTTTGTTATGTCCCATTCAATGAATGCTGTATCTAAATAATTAGAAATTGCAGCAGCCTTTCGTTTTTCTGCTATTTTTACAGTTTTAATGGTATATGACTGCATTTCAAAATAAGTATTAATAAAATGACACGTAATTGTAAAAAAACTGTCAGTGTTTATGCTGGTCCATGTATCGGTGGTAACGCATACATTCTCAACGTCTTGGAGCTCCTTCTTTACTTGCTCCTTTTGCTTTTCATATTTTTCACTTAACAGTTTTTTCAATATTTTCGTTGAGGGTAAAACGTACTTGGGATCAAGATATTTCATAAGCTGTTTGAAACCTCGATTTTCAACAATCGAGAACGGTTTTAAATCTGTTATGATTAAGTTTAAAATTAATTCATCAATTTTCTTTTTGTTTTTATTGTCCTCTGTATAAGGCGGATAAACGCGTTCGGTATTAATTGTATCATTTTGCAAATTTTTATCCTGGATATCGTGTACTTTTAAATGCTTTATCATAACATTTGTACACTTATTAGATTTATTCTTTTTTTGTATATACTACATTCTACATTACTATTCGTAACATTTACTTAGTGATTCCAGAACCAAGAGCGTTTCGGTATTTTCAAAATGATTATGTGTGTTCTATAAACAATGAAAATATACATTCTATAATTTAATGATAAAAAGTTTACAGTAGGAGTTTATCATATACGTATTATATGGTAATTATTTTATGCTTTTATTTTTCTTCTATAGAAACGTTCCAGAATGCTCTGCTTTTCGGAACATTCGACGAGGCGTCGTCTGTTTATTCGTCGTCAGAACAACGGCGATATATTGATTTATTGACTCAGTCATTTGTCATTTATATAAAACAATATAAATAAGCTGCCCAGCCAGACTTGGGCAAAATGTTTATCTAAATAAAGATTTCGAATAACGAATATTTTCGAAGGGTTCGAATAAACCTTGGAATAATTTTTACCAGCTAGAATAAACGCGCTGCAGAGAACCGAGCGCCGAATGTTAGAGACCCAGATACTGCCCAACGGCATACAATGTAAGCAGATGGGGAATCACGTGCAAATGAAAATTTTAACTTTCACGTTTTTAAATATACCTTTATGAAAGTATTACAAATGAATTGAGGAACTTTTTGGGGTGAAAATGGGGCCAAACTCCTGTGTAATTGAAGAATTTTTATTGGTATGTAATGTTATGATAAAAATTGTAATATTATCGAAGATAATCCGAATGATGAGTTTGCACTCATTTTCGGGAAATGTCCTCAATCCATTCGTAATACTTTTATGAAGTTATATTGAAAAATGTAAAAGTTTAAAGTTTCATTCGTAAGTCATTCTCCGTCCACTTACATTGTATATCGGTGCGGTGCCCAGTATCTGGGGCTACAATGTTCGGTGTTCGGTTCTCAGCAGCGCGTTTCATCGAGCTGGCAAAACTTATTCAATTTTTTATAGATAAAAGATGAAAATTTTTTGATGCTAAGAATAAACGCGCTTTAAATAAATAAATTATTTTTATTCGTCGGATAAATTCTCGTCGAATAAAGTTATTTATTCGGTACTCGTCGAATGAGGATACTTTTTTTAGTCGAACTTACGAATCAAATTTTTTTATCTTTTATTTTTATTTGAAATTTGTATTTACAAAAACATTTAGCCGAACTCTGCCGCTCGTAAACTATGTATTTTTATAGATATATCATGACAATCGGCAAGCGGTCTATATAATTCGAACGAATACAAGCCGTGCACGTACGTGCACGTGCATGTAAAACAAAATAGAATGCAATAATAGGAAAAGCAATAATGGCACTTACCGTTGTCGGCAACGGCGACGACGACGGTGATGATGGCCACCATGGCGTTGTGCTTGGCACTGAGGGGGCCGGTGCCGGCGAACGTACCCCAGTCTTGCTTACGGTATTACTACAATTAAAAAACGATGCACAAGTTACCTCACAATGACTATCACTTTCACCGAAAAATTGAAAAAATATTGATACATATAATATACGATGATACTTACGTAGCCATGGCGCGAAGTTTCCGGCTAGAATGAGTTGACTCCTTTCTTCGCACGATCAAAGTGTCACGGGGTTTACTCACAACGTAACAAAAGTAACTAATTTAATAACACTGGCACGAGATACTGTCGACCGGTAGTTTAAACGTATCGCGAACCGTAGTAAGAGGATACGGAGTCGGGGAGAATCAAAGAGTCGTGCTGGTTTGAAATCAAACCCAAGACTGTCTGTTTATTGTGCGGCGTCTTTTTATACATGTCTCTTATCAATGGTGTTACCAGGCAGCTCTAGACAAAGGGGCGATGGTTGTCTTCGATCGATCGCGTGCCATACGTCGCAGGTGTCATGTGCGAATACGCGTTTTGATAAGACGGACCTTCCTGGCCGCAGTGTCGCGTGCGGAATCTGGCTATTATTAGCTTCTTGAGAAAGTATTCTTCATCGATCCCCACCACCTACAGTATTGATCCATTGTGAAATGTTCGAAAACTGCTATAATTGTAGGACCACGAAGTGTTTATATTAGGGCTAGTTCAGACACTGTGGAAACCGCGCGCCCGCCACGCGAAGCTTCTTTACGTTGACGTCTTCATATTTGCGGATTCCACCATGTTTGAACTAGAATATTGAGTGAATACAATTTGTATTACTTTTTTATTACAGCTCTCGATACGGTAGTTTGGCGATCTTCTGATCCCGCGATTCGCCCTTTTCCAACTTCAGATTTGCCTGAATTGGTGTCGTTACAGGGTTTGATTCGGTCATTCCGAATCTACTTAATAAGTCGCTGATCTACCCTCTCTGGCGCATGGCTATGTGGTTCTTGCGTTGCGTGAATTCAATGCCTAGACAGTAACTGACATTTCCTATGTCCTTGATCTCGAGATGCTTCGCAAGCTCCTGTCCAAGTGCGATCATCGCTCTCCTGTCACGCGACGCGACCAAAATGTCATTAACATAAACAGCCACCATCATCACGTTTTCTCCGGTATTGACGTGGTATAGACATGGATCTGAGCTGGTTGGAGTCATCCCGCAACTTTTTAATATTTAGTCGATCTTGGCGTGCCAGCATCTTCCGGCCTGTCTTAGGCCATGCAACGCTTTCTTTAGAAGGCATACTCTGTTGCCTTTCTTGAAATCATACAACATCTTTTTCGCTTTGAGACCGATAGTATTTTCTTGCTCCTTCTCGGCTATTCTCTGCAAGATTTCGTGTACATTCTTCGGAGGCTCCATGAACAATTTTTCTTCCAGTTCTCCATTTAAGTAGGCTGTTGTGACGTCAAATTGTCTTATTTGCATTTGATATGCTGCTGCCAACGACGTCATCAGTCGGATGGTTCCGATTCGATCTACCGTTGCAAAGGTTTCGGAGAAGTGGACGCCCGGTTGTTGACTAAAACCTTGCGCCACTAAGCGCGCCTCGCGCCTTTCCAACGTGCCGTCTGTTCTAAACTTGTTGCGAAGTACCATACGACTTCCTATAACTTTTTCGCTTTATGGGCGACCGACCGATGGCTTTGCGCCATTCATTGGCTTCTGGACTAGATAGTGCCTGACTCATGGGAACTTCGGCAATATGCGCTTGCTCCTCTTCAACGACGTTCGCATCTTCTATGGCCGCTTGAAATAATTGCCGTGGTCTTCCCCTCATGCCCGTTCTAATTAGGGCAGGTCTACCGCGACCTCTTCTTGGAGCATCCTGAATGTTTTCTTCGTGTTGAGTTCCAGGCGGGCTTGATTCCATATTGTCATGCGATTCGACATTATCATGCAATTCGACAACCCTATGCTGGGTTGTGGACGCATCTTCGTCCTCGATATCTGGTTGCTCTTCAGGGGCGAAATCTTCAAAGTTTCTGGCGTGTTGCGAAGTCTCATCAATGAATTTGACGTCCCTGCTAATAATTACTTTTCTGTAGTCTGCCGACTAGATGCGAATACCTTTACATTCCTCAGCGTATCCAAGAAATGTGCCTCTCTTTCCGCGAGGATCAAATTTTCCTCTTCCTGGATCTTTATTCAGAAAATATACGCAGCTGCCAAAAACTCGAAAATGATTTACATCGGGTATGTCTCCAGCCCGCATAAGTCAGTGTGAAATATGTCTAATACGTTCGTCGATTTGCTCGACTTCTTCGGAAATGGGCTTCGCGTCATTTTTCCGGTCGCGCAAACATTACAATTTAATTCGCGAATTATTTCTCCGTTTTGAATACCGAGAATTGCCCCGCTTCGCCTAGCGTTTAAAATGTCTCTTACATTTACGTGGCCCATTCGTCGGTGCCATAATTCTAGCGTGTCGACAGGCCTCGACACGTTCGCGGCGTTAATTTATAATATAAATCGCCGATTCGCTTTGCGCAATGTTTCGCATCGCCGTTCGCGTTTGTTACAATTGCACTATCTTTCTTAAAATGGACTTCTAACCCTTTATCAGTTATTTTGCTTACTGATAATAAATTTGTTCCGAGATCGGGCACGTGTAATGTATTACCGAGAAAAATATTCTTTCTTTCGCCGAATACGTGGGCTTCTAAATGAACCGTTCTCGTCGCTGTAACTTCGGTTGACGAATTATTGGCTAGGTTCAAAACAGCGCGATCTATTTTACCTACTTCGCTGAAATTATTTAGTTCGTGATACAAGTGTGATGTGGCGCCACTATCGAGACACTGTAGACATTACGGGTGCCCACACAGGAAATATCCCCAGCGTCCTACTCGCTATCTGTACGATAGCGTTAGATGAAACGACCGTACTTTTCGCGATCAAACAGCTCTGTGAGATCACGTGCGATTGATATTGGAATTGTATTTATTAGGAATAAATGACACAAATTTAACACTAAGCGTTTACTTGCCCACTCATACCTAAATACTAATGCAATTAAGACACAATATTGACTGAGAAGGCAGTCGTTAGAAAATTGCTGACTTGGTACAAGTCTTTTAGCAGTAAAAGGCAAACAGCCGCGTCAAGCGGGCAACACACCCAAAGCTGTCGGTGTGTACGACACGCACACTGACGTATACGCGCTATCTATAGTAATTAGGTGCGCTGCCCGCCCAGAGATGCCAGGCTCACCCCTTCCCAGTCGCAAATGGAGTGATTAGCGCGTCGCGTTACGCTTCAGTCGTCTTCGATTTGACTGCTTCAAATAACGCGCCTCGCGTTGACGTCACGCGTGCTCGGTGGCCGCCGGTCCGCGTGGCCAATCCCGCACACTATCAAAGATGCACGCGGTTCGTGGTTGAGAGATGGGTTTTAGAAACACAGATGTACTAACAACCGTTGCACTCGGCGGCCGGGAGAAGAAGCTAACAGACGAGAGAGGAGTGGCGTGCCAAAGGCGACGCTTATCCCCACTCTGGCCAACACGGGGGTGGGGGAGAGTCCCCACAACACCACTTTCGATCGCATTTTCACAATCTATCGAGTCGGCACGCGATGCCACGGTGGTGTTTAGACACACATTTTCGGCACATCTCGCGGATTGTCTATTATTTGCTTCGCGTATTCTCTATGATTTACTCTCGCGTAGCATTCATTCGCGGTATGACCCACTCGGTTGCATTTGCAGCATCGAATAACCGATTTTCTTGATCGTCTGAAGCCTGTATTTCTGCTTCTATCGGGCGCTTCGCTTCTATTGGGCGCTTCGCTTCTATTGGGCACTTCGCTCCTATTGAGCGCTTCGCTTCGCTCCCGCCAATCGCAAGCGTTCACATATTTCCTCGCGATCATGGCGTCCGACGAGGACGAACCCGCACGTACCTCGCTCTTTCGCGCGTCATTTTCCTTTACGATTTTTATACGTAGGGCTTCGGGACTCGGCAATTGATCGCGTGACTCGATGGCGGATCTGAAATTTTCGAAACTCGCGGGCAAACTATACAACAACATGATTGCTAATAAATCGGGATGGACATTTACGTCCATGTCGGCTAACTTATCGACGGTATCGAAAAAATTGTTCAAATGTTCACGTACGTCACTATTTTCCACCATCCTTTGTAATGTTAACCTCTTCAACAGCGTGGCTTTTCTAGCCGGACCCGTTGATTGGAAGATGGTTTGCAGCCTCAGCCATATTTCGGTCGACGTCTCGCAATTTTTAATTTGCTTCAGCTCGCTCGGGTTCATAGCCAAAATGAGGTCGGACATGGCCTTACCGTCATTTCTCGTCCACTCGTTCGTGGCGGCGATATTCGCGTCCGTCGCCTCCGGTTTAACGACCGCGCCGTTCACATAACCCCACAAATCGTTCTTTATAAGGATTGCTTTCATCTGAAGCTTCCATGTGTCATAATTGTTCTTGTTTAATAGTTCGATTCTCACTGTTCCCGATGCACTCATTGTCGTCTTGCTCGCGGACCGTTACGTCGCTCGCGAGAAGAAAGAATAAACGAAATTAATTTTTCGAACACTGTTTAATCGTGTATCTACTGGGCCCATAACCTGTTAGGGTTACTGGGATTACGAATAGTAAATGATCACAACCCTTGAATGATATGATAAATTTAATGAATAAGATGCAATGGAAAATACAATAATATCACGCGCGGTTAAGGATGTTCTGGAGGTATATAAAAAAGCAACCGAATTTTTGAAAATTTGACAACATATAATTCTTACTAAATTAATGCAATTACCAAAGTTTAGGATCGATTCACTGCACCGTTTAAGAATTATAGCAACTTAAAGTTTGCACATTTTAACACGTCTTCTTATGGAGAATTCATACAATAAACCTAGAAAAAACGCAACTAAAAACTCCAGTTTTTTTATATATATATAGTAAAAATTATGTAATTAATTATGTTCAAAGTTTATTAGGATTTACTAAACAGTTATAGAGTAAAAAATTATAAACTGTTACAAAACGTCAAATTTATCGTGTTGTCATCTCACTAGCATGGAAACGCGACAACACTGTAGACCACTGAAATATAATGCAGACGATGATTGCGCGCGACGTTTGAATACTTGCCGGTCTTTTACATGCACACAAAATTTACTCTTTTGAACTAAAATAAAAAAATTAAATTAATTTCAATATTAATATATTATGGATAGTATGTGTTACATGGATAATAATATAAACAAGGGGTTCAATTTGGATAGTAAAAAGTTTATTAATTAGAATACTATAAAGACTTAGAAAAAAAAGAAAAAAAACTATAATATACTACACTATAACTATAATATAATATAACTAATTTTCGAAAAAATCAACAATATGTTTAATCGTCAATGGACGTAACTTAATTTTTTTTTCCTGAAGTTTATCTTTAATAAATTTCGACATTTCATGTTTGTTTGAAGCGAATTGATTGTTTAAAATGTTTAAATTTATTCCAGCAGTCGCTAGTTTTCTACGGGTTGCAAACCCAAGAATTCTCTGTAATGGTAGTAATGTTGATAGATTTTTGATAACTTCTTCTTCATCTTTCCAGTCCTGCAATTTTTCAGTAAATGTCGTTGCATTATCTACTAGCATTGTACCAGTGACCTTTGTCTTATACAAAATTGTAGCTAACATTTTGCAATCATAAACTGCATTATGAGCCCTCGCATTACTAATGTAAAATATGCAAAGTCCACTAATACTGCACGCTCCTTTACCCTTTCTACTTGTTATTTTTCTTATAACCTTTAACGTATCCACAAAACCAGATACTACTTCAGAAAATTCGTCTACTAAGGAGCAGCTCGACATAGCTCTAAATAGTCTTGGCCCATCAAATGCTAAATTATGAGCTGCTAAATAGCACTTTTTATTAAAAGATTTTAGCCACTCAAGAAAAGATACTATGGCTAATCTTATCGTTGTAGAATTGACTCTATTTCCGTGAAGCATTAAAATTCCTTGGCAATTCACAAGGCCATTAGCTGCTGTTGCTGCTGCAGAAATTTGTTTTGTTGGATTTACATACGTATGAAAAATTTTTTCCCCATATTTCACAGCAATCTGCAAAATATCTCAATTCCGTTCAAATCCAGACGTCTCCAAATCGAAGAGAATAATGGGTGTTCCATTATCATGGAACTCAAAATCTGCTTCGTGATTATTTTCGGCCGTCTCGGTAAAAAGAGAGCAATTATTTTCGTACGTTATGCCTTCAGTACGTTCTTTGTGATGACGTAACGCACGTCTCTTCGCTTTTAACTCATTTCGTCTTCTTTTATATCCGGGGGTCTTTATTAGTGCTCGCCTTTTAATTATTTTTTCTTGGGTTTTATTAATATGATGTAAATGGTGTTTTCCGGGTGACAGATTCATTATGTTGCATATTTCCTCGGTGTATTGCTCCCCCAAATTTTTTTGCCCAATAGTACATGCATACCGGTAATCTGATGAGGCAGTGGTACTATAACAGCGTGATTTGGGATTTTTCGCCATCATCATAGCCTTTAAACTTTCATTTGGGTTGCTGGTCGCACCGCTTGAAAATTTTTGACAATTTTCAGCCAGCTTGTCGAATATATTTTTTAAATTTTGAAGTAATGTTTCATCTTGAAACCCACCAGGTACAACTCTGTGATCATAATTTTCTGCATCTTGTATGTATCTATTGTTAAATAGGAATATAATAGGAGGTGCGGAGTGGTAGGAAAGTCATCGGAGACAACAGTAAAACGAGAAGTGTATATTATAACAATTACATCAGTGCATCCGTGCGACACGATGTCTCGGCTAGAACGACTGTCGAGAGACTAAAGTCAAAAGACGCCTCGCGCGACGCTCGGCCGGTCGACTCCTCGAAGCAACGATCGGCCGCTTGTGATCCAACGATCAAAGGATCCCGCATCGCGATATCGCACAGTGTCGGTCTCCTTTTACAACAGTATCCGCACCAGTCACCACAATATGCGTGATTGTTGCAGCAGTGGTGGGGAATACTACGGATGGCATCGGCCATTCTTTTACTATTGCCACGATTTTGTGTCACAGCATACATAAAACAGCGATGGAGATGGTTTATTCGATCTTTTGTTAACTCCTTGTGGCTCTTCTCTATTTTGTATAACTATTTTTTTACACCTCCTGACAAATGATTGACATCTGATTGTTTAATTATTGGATGGTTGCTTGCTGCTTTACACGCTGCAATCGTTGAACTGTCATCGCCTCCAATAACAACGCCAACTTGCAAATTTGCAGACTTTAATATGTGGCTTTCAACAATAAGTCTTTTGCCAACATATGGTTCCATCGCTTTTGCAGAACCGTAAAAATTTTTCTAATATAAGAAAGGATTCTCTACATTATCGCATTTTCTACATTTGCGATTACATGTTCCGTAATCCAAAACTAAACCACTAAAATAGCCTAATATTGCTCCAAATCCGTTCAAACTATCGTAATTGCGTCCTGAACCTCGGGTAGTCCACCCCATGTCATACGAAACTAATACTCGTACAATGTCATTGAATGATGTAATATTTCCTGACGATGTAAGTACTTCTTGAAGAACATCATCATGACATGAACTTGTCGCTGGCAAAAGACAGTTTCTATTAATTACTTCCGGCCTAAGAAAAAGAAGTAGAAAAATAATAAACAAAATTTAAAAGTAAAAACACAGATTCATGTTGAATATCTGTTTATTAAAAAATAATATACTAAATATTAAATAATAATATATTAAAAATAAATGAAATTAATTATGTAATGCTGAATCAAATCCTGATCCACTGCGTAGAATTCTAGCATCTTACTGCTTGAATATAAATCTTAATTACAGTATTTTTTCAATATCTCCTATTTACTCCAATGTCAATTTCCGTTCTAGCAGTGCGGCATCAAGGCAGCTCTTTTTAGTAACTTTAACAAATCATGGAATATTCAAACAGGCAAATAATTTGGAAAGTTGTGTCCATCCCAATCTACAATGTAAAACACCTAAACCAAATATATATACATATATACTTATAATAACAATTTATATTCTATACAGTATGTGTGTATACACATTATTATGTATAAATAATTACCTAAGACTGCTTTATAATTTGTGGAAAAACGAATACTCCTTTTATCGCTAGCAGATTCATCACATTTGGTGGTATATGTAGAAAATCGTGGTAGACGTTATGGGAATTGCTTATATTTGTGATATATAAATGTCTTTGTACAAGTATTAACAGTTATACAATTGAAGTTCTTTAATACACTCTCTATCTCAATTACTATATCTCTTTATCACACTAGATGACTCTCTAATACTCTACGTCTGTTCACTACTGTATATGTCTCTCTCTACTCTATACGTACGTTCTCTCTACTTAATACATTTCTCTACTGAGTACATTTCACTACTCGTCTCTACTACCGAATCGCACATCGGTCACGGCTAATACAATTTACTTAGAGAGCCGACTCATACCACAGTACCATAGATCAGATACTTATATATAGATGTGATATTCAACTCATATCCTCAACAGTATATATAGCATAGGGATATAATATGTACGTCCAGAGAATGTCCGTTTCGGACATTCCGTACATTCGGAGAACGTCCAGTCAATGACCAAATGTGCCAGTTATGTCCTAGCTACGTTCTCTGAATGTGCTAGGAATGTACCAGTTACGTTGTTGGACATCCTGAGAATGTACTGTGTGGACATTCTCAGAACGTTTTTGGGATGTTTGAAAGTAACATTCTCTGGACATTTTCTGAACGTTTTTAGAACGTTTGAAAGTAACATTCTCTGGACATTTTCTGAAGGTTTTTAGTATGTTTGAAAGTAACGTTCTCTGGACATTTTGTGAACGTTTTTCGGATGTCGAAAGTAACGTTCTCTGGATTTTTTGTGAAGGTTTAAAGGAGTTACAACACTTAGTTAAAACTTCATTTATTTTATAACTTTATTTATTTTTGGTAAATGTGTTAAACAATCTGATAAATTGTACATATTTCAGAAGAACGATTTCTTTACAATGTTAAAAACATATTTAAAAAAAGTGCAATTATACTATTTATTATTTTTTTTTTAAATCTACAAGATTTTATTTATTTTTATTTATTATATGAGTTTATTTATTTATATTGTGCATGCATATAAAGCACGGCTGCTACGTCTCTATAGGCAAAACTCGGTAGCTGCTGAGGGTGTAATAAAATTGATAAAAAACGTAAAATAAACTTTCAACATATTTTGTAATTAAAAATACAATACTACAAAATTAATGTTTTACATAAACTATTATTTATTCGCAGGCTCAGAATTATAAGTCTTTCATTACAATTTGACTTCTCTCCGTGACCCTCCTGGGCCATGATTGTATGGAAATTTCCGTTTCCTTTGTAACGGTCTGGCTTCGCGGCCCGCGATGGTGGACGCGAAGGGTCCCTCCACTGAATGCTCACAGAGCTAGTCCAGGGTACGGAGGAGGGACGTAGGAGCGGAAGAAATAAGAACCGCTCGAGTATGGTCACGAAGAATGCTTTATTCAATTTCGTGTCGGTCGGTGACGCTCGAACAACCCCCGACGGGAGGCAACCGTCTCGGCTTGGCCGCGAACGGCCCGCGTAACGTACAATTGCCTATGGTAGGCGCGCGGTGACGGACGCGGTCTAGCGCGAAGGCACGCTACAATTGCAAGCCGCAGTATGTACACGATGCCGAGAAGGCGCGGATGCGATACAGGGCGCAGTACAGAGCGTATTGTGGACGAGACGCGGGCGCGATATCGGACGCAGCACGAGCGGTACGCGGGACGGGACGCGGTACAGAAAGATGCGGGCGCGATACAGGATGCGGCGCGGACGCGAGACCGGACGCGGTACAGGATGTAGTACGGACGCGATACGGACGCAGTACAGGCGCGGTACGGAAAAGATGCGGACGCGATACAGGGTGCGGCGCGGCCGCGGTACGGGCGCAGTACAGTCGCGGTACAGTCGCGGTACAGAAAAGATGCGGACGCGAGACAGGATGGAGTACGGACGCGGTATAGACGGTGTAGACGCGGTGTAGACGCGGTGTAGACGCGGTGTAGACGCGGTGTAGACGCGGTGTAGACGCGGTGTAGACGCGGTGTAGACGCGGTGTAGACGCGGTGTAGACGCGGTGTAGACGCGGTGTAGACGCGGTGTAGACGCGGTGTAGACGCGGTGTAGACGCGGTGTAGACGCGGTGTAGACGCGGTGTAGACGCGGTGTAGACGCGGTGTAGACGCGGTGTAGACGCGGTGTAGACGCGGTGTAGACGCGGTGTAGGCGCGGTGTAGGCGCGGTGTAGGCGCGGTGTAGGCGCGGTGTAGGCGAGTGCGTTACTGGGCGCGGTACCGTGTCGCGACGGGGACTCACGCTTTTGCCGGCTGCCGCTCTTACCCCCAGAAGGACCTGCGGGGCGAAACTGCGACAGACGCCGCCGGACAATGAGCCGACCGAAGATACGGTGGCCGCGTACGGACTGGCCGCGATAACGCCGGAGCCCCACGCCCTTTGCCGGCTGCCGCTCTTACCCCCAGAAGGACCTGCGGGGCGAAACTGCGACAGACGCCGCCGGACAGTGAAACGACCGGCGATAGCGGTAGCCGATTAGCCGTCGGTGGGGAGTCGTGGAGCACGAGGTGCGTTACGCCTCTATAATGTAGCCCTGAGAAGGACTGCTCCGGGAGACTCCGACGAAACAGTGCTGCGGCCGGGTTTACATACCCGCCGCCGTTCACTTTTCGCCGCGAGAATCCCCTTCGTCGCGGTGGCCCCCTCGCGTCCGCGGCGTGAACTAGGCCGTGGGGGGCCTATATCACCGCTGCTGTACGTCTTCTGCCGCGGGAAGCCTCCTCGTCGCGGTGGCCCTCTCGCGGCCGTGGCGCGGATGGGAGTGCGCGGCGCGCGGTTACCGTAGCGCGAAGGGTCGCTTCGTCGCACCTTTTTGTTCGGCGATGAGCCGATTGCCGGGACCGTCCAGCGGTGGACGCGGAATGAGAAACCGGAGAGAAGAAGGATGCTCCGGAGGGACACGAACGGAATGCGCAAGAAATGAGAAATGAATGGGACAAACGGTTATTTATTTAAAACTACTCAAAAGTACACGGACGCTCGGACAAACACGGAGGATAACGACGATCACGGAAATCTTGCTCGCGGCGCGTCGGACGATCTTGATCGCGGAAGAACGGAAATCTTGCACGCGGCGAGTCGGACGATCTTGACCGCGGAAGAGCGGATATCTTGCACGCGAGACGATACGAATCGCGACGCGGACGAAGGGCGATGAATGAAATGTACGAACACAAGAGCTGTAAACGCAAATCGCAAAGTAGAATAGAGAATTTTAGTAAGAGAACGGACTCGTGATTTAACCCGTGCGAGGCTGTCGCGAAAACGTAATTAAATCAGCGAGTACAGAGCGCGTGAACGAGACGCGTGTTAGCCGAGTGCGTATGAACGACTGACTATCATACGAGAAACCGTCGTCTCCGTCGAAGCGATCGAAGGATCTAGAACGAACGGATTGTTTGAATTTTGGAGAAACAGCAGGAGAGAGACGGAGAAAGGACGGAGCAGGAGCGAGACGAAGGAAGAACGGAGCAGAAGCGACCGCGTCGACGAAGACAACATGCTCGAGACAAGAACAATGAACGATCTATTTATATCTTGGTTTCAAACCGAAATTAGATCAGCTCGTTACCGTTCGAATCTCGAACATACCGCCAGCCCTGAAACCTCGGTTTCAGAAGTTTCCAGAAATTTACAGAATGATTTGCGAAGGAAGGTCCGATAGGTATCGCTCGCCTGGAAGACCCGTAACAATAATTGCAAACGGTCGCACGCAAACTTTAAATTAAACGCAAAGCTTATAACTATATAAATCGATATACGTACACTTCTCTCTTTTTTTTTTTTTACATTGATGGAGACGCGCTATCGATGGGAAGCGGACATAATTTTACAATCGGTCGCATCAATTCGGTGGACGAGGTCTTGACGGTGACCACGCGGACATGACCGTCGTCGCCGGGGTGTATTTGTGTGATCCGACCGAGCTCCCACTTGCACGGAGGGAGATTAGGGTTGCGCAGTAAAACTAACTGACCGTTCCGCAGAGGCGGTTGTTCACACCGCCATTTGCTTCGTTGTTGGAGAGTGTTTAGATAATCACTCATCCAAATTTTCCAAAATTGCTCCGTCGTATGCCGAACGAGCTGCCACCGAGCCAGCCGATTGTCGGATATCTCGAGAAGCGAAGGTTGTGGGGGGACCGAGAGAGCAGAGCCAATTAGAAAATGACCGGGGGTTAACACGTCGAGGTCATCGACAGAATCTCGCAATGGTGCTATGGGTCGCGAATTTAGGCATGCCTCGATGGAGCACAGAAGAGTACTAAATTCCTCATATGTAAAGGTGCGAGCTCCGACTACTCGCCTCAAATGGTGTTTGAGACTCTTCACCCCTGCCTCCCACAACCCTTCCTAAATGCGGAGCGGAAGGAGGAATAAAGTGCCAGGTGACACCATCGCTAGCAGTTTTGTTTAAGAATTCGGAATTTGTCAGGGAATCCCGAAAGGCGAGAGCTAATTCCCGATAAGCGCCGACGAAAGTGGTCCCATTGTCCGAATAAATAGCAGAAGGGATTCCGCGTCGTGAACAAAATCGAACGTATGCATTAAGAAAGGCACGGGTCGAATAGTCCGAAACCAACTCGAGGTGGATCGCTTTCGTAGCCAAGCAGACAAATAGTGCGATATAGGCCTTCCGTGATGTGATCCCACGACCGGCGGAAGCGCGGACTTGAATTGGTCCGGCATAGTCCACACCGCAGTGTGAAAAACATTTTGTTGGCGGAGAGACCCGGGGTTACAGCTCTGACTAAACTGCGTGCGCGGAGAATCCAGAAAGTCTGACGCAGTGTGCTGAGAGTTAGTTGAAGGCCAGCGTGCAACGATCGCAAATGTGCCTGTTCAATTATCAACCGAACAAGCGGATGAGACGATAAAATAATCGGATGTTTTGAATTGAAAGGTAGTGGAGCGCGGTGTAGACGACCACCGACACGAATGAGTCCATCGTTATCGAGGAATGGATCGAGAGACAAAATGGAACTTTTAGTTGAGAGAGATCGTTTTTGGCGGAGCGCGTCAAGCTCACCAGGAAAAAGAGTTGATTGGAGGTGTCTAAGCCACCAAATTTTCGCCGAAGTACATTCCGCTGCGGTGAGCGCACGACCGACAAAAGACGATTGCCGAGAAGCCGATGGTCCCTTGCGACAAGCCTGAAGGAAGCGAAAGATGTACGCGGTGACGCGGACGAGCTTCGACCACGAAGAGAAGCGGCTCTCCAGATCCCACCGTGGAAAAGTAGTAACAACATGTGCCGATACGACTTTGGCTTCCGGTTGACAGTCGTCGGTGACCAAGAGTGGACGATTCGGCCACTCGGAACGCTCGCGGCGAAGCCAGGATGGACCATGCCACCATAGATCGGAGCGCAGAAGGTCATCGGTCAGGAGACCGCGAGAGGCACAATCGGCGGGATTGTATTCGGTGGGGACGTGCCGCCACTCAGCTTGAGGGAGGCGAGTCTGAATTGTTGCAACGCGATTAGCGACGAAAGTCTTCCAACGCGATGGATGCTGGGATATCCAGTTAAGCACGACCGTCGAATCGGTCCAACACACGCACGGCGCGTCGGACGATCTTGATCGCGGAAGAACGGAAATCTTGCACGCGGCGAGTCGGACGATCTTGACCGCGGAAGAGCGGATATCTTGCACGCGAGACGATACGAATCGCGACGCGGACGAAGGGCGATGAATGAAATGTACGAACACAAGAGCTGTAAACGCAAATCGCAAAGTAGAATAGAGAATTTTAGTAAGAGAACGGACTCGTGATTTAACCCGTGCGAGGCTGTCGCGAAAACGTAATTAAATCAGCGAGTACAGAGCGCGTGAACGAGACGCGTGTTAGCCGAGTGCGTATGAACGACTGACTATCATACGAGAAACCGTCGTCTCCGTCGAAGCGATCGAAGGATCTAGAACGAACGGATTGTTTGAATTTTGGAGAAACAGCAGGAGAGAGACGGAGAAAGGACGGAGCAGGAGCGAGACGAAGGAAGAACGGAGCAGAAGCGACCGCGTCGACGAAGACAACATGCTCGAGACAAGAACAATGAACGATCTATTTATATCTTGGTTTCAAACCGAAATTAGATCAGCTCGTTACCGTTCGAATCTCGAACAGATTTACATACACCTGATTCTTCTGCTGCATCTAAACAATGGAATTTTAGTTAAATAATATTCAATCCTATACAAATAAATATAGTAATAAAATGAACGTGATAATTACCTATTTTTATTTTGGCTAATTTCAGAGTATGAAATATTTTTTTTCCTTCTCGGCCCAGCCAACTATATTGCGTACCGAATCTATTCGTTATTAGGGTTGCCATCACCCGTTTCACGAAATTATAATTATCCGCACCTCCTACCGTTGCTAATTCGCGGACGTGCAAATTAATCATTTTGTTACAACTGAATTGGAATTCTATTCGTATCGTTAACGTTGTGTTTTTTTACCGTGTCTCTGAAATTATTGTCACCCTGCAGGTACTTTTCCAATTTCTCCAATTCCTCCTCACAATTGATCGGGAAGACTATATTTTGATTATAAATAGAACAGCTTCCCCGTTCTGGCGCAGAATGAGGGCATTCCGCATTAAATCTTTCCTCCAATCTGTTGACTTTGCCTAGAACGTCCGTCAAAAGACTGCGCAACAGATGCTGCTGTTCTAGGACGGTTTTGCAGAACTCTTCTATTTTGGCCAGTTGAGACGTGCCTTGGTTTTCTGAAAATTTAGATTCAGTAGGTGTCAGCTGATGTCCTGCTGATGGTATGTACAGTCCGCGACAATATACTACAAGACATCGCTTAAAACGAAATAATTATGTGTCATATGAAAGAAATTCATTGTCTCCCATACAGAGTGTTATTATTAGTTACCTCAAACTTCGTACAGACCTAAACAGCGGGCCGAACCGCGTAACGGACCGCGCGCCAAACCGCGCATTTCGACGAACATTTCGCCGCGCCGAACGGCAAACGGAATGGATTTTCGCTATTTCCAGAATTTCTTGCGAATAACTATAGAAGCTGCAGTTGTGTATACTACACAAAAAAATTCAGAACATGTGTTTATAATTTTATTTGTAACATGCCTATTTCATAATTCTATATATTACGAATGTTTAGGATATGCTCTATCTGCCCTGCAAACAAATTTGCAAGTGCTACCCATTCGCGTTCGTGCGCGCCCAAATGTTCGTTGAAACGTTCGTTGAGACGTTCGTTGAAATGTTTGTCGAAATGCACGGCAAAATGCGCGGATTCGTGTTTGCCGCCGATCCATATAGCTGATGGATCGACCACAAACACGAATTTGCGCAGTTCGACGAACATTTGTGCGCGCACGAACGCGAATGGGTAGCACTTGCAAATCTGTTTGCAGGGCAGATAGAGCATATCCTAAACATTCATAATATTGTTGCGACCAATGCTCCGACCGTTCCGTAAAATGCGCCCACTTCCCGTTGGTGAACTCATGAATAATAATTAACTTTTAACTCTTATTTATTAGAAACTATACAATGGTTAACGTAGATTGATTTAGCGACACGTCTATTCGATTTGCTGTCTCGCTTCTATCTGTCTTCTTTCTTTTCGTCAACAGCCGTCTTTTTAAATCCGTCGATCGGCGGCTCCTCTGCGATATGTTCAGGGGAAGCAACTTCATATCGTCGTAACATTACTCCCCCCTTTTTGAAAAGCGGGCGTCCCGACCGCGGCTGTGTTCGTCTGTTTAATCGGTACACAATCACCTGTGTCAATCCTATGCTGGACAATATCGCAATTTCCAACATGATCAGGATTCTCCGCAAAAACATCCTGAAAATCATGCAGTATTTTCGCAAATTCTGTCTTCTGCGGTGAAGATAAAGTCGTGGAACAACGATGAAAAAGGTCTTCCAAATGCTTTGGTGGAGTTGTAACCTCCTCTTTCTTCATTTTTAAAGCCTCCCTCTCTCTCTGATCTTCACTAATAATTCCTCGAACAACAGAATTAATTTGTCCCTTCCTCACCATTTGCAATTCATTTGCCATGTAATCAAGCTTACACGAGTGTTTTTTAAGGAACCCATTTCCCAAAATACATTCTTCCGCCATATCATTAAGGAAGAATTCCTCTTGAGACTCAAAATCTCCGATTTTCACAAGACACTTGTACTTGTCCCGAATGGGTAAATTTTCTCCGGAAATGGATAAAATTTTAATTTCCGGAAACCTCTCCGCTGTACCAAACTTATTTCTGGGGTTAAATCTATTTGTCCCCAGAAGATTCACGCACGAACCCGTATCGATGATTATGCTAGCCCTTTCTCCATCGATAAATCCCTCGATGGCCGCACAATGTTTCCAAGAATAAGTCTTTAGCACGACGGGGGCAGTAGAGCACGAAGTCATGGTCTCCCCCATTACTGCGACTTCTTTGCGTTTCCCATTCTTTTCGTTTGAACGAAGTTTCCTGTCCTTTGCCCTTGTGGGCAATCCCTCTGAAGGTGTCCTGTTTGCTGGCAGCTCCAACATTCTCTTGGTCGATCTCCTCCAACGGTATGGATCCTCGGGTTCTGATTTATAAAATTCGTCTGTTCAGGATTCCTGATCACACGTCCGACCCCGTCCGAGGTCCGGCTGACCGCTCGATCCCTCCAATTCCGGTCAGGAACGTGTTGTTTCGAAAAAAAATAAGGTCTGCAGCGATTATTTTGACCTCTGTAGGACGCAGTTTCAGCGATAGACTCAACGGCTTCAATCTCCAGGGCTCTAATTACAGCTGCCCTCAGGGATGTAAAACCGTCAAGCATTAATGTCCGTTGGATCTCGTTATTGGTCAACGCTGCCACAAACTGAGGGGCTGCTGGTTTATCTCTTATTTCATAAGGACATTCAGCAAAACGCGGATGAAGCCAACCTCTCAATTTCTGCCGCCAATTCAGAGATCGACTCCCCTTTCCGCTGTTTGTAATTTTGAAACATAACATAATTTAAATTTTGAAAATTTTTCGTTCCATAACGGAACTCTAGTGCTGAGATTAAAGTTTGGAAATAATTTTGCTTATCTGCGGAAAGTGAGGTCAAAATCCCTCGAGCAGGGCCCTCCAAAGATGCAACCAAGGCCAATGCTTTTCTTGGTTCATCCCATCCATTAGCGCGAGCTATAGTGTCAAATTGTATACGATACTCTTCCCAAGAAATTTTGCCGTCGAATTTAGGGGGTTTCACAGTATACCCCAATTCCAAAATATTACGAAAAATTTCGCAAGGAGCCGCCTGTTGCGAGGGTGCGGACACTGGAACCGCAGATCCGTTAGCAATGAACGTATTTACATGACAGCAAAACTATTTATACATTGTACATTCTGAAAATTCTGCGCGAGCACCTGATATTGGGCCTCCAAAATTTGGAATCGCCCTTCCAGGTCAGTCTCCCTCGCAGCTCGAACAGCCCTCTCCGCTGCTTCTCTCTCTTCTAAACGGGCGCGCTCCTGCTCCCATCTCTGTTCCGAGATTTTTTGTTGCTCCGAGAACTGCCCGGAAATGCTCCTTTGGAGATTCCCAAATAAACTTCGAAGTACAGTGGCATCTCCTCCGGACACGGAAGTCGCTGCCACAACATCGTCCGAAATCCCACTTCTGACACCAATGTTGCGACCAATGCTCCGACCGTTCCGTAAAATGCGCCCACTTCCCGTTGGTGAACTCATGAATAATAATTAACTTTTAACTCTTATTTATTAGAAACTATACAATGGTTAACGTAGATTGATTTAGCGTTATTTTTCCGTAAAATGCGCCCACTTCCCGTTGGTGAACTCATAATTAATAATTAACTTTCAACTCTTATTTATTAGAAACTATACACCGGTTAATGTAGATTGATTTAGCGACACGTCTATTCGATTTGCTGTCTCGCTTCTATCTCTTCTCGCTCAGAGTATATAGTTGAGAGTGCTCTCGCGTCGCCCCAACTGTCTAAGACTGCCTTAGCTGGGGTCACGGTGATTTTGGTTGTATTTGACAATGTGTCGAATGCTTTTTCGATATCCTTAACTAAGTCGCTAATCAAGCTTTCCGAGTGCGTTTCTATCTTTTCACCGTAGCCCAACCGTCTAGCAGGCGTTGCTAATCACCCTCCTTGAGTGATTGCGTTCGTCTGCTTCGGATCGTTAGCATTCGAGACTCCCAATGTCCGTCTCCACGGATTCTCCTTATACCAGTCTGCTAGCACTTTGTTCAACTTGTCGGTTAATTCCGACGAAAGTACAGGGACCTCTGAGAGAGCTCTTCCGTCGCCAGGTTTGTCATCTATCTCCCAAGCATTTTCGTGCTCCTGGCACTTCACAAAGCCCAATAGACACTGTGAGCCGTCACCTACACTTATCAGCACACTACACTTGCAAAAGCCCCCAAGCGTGCACAGATAGGTGTCGCCGTTGAAAGTATAGTAGACACTCAGTCCGCCCCACCAGGCTGCGTGGGCCCAAGAGTCGCAACCGTCAAGCCCATCACCCAAGTTGAAATCAGCGAAGAAACCGCCTTCCACTCTCCTAAAGGCAGCATCTACTCCCGTGTAATCTCGTCTCATAACCACTCTTCCGC
This sequence comes from Sphecodes monilicornis, assembly GCA_913789915.3. Lineage (NCBI taxonomy): Eukaryota > Metazoa > Arthropoda > Insecta > Hymenoptera > Halictidae > Sphecodes > Sphecodes monilicornis. The sequence goes on from OU565289.1 coordinate 1,180,050, forward strand.
TATTGAAGCATGCCATCTTGTCTGACCCTTCATCAACTGTTGGAGTCGCTTGCACTAACCTCCACTTATTTATGCAACAATCCAATACTCGCGCTGGTAGATGCTTCTCCTTCGTCAAGACTTGTGTTTGTCCGCTAATGAGTGTCCCACTTTCATAGTTCGACCACAACAACCATTGATATAATTGTCATTCATCGCAAACCAGGCCCTCTGGGCAAGAAGTCCACTGTTCAGGGATCAACCCCAAATCAAACTCATTCTCTCTTACTTTTGATATAAGCCCGAACATGTCTGCAGCTTTATCAACTGCGCCTATCAACATAGATGCTATTAGCCCATGGCGAACTATAGTCACTCCAGACTCGTCCCACCGGCACAATGAGTTTGTTTCTGAGATGAGAGTCGAAGGCTCTATGTTCTCAAAGGGCCCGGCCATCGCTTCTATGGCTGGGTGTAAACACTTTAACTTCGTGAAAAGCACGTTTAACAAGCCAGCAGGCACTCGATAACCAACGACATAAGTTTCATTGCCTTCAGAATGGGGTCTGCTTATCACTAGAAACGCGAAACTTAGCACGCCTTTCGTTATTTTAACAAAATGCGTGCTAACCTCCATGCTGTACCCTAGCTCCAGCTCAACAACCACGTCTGCCCTAGTCAGGCTAATCTTGTTCGCACTAACCGTGACAGACGCAGCGAAACATTTCAATATGGACCTCAAATCGTCTGAAGTCATACAAAAGAAAGAAAAAGGAACGCAAGACCTGTATTTACGACATATCGAAGCTCCTTGAACTCCAGATTTGGCGAAAGCAACATAACTTTGTGGCAACACTTGTCCGTAATGCTCTAATCTGCTCATCGACCTTGAGTAATGTAACCTCTCTATTAGGCTTACATTACCTTCGCACACTCGCCGTAAGTACCAAAGGTTAACAGAACTAGGTTCTGACCTAACCAATGCAAATTTTTCTTCTAACAACGTATCATTTGCTTTAGGTTTGCACCAAGACGGCAGTTTCGACGTTATGTGAGATACCACGCCACGGCCTATAGCGTTACCAATTGTTGACGCTACACTAAGTGCTGTATCTCTAGCAAAAGACCATGCGTACACTAAAAAAACTTTGAAATTGTCCCAGATCCCATATAACGCATGCGTCACGACTGGGTTTCTCGACCAGTAAATACAACCAAAAACGCCGGCTATAAAGCTCGGTATTCCTAACGCGAATGTCCAAAGGCCAGAAGCATGCTCCTCAATATTATCACCCCTAGCTAAGGTAGCGACCCCTTCTGATATCACTGCCAACGCAATAGGCACTCCCGCATATGCCTCAAACGCTTCAGAGAAATTGGCGCGAGTGCAGCTGTTTCGTCTAACGCAGTTGCCAATCCAAGCTATAATCACCGATATGAGCGAACTCGGACTGGCCACACACGCTGCTGTCGATAAAACCTTCATCGCAAAGTCATCAAAATCTCCAAAGAACTCCTCAACATAACAATTTTTTCCATCTGCTGGTCTTGCTTGCCGCCTTTGCTCCTACACCGTACTGAAATTTCATCATTTTCAACCCGGCGCACACGGCAATCAACGCCGTCGCCACAACTACACTCATTATTGAAGGCGTTGTGTCCATTACGGCAACCTGCATAGCAGTGGTCAAGGCGGCTCCAACCGCCGACCAAGGCATCTGACCATTTTGTACCTTCGTAAAGATGAAGTAAACTTGCTTAACGAACACGACAGCGTTTCCTGTAGTGCCTAAGAGACCGCTCCTTTGGGCTCCAACGCCCAGAGCGCCGATAGTCGCCTGCGCACCTATAGGCCCAGGTGCCAACAATGTTGCAGCCACTAACAACTGGTTTCGGATCAAATTACCGACGCCCAGTCCTCCGGCGATTCCAAATACAAGGTCCCAAGCTCTATCGCCGCTTCCAATCTGCCTGCCGGTAACGTCGTAATCATTCAAGTTACCGCTCGTGAGTCCTTTAATTACGAAGCCCACTACTTGTGCAGCACATGCTGTCAACGCTAAAGGTAGTGGTACTAAATAGGTAAGCATACCATTCAGCACCACCAACAATCCTGTCTTGCTCATTGCCCTGTCCAACACCTGTTCTAGTTTCTGGAAAGTAGCTCCTAACCAAGCCGCACCCATTACAGACACTACACTAGGGAAAGCGCCTACATGAAACCCGGCTGGTATAATGGCCCATTGTGTTTCAGCCACTGTCTTAACGTAATCAAATACAGCCTGAGCACTAACCAACATCTCATTGTGCTCTACCTCAGTATTGAGCGGCAGCTTAGCCTTCGTCGTCCAACTGATGAATTTGTCTTTACGGCTTTTAACAGCCTCCCACAGTGCCTTCCCAAAAACACCTACGTTAGCTGTTTCGTCCGGCATTCTTTCTGATGCTTCTGCGAGTAACTTCGCGTGGCCGGCCGATAATTCTTTCCTGAAAGGAAACACCCTGCTGACATGTCTACTCAAATTTTTTGCAGCGAATTGATACACGTAACCCAAAAGTGTACAACCAGCAGCCATAGCAACAACCGCATACCCTATATTGCTGACAACCGAATGCTGCACGTACTGATCTTCCACAGCCGACAAATTCGTCCTCGGTATAACTCCGCCTAAGTCAACCTCCCCAGAGTCTGAGTCGATGGACTCGGCGAAACTCTCTATCTGCATCCCAACTCTAGCCAGTATATCGCGACGCAACTCTTCAGTTGCCGTTATTAACGAAAAATTAAAGAACTCACTGTACCATCTTGTCGTGCTGCTAGCATCAGCCATGCGGGCACTGCTTTGGTCGGTCATCGTGTGGCACATCAACTCATCGCTCAAGACCGTCGACAGATATAGGTACACTACGTCGCCATTAACGTCCTTGATAATATTAAGTTTACATGACATGCTGCCACTAATAGACCTTTTGTTTTCAAACTTTCTGACTCTTGGATCGCGCTCTACTTTGGCCAACGCTTCGGCCCACCATGCATCCCTTGTCAAGGTCTGAGGTAGCAGCCAACTCAGTTCATGAAACTGCTTTTGCAACTCCACGTTGTGGTGCTTGTCCATATCAATCGTCTCGAGTTTCTTTTCTGCTACTAAATACAGCATGGCACTAGCCGTCACTAGAGCGTCTAACTTATGTTTCAGCTCAGCTGTTATTCCTTGTGGGGTCATGTAGTAGCCCTTGTTAGTCCTACCAGTTCTGCCTTTTCGCTGTAGCGAAGTGGCGACGTCGATGCGACGTCTAACCAGCCGGTGGTTGTAAATAATCCCTTTATCATTTTTATACAGGTCAGTTTCAGGATTCATTTCCTCTAGGAAGTCAACAACTGTTACCACAACATCCGTACAAAAACACCTGCAATCATCCTCGAGCGAAGATATGTCGAAGGTCGTGCCCCCATGGATAGCACGATAACCGCGGCTGCCCACAGCTGTTCTACGAGCGAACGATAGTAGCTTCTCACAATATTCTCTCGAAGATAGAAAGAACGCTACCTGCCTTTGTTCAACTGAGCCATAGGAACTCTATGACCATACTTGAAACCTTCATGCTTGGCACCAGTAATACCTCTCGGTATAACAAAGAATTCGGAATCACTCTTTCCGTTTTTAAGAGCCGGGACCACTCGCACGCTATCGTTTATCGTATATTTTGTGCCAGTGATCTCGTGCCCTTCAGCTAGCTTGATAGCCTTATTCCTTATCAAGACAGTGACTGTTAAGTGCACACACTTGTACCTAGCATTATCCTTAGTAAATAGCAGGTCACCTGCCACAACTGTCGGGTCGGCCCTACAATGTATTTCATTAATCCGTAAAATTGATTTAGCGACACGTCTATTCGATTTGCTGTCTCGTTTCTATCTGTCTTCTTTCTTTTCGTCAACAGCCGTCTTTTTAAATCCATCGATCGGACGGCTCCTCTGCGATATGTTCAGGAGAAGCAACTTCATATCGTCGTAACAATATACATAATTATGAAATAGGCATGTTACAAATACAATTGTAAACACATGTTCTGAATTTCTTTGTGTAGTATACACCACTGCAGCTTCTATAGTTATTCGCAAGAAATTCTGGAAATAGCAAAAATCGATAATAGAAATGTGCGGTTCGGCGCGCCGTTTAGGTCTGTACGAAGCCGAAGAATTTGAAAGTAACACCAGCTTATCTCTTATCTATGTCTTATAGTATTGCCGCGGACTGTACAGCTATGAATTTGATGTTCTATATCGTAAGGTGCTTCCTTTTGTATTTACGTACCAATCGTGCTGAAAATTTCTGGCCCCTCTTCCGCCTGTCTTTTTTCAAATGGTCTGGTTCTCTTTACGAATGACGGCGATTCCTCGCTGGTGGCAGTGACTGAAAATAAAATATTATTTGATGAAAAAAGATATACTAATTACAGTAATAGGATGAAATGCACAACTATGAATGTAATAATTTAATGTTCTATTTGTAGGCAGCTTCTTTTTGTATTTACATACCAATCTTGGGTTCCCTCCCCAAACTTGGGGGAGTGGGCAGCATTGTCTCATCGGAAGACAAGTCCTCGCTGCTGGTAGCCCACGATGGGCGATAAATTTTTCTTTTTCTCGGTACACCGGACTTGTCAACCTCCGACTGCAGATCGCTGGTCTCCTCAGCCTCCTTTGCTTTCTTTCGAGCCTTCGCGTAGTCGTCTAGAAGCATTATATAATTGTTATTTTAATTGTACATGTATGGTATATAACTACTTTAACTTACTAAAGATGCCGTTCCTAAAGCTCTTTACAGTGAACTTAATCCACGTAGGCTGAGGAGTTTCTAATTTTCTAATGGCGTTATTTAATTTCGCCTTCTGTAGCGGTGGCCAATAACATTTGTCGCCGTCTAGCCAATTAGTCGGCACTGCTTCCACAGTTTTATCCTCCACAAATTGGACAACGGTCCATGTTGCTGTCGGCAGCTCCATTGTATGTATACCTCAAGAATTGAAAAGGATGGTAAAATTTAGAGATTAATTTAAACAAATAATTGCGGTATAAATATAATGAATTAAAGATGTATATTTAGAAAAATAGCGAATAGAATAGATTTGGATGAAACTTTTGTGAAATATAGTTCTTCGAAAAATATTTCACACGTGTTTTTTTGATCAGCAACCATCCACTTAGAAGGGGTGAAAACAGCCCTCAGAGTTGGGGGTCAGAACGATATTTTTTGAGATATCTCGGAAACCAGAGGTCGAAAAAAAATGAATTTTCTTTTCACTTGTGTATTTTTTAATGGGAAATGTAGTCGGGCGAGATAATTTCAACAAAAGTTTTTTGTTTAAACAATATATTCAAAAGTTGATGGTTTTTTGCAGTTTAGTGAAAGTTGTAGTGAAACAAATATGTAGCAAGAAACACTGACGGTAACTAATAATCAGGGCTTCGGAGTCGGAGTTAGGAGTCGGAGTCGGAGTCGGAAAAAGCTATATATCCACTCCTGGAGTCGGAGTCGGAGCCGGTGAGAGAATCGGAATCGAAAAAAAAGAGGAGGTGGAGTCAAAGTTATGAATTTGGTTTATTGACTCCGCAGCCCTGCTAATAATAGCAATGAAAGTACTTACTTTTTTAAATATAAATTATCTGGACGACACTACACGACACCAACTTGTGCTAACACAAAAGTTCAGCCAAAACGTAGTAAAAATCCAGTATAAAGTATAAGAATAGGATCGAGAAGAACAAAGCGCGTGTCGCCTGTAATGGTTGAGAAAGGACTCCTTTATTAAACAAAATCTCCACCTACGTGTCTCTTGTCATCGTTCAATTTTTCGTCTTCCGCGCTCCCCTGTGCGGCGGTTCCCGCGCGTCGTCACGGCAACGCTTTGGTGTTGGCGCGAAACGCTTGGGCGTTTTACGCGTGGTATTTGAACTCCAACACCTCCCTTAGGAACATGGTGGTCTCAGGTAAAGATTTACATATTGCCACGTTTTTATTTTAGCTCGCTTCTTTAATATTACTTTCCGTAGATTGCAAGATGTCTCGAAAAATGAATATAAGAAAATATTACATGCGTGCAAAAAGATCGCGTTCTTTGTACGAAGCTTCTACTTCATCGGGCATAAGTAGTGCCATTACAAACAATCTAGTTCATTTAGATTTGTGTGCTCCATCAGACATAAACACCAATGAAATCAATGTAGTTTATTTAGATTCATCGTTCGGAAGCGAAAGTGAAAACGAACTTTCTGTGCAGTGTGAAGAAACTTCAGAAAGTTCGAATTTCACCCATTCAATGCGCGATTCATTAGCAGACGGTAGTGATACAAATGTTCATGATAGTTTAGCGGAATGGGCTGTAAAGCATAATATTACACATGTAGCGATTAATGATTTACTTTCTGTACTAAATAAGAAGCCCATTCCAAACTTGCCAACAGATGCAAGAACACTTCTAAAAACATGTAGAAATAATATTATCACCAAACGAGTTGAGCCAGGGAATTATTACCATTTCGGTTTAAGGACTTCTATTTTGAAACTTTGCAAATATGTAGACATGTCTTCTTTTAACGTCAATAAAATTTCAATCAATGTTAGTGTCGACGGTCTTCCATTATCAAAAAGCTCCGGCAGTCAAGCATATCCTATTCTTTGCTGCCTCGCAGGATGTGCAAGTTCTAATCACTAATGGCTTTGTAATCAATGAACATTCGTATCATTTACATGTACAATCTTTCATTTGTGATGTTCCCGCAAAATCTTTTATCAAATGCATAAAAGCTCATGCGGGATATAGTTCATGCTCCAAATGTTACATCGAAGGAGATTTCAAACATGGCAGGGTATGTTTCCCAGATTTCGATAAACTAACACGTAGAACTGATCTTGAATTTAAATCAAAAGATGATGTTGACCATCACACTAATACAACTATTTTGGAAAGAATTCCAAATATCGATATGATCATTTCTTTCCCGTTAGATTATATGCACCTAATTTGTTTAGGTGTGATGAAGAAGTTGTTTTTAAATTTATGGTGTGGGAAACCATCCACAAAAATTTCCAATTTACAGTCTACGAATATATCGAATTCATTACTGGCTTTAAAAAAGTGCATTCCGTTAGAATTCAATAGAAAACCACGAGGTTTAATTGAACTGAGACGATGGAAAGCAACTGAATTTAGACAATTTCTTTTTTATACCGGCCCAGTAGTTTTGCTAAAAAATATAGATCGAGACAAGTATCAAAATTTTCTTTCGTTACATATAGCAGTAAGAATTTTATCTAATTCAAAGTATTTTGACTGTATTGAGTATGCCTCAGAATTGTTAAAGTATTTTGTACAAACCTTCAAAATATTGTACGGGGCCCAGAATATCTCTCACAATGTGCACAATCTCGTGTACATTACGGAAGATGTAAAAAATCATGGGCCTCTTGATAATTTTATTGCATTTCCTTTTGAAAATTTCCTCCAATCAATTTTACAGTACATTCGCAGCGAAAATAACGTATTGCAGCAGATAGTTAAAAGGCATACAGAAAAAACCAATATTTGTATTAACCAAAACGTAAATTCCACAAAATAGCCAATTTTGCAACGTGAACAGTTCGCGGGGCCATTACCACCCAATCTGATTGTTCTAAAACAATTTAAACGCGTTGATTTCCATAGTTTCAGTTTACAAACTAGTCAGCCGGATAACTGTTGTTCTCTGAGAAATGATGATATCATTATTGTAGAAAATATAATATTTACGACAGATCTTTTCAAAATAGTTGGTAGAAAATTTTTAAATTTAAAAGACTTTTTTGAGAGTCCTTGCAAATCGTCTACTTTTGGAATTTTTTCAACAGAATCTCCTTCTTTGGGACCTTTGGAACTTTTCAATATTAAGGATGTTTCCCAAAAATATGTCAGATTAGAATTTCGAAGTAATACTATTCTCTTACCATTGCTACATTGTTCTTCATGAGTGCATATGTTCGGATATTTTTCTATTGTATTGCAAAGTCTAGCTTCGTAGTAAAACACATTCAGCACATACATGTATATGTAGTGTATAATAAGTATGGTAATTATATTGCATGAAAGTAATGCACCTTACTGATTTTGATGAAATTTAAGTAAGTTGTAGGCCCATATTGAGAATTTAAAAAGACAGAAAATATTCTGAAAATTTCGTCAAAATCGGTCGACGTTGCAATGAGCTATAAACTTTTAAAGATGGTAAAAATTGCAGATTTTCACGATTTTCGGCCAATATGTAAGATTTCTTACATCTTTCAAAGCCTGTCGTTTTTTCTGCATCAATCGATTTCGATGAAACTTTCACAGTGCATATAATTGATACAGAACTACAGAACGTACTTTTTAAATTTTTTAAAATTCCTATTGCTCCAATGAATTGCAATTTTTGAAAAAAAATCCTTTTCACATCCTGTAGTTAACTAATTGCTCTAGCTTTCCGAGAAAGTTTAGATAGTATAGTACAATATTTGAAAACTTACCGTCTTTTTTAGAGCGTCCGAATGTTAATCCGAGTCACTGTATCTCTAAATCTGAACTAGTAACACATTTAAAAATCATTGAAATCGGTGAGGTGTAACTTTCTGCACGTACACTTACTATAATTATGTACATAAAGTCAGTCAGATTGTGGGACGATAGGGCTACCGGCGAACTACCACATTAAAAAAACAGTATAACGTACCAAAGGGTGACACCTCACTTGGGTGGTATGGAAGTTTACCCATTTTATTTGAATCAAGGAGTGAAAATGTTCTCAAAATAACTGTTTCAAATTGTTATTTATCGGTTCTGCTTGAAACAGTTATGAAGAACCGAAATAATATACAGGGTGTCCCAAAAATGTCTGAGTTCCTTCAAAGGGGAGGTTCTTGAGGCCATTTCAAGCGACAACTCAGACTTGGTTCGGGTTTTGGTTGTACTTCGTTTCTGTTCTTCTGTTCGGCTATATGTAACATGCAATCAGTCCCATCCATAATTGATAAATGGCACACACCTCCGTTTTTCTTCCAAGCTAGATGAATTGGAAAATTTTGATAAAGAGTGTTCATATAGTCTGAATAAGAAAACAATTTTTAAAGTTCCGTTTCACAACTTTGTTTGTCTTGGCTTGAAACGGAAATTTAAAAAACGTAATTTGTACATTCATATCAGTTTCGGTATTACAACCATTTCTGTAATCATCCGAAGGCTACACCCTCTTGACCCAGCCGCGCGTCTCGACTCCTTATACTGCAAGTTATTTAAAACAGCTTTCAGATACTTGTGCAAAGGCAAGAGCCAAGGCAAAATAATTGCAGCCAGGATGAGTAGAAGAGACTCAATTGAGCAAAAGAAAACTTAAAGCAATGAACGATAGCGATGACGAGTCGGATTCGATGTTGCCTCCGCCTTCGACGTCAAAACGACTGAACGAGTTAGGTATGAGAATAAAAAATTGAATATGCTACTAATTGTGTTAATTTTTTAGTTATATTATATTTTCGTTTAAAAAATATTGCTTAACAATTTTAGCAGTATGTACCGAATCATTATCTTGTTGGAGTATATATGGTGTTTTAGCAATGCGTTCTCTATATGTAGAAATTTGATTTTTTATTAGTTCGACATAACGGGCGCTATTCATTGTGCCTTGAATAAAATTAATTTCTGTTTTTCCTTTATATCCGACAACAGTCCAGACCATTACTCCACCTCCATGCGTTTGACGTCGAATTTTTGTTAGTCGTTGCTTACGAACATCACGATAATAATATGTACATCCGTCTGGTCCATCAAAATTGAACCTCTTTTCATCCGTAAAAATTGCTTTTCTACACGTCTTCTTCTAAAGTACATGTTTTCTTTACGTCTTGCGTTTAATGATGGTTTTGCTATTATTCTAGACCGCTTTATAATGTTACTAGTCTGAAGTACACGACGAATATTTTGTATATTTGTTTCGACTCCAGCTTTCTTAGCGATCTCCCTCGCAGTAGCACAAGAATTGGAAGCAGCATGTATTATTGCTCGCGTATCACGTTCAGATAATGCTGCTGGCCTTCCTATACTTTTCTTTTTTCCATATGCGCTTGTATCTGAGGTGATGGACAAGTGTTGGAGCAATAAATGTTAAATGATAAATGCTAAGCTAGAGTTTATTTACACTATTTACACTTAAACGATACGTATATACAGTTCTTAAACTAGACATAAATGATAACGCGTATTCGCGGAACTTGCCCTATAAACGAGGGTAGCGTACGGAGCGTTCTTCTCCAGTTCGAGGTTACAAGTCAACTGTCCTCTCCCTTGTCTTTTCTACCGTCGCGTCATTTGTGGGGGTGGAAAAAGAGAAAGTTCTCTCAAACCGTGGGAAGAATTTTCTCGAGACCACTGGAAAAATCCCGAGTGGCCGTTACCCAAAATATGGCACATGGCCTTGCAGTGTCAGGGCTCGGCCGTTACGCTGAAATAAACCATTCGGGTTCGCAGCGCAACGAAACCCTCGACGACTTGGCCCTGTACGCCACATATCTTTCAACAAATTATATATATAACCTTCCAACTGCGACTACTTTCTTTTGCAATTTGAGTAATCGACAATATTTGCTTTCTTAGAGCTAAAATTGTGCTAATTTCGCTTTTACTAATTTTTTTTCCACGACCCATGATGAGAATAAGAGTGTGACAAACCTCTAGACAGAAATTGAACACTGTAACTCCGTAAAAGCTCACGAAACACTGAAGAATATGTAAACATAGTTCCAGCGTGCTATAATTTTGTCTGCGTCAGATTATGTGTTTCTCTTCCAACTAAAAAATCTCATTGAAGTAAGTTCATAGCAGGTACGTTTTCCATATATTTTGGAGTTTCCACGCTAGCATAATCTTAACGCGAGAAATTAAAGATAGCACACGCGTGCTATCTTTTTGTCTGGGAGTGTAAGTTCCACGTCCGTGGCACGTATGAAATTTCGGTCCATCGGACATCCCAGGGACGTTCGCAACGTACATCGGACGCATGGACGTAAATTGGACATAAAACAGACGTCCACTGGACATCCGGTGCTATCTGGATACTCATTTTTGTCATAAATGCATAAAATCCGCAGTCGACTAATTAGGTAAGAGGCTTCCTGACACAAAGATTTTTTAGCACGCTTGTAATATTCGTTGTGTGCATGCTGCACTACATGCTCACTATTTGCCATAAAATGTAACAAAATTGCAGCTAAACGGTGCGTTTATCGCATGGTTCCTGTTAGACTTCCTTTCCACTCATTATGTAAAACAAGTTGATACAATAAAAAATTTAACATATTTATAACAATTGTTGTAAACAATTTTACGTGGTTTTTAAAAAAAAAATACTTTAGAAACAGTCATTCCCAAAACATACCTGAAACCTAAGAAACGGACATTCCTGGAACGTCCAAAATTCAAGTCCTAAGGACATTCGTAAAACCTAAGAAACGGACATTCCTAGAACGTCCAAAATTCAAGTCCTAAGGACATTCGTAAAATCTAAGAAACGGACATTCCTAGAACGTCCAAAGTTCAAGTCCTGGGGACATTCATAAAACCTAAGAAACGGATGTTCCTAGAACGTCCAGAATTTATGTCCTAGGGACATTCGTAAAACCTAAAAAAACGGACATTCCTAGAATATCCAGAAATTATGTCCTAAGAACATCCATCGAATGTTCAGAATCGACGTAGGACGTTTGGACATAAACTGGACGTACATAGGATATCCGTGTGCTACTTGGGTACTTGATTCTTAAGGGTGCGGACTCCTGATCGAAGCGTTCCAAGCGGCCGCTAGGGGAAGCTCGAATGAGAATGTGTGGCACACACACATTCCGCTAGATTAGCCTATACGTATACGAGCAGAGAGGAACTCGTACGAGATTTCAAGCTATTTCAAGGTTCCGGGGCGCCGCTTTTGACGGCGAAAAAACGCAAAAGTAGGAGTTTTGAGTATACACGTCCACTAAATGAAAGATAAATCTAGTGCGCTTGACTATAGAGACAGCCTACTTTTGCGATATTGAGGCGTACTTTGGGATATTCGGCAGCATGTTGTCCATCAGAAATCGTTGTAGGCCGCGTGACGTCACGACATGTTGAATCTTTAAGTATCTGGAGATTAGGGTTCTTATAGAGGCACCTGGATGCATGCCCGGTAGCGAGGGCACATACAATGTTGATGAAACGTCTATTATGTTATTTATTTACGTATTTTAGGCGTAAAAAGTAGACTTTGAGAAAGACATAGTACTAACGGCGATTGAAATTATTTCGAATATTGAAAACCGCACCTCGACATGTTCAAGAAATAAACAAACTGTATTATTTTTGCGCGGTCGTAATTTACGCCGCCGGAAATTATCATACTCTTTCTTCTATACCGGACAGACTTTACTGTCCACTCGAAATCTGCGTTGTGTTACAGCCACATATCATCTGGACTGCTTCGTCTTCGACAACGGATCGAGCATGAGCTGATAATGTAAGATACTTTACTTTTTATATTTTCAAGTACATAGCAGTTTTGTCACATTTCAATAATATATTTTGTGATGTTTCAGTTACAGTCACATATCATTTGAACTCCTGGATCGTCGAGAGGATGATGCAGTTCACGTAGAACGAGACGGCGAATGAAGCAATCTTAATTTATAGCAATCTCAATAAATGACATTTATTAACATAATTTATATATACATATATGTTTGGTATATTAATAAATTATTTGTACATGTAGTTTAATTTTCATTTATCTATATACACCCTTCTAACGCTTATATTACCAAATATCTGCATAATCTCGGCACCTCATGACCAGAGCGCACTAGATTGAACCTTCCTCTTTCGAATAAGCTCCTTACCAGTGACAAAATATCCTTTTAAGAGGACGAAAACTTGGGACTCGTAAAACCATAGTTTTGTCGGTAATGTAGTCGTTCTACCTTTCGAGTAAACTATCGGTATCTCTCCTCTACAACATTATGGAAATAAGATACTTTTCCGCCCTTTGGTGAAAAAGCATCACACATTCTGATATTATTATGCGTACATTGCATATGTGTTGTAAAAACGAGAATAATAGTAATTTTTTTTAAGAAAATATCCACATTAGGAGGGGGCCCATTTCATGCGAAGCCGATCATTTTTACGGGTTGTTAAGTTTGCCATTTTGGATGATTTGTACGAAAGCTAAGCACATGTCATTTCTTAGTGCAAAAATACTAGAAATATCTTTGTTTTGCAAATTTTACCACCGGTTCAAGTATGAAAAAATTTGGAAAAGTATGGCCATCTTCTACGATTCTTTATCTTTGAAATTCTATTTTATAATTCGCGGAGCCTCAAAAATTGCAACTATTGGGCACTTAGAACTATTATAAAAATGTAAATGATGTAAAAGAATTTTAAAGATACCCCTGAAAGTAATAAAATGTTTAATTTTTGAGGAAACCAATAGCCGACTGCAATACTTTGCAACTTATGCACACACCATATAAAAATTTCGTACCGTACACGCGGGGCGTGACACACGCCAATAATTACAACTGTTTATTATTTTGGGTCGATAAAATTGCTGAATAGTTTTCTGAGTTTCTGAAATGAGGGTCGACAGCGTTTGTCCCAAAATTACAACTATCACGTAGTAAAAAAAAGATCGCGGTAGAAGAGGGCGCGATATGTCATTTATTTTACCTTGTCGGCGACCGAAACGCGAAGTTGGAGACGCCGGACACCGGATCCGCCCTAGGAAGGACGCGCGCGGAAGGAGAGGTGGTGTAATGATCGAAACGAGAGTCGGTGGACTCCGATTGACACTGAGTTTATTAGCGTCGGTTCACAAAGGACCACGGTTCCGAAAACCGGACTCGCTCCGCCGCGAGAGACGGAAATCTTCTCTCAGGGGCCGCGACGGAAATCTTGCGACGGCACGTGAACGCGTGCCGCCCGCGACGGAAATCTTGCCGCGACGACGGAGATCTTGCCGCGACAGAGTGGGCGCGACCGCGAGATCGGAGCGAGCCCCGTGGTCAACGAGACGGACAGAACGCAACGGACTGCGAGCGCGAAGAAGGACCACGAAGGCCAGTCGCGCAGAAGAGTCACTTAAATTGCACCGACGGTACACGGAAAAGCACGCAGAAGATAAGTACGTGAATCGCACAGAAGATACGTCGAAGAAGAGCCGAAGAAGAGAGCGCGTCGCCCAGGGAAAGCCCTTAAATAGCGTTTCCCCGGCGCGCGGAATGTGTCGCGATTGGCTCAGAGGGAATCGGATGATCCTTCTGATTCGTTACAGTTGAAGGATTCAAGCCGTGGAATTCGGCCGGGACAACACCTTGCTGTTGCTAGGCGGTCGAGCAACGACAACACGCGGTTTGAACTGTTTATCTAAACACGGCCGCGAACCGTTTGACGACATTGTCGACGGGAGAACATTCGCCGCCGAATTCCATGGCTTGAATCCTGAACATACCTAAACTGTTAAATGCAACTTAAAAGGATATTGGCTTTTCCAAGCTTGCCCGTGAATAGCGGTCGATCAGTCGGTGCATTTACAACTACCTGAATCGCCGGTTGCCGCGCCGTGTTTCGGCATTACCTGACCGTAATTTTTGAAGGTCCGTAAAAATGACTCGATTAGGTACGTAATGTAAGGAAAGGCCGTGACGGAAAAATATATTATATCAACGCGCACCACGTACAATCAATCACAGACACGTGAAAAACATCTTGTACATAAATTTGTTTCTCGCGTTCGACCGTGTATCAACTCGCATTTCGAATCGCACAAAACGACTATATAATATGTGACGTTGCTTCTTTTCCGGCGCGTTTTCCGCGGACGAAACGAGATGCAACTCCGGGATTTTACAGGCGCTCAGACCGGGCCTCGGCCGGCCGTACGGACGAGGTCCTCCCGACACAAAACGCGATTCGAAAACTCGATAGCGATACGAAAGACCGATGTTCGGGCGCCAGGTATCGCGAAGATACCACGTGAAACGAGACTGTTTTCTACTCGTAGAGAAGCGAATCGAGAATTTTCGTTACCGAGTGTCACGTTACGCTACGCGATTCGCGAAGGGTCAGAGGTTCGGACGCTGGAAGGACGGGGACGGCCCTTACGGCAGAGCGGATCTCGCAGGTCAAGAAATGACACTTCAATTTGTCTCGAGATTAATTTAATCGGTGTCAAGCGTTACAATTTTGGCGGCCACGTGGCCGCGACCCGAGAGCCCGCGCTCTTCATACAAGTTCAGCGAAAGAGTGGACGTTCGCAGCGCGGGTTTGTCAATTCTTTAAATATCGCGAGAATACGGTAGTTCGGTATTGCGATCGAGGAAATCGATACTATTGCTCGCGAACGCTGATGGACGGCGCAATTACAATTTGACTGTCGTGTCGATTCCCGGAACGGAACGGAGAGAGAGCGTGCGACGGCACGCGATCTTTGTTCTCGCTCGCTCGCGCGAGCACGCTATACCCGTCGTCGCGATTTTACGCGACCGAGATCCGTAGACGGTTTACTCTAACGCCACGAAAATTACACTCACTTTTCCGACGCGACTCCTCCGAGGAAAACTTCCGTTACGTGACGAAATTTCAGGCTCACAACGCCGGCAAGTGGCGTGAGCCGCGAACACGAGGCGAGATGCGCCTCGACTCGCGCGAACTCGAGGACGATACGAGAATCGGATCGTCCTTACGCGAAATTCTCAAAAAAAACACATTCACGAAATTAAATAGGGTAGGATCACTGAATCGACTTACCGTTTCGTAGGTGACGTATTCCTGGTCTCAGCCCTCGGTAACGTTCGGGCACTAACGATAACTTAAACAGATTATTTGGTTTCGATTAGGAAGTCGGCACGACAGTGATCCTTCGCGATTTCGGCAACGACGATCTACCCGGCGATCCCCACCCTACTCATTATTAGGAATGCCTAATTGGTCGGTCTCGCACGCAAAATCATTAGTTTTGTGGGTCTCCGACGGATGGCCCTTGGCCTTAGGCAACATCCGGATTTGCCATAACGATCGCCGTGTGGCGACCGGGGTGTCCAAGACGACCCAGGATGCTTCCACACCACACACGCGTATGGAACCCCTTCCTGCGGGATGAGACGACTTCAAGGCCTTTTAGGTGGAGTTCCTGAGGAGGAAAGTCCGATGTTGGTGGGGTTCTAGGCTTGAGCCGTCTCCGGGTTGTTCGGCCCGTGTGTGTTGGCGATCCTTTTCTTCACCAGTGCACTGGACGTTTTCGGTAGTTCACGAAAAGAGGTGGTGGTGCACGGGGCACGTCCTGAAACTTGCCGTACTCGGCTCGCGCGGTTTGAATTAGCCGCCGATCGGTAATTAACGCGGAATTTCCTCGGGGAGCGCTCTCGAAATTCGCGACTGTCGATTCGGTACGCTAGATGGCGGTCCGGTCCATTCGAAATGCCGTTCCGGCCGCACCAGATAATGGAAAAGTGACGTCGCAAAAACTGCAACGTCACAAATAATAATTTGTAGAAGAGGAAAAATTGCACCTAAATGTATATATATGTATATATATAATATATATACAGGGTGCGGCGCCAATTCGTCCCCACGTTTTTTCAGCCCCTTCGGATGGTCGGACAGAAAAATGTTTCCTACCAAAGTTAATCAGTATTTAACCGACAAAAAATAGCAATTTTAAAAATTTAAAAAACATCGATTTTCAACAAAAAAGTCAAGGTCGCTGTCATATCTTTTAATGGAACTGGGTATTTTTAACTTCAAAATATTGTAGGCAACGTCGAAACGAATTCAACGACCTGCTATACAATGACTTTCAGATGACCTTGAAAGATAATATCGCCATGAATCAATTGCCAGAATATTTGAAATATTTCGACCCAGCTCATAAGCGCGTATAATTCCATAACGCTATTTCCGAGAGCTTCAAGTACCTACAACTCGAAACTTCAAACTGTTATATCTCATCATGGAAGTATCTGACAAAAAAATGTTTCAGACAAAATTGACTTGTTTTTTCCGGTAGAATCTAAATATGTAACATTTTATAGGGGGTTCCATTTAAAATTACAAAGGTACCTCCCCTCCCCCGTTAAAGGTGAAGGGAGGCCACTTCACGTTTATGTAATCAGAAAGGCCCTTCAGTTCCATGCAATTTAAGACTAAGAACTTTAAAATCGATGGTATAGTTTTCGAGATATTGAGCTGTTCAGAGTTACGTGGACCACCCTGTATATATATATATATATATATATATATATATATATATATATATATATATATATATATCGCGGCAACCGGCGATTCAGGTAGTTGTAAATGCACCTACTGATCGACCGCTATTCATGCGCAAGTATTGGAAAAGCCAATATCCTTTGTACGACACACCGATAACAGTTGGGTAAAATAAATGACATCTCGTGTCCTCGTCTACCGTGTTCTTTTTTTTTCTACGTGAAAGTTGTAATTTTAGGACACACGCTATCGACCCTCATTTCAGAGACTCAAAAAACTATGCAGCAAATCTATCGACCCAAAATATGATAAATAGTTCCCGCGATACCAGACACTTGTCGGAATAGTAGCTCGGATCTTTTCTTTTAATTTGAGTATGTTGCGGTCTTTAATGACCTATCAAGGTGTTCCAAAGGACATTCGGTATCTTAAAAATTGTTGCTTTTACAAATCGATGAAAATGAGTTTTTAAGAGCTTACTGCATGCGAAGGGCATGCGCTTAGTATCGAAAACCTTCGCCGTGTTTAGTTGAGTTTAACAAATTATTTCACCGCACCGATTGTCAGATGTATATTGTTTTTTTTTTTGTCATTATCATAGTCGTAAATTGTTATTTTCTTTCTTATAACGTTTAAATTCCGTAACAACGTATTTCGCAACTACTATATTCCACAACAAACTCCGAAAAGTTCTACGTTAACACTCGGTGACATAGCTTTTTAAATAATACAACATATATATAGTGTTTATGTGCCTTCCTGCCGGCACCCGGAGACCAGAGCTAGAAGCGGTTGCTCGCTGAGCAATCTGTCCGAAACCTCCAGAAGGTTCAACCATAGGCATCCCCTGGGGTGTAGAGGGGAATGGAAAGATTTCGGGCGTCGGCAGCAAGCGACACGATTTCAAAGACATCGCGCTCTTAAGTAGCCTTCGGTCCTGTGTGGACGCGTTAAAACCCGGAAATCCCCGGCCCGGTGCTGTATGCCGAGACCTTTATTCGGAAGGGATAAAATCACATGTTATCTTTATTCGTAATTTTTATCTTCTGGCTTCTAATAAATCTGACATCTTGATTCGACGCGACGTTGCCACGTCCTAACATGTACATATATACAGGGTGTCCCAAAAATGTCTCATTTCCTTTAAAGGGGAGGTCCCTGAGGCCATTCGAAGCGACATTTTCCTTTGCAAAAATGGCCGTTTCGGCTTTGTTAAAGAGTTATTAACGAAAAACACGGACCAATCAGAGCGCGACCTAGAGGCGTATTGGCAGAGACGGCCGCGCGCGACAGAAGTCGAGCGATGGTGATACACCGCGGTCGAAAGCAAGGAACAAACAAGAGAAGAAAATTTTTCGAGTCCTATGTCGGATAGTTCAAATTTGAATATGTTGTAGTCTTTAGTAGCCTATGAAGGAATCTCGAAGGATTTTTCGAAATCTTGAAAAATGTTGGATTTGCAGACGTGTAAAGAAAAGTGGCAACTTTTCTTCAATAAATTATAACACTAGAACTAACGTACCGAGGAAAATGAGTTTTTAGGAGCTTGTAGTGAACTTGTAGTGAGGAAATGATTTTTTCACCATTTATTTTGAAAAAGTTTTAAACAAATGCAATTTTCCTGCCACCGTACCTGGGACGGTTCCATGAAAATTCCATCGATGGCCATAAACGATGAACGCGCCTTTACTCGAATGTAGCAGTTAATAAACGAGGAAAGCGCCTTGACTTGAACGAAGGATGTGGAAATAAAGAATTCGACGATGCCAGATTTTGGAAAACGTGTAGAGCACGTGGGGCATCGAATGAGCCCAATCGCCCTGCTTACGGTTCGCAAATACTGTCTAACCGCCCAGAAATTTTTTTATATGCAGCTAATTGTAATTTCTTCTAGAGAGACAATTCTTTTTCGATATTAACATCAACATCATCTCAACGAATTCTTCTGGATAGGTCTGTGCTTGCTTTTCGTAAATGCTTTTGTGGAAATTGACGACGAACTTAATTAAATTTGATGTTGTTAGCTTCTGTCCTTCCTTTTCGTTTTCTTTTTTAAATTCGTTATAACTATGTAAATACTTTAAAATATTTTCTAGTTCGCTATGCCTTTCCTGTATACGGATTTTCAATGCACTGTTACAATTCCTCGGACAGTGGCGTGTCCTGATCTTTAAGTGATTGCAGCATAAAATTTATTGTTGCATTCGCTGTTAATAAGTTGGAATCCTTACGACATAATGCTTCCATAGCCAGCTTTATTGGAAGCAGAGCTGACACAGTTTTTGATATTAAATCGAATTCGTTATCGAAAAAATTAATTTGTAAATTTCAAGTAAGAGTAGATGTCCCAAACAAATATTTATTATTTATAGCTAATACCGAAAATACCGATATTATACCTTAGCAAATACCGGTTTCACGAAATTGCAAATTAGCATGAAATACCGTTATTCGATATACCGGTGTAAGAAAGGGTAGTAGCAATATTCCCAAAAAGCCGTTACTGTTCGTTAAAACTTTTAGTATTTTATTGACCTACTGTACTCATTTGGCAACCAGAAGTCAAGGCGCTTTCCTGGTTTATTACCTGCTGGGACACGCGGATCCCTCAGACTCTCTGCTTAGGGGCGGTCGTGGTGTTGAAAGGCCGTTAACCTCGTCAGCTGTCCTAAACTAGTCTTCCTACGATCGCCAGCATAGGCGGACGGATTTTCACGGACGTTTTTTCGTGAACTAGTTGTGCGTGATATGTGGATTTCTGTGAATCATTTGTGTGGATTTCTTTCAACGTTTGTGGACCCAATGGATATATGTGAATAGTTTTATTGTGATCGTGAATAAATTAACAATGTGGGCCGGTGAAAGGACATTGACCCCTTCTGCTCGATAATTTCATAGAGCGAATAATTAAAATGCTCTTGTGAATTTAACGAGTAGGCAGGTTCAGTGTTTCACGCAGAATACTTTGTGAAAATCATTTTCACCTCGCTGGGGCTCTACAGGAGAACCAAGGTAAGCAAGGTTTTAAAATAATTCTAATTCCGTCAATTTTAAAGCGCCTGCCTTTTAAAAAATAGGTCCGTAAGAGGAGACTTGAAGCTGACACCACGTTTTTTTCGAATTTTTAAAACAGTCCCGGCTATAGGAAAATTGCATTTGTTTAAAACTTTTTCAAAATAAGTGGTGAAAAAATCATTTTTTCCAAATCGAAATATTTTCAATAGATACTCTTCTGTGTTCACTACAAGCTCCTAAAAACTCATTTTCTTCGGTACGTTAGTTCTAGTGTTATAATTTAATGAAAAAAAGTTCTTTACATGTCTGTAAAACCTTTTACAATAAAATCTTCTTTTAGATTTCGAAAAATCCTTCGAGATTCCTTCATAGGCTACTAAAGACTACAACATATTCAAATTTGAACTATCCGACATAGGACTCGAAAAATTTTCTTCTCTTGTTTGTTCCTTGCTTTCGACCGCGGTGTATCACCATCGCTCGACTTCTGTCGCGCGCGGCCGTCTCTGCCAATACTCCTCTAGGTCGCGCTCTGATTGGTCCGTGTTTTTCGTTAATAACTCTTTAACAAAGCCGAAACGGCCATTTTTGCAAAGGAAAATGTCGCTTCGAATGGCCTCAGGGACCTCCCCTTTAAAGGAAATGAGACATTTTTGGGACACCCTGTATAATAATAGAACGGATTAAAAACTGTGAAGCTAGAAAATGTTGTAACAATCGTAGCTGCTGGAACGGACAATGGTAAAAACTGGCCAATTTTTTCTGTCTGGTAACGACATTTTTTACTGCATATGTTTCTACAGGTTTTAAGAAATTTGAAATGCATGTTAGCGTCAACATGTTTTAAGCCAGGTCAAGGGCTCGCATTGAGGCGACTCTTGGGCCTGGAAGGATTTATGGCAGGGACTTGGCCTGCGTGAGGTCTCGAAGAGGGATGCTGGAGACTAAACAGAACCGTCGATGAGCGATGGCAGGCGACCGCGTTGGGTCTTCCGGCTATCGGCCGTCACGGGGATGTTTATGAGAAACAGCTGAGTGAGAGTTTGGAATGACTTCATGAAAGAGAGAGATAGCAACGAGTGCATTGCATAAAGATTGGGACTCTGTCCTGAAGGAGCTGACCACGGAGTGGGGAAGGCACGGGGGTGCCGTCTGGTAAGAGGACTGTGTTAGACCGCTCAGCACTTACCCCAGAACCTTCGAAGGGAACGAGTCTAATCAAATTGTTAACATGCATAATTCTTTATCCTGAAGCCAATGATAAAATTATAAATAATAAGCATACAAATCGGAATGTCGACATTAGTAAAAATAAACTCTCCTGAAAATAGTTTTAGAAAATTATTGAATTATATTATTTTCTTTAATAATCACAAAAATGTGTATTTTGAATTATTTAAATCATTTACTATTATTAATTATTTGAACAATTAAAATTTTTTTGTATAATCATTACAACTTTATTTGTATATTCATTATTTGAATACGTATTTATTATTTAAACAATTTAAATTTTTTATGTTGCAAATTTGTATAATGTAAATTTTTATATTATACGCAAATTCGTTTATATGCTTATATTGTTCAAATAGTTATTTATTATTATTTATTATATAAACAATTTTTAAATAAATAAATTTTTGTAATGCATAGAAGTATGTTTGTATATTCATTTGCATTATAAAAATTTATTTATTTAAAAATTGTTTAAATAATAATAAATAACTACTTAAACAATGTAAGTATATACAATAAACGAATTTGTGTACATTATAAAGTTACATTATACAAATTTGCAATGTAAGAAATATAAATATTGTCCAAATAATACATATTTAAATAATGAATATACAAATAAATTTGTAATGATTATAAAAAAAATTGTAATTGTTCAAATAATGAATAATAATAAATCATAATTTAAATAATAAATAAAAATATATGTTTTTGTAATTGTTAGCTTATAAAACATGTTAAAAAATCAACGAAAACAGTGCGGTATTAGGGACATTTATAAATGCTCGATCCCGTCAAACAATTTTGTATATTATAATAAAAAACCACGATTTCATTGTGATTTTAGGGTGGCCCTGTCGATGATTGCCCTAGTACTACAATAAATAGTGTATACATATTGATACAATGTTAAAAACAGATACAATCTGTTTTTAATATTTAAATATACATACAATATTTATTCTATATTAAGAAACAAATTTTTTTTTCAAATATACAGGAAATATCTCTTTCATGTTACCAGAAAAATACCTTTTTCTGAATGTAAAATGAATCTTTATTTAATATCAGAACTAAAATATTTAAAGTTAATTTACTTTGAATGTATGTAGTGCGTCTCCTTTATTTGATATATTATAACAACATTAATTATATTATACGAACATGAATTAATTAATCAATTATATATTATTATATAAGAACATAAATTGATTAATTTGTTACATTATACAATTAATTATATAAATTTATATCGAAAAAATGACACGCACTACATATATTCAAAATAAATTAACTTTAAATGTTAATAACAGTATTCTTTTATTGTATCAAGTCCTTCCTTTATACTTAGTTAAAATGCAGTTATGATAATATAAGGTACAATTAAACATTGGCAATATTTCGTACATAACCGTGATAAATAAGCGATATGTTAGTAAAAACTACAATGCTCAACTGATAATTATCCAAAAGCGGCATGCACGTTCTTTTCCATCAATTCAGATTTTTGTAAATGATTAACAAGAATGGAGATCACACAATAGCTTTCTGATCTCTGTTTAGAATTGTATTGACATTTCAACGTAACCGATATGAAACTTCCGAATTTTAATATTATTAAACGGATAATATTTTTGATATTTTTATATACATTTTCCCTTTCAAATGTTGATTTTTTAATTAAATTAAAAATGACCAAAATTTGGAAGCTTTTACAATTTAGAAAATGATTAATTTCCAAACTTTTCTAATACACAAATTGTTATAGTTTCAAAGGTTCCACATTGCTACGTTTTAAATATGCTTGTTTAACATTAAGAAATTTTTAGCAGTTACAACATTCTTGAGCTCCACAGTTTTCAAACCGTTCGCTTGTATATATTATGACTTGACAACGCTGGATCAAGGTGCCGCAGTTATTCGAAGCCAAAAGATAAAAATTTCGGATAAAGATAACATCTGATTTTATCCCTTCCGAATAACTCATCACGAATAAAGAATCGAATAAATCATCTGGCTAGATCGAGCTTCGAATAACATTTAAAGGTTAAGCAGGAACCGTTCAGCGGAAATCTCACAGATAAACTTCTGTAGCTAAATACTTATAGGTATAACCGTAAGATACTGGTGGTGCTGACTTCGACTATCGAATAATGGTCAAAGAAACGCTGTATCTTCTCAGCTATGCTGTCACGGATAACGCCTCTCGAAAACTTCTCGCCGCTAGAGGCGTCGAATACGTGTACGCGTAACTTCGAGGATCGAATACACCATGGGTGACGAATGAACCTTCTGTAATAATATCTTACAGATGAAGAGTGTTGAATACGATCTGCAGAAATATGTGCACGAATAAAAGATAAGTTTCGGTTATCTTATTTTTAAACTTCTAGATAATTTTTTGCCCATCACTGTTATTAAGGAATTGATAAGTAGTCTTGAACCACCAAAAATAGCTACCAAACAAATGCAGTATGAACAGTTATTAATGGGCGATTTTTACGTAGTATGGTTACAGTGTAAATTAAATTTATAAAAAATAGATAACAATTTTGCCAAAATCTTATTAAATACAAAGAGAATCGCGAAAATGAAATTTTAAGTAATAAGTGTTTATTAGCTTCGATATTTTTAGACCCGAGATATAAAAATTTATTATCTGAAAATGAACAGAATACTTCTACTGCTTATTTAATAAATACTTGGAAGCATTGCGAGTCTTTGAATTGTAAAAAAATGACCGAAAATTCCAGCGACAACAGTTTTATCTCATCATCTGATGATATCGAAAAATTACTAATCGAAAAAGATGCGGAACGGCAAAACTCGTCACATTCAATATGCAATATGGTTGCGGCGTTAAATGCATTTTCTCAAAGTCTGAGAATTAATAAACAACAAAATGTTTTGGAGTTTTGGGATATTAATTTTTCAAAATTACGGATACTTGCGAATACGGTTCACGCATGTCCTGCAACGGAAGTATCCGTCGAGAGAATATTTTCTGGTTTAAAATTCATTCTCAATGATCAGAGATCAAGATTGCATCATTCAATTATAGACCATATAATGGTTATCCGGACAAATGCATTTTTACAATAGCTACGTTTATATAGTTTATATGGATATGTTTTTATATGTATAGTTTAATATGTTTTTTTATGTACATTTATTAGTGTTACGTTTTTAATAATATTTTTATAAGTTTCTTACTACAGTATAAAAATAGACATAAATACTATTTTAAGCCATCGCCAAAAATTAAATAATTGTGTTTTCATTTCTGGATTCTCTTTCTGGATTTTCGGAACCGATCCCTCGTGGTTAGCATGGATTACAGTAACCTTCCTTGGTTAACCGGGTACGGGTTAGGGTTAGGCGTTGGGTTAGAATCCCTGATTCATACGCTCGACGCGACGCGACGGCCGAATTTCAGTTTCGTTTCCGTAAAGCAATATGTATATGGAAAGTGCTAAAAATAGATTGAGGCTGGCGCAAGCACACAAGCAGCGCACGCGGACATAGTAGAGGTACGCTGGCGTGTGTAGCGCGCGAGCGCGTTGATAAAGGAACGTAGGGGCAACAGTAGGTCGTAGTGGGGGTATGGTTTAGTACCACGGTTTACCACAGTACCATGAATCTGGCGTCACTGCCTGGAGGGGACAGGCTCAACAGGCTTAACTTTAACCGCCCGCGGCCATTCTAACTTTGATTGTCGCCGTCATATGTTCGTCGGAATTCACGAGTGTAAAGTCGTGGTTTTTCGCACCGGCGAGTTACGTATTGTGAAGCGTGCAGAATATCCTGCCGATTTCCCCGAAGAATTGGGCGTCGGCGTCTTAATTATGGTAAGTCGTACAATTCTCATTCTTTCATCTTTATTAGTTTTGCGAGTAATTGAATCTATTCAGTGTTGCGAACAGAGACTTCCGAATATTTCCCGACAAGTAACTGGGATAATTGCATTTTATTTAATAACGAATCATTGGGTTTTGTTGAATATGTAAGAAATGCGAATTATTTAGATTAATTTGGCTATTTAAATTCATCGTAGCCTTTTGTCTGCCGTATTAGTCGATTCAGTGTATTATTTCGCAACCTTCATTTCTGCACGCCTACCATGCGGGCCACGCGTACAATGTTGTATCATAAAAACGTTCAATCCAATTTCGTTGGCACTGCGCACTTAACTACCTTTTATCGCGCATAAAGTTTCCGTTGGATGTTTGATTATTGTTGTTTCGTAAGATATATTTATTTTATTATTAACTCTAATGCAGTAAATCCTCTATAAACGCATAAAAGCTGTAGCAGATAAACGCAGAAAATATATCCCCTCCATTTTAGTAATCCGATCTCTGCTTGGGTATATCGGTGTGAACCACTACTAACGCTACACGGAAAGTCGCAGTTGTCGGCACAATCCAAAGGCCCGTGTGTCATGACAATGTAACACCAATATTTAATTTTTTTTATTATTACTTATTTTTTTTATGAAACTATCATCGATATATTCGTGGCATTTTTCTGATTAAGAAAAGACCAAACACGATGATTTCAACTGTGTAAATACTGTTGTAGTATTTAGTGGTTTAAATGACGATGAACGTTTCGGGCGCAAGGAAGGATAGCGTATGGGAAAGAAAGAGACGCGGAGAGTCGCAGTCGCCGGCCCAGTTCAAAGGCCTGCGCGTGGCCTCGCTTTACACACGCTGTCCTTCTCTACGTTCGGCTCGGGTTCTACACATCTGTCCGATATCGGACGCGTTTTTAGGGTGTTTATTCATTTCCGTCCGAACTTTGAGGTAACTTGAGAAGCGTTCGAGATGTATATGGGAGCTACCGAAAACGCGTCCGATATCGGACAGATGTGTATAACCAGACCTTTAGAAGCTCGAAAAGTAGCTACTCGTCACAGATAAATGCATAACTATCCCCCCAAGGCTTATGCGTTTATAGAGGATTTACTGTAGCACAAAAATATTCGATAAATATCGTTTTCAAATATTGGAAAAATATTTTTTAAGCCACATTTTTTCATATGAAAAAAATATTCGATCGGAATATTCTATACATGTACACGAAATATAAATTGAATTCTTACAGTGGCCCACAAAAGTGTTCGTACACGAGAACCAAATTTGTTTAACTTAATTTTTACAACATTTTACTAGCTGCGTTAAAAATTGAAATTATACACAATTAAAGCGTAGTTCTTTATCTTGAAAATGGTATAAGTATGAATTAAATGAAAATTTTTTTCTTCGTGTAAATAAAGAACGTTTATTATGTAGTACAAATAATACGTCACAAAAGTCTTCGTACAAATCGCAAAAGACATTGAATACAATCTATTATTGCTATAATTACTGTTTCTGAACCACTTGCGCTATAAAGACGTGCCACGCACATCGAGATGCTTTTGTTCCAAAGCCGCCAGCGACGTGTATACCACGTCAACAGGCATTTGTCGCAGAAACAAAAACGACGTGTTTGTCACGTCGGCTAACCACAGACGCGGTGTAGTGTCAATGTAATGCCTTACCTGGCCTTACCGCATGTTATATTGTAGAGCGCGGCACGGCAACCGAAAGTTAAATCGTAGCGCAAGTGGTTAATACTTTGTAACGTAGCCCTTTGTTTGTATTACGGCTTCCAACCGTCTTGGCATTGATTGCACTAAATTTGTAGCGATATTGCTGCTGATATTGTGCCACTCGGTTTGCAATACTTGTTTTAGTTCGTCCCTATTCGAAGTAGACCTTTTTCTAATTTGGCGGTCCACTTCTTCCCATAGATGCTCAATGGGATTGAGATCTGGGGGCTGGGGTGGTGTGGCTATTATATGGGGAACAATACACAAACCATTGTTGCACTATGTGCGACTTGTGTTTAGGATCATTATCTTGATAGAAATTATAATCCCCTAACATCCCAAAGATCTCGGCACTAGGTTTCAAGTTATTTTTTAATATATTTAAATAAACAAATTTGTCCATAATTGTGTCAATTATTTCTAAACTGCCTGTGCCGTAGGCACTCGTGCAACCCCATACCATTACGGAACCACCACTACCTTTAACGCTTGCTTTTAAATTTTCAATTACGTAACTTAAGTTCGCGGATCGTACTCGTGTTTCTAGAGAGCCACCAGTATTTTTCGTGGTTTAATCTGTGAAAGTCGAGGTGGACGGAGACCATAGTCGCTGCACCAACCGACGTCGTTGAAATTAAGTTCGAAATATTGGAACTGCTGATATTATATTACGCAAGTTTTCAAGTCGGAATAATTTTTTTCTGAACATAGGAATGTTTAATATTACATAATATACTCTTAAAACTCAGAAAAGATAGGTATAACTTAGTTTTTCACGGGAAAAACACCGAAAAAATTGGTTTTTATTTTTGTCAAATATGACGTCCCTCTCTCAGGAATTTGAAAAAGATTGAGAGTATTACTTATGTTGATATCTTATTGCTAAATTAAATCTGTAGGTGTGCTCTTTCATCTTCTATATGAAATCTGCATTTTTTCGATTTTTTTCATGTTTTTTATGTCTTAAAACCAGAATTTGCAACGGAAAAATCTGAAAACGATATATAATATGTGGCTTGGTATTTGAAATGTGTCAGATATTTTCAGAATTTTTAATTGTCATCAAATGGGGGGAATGGGCCAAAAACCAGTTTTTCGATTTTCCTCTATAACTACCCTTACAGATGAGATATCGGGCTGAAACTTTGCAGAAAGGTTTCTTTGTTGCTAAGGTATCGGCTGGTTCAAAATCGTTAAAATCCAGACCGGGGGCGAATTCGACCCCCAAACCCGGCTATAGCCTTTAAGAAAAAGTTATAACAAAAATTAGTGTATGGTATACTTTCTATGTACTGCTTGCGGGAATATTCCGCTTTGTCTTCGAAAGGACCTTACATTACAATTAAGAAATTTTTATGTAGTTGGCGGGATTCGAACTCGGGACCTACCGTTTACTTTGTTACGAGCCAGGGCGCGAGTAGGGCGAGTGGCCGGCGAAGGGTTATTTCTTCAGGTATATAGATGGTTTTGGTTTGTTAGCAGATATGCGTAACCGCATGGAATATGGTCTCAGTGTGTTATATTGGGGTGCGCGGACGAACTCAGTGCGAGATTGGGGAGCTGCTGGGATTATAGACGTTGAGGACGAACCTGATGCGTAATCAGGGAGCCGCTAGGGTGGTGTAGTGAGCCTCGTAACTAGTATAATTTAATTGATACAATCCGAGCGGTTAGATTGTATCGTGCGGGGACGTTCAATTATTTGGTTAAGGATTTTAGGATAATTATGGGTTTAGTGATTTACACGAATTTACCAATTAACCCAAATATATTTTAATATTTACAGTATGTAATACAATTGGAATCGTCGCGAATAAATGATGGAATTGAAAGAAGATTATATTACCTATGGATGGACAATGTTGACGCACAGGCAGTGCGGGGTCTGGGAGTAACTTTCGAGAATGCCAGATAGATAGATACCGAACAACGCGGAATTCTATGAGGTTTTTACTTTTTGATCCGAAGGGGAACTTTAGCCCGATCTCACTAAGAAAGTCGACTCTACGAGATGCAGCACGACGTTATACGATTCGTAACTACGTTAGTATTAGCCCGCGAGAGTAAAAATGTAAGAGTTTATATACCCCAAAAATGCGTTAGCCAGAATCTTATTTTTGGTCACTTTCTTAGTAAAATCGGGTCAGAGTTCATTCATCGTTCAAAGGGTCAATTTATAGGGATGTGCGGGTCGCCCGATACTCGGGTTCGGGTCGGGTCGCAGAAAGTCGGGCGGGCCGATTCGGGCGCGCGATACTTCATAACACATCGGGCTACCCGAGAGTTTCGGGCGGCCCGAGCGTTTCAATTTTGCGGTTTATGAAATAGATAATAGTAATTATGGTATTACTTTCATAACTGATAACATAATTTTTAATATACTAGTATTTCTTTTATAATTACATTAGGTTTATTTGACATTCATGTTCTTAATCTCTATTTGTATTAACATTTGCAATAATGCGTGCGTTACACGTGAAAAACTTAAAAGACAATGTTTCTGGTAATCTGACGAATTTGTTACGAATGAAGTTGCATATGTATCGATAATATCATTAAAATATCCTTACTTATTAACTGTTACATAACTTACTTAATATCTTCTGATATAACTTATTAATTAACTATCATTATGCTGACAGAAATTCTTAAAATGGAATGTATTATAAAATAACAAAATAGAAATTGTTATGACCCAATCGAATGTGGTAAAACTGTATATATTAAATGATGAACAATATGTTTAACATAATATGATATGATAATTATAAATATAATATGATAAATATAAATATTATAATGTAAATATTAATTCACTTGCTTTAATTGTAATTTAACTTGTTTTTAAGATTAACTTATCTTATTTAAATTACAATTCAACATTTCAACATTTTCGATTATTAACCACGACCGCGATTGGATTACTATATTTCCAGAAGTTGGAATTAACGCTCACTCGTTACTTGCGTCGCGGATACAGCTAGGTTACGATGGGCTGCTAATGACAAGAAGAGATCTGGGACATCTTGGAAATCTTGTACGATGATGGCCCCACCACTCTATAATATTAGTGTCTCTCGAGACAATGCTTACGTTAAAACAAATTTTATTTCGCTACTTTTTTTTTGGCGAATGTTTCTGCTCCTACCTCTTGGTTCCTTAAGGTTTTATTTAAAAAATCTATTATTTTAAATTTTGTCCTACCTAATTCAGAAATTAAAATATAACGGTAAATTTTGAAATTTATGGATTTAAAAATAAAAAATTATAATTTTAGAATCTTACAGCTGTTAGTATTGTCGATATTAATATTTTCTTGGTTGCTTGAATTTGATTCCTTATATGTAGTACAGAAATTTGTAAACTAAACTATTCATGACATGTTTCTTTTCTAGTGTTAAAACGTTCCTGTAAGTCGAGTATTGTATTTGATTTAATGCTTCTCTTAAATTGTTCCAGTTATGCGATTTCGAATGTAGTCTAGATGTTGCGATTTAAGGTGTTCGGATAGGTTGCGATTTCGAGTGTAGCGGATGTTCCGTTTCTCAGAAAAACATGTCTTTTTACGAAGATATATTACTTTATTTCAATACGACTACCCGCATGTGCGAACTGCAAGCAAGGTGATTGGACACCTTCGATCCCCCATCTATCCTGCACATTTTCTAAAATAAGATTAATAGCACCGAATTACCCGTAGTAGCGATATTCCCAAACAGCCGTTACTCTGTGTTAAAACTTTTAGCATTTTATTGATCCATTATCCACATCTGACAACCAGAAGTCGAGCCGTCGTCGAGTCCTTTCTATCCGCTTTCTTTGTTTGAGTCAAAGCTTTCCTGATTTTTAATGGTTTTATTGCCTGCTACGGTACTGGGGTTAGATACAGGTATTGCCTTGGGACACGCGGATTCCCCGCGTGTAGTAAAGTATTATTTGAATTATCATTTCGATAGTTCACTGTTAAAATAATTGTTTAAATAAATAAATTTTTATAATTTGTTTCTATATTCATTATTTGAATTGTTATTTCAATTATTTATTGTTAAAATAATGGTTTAAATGAATAAATTTCCATATTTTGTTTCTATATACATTATGTGAATTATTTCAATTTCATTGTTAAAATAATTATTTAAAGAATGTACAAGTATTTACATAATGAATATAGAAACACATTTCTATAGATTATAAAAATTTCTGTAGATTATAAATTTATATACTCTATAGAAATGTGTTCCTATATTAATTATGTAAATACGTGTACATTGTCTAAACAATTTTTGAACAATAAATTATTGAAATAATTCAAATAATGAATATAGAAACAAATTATGAAATTTATTTATTAAAACAATTATTTTAACAATGTGCTATCGAAAGGATAATTCAAATTATAAATATATTATCTTAACAATAAATTATTGAAATAATTCAGATAGTGAATATAGAAACAAATGAAAATTTATTTCTTTTATCCGTTAACTGGACACGAATCGAAGGTTCGAAGTTTCGAAGTGTCGAAGTTTCGAAGGTTCGAACTTTGAGACTTCGATTTTCATCACCTTGGAAGTTTCTGAAATCGAAGCTTCGAAATCGTCGACCTTCGAAGGAAAGTAACAGCCCTACTGTGCAGTGCCCTTCTTCTAGCTCATTGTGACGCCAATTTTTAGCATGCCATCTTTTGCAAGGGCTTACTTTAAAGGGGAAACTTCAAGGAATATAATAAAATTTTTTTCAAAATTTAAGTAACATCGAAAAAAACGTAAAAAAAGAATGTTTAAATTTTTCGACATTATAAAGGTAATTGTCGAGGTTGACAAAATTATTTTGTAATAGTCCAATCTTTTCTGAATAAAACAAAAGAGAATTTAGCTCAGACATACAATTGCTGAAATAAAAATTCGTAAGTGAGGCCAGTTTTCGCGAAAATGGGTAAAAATTGTAAATTTCGAAGGCCTGTCACTTCTAAGAAATTCGAAACAGGCAAAATGATGACTTAACCCCACCATAATTTCACATGGTCTACAACATATTTCATTCAGAACAAAATCGACGATGGTGCCTACGAAAAGTGATTGATTTGGCATTGAATGACCCTTACGGTCTTCGTTGATCGCCGTTTCTGTCCTTTCGCACGTGGTGTCCGGCTGTTTTATGATAGGGTCTCGGTGATCCTAAAGAAATGTAGAAATTGCGGAACTTCGGAACCAGTACGTACGGTTCCTGCGCCTGCTATCCGGTTGTAAACCGCGCGGTCTAAGTCGCTGTACGGACGTTTAGGCACGTCTTTTTGACTGCTCTTGCGATTTGCAAAAGTAGCATAGACCCACACATAGCCCCAGAGGCCCAATAATTCATAGGTCCCCAAAAATATACAAGGGGGTCAGTGTCTTCCCTAGATTTTACGTATTTCGTTTGTGGGCGTAGCTTCATTTTAGAAAACGCCCTAAAATGTAATTATTGGCTAAAACCCCACCATTATACATTTTGGTGGAGGAAATGTTCACCCCCGCGAGGTTTCGTTTTTTTGTGACTTCGTTGGAAGATCAGTCGGAAATTAGAGTTGACTTGAGTGTTATCTCAGAATACCACAGTTATGTGTGAGAACGAAAATATGGACGTTGTGGTCGCAGGATACAGTAACGTGGATAGTGGTGCTGTGTGTAGTAAGCCTAAAAGTGATGTCTGGCAGCAGTTTCTAAAAATGAGTCGAGAAGAAGCACAATGTCAAATTTGTGACAAAAAATTTAGATTAAAATACGGCAATACAAGTTCACTATTGCGCCATTTGAGAGCTGTGCATAGTAGTGTAATAAAGACCACGATCACGCCAACTGAAGCTGGATCTAGTAAAGATCAAAGTGCGACATTCTTGGATAAAAATTCAACGAGATCAAAGCAGCTTACGGAAGGAATTGCACGAATAATTGCATTGAATTTACAACCATACTCCATAGTTGACGACATTGGATTTCGGTCTTTTGTAAAAATTGCCGAACCGAGGTACGAAATTCCTTCACGGACAACGTTTTCACGAAGGATTATACCCAAAATGTATGACGATTTACAAGCGAAAATAAGAAACGAAATTTCTATAGGTATATATTACATTTAATTTTTTAATATTCTTTTCATGATTGTCGTTCAAATTTGGATATGTCGTAGTTTTCAGTGACCTATGAACGAATCTCATAGGATTTTTCGACATCTTAAAAATTGGTGACTTTACAGACGCGGGAAAAAATGTCATCCTCTTTTTTATTAAGTAATAAGACTAGAACTAACAAGTCGATGAAAATGAGTTTTCAGGAGCTTATAGTGAACACATAAGACTATCTACTAAAAATGTTGTCATTTGAAAAAAAGTTTTTAAAATTAACGAATTTAAAATTATGGGAAGTGAATATTGTACCGCGATATACAGCCTCGGACGGCCGCACATAATGGGATGGATCGAGTTTGATTGATGAGTCACTAAAGACTACAACTTATTCAAATTTGAACAAAATCCGAAACAGTACCACAGAAAATGTCCGATTTTGTGTGGAATGGCCCAAGTTTTTATTTATTAATACTATATATCGTTAAATTTATATTAGCAATGAGAGGCAACACAGTGTTTGCATTCACCACGGACGGCTGGACATCGCGGGGAGTACAAAGTTTTTTATCTTTGACAATACACTATATTACCTCAGAATTTAAACTACAACATTACAAGCTAAACTTACATCATGTGCCCGAAAAACATACTAACAAATACATACAAAACAGCATTTTAAAATGTATGCAAGCATGGAGTATCGATATCGATAAACCAGCTTTTTTTACCACGGATAATGGCCGAAATATTGCAAAGGCAATAAATAGTTATAAGAACTGGACTAGAATACCATGTTTTGGGCACTGCCTACAACTCGTAATAAAGTCTGGCATGAAATACTTTAAAGAGTATGAAGAAGTTAGAAAAAAATGTAGAGCCATAGTAGCCTTCTTTTCGAGATCAACAACAGCAAGAGAAAAATTTACAAATATACAGAAATCGCTAGATCCCACCACAACACCGATCCAATTGATACAAGAAATAGATACAAGATGGAATTCAACATATGCAATGTTTAAGAGGCTAGTCTCCTTACATACACCGCTTAATATTATACTATCGGAAGAACACATGCCCGATAATTTAAACAGCCAAGAGTGGAAATTTATAGAGTCCCTAATAAGTATCTTAGAACCAATACATGATGCCACAGTAATCATGAGTGGTGAATTATATCCCACAATATCACAATATTATCCGATGTATATTGCATTGATGCATGTACGACAAGACGCAGATTCTCCCGAAAATATCTTATATACAGATATTTGCAACAAAGTGCGAAACGCTTTAAAGGTAATTTAAACTATTTATTTCAGTATTGAAATGAAACAATTTTGAAAAACCACTAAATCAAATACAATATTTAACTTACAGGAACGTTTTGAACCAATTATCGAAAATGAATCCATATATATATATATATTAACGCCATGCTATTGGACCCCCGCTTTAAGGATCAGCTTTTGACACCGGACAAGAGACATACAATTCACGAAAAGTTTAGTATCCAAATTTCTGCAGTTCATAATGAACCGAATACAAGCAATCAAGATAACATTAATATAAACAGTAATACGAGTGGTAAGATTCTAAAATTATAATTTTTCATTTTTAATTCTATAAATTTCAAAATTAACCGTTATATATTAATTTTTGAATTAGGTAACACAAAATCTAAAATAATGGATTTCTTTGATAAAACCTTAAGCAACCGAGAGAAAGGAGCAGAAACATTCGACAATAAAAAAGTAGGGAAATTAAAAGTTATTTTAATGAAAACGTAGTCTCGAGAGACACTAACATCATAGAGTGGTGGGGCCATCATCGTAAAAGATTTCCAATCTTGTCATTAGCAGCCCAGCGTTACCTAGCTGTACCCGCGACGCAAGTTACGAGTGAGCGTTTATTTTCAACTTCTGGAAATATAGTAACCCAAACGCGGTCACGCTTAATAACTGAAAATATTGAAATGTTAAGTTTCCTACATTTTAATTCAAATAAGATAAGTTAATTTTTAAAATAAGTTAAATTACAATTAAAGAAGGAGGAAGGAGGAGGAGTAGTTTTCAAGTAGTTATAGTTTCTGTATATAGATCTTCCTCTCATATAGTTAGTTGTAAGCAATTAGATAACGTAGAGTAAGTTAGGTTAAGTTAGAAATTAAGGGTAGGGTAAGTAAGAAGTGGTAGAGGTAAGGGAGAATTGGATGTACATTGCGACCCCGAGATAGTCATTATATTATATACCATTCAATATGTATAGTTTTACCACATTCGACTGGGGCATAACAATTTCTATTTTGTTATTTCATAATACATTCCCTTTCAAGAATTTCTGTCAGGTTAATGATAGTTAATTAATAAGTTATATAAGAAGATATTAAGTAAGTTATAACTGCTCTAGGGGGGTTCCCGTGCACTCAGAGATAGCCACTAGCGTGTTGCAAGCAACTAGCTTTGTGTTTCCTATTGAGGTCAGCAGCTCACCCGATCCTCTCTGGCCTCCCCTGAGCCAAACTTCGCCATCGTCATCAGTCACAATAGCATAAGACATTTCCTTGCAGGCATTTAATATCGCAGTCTGCAAATGATCCGGATAGAACTTGCACAGCCAGACAGCCTCCAATAACCTTTCCTCTATAGTGACAGAAGTGTCCCATCCGCTGTAGTCCAAGCACGCACCCGCTACCCCGCCTTCTACTTGGTCCTCTTCAATTGCATCGTACCATACCTCAAACCTATCACTGGTAGATGGTTTGATTTGTCGCTCATTCATAGGGAGATGCTTATCCCATAACGCTCTGAGCACATTGCCTTGATGCATGACCGGCGTTCCATTTATTGTTCCCTTGTATATCTTAGTTTTGTTGGCTTTTGATATCAGATCACCAAGCAATATGTAATGAGATAATCTAGTCTGAGCATCTGCAAATTGGATGAACCTATGTCCTTGCTCGTTATAGTCTTCCAATTCTTCTAGTGATACACCTTTCTTATTCTGTAGCTTTCCTCCTTCGGCGTTTTTCTCCTTCTTAGGCTCATTCTTCGGTCTGCACGTGAAATAGGTGCCTCCATCATTGCCTCTGACCCACTTATCTATCTGTCGTAAGGAATCGTCGTACCAATCTGGGTTTTGCTTAAGGTAGTCCCTTAACGTGTGACCAACATCCAGGATGCCCGTCGCTCCTTGATTGTTGATAGCAACAAGGACCTCCTCTTTTGGCATAAGTCTGCACTGCCCATATAAACTCTTGCCGTATTCTGAATCTGTTAAAGCAGAAGCTTGGGCCAATTTTGCAAAACTAGCCTGATCCATATGTCCTGGGTCCACATCCAGACGCTTCTTTTGACTAGTTTCTTTCCATCTATCAGTGCTTTGAGTGTGGCAAAAGGTGCTATTAGTGAGCCCAAGTGAGAACACATCGGCCATAAAAGTGCTGATAAGTCCGTTTTCAACGTTCTTTTGCGGATGACTAGTTCTCTTTCTCGCTATGGCTCCAATTGGGCAAACATTCTTGAATCCTATCTTGGCAGTTTGTAACCATCGATGGCCTTTGCTCTTATCTAAGCCCTTAAAGTTCCTGACCCTCTCACTCCAACTTGGTTCCCACGTATACATATCGTTCCCAACATTGACCGATATTGCAGGCGGAAAATGACTATCAGAGTCGTGCACTCTCACAGTTCCGGCTTTTTCAATGGGGGTATACCAATCATAACGCACAATTGGCTTCATTCCTCTACCTCTATATGTTAAAATCTTGGTAGCCGCCAAATAACTATCATAAGTCGCATCCATAACCAGGTTAATCAGATGCTGTGCCCTAGCACCACCACAAGTCTTTCCTGGTGAATACCCCCGAGCAAATATGTAAAACTCGGGAGATCCGTGATGAGTTGTACCGAGTTTAATAGCCTTCACTTCCTTAAAGTTCCGCGTCATTCCATGTATAACCTCGAAGCAGCCATCCCAAATCCCGTTGACTTTGAAACACAATTTTCCTCCTTTGTTCAAAGTTCCAACTAGATCTACCGCAGCATCCAAAAAAGACACGCCGTTTAGAGGCTGCAACCAGAACTGTCTGTTCACCTGCAAGCTGGAGCTAAATTCGCCTGCATCCAATATCAATAGATCCAAGCCTCCACAAGGCGCTACGATCTGCTTGAGCCTACCTCGACATCTCATGTCCTTAATATTTCCTCTATCCTCATGTTCCACAGAAGTGGCAATTATAGGTCTTAGATTGCTAACGAGAGTAATTATCCTCGGGTCAATTACACGATGATCTTTCTCATATAGTGTGCTCATGATGTATTGCCGTGGCTTGCCTTTGCTCAATTTCATAGCCAGGAATTCCACAAACCCCCCATATCCACTGGTAGGGTCTAGGTAGACTTTGTTGTCTTCCCAGAAGTCCGGATCCGATTCCCAGAGCTGTTGGATCTTCATACCAGCTCTGGACACGTAGCTACCATGCGCTTCAGTGCTCCTCTTCGGCAAATCAACTCTCCCGGAGCTCTTAATTTTCTCCCACTCAGTATTAGTCATTTTCGATCCTATACTATTAACCCGGTGGCTTTGCCTCTCTATATCTTTAATTCTCACATCAGTATGATGGATTCTAGCCTTGTCTATAGCCTTCAACCAGGACTTCCTCTCTATCTTCATCTAGAGGAAGGGAAGCGTCGCTCATTTCTTGGAGGGCACTCCTAATGATCGACTGTAAGGTCACTGGCCTGCTGGTCCATAACTGCTTAAATCGATCATAAGCTTCATCAAATATTGATCTTGAATGATGAACCTCCTCCTCTTCCAAACTGGACTTAATAGTATCTACAAAGCCCTTTGTTAATTGCTCTGGATACGGCACGAGGTTGCTGCTGATTTCAGCTTTTCTACCGCTAGTAGTATTCCATTTTGCAAGTACTGAGTTCATTCTAGAAACCAAGTCAGCATTGGCAACATCTCCTCGTCCCAGGTAAGCCGCCCACTTAGTTGCTTCTTGTTTTTCTTCTATGACCTTGTAACCGTGTGGCTTACACACGGTCACCACACGGTTCCATATACCTATATATATATATATATATATATATATATATATATATATATATACAGGGTGGCCCACATAACTCTGAACAGCTCAATATCTCGAAAACTATGCCATCGATTTTAAAGTTCTTAGTCTTAAATTGCATGGAACTGAAGGGCCTTTCTGACTACATAAACGTGAAGTGGCCTCCCTTCCCCTTTAACGGGGGAGGGGAGGTACCTTTGTAATTTTAAATGGAACCCCCTATAAAATGTTACATATTTAGATTCTACAGGAAAAAACAAGTCAATTTTGTCTGAAACATTTTTTTGTCAGATACTTTCATGATGAGATATAACAGTTTGAAGTTTCGAGTTGTAGGTACTTGAAGCGCTCGGAAATAGCGTTATGGAATTATACGCGCTTGAGTCCATTGCTTATTCATGAAGAAACACAAACAATAATATTTACAATTCTTGAGTTTGACTCACTTATCTATGAAAACGTTTTCAGTTTAGAGCTGTTATTCAAGCAGTAACATTGTGATTATGGCTACTTTTGACACAGAAGTGAATATGTTATTAACGTTAGGTGAATGCCAAAAAAATTATCGGCGTGCAGCAGCGATGTTTTTTGAACGTTATGGGATCAAAAAATGTCATGCAACATTTCATAATTTAGAAAAGCGGCTTCGCGAGCACGGTGAATTGTGTAAAAAAACTCGCAATAAACCTAAAGCTGTCACTAATGAAAATAATAGTGCCAGTATTCTTGCTGCAATTACATTAAATCCTCATATTAGTCAACGTACACTTGCACAAACATCACATATTAGTCGTTCATCGATTCAACGAATTTTGAAACGGCAAAAGTATCATCCATATCACATGGTTTTATCACAAGAGCTTTCTATAGCAGATTACGATCACCGCGTAAGATTTTGTGAGTGGCTGCAGGGTGTTGTGGAAAATGACTTTTTGTGCAAAATACTTTTTTTCGATGAGGCCACTTTTATGAATTCAGGGCATGTAAATAGACATAATCTGCATTATTGGGCCGTGGAAAACCCAAATTGTATGCGATGTGTTCCCTTTCAACATCGATGGTCTTTAAATGTTTGGTGTGGCCTAATAGGAGATTTTGTGATTGGACCTTATTTTTTTCAAGAAACTGTAACATCTGCAAGTTATTGTGATTTATTAAAAAATCATTTGCCTGCGCTTTTGGAAGATGTGTCACTGCACGTTAGAAGAGAAATGTGGTTCCAACAAGACGGCGCTCCTCCACATTTTGCAATCATCACCAGGCAATTTTTGAACGAATAATTTGGGAACGAATGGATAGGTCGTGGGGGACCTCGTCAATGGCCTCCTCGATCCCTCGATCTAACACCATTAGATTTTTTCTTATGGGGATATGTAAAGGACAAAGTTATGTTTGAACCACCGACGACAAAAGAGGATATGAAACAAAGAATACGTGACGCTTGCGCTTCAGTGACTCCCGAAATGTTAAAAAATGTTAGAACAACTTTGACGTTTCGATTAAATAAATGTTTATAAGCCCGTGGTGGACATTTTGAACATTTAATTTAAAGTACATTTTATTTCTTCACGAATAAGCAAAGGACTCAAGCGCGTATAATTCCATAACGCTATTTCCGAGCGCTTCAAGTACCTACAACTCGAAACTTCAAACTGTTATATCTCATCATGAAAGTATCTGACAAAAAAATGTTTCAGACAAAATTGACTTGTTTTTTCCTGTAGAATCTAAATATGTAACATTTTATAGGGGGTTCCATTTAAAATTACAAAGGTACCTCCCCTCCCCCGTTAAAGGGGAAGGGAGGCCACTTCACGTTTATGTAGTCAGAAAGGCCCTTCAGTTCCATGCAATTTAAGACTAAGAACTTTAAAATCGATGGCATAGTTTTCGAGATATTGAGCTGTTCAGAGTTATGTGGGCCACCCTGTATATGTATTGATCGATATATGTAAATAGCGTGGAACGACTTGTCGCGGATATTCTCCCTCTCTACGAGGCTCGCGAAGAGATTTGCGATCCTTTTCTTAATGAAGGATCGCAGGACTCCCCACTAATTGGTTTGCGCGCGCATCGATCCCCACTAGATCTGGATCGAAGGAGCTCGATGCGCGTCGAAAGCAGATCACTCTACGTCTGGGCGCGGTTCAGTTAGGACGGAATTTAGAAGGTTCACGGCGAAAACCGGTACGCGAACAAGGAGTCAAACCGACTCAGTAAATTTAGCAAACCGTCTAATTTACTCTTGACGCGTACGCGCCTCAAACCGAGGAGTCGCATATGCAAACCGCATTGTGGCACGGCCAACAACCATCGAGGTTTCAAAAGCCGAACGTACCTGCGTAGAGTCATTTAAATTGACACAATTTCTATTGTTAATCATATATATATTAAATACACTGGAGATTTCATGTCGCTTCGAGATATCGGGAAGTCCGGTGTATCGGTTTCGTCGTGACGGAAATTATCTGAGTACAAGTCGCAATTCTGGTAGCCGCCAAATAACTATCAAGATCTCGCATCGCGGCCTGGTCGTAACGTAAACGGTAACATGAATCATATCGCGATTCGTATTCCTGGGACCCATCTTGCAGGCTCATTCAGGCAACCGAAGTGACGCTCAGCTCTCGTACCTGCCGGATCTTGCGGTTGTTTCCTGTTTGTCTTTGCGAGCGTTTGCGCGAAATACTGGTGGCACCTCCGCCACATTAAGCAGAACGACCAGCGGAATCGACACAGTAAAATCTGCGTTGATCGCGTCGCGAAGCGTGGAATAGAGGCGTTGCATGAAACGTATCTATGTCCTAGGCACGAGATATTTGCAAGGTTCGTTTGATAAAATTCGCTCTGAGCCCAGACGTAGATTCAATCGACGAGAATCGGCAGAAATTCTCGTGTTCGCGTTACACGGGTAACGACGCGTAAAATTCGCGTTCTATTGTGAATCGTGACCTCGGGGTCGACAATAAGCACGTAGAATTGGTTTGTTGTCGTAAGACAATAGCGAAGAACGTGAACTGGTCGCATTCCTACACAGCGATTATTGTTTCAAACGAATATATCAACTATATACACGGGGACCGTGTAGTACGGTTTCGCATGTACAAACTATGTACATCTTATAGTTAAGAATATATTTCAGTTCTACCTCCAACATCGTGTCTAAAACTTTCAATTCCTAGTCAAGCCTTTCCGCTTTCCAGTGCCTGGAGGCACGAACCAATGATCGTATAAATATATTAATTTAGGGTTGTAACCGTCCCTCCGTCGATTACACAAGGTAATCTAGCGAATATCTAAGTAGTATCCGTTAGCGTGCTACCGTCGGGAACATCGCATATTCCTTAGGGAGAACTCGTTCTACCAAGAGCGTCATATTGAAGTTTGATCGCGGTTCGCGTTCCTGGGACTCATCTTGCAGGCTCATTCAGGCAACCGAAGTGACGCTCAGCTCTCGTACCTGCCGGATCTTGCGGTTGTTTCCTGTTTGCCCTTGTAAGAGGTGGATTCAGGCGCGTATTCACGAGATAATTTCGGCTTCCAAGTATCAAGGCACCCTTCGTAGATTCATTCAGGCAACCGAAGTGACGCTCAGCTCTCGTACCTGCCGGATCTTGCGGTTGTTTCCTGTTTGTCTTTGCGAAGGAGCTGACGAGATACGAGTGGCATCTCCGCCGATCAGTGCATAAAATCCATAATTCCGGTATTGGAATCTCACGTGGCGAGTTTACGCTCTCGTGCGCAGGTGACTGAGATTTGATCGAGATTCGCGCTCCTGAGACTCATCTTGCAGGCTCATTCAGGCAACCGAAGTGACGCTCAGCTCTCGTACCTGCCGGATCTTGCGGTTGTTTCCTGTTTGCCCTTGTGAGGAGTGGATTCAGGCGCGAGCTCGCGAGATAATTTCGGCTTTCAGGTAACGAGTCACTCTTCGTAGATTCACTCAGGCAACCGAAGTGACGCTCAGCTCTCGTACCTGCCGGATCTTGCGGTTGTTTCCTGTTTGTCTTTGCGAAAGAACTGACGAGATACTTGTGGCATCTCCGCCACGTGATACAGACAGCGAATCATAAAACAACCGTTTTGTGATTTACCGATCGGCAAGTTTAAGCGAAAGCAAAAGAATAAACGTCGCAAAATAATAGGTAGAACAAAAGGGAAAGAGTAAGCCGAAAAACAGGAGA
Organism: Sphecodes monilicornis; assembly: GCA_913789915.3. NCBI lineage: Eukaryota > Metazoa > Arthropoda > Insecta > Hymenoptera > Halictidae > Sphecodes > Sphecodes monilicornis. The sequence goes on from OU565289.1 coordinate 1,222,556, forward strand.
TAAGAAAAGAACGGTTACAACCTCAAAGCTGTGATCCCTACATCCGTGCATCTTTATTTGCCCCTCATCCGTGTCTACGTATATAAGGCAGTTACAATGTCCACCGACGACTGATAGCCAATCTTGTCCTTTATTCTTATAGACTACTGTCGCTGAAAGCCAGTAGGCGGCTACCATCCACTGATTCTTGTAATTTGTTGTCTTATCCATTGTTATCTCTACGTAGACACCTTCTAGCAGCTCGTCTCTGACCTGTTTATTGCTGTCTATCTCCCTAGAAACGACTACACTCTTGCCGTAGGCCACGTGCACAAACACCTTCTTCGGCGCCTGTCTAACCTCTTTCTCTATCCCAGGCGGGATCTTGCGCCATTGCGTCTGGCTGCGGGCATATATTTGAAGAGGCAAATCTCTTCCAGCCCGTGGCACATTGGTTTCTCTAACGGACATTCCCGCTTCATACGTGGCTAGCATGTAGTACACTAGAACTCTCCATTCGTCTATTGCTAATTCTGCCGGGCATTTAATCCAGTCATCTGGTATAGCTCCATTCGAAAACTTATTTGCGAGTACATCTTTCGTGAAGCTATGCGTTATATTAGAGTACAAGCTAACGGCCCCCAGCAATATAGTCGTTCTGAGAGCCTGCCACTCTAACGTGATGTTGTTCCTTTTGAGATCAATCCTTGAATCCAACTCCACATAGGCTGCATGAAGATCCACCACATCCTTAAGGTTGGTTAATTCATTGATCACGGGATGTACGTCTCGTAAGCTATTTAGAGTGCTCCTAGTCAAGCTGCTCGATATCTTGTATCCAACAACTATAACACCAGTCGAATCGCCCTTAGGGTAGCATACGAGTAATATCCCAAATGTCGCGACCCCTGCGACAACGTCGATCCAGCACACGCTTGCTCGATCACTATAACTCATTTCGAGATGTATTTTGTACCCGTTTCTCTTCATCACTATAGTCCCAGCATCGTTCGCAGTGTCTAATGTAAAGTGCCCGAATATAGACCTCAACTCAGGGGAAGCTATCTTAGTGAGGACAAAAGGTACCCGCGCTACGCCTTCCCAGATAAATGATACTCCTTGGCTGGTACTTCGAAGGTAACTTCTATACGCCATGGGAGGCATGGCGCCACTATTAACCTTATTGCCAATCTTGGTTGACAGATGAAGTCGTTCTATGAATGTAAGACCACCATTAGCCAGCCACTGGTGTTTCAACCAAATACCAACTTCTTCAGGCTCAGGACAAGTGCTAGCGAAAGCTTCGCCTAATGTCACCGAGTCCATCTCATTAGTGGCTTCTGGTCTCATCCAGCTCGGCAGGTTCTGTAGTATTCCCTCTCCTACTTGCTTACCTATCCACTTCATGCTCGTTTTGAGCCCATATCCCACAGCTGCTATAATTGCTCTAAACATGCTCATTATCGTGTCGCTCATGAAGTGCCATCCTTTTTCGAGTACATCCCGGACTTCCGGTTTGTTTATATAATAGACACTCCCGAATACCCCAGCCAAGGCTGTCGGTATGGTGATCAGTAAGTTGTTCAATAAGCTGTGATTGACCTCCTCGCCGCCTCTCCAACTAGAAATCCATTTCACTCCCTCGGTTATTATAGTGACGGCTATTATTGGCACTCCAGCGTAAACATGGAAAGCTTCTTTTAACTCTTCTGATCTTAGTCTTCCAGATCTTGACGCACTGTTTATCCAAGCCAATGCAATAGATATCACTGACGTTGGAACAGAAAAAACAGCTGCCGCGCTTAAAGCGGAAAGGGCCATATCATCGAAATCACCAAAATAATCTTCTATATAAGGATTCCCCCATCTGTGGACCTTGATGATTTCGCAACGTTTCCAACTGAATATTTTGCATATTCAAAGCCTTTTCTGATAGCAATTAAGCCTACTGCCACCAAAGCTCCAACTGTCACAGTAGTAAAATCTAACGCCAATGCAGACACAGCAGCTGTAAACACAGGAGCGAAAGTTTCCACTCCCAAGCGACCGGTTTGAATCTTCACAAGAGTGACGTAGAGTTGCTTAACCACGTTTATCGCCAATCCGGTTCTTCCCAAGTTATTACCAATGGGCGCGGCTTGCAATGTAGTTGCACATCCAGAAAACATGGCGGGTCTGGCAGGCATCAATGGAACTATGACCATCCTGCTAAGCTTCAAGGACCCAACTCCTCCAAAGACTAGCCGCCAGGCTTTAGCAGGGTATGATGTAGTTCGTCCATAGCGGTCATATAAAACGCTCTGCCTACTTGAAATCGCAGATATTATGAAAGCCAACATTTCACTTACAATACACGCTATCGCCATCGGTAACGGTGTTAGCACTCCTATCGTCACGTTTATAGCTATTAGTAAGCCAGTTGCCAAGACAGAACCAAGAAGCTCCTCCAAATTGACATACCACGTCCCAACAAGAGTGGACCCAAAAACCGTGGTCAACGTGGGAACCAGGCCGACATGCCATGCTGCTGGTATCAATCCAAATGCGTAACTGATATGTGACTGCACCATATCCAGGAGAGAGGCTGAGTCTGTTCTCTCCTTTGAGACTCCAATTTCCCTCATCCAATCTATGGCAGTGTTGAGATATCTGGTCACATACTCAAGTTCGCTGGTCGTATTTCTATCATAATCGTCCACTATTCTAGATGTGGAAGCATAGTGTTTGCATGCAGGTACGACCTGTGCTTGAGCAACCGCAGCTACTCTGGCCACGGATCTCTCACACCTATTTTCCATCCACCAGTATATTCCACTAAATAATGTGCAAGTGGCTGCCGCCAACACAAAGGTGGTGCACACTATAGAATCCTCTACTTCATCAGGGTCTGTGCTGGTTGATGCTGTCTGTCTGTCAACGGACAACATAGTTCTCAGCTCCAAGCTCAAATCAAGTGGGAGCCTCATCTTCTCTCTGTCACAGGTAATGCCGAATCGGGCTGCTACTAGGCTGTTGTCGCGGTCGCTCTCGGTAGGGACTATTACAACGTAGTCAGAATACAACTTATAAAACTCCCTGTCACCGGCTCCAGTACCAGTTCTGCTCCACTCCCTGTCATTGAGAGTTACATCCAACAATTCTTGGCTCATGACTGGCGTGAGGTAAAGGTAGATAAGATCGCCATTTATACCAGACACCAGACTGAGTTTGTCGATCATATTCTGATTAAGGTTCGCACCATGCAACTTGTTGATTTCAGTGATTGCCTCGTTCCAAACAGGTAACTCCACTATATTTTCTGGTAGGATCCAATCAATGGATGCTATGTCTTTAAGTATCTTCTCAATATAGTATTCCCTGATAGACAACTTACTATACACACCTGTAGACCGTAATCTCAATATCGCCTCTGCAATGTTCCTGATGTCGACTCCATTACTTATCACTGGACTCTGTCCTTGAGGAGTGATATACCAACCGGCATTGGTTCTTCCAGTCCTTCCCCTTCTCTGTCTTGACGTGAACACATCTATGCGCCTTCTCTTTAACTCACTCCTGTAAACCATTCCAGCGCGATTATGAAACAATCGGGTCTCAGACTTTATCTCCTCCAAGAAATCCACTACCACCTTGCAACCCGGTATAGTGACGGATTGGCCTACTATGTCAGTGCAGAATAGCCACGCATCTTCCTTTATTGTCGTCAAATCGATCGTAACCCCTGCGTGAACTGCAACATATTGGCGACTCAGTCCATATTCTTTAGCACAATGGCTGACCATCTTTTCACAATCAGCTCTCGATGATAAAAAGAACAAAATACGCCCTTTCCTTATCACGTCCATAGGCACTTTGTAACCTTGGCCAAAGCCGCTGATTCGCACTCCCATTATTTTCTTTGGGGTGATTAAGTAGTCATTGCCTTCATTACCTAGCGCCGGCTCTATCTTAACAGTTTCGTCGATTTTGAAACGGGTCTCCTCTATTGTCATATGAGAGGCTAGCAAAACTAGGCTTTGTCAACACCAGGTCACATGCCAGAACAGTAGGATCATTTAGGTTATGTATCTCATCCAGCAAAACAAAGTCATAGCTCGTTTGTATGGCCTTCAGGTCCATCAAAGCTGTGCCATATGTCATTAGAGTGAGAGTCTTGCTGCCATTGCCAGAACTGTCAGTTATGGTTTCATTGCGTTGGCCAATAAGATACTTTATGGTATACTCACGGCTTCCAGCGCCAGCAACTCTCAATAGGTCGCATATCCTCCTGTATGCACCAACCACAGCCGCCACTGTCGGCTGAAGCAATATGACACTCTGCTTTTCAGACATTAGCGTCAATAGATTCTTAGTGAAATACAATGTCTTGCCGGTGCCAGTTGGCGCAACACACAGATAATATGCTGCTGGATGCTCATAGTTATTCGTGACCGCCTCAGTGGCAGCCGTTCTGAAGAATGCATCAGGGACAATCTCTGGCCTTACATCAGGGGCCATTATGGTCAAAGCTGATGTCAATATGATGTCAAAAACTATGGTCTTTCGCTCTATTTTCCCAAGTCCATATATTGAGACCAATTGGCCTGCGGAGTTGAAGATCGTGCATCCTGACATTCCATTAACACCTTTCCAACTGCTTGCCACCCACCTTGTATAATGCGGATCTATTTCAATAGGTCTCATACTATTAAACTTAGCTCCTGGTCTAGTTTCAAATTCACTCTGCTCTTCTGTCACAATCAAGAATTTACCGATTCTTCTGAAAGGACATATAACACACAATATTTCTCCTTTAGCGACTCTGGCGGCTCTCGGCATATCTCCGCCGTAGATACAAAAGTCTTCCGCAATCCCGTCGATAAATGGCTTATCCCATTTATGTGTATAGCCCTTCCTATATATTTTCACAGGCGCTCCTCGTGTAACGTGTCGACTTGTCATCAATATATTTGCCAATCCTACGCAAGACCCTCTGCTCGTTAAACATTGTAATTTCCCTATCCAATAATCTTCTCTCCCTATCTCCAGTAATTCTGGCACGTCTTCTGAATCCATCGGATCCCAGTTTCCTCCAGTGAAATCGATTTCTTCTATTGGATATTGAGAGTGTTGCCTCCATTCAGCTAGACTCCGTTGTGTTATACTATGTTTGGCACTAGGGGCCAATGCAATCGATCCGCTCACCCAATCTGGATGTATGTTAATTTCGTCTAATCTCATGATAGCTTCCACTTCAGATTGACTGAGTTCAGCTTGTAACCATTGCCGCAAGTCCACTACTAAACTCTCGGTATCAGCGACAAAGATGAGTGTCGGTGACTGTCTACTCTCACATCCAGGAAAAAAATCATGAGGAGCTATCTCAGCATTCCCAACAAGTTCAAACAAGTCTCCTCTGATGACCACAAGCTCAACTCCAGCAGTCCATACTACCTTTACAAATTGACGAATTAACTCCACTAAGGTAGCTGAGTGGCCCATTACTACAAACTTTCCGCTTGACTAAATTACATTGTCCGTACTAGATTTCCTTAGGTATATAGAGAACTGGTAATGATCCGGTAGTTCACTACTACTGACCACCACTAGATTTGGGACCCTCGTCGGCTCGCTTGGTGTTCTCTTGACTTTGGTCAAATGATCGCAAAATTCTGCCATCGAATCGAATTCGTCTATCGCCGACGACAAAGCGCTTCCAACCCCTTGCACTTGGTTTGTCCTTGTCACTATTAGGTCCTCACCAAGATGGTAATTCCACACGAAGGGGTCATATTCTACATATTGATAATATTCATAGCTGGCTACCACCAGACCGTCTTCAGTGAGCAATCTTAACATCGTCTTGTTCTTAAACTTTTGAATCTCATAACAATGAACCAATCCTATGTTCGCCGAAAGTGATCTAGTTTTACTAAAGGATACCTTGTCGATATAGCCCATATGCCTGCCGTTTCTTCGGCATTTGTACTCACCAATACTACATGAATCATTCACTATGGGGTAATAGTAATAATCCCCTACTTTCCTGCCCATGGTCACGACAGAAGTAGCTTTAAAGTTTTCTTTGCACGGGTAGAAGCCTTTATACCAAGCGTATATTAAAGTCCCAGACAGCAGCTTGTGTTTGGATCTAAACACTGGTGCCTCAATGACATATATTGTCTCGAAGTTGAAGCTTAAAAAATATTGCCTAGGCAATATGGATGCCATGATCCGTTCTTCGTCAAATCCGGTATAGACGAACTTGTATTCTTCAACAGGCACATACGGTCTGAAGTTGGTTCCTTGTGTGACAACATCTGGCAGTATCTCCGTTCCAGAGGATTCTGTCACGTGAGCTGCCCAAAGCTTGATGTCCCTGCACATTAATCCACTCCTCGAGCCCTCGACATATAGGTCATATTACACCCACCAGGGATCTTCATATTCCTCTACGTTCAAGTTACCCAAGGGTACTCTACGAATTTGCTCCTTCCGGCCCGATGTATCACTCGCATCAACACTAGATGAGGTCCCGGCACCACCGGCGGGCACTGGATTGTCTCTCTTGCAAGTAGCGCATTCTATGGCCAAGTCAAAAGGGGCTAAAGGTTTATCAGCCTTGTTATAACTTGCCAATATGCCATTCTTGCTGGCATGTATCACATAAAAATGAGTGGTTGTCGTGATAGTCCATCCAGATAATCCTTTCAGGTTCTCATCATCAAAAATGTTTACAACTCTCCCATCAGTGACTATCCCTTTCGGTGTTTGACCATCTAGGGTCTTCAGTGATGCTTTCTTGTATGTAGTGGCATAGACATCCCCGTAAATACGCTTCATCTGTTGGGTGTTCACTTGAACTACATGAGCCGTAAGATACAACGTCAACTTGTCATCAATCCACTCATACGCAAAGTAGCCGTTGTTAATAGCAACATCTGTAGCCCGTTCGGAGCATGTCTTCGGCATTGGATAAGAGGCAAGATATTGTTGAACGGCACTGGTGTGCAGTCACTCAAAAGCGTTCTTCTAAGGTTACAGCCTACCTGCCGCCAGTTCAAGAATCTGGCTCTATCCTCGGAGTGACTAAATAAATCTTCGCTATATCGATGCCTAAACTTTAATGGATCACGAAATACACTACACATCTTCAGAATGGGAGGATATCTCAGCTCCCTCCCAATTGGCACCAATTCATCTTAGAACTGCATCTCATCAGAATATTGAACCCAAAATTTAATCAACAACATTAATATTACAGATAATAAGAAACTTGTTATTGAAGAGATCAAGACGAAGCCCACAAATAGTAAAATCCAATCGCCAACGATAGACAATTCGTATTCGTTTAACAAATTATACTTTACAAACCACAACAAATTACTTCTAGATAGTTTCACTATGGTAGCTGGGATAACCGCAGGGTTCAATTCCATAGCCTCAGCAGAGTGGACAAACCCAACTAAGTAGAAGCCTATTATACAAGCGGTGGCGTTCGTCAAGTTTCCTCTCATCAAGCTGTTATAGGCAATAATTAATAGAAGTGAGTATAACAGATATCGAAACCAATTCCCCTGAAACCAGCCTATCAAATGGGAGCATAAAGATGTTATGTTAAATGACCCAATCCAAGCCGTGAAATCACCAGCCAGTTTAGCGGGATCTGCGGCCATCACCGAACCTATTGCAATGTTTGTCACTGTAGTTTTTAACGGGATCCAGTTCCTATTAACTTCCTTAATAGTCTCAATCTTCACATGTCCATCGCTATTAAGCTGCAGGTTATTGCTAGCATTGCCGTGACAATAAAACTCCAGTCCCAGAGAAGCGGAAGGGGGTAACACAACCATTGACGATTGCAGTGCGGTGCATCCTGGTAGTCAGACTTGCAGTTTACAATCCCTAGATAACTTATTATCAACCTCCACGTCGGTAGACTGGCGAAAACCTCTCTCACCCGGCACTGGTTTAATCGTAATCAAGTCAAGCTGGCACCATGGGTGAGCCTCAAGGAACTTGATATTCTTTGATGTCATTGTAACAAGTGCCATACTTGATGACTCCACGTAGTACGCCTCGTCTCCAAAGAAACTCACGTTTGACTCCTTGTTACAGACGTGGAACGAATTATGCATTATCTGTTCCGCATCATGAGGCTTGAACTTGACATCATAAGACGCTCTAGCATGACTCCATGTTAATTCTGTTTCATAGCAACCAGGGGATATGTCATTTGGCTTTAATAGAGTGAGGGATCCGCATAGCGTCTAGGTGTCGATATACACTGAACTACAAAATTGCAATGCCCCTCGCTTAACTATTGATAAAGGCACTTGTTTGTGGTGCATCATGACTCCCTGTAAGGTGATCCCGTTGTGCGTCTCTCCCTCTACTAGTCTAACTGGGATTTTCTTTGGATCTCCGTGGTATATCAGATCCCCTTCCAGAATGATTACTGGGTCATATGACACATGCTTGTAAAATCGGCATTGACTTCCGAACTCTCCTATCGAAAAACACAGATCTTGTCTAATTAGCACACCCGCCCAGAACGCAGCACATCCACTCCCGGCGAAGGCCGGTACTTTCTCTTGAGATGTCTTAACGACGCCTTGAACACAACTGCTAGCACATTCATTTCCACGGTGGACTAATTGGCTCTGGCTGCCACCCCAGCAAGCCCAATCCACTTTCGCGCATGTGAGCTTTACTTTGAATGGCACTGTTTTCTCAAATCTGTATAAATGTCTCTTTTGTATAGCGGTTACATGTAACATTCCACCGCTTACGGATATGCATTGCCCTCTTTGCACTTTGAACTCTGCTCTATATCCACTATTGGTCGATATGGTGTCTAACACTGATTCTGTCGCTACTATATTGTCTGCGGTACAAAGTGCCTTCGCTGATGCAACATGGTAAATGGCCCATAGACACAAAGCCAGCCCAGAAGCTGACGGGCTAATCACTAATCCCAATATTATCAAAACAGGTATCGCAAGCTGGTAATTCAATTCTATCAATGTCTGATAAATCTTCACCAGGCCCAAATAAGCGCTCTCAACGGCAGCTACTGTGTCCATGGAACACACTTTTTTTTTTTTTTTTTAAGTAGTTTTTAAGTAGTTGTAAGGTTTTTCTGTACATAGATCTCTCTCTCTCTCTCTCTCTCTCTCTCTCTCTCTCTCTCTCTCTCTCGCTCGCTCTCTCTCTCTATCGTTTTTGCGTTAGTGTATAAGTTTTATATATATTTATTTGTAAGCTTTTAGATAAGGTAGAGTAAGTTAGTTTAAGTTAGAAATTAAGGATAGGATAAGGATAGGATAAGGAAGAAGAATGTAGAGGTTAATGAGGTGTTATGGATTAGAATTGCAACCTCATGAGGAGACAATAAAAAAATACTATTTCTATAAGTAAGTTATATAACAGTTAATAAAAAGAGCATTCCTTAAAAAATTGTCATAATTTACCTTATATTTATACCTTCTACGTGTATGTAACTCCGTAAAGATATTTTAATGATATTATCGATACATATGCAACTTTATTCGTAACAAATTCGTCAGACTACCAGAAACATTGTCTTTTAAGTTTTTCACGTGTAACGCACGCATTATTGTAAATGTTAATACAAATAGAGATTAAGCACATGATTGTCAAATAAACCTAATGTAATTACAAAAGAAATACTAGTATATTAAAAATTATGTTATCAGTTATGAAAGTAATACCATAATTAGTATTATCTATTTCATAAACCGCAAAATTGAATCTCGAGTATCGCGATAAATCGCTCGCCCGAACTTGTCCGATTCTTGACGATCCCGCACGACGAAGTCGAGTCACTCTCGGGCAGCCCGAAACGTTCGGGCCGCCCGAAACTCTCGGGTAGCCCGATGTGTCGTGAAGTATCGCGCTCCCGAATCGAGCCCGCCCGACTGTCTACGACCCGACCCGACGATTCGGGCGCCCGCAGTCAATTATGATATGAAAGGTTATCTAGGACGCTTCCTGCCAGAGACGATATTGAAGGGATACTTGTGAGAAAGTTGAACGGAATTCGTTCTCTAACCGTAACAATTTGATGACGTACTACCTCCCTAAGCCATGCGAACCTATACATTGTTACGTTCAATATTTTAGTTTTTATTCTTATAAAGGCTCTAGTCATATCAAATCATATAATTAAAAGAGATAAACTTCTATTAATAAAATTTTGTAGGTAAAAGTTGAATTACTTCTTTTAAATAAAGCATACTATTAGTATATTAACGACAAAGATATATATATTTTTTCTTTTTCTTAATTACTTCCATCATACATAAGCATATACATATTGCCATATAGCTCGTGCTCCGCAGTTAATCTGCGTTTAATCCAAATACTTTGACTGCAGTCAAATATTTATATTTTCTAGTGCCGGGAGCCTATAATCTCCAGGCTCTGTTTAGACAAAGCCGAGAAAGATCTCGAATAAGCTCCAGGAATGCCATGGGGAGCCTGTTGCTATGAACTTTTTAATCTTACAGTTGCATATATTACATTACGTAAGACGTAAGAGCTACGATTATTTTTCGTGCAATAGTTTTGTCGCACATAATAAGAACATTAATTGATTAATTTTTTTACAATATAAATGTATGTCTGTTAGAGTTAATATCAGAATGTTGTTATACTTAGGATACCCGTTGTAAAACACGTGCACGCTCCACGGAGGCAAACAGACGAGACGGCGCCAAAAATCGGTAGAGAACCAAACGCGATCTTAACCACACGCACACTACAGAATTGCCAACAGAAGGCGACGCGCGAATTACACTCATACCAACAATGTCAAGTGACATACACTAATTGAAAGCCTAGTAGCTAGGTTTATATATAAAAATATTTTATACATATTCATATATGGTATTAAAAGGAAATACAATCTGTTTTCAATATTTAAATATACATGCAATATATTTATTCTACATTAAGAAACAAACATTTCTTCAAATATGCAGGAAATATCTATTTCAAGTTACCATGGAAATAGAATATCTTTTTCCTAATAAACAGGTAATATTTATTTCATTTTATGAAAAAAAAGTTTTCTTATTATAAAAAGAATCTTTATTTAATATTAGAAATAGAATACTTTTTCCTAATGTACAGGTAATATTTATTTCATATTATGCGAAAAATATTTTTTTCTGAATGTAAAATTAATCTTTATTTTATATTAGAAATAGAATTTTTTTCTAATGTACAGGTAGTATTTAATTTATATTATGCGAAAATTATTTTTTTCTGAATGTAAAATGAATATTTATTTAATATTAGAAATAGAATATTTTTTCTTAATGTGCAGGAAATATTTATTTCATATTATGAAGAAAATATTTTTTTCAAAATACAAAATGAATATTTATTTAATATCTGAAACAGAATATTTTTTCCTAAACATTCAAGAAATACTTTATATTTATCATAGAAAAACATTTGTTCCACAATATGGGGGACGTACACATTTCATATTTCGAATGAAATATTGGGTTAAAATAGTTTAAAGTTTATCAGTGTCCAACGGGCTTACGGAATAAATAAAATGTTACAATTTGAAGGTTAGCTTAGTTTTTCACGGAAAAAACGTCGAAAAAATCGGTTTTTATTTTTTTTAACAACGACGCCATTAACCTAAAAATCTAAAATAATTCATGAACAGTAACTATAACAATATATCGGTACTGCAAAAATATAAATTATGTCAACTGTCACGCGCGTTGCTTTCGGCCGCGATCGGCTTCGGCAACGGCACCGGGTTTTTACAGACCTTTCGACCGGGCTACGGGCGGCCGCGCAGCTGTCTCTATCCTAATGGTTACGTCATCGGTACGAGCGAGCGACGCGCGACTTACGAACGTCACTGTCGATCCTGAATCGACCAGCGCGCACACCGGCAGCGCCCCGATAAACGCTTTCAATACTAACAGCGGCCGGTCAACGTTTTTCGGCAACGACTTTCGGTTCGCTAATTCTACGCGAGCCGATATTAATTTCGGGCAAGCGTCTTCATTACAAGAGCCTGAACGAGCCGATTCTAATTCCGCGGAAGCCTCTCCGGCCCGCTCGAGCGGCTCCTCTCCCCGTTTCCCTTTTCCTTACTACAGCGCCTGTTCCAGCATACGATCGCTGGAACCGTACGGTGTTCGACGTTCGGTGCATCGTCGTACGTGGCTTCGGCACGGATCGGGTCTCGTCGGCGCGGCGCAGAATTTCGGGATCGCGGCAGCGCATTCGTAACTGGTCGGGTTTTGTCGAGTCCCCTCGGCCCGGCAGCGGAAGTTCGTCCCGCGCGCGAAGCTCGAGGATCTCGAACATCCCCGCTCGGCAGTTCGTTGGTGCGGAAACGGGAGGGGCCGGGCGAGTCGCTTGGTTCTTCTCGCTCCCCTAGTGACGCGGCAGCGACGGCGTTCGAATACTCGTACGTCATCGTCCTGCCTTTTCCTGGCAACTTTGAACGGTGGTAACGATAGGGATCGTACGCGAGTTCCGGATTTGCCATTTCCGATGGCTTCGGATTTTTCCGTCGCGACTCGCTCGTCTGCCTTTCGGCCTCTAATAATTGATCTTCTAAATCGCGAAAGGATCGAATCGTCGTTAACGCGATAGCTTGGCGAATTACCGGCTTCGTTCCCCAATAAACTTTCTTAATTCGTTTTTCCTCTGTCCACGGAGGCCGTAATCGTTTAAATAACGCTCGCATAAAAATCAAATAATCGCGAACCGGTTCTAATTCCCCCTGTATTCGATCTTTAATGTTTTGTTCTAAGGTTTCGCGGTAATCCGGATCCCCGAAATAACGGCGGCATTCATCCACGAATTGTTCCCAGCTTGACCATTCGAATTCTACGGTATTATACCAATGAGCCGCGATTCCGTCGAGGCATACCGGCAAGCATCTCAGTAGATCTGCGTCTGAGATTTTACAAAATCGGCGGAGATCCGCGAGGCGATCGAGGAAGGTTTCTTGATCTTCCCCGGGCGCTCCGGCAAATCGCAATCGCCACCTACGCATTATTTCGGCTACTGAGGTGCCCCGGCAATGACCATCTCGAGAACCGGCTGCATATATTCTTTCATTTCCGAGGCTGGCTGCGCCAGTCCGCGGAAATTCGGAATTTCCGTCTGCCGCGATACGAATCACGGTCTTATGATCGGCAGCTGATTTTTCGATCCGGTTTTGCAAAGGAAAATTCGGAACGGCAACTCGGATGTCACGCGGGGGTGAACGTTCGTATTCACGCGGTTCTCTTTTCGTATTATCACCAAAAAAATAATAAGCCGCGTTTTCTTCGGCATCATTGTCCGAAAAGTCGACCGTAAGATAATCTTCGGCCTCTCCATAAACCGAACGGTCTTCCCCCTCGTCCCTCGAGTTTACCCAAATTCTCGTCATTATCTACCGCGTCGTATTTCGTACCTATCCGGTATAGCGCGCGGCCTCGAACTTGCCTTTAGTGAGCCGGTACGGCACACGTGTTTACGATAGGGTCGAGTGTCCTCTGCCTGTTGTAAACACACGGCCGATCCTCGCGTCGAACGGAATGTACGAAAAAACTTTTCCAGGCAATACTTCGGCATCTACAGGGTGTCACGAAATTTTGGTGACGCGAACGCGAATGTTTTCGGCAGCTAAATCCTTAACGTTACTACGGCAACCCCGGCAATTCGTACAATATTTTTACAACACGGAAGATCTTCGCAAAATGATTAAACGACTTTCTTTGCAGTCGTTTTCCGGGAACGCTATTTTCGTTCGCGAACAATAAATAAACAAGTACGAAACAAAAATCTAATTCACGACACGCCCCGGACGGATCTTCCACCACCACAATAAGACAATATATATATCACAAATTGTGAAATATTACATACAATAATATCAAATAAAATATCGCAAAAATCACAAAAATTCATCAATATTCACATCGCAAATAAATATCATATAATAAATAGAATCAGGTACGGCACCAATAAATATCTCATTAAAACAATTTTGAATACGAAATCGCGAAACTAATGAAATTGACGAATAAATAAAAATAAAAGAAACAAAACGAATAAATAATAACGGCTCAAAATCAGCAATAAAATAACGAGATAATAACAAACATAACAACTGAAAATAACGAAATAAATAATAACAACTCCATAAACTCGAAATAAATAGAATAAATACGAAAACGAATCTAATAAAACTAAATTAAACTCAACGAGACACGAAAAATAAATTAACGAATCAAAACGCGAATAATTTAGAACGAATAAACCACGAAAGAAAATCAATTAACTATTTCGACCATGAAATTTTATGTAAAATTTCCCAAGAATGGTCCAAACAGTTGCCTCAACGCGACATAACAGAAAAATTTTACAAAAACGGTGCCATACCGAACATACAAAATTTTTAAATCAGAAATCACATTTTAAATCATCAAACCATCATAAATAATAATCATTTCCTACAGTGTGAGCTTCGTTGGCGTTTGGTAACGACTTGATTAAACGTTTCACGGTCGAGTTCGTATACCGGGTGTCCGTTCGAAACGAAATGAAACAAACGAAACGAAAGATCGGCTCGAATCGCCCGCGTACGGTTCGCGTTCTCTACAACGTTTTCCCGTTTTCCGGCATCGAATCATCAAAAGCGCTTTCGGCGCAAATTGTGTCACGAAATCGACAAGGATGAGTGTACGGAATTTTGCTTCCGAGAGCCGCACGTTCCTCGCGTATCACCTCGATCGAAGAAACCCTATTTTATGCGACTTTTCCGGCAAGAAAAATTCCGAAAAAGTCCCTCTGTTCGGGCGCCAATTTTGTCACGCGCGTTGCTTTCGGCCGCGATCGGCTTCGGCAACGGCACCGGATTTTTACAGGCCTTTCGACCGGGCTACGAGCGGCCGCGCGAGCCGTAGTCCACCCGGGACAAAACGGTTTCTCTCAGGCTTACGAGATCGGCAAAATTACCGGGTCGGTCTATTTCTCGGGCGCCAGACACGCGAGGTGTCACACAAAATTCGGCAACGCGAAATAAGCCTGAGAGAGCCGGCCTGATTGAATAGCTCGAGAGCGCGGGCACAGGGTTCTACGCGGAGGGACGTGAGGCGTTCCCCGCGGCGGGAATGGATCTCGGGAAAATTACAGATGCAATTTAGCGGCTATCAGGTTTTTTATTCAACATCGAGATTCTACAGGCGCGGGTTCAACCCGCGGCGGTCATGATAGCCGAACGCGTCCCAAATGATATCGCGGCAGATATTCGGCACGCACGCGTTTTTTCTCCCTGACTCTGTCCGGCAAACCGGCAAAGAAATCTGCGGCGGATCCGAACCGCCCGCGGTCTTGACTCTACGAACTATCGGCAGCATAGCACGAGCGATACGGCATGACCATTTCTTCCGCGTTTCCGCGATCCTACCGCGGCGTCCCACGCGGAGACGTCTCTATTGTCGCGCGGTCACTTCTCGCCAATAAAACCCGTACGCGGCCTCGCGATCGTCCCGATCGCGATATCTAAGCGGCGTACGGTCGCCAAAATATTTCGTACACGCAGCAACGCGTCCCTAATCTCGGCGCGATTTTCCGGCGGCGCGTACGATTCGAAATCGCTAACAATTAACGTGGGTAGCTTACCGTCGGCAGCAATGTTCACCTTAGCCCCTTGTGGTCGGCAGCAACGATATAACACTCGCAGTTATAAAATACGATCGAAGACGCTACGATAGCATTCGCCAAAAGCCAACGACGGAGTGATCAGGGAGGCTAATCTCCCATGTATAAAGTGTGGACCTTAGCAGTGCCATCTAGATTAGTTCCCTCAACTAAAACCCATATATATAGCTATACAATCATGTACCCACACATATACCTACTATACACACATACACATATACCTACTATATAGTATGATTACTACTTAAAAGTAAGCTCAAAAAATGGTAATATATTTTAAAAAAGTAGTTTATTATAAAAATATTTTATTTCACTGTAAGTATACAATAATACATAGTACAATAATAATAGTATAATAATACATAATAAAAAAATAAATACATAATACAATAATAATAGTATAATACATAATAAAAAAATAAATACATAATACAATAACAATAGTATAATACATAATAAAAAAATAAATACATAATACAATAATAATACTATAATACAAAATCATAAAATAAATACATATAATAATTAATAATACATATGTAAGGAGGCTCGAGGCTCGACACGACATAAATCTTTATTCGTTGCTCGCTCGCAAGGAACTTATTGACAACGTCACTGACAAAATGTAATCATCGTTTGTTAACAGAACACGCAACACTTAAATCAATAGAAATATACATAACGTACAAATCAATTAAAATATACATAACGCTATAAATCAATAAACATATATACTAATAGTAACAGCAGTCTTGCATACAGTGGTATAAACATTCTCTCACACAAAATAATATAACAAATACATAACATAATAATACATAATAGTAACACTTTATTATATATAGTATAGTCACACTCGATAAACACTGTGGAACTGCACAAGCTTTCACTATTTTATTGTAATGTCTAAATGTTTACACTAATTGTTTATGTTGTATATTATCTGTATGAACTGTATGTACTTATGTCTCTTATGCACTTATATGTCTTTGTCAAAATTTTATTAGTAATGCACAAAGCGAAATTTGAAAAATAAGCTCAAAAATAATCTCAAAAATGAACCCACTGAGTGTCACTCAATTTTGAAAGGTTATTTCTAAAATTGATTTGACACTGAGCAAACTTTATTCCTTTCAATATTTTGTGAGCTTATTAATCAAATTTCCAACACAATTTGCAAAGCGTCTTCTATGTAGAAGCAGTATTTTCGAGAATTTCGCAGCACAAGAAATGACAACAATCAACAACAGTACCGAAAATCGAAATAAAATATGAATATTCGTGCAGTGCGCAGCCGTGATTCTGGGCGCATCCTGGCGGTAATAGTTAGTAACAGTAGCGTCCAATAGTGTTACAGATTGGAACATCAGTCACGTGATGTGCTGTGATGGAATGCAATAGAGGTGCCATCTACATTAGTTCCCTCTGAAAAGGAACTAAAATTTAGAGTGTCCAAGGTCATACATAAGAGTTTACTCCCCCTGAGAGTGATCGACGGTCGATCGTCGACGACTCGGTAACGGGGGAGCAAGGAGTCCCCCACTTCCCTACGCTCTCTCCTCCCCGGTTTTCCCCGCGGCACCCCTAACGCTAAGCGCGCGGCACGAGCGGATCCTTAAGGATCGGTTCCCGGCCCTACGGTTTTGATCGGGGATCGGCGCATTTTCCGCGGGTGTTGCTGAATCTTCCGGACGAGGTGCGGGACGGTGCGAGCCGCTCCGGATCGGACTTCTGGCCATTCCTCCGGGCGAGGCGGCAGCGAGGGGGAGACGATGGTCGCTCCTGCTCGGCCAAATCCCTCGTGGGCGCCTCCGGGTTGTTCGGCCCGTGTTCGCCCTATCCCTCGCAGTCCTCGTCGCGGTCCGCTTTCTTCGGGCCTTCCTATTTGCGGCTGTGCCCTCGGGTACTCCGTCAGCGGGGAGAGAGTTGATGAACCCGGGCCCTGGGACCCGGGCTCCGGTCCTGTGGAATCACGCCGCGCCGAAGTGGCGCGACGCTTAAATCGTGAAATAGGTGACCAATCCGATGCGGATCGTCTCCAGGAGAATCGCTCACGATGATCGAGTTCTTATCGGTCTAGCCAGAGGGCGGTCCGGTCCTCGGGAAAGCGTTCGGAGGGACGTAGGCAACCCTTGCCACGTCACACAACCTAGAACTTCCATGTGAAATCTGCATTTTTTCGATTTTTTTGGGGTTTTTGAATTTTTACAAGCAGGATTTTCAATTTAAAAATCTGAAACCTATTGCAAAGTATGCATTTGGGTTCTTGACATGTGTCAGATTTTTACAAAAACTGATTCTTCGATTTTACCCCATAACTACCCTCCCAATCGAGATGCAGAGTTGAAATTTTGCACAGTATGTTTTTTCTTGATGCCCTATCTAATGGTCTATCGTCGATAAAATTCGGTTCAAGTGCACCTTTGACCATCTTATCCGGCTATACCCTTTTCTTTACGTGCCGATTCACCTGTCCGACGCCTCTTCAGCCATTGCTGTATCGTATGTGCGGTCTGCATCATACTGTCGTCGATTTTTGCCCTTTCTGCCGGACCTAAAATAAGAATTTCTTTTTGTATTGATTTGTATATTTATGAGTCAATATTATAATTATAAGAACACCAAAATATGGGAGATATTTACGTATTACAAGTTTAGCAATGTTTAATTTTTGGAAAAGGCCACCTTGCTGGCAGAACATCAAAACTTTCATTCAATACATTTTCTATGAAATGTTCACTACTGTTGGAAATTCCAGCCTGAATATTTTCTACAAAAATTTCACTCTCGATAATATTTGCAGACTCCAAAGAAACGAAATTACTATCATCGATATTAGACCAAGAATAGTATGTATTTTCCGAAGAATTATTTTTATCCGTATTTAAAGATTTTATATTAGATGAGGTAGGTAAACGTTTCCCGCGGTAACTACGCTGTGGTTTCAAATGCCCTTCTAGGGAAGGATATTTCCTATTACAGTATATCAATTTTTATAAACACTGGATCAGCTGGCTCTTTCTCGTAGACTTTTTAATTGGTAAACATAAATTATTCTAATTGTTTGACTGCATTTTATCCAATTTCCTGTATATTTGGGTATGATTAACAGAGCTATGTAAATGTCTGCTCCATACACAAACAAGTGTACCAGCTATAATGATTAAAAACAAAAGACACAATTACATGTTTACCATTTGTTATCACCAAATCGCCGACATCCGCACGTACGACTCCTGCAGAGGTAGAAATAATAGATGATGAAGATGGTGAAGAATACGAAACAGTTTTTACAATATTAAAGTGCTTAGGCAAGTAATAGACCCGTATTCGAGGAATTGCAATAGTAATATTTTTCTACTATTTGTATTTATTTATATGTATATGTATTTTTTAAAATTTAAATGTATTTCATGTTTTCCTTTATTCATATTTCATAACATGTATTAGATTTAATGGTTATATTTTTGTTGAAAAGAAATAATAACTCAATATGAAGGTGATCTTTTCCACTTCCTCTGTATTTATGTTTATAGTAGTACATTTTTTAGTTCCTTTCTTTGTTTTGTTTACCAAATTTGTGTTAAAAAAAATTGATGTTTAAGGGTTATTAATTTTTATTGCGATATTAAATCGCGCACTTTAGATTTTGAATTGTTTGTATCAGATTAGTTATCGGTGACACCAAACCAACATGCAGAGAGATTCCATAAAATTTTGCCACGTTTTGACTGTTTTCAGACCACTGTGTTTCGTGACGACCGGCGACCGTTCAACGACATAGGACGTGGCGATGCGCGAGGAAATGGAACTTCCCTTGCGAAAAGTCATGTTGGATAAGTAGTTTCTTTTTTTATTTATTACGTCAGTTACTGTTGAAAGTATCAACACCACCTATATAATAAAGCCAAACAGCTTCGCTGTGACGTCATCGCTAAGAGGATGCACCTGTTTAAAATAATTGCAAAATAAATTATGAAAACAAATATTTTTTCATACTGAAACAATATTTATTAAATACTCTTTATGGTTTCAGTATGAGCATCCAAAACCAACACCACCAAAACTCATTTATTTATAATAACATAAGAAAATAAAATATTCAATCCTTTCTAACTATTACAAAAAATAATGCAAATTATCTGCTTTTTAATAAAATTATGACATACAGGGTGTCCCAAAACTGTCGCGTTTATAGTTTATACTGCCGCCCAAAGAGGCGGTTCTTGAGGACTTTTGAATGGACATTTTCCTAAAAATCCCCGTTTCGGCTTCGTTAAGGAGTTATTAATGAAAATCACGGACCAATCAGAGCGCGACCTAGACGCGTATTGGCAAAGACGGCCGCACGTGACAGCAGTCGAGCGATGGTGATACACCGCAGGCGAAGTAACGAACAAGAGAAGAAATTTTTTTCAAGTACTATTTCGAATAGTTCAAATTTGAATATGTTGTAGTCTTTAGTAACCTATGAACGAATCTCGAAGGATTATTCGAAATCTTAAAAAATGTTGGTTTTACAGACGTGTAAAGAAAAGTGTCAACTTTTTTTCATTACATTATAAGACTAGAACTAACATACCGAGGAAAATGAGTTTTTA
Source organism: Sphecodes monilicornis (assembly GCA_913789915.3). Lineage (NCBI taxonomy): Eukaryota > Metazoa > Arthropoda > Insecta > Hymenoptera > Halictidae > Sphecodes > Sphecodes monilicornis. Next base: position 1,242,832 of record OU565289.1, read on the forward strand.
GGAGCTTGTAGTGAGCACATAGAAGTATCTATTGAAAATATTTAGATTTGGAAAAAATGATTTTTTCATTTTTTATTTTGCAAATGTTTTAAACAAATGTAATTTTCTTATAGCCCGGACTTTTTAAAAAATTCGAAAAAATGAGGTGACAGCTCCAAGTCTCCTCTTTACGGACCTATTTTTGAAAAGGCAGAAACTTTAAGATTGACGGGATTAAGATTATTTAAAGCAAACGCTGCACCGCGATATTAAAGTCGCGAATGGCCCCGAAGGCGCGCGGCACGAACAGCTGTTAGATACGCGACCACCGCACACTCTGACACCGTCAATACTGAGAAAGCCTTGCTTACCTTGGTTCTCGTGTAGAGCCCCAGCGAGGTGAAAATGATACCTGTATTCACAAATTATTTGGTATACAACATTGAACCTGCCTACTCGTAAAATTCACAAGAGCATTTTAATTATTCGCTCTATGAAATTATCGAGCAGAAGGGGTCAATATCCATTTACTGCACAACCCGGTCCACATTTTTAATTTATTCACGATCACAGTAAAATTATTCACACATATCCATTGGGTCCACAAACGTTGAATGAAATCCACACAAGTGATTCACAGAGATCCACATGTCACTGTTTCGACTGCCTGTGCAAGCAGTTATACTTTGGTGGCCCTGAAAAGGGTCGATTTTCATCACAGAAGGTGCTCAGAGTGGCCTGCTTTGCCGCACAATTCGGCGCACCTTATAACTTGTTCCTGCACTCGTTCCAGCATCCCCGCGTTTATGTTCAAGAAGTCTCCACCGCCTCGCGATACACCTCATTCTGAAATGATTTTTATTAAATAAATGCAAACCGTAATTAAAATCGTATACAAGAGTGAATAAAAAATACCAGAAAAATTTAAATTACCTTCAGGTAGCCCCACAAGAAGAAGTCCAGCTGAGTGCGGTCCGATGACCCCGGGGGCCACGCGACAGGACCACCGCGGCCGATCCACTTGACCCGAAAAGTTTCGTTCATGTGGGCGCGAACATTTGCGGCGTAATGCGGCGGAGCACTATCCATTTGGAAAAAACATGTTCTGTCGGATCGCACAAGGAATATCCTCCATGAGATCCGGCTGAATATCTTCCAAAAAGATTTTAAACGTTTAAATGCCAGCCCACATGTTGATCGACCAACGGTTTTGCGCTGCCCGTTGCCAAAGTGCCAACGGATTCTCGTCGTTCCACAGATGCATATTGTGGCTATTGAGACACCCTTCTCTAGTGAAGAGTGATTCGTCTGTCCACAATATGCAGTTGACGAACGCCGATTCCGGGCAACTTCGCCCAGCAGCCACCTGCAGAACTCAAGTCGCGGGATGTAATCAGTTTGATTCAAATTCATTATCAAAGACATCTACTATTAATTAATGTTTCTCTCGATGTAATTTAAAATTCAAAGCCTATACTGTCACTTACACTAAGCGACGACTGATGTCTCGCACGCTCACGGTGCCATCATCATGCACGATATCGAGGACTTCCGTCACATTGTTCATCGTCCGTGTTTCCCTCGGTCTCCCGACTTCACTCCCTCGCACGCCGAAGGATCCCGAAGAAAACAAACGATTCGCCAAAGGTCTCAAAATATCCGCACTGAGTCATCGAATGGTCGGATGCTCTCTGATGACTCTTCTTATCGCGGCCGTGGCATCGCCGTTGCATTGCGCGTAAATCCAGAACATGTTGTACATCTCCTGTAACGAATACATTGCTGCTGGATTGTCCACGATCGAATGATGACTATCGACTGTTTCTTAGACAGTATTTGCAAACCGTAAGCAAGGCGATTGGGCTCCATCGATGCCCCATGTGCTCTGCACGTTTTCCAAAATAGCAGTTTTCCAAACAGACACTAATAGCACCGGATTAACCGTAGTAGCAATATTCCCAAAAAGCCGTTACTCTTCGTTAAAACATTTAGCATTTTAAGTTCACATTTTAATTTTTTGATTAGGGAATGACAACAATAACCAACTATATATGTTAGTACAGGAAGATCTTCTTCTATGGCTGCGAAATCATTAGCAGAAACTGAAAAATCTTCAATAACTTTTGGATTGGTATTACTATTATTGTTGTCATCAGCAAAAGTTTTAATATACTCGTAATCGTCGTCTAATCTGGTAATTATTATCTTATCACCAGAGCCAGGCTTTAAATGTAAATCTAACATACGTGATAGTCTTAGCTATTCTTCGGATTCTAAAATTTGTCTCTGAGATAGACAAGGATACTAGAGATCGTAAGGAATCTAGGAAGCTATTTACCGAAACAAAATTCTCATGTTCTATCACGCAGTAAGCACGACCGAAAATTTTGGTTTGGATGGCTTTAACGAAATCTGGTTCCTGACAAGGTAAAAGATTATCCCGAGCTCGTCGGCATGCTTGAGCAAACTGATCGAGGGAAATAAAGTTGCTCAGTTTGTGTGTCACTGGGGTATAGCCACAAAAAAGTTTCAAAAAAACACTGAATCGGCGTAAATCACTCAGGAATCGCTGTGATTACTTTGGCAACTGCGCAGTCGTGCTCCCACACCACGACAAGGTAGTAATTTTGTGGGGAGGGTACGACGCCCGATAGGCGAAGGGAAGCACGAATGGTTACCGAATATCACACACAATCACGAATTTGTTTTGAAATTTAGATGAAGAGTTCAGCGACCAAGATTCCCCCCCCCCCCCCACCCAAAGAATTATTGAGAGCTCCGCTACGTTCCACTTCCATGGTGGGACTGAAGTTTCAGATGCCTCGTCGGCATTTTAGAAAAAATTCCTTCTCACTGTATAGTGCGATATCCCGCCGCTTGTCACCAATTTTTTACGGCTGTTACGTTCCCGGCCGTGATTTATATTACAGAGTTATCGCACAGGGAAGGATTTCTTTCCAATTGATTAGATATATCTAAATAATTTGATATCGGCGCAAGGTTCGATCTTTTTTTTTTTTTTTTTTAAATTCGTGTATGACCAGTCCTTGAGAATCTTAACTGTTTCCATGCCAAACATCCTTGACATTGATGAAAAAAAGGTATTGTTGTTTGTGGTTGTTTCGCCATCCATGATATAATTATAATTTCTATCGATCGTATTATGAGATATATCTAAATAATTTGATATATCTCATAATACGATCGATAGAAATTATAATTATAATTGATTAGAGTTTGTTTCTGGTAGATAAAAGTTTATTCAAAAAATGTATGTGTTTATATTTACAGAAATATTATAATGTATGAAATACATTATGTTATAGCAGGTCTCCGCATTTGAATAACGTTAAATACTTTAAATTTGGTGTGATGTCGGTTAGCGACTTCCCTCTCAGTGTCGTGCCGGAGACCTCAAAGGAGACGTGGTTCGTCGCCTTCATTAACATTTGAGTAAGTTTTAACTCTATAGATCCCTGACATTGTCCTAAGGCTAAATGTTGCATTTTACCCGCCGTATCGACAAGATTCCTGATTGCATATGGTCGGATGGACACAGCTGTTAGGTCTATGTTTGTCAAACTTGGGCAAGTTTTCGTTGCAATGGCCAGAATTTGTGGTCGCAGTAATCTGCATATTTGCGCGTCTGAGATTTTTATCGTGGTAACAAAAATGCCATCGCGCTGCAGCAACTAATAGAATGCCTCTGTGTCTTGCTAAAAGCGGTGTTAGACCTTGACGGTGCTACTGGTCTGCGGCTGATTTCTGCTTATCTTATCTATAGGCGGATTCTAACCCTGGGGTGATCAGGGGGGTGGTGAAATCGTGTATAGTGGCGGATTGTCGCGGGCCAGTCCCGTATCAGGATAGTCTTATCGGACTATCCGGATGTTTGCGGTTTTGCATTTGTGCTTTCAGGATGCCGAAGTTCTTATCGTATTAAGGGCAGATTTCCTAGACGAGTCCAGACGCAGCGTTCTGCGATCTTCGGGCCATTTATACTCCATTCGTCACACTTCGTCAATTCGGATATTAATATAATATTATTGTTTTTCTTTTTACATGATATGCTTGAGATTAACGGGTCCGATGTAAATAATAAACTGTGAATTGTCCGGCAGCATCTCCTCGTGTAGTGATTCCAAAGTACAGAATAAAATATTAATATAACTACGAACTTATATTTTTTTAAAATTATTCTTTAGTCTTTTGGTAGAAGTTCCGCATCAGTCGGAACACACGATTTTGAATGATTCCCTGTGCGTTCCTATAATCAAAGGAAAACTAAACATAATTAATATCGCAATTCTAATTGCAATATTATGGGATACAATATAGATATTAATGTATGCTTATCTCTGTATACGCTCTGGGTTTCTATCGTAAATTTAAAAGAAATTCATCTTCTTGAAGTTTTATTTTTATATTGGCATTCTTCAATGATCGACCGAATTTGATAACTCGTCTCTTGAGATCTCGAAATTGAACATTAATCATGAAACGCTCAAGCTTAAGCCCCTCTCTCATTACAGATAGTACATTTTCAGCATCACACCTCCCTAAGCTAATTTTTTTTAAAGCTTCAATATTTCTGAGACCCCATGACGAAACTGCTTATCTCTATAGAACCTCAGCTGCAAAATGTGAGATATTTAGCCGTGTGGATTAAATACTGACTGAGGCGGGTTTTCCGCGGACAGAGGTAATGTATTGTCTAGATTGAAAGTTCCATGCGCGGGCAAGAACTCGATGTAAGAAGTCTGAGAAGGCAGTATAAGAAATCGTTGGGCTAGAAATAAGTCGCATCGCCGTGTGACGGATTTTCCTTTGTTTAAGGAAGTCCCGACGGTAACCAGTTTCTTAGTGACGGCCTAGCGCCAATTACGGGCGGACAGAAGGTCCGTGATCGTAACCGCGGGGGTCTTGCCTAAGCCCAAAGAAATATTTACCTACTCTTACTAGCTTATTTGGTAGCGAAGCCTAAAAGTAGGATTTTAGTTTAAAGATACAGTTCAACGCAACTCTGTCATAGGATCGGAAGTTGTGAAATGGAATATAACAAATAATAAATTTATCTATAGATATTGTTTCGACCAATCGTTACAATATATTTTAATATGATGATTTTATGGTACAAGTGAATTCAATTTTATCTGTGACGCCTACGCGAGTCACGGACTGACACAGGATCCGAAACCATGATCGCGGGGATCTTGTTTAGGCTTCCAGATACGTAACCTACCTTCGACCCCCAGTTCCTGTGACTTTCAATATACGAGGCCTAATGTAGGATTTTATAATAAGCTAATGGGTTCGTTGTGAATGTATCTTAATGATGGAACTTCCGTTAGGATTGTTAATCAGTTATTTGTGGAAGAACATTAATTGAATTAAGTCGAGTTATAGTTTAACGACCAACGTAATAATATATATATTCTGATAAAAGGGGTTGTGTGTATAATATAACAATCGATTCAAAGCGAAGGCCGTTCTTGTTCGTCGTCAGATTACGACTACGTACAATTGAATGGTTTGTCGTAATAGATTTTACAACAGTATATCGTATCGAATATTAACAATCTCGGTTGTAAAAGGACCGAACAATATCAACGGAAAACATATAAAATATATCGGTGAACAAATAGAATTAGATAACATATTCTAAATATCAATTAATAAATACATCGATAATCAATTTTATGACTCTAGTTTTAAGGGACGTAGTACTGATACCGCGGGGCAAGCCCCCGCCCTAGGGTTTTCCCACAGCGAATATCGTTGAAGAAGTGCGCGACATTGACTGTTGCTTGTACGGGCCATTGACTATTCTTATATTCTATTGATCTGTTCCTCATTGTTATGTACTGATTTTTTGAAAGATCAGCTGATATAACAACATTTAAAGCTGCTTCTGTCGTAAACATATTTGGTCTTGGTACATGTACCTTTTTAAAAAAGGGTTTAAAGCTGCCATTGTCTGCGTTTTTCTGGAGATGTTCAAGCATGCGTGACTTCTCATGCATTCCATGACATTTAAAACTAAGCATCGTGACATGAATTAGTTCTTTTAGGGAAAAATTATCCACCAAAGAACGAGCTCTCCTCAAGCGTTGCCTATTGCAGCATAGGGTTTTTTTCATTTATATATTTGTACTACTGACGACGATTTTACTGGTTTTGGACTTACATTATTTGTTATTTCGGCGAGCACTGAAGATGAATAAATAAAGTCTCTTTGCAGCCACGTTTCATTACGTTTTAGAAATTTGTTTTCACAATACCGACATTGAACCCATCTTTGCTTTAATTTAAAAGTAAATTTTTTAAAACTTGTCTTTAATATTTTTAAACTTTCTACAGAAACATGAATAGTTTCACTTATTTTTTCATATAAAAATAAGTAATCTCCTATATCAGTAGGTAATATATGCCGGTTCTAATTCACTTGCTACATTTCCGGTTTCATGCAATAGCGCGATCGTTTTCGCGGCTTATCTTTGTCGTGCGCGTCTTATCTTTGCGGGTTTGTCTCGCGTTATATCTTTGCAAGGACGATCATTACCCTGATTATCGTATCGAATCCGTGAGACTCCAAAGTTTTCGCAACTGGCGTTACTCGCACATTGTCCCGCCCGAAAAACTCGCCGCCGCAGGATTCTTCTCTTTGGACAGCGACGAATTCGTCGCATGCTTCGAGTGCGGCATAGAACTGTATCGATGGGAACAAGGCGACGATCTCATGAAAGAGCGTCGTGCCCGGTCGAGACTCTGCAGATTCGTTCGCGGAATGAACTGCGGCAACGTACCTATTGGAATTAACCCCGGATGGCACGTCGCCATCCGCGTATAAAAACATCCCTCGCCTCCTCGGATTCGAACGTCTACCGATAAACAAACGATATAACTTAATAAAAAAATTACAAATATGCACTATACGATACACATATCTTCATTTACCAGCAACTTCAACACGTCGCACAACGGTAGATTTTCATCTACCGACACGTACGTCTGCACTGTCGTATCAACGAACATTTCTGACACACACAGTTGAAACAATTTGAAACAATTTGAAACAATTTGAAACACGACGCTCGAACCGTGTCGTTTTATACGACACACTAACCTTCCTTGTTAATTTTATTCGCTATCACATCCGCGTTACAAAAAAGAACGCAGTCTAATTACGTTGCAACAACCATACTAGAAAAAACCGATCACATATTCCGTGCGAAATGCTGGACCTATCGCTAAGGAAAAAAACTCCTACCGCGATAAAAAACGAAAAAAAAATCGCAGTCTAAATACGTTGCAACAACCTAGAATCGCCCATACTACAAACCGGGTGCACCCCGAGGAAATTGCAAGATCCGCTACAGACCACATACTCCTCGCGAAAAAAAAACATCAACATAAGATCTGCTGCGGCCCTGAATCGTAGAGCGCGGCGAAAAAAAACAGCAGCTTAAGATCCGCTGCGACCCTGAATCGTCGTAGAACGCGATAAAACGCGCTCCAGGAAACTGCAGACAAAACCGCAAAGATAAGACGCGAGACAAAACCGCAAAGATAAGACACGCGCGACAAAGATAAGCCGCGAAAACGATCGCGCTATTGCATGAAACCGGAAATAAAAAAGTTGCGTGTTAGAACCTGCGTATATTATCTAATAATCATTAAAAATAAATATACATTATAAAACTACTATGATATGACGCGCGCGCGTCGAAACCACAAATATTAGCGCGCGCGACAAAGATAAGCCGCGAAAATGATGGCGCTGTTGCATGAAACCGGAAATGAAGCAAGTGAATTAGAACCGTCATATATTACCTACTTTTATAACTACAATAAAACATGAGTTAACACTTTACCGACCGGTAGCGTTCCGAGAATCCTATGCCCTTCTCACCGGCTACTCAGCCGCAGATCGTCCGAGACCCCGGCTCGATTTCGGCTTAGACTGTCGCGCGGGAATATATGCGCTTTTCTTATGCTCTGGTAAAATTGTACGCTTTGTGTTATTATAGGATAACTAAATTTAATAAAATCTTTTATTTTAATGATATTAGTGCTAAGAAAAAAAAATACCATTCAAATAATCGCCTAATTGCTCCCACATACTCCTCATCCCACTCTTGAACTTCCTCGTAGTATTCGCGGATGGCACGTCGCCATCCGCGTATAAAAACTTCCCTCGCCTCCTCGGATTCGAACGTCTACCGATAAACAAACGATATAACTTAATAAAAAATTACAAATATGCACTACGTGATACACATATCTTCACTTCACAGTTTGAAACAATTTGAAACAATTTGCAACCCGACGCTCGAGCCGTGTCGTTTTATACGACACACTAATCTCCCTTGTTAATTTTATTCGCTATCACATCCGCTATGTCAGCATTAATCTTTACAATCTTCTTTCCATGTTCTCTTATTTCATTGAACCGGACGAAATCATAGTCGTAATCCCTTAATTTAATCCTCTATCGGACTAATCTCTGTCCCGGATCTTTTATTGAGTCTATCTTTAAGAACCCTTAAAGTTCTTGATCGCTTACTAACGTGAATTTACGTCCATACAAGTAGGGTCGGAAGTGTAAGACTGCGTATAAGACTGCTAGACATTCTTTTCCGGTTGTGAAATAGTTTTGTTCCGGTTTGGTTAAAGTTCTTGATAAATATGCTACCGGTAGATAGTTCCCGTTTATATTCCGATTAAGTATTGCGCCTATTGCATTATCTGAAGCATTTGTTGTTAATGTAAATGTTTTATCGAAGTCTGGGTATTGCAAGATCGGGTTTCGACACAATGCTTTACGTAATTCTTTAAAACTTTCTTTTTGCTGTTTTCCCAAACAAATTTCGCAATTTTCTTTAATAATTCTGTCAATGGTTTAGCTTTAGCGACAAAATCTTTTATAAATCTGCTATAGTAACCTGCTAAACCTAAGAATTGTTTGATGTTCTTTGGATTCTTTGGACGTGGGAAATGTTTAACCGCTGCGATCTTTTTAGGATCCGGCTTTTAACCTTTTCTACTGATTATGTGCCCTAAATAACCTACTTCCTTCTTTAGAAATTCCCATTTATCGGGTTGTAGGGTTAGATTTGCATCTGCTAATCGGGAAAATAAACACCTGATTTTCTTTTCATGTTCTTCTAGATTTTTCGCGAAAACTACTATGTCGTCCAAGTAAACAAAAACCTCTAATCCCTGTAGTCCTTATATCAATTGATCCATTAATCTTTGAAAAGTGGCAGGTGCATTTTTAAGACCTTTAGGCATACGTATGTATTCGTAATGCCCGTTTGGTGTCGTATACGCGGTTTTTATTCTGTCTTTTTCAGCCATTTCTATCTGTTGAAACCCACTGGCTAAATCAAAGGTTGAAAAATATTGTGCTGAACCTAAATGATCCAAGATTTCGGATATGTTAGGCAAGGGATATGCATCACCTATTGTTTTTTCGTTGAGTTTTCGAAAGTCTATTACCATTCGCCATCGAGGGTTCCATTTTGAATCGGGTTTCTTTGGTACAATCCACAATGGTGAATGTTGCAAGTTGGTGTTAGTTTCAATGTTTAATTTACGGCCAGGTCCGCAAGAGCACTTGTGCACATTGTTTGCTGAGCCCTACATAATGGCGGATGGCACCTGCACATGATTCCCAACGCCGCCGAGCGTGGTCGATGAGTAGGCAACGTATGATTTGCTCTCGTGATGAATTCGATAGGAAGTCACCGTGATTACACGTGATCTCCCGAGATCCGTCACTTTGATCGTAGACTGAGTGGTTCTCTAACCAAAAAAAAAAACAAACGAACTGCCGGAGAAGAATTGAAAAAAAGACCTTGTCTCGTCAAGCTCTTGCTCAGTAACATGAAACCGGAAAAGGGCCCGTTCGAGCGAGCTTTGTTTCCGGTTCGCATGGAAAAGTGCAGTGCCCAAACATATCTCATTGGTAGTCAGTGCTGTACGCAGCCTCTAACTGCGCTCGAAAGGTGACGGACGGGGCGTTATTGTCTCTATTGCCGCTACAGTATTTACTGTTTACAGAGTTCGGCGGTTTGCTGGCGTATGGCCTTGCCTATTTGAATATACGAGTCTTTGGACGATGTTGATTCCAAGGAGGGTATTTGTTGTAGAATACATTACCGCGATATTCAGAAAATGAATCTAACTTCGTCAAAGGCCGTACTACTGCTCGACGAGGGAAATCCCAAAATGGTACACATTGTCAGAGCAACAGCATTGCCGACGGATGTAACAAAATTTTGATAATTTATCTATGTTGGGGACCTCACTGTGGCTGACGAGGAAAATCCCAAAATGCCATGCATTGTTGAACCTCAGTGACGCCCCTGAATTAATAGAAAAATAAGAAGTGATGTTCGGAACGTAACAGAAGTCTCACGCCCCCCTCCCCCCACTCTTACCTTAATCGATTACAATGTAAAACACGACAATGTTTACGCAACGCAGTTCCAGTGGAACGGTGCAAATATCAGTCCGAATAGCTCCTTCAGGTACAGCGACCTGAGGTGGGGCGGCGAATTTGGTAATGAACAATTGCCTAAGGTGTTCAACTGTGTCAATTTTATCAATGAGCATTTCCTGACTCTTGATTACCTGAGAGAGGTGATTTTACTTTCCTCTCTATGTAAGGGTCGTTCATTGGCTGACCTTCCACAGCTGTAGTTATCTTCGCCTTCGCAACTTTGGATGGTTGCTTTCCTCAATAGACTTCCAAATTCTATACATAAAATGTTTTCGCATCACACATTACAAAAACTTTCAACCCATACTTCGCTAGTTTATTTGGTACATATTGTACAAAACCGCAGCGTCCTCGAAAAGGTAATCAATATTTCATCAATGGTTATGAATTCGCCTACGAAGTGGTTGGTTTTTGCAATTCTTTACGAATTCATCTACTATCCATCTTATTGCAGCCAACTTATCGATCTGCTTTCTTTGGTTCCTTCTACTTTTATCGTCGAATCTAATTACAGAAAGCAAAAATAGAAATCTATTTTACCATTGATCGCCCACACATGCAAGCTTAACGCGTGCATCTTAAAATTTGCTTTATCACGTATATAGAAGAAATTGCAACGATAGTACCGCCAATATATTGAGATACTCCCATAGTAATGTTATATGGTACGAACGCCTCATGATGCAATGTTTTTTTGGTCGTATGTACGATAAAAGTGAACACTTATGTTCATTTGACCCATCTCCGCGGGCCACAACATGGCTCCCGGCGGGCCGCTTGTTGGTCACCCGTGTTGTATACCATTTTTGTTTATTTCGAGGATCTCTATGAAAGGGACTTTGTACCACATTTTGAGGTAAATTGCCCCACTGTGCGTTGGCATGAGTTCCGCATGCATTTATAAGTTTCTACGAATATCGCAGAAACTAAAGCCAAACAGCAATAACATGGATATAATAATGTTGTTCAAAACGTTGATTCGGTTGCCCTGATTCAGAAAATTATCGCTATAGTTTTTTACACATCTGGATGTCGTGAAAATTATTCACGCGCACACGGTTCTAAAGAATACAGTTTCATTAAAACATTAAAAGACATCAACCTCTTTGCTTTCCTGTATACAGCAGATAATAAAGCTTCAGAGTTCGACGCGATTGATTCCCATTGTGCTATCATATTTACAGTAATTAATAATACATAGTGTTTGCGATCACGCTCGCTCAGGATGAGCATTTTGAATTCCCTCGTCCGCTCGCCCCGCGCTCTCACGAACCGTTGTGAGCCCGTTACGCGGATCCCCGTTACACCCCGTCTACCTTGCGATCACGCGAGTCCGGAACCCCAATCCGCGGGCGCTAATTAACGGGTGATCCTGCGTAACCAATCCGCGGCGTTCTCGGAATTTCGGAATCTCGTCCGTTCCTAGAATTTCGAACACTTCTGAAAATCTCGTCGCGACAATCAGATCTCTCGCTGTCTCTTTCTCGCTAATCTGATTGTCTGCCGCTGCAAAGTCGCGAGTGTGAACTCACAGTTAATTCAATTGTACAGATTCTTTATTATTTTGTTACGTTTTGCACAGTAATTCTGAGATAAAATACAGTCCACTTGTTCTCGTGCACGTGCTCGCATAAAAACTCTCGTGGTTTTTTCGACTTCACGCACAGCGCTGTGCGTTTCCAGCTCCTTGTTCCTTCGGGTCTCGCGGTTATCGGTCGTGTCCGAAGCACATAGTAATCAGCCATGCATTCTCGAGTATTGTAGAAAGGGTGTAGGACCAAATTGTTACATATTTTTTCGAAACACCGCTATAGCCGAAGGATTGTGATTCCAAGTATAATACCAACGTGCATTCGATGAGCGAAAAAGATTTTTTGAGTAAAAGGATTAATAAAAAATTGTGATATTAAGAAGTCTTTCTTCAACTGGATTCGTAACATGTACAGATTGTCACTACTCCAAAGACGAATGTTCTTTACAACTGTTTGAAGACTTAATGGAATTAATTATTCATTTTGGTAACGTACGTTACCAAATGTTCTTCAATATAATTGTAACGCAAAATTGCATACATCATGTATATTATCATATATATCGTTAAGCGTTTCGAAGAAACTAGAAACGAAACTTTTGCCCTACACTTGCATTGCTGATATTAGCGAGGGAATCGGTGAACATGGAAGATGCTTACATACCATTTTATCAGATTCTTATTAAGCTGTTTGTGTACTTTTATCTTTCTTTAAATTCCAGTACAATTTTACCATTCACAAATCCAATCTTAAGATTTCTATACCTTGGATCGACAACTCGTTCTAACGTGAGCAATATACACATAAGTGACGGTATGTGGTACAAAATTAGTTGAACACATGAAGTAATGAGCTTTGACTAATTTACACGGTAGTTTGATCAGTTTCCCACTAATATAACCTATGAAGGTGGAACATCACACTCTCTTCAAACATCGTATCTATCCAAGTGGAACATCTATACAATACATTGGCCGGCCCTACTACCAGAAAAAGATAACAAGATTCCAGAAAAAAAGGAAGAACGATAGTGGATGTTACAGCAAAAGATTCCGAAATTTTGCGTGCCAACCAGGGCCAACGAAACAAGGAGATCGCGCGTTTCTCTGATGGAACTTCATGATTGGTCTATACGAAGGTAGCGATCGTGCACTCAATGGAGCCAAAAAGTATCCAACTATCATCAAACATTACAAATGAAATCCCAGAAAAGACTTTAGGAATGTAAGAAGGAGTCGTGAGAAGAATATGTATATTGTGCAGTGATTTTAACAAGCCTACCAATCGTATTACCTAGGCCGTCTCGAGTCACGTGTGTTGGAGCTGTTGGCGGTACCGATCACACGCACAAGTCTACGGCGTGCGAAAGATTTCCAAGAAAATCATCTAAGCACAATCAGAATCCAAATCAGATGGAGCTAAGTATGGAGTGCGACAAATCTGCCACACTAATGGAGCTCTCAATGAAAATATGAGCTACATTGATCAATACCAATTTCGTGTTTCCAACGGGAAATCGACAGACGATTATTGAAGATCTCGATGTGTCGAATACGACTGTGAAACTAATTTCTCTTAATCATACACAGTTTTTGAGAAATTTCAAATGCATTGCGATTTTATTTATCCGTTGCGGCAACGTTTTTCGTTTGCATTGAAATCCTTTCGTATGCAACGATAGCACCTGGCTGGCGATGAGGATCCCTGGAAAGGATTAGGAGAAGTAAATGGTCGAATCCACCTATTCCTGTATCTCGTTCAGTTTGTTAACGTTCATAATACATTGTCCGTATCAAACTTGACATGGACAAATACTATATAGACAATCCTTCGAACTCGATGCAGACGAAATAATTACTAGTCTGTTATTTCTACGAGTAACTGGAATTGTAATCCATCCTTTGATTTCAATAAAGCATAAAGTATTCAAACGAAAACGACAATCATAGAAGAAATCAGAGTCTGAATCAAACAGAATCAAATTCTGTTTTTTATTTACTACCGCACTTTGTGCAGGCTGTTGGAAGAAACAATCAACAAAAGATTCGGATGGTTTCTAGGATTAACAGTTTAAGAAATTTTCGGATTTTATCTAGACATTGAAATAGTACGCGATGTGTCGTGGAAGCTGAGAACCACAAATACCGTTGTGAAAGTAAAAATTGAAGGACTCGTAACAGGCTCCACGACTAATTCCTTACAAATTGATCTATTCAGGTTAGAACCAAGATAAGGAACGCACTCAATATCTATCATCGGAACAATAATATCTAAGTTGCTTATGACTCGTGACTTGCACGCATTGGAATTTGACATCATAATAAAACATCTACGAACCATCTGCAACCACCTCCAGATTTGATTCAAGAAATCAGGTTTGTTTTTGGCAACTGTTTCCATCAGTTTCGACGATAGAGGACGATGTTCAGAAACATGACGAGATTGATGAAACAATGCGGACTCAACCATTGACTTGTTTGTGGAAATGTAGTCTCTATGAGCCTGCGTTCGCATAACTGAAAACATGTTGTACCCGTATCTACATATATTATATCGATTCGTGTTATTTTTCTAATGCTGAGACGACAGATCCTCCGGTACAAGATATGCCGTCATCACGAAGGATCACACAAGAAGATACAATTTCCAAAACGAACATCAATTTTCGTGAAATTTGTGTACCCAAATAACATTCGCAACCTAGTCGTATACTCGGAATCCTTAAGAGCCTGTAATAGTAATCAAGGAATACACGGAACTACGTTAAAAATTTTACAAAACTTACAAATACCAACAAGAATCTTGATATTGATCCCACTAGTAAGGCGTGCCCTGCAACAACCGAGCAGACGTCGCCACCGAAGAAACTGAATAGAAAAAGATTGTGTAATTTAACGAAGAGCGGATATACTTCGCAATGAACAATACCTTCCACACCACCACCATTCAAAACAGCATCCTTGATGAAATAGCTCGACCTTATGTACCATACCATATAAGTTCAAACAAATCAAACAACGAAGATCAAACATCTGCAGAAAACGAGACACGACGCTAATATCTGAAAACCACGTGTAAATCGCGGTCAAATTGCTCAAACATTTTAATTCATACCACAAAATATTAATTCTCTCGTAATGTCTTTTATTATCACATAATAATTCTCATAAAATGTGTATTGTCAGCGAAAACGTTCACCTATTACTCTTTGACGACTGGTTCGCTGAACTAATGGAAGAAAACAACTTCTCTAGTTATTAAGCAGTGTTTCATTCAACGCTACTAACATTCCATTTAAAATAATCGGTGAATCTCATGTTAGATATCACACGTCTTCACATATGGAAAAGCAATTGTTATTCAAATCAGTGAACCAACTAGGCATCACAAATACAAGGATCTGTATATCCACAAATACATTGGTTGCACAAAAAAAACTTGAATCTTCGAAACGTTTTGTAATCTGACATTTTGCGTAGCAAACACACAAACGTGATTATATTCACCTACTTCTATGCAAAGAGATTTTAATTTAATCGTATTAAATTTTTAGGAAATTCCTGATCGAATTTAGATTTCCCGAGCCTTCAAATAATTGTGACTGAACCTGATAGAAAAAAATGGAAAACGTTGGCTTATATTACTATACAGTACTGGCAAACTGTCCAACGTTTTTCAGTCCAGTACTACAAAAATAACGTAACATGGTAAAAGTCAGATATACTCTTTGAAATTTCCTTCGTCGAGCACGTTTCATGGATATTGACCGAAGAACGTTTTGTTTTTAACTAATTTATGTCCCTACGCCCTGCATTCTACTCGCGAATGCAAACGAAGAATCATACGTTCATTATCTGTTGTATTATTAATTAGAGATTATTGATATCACTACCACCTCATCGATTTCGATGATTTTCTCATATGTTGTCGATTTTTAATAACTTTTTCTTGTATATACTTATATATATTTTCTTATATATATATATATATATATATATATATATAAGTTTTTATTTATTTAAAAGCAGGCCCGAAAGAGTGACGGGCGAACCAACCATACAGAGGGTGCCGCTTAGAGATGTCTCCAGCCAACACCACGATAGTAGATGCCGCGTACTTACCGTTCGCAGTATTATGAGCTATGATGTTCTTAGTTATACATATGGCTTGTCTCGTCACAGCCACAGCACCCAACAACAAGTTTTGATTAAGCTCACACGGTGATACTAACCACTCATTAGCCATCACTGTCATACTAGGGCAGAACATGTCCATATGGCCCTGAGATCTCGGTATGCTAAAATTGGGCATGCCATCGCAAACGTATAGCGCAGCTGCAAGCGCGTAACCATCCCGGCATTCATGTAGAGTATTCGTATCACTGGCAAAAGTTAATATAGTGTGGTAACCATCCACAGCAGTCACAGTCCCTTTGAGCCCTAAGAGGCCCTTCTCACTAACAACCACGTCTCGCTCCCCTTCGCTAATCTCGCTCGGAATACTGAAGCCTCCAAATAGTGGGACCTTCTTTCCCTTCTTCAAACTAAGGCACGGAAAGTTAACGCAAACTAGCACCAGAAATGCTATTTCAGCCGCGTCTTTAATATGTGCGTAAATACTCGTCCCATTGCTTTTATTTTGATTTATTATCTCAGGTAACTGTCCCGCTGTATACCCGTAAGTTCGAGCTACCCCAAGCTCGGCACTAATATCTAACTTATCGATCGCTCCTTGCATCATGGCTAGATAGGTCCCCCACAATTTGACGTATCGTGTCGTTCGACAATCTCCGCTTGCATGCTTCATATGTGTTATTACCGTGTCCCTTTCCGCAGCAGTCCAGTTAGACACACCGCGCTCCGACAAATTCAGCGCCTTAGACAGAGTCTTATCGGTGTGCAAGCCAGGCAGCCTACAATTGTTGAAATCTAATTGCATATGAGTGCGGTCAGGAACACTCCCCTCATTCCAACACACCGCCTTCCGTTTACTGAGAGTACCAGCACTCATCCATGTGCGTATTCGTAGACTTGTCATCAAACCGCTAGTCGCAGCCACGCTACTAGCCGCAGCGTTGATGTTACTGTACACGTGATAGTTCACCACCATGTTATATCCTACATTAACCTTCTCTCTGATCCGACTGCCCTTGAAGTGATGTTCCCCCAACTTAACTAGATTAAGATAAAAATTAGATTGCCCTACCTTACAAGCGAGTCTAAGGCTCGTAAGAACCCCTGACCTGTCATGCGTAGTAAAGAATACAGGTGTCCTGACCTATCCTCACGGTAAGCGCGAATATTGTCGATACTTCGCGCCACCGCTCTCTCCACTTCATCGCGAAATACTCCTGCCCCTACACTGGTCAGCTTGCAGATGTCAACATACAACTTAGACATCTCGTCGCGCGCTAGCACCTCCGCCTTCTCTAGTGGATCACTAGTTGCGTCATTATCTAAGATATCGATCTTATTCTTATATTTCCGCGCCAGGTAGGATCAAACTGTTTCGCCGCCATATTCACTCGTAAAACTAAAAATAGTATTAAACCAACCACTAACCAAAGAACAACTGAGGCCTACAACTACACAACCACTGCACGGCAGACTCCCACTCCGGCCAAACCGGAAGGACCCACCAATACGGTATATATATATATGTTGGATACTTGTATCAAGTATTTGACGGCGAGCTTTGGCACGACTGTGCGAACTTGGTGGTGAATCTTACGTTGTACAGTCTTTATTTTTATACCACCACTGGCAGACAAGTTAGCAGCGTCTACCACTTTACTGTACAACGAACGTATTGGCATTTGCGTTATTTGCCAAGCATGGAATCTGCTCGGTCCGCGTCTGATACCGATGTTAAGGTCACTGTCGGGGCCGAGGAGTTCAAAGATTTTGTCTGAGACGGTGCGTTGACTATTGATTCCTCTGAAGCATCTGAAGTCCTCGGAACAGTATTCACCACCGGAGTATTCGACAATTTTGAGCTCCCGTCCTTCAGCTCGGTCACGCTTAGAGAGCCACCTGTCTGCTTGTTCGTCTCGGAAGAGGATGTGGATTTCGTGCTTGTTGGAGGCCGGCCCTGAGATAAAAAAGGCTTTGGATCGGGGTACCTGATAATGGACGTCTCTACAATGCCAGCCCCACCACCTCCTAAAATTTTGTTATTTTCTATTCTAATAATATTATCATTGTGAGTCTCTATGAAATGATATTTAATAGACAATAAAAGAGTAGAAGAGGTGTGTCCAATATTTAATCCCATGTAACATTGTATTCAGTACAATAGGTTTCTTATACCGCTCGAGCCTGGTTCTTATGTCGATTTCTTACCCGCGCCCAACGTGGGGCTTAGACATAAGAACCTCGCGTTTCGGCAGTTTTTCTGTACCTCGTCGAGCTCAGCTGACGAGCTCGACTCGTACATCGCGGTGAACGACCGCGATTATAAACGCCTTCGGCGCCGACTGTTTACGTTTCCCGCTGTACTTGTCTCGTGGGCCATCCTTCCGATATTCCATATTTTAAATCCAACGCCTATTTTCCATTGTCTCCCTCGCCGCACCGGTCGTTAGGGCAATGCCCCGATTGCCAACGAACGTTTGGTGCTGGCGGATCCTTGCAATTTCAAAAATCCCACTCCTCAATCCTTCCTAACCGATGGTCCCGGTCAAGTATAAATAGGCGCGCCGAAACCGCGCTCGCTCTCGTCACTTCCGACTGTCTCGATCGCTTGATCACTTCGCTGTTCTGTTTTCCTTTTGTGCGCGGCACACAGTTACATCGTTTCCACTGCAATTCTCGTGAGCTTCACAAGAATTCATCTATTCATCCAAACCGTGAGCTTCACGGTTTGTATCATCCGTTCATCATACCACTGTATCATCTTTCATACCCCTTTTCTGTATAATTTTCGTTACATTATAATTCTTTCTATCTACACTCTCTACACTGCATTTACCTCTTCATCTCCGTTTCCTAATAGCTAGAGTTTCAACAAGGTGAAATGGTTACGGTTACTCGCATGAGCCCAAGCTCTGCTAGATAACCAGGACCATTGGTCTATTGATAGAGGCATGAGACTCAAAAACTAGTTCGCAATCGATCAACGAACTTCGATCGAAAGATTCCGACGATCGCTTTTGCGACGTACTTGATGTCGACGGTCTTCGCCGCAAGAACAAAATTTTCGAATTTATCCACGATCGCGAGAACGTTATCCGTCAACCACGAATACATGGTGCGCATGCAGAATTCAAGATCGTACAAATTGCGCATAGTTTTTTCCGTCACGAACAAAGACACGGACGGGCTCGATAATTTCACGAGGTTCATGCCATCAAGATCAACAATCCGCAACGTTAAATTGTCACAAATCTTTCGAAACTGATTTTCTTCTTCTTTCCTCGCGGACGAAAGCAAATCCAACAAACACTCCTTCGTGCGCAACAGCTCGATCCACGTGTTCAAGGAGATCGCCATCTCGTTACCGTGGTTATCTCTTATAGCCACTTCAACGAAAATATCTTCGCCGACGCGCACACCAATTTCCAGATATTTAAAGTAATTGCCGGCTATGGAATATTTTCGACTCAGGATCCGTGCACCGCGCGAACTCCTTGTTGGCATCGACTACGGCGATGACGACGACGACGATTGTTGAAAAATCCTGCAATCGATATTTTAAATTTTTTAAAAAGTTGAAACGTTTTCATAATTTTTTTTATCTTTTTATTCTTACATCGCGTTTTGCCTTCTCATCGTCTTGTTGACTTGCGACTCGTCGATGTTCAAACGATTACATTCACCGAACTGACGACGGTTGTACGACATCGCTACTGTTTCGTGTGGTACTTTCTGAAGCGCAACGCTCGAAACACGTCGTTTTTGTACAATATCTTAATCGTCCTGTCACTTCCTTTACCGATAAAAATAATCTGAATGCAACAGTCTTCAAACCCCCCTTCCTTTCTGGTAATATTTCTACCGCTTCCTTTTTTCTTTTACGGATAAGAAGGACGGTTTGCGCGAATCGTTCCCCCCTCCCGTCAATCGTCGTTGTCGTCGTCGTCGTTGATACTATAATGCCCCCATGGAAGAGTATCGACCAAATTATCGCAGATGTATCGCTTATCGTCGTACGGACTCAACGCCAACTTCGTTTCGGCCACCGAAAACACCTGATGTCGTACTGACATTATACGATTATTGCGAACGCTCTTTTCCCTAAAATTACGCAGACACTCCACATAGTCTTCGAAACTTATATTCCGAGCGGTAACGTTCGTTCGAATGCCTTTGATTTTTTTAGTTTCGCGATGTATCTCTCTTTCGTCAACGGCAGCACGTCTATCTGCACCTCGAACGAATTCGCCAATTCCTCGATAATGAAATGCGCGTTGTAGTCGGACAAATTATGGAAGACCACCGGTATCACGTACGAGGATTGATAATGCAAATTGCACCCTCCGTGCGCTGGACCGCGATACCTGCCCGTGAAGTGACAATGATCGCGTACTCGCGTTTCGAAACTGCCGAAGGGCTTCTCGCAAACGTGACAATGCGTAGCCGTACGAAAATTTAACTTTTCCGTTGCGGTTAGCGGTTTCATCGGTACCGTTCTGTCAAATATCGGTTGTAATCTACGACTCAGCTCGTACATCTCGTTCGCGAACCATGCTGCGCATCTCGCCTCCTCGCGATAAGCCCGGTACTCGCACAACGATTCGTCGTAACGACAATGCATATAATATCCTACACTAAACGCGCGGTGATGTTGATACTGTTCGCGCGCTCCACGTTTTTCCTGGTTCTCCAGCAGCAGCATGCACTCCAAATCGGCGTAGATAACGAACGGTGCCTGTTCTTTATTCGCGAAGTTCATGAACCGCAGCCACTTATTTTCTTCGGACGTTGGAGGCATCAGAGCGCAATCATTCATCCGTTCGCAGTCGATCGTATGAGCGTTTAATCTTTCTCGCGTATAAAAGTATTGCAAGTATCTATGGGGTAAAAAAATTTTTTTACTTCGATGAATTTTTTTTTTTTTACATAACCAGCAACTTACCGATCGCAAATATGCTTTCGCTTTTCATGCTTGCTCAGCTGCGATGAAACCAATCGCGACAAATTCTGAATACACACATAATGACCGTTCGTGCCTGCGGCGTTCTGCAAAAACAGGAAGTAGACGTGCCTCCGTCGTTTCTTCCCGGTCAAATGAAGCGTCACTCACCTCTTGCGCAACCATTCGAACACGTTCACCGAAACGTCGTTTTCCATCTCGAATTTTCGAATGTCTTTGAACCGAATGGGAAGTTCAAAACCTTCGGTTCGACGAAGCACCGTTTCGTAATGTGGATACGACGATAAACGGTACGATAAACAATAAAAAACTGTTTATCGTAAAAAAACGTTCTTCTATATACAATACTATTTTTTTTATAAAAATACACCGCAATCTGAAAAAACAAAAAATGACTTATTTTTATGCACAAAATACGAAAAAAGAAAAAAATACTCACCATTCAAATAATTGCCTAACTGCTGCTACATACTCCTCGTCCCATTCTTGAATCTCCTCGTGGTATTCGCGGTGCCATCCGCGTGTAAACACTTCCTTCGCCTCGTCGGATTCGAACGTCTACCGATAAACAAACGATATAACTTAATAAAAAATTACAAATATGCACTACGCGATACACATATCTTCACTTACCAACAGCTTCAGCACATCGCACAACGGTAGATTTTCATCTACCGACACGTACGTATGCACTGTCGTATCAACGTACATTTTGGGCACACACAGTTTGAAACAATTTGAAACCCGACGCTCGAACCGCGTCGTTTTATACGACACACTAATCTCCCTTGTTAATTTTATTCGATATTGCGTGAAACCGGAAACGAAGCAAGTGAATTAGGACCGGCATATATTACCTACTGCGATTTAGCGGCTATCAGGTGTTTATTATATGTAAGACTCAATTTTCAATTTGGTCAGGTGGAATAGATATCAACACGTGCGGATGTAGTTTTCACAACTGCCGGTTTGCCAGCGATGGATGGCCAGATTTGCCGCTTTGTCTAATGTGCATTGCATCGGTTATCTTCTCTCCGTTCCAATGAAAATTTTCTGACAGGTCAAAATCGTCCAAGGTAGGATACATTCAATACGTATTTAGGATGTTTGGGATGTCGCACTGGATATAGATGCACACTAGGATGGACATTATTTTTTTACCAAAAAATTTTTTTGCGTGAACAACTCCTCGACGGCCGTCTTAAAGTAGAGCTTCGGAGATGCATCGGAACTGCAATCTGGGACCAGCATAGTTAAAGCATTGACTTGTGCTTGGTTCTCGAGGGTGCCTCTGAAATTCAAATTTTTACGCTCTATTTTACCCAATCCGCAAACAGACACAATTTCTCCTTTGACATTTATTATAGGGCTACCGCTCATGCCCATTATACCCTTCCAGCTGCTAGGAGAAAACGACGTGTAGTCCTCCGCCACATCTATGGGCCTCAGCTCAAAAAATAGGGCATCGCCTCGCCCTGGTTGATTGCTCTTACATTCGTGCACTATGACATACTGCCCAATTTGTCGAGAAGGACAGACGACGCACAAAATCTCTCCACGCTTCGCTCTAGCGAAATTGAACGCCTTGTTTCCATAAACAACCACGTCCTCTTCCTTTGATCTGTGAAAGACATCCGACCAAGTATGCGTAAGTCCCGCTCGAGTGAGAGTCACCTTATTGGCGTATGTGACGCGATATGAGGTCACCAGTAGAGAATCGTCTCCAAAACAACTCCCCCTATTCAAGGCAGAGATCACGTCGCCACACCACCAGTCTCCCACTCTTACGTCGCAAATCTCTTCTGCGCTTTGTGTCTCGGCAGCGAGTCTGTCTTTGTCGAATAGCAATTCAACAACTTCGGCATTGACCACCACACTCCAGCTACGGAGCGATTTCAATGTCTCGTCCGATAACGCCTTACCGGACAATGGAATCGAGCGGGGTGTCCAATCTGGATAGACTGTTATTTCTGCGTCAGAATAAATTGATTGACTGAATCCAACTTGGTCACTCGCGAAGTGCACCCTAGCACTAGACTCTAGCGATTCGTTAAAAAAAAGCGAAATATACCGCTGGAAATTTCGCTTGCTCAGCCCCTAAGCAAAATGTCTCTACGTACGTCCCAAATAGTTTTCCAGCAAGATTCATTGATCATTTTATTAAGCAATATCCACTCTAAATCACGCATCATCGCTACAACATCCTGTTTGTAATGCTCCCTCAATATTGAGGCTTCTAATTTCTTTTCGGCCTCGAGCTGCAGCATTGCATTAGCTACAACTCTCTTATCTAGAGGATGTGTCAGACAAGATGTGATACCCATGGGTGTGATATAATACCCTTCATTGGTTCGACCAGTTCTTGCCTTCCTCTGTAGCGACGTGGCAACATCCACTCTTCGGCGGTTCAACATGTGGTTATACGTTATCCCCTGGTCATCAGAGTAAAGCACAGTTTCAGGCTTAAGTTCCTCCATGAAGTCAACTACAGCTGTACACTTGGGGATTGTCACTGCTTGCCCAACAACATTGGTGCAAAAGCACCAGCTGTCATCCTTCAGGGCATTTATGTCAAACAACGTGCCGCCGTGAACTCCCACATAATCTCTACTGCCAATGGCATGTCGTTTGGCATATATTGCCAATTTGTCACAATCTTTCCTGGTAGCGAGGAAGAAGATAACTCTGCCTGCATGTATCTTGGCCATAGGCACCTTGATACCGTGTTTATAGCCCTCCAATTTTGTTGTTATCACACCGCCCTTGATCACGAAGAACTTATCGGAGGACTTGTCAGATTGGAGGCTAGGCACCGTACGATGATCATCAAATATAAAGATAAGATTATAACTAAAGCCGACTTATGCGGGGACCTGTTTAAATTAAGTAATGTAGAGAACGCTCTAATTGTTACAAATCAACATACTTCAAATTGTCAGCATACTTGGCACAGGAGACTGGGACACAGGGATTCTGAAGCCATCCGATTAATGGTAAGCAAGAATATTATTAAAGGGGTCACTATTAAGGATTGCGGGATAAGGAATGTTTGTGATACATGCTTAAAGGGGAAATTGACAAGGAAAGCTTTTCCCCAAAAGTCTGAAAGAAAATCGAAAGATATATTAGAATTAATTCAAGTGTAATTTTACTTGAATGTGGGAAAAACTAAGGTGATGAGGTGTAGGAGGGGAGGGGAAAGATGGGAGAAAGCGACATGGTGGTGGAAGGGGAAGAAGTTAGAGGAAGTGGGAATGCATAAGTATCTTGGTTACACTATTACGGGAGATGGGAGGTAGGATGTACAGGTGGAGGAAAGGGTAAGGAAGGGGGCGGCGGTAATGGGACAGGTATGGGGGATAGGGAAGAGGAGGTTTGGAAATGACTGGGGGAGGAGAGTGTGGTTGTATGACAAGTTAGTTTGGCCGGTGGTGAGTTATGGGGTTGAAGTATGGGGGTGGAAGGAAAGGGAGGCGTTGGAAAGGATGCAGGAGAGATTTCTAAAGTGGATACTAGGGGTAGAAAAATGTACACCGGGGTACATGGTCAGGGAAGAGATGCAGAGAGAGTTGATGAGGGGCAGAGCGGGATTAAGAGCCTGGAGTTTTGAGAAGAAGTTAGGAGAGGGGAGAGGAGGGGAGTTGGCGAGAAGGTGTTGGGAAGAGATGAGGGTGAGGGCTAAGAGGGGGAGAGTAACGGATGGATGGGAGAAGGAGAGAATGAGCTTTTTTGAAGAGAGGGGGTGGACAGGGGAAGATGTGGAAAAAATGCTGGATGAAAGGTGGGAGTCGGTTAGCGAAGAGATATGGAAGAGAGAGAAGGAAAGACAGAGGGAGGAGAGATGGGAGAGGATAGGCAGCTCAAAATACAACAAGTGGTACGGGATGGTGAAGGGAGACGGGTTGCCGGGATATCTGGGGGTAGGATGGGGGAGAGCAGGTGGCAGAGGGTGGCAAGGTTTAGGCTGGGGAATGAGATGAAAGGGGGGAAATATTTGTTGGAAGAAGATGAGAGGAAATGCAGAGTGTGTGGTTGGGAAGAAGAGACGTGGGAGCATGTATGGGAGGTATGCATGATGGTGGATGAGGAGACTGGATGGCAGGGAAGAATGGGA
Source organism: Sphecodes monilicornis (assembly GCA_913789915.3). Classification (NCBI taxonomy): domain Eukaryota; kingdom Metazoa; phylum Arthropoda; class Insecta; order Hymenoptera; family Halictidae; genus Sphecodes; species Sphecodes monilicornis. The sequence goes on from OU565289.1 coordinate 1,268,057, forward strand.
GAAGTGTTAGAAGATGGAGGGGGAGGGGAGGAGTGGATGAGGAAGGTGGAGGAGTGGAGGGAAAATGCGAAAGGTAAAATGTGAGGGAGCAGGAAAATGGTGGAAAGAATGTAGTTGGAAGGGGCTGGGATGTCTGAGGAGCGACCGGAAGGGGGGTCCACAATTAGGGTAAGGAATGAGAAGGAGTAGTTTTTTAAGTAGTTTTTAAGTAGTTTTAAGGTTTTTCTGTACATAGATCTCTCTCTCCCTCTCTCTCTCTCTCTCTCTCTCTCTCTCTCTCTCTCTCTCTCTCTCTCTCTCTCTCTCTCGCTCGCTCTCTCTCTCTCTCTCTATATATCGTTTTTGCGTTAGTGTATAAGTTTTATATATATTTATTTGTAAGCTTTTAGATAAGGTAGAGTAAGTTAGTTTAAGTTAGAAATTAAGGATAGGATAAGGATAGGATAAGGAAGAAGAATGTAGAGGTTAATGAGGTGTTATGGATTAGAATTGCAACCCCATGGGGAGACAATAAAATACTATACTATACTATATTAGAATTAATTCACACTGATGTTTGTGGGCCCATGCAAACTATCACCCCTGGTCGAAAACGGTACATATTAACCTTAATAGGTGACTATAGTTGATACGTAGTTATATATTTGCTGAATCACAAGTCGGATGTAACTGGTAGATTCAAGGATTTTATACAAGAAGTCAAGACAGAATTCAATAAAGTTCCAAAGATTTTCAGGTCAGATAGAGGAAAAGAATATATCAATAAAGAATTACAGGACCATTTTAGAAAGGAAGGCATAAAACACCAATATACTGCAAGCTATATTCCCGAACAAAACGGAGTGGCTGAAAGGAAGAATAGGAGTCTAATGGAAATGGCCAGATGTCTATTGATCGATGCAGGACTCGAACGAAAATATTGGGGTGATACTGTTCACTTCGCAAACTATTTACAAAACAGGTTGTTTACTAAAGCTACAGGAACAACCCCCATAGAGAAATGGTGCGGAGTGAAACCCGATCTTAAAGACTTGCACATTTTTGGTTCTAAAGCATACGCACATGTACCAAAAGAATTGAGAAAGAAATTGGATATAAGGCCATAGAATACAGATTTGTTGGAGTAGATGGAAATTCAAAAGGTTATCGTCTCCTAGATACGGATACAAACAGGATTGTTATCAGCCGTGATGTAATATTTACAGATAATATGGATAATACAAGACTTCAAGGACAAAGTACATTTCCAAAGAATGTTGAAAATGACGACACAAATTATTTAAAGATTGTACTCTCAAGTGATTCTTCAGCCGATACAGATGGAACTGAATGTATTGATGCGAGCTAATGGGTAGTCTTATGTATTTAGCCGTTGTCTCTAGACCAGACATTGCTTCTGCGGTAAGTTATTTAAGTCAATTTAATAAATGCTTCCGTATGACTCATTGGGAGGCAGCTAAGAGAGTGCTGAGGTATATTAAGGGAACTATTGAATATTGTTTAACATATAGATCATGTCATAGATCTTTAAAAGGTTTTACAGATGCAGATTGGGGGAGCTGTATAAACGACCGGCATTCATATATGGGTGACGTTTTTTATTTTTGTGGAGGCCCTCTAACTTGGGAATGACGGAAACAGCGAACGGTTGCCTTATCTAAACTATTCTATAATTATTTTTTTAGATGGATACAAAAATATCGTCGAAAATTGGTGCGAAAGTGGTGTTCTCCTTCTTTAATGATTGTTCAAACATGTTTAAACATTCATAATGTATTTGTTGCAAGTCGGTGTTATTCGCAACTTTGATTTGCGGCTAGTTCAGCAAGAGCACTTGTGAACACGCGAGCTTAGCACTGAACTTTCGAGTCGGCACGTGCACGAGCGTCACAAAAAAACCGCCGAGCGTTGGTGTTGAGTAGACACGTAAGTTGTTCTAGTGATGAATTCACCTGAGAAATTACCGTGAGCACGGGCGATCTATCGCGATCCGTCACTTTATTTCTAAACTGAGTAGGTCTCGAAGCAAAATGCCACTACTAAAGCTGGATACGAATCGAAAAAGAACCTGTTCTCTTCAAGAGCTTGGTCAGAAGTAAGAAACCGGAAAACCCCCGCTTGAGCTCGCTTCGTTTCCGGTCCGCATAGAAGAAGCTGTGCCCAGACATCTCTCATTGGTAGTCAGTAGGTAATATATGCCGGTTCTAATTCACTTGCTTCATTTCCGGTTTCATGCAATAGCGCGATCGTTTTCGCGGCTTATCTTTGTCGCGCGCGTCTTATCTTTGCGGTTTTGTCTCGCGTCTTATCTTTGCGGTTCTGTCTATTAGACTGCAGTTTTCTGGAGCGCGTTTTATCGCGTTCTGCAACGATTCAGGGCCGCAGCGGATCTTAAGCTGCTGTTTTTTTCGCCGCGTTCTACGATTCAGGGCCGCAGCAGATCTCATATTGATGTTTTTTTTTCGCGAGGAGTATGTGGTCTGTAGCGGATCTTGCAATTTCCTCGGGGTGCATCCGGTTTGTAGTATGAGTGATTCAAGGTTGTTGCAACGTATTTTGACTGCGATTTTTTTTTCGTTTTTTATCGCGTTTGGAGTTTTTATCCTTAGCGATAGGTCCAGCATTTCGCGAGGAGTATGTGATCGCGGTGAGGAGATTATTTGTATGTGGTCTGTAGCGGATCTTGCAATTTCCTCGGGTGTGCCCGGTTTTTTTAGTATGGTTGTTGCATCGTAATTAGACTGCGGTTTTTTTGAAACGACGTGGTTCGAGCGTCGTGTTTGAAATTGTTTGAAATTGTTTCAAATTGTTTCAACTGTGTGTGTCAGAAATGTTCGTTGATACGACAGTGCAGACGTACGTGTCGGTAGATGAAAATGTACCGTTGTGCGACTTGTTGAAGTTGCTGCTAAGTGAAGATGTGTATCGCGTAGTGCATATTTGTAATTTTTTATTAAGTTATACCGTTTGTAACGCGGATGTGATAGCGAATAAAGTTAACAAGGAAGGTTAGTGCATAGTATAAAACGATGCGGTTCTAGCGTCGTGTGTCAAATTATTCTTTTCAATTCCTAAAAACATGTTTGTGGATACGACAATTGAAACACATGTGTTGGTAGATGAAAATCTACCACTTTCAGAGGTGTTGAAATTGCTGGTAAGTGGAGATATGTGTATCGCGTAGTGCATATTTGTAATTTATTTATTAAATTATATCGTTTGTTTATTGGTAGACGTTCGAATCCGACGAGGCGAGGGATGTGTTTATACGCGGTTGGCGACGTGCCATCCGCGGCGAATACCACGAAGAAATTCAGTAGTGGGACGAGGGGTATGTAGCAGCAGTTAGGCGATTATTTGAATGGTGAGTTTATTTCTTTTTGGTGTTTGCATAAAAATAACGTCATATTTTTTTGTTTTTTCAGATTGCGATGTTTTTTTTTATAAATATAGAAATATTAGTATTACAATAAACAGTTTTTTAAATAAATAATTACTTTTCAATTTTCCACCCGCATACGTCGATGCTGCGAGGGTTCGGGGGAATTATGTCGGGGTTAATTCCAATGGGTACGTTGCCACAATTCATGCTGCGAACGAATCTACAGAATCTCGACCAGGTACGATGCTCCTTCATGGGATCGTCGCCTTGTTCCCATCGATACAGCTCGATGCCGCACTCGAACCATTCGACGAAATCATCGCTGTCCAAAGAGAAGAATCCTGCGGCGGCGAGTTTTTCGGGTGGGACGATGTGCGAGTAACGCCAGTTACGAAAACTTTGGAGTCTCACGGATTCGATACGATAATCAGGGTAATGATCGTCCTCGATGCGACCAACTAACGTCGCCGCCGTCGCCGCCTCTGCTGCTGCTGCTTCCATTGCTTCCGTCGTCGACTTTGGAATTATTGCTTAGAACGCTGCGAAAAAAAATGAAAACGTAAAAGAGGTATTGCGTATGTAAAAAATTAAAGAGGTAGGCGCGATACGTCCTGATATATTACATGTTGTTTAGCCATGCTCGAAAAGTTTGTACTTCGCGTAAACAGCAATGGCAAAGTTTGACTGGTTTTTTCGTTCGCCAACAGTGAAGCGAGCACGGCGCGTCGGCAATTTTGTACAGAGGATCGCGAATTAATACATCGAATTTTGGGTCAGCCGAAATCTTCTAAATTTATCGAGTTTATTGTCATTTTTTGAAGGACGTCTCTTTCGAAACACCCACCTTTATAGGCAACGACAGGATTCGTGCAAGGGCGTAAAAAATATTTTATAACGTCGAATATCTGATCCTGTCGATATTTTTCTTATCCGAAATCTTTGAACGGGATTCCATGTACAAAATTACTGACGTATCGCGCGGTCCTTTTGTCGGCGTCGGACAAACAATAAAATAGTTTTCGCAGTTGAAACACGGCGAGTTCGTAGGAGACGTCGCGAACATAGACGATGGATAATTCTTTACATAAAAAAATATGATCCACGATGAATCCATCCATGTCGACGATGCGCATGATTCGCTCCATTTGAACGAAAGAGAGAAATTTAAAAATTTTTTCCCCCAAACGTGTTTAAAAGAGATTTTGCGTATTATTGTACTAACCATTTTCTGGCGTCACAAGAGAGAGATCAAACACACACACAAGCGCGTTGACGTGCGCGAAAAAGGGCGGCGGTTGAAAGACAGAGCGAGAGAGAGAAAAAAAACGTCAATTTGGAGAAAATCAACTCGTGTCGGGCGTTTATTACAACGCGTTTGTAGTCTTCGCAGAAGCCTAACAAAACGCTCATAGGTACGCAAAAATTGAAATTTATCGCCGCCGCACAGTGGGCCGGATTAAGAATTCACGCGACATTTATAACTAATATTTGACTGATTGTAATGAAATTTGATATGAGTATTAAGGAGTATAATTCCTCTTAAATGATATAAAAAATGATGTTTTTTATTTGTTTAATTACTTCTATTAATGTTATAAACAATTTTATTATAGATTGTTAAAAAGGTGGACTGTATAATACAATCCAACGACTTTTCAACGGTGGCTCGAATATGAGGAGATAGGAGTTTTTGAGGGAAAGTAAATTGTTGTACAGCGAGGTTATATTGATAGTGACCCACCTAATAGTGGGCCGTTTATTGAATCAAAATAATCCCCGTGGAAGATGGCGGTTCGCGACTCCTCCGTCTCCTCAGGTGGTCCCTTGGACGTCTCGCGACGTCGGCGTCTGAAAAATAATAAATACGAACGAAGGTGTGAAACCACCTATTCGATACGATACGTATCCGTTCGTGACGCTGTTTCCCGGACGCTCCTGACTGCGATAATCGCTATCGAAGGAGAGGGAGTACAGCCAAACTGCTCAGAACGCAGAGTTAGTGGACTGTATATTTTTGACGTATCTCGATAATCCAGAATCCGTCCGCTCGCACTGGCGTAGTCACGGTTAAACCGATTCTACTGCGTGGGCGTCAGCGAAAAGGTGGCGGTTAATCTTATAGGGAGGTTGTAAGGCTCCAAGTTCGATAATCCAGCCGAATTAACCCGTGCTTCAACAACCTTGATTGTAAGTGTTGTTCAACCAGTCACAATCCCCGCTCTGGTAGTAGCTATATAGCACTAGCGACGGCGTATGTGGGTGCGAGTATGGTGGTTGAACGGGTCAAGTCTGCCGAGATGGTCGTCACGCTCTCTCTCAAAGGAGGGTGACAAGGCTAGGACTTACCAATCAATACCTGTGGCTGGACCGATCAATTCCCGCAAAGCGTATAATGAATCGACCTTGTCACAATCCGAGTATCCGTTCTTCTGCAGCACTGGGACGTCAAAGCGTATGCCAGAGCTTGAGGCAGAGGAAATGTACTCGGAAAGAGTGTCCTCCGTGTTACACGGGTGGCCGTACGGAATCGGAAAATACGATTCCTTCCAAGAGTTTCTCTTGAACACAGACGCACAAGATCGACTATCTGCGCACAATAGAAGCGGCGTATAACGTAAGCGTGTTAATCAAGAGTTTCTCTTGAACGGCGGGCAGTGAATTCGGGGAACGAACACGAATCTCGCGTCAATCACACCGAACTACACTTGTGCGCGGTGAAACAACAACCATGCACTATTTACGTACGAAACTCGGAAAATCCAGAGCTCGATTTACGTATTTGTACTGCCTGTCGGCTCTCTTACAGCGTGTGGAACGATCTCGGACACGAGATCAGTTCCGTTCACACAGTCGTGCCAAAGCTCGCTGGCAGATACTTGGTACAAGTATCCGATAGCTCGACTGGAGAGTTCAGACAGCAGCGAAGACTCAGAAGAAGTATTCGCGTGCGCGCCTCGATTGCAAGTGCTCGCTAGCACGATTCGTGGGCGAGTTACTCCCAGTGATGCCAGAACGTGGGCGCGCGCCCACGGACCCCCCTACATCGGTGTTCAGACGTACCCCCACTTTGCTTCGACTAGCGCTAGGCACACGAGGAAGCTCTACCCCTACCGTGCCCGTGTGCGGTGGTTCGTCGGCCGCTTGGTCGTAGATTTCGAACGTACGGATCGTTCCTCGGCAATTCAACTATTTCAGCTTACCAGCGCATTCGATTTTCGGTGCGGCACGGCACACGTTTTGCGAAATTTGGATTAAATTTTTTTTTAAAAAGTCGGTTTAATACTAAAATATGTTTTGAATTTTTAAAATCATTTTTTCTTGTTCTTTTAAAGTATAGCTGGACAAGGTGGCCAAAGGTTCCCCCAAACCAAATTGATCTTTAGTCACACCATGCTTAAAAAAAATTACGAAAAAATTCGTGAATATTTTACCGAGTAGCATATATGACCGAGATTTTTTTCAGAATATTTGGTTGCAAAATCGATATTTAAATAAATCAGAAAACATAAAATCGCTGATTTTATATCGAAGTTTTCAATTCACCACGTTTATATTATTATGTAAACTGTGTCTCGTCATGATTATTTGTGTGTACTTTTTTAGATTTTTTTCGATTATGTGAACACGTTCAAATAAATTGAAAATCTCTAAAAATTCGAAAAAATATGTATTTCCTATTGAAGTTATGGAGATACCACTTTTATAAAAATTCAGTAATGAAATATCGTTGAAAGAATTGTTCTTAATTTTTTTCAGAATTTTTGATGTTGTCCATTGCTGTAACCAAAAATAAAAATAAATTTTTTCGATGCCTCTTCACTTTTTTGTAGGTGTCTCATGTAATAATAAACGTTTTTATATTCGGAAAAATAATGTACAAACTTACATGGAGACAGTGCGGTCGACGGAAACGGATTTTCCTGAAACTTGCGGGTTTGGAAGAAGTCGTTTCCAAATTTAATTTGGCAAAGCAGTAGCGTGCACTTCTCCAGATTTTCCGAGAAAAGTGCATTTGAAAATCGTTTAACTCATTTATATGGAGATCGCGTTAAATACTGAACAACAAGATGAGTGTCCGTGCGCGGAGCGCGATTTACTAGTAATGACTAGGCTGCTGGTTCGATTCACGCTGTCGACATTATCTTTTTTTTCAACTGATTTCTACCTCAATTTTAAGAATATACCTAAAATTGATGAAATCTGTGCAAAATAAAAAGTTATTTTATTTTTTTAATAGAAAATGCATGTTCTTTATTTGTGGACATCGGAAAATTTGATTTGATAGCTTTTTTAGGTTAAAAGTTATAACAAAACGAGTGCCATGCCGCGCCAAGAATCCAATGCGCCCGTTCGCAACACCGGTAAGCTGAAATAGCTGAATTGCCGAGGAACGATCCGTACGTCCGAAATCTACGGCCAACCGGCCGACCAGCCGCCGCACACGAACACGATGGTGGTAGAGGTTCCTTGTGTGCGTAGCGGCTAGTGGAAGCAAAGTGGGAGAACGTCTCAACATCGACTAGAGGGAGCCACGGACATTTCTGGCATCACTGGTTACTCCTCGCACGTCTCGTGAGCAAGTGACGACGCGAACTGGTAGCGGCAACGAAGCGTCGCGAGAGTGTCAGCTGACCCGCTACGCGGCGCTGTCTCTCTCTTACTCGCCTGTCTCTGTTCAACGTACGTCTGTATGTTGTTCTCTTTGTCTCTCTATACCTTCGCGACACGAGTTTGATTTGAACGTTTTGTACGTTGATCCACCGATCGCCGTGTTTATCGGCTGACATTAGCTGGTAGCCAGGAAGTCACGCCGTTTTTACTTGAACTATTGTTGGTTATTTGGCTCCTCGGAAGAATAACATCGAGGAGGTCACCAACAAATATAGATCGCGATAATCGCGAAATTCAAGCACGTTTCAAACTAACGCGATATTTAAACAATCATATTTGTTGAAACTCTAGCTATTAGGAAACGGAAATGAAGAGGTATATGCAATGTAGAGAGTGTAGGTAACAAGAATTATAATATAACGAAGAATATACAGAAAAGGGGGGTGAAATATGATACAGTGGTATGATGACCGGATGATACAAACCGTGAAGCTCACGATTTGGATGAATAGATGAATTCTCGTGAAGCTCACGAGAATTGCAGTGGAGGTGGTGTAACTGTGTGCCGCGCACCGAAGTAAACACCAGCGTTAATTGTCACTGTCGGTAGATGACGAGAGCGAGCGCGGTTTCGACGCGCCTATTTATACTTGCTCGGGACCATCGGTTCGGAAGGATTGAGGAGTGGGATTTTTGAAATTGCAGGGAGCCGCCAGCACCTAACGTTCGTTGGCAATATCGGGGCATTGCCCTAACGACAGGTGTGGCGAGGGAGACAATGGAAAATAGGCGTTGGATTTAAAATATGGAATATTGGAACGATGGCCCACGAGGCAAGTACGATGCGAAATATAAACAGACGGCGCCGAATCAGTTTACAACCGCGGTCGTTCACCGCGGTGCACGCGTCGAGCTCGATCAGCTGAGCTCGGCGAGGTGATGAAAAACACCCGAAACGCGAAGTTCTTATGTCTAAGCTCCACGTTGTGCGCGGGTAAGAAATCGACATAAGAACCAGGCTCGAGCGGTATAAGAAATCTATTATACTAAAGGAATCGCGTCGCGGAACGTGACTCTAAATTGGATTACATCTTAAACAGTATTTTTTCATGTAAAGAATTATCCATCGTCTATGTTCGCGACGGCTCCTACGAACTCGCCGTGTTTCAACTGCGAAAACTATTTTATTGTTTGTCCGACGCCGACAAAAGGACCGCGCGATACGTCAGTAATTTTGTACATGGAATCCCGTTCAAAGATTTCGGATACGAAAAATATCGACAGGATCAGATATTCGACGTCATAAAAAATTTTGTACGCCCTTGCGCGAATCCTGTCGTTGCCTATAAAGGTGGGTGTTTCGAAAGAGACGTCCTTCAAAAAATGACAATAAACTCGATAAATTTATAATATTTCGGATGCCCAAAATTCGATGTATTAATTCGCGATCCTCTGTACAAAATTGCCGACGCGCCGTGCTCGCTTCACTGTTGGCGAACGAAAAAACCAGTCAAACCTCGCCATTGCTGTCTACGCGAAGTACGAACTTTTCGAGCATGGCTAAACAACATGTAATATATCAGGACGTATCGCGACTACCTCTTTAATTTTTTACATACGCAATACCTCTTTTACGTTTTCTTTTTTTTTCGCAGCGTTCTAAGCAATAATTCCAAAGTCGACGACGGAAGCAATGGAAGCAGCAGCAGAGGCGGCGACGGCGGCGGCGATAGTTGATCGCATCGAGGACGATCATTACCCTGGTTATCGTATCGAATCCGTGATACTCCAAAGTTTTCGCAACTGGCGTTACTCGCACATCGTCCCGCCCGAAAAACTCGCCGCCGCAGGATTCTTCTCTTTGGACAGCGACGATTTCGTCGAATGCTTCGAGTGCGGCATAGAGCTGTATCGATGGGAACAAGGCGACGATCCCATGAAGAAGCATCGTGCCTGGTCGAGATTCTGCAGATTCGTTCGCGAAATGAACTGCGGCAACGTACCTATTGGAATTAACCCCGACACAACCCCCCCGAACCCTCGCAGAATCGACGTATGCGGGTGGAAAATTGAAAAGTATTTATTTATAAAATATTTTTTTAAGAACTGTTTATTGTAAAAAACGTTCTTTTACAATAGTATTTTTTATAAAATACAGCGCAATCTGAAAAACAAGAAAAAATGACTTATTTTTATGCACAAAATACGAAAAAAGAAAAAAAAATACTCACCATTCAAATAATCGCCTAATTGCTTTTAAAAACTGTATAAAAATATGGGTGCTTTCAGAGCAAAGCAACGAGTATCTGAATACAAAATAAGAAATGCTTGCTGCTTGCTACTTGCCAGTCTAACCTAATCGAATCCACAAACTTAAGACTACTACAGACATTGCATCTTATGGGCTTTTCTGTCTAGGCCTCGGGGGCCACAGTGGCCCCCGTACCATATCGGTGTCGCGCTCAACATTATCGATAGTTCACGAATTTAGCCGTATTAGCAAGAACTGAATATTCCGTATACTTTATTTTTACTACGGGTGTTTTGGAGGCTGCAAATGCATACGGCGCGTGTATTTGAACGGTGAAAATAATATTTATGAAGAATGTATTACAAAAATACGAATTGTAGTAAAATTAATTTGGTTTCTATACGTAATATTATTTTTATTACTCGTGTCACTAATGAATGTATATTATAGTAGTTTTATACACTTTAAACCTTATAGTTTAATTTCTTTACACTTAAAATCAATACAAATTCTGTGCAGTTGATAAGTGCGTACACATTACACATATATTAACTATGCTTGTGCTTTCTTGTTTTTAAAATAAGTACTTGCATTCTTTTCATCTGCAGAAAAATAAGAATTCATTAAATTTTCATAAATTCATTAAATTCATGAAATTAAATTTTCGTTATAATATTTTTAATGAATATGTATAAAGTAATACAAATTTTCTATTGTATTAGTTTAATTCGAAAGTGTCCAAAGAGACATTGCTTTATTATACAATATGTAGAAAAACAATATATTTGACTGATGAGATATAAATTTTTGTTTTAATGACGTGTTTCAATAATGTGCGAAAATTTTATCAACGTGATTTATTATTTCTATCTATTATTTCTTGTGTGCAACAACAAATACCGTGAACAACAGTGGTCACGTACAAGCACTACCGCATTTATCGGGCTCGAGTCGTTTCAAATTCCGTCAGCTTCTGTAGACAGATTCTGTCGCCGGAAATGTTTCGCACGTTGTTTTCAGTGCAATGTACGCTAGATATGCATGATAATCCGATTTATGCCGTGTTTGGACTTATTTTGATCAGAAAAGCATTTTCAATCGATAGGTGATTTTAAAATTATGATAATGTTAATAATAAATAAAATTGGATTTATTTATAATATAATGTGTGTTACAATGTTGTCTCTGATGCTGAATCACGTCCATATCGTACGTCGCCGCTACGTGTGCCTCCTGAAGACAACAATGTAAAGGTTTCACTAACGCGTATTAATAACAATAAAATGTTTATTATGGTTCATAATTCTGCCATGGAAACATTATGAGTCGATTGCAAATGCTTTTTTTATGAAAATAAGTCTAAACATGCTGCAAATCGGATAAGTTAAACTGTATTTGTATGGAAAAGTTTTCTTCGAAGTTCAGGAAAGAATTTTATTTGAGGCTTTTAACGACGTATTCTAATCTGCATAATTTTTAATATATGTGTAAAGAGGATATATCTCTTTTATTTGAATCTGGCGGCATGACGCCGGGTCTAGTAAGATCGGTATGATAGAGAGCATACGGAGGAATCAAGGGGGAGGATGCGAGAAGGTGACCACGTGTGCACGAGTAGAGAAAGATTAGAGAAGATTAATAAAAGTTAAGAATTGGTGAAAGGGAATAGACGATTAGGAATAACATAAATGTCGTTTCTCTTTTGACAGGTAAATAAAACAAAATGTAAATAATGTAAATAATGTACATAACTTGCCATAATAAATTTAACCTCTTTTGACAGGGCAACGAATGGTGATTATTTCTGAACAAAGTTCCCGTAGGAGTTAAAGGCCCTTATAAAACGACGTTTTTAGACATCAGAGAACAACAATGGAAAAGCTACAGTTTGAGTTTACGGTGCAGACAGCAAAGGATGGAAAGACAAATATATTGAGTCTAACCTCAATTACAACAGAGGAAGGAACAGTGTATGGTTTACCGGTAGAAGTACAATCAGTAGCATTTCATGAGGAACTGATGAAGAATGAAAAATATAAAAAAATAAGGACAACATTACAAAAAAGACATCAGAAAAGAAAGGGATGGATTAAATTAACGGAGGAACTAAGTCTATACAGATGAAGACGGAAATATGTTGTTTAAAGATTATTTTTTGGAAGAAATTACACAAACAAATACGAATGTCACTGAAGAAGCACTGAAGAAGATCTTAGAGGAAATCTCAAAGAAAGGTGAAGATAACAACCAACACAAACGTAACATAAAGAAAATAGCTGAAAAAATAATTATTGAAAAATTTAATAGTAAGAATAATAATGTGACACAATGGATGGAGACGTTTGAAAGCGAGTGCAATCGTTGGTTGATAAAGGAAGATACAGAAAAGATTGAAATTTTCAGGTTAGTGTTGGAAGGATCAGCTTTGGACTCATCTCGCGGATGATACACCTTTCAGACAGGATCCAATCGAAATGATTATCGGAGCGGACGTGTACGGATCACTATTGCTCGATGGTGTACGGAAGAGCGTCTCCAATCATCCAGTAGCGCAGAACACCACTCTTGGCTGGATCCTGTCCGGTCCGCTTCCTGCTTCCTCCTCGCAACAATCCCGCGAGATCCACTCACACCATACCATGACGTCCGATGCACTAGATATCGCACTGCGTAAATTTTGGGAGACGGAAGAGCTCCCTGCGCGGGCGCATCTTACTCCTTCTGAGCAAGAATGCGAAAACCATTTTGTTATAACGCATACTCGCAAGCCGAACGGACAATATTGCGTTCGTTTGCCCTTCACCAAGGGACCACCTATCGGTATAGGGTCATCCCTTCCCGCGGCGAAAGTCATGTGGGCTCGTCAGGAACATCGGCTTAATTCAAATCTCAAACTCGCGGCGGAATACTCGACCTTTATGAGCGAATATGAGGCTCTGGGTCATATGACGGAAATTCGCGAATCGGAGCCCGTGTCTCCGCAAACCGTCTACATTCCGCATCATGCCGTCATTCGTGAGACAAGCGCGACCTCACATCTTCGGGTCGTATTCAACGCGTCGTGTAAGTCCTCGAATGGTACGTCGCTCAATGACCATCTATTAGTCGGCCCAAAGCTTCAAACTAAATTACCTGCAGTCATTCTTCAGTGGAGGCTACATCGGTACGTTTACATCGCAGATATTGCAAAAATGTATCGGCAGATATTGGTCGATGAACGTGACGTTGATTATCAACGTATAATATGGCGTCCTTCTCTCGCGAAACCTCTCGGACATTATCAACTTCGCACGGTTACCTACGGGACCGCCCCAGCTCCTTATCTCGAGTTCTTAAACAGCTCGCAATGGACGAAGGATCTAATTATCCATTAGCCCTTCCAGTATTGCAAAGCCAAATTTATGTAAACGATTGCATTTTCGGAGCTGACGATCAAGTTCTCGCGCGCCAGACCCGTGACCAACTAATCGCGATGTTAAAATCTGCCGGTTTTCAACTTCGAAAGTGGGCAGGTAATTCTCCGGAAGTAATGTCCGATATTGACTCCACCGATTACGGTCTCGCGGGCGATAAACCGCTCCAAGTTGACGAAAATTTTAAAGGTTCTCGGAATTACGTGGAATCCCGACACGGATTCATTTCGCTTCGAAGTAACGCTGGATGAAAAAGCTCCGCAAACAAAGCGCGGAATCCTATCAACTATCGCGAAGCTGTTTGATCCTCTCGGTTGGGTCACCCCTGTCGTGATGACCGCAAAAATTCTTATGCAAGAACTGTGGAAACTTAATTGTAGCTGGGATGCTTGTATCCTTCCAAACCTCTTGGCAGAATGGGCTGCTTATTACGAGCAGCTTCCGTGTTTGCGTCAGGTATCCCTACCGCGATGGACAGAATACGGATCGAACGCGCTCTCCCTTGAACTGCCCGGGTTCGCGGATGCATCAAACCGCGCATACGCTGCCGTGGTTTACTTACGCGTTACAACGCTGTCGGGTAATGTCGTAGTCTCGCTTCTAGCGGCCAAATCAAAGGTCGCACCCGTAAAATCACTGAGTATTCCTCGGCTTGAGTTATGCGCAGCGACATTGCTCGCTCGTCTAATCTCCTTCACTCGCACTGCACTTAACATCCACACAATTCCTGTTCATGCTTGGACTGATTCGACAATCGTTTTAGCATGGATCGCTCAAGCTCCGTCGCGGTGGAAGGTATTTGTCACAAACCGCGTCGCGGAAATACAATCCATCGTACCGATGGCTCAATGGCACCATGTGCCGACAGACCATAATCCTGCTGATTGTGCGTCGCGTGGTCTTACAGCTTCGCAATTCGATAGGCATTCGCGTTGGTGGACCGGTCCAGATTGGCTCAAAGATCCTCCGTCGCGTTGGCCGCACGGAACACCGCCGTTGACTGCGTCCGATGAGCTCGAAGAACGACCGAGCGTCTTCACTCACGCGGTAACTCCGGTTGAAGCTTGGGATCTCGCGAGTCGCTTCTCACAGTGGACAAAGCTCAATCGCGACGGGCCTTAATGGTCGACGAAATTCAAAAGGTAAAAAACCTTCTGGCTGAAATATATTCAGCGAAGTCGATTCTCCACGGAAGTGCACTGTCTGCAAAACGAACAGCCTCTTCCGCGAGGGAGCTCTCTCCTGTCCCTTAATGTATATTTAGATATCGAAGGGTTAATCCGCGTAGGCGGACGATTACAGAACGCGGAAATGCTAGAAAAAACGAAGCACCCGATTGTTCTTGCATCACACCCCCTTGTCAATCTCCTGATTTCAAACATCCATATCCGTTTGCTTCATGCTGGTCCTCAGCTTACCCTAGCCAACCTTCGCCAAGAGTGTTGGCTCCTGCGTGCTCGACCGATTATTCGCTCCGTCCTACATCGCTGTGTGCCGTGCGTGCGTGAACGAGCCGCGATCGCGTTCGAGTTGATGGGAAATCTTCCAGCGCCGCGCGTAAACCGCGCCGAAAGCGCGTTTCTCCATACCGGAGTGGACTATGCAGGACCCGTTCTTGTTCGTACTACCACAGGGCGCGGATATAAAGCGAGAAAATCGTATATTGCCCTTTTCGTTTGCCTCACAACTCGTGCGATCCACTTAGAGTTGGTCACTTAGAGTCACCCCGGGAACGATCGCATCTCGCGTGTGGTAACAATCAAAACGGCTCACGGAGAGTACAAGAGACCGATCACCCAATTGTGCTTTCTTCCGGTCGACATAAACAACGCGGACGCCGAAATGGCATCCAAGGCGAGCGATGAAAATCGAAGCACCTAATCACTAGGCCTCACGGCGGGCGGTAGCGTGCGAAACCTAAACGCGCTCTTGTAAATATTCGTGAAACCCACTTATAAAGTAGATTAAGATTGCGTTAGATTAAGTTTAGGTTTAAGTTTAACTTAAGCGACAAGTCACGAGTTCGCGGCGTTAGCCTAATTTTGCGTTCAATTATGGAATGTTTTCTTTTGCTTTTTTTTGTAAATCCAGTCGGATCAACAGATCCGAGGCGGGCGGTATGTTTCGAATTCTAATGCGTCGTGTCGTCCGATCATGCTTGTGGCGGTGCGTTGCCGCATCGCGCATGCGTTTAATCGCGAGCGATCTATCGATGAGTAATCGCGGCTCGTGGCCGCATTGCGCATGCGTTTAATCGCGAGCGACATGTCGATCGTAATCGTGCGCGCTATATCGATAGGTGCTGATCTATCGATCGCCAAAAATCGTAGGTTTATAAAACACCGCCGATCGAACAATTCGCTCTCGTTGTTCGCCCGTTCTCTAGTTAGCTAGATCGACAGTCAGCCTCTGGTCAACTTTTTCGCTATTGCCACCACGTGGTACTTTCGCTTATTCTCGCGCGTGCATTTTCACGCCGAATAATCCGCTAAGTTTACTGTTCGCGTCGCGACCACGCCAATAAAGTGGACTGTTTTTTTAAACCGTGTACAAAATTTAATTTGGCACCCACTCACTCCGGTCCTTTTCAGGATAGAACAGCTATCCTTGGGTGGTCAATTCACAGACCAGTAATTGACTCGGCCCGGCGAAAACTCACCTACTAAACAATGTATGTATATGTAATACCCGTCCCTCAGTATATACTCAGAGTATGCGTTCCACGTGGATTCGCTTTACGCGAATGAAAACCCGTGTAAATAAAGGCGATAGGTAATAAAGAAACAATATTCGAAATAAAAGATACTGCATACAAGTTGCAGAAGTATGTATTCATTACAAATATAATTTCTCCCAACGAAAAAGATTGCGCATAAAAACTACAGATTTCTAACAGTTTTCAATATTCGAAACACTTGCAAACGCCGTAGACACACGAACGCGCCGACCGAGCGGTGTGTGAGTGTACCGCGGCACGGCTAGGCTGCTCGAGACAAGCTACGCCGGCGCGGCGCTTGCTCGCATAACCTCTCCGACGGGTAACATGCTGTCGAATATGCGAAATTGCGGCTAAATAACGAAAAAGTATGATTTTTCTATGGGCAAAAGCGCTAGATGTGTGCTTTAGCTAGCGCGTTTGGTCATAAAGAGATCATACTTTTGCTTTTCTGAGTCGGAGGATCGTGTGCCGCGAACACTTGCAAACGCCGTAGACACAAACGCGCCGACCGAGCGGTGTGTGAGTGCGAGCAATATATAGCCGAATATTCGAAACTGCGGCTAAAGAACGAAAAAGAATGATTTCTCTATAGGCAAGCGCGCTAGATGTGTGCTTTAGCTGGCGCGTTTGGTCATAAAGAGATCATACTTTTGCTTTTCTGAGTCGTAGGAACGTGTTTTGCGGACACTTGCAAACGCCGTAGACACACGAACGCGCCGACCGAGCGGTGCGTGAGTGTACCGCGGCACGGCTAGGCTGCTCAAGACAAGCTACGCCGGCGCGGCGCTTGCTCGCATAACCTCTCTGACGGGTAACATGCTGCCGAATATGCGAAATCGCGGCTAAATAACGAAAAAGAATGATTTCTCTATAGGCAAGCGCGCTAGATGTGTGCTTTAGCTAGCGCGCTTGGTCATAAAGAGATCATACTTTTGCTTTTCTGAGTCGTAGGATCGCGTGACGCGGACACTTGCAATCGCCGTAGATTGGACGGGCAACGTCCTGCCGAATTGTGCTAACTGTATCTTGAAAACGGAAAGTAGGATGTTTTAGGAATTCTGTCCGCTAGATGATTGTTTTATTCATCACGTACATTTTCTGAAGATTCATATTTTTGCGTTGTCGACGTGTAGTTTGCAATTCCCGAGGCCCTTGCGATCCTCGTAGATACACGCATTTACCGGACGAATGCTATGTGAATTGGCTCTTTCACTTAAACGAGTTCCACCTGAACTGTGTTACCTACATTATCGACTGCGCCGGTATATCGCCATATCACAGACCACCGACGAGATACTGTTAAAGACAGCCAGCCTTACGGGAGTTCGTGTCACTCGAATATTTCGGTGTTCTCTTACGCCCTCTAGGATATATTTTGGCTGGAGTGAGAAACAGAAGGCCACTGACGGCATTTCGTCGGTGCAGATGACCACTGAGGAGATAGTCGTCGCGACGCGTCGGCGAGAAGACGACCCATCACGAAAACATATCGATTATCATCAAATGTTACATTCTCCGCCATAACGAATATTTATAGAAAATTATTCATAAAAATATTGTACGTAAGAAAGTATTAAAGCATAATTTTATTGTATTGTTCCAAGCTCATATTAATTTCAAACTTCATTTTGACACAAGGGGGAAAGATGTGGAGCTTTTTTGGTATATTTTGGGGAAAGAAAAATTTAATTCTTTTAAAATTTGGTTCAGTGTGTAATAGATAGGATTGGGTGCTTGGGGCTGAGAGTCAAAGGATTTTGAATTGTGATTGCAGAAGATCTTTGAGAAAACTGGATTGATACTAGTTGCTGCTCTTGCTGATGCAAAATTTAGTATTAGTAGTTGTCTCCTGTCAGTAAGGGACATTTCACAGGCTTCGAGTAGTATTTTGATGGTTGGGCTTGTATGATATGCTCCCATCGCATACCTAAGTGCACTGTTATTTATCGATTCTAGTGTTTTAAGTGTAGATTTACTTGCAGTGCAGTAAATTATTGCTCCATAGTCAAGTTTGGAGCGTATTATAGCCTTATATGTGTTCAAGAGGACTTTGTAATCAGCTCCCTATTTGGCTGCTGCAATTGCTTTAAGAGTTCCTAGTCGTTTAGTACATTCGTCTTTTAGATATGTAATATACGGTTTCCAAGATAATTTTTCATCAAAAAGAAGTCCTAACAATTTTATAGTACTTTCTGTTTTAATAACACTGTTCTGTAAGTACAGTTTAGGAACGGTGGCTGACTTGGTTTTTCGTTGAAAATTTATAACTGTTGTTTTGGATTTCGAAATTTTGAACCCTGTATTTCTGGACCATTCATCTAAATTATTTAGGCTTTGTTGTAACACAGCTTGGGTGGATTTAAAATTCCTCCCAGCACAGAAAAATGTTACGTCGTCGGCAAAAATAAGGCTTCTAACCGGGGGGACTAAGACCGATTCTACATTATTTATTGCTACTAAAAAGAGAGTAACACTGATTACGGCTCCTTGTGGTACTCCATTTGTAAGTTCATATTCTGATGAGGTTTCTCTGTTGTTTCTTACCATTAAGGTTCTGTTGTCCATAAAGTTGTATATAACGCTAGCATTTTACCACTTATGTTCATTTTAAAAAGTCTCTCAATGACATACTCCCTCCATACCATATCATATGCCTTTTCAATATCAATTGATACAGCCATTAGGTGGAATTTATTTATAAATGAATCACAGATCTCAGTATGAAAGTTAGTTAGATGATCCATGGTGGATCTAAATTGTCTAAAACCAGATTGTGAATCTGTAATTTGTCTATTTTTTTCGAGAATCCATCTTAACCTTTTGTTAATAATTTTTTCTAATAGCTTGCAAAGTGTACAAGTCAGAGATATAGGTCTGTAACTGCTTGCCAATTTTTTGTCTTTACCGGGTTTGAGTATTGGGCATACTACGGCTTTCCTCCATTTATCCGGGAATGTCATGGTATTCCAAATATAATTATAAAGCCTAATTAAGTATTTAAGTGTTTCTTCGGGTAAATGTACTAGAAAAGCATTTGGTATATTGTCAGGCCCCGGTGAACTATTTTTACAATTTTATAACACAGATTTTAGTTCATGTAAGGAAATTTTCTCATTAAATGCTTCATTACTTTCACAAAAGATTTGCTGTTTAGATATTGCCTTATATGACGATTTCTTTTGTTGGAATGTAATGTCATAATTGGAGTTGCTAGAGTTTTTGGCAAAGGTGCTAGCTAAAATATTTGCTATGTCAGCTGGATTGGTAACAATATTATTTTGTTCGTCAGTTAGACTATTTATGTTAGTGGAGCGTGTTACTCCTTTTATTTTCCTTATTTTGTCCCAAATTTCTTTTGTTGGTGTATGTGCTGTAATGGTATTTACGTACTTTTTCCATGACTCCTTTTTGCTACATTTTAAGATTCTTCGTGATGTAGCTCTTAGTTTCTTGTACTCGATTAGATTTACAGTGGTCGGGTTCTTGCGATAAACGTAGAAAGCATGTTTGTGGTTTTTAATTGCAACTGCACATTCGTTGTTCCACCATGGGACAGCAAGTCTTCTCTTTGAGTTAGGAGTGATTTTTGATTGAGGTATTGCAGCGGTTGCTGAGTCAATGATCAAATTTGTGAATTCTTCTACAAGTTCATTTACTTTATCATTCGGTTCTATGGAAGGATCTCTTAATTTTTTAGTATTTTTAGAAATTACAGCCTGGTATGTTGGCCAATCGGCTTTGTCGATTTTCCACTTTAGGGTAATATTACTACTTATAGTGTTTATTGTATTCTGTTTGGGGTTTCGTTTGGTTATGAAGATGGGAAAGTGATTACTATCATATAGTTCGGAAAGGGCCTCCCATTCACATACATGAGCTAAGGAAGCAGAGCATAGAGAGAGATCAATTGCACTTAGAAGCCCGTTTGACGTGTTGAAATGGGTAGGTGAGTTTGTATTTAGTAGGATGAGATCAGATTTATTAATCAAGTTGTTCAAAGACCCACCTCTCACATCATTCTTGTATGAACCCCAAAGAGTGCTATGGGCATTGAAATCGCCAACTAATATCAATGGTTTAGGTAATTGAGTGAGAAGACTTGAGATTTCTTCTATTTTAAAACTGTGGCTGTTTGGTAGATAAAGATTACATATTGTTAGTTTGCTAGGGGCTAGAAGTTGAATAGCAACAGCTTCCAAGTCCGTTTGTAGTGGTATTTTTTCAAAAGGGAAACTGTTTTTAACATATATTGCGACACCGCCGCTAGCTCTAGATAAATTACTACGATTTTTATAGTGAATTGAAAAATTTTTGATTAATTTATAGTAATTGTCCTTGAAATTTGTTTCCTGCAAACAGATTACGTATGGGTTAATTTCACTTATAAGTAACATTAAATTTTCGAGTTTCTTAATCACACCGTTTATGTTCCACTGAACTATTGTAGTATCCATTTTGTATACCCTAAAGGTCTGTAAGAATTATAATTTGTAGTTTATTGTGTACAGTCACTATCTGATTCTGAAGCTGAGGCCCACCACGGTGTTGTGTCCAGGGGTTTAGTTTCTTCTTTGTTTATGTTTGGGTCGGATGTTTCTTTAGGTCTTCTGTTAGTTTCTTGGTCAAACGATGAAGTCTGTTTTTTATGCTTCTTTCTTTTAACATTGGATATGTTGTGTTTAACATGCTTATAATGCCGTTGATATCGTTTGTGTAGACTTTGGCAACCTCAGTTGGTTTTTCAATACCAAAAGTATTTTCAAGAAAACTTTTGAATTGTTCGTAATTGAGTGGGAAAATGTGTTTTTTATTGTCAAGCATCGTTTTGGCTGGTTCAATCATTTCCTCTATGTTTTGAATTGTTATCTGTTGTTTGGTAGTTCGTTTTGTCTTCTTCTTTGGTTGATAGAATTCCTTTTTATTGTTTAGAGGCTCAAGATTTGTAGATGGTATTTTTTCCTTGTTAGTTTGAAAGTTATCTTCTGTATTACTTCCAGAGTTAGTCGAAAGTGGTCTTTTGGAAACCGTGTTTACTTGTGTTGGTTTCTGTAGTATTTCTAGGTTAGGTTCGTTACCTGCTGCAGTCTTATTTGTTTCGGTGGTGCTTTGGTCAATATTTGTTTTCGTCATTTGGTCGAAATGACTTACTGCGCTTAGGGTTTCTATTTCAGTTGCACAGATGTTAGTACTCTGTTTAGCTACATGCCCTTTTTCTTTGCATAAAAAGCAGGATACCTGTTCCGTAGAGGTGAAAATTCTGTATTGGGTTCCATCATGAGTTACAGGAAAAGAGTTAGGAATTTTATTTACATCATACGGATTGATATAAATTTGACGTCGGAAGCTTAATACATGGCTAAATTCCGGTTCATGGATGCCTGCCTTTAGAAACGTGATTTTGGATGCCATTCTAATGTTATTTTTGCTGAAAACACCTTCTATTGTTTCATGCGGAATAGTAGGTGATACATTGGAAAGTATTATTTTTTCCGCAGGTGTTATCAGCGGTCTTAAGTCTACATTATGGTTATTTATTTGAACTGACTTGTATTTGGCAGTGAGGTTATGTACTGTGTCCTTGCTATCTAGGTATAGACATACTCTGTTGTTCGAGATGCGCGAAATAAATCGAATCGCTTTTGGTCCAATTAGTTTACCTATTTCATTTGCATATTCCTTTATTGTTGCTCCTTCAATTGCATCTAGTATGATTCCTTGTTCTTTAGTAGGAAATAGATATGTATTTTTCATGGTTGCAGTTGCGTATGTGGTTAGTTTTCCTGATGACATGGAGTTTTCTGTTTTGTAGGTTAGGTTGTCAGTTTTGGTTGGCAGACCCCTGTACACAGAAGTCTCTTGTTTTTTATTTTCCTCGTTGATCATATCATAATATGATCGCTGTATTGTTACTATTTATGACCAATAACCAACTAAAAATGTCACTCGTAATATAACACTTTGGACACAAACTGAGTCACGTCAGTCCACGTTGGCGCTCTCGACAGTCACAGACAAAAATGTTAGAGGTTCCGCTCGGAGTTCGTCGATGCTTTTGCAAGCAATGTCAAAGTAATCTGCCCTCCCGAGTCCTTCGGCTTCCACACGACCAGGGTACTGCTGAAGTTCAGCAACCGAACTCTGAGGGACGCAGCGCGGGGGAGGGTTCTGGCGTTGAGATGTCCTTGTTTCGAGCCTCACCTTCCGGGATTTGGTGCGTCAACGTGACGCCTAGGCTGGTCGTAATTCTGGGGCGGGGCGTTTTACATTTAATGTTTTATATTGAAATTTATAGAAGAGTAACTACTGAGTAAATTTTATCAGAAACATTTTTTGTCAGAGCACTGGAAATGCTTGAAAAATTACAATAACGTGTGAATAATGAAAGATATTTAATATATTCTTGCAACAACAGGTGATATTTGAAATCTGTCTTCACATCTGTAATTCTTACACGAAGTCACACAACTTTACCATGTACAGTATTTCATCGATAATGGTCCACAACACGGGTCTGCGCAGGGACGTTTATAGTATAATAATTTGAATTATCCTTTCGATAGCACATTGTTAAAATAATTGTTTAAATAAATAAATTTTATAATTTGTTTCTATATTCATTATTTGAATTGTTATTTCAATTATTTATTGTTAAAATAATTGATTAAATAAATAAATTTTTACAATTTGTTTCTATGTTCATTATTTGAATTATTTCAATAATTTATTGTTCACATAATTGTTTAGACAATGTACACGTATTTACATAATTAATATAGGAACACGTTTCTATAGAGTATAAAAATTTATAATCTACAGTTTTTATAATCTATAGAAATATGTTTCTATATTCATTATGTAAATACTTGTACATTCTTTAAATAATTATTTTAACAATGAATTATTGAAATAATTCACATAATGTATATAGAAACAAAATATGAAAATTTATTCATTTAAACCATTATTTTAACAATAAATAATTGAAATAATTCAAATAATGAACATAGAAACAAATTGTAAAAATTTATTTATTTAATCAATTATTCTAACAATAAATAATTGAAATAACAATTCAAATAATGAATATAGAAACAAATTATAAAATTTATTTATTTAAACAATGTGCTATCGAAAGGATAATTCAAATTATAAATATATTATCCTAACAATAAATTATTTAAATAATTCAGATGGTGAATGTAGAAACAAATGAGAATTTATTTCTTTTATCCGTTAACTGGAAACGAATCGAAGGTTCGAAGTTTCGAAGTGTCGAAGTTTCGAAGGTTCGAAGGTCCGAAGGTTCGAAGGATCGAAGCGAGAAGCGAGGAATATCATTGTTTGAGGTTTGCCGAACGTAGAGAAGGATAGCCGAGCTCGAGAGGCCTCGGTCACCGAGAAATGTACACATACCTAATCCGAATTTCCAACTTCTTTATTTTTCATTATTTTTTTATGGGACTACGATGATCATATTTGTGGCATTTTTCTAATAAAAATTATACCAAATGTGATATAATTCCGATGATATTTACTTGTGTAATAGACAATTAAAGTTTCAGGCGCGAGGAAGGATAACGTATGGAAAAGAAAGAGACGCGGAGAGTCGCAGTCGGCGGCACAGTTCAAAGGCTCGCGCGTCCTCACAATATGTTACCAAGGAATAGCTTTTTATTATTACTTATTTTTTTATGAAACTTTTGCTAATAGATTTGTGACATTGTTCTGATTAAAATGATACCAAACACGCTATAATTCGGATCATATACAGGCGCATGGTCATTACGTATAGGTCAGGTACATAACATCGGTGAGGGAACAGTAATGCAATGACGACACTTTTTCATTTTTAATTAATCTTTTAGGAGACTTTTACCATCATATATGTAATATTTCTCTGATCAAAATAATTGCATTTAATAATTGCAGACAGTGCTGTCGAGCATTAGAAGTGGTATTATCGGATAAATACGTAATAAAAATTAAGTTTCTGCTTTCTACTAAGGATCTCGATAAGAACGATTGAATTTGATCGTTTCTTGTAGATCGTATTTATTCTTCCTTTTTATTCTATAATTATTACAGAATATTTTTTCTTTAAGAATAATTATTTTATAAATATCCCATTAATTAAATTAAGTGTAAATTCTGATATTTTATAAATTCCTACATCTACAGGCTATCGATTATAAAACAGTGATTCCAATGCTGAACAATAAGGAAAATAAGTAGGCGATAAGAGTTTAATGAAATTATACACTAATATGTAATTATTTTCCAAGAAATCACAGAATGGATAATGGCATTCTTCATTTATTTATTACCTAAGGTATTACATCCATTTACCTCTACGCCACTCATGCAGTCGTGCGCAGTTGACGAGCAAAAGTTCTATTTAGGTAGAGAGCGCGGAACTTTTAGCATCGTGGAACTTCATAGGTCTACTTTATCCATTCCACGAAACCACCGGCGATGCCATCGGACCCGTTACCAACCGGTTTGAGAGCCCATCAGAGCCCACTTTTCGGCGACACCGAATACACGGGGGCTGGATGTCTTTAAGGGTGCGAACTCCTGATCGAAGCGTTCCAAGCGGCCGCTAGGGGAAGCTCGAATGAGAATGTGTGGCACACACACATTCCGCTAGATTAGCCTATACGTATACGAGCAGAGAGGAACTCGTACGAGATTTCAAGCTATTTCAAGGTTCCGGGGGGCCGCTTTTGACGGCGAAAAAACGCAAAAGTAGGAGTTTTGAGTATACACGTCCACTAAATGAAAGATAAATCTAGTGCGCTTGACTATAGAGACAGCCTACTTTTGCGATATTGAGGCGTACTTTGGGATATTCGGCAGCATGTTGTCCATCAGAAATCGTTGTAGGCCGCGTGACGTCACGACATGTTGAATCTTTAAGTATCTGGAGATTTAGGGTTCTTATAGAGACACCTGGATGCACGCCCGGTAGCGAGGGCACATACAATGTTGGTGAAACGTCTATTATGTTATTTATTTACGTATTTTAGGCGTAAAAGGTAGACTTTGAGAAAGACATAGTTCCGGCATTTGTCGCTACGAGCGCTGATATCTGTATTCGATGAGTGCTGCCACCGACCAGTGATACTCTTGTCGATGCTGCTGCCGTCGTCGACACAACGACGCGACAGATCAACATAGCGACGCAGTCGATAACGCAGGTAACATACGTGTACCTACAAGGATCGCAAGGGTCTCGGAAATTAGATACCACCACCGACGAGATACTGTTAAAGACATCCAGCCCCCGTGTATTCGGTGTCGCCGAAAAGTGGGCTCTGATGGGCTCTCAAACCGGTCGGTAACGGGTTCGATGGCATCGCCGGTGGTTTCGTGGAATGGATAAAGTAGACTTATGAAGTTCCACCCACGGTGCTAAAAGTTCCGCGCTCTCTACCTACATAGAACATTTGCTCGTCAACTGCGCACGACTGCATGAGTGGCGTAGAGGTAAATGGATGTAATACCTTAGGTAATAAATAAATGAAGACTGTCATTATCCATTCTGTGATTTCTTGGAAAATAATTACATATTATTGTATAATTTCATTAAATTCTTATCGCCTACTTATTTTCCTTATTGTTCAGCATTGGAATCACTGTTTTATAATCGATAGCCTGTAGATGTAGGAATTTATAAAATATCAGAATTTACACTTAATTTAATTAATGGGATATTTATAAAATAATTGTTCTTAAAGAAAAAATATTCTGTAATAATTATAGAATAAAAAGGAAGAATAAATACAATCTATAAGAAACGATCAAATTCAATCGTTCTTATCGAGATCCTTAGTAGAAAGCAGAAACGTAATTTTTATTACTTATTTTTCCGATAATACCACTTCTAATGCTCGACAGCACTGTCTGCAATTATTAAATGCAATTATTTTGATCAGAGAAATATTACATATATGATGGTAAAAGTCTCCTAAAAGATTAACTAAAAATGAAAAAGTGTCATCATTGCATTACCGTTGCCTCACCGATGTTATGTACCTGACCTGTACATAATGACCATACACCTGTATATGATCCGAATTATATCGTGTTTGGTATCATTTTAAACAGAACAATGCCACAAATCTATTAGCAAAAGTCTCATAAAAAAATAAGTAATAATAAAAAAGCTATGCCTTGGTAATACATTGTGAGGACGTGCGAGCCTTTGAACTGTGCCGCCGACTGCGACTCTCCGCGTCTCTTTCTTTTCCATACGCTATCCTTCCTCGCGCCCGAAACTTTAATTGTCTATTACACAAGTAAATATCATCGGAATTATATCACATTTAGTATGATTTTTATTAGAAAAATGCCACAAATATGGTCATCGAAGTTCCATAAAAAAATAATGAAAAATAAAGAAGTTGGAAATTCGAATTAGGTATGTTTACATTTCTCGGTGACCGAGGCCTCTCGAGCTCGGCTATCCTTCTCTACGTTCGGCAAACCTCAGACAATGATATTCCTCGCGTATAAACTAGGACTGTTACTTTTCCGAAGCTTCGACTCTTCGAAGCTTCGAAGGATTCGAAGGAACGAAGGGAACTTCGAAGGTGATGAAAATCGAAGTTTCGGACCTTCGGACCTTTGATTCGTTTCCAGTTAACGGATAAAAGAAATAAATTTTCATAATTTGTTTCTATATTCGCCATCTGAATTATTTCAATAATTTATTGTTTAGATAATATATTTATAATTTGAATTATTTTTTCGATAGCACATTGTTAAAATAATTGTTTAAATAAATAAATTTTATAATTTGTTTCTATATTTATTATTTAAATTGTTATTTCAATTATTTATTGCTAAAATAATTGATTAAATAAATAAATTTTTACAATTTGTTTCTATGTTCATTATTTGAATTATTTCAATTATTTATTGTTAAAATAATGGTTTAAATGAATAAATTTTCATATTTTGTTTCTATATACATTATGTGAATTATTTCAATAATTCATTGTTAAAATAATTATTTAAAGAATGTACAAGTATTTACATAATGAATATAGAAACACATTTCTATAGATTATAAAAACTGTAGATTATAAATTTTTATACTCTATAGAAACGTGTTCCTATATTAAATATGTAAATACGTGTACATTGTCTAAACAATTATTCGAACAATAAATTATCGAAATAATTCAAATAATGAACATAGAAACAAATTGTAAAAATTTATTTATTTAATCAATTATTTTAACAATACATATTGGAAATAAAAATTCAAATAATGAATATAGAAACAAATTATAAAATTTATTTATTTAAACAATTATTTTAACAATGTGCTATCGAAAGAAAAATTCAAATTATTATACTACAAACGTCCCTGCGCAGATCCGTGTTGTGGACCATTATCGATGAAATACTGTACATGGTAAATTTGTGTGGCTTCGTGTAAGAATTACAGATGTGAAGACAGATTTCAAATATCACCTGTTGTTGCAGGAATACATTAAATATCATTCATTATTCACACGTTATTGTAATTTTTCAAGCATTTCCAGTGCTCTGACAAAAAATGTTTCTGATAAAAATTACTCGGTAGTCACTCTTCTATAAATTTCAATATAAAAAATTAAATGTAAAACGCCCCGCCCCAGAATTACGACCAGCCTAGGCGTCACGTTGACGCACCAGACCCCGGAAGGCGAAGCTCGAAACAAGGTGGAAGCCGAAGGACTCGGGAGGGCAGAATACTTTGACATTGCTTGCGAAAGCATCGACGAACTCCGAGCGAAATTATTTGTATTGGTACGCACTTTTACGGTAGTTTTGGACACGTACGATCTGAGTTCTAAGACATCTGCATGCCTTACATAAAACAATTTTTTTTATTCGATAAAATTGTAAGGTCTCCTTGATTTTCTAATCGTCACTATATATTTTTTACTTAATAATGTTATTGCTGACGTCGGGCTGAATTCAACGACTACAATAGTTGTGAACAGCTAATTCCATTGTGCGACGCGCGACGCGGCGAAAATCGAGCAGTCGAACGCGAAGGCTTAAATGTAGGACTCTCCGCGTCTCTTTCTTTCCTATACGCTGTCCTTCCTTGCACCCGAACCTTTCGCCGTTCATTACACGAGTAAATATCATCGGAATTACATCATATTTCGTATCATTTTCATCAGAAAAATGCTACTAGTATGTTTGTGAAAATCCGATAAAAAAATAATGAAAAATAAAGAATTTTTGTTGTTTGATTAGTAGTGGTCTCACACCGATATACCCGTCTCGTATTGTGTTACACTCCTCGGCGACCGAGGCCCTCGAGCTTTACTCCGTCCTTTTCTCCGTTCGGCATGGGATCGCGGAACAGTCTCTCTTGAACGCTGAATGTCTTATTTTATATCTAATCTAATCTTATTTTATTTGTCAAAATTTAACTTCCTATTTAAAATATTTTTTTATAATTAAATTTGGAATATTTTCTCTTTAAAGGACCTACCTAGAGCAGTCCCGTTTTAATGGTTTTCGGTCAATCACCCGTATTTAATTGCATGCAAAAATATTGAAAAAATCTGACGAATTGCGATTATCGACATATGTATATATTTAAGAATTTTTGCCGATTTTTCGGTTGAAAATCTTATTTACAAAAAAGGAAAACATAAGAATTCGAAAATTTCAGGTTTCTTTGGAAATTGAAACAGGATATCGAACAAATTTTTACGGTAGCAACATATCTAGAAAGAACTTCGATTTATGAGTGCACAGTTTATTCGATCCCTGCTCTGGTTATTGGGCGATACATTGTAACGCGTGTGCCAATCTTTGACTGCTCGGTCTTCGGTATAGCATTCGAACGCGGCTCAGAAAATTATTCGAAGTCGAATAAAACGTCGAATAAAGGTACAGATGAAAATGATAACTTTATTCACCGCTAACGATGAATAAAAAAATTATCTTTATTCGCCGAATAAATTTTCATCGAATAAAACTTTATTCGACGCGTGTCGAATACAGATAACCATAATCATTTCTTCTGTCGCGTGACAAATAATGTTTTTATTTTTTAATCGCTGTTTGCATCGATGCTCCTACAATTATATTATATGTATTATACTAATTTATCCTCGCGAGTCTCTTTCGAACTCTATATTATTCGATATAGTATGTCAAATAAACGTTAATCTGTTTTTCAACATATGTATGTTTCCAGAGATCGATTCTTAGAACAATTATTATTAAAAAGTGTAAGGAAATAATGTTTGTTTATGAAATATTTTTAAATTACAAAATGAGGTATTTCGTATGAATTCAGAGGTAGGAATTATTGAATATTGATTTTCCTAAATATGCTTTCATACTTTCTTACGTACAAAATTTCTAGGATTTTTTGTCTTTGATATTAATTTTACTTTTAGTATTTTAAGCCTTAAAAACCAACACCAAAATGTTTGTTCGAGAATGTAACATCTGATCTCACTGCTGTCTGCCGTCTCACCGTCTCAAGAATCTCCTCAGAGGCCTTCTGCACCGACGAAATATCGTCGGTGGCCTTCTGTTTCTTACTCCAGCCAAAATATATCCTAGAGGGCGTAAGAGAACGCTTGAATTATTCGGGCACACGAACTCCCGTAAGGCTGGCTGTCTTTAACAGTATCTCGTCGGTGATACCACACATCGACAACGCAAAGATGTGAATCTTTAGACAATACACGTGATGTATAAAACATCAATCCAGCGGACAGGATTCCTAAAACATCCCATTTTCCGTTTTCAAGAAACAGTTAGCAATATTCGCCAGCCCGTTGACCGTCGAGAAGCTATGCAAGAAAGCGAGTCGCTGGCGTAGCTTCTCTCTCGGCCAGCCTAGCCGTGCCGCGGTACACTCACACCACTCGGCCGGCGTGTACATGTACTAAGGGCGAATGAAATTATTTCGAATATTGAAAACCGCACCTCGATATGTTCAAGAAATAAACAAACTATATTATTTTTGCGCGGTCGTAATTTACGCCGCCGGAAATTATCATACTCTTTCTTCTATACCGGACAGACTTTACTGTCCACTCGAAATCTGCGTTGTGTTACAGCCACATATCAGCTGTACTGCTTCGTCTTCGACAACGGATCGAGCATGAGCTGATAATGTAAGATACTTTACTTTTTATATTTTCAAGTACATAGCAGTTTTGTCATATTTCAATAATATATTTTGTGATGTTTCAGTTACAGTCACATATCATTTGAACTCCTGGATCGTCGAGAGGATGATGCAGTTCACGTAGAACGAGACGGCGAATGAAGCAACCTTAATTTATAGCAATCTCAATAAATGACATTTATTAACATAATTTATATATACATATATGTTTGGTATATTA
This sequence comes from Sphecodes monilicornis, assembly GCA_913789915.3. NCBI lineage: Eukaryota > Metazoa > Arthropoda > Insecta > Hymenoptera > Halictidae > Sphecodes > Sphecodes monilicornis. Next base: position 1,298,814 of record OU565289.1, read on the forward strand.
ATAAATTATTTGTACATGTAGTTTAATTTTCATTTATCTATATACACCCATCGCTCCGCGTTCCATGAGTGAAGTCTGTCCGGTATAGAAGAAAGAATATGATAATTTCCGGCGGCGTAAATTACGACTTCGCAAAAATAATACCGTTTGTTTATTTCTTGAACATATCGAGGTGCGGTTTTCAATATTCGAAATAATTTCAATCGCCGTTAGTACATGTACACGCCGGCCGAGCTATGTGTGAGTGCGAGCAACATGCTTTCGAATATCCGAAACTGCGGCTAAAGAACGCAAAAGTATGACTTCTCCCTAGTCAAGCGCACTAGATTTACCCTTTGCCTAGCGCGCTTGATTGCAATCAGATCATTCTTGTGCCTCATTTAGGCGTAGTAAGGATCCTCGTGGGCCCTTGCAATGACCGTTGGCACACGTACACGCCGGCCGAGTGGTGTGAGTGTATCCCGGCACGGCTAGGCTGGCCGAGAGAGAAGCTACGCCAGCGACTCGCTTTCTTGCATAGCTTGTCGACGGGCAACGGGCTGGCGAATATCCGAAACTGCGGCTAAAGAACGCAAAAGTATGACTTCTGTCTAGTCAAGCGCACTAGATTTACCCTTTGCCTAGCGCGCTTGATTGCAATCAGATCATTCTTGTGCCTCATTTAGGCGTAGTTAGGATCCTCGCGGACCCATGCAATCGCCGTTGGCACACGTACACGCCGGCCGAGTGGTGTGAGTGTACCGCGGCACGGCTAGGCTGGCCGAGAGAGAAGCTACGCCAGCGACTCGCTTTCTTGCATAGCTTCTCGACGGTCAACGGGCTGGCGAATATTGCTAACTGTTTCTTGAAAACGGAAAATGGGATGTTTTAGGAATCCTGTCCGCTGGATTGATGTTTTATACATCACGTGTATTGTCTAAAGATTCACATCTTTGCGTTGGCGATGTGTGGTATCTAATTTCCGAGACCCTTGCGATCCTTGTAGGTACACGTATGTTACCTGCGTTATCGACTGCGTCGCTATGTTGATCTGTCGCGTCGTTGTGTCGACGACGGCAGCAGCATCGACAAGAGTATCACTGGTCGGTGGCAGCACTCATCGAATACAGATATCAGCGCTCGTAGCGACAAATGCCGGAACTATGTCTTTCTCAAAGTCTACCTTTTACGCCTAAAATACGTAAATAAATAACATAATAGACGTTTCACCAACATTGTATGTGCCCTCGCTACCGGGCGTGCATCCAGGTGTCTCTATAAGAACCCTAAATCTCCAGATACTTAAAGATTCAACATGTCGTGACGTCACGCGGCCTACAACGATTTCTGATGGACAACATGCTGCCGAATATCCCAAAGTACGCCTCAATATCGCAAAAGTAGGCTGTCTCTATAATCAAGCGCACTAGATTTATCTTTCATTTAGTGGACGTGTATACTCAAAACTCCTACTTTTGCGTTTTTTCGCCGTCAAAAGCGGCCCCCCGGAACCTTGAAATAGCTTGAAATCTCGTACGAGTTCCTCTCTGCTCGTATACGTATAGGCTAATCTAGCGGAATGTGTGTGTGCCACACATTCTCATTCGAGCTTCCCCTAGCGGCCGCTTGGAACGCTTCGATCAGGAGTCCGCACCCTTAACAGTATCTCGTCGGTGATGCAATGCTTTTTTCTGTCTACGGTTCTGAATTACCGACTCTGTAGAAAATGCCTTGGTACGATAGCGGACTCTATCGAAATGGAACAGTCAGGTGGTGAACTACATGAGGTTGCAACACATAAAGTGTGTGTCTGAGGAGGCTCGATTTTACAGCATTGTCAGCTTTAAAACGCAATTGTATTCGTACAAAAATACGAATTCTCCACGTATTATTCACTCGTGCCGCCTATTTTTTTACAGGACTTCGAACCCCCTGGTAAAAATTTGGCGAACATGATAAAGAAGTTTGTATCCGACAAGGACGAACTTATGCACATTTAAGAAGAGAAAGAAAGACACAGTGTTCAGGATTCGGCAGAAACTTTCCGAATGGGCGCGCGACCACGTGTCGCGCTCCATTTAAATATCGCGCCGCTTATCAGGTACATCACCTGTTGTGCTGCTGAATACTGTGCACACTCGACAGAAAATTTATTAGAACACACTTGTGAGGAATTGTTTACAAATATTCGCAGTTAGGAAATATAGAATAGACCTTCAGCTACTTTCACATATAGTTTATCGTCACATTTTATTTCTGACTAAATAGTTATAAGCAATTATTCCAAGTCTCGTTCTAAAATAAACTCAAATAATTTAACAAATCTCTGGTAAAAAATAATCTTCCTTGTGATCGGAGGATCTAGAATAATTTCTTAGCTACATTTCTGTTGCAGTTTTATGTAGATTCTACGCCTAGTTAATTAGTTATTTACGATTTCCAGAGAGGTGACACAACGATTTGTGTGTTTACCTTTGACGAATACTCGGACTCTCCTTGTCTTACTCATTGCGGGCATAAAAGATAGAAGTTACCTCCACAAAAATTGTTGATAAATTACTTCAGGTAATTTTTATAAATATTAGCTCTCGAAGAATATAGAATGGACCTTCGGCAACATTCATGTATAGTTTTCAATTCGATTCTAGAAGAGGTTAATTAGTTATAAATAATTTCTGTTACCCTTGTTCTAATGAAACTGTGCATACTAGTGAGAATTGAATATCTTGTATACTCCAAATGTTCATGCATAAAAGTTAATCTGTATCTCGAGTACTATTAGCTATTTTTACTAAAAAATTGGGTGGTGAGGTAACCAAACATATAATCGTTGTAATCGTTAAACAAACAGAGATAACAAATTCATTAATTACATTTTTTCAATATAATTATGCTTAGTAATATTCATGTATCATAAATTATGCTGGATCTCAAGTTTTATTACTTACTTCTACTAAAAAATTAGATGGCAAGATGGTCAACGGAGTGCTCGTCGACATCAGCGACAAAAGGAATTGTTTCAAATATTAACCAGCTAGAGATGATAAATTTATCAGTGAATTGTGTTCGATAAATTAATGCACGCGAATATTCATGTGTCAGAAGATATTCAATATCTTGAGTTCCATTACATATTTTTACTGAAAAATTAGATGGTCAGATAGTCGAGGGAGTGCTTATCGACATTGTTAAAAAGGTGGACTGTGTAATTACAATTCCAACGACTTTTCAACGGTGGCTCGAATATGAGGAGATAGGAGTGTGAGGGAAAGTAAATTGTTGTACAGCGGGGTTATATTGATAGTGACCCACCTATTGGTGGGCCGTTTATTTAGTCAAAAAAAATGATCCCCGTGGAAGCCGGCGGTCCGCGGTGCCTCCGTCTCCTCCGGGTTGTCCCTTCGTTCGTCTAGCGACGTTGGCGTCTGTAAACAAGGATCGAACGACGATGTGAAAACACCTGTGCGATACGATACGTATCCGTTCGAAACGCTGTTTCCCGTACGCTCCTGACTGCGAGACCTGCTGTCCAAGGAGGGGGAATACAGCCGATCTGCTCAGCACGCAGCGTTAGTGGACTGTATATGGTCGACGGATCTCGAAGATCGAGATTCCGTCTGCCCGCACTGGCGTAGTCACGGTCAAACCGATTCTACTGCGTGGGCGTCAGCGTAAGGGTGGCGGTTAGTCTTACAAGGAGGTTGTAAGGCTCCAAGCTCGATTATCCAGCCGAATTAACCCGTGCTCCAACAACCTTGATTCCAAGCTCGCGAGTGACTCAACACGTCACGCGGCTAGAGAAATCTCGGTGGAAGACGTGGTCCGACTCACCACTTACACGCACAAATGCCAATATATATAGAGATATATAGAGGGGGCGTATATTGTAAGTGTGTTCAACCAGTCACGATCCCCGCTCAGGTAGTGGCTGTATGGCACTAGCGACGGCGTATGTGGGTGCGACTTTGGTGGTTGAACGGGTCAAGTGTGCCGAGATCGGCGTCACTCTCTCTCGTAGGAGGGTGACGGGGCTAGGACTTACCAATCAAGACCTGTGGCCGGACCGATCGATTCCCGCAAAGCGTATAATGAATCGACCTTGTCACAAACCGAGTATCCGTTCTTCTGCAGCACTGGGACGACAATGCGTATACCAGAGCTTATGGCAGAGAAAATGTACTCGGAAAGAGTGTCCTCCGTGTTACACGGGTGGCCGTACGGAATCGGAAATCACGATTCCCGGCGGGAAGTGAATTCGGGGAACGAACACGAATCACGCGTCAATCACACCGAAATACACTTTTAGGCGTTGAAGCGAGATAACCGCGTTAGATGTGTCTAAGCAGCTATCGCAACGGTGCACTATTGTATGTACGAAGCTCGGAAAGTCCGGAGCTCGATTTACATATATATGCGGTTTGTCGGCTCTCTCAAAGCGGGTGGAACGATCTCGACCACGAGATCGGTTCCGTTCGCACAGTCGTGCAAAAGCTCGCTGGCGGATACCTGGTACAAGTATCCGATAGCTCGACTGGAGATGGAACGACAAATTAAATATTCAAAATCTCTAGGATTACAGACTTTGATAACTCTTGCTTGGGTGGGTCAGCTCTCTTAATGCGTTTGGAACGATTTCGAAACCGATCTCAGTTCCTGTCGCACAGTCGTGCAAAAGCTCGCTGGCAGATACTTGTTACAAGTATCCGATAGCTCGACGGGAGAGTTCTGACAGCAGCGAAGACTTAGAAGAAGTGTTCGCGTGCGCGCCTCGATAGCAAGTGACGCCGAACCGGCAAGCGTCGCGAGAGAGTCAGCTGGCCCGCTACGCGGCGCTGTATTTCTCTTGTTCGCTTGTCTCGGTTCAGCGTATGTGTGTATGTTGTTCTCTTTGTCTCTCTATACCTTCGCGACACGAGTTTGATTTGAACGTTTTGTACGTTGATCCACCGATCGCCGTGTTTATCGGTTGACATTAGCTGGTAGCCAGAAAGTCAGGCCGTTTTTACTTGAAATATTGTTGGTTATTTGGCTCCTCGGAAGAATAACATCGAGGAGGTCACCAACGAATATAGATCGTGATGATCGCGAAATTCAAGCACGTTTCAAACTAACGCGATATTTAAACAGACATAATTAGCAAAACTAATTGTTATAAACATTAAACAGCCAGAGATTGTAACTTTATTAATTACATTTGTTTGATATAATATTGTTTGGTAATATTCGTGTGTTAAAAGTTACTCTGTATCTCGAGTACTATTAGTAATTTTTACTAAAAAATTAGTTGGTACATAGACAAGGGGATGCTTGTCGACATCGTTGGCAAAAGGAATTGTTATAAACATTAAACAGCCAGATATAATAGATGTATCAATAATTATTATCACGGCAATCGACATCTACCGAAATTAGTAGGGGTGGGGAGCGTTGCGCTTCGCTGCGCGCTGCGCATCACTGGTTACCTAAGCTCGCTGAGCGCGCTCAGTCAATCAGTCGGGCCGGGCCCTCCGGCAGGAGCGGATGGGCTCCGGGACCAGGAGGGTCTTCCAGCGGTACCCTAGTCTCTCCTGCCTACCTTGGGGATGACCAGTGGTCCTCCAGAGCTACCCTTGCCTACCTTCAGCTTTCTTAGAGTGGACCAAGGGCCCTCCACCAGTGGTCATCGAGAGCTACTCTGGCCTACCCTGAGGCTGACCAGTGGTCCTCCAGAGCTACCCTTGCCTACCTTCAGCTGGCTTAGGGTGGACCAAGGGTCCTACACCAGTGGTCTACCTTGGGGTTGACCAGTGGTCATCGAGAGCTACTCTGGCCTACCTGTGCTTACCTTGAGGCTGACCAGTGGTCTTCCAGAGCTAGCCTTGTGTACATTGAGCTGGCTTAAGCTTAACCAAGGGTCCTCCACCAATGGCCTACCATGGTCCACCTTTAGCTAGCTTAGGGTAGTCCAAGGTTTATTTAAAACTTCCTTTTCCTACTTTAAGCTAGCTCGGGGGGGGGGGGGGGCATGGACTCTTCAATGCTTCCTTCGTTTACCTTGGGTTCTGAGCCGGTCCAGTTTCGGTATCCGGCATGCAGTCATTACCGTGCTGATCGACTCAGAGAGGACATTCATTGCAATGACTTCGCATCTTCGAGTGAGTCATTTTGTTACTACCTTGTTACTATATTCGTCTGTAGAAGTAGTAGTATACCGTAGTAGTAAAGTGTAAAAGTAGTTAGTTGCATGCATGGGCAGGCCTCGCCGCCCCAACGATCAGCCGAAATGGGAACGTCCGCGATTTGCACTAGCGTTGCGACAAAACCACGCGTTGCATTTAGTCGATTTTGAACAGAGATTAAAGTTAACCTTTCTTCTAAATATAATAGTAGTCCCTATCAGCGATATAGCTTGTTTAAACTATAGCGTTGCGAAACAAATAGTCGCGATTCGTTTTGCAGAAACTGTAGAGTAATCTTTTTTTGGATCTCTGTTCATTGAATTAGCGTTGCGTACCAAAAGTTCGCGTTTGCTTTCGAGACTTTCGACATTTCAGGCGTCCATGCTCGAGCTGCAACGATCAACTGTGAGATGGGCTCATCCGCGATTTCGAGTAGCGTTGCGAAACAAATTGTCACACGCGTTGTGCTAGTATCAATTTTTAAAGTTGATCAAATGCCTAGTTAATGTTGCGAATAAATAGTCGCGATTTAAAGTAATTCTAGAGACGCCGATATAGAATTTTAGACGTCAGAGTTCTTTTCTTATTTAAATAGTATTTTGAATTTCGATTTGTTGAATTAGCGTTGCGCACCAAAAAAATCAAGTTTGAATTAGAATGATTCGATATTTCAGGCGCCCATGCTCCAGTTGCAACGATCAACTGTGAGATAAAGACATTCGCGATTTTAAGTAGCGTTGCGAAACAAATTGTAACACGCGTTGTAATAGTATAAATTTTCAAAGTTGACTTAATGTCTAGTTAATGTTGCGAATAAATAGCCGCGATTTAAAGTAGTTTTAGAAGTACCGATCTAGAATTTTAGACAATAGAGTTTTAAATTTCCTATGTAATTTGTAACAATGGTAATACTTAATTTTGTAAGACTTTCAAAGTTCAACTTTACCAAATTGATACAATAGTTTTTTCTAGAAATTGATATTTATTTCAGGAAATTGATATTTATGTCAGGAAATTGATATTTCTTTCAGGAAATTGATACTTATTTCAGGAAATTAATATTTATTTCAGAAAATTGACATTTATTTCAGAAAATTGATATTTATTTCAGAAAATTGATATTTATTTCAGAAAATTGATATTTATTTCAGGAAATTGATATTTATCTCAGGAAATTGATATTTACTTCAGGAAATTGATATTTATTTCTGTAAATTGATATTATTATTTTGAAATCAATATTGCTCGGATCGGAGTTCCCTCAGGGACTCACTCACGGGATGGGGCCCGTGAGTGGGTACGGGGACTCGCGTCCCCGGGGGCACCCGAATCGCCTATAGGTCGTTGCGTCCACAATTCATTAGATTTGGGTTCGGTGTGGTTTCGATTTTGTTTCGACTTTGTTTCGACTTGTTTTGGATTCTGTTTCGATTTGGGTCGTTCTTCTTGCTCTTGTTAGTCAGAACGAACGAAGAAAATTCATCAAAGGAAGAAAATTCATCGAGAAAAGAAAATTCATCGAAGGAAGAAAATTCATCGATGGAAGAAAATTCATCGAAGGAAGAAAATTCATCGAAAGAAGAAAATTCATCGAAAGAAGAAAATTCATCGAAAGAAGAAAATTCATCGAAAGAAGTAAATTCATCGAAAGAAGAAAATTCATCGAAAGAAGAAAATTCATCGAAAAAAGAAAATTCATCGATCGAAGAAGAATCATCGAACGAAGACTCCAGATTATTTATAAATTAGTTTTAGTGCGTGCGTTAGTTATTAAGCTTGTATATCGTCGTTGTAATTATGTCGAGTAATTATTGCCGTAACTTGACTTTGCTCGCCTCGTTTTCTGACTCCGACACAGCCTTCTACTGTGTCGGCCTTGCTTGTAGGTCCTGAGCTGGTTCAGTTTCGGTATCCGGCGTGAAGTCGTTGAGAGGGATGTCTAAGGGACTCGTTCACTCGTCTTCTGACGATCCTCTGTGTTAACGTAATCCTGGGCACGCCATGTTCTCATGTCACCCAGTAGCGCCAGAAACCGTTTGAGCGCATCTCTTTGCCATCTTTCTTGGTGATGGAGTGGCGGGTATCGGGCTGGTCGGCTCAGGACTTGTAAGCACTGAACGCGTCGCGTCACCCTTGAACCAGAGCCTTCTGCTCTGGTTCAATCTTGTTTGTCTCTTTGAAAGAATCAGAGCCTTCCGCCTGATTCGCCCTTGGTCCCTCGTGGATCAGAGACTTCTTCTTCGATTCACACTTTGCCCCGCAATAATTACTCGATATACGCTAAATGGAAAAGAAGTCCTTTCCATGAAAAAGACTACTTCTCCATTTAGCGACCTGCGAAACTTAGTTTCTAAGAATCTTCGTTGTAAGAAAGGGAGACAGAACGAAGGGAGACTTCGTTCTGACTCTCTTGCGGGTCTCTTGTGCAGCAACCTCCTCGTGGTGAGACCTGGGCAATCGATATTATCCACAATTCGCAAGATATTATAACTTATAAATTGTAGTATCTCGCACGTAGTGGATAATATCGAGCTAATAGCTGCACATTTAGAGTTTGCGTAAATATGTATTTTATATTAGAATGTGACTTAATAATTTCTTCGTTTTCCTTTGTTCAAGTATTCCAGTTTTAGCATTTTTTTCAATTAATAATAGAAATACGGAATTTCAGTTTCAGAATACATGTACCTTCAACAAACTCCTCCATTATTAATTTTTAGATTCGTAATTGGAATGTGCTCCTGAACTTTCAAAGTTCAACTTTCTCAAATTGATATTTTTGTCTTGAAATTGATATTCCTCCGATCGGAGTTCCCTCAGGGGCTCACTCACGGGATGGGGCCCGTGAGTGGGTACGGGGACTCGCGTCCCCGGGGCCACCCGAATCGCCTATTGATCGTTACGTCCACAAATCATTAGATTTGGGCTCGACATGGTTTCGATTCTGTTTCGACTGGTTTTTCATTTGGTGTCGATTTCGTATCAACTGGTTTTCAATTCTGTTTCGATTTTGTTTCAACTGGTTCTCGATTCAGTTTCGATTATTTTCAACAGCTTTTCCATTTGGAGTCAATTTGTTTCAGCTGGTTATCGATTCTGTTCAAGAAAATTCATCTTCCGAAGAAAATTCATCGAAAGAAGAAAATTCATCGTACGAAGAAAATTCATCTTGCGAAGAAAATTCATCGAAGGAAGAGGATTCGTCGAACGAAGACTCCAGATTATTCTTAAGTTAGTTTTAGTGTGTGCGTTAGTTATTAAGATTGTATATCGTCGTTGTAATTATGTCGAGTAATTATTGCCGTAACTTGACTTTGCTCGCCTCGTTTTCTGACTCCGACACAGCCTTCTACTGTGTCGGCCTTGCTTGTAGGTCCTGAGCTGGTTCAGTTTCGGTATCCGGCGTGAAGTCGTTGAGAGGGATGTCTAAGGGACTCGTTCACTCGTCTTCTGACGATCCTCTGTGTTAACGTAATCCTGGGCACGCCATGTTCTCATGTCACCCAGTAGCGCCAGAAACCGTTTGAGCGCATCTCTTTGCCATCTTTCTTGGTGGTGGAGTGGCGGGTATCGGGCTGGTCGGCTCAGGACTTGTAAGCACTGAACGCGTCGCGTCACCCTTGAACCAGAGCCTTCTGCTCTGGTTCAATCTTGTTTGTCTCTTTGAAAGAATCAGAGCCTTCCGCCTGATTCGCCCTTGGTCCCTCGTGGATCGGAGACTTCTTCTTCGATTCACACTTTGCCCCGCAATAATTACTCGATATACGCTAAATGGAAAAGAAGTCCTTTCCATGAAAAAGACTACTTCTCCATTTAGTGACCTGCGAAACTTAGTTTCTAAGAATCTTCGTTGTAAGAAAGGGAGACAGAACGAAGGGAGACTTCGTTCTGACTCTCTTTCGGGTCTCTTGTGCAGCAACCTCCTTGTGGTGAGACCTGGGCAATCGATATTATCCACAATTCGCAAAATGCTATAATTTATAAATTATAGTATCTTGCATGTAGTCGATAATATCGAGCTAATAGCTGCACATTTAGAATTTGCGTAAATATGTATTTCATAGTAGAATGTATGACTTTTAATACTTTCTTCCTTTTCCTATGTCTCAGCTTCAACAATTATTTTCAATTAATAATCCAAATACAAAGTTTTCGTTTCAGAATACATGAAACTCTTCATCACGTGAGCGAGTGTTAAATAGATTTGCACTCTTGCAGTAGATTGTAGGTTCTGATGTAGTCTAAATATAATGTACGTACTGAGATGTACGTTACATATCGCATATTATTTCGACATTGAAACATTATTTTATATTCAAATTAAATAATTGGTTGAAACTAGTTCTGATCCAGACTAAAATTAGTTCTGATTCATGTGTTAGAGGGGGTAAAAAGATGAGGCAGGATCTGTTCCATGTTGCCGCATTACGTTCGTAGAAGAAGCTATCGATGCTCGCATCGAAATCGTTCGAACGGTTTCTATCACAAGCGATGAGATAAATGTTTTGTCCTGCTTTTCGAAGCTGTGGAAATTCAGAGGCACGTTGCTTTTTAATCTAAACCACAATTTTATTGAACGATCATTTGAATATTCGATGACTTCTTCAAAAATCATTATCATTTTTTTTAATTTTTTATGCGAATATAAAATTGTTAAAAATTTTGCAATTTTCAATTCGTGGTTTTTTTATTACATATATGTACACCTGATTATATGGATAAAAAACATGTTCACCAAAGCAATTTGCAGAACACACGTGTAGTTTTAATATTATGTTCATCATTTTTATATTATTAACAAATGTTAACTTATCAACATAACTAATTTGAATTTTAACACGAAAGGTATTGTTTTCCGATATGAAAATGTTAAGAAATGTATAAACTTTCGCGGCATGATAATTGTTGCAGTGTACACGAGCATGTGTAAACTGATATTCATATATTAAAAATTATGCAGATTAGAATACGTCGTCGGAAGCCTCAAATAAAATTCTTTCCTGAAAGTACTTATTTTAAAAACAAGAAAACACAAGCATAGTTAATATATGTGTAATGTGTACGCACTCATCAACTGCATAGAATTTGTATTGATTTTAAGTGTAAAGAAAGTAAACTATTGGTTTAAAGTGTATAAAACTATTATAATATACATTCATTAGTGACACGAGTAATAAAAATAATATTACGTATAGAAACCAAATTAATTTTACTACAATTCGTATTTTTATAATACATTCTTCATAAATATTATTTTCACCGTTCAAATACACGCGCCGTATGCATTAGTAGCCTCCAAAACACCCGTAGTAAAAATAAAGTATACGGAATATTCAGTTCTTGCTAATACAGCTAAATTCGTGAACTATCGGTAATATTGAGCGCGACACCGAAATGGTACGGAGGCCACTGTGGCCCCCCGAGGCCTAGACAGAAAAGCCCATAAGATCACCGACGAGATACTGTTAAAGACAGCCAGCCTTACGGGAGTTCGTGTGCCTGAATAATTCAAGCGTTCTCTTACGCCCTCTAGGATATATTTTGGCTGGAGTAAGAAACAGAAGGCCACCGACGATATTTCGTCGGTGCAGAAGGCCTCTGAGGAGATTCTTGAGACGGTGAGACGGCAGACAGCAATGAGATCAGATGTTACATTCTCGAACAAACATTTTGGTGTTGGTTTTTAAGGCTTAAAATACTAAAAGTAAAATTAATATCAAAGACAAAAAATCCTAGAAATTTTGTACGTAAGAAAGTATGAAAGCATATTTAGGAAAATCAATATTCAATAATTCCTACCTCTGAATTCATACGAAATACCTCATTTTGTAATTTAAAAATATTTCATAAACAAACATTATTTCCTTACACTTTTTAATAATAATTGTTCTAAGAATCGATCTCTGGAAACATACATATGTTGAAAAACAGATTAACGTTTATTTGACATACTATATCGAATAATATAGAGTTCGAAAGAGACTCGCGAGGATAAATTAGTATAATACATATAATATAATTGTAGGAGCATCGATGCAAACAGCGATTAAAAAATAAAAACATTATTTGTCACGCGACAAAAGAAATGATTATGGTTATCTGTATTCGACACGCGTCGAATAAAGTTTTATTCGATGAAAATTGATTCGGCGAATAAAGATAATTTTTTTATTCATCGTTAGCGGTGAATAAAGTTATCATTTTCATCTGTACCTTTATTCGACGTTTTATTCGACTTCGAATAATTTTCTGAGCCGCGTTCGAATGCTATACCGAAGACCGAGCAGTCAAAGATTGGCACACGCGTTACAATGTATCGCCCAATAACCAGAGCAGGGATCGAATAAACTGTGCACTCTCATAAATCGAAGTTCTTTCTAGATATGTTGCTACCGTAAAAATTTGTTCGATGTCCTTTTTCAATTTCCAAAGAAACCTGAAATTTTCGAATTCTTATGTTTTCCTTTTTTGTAAATAAGATTTTCAACCGAAAAATCGGCAAAAATTCTTAAATATATATGTCGATAATCGCAATTCGTCAGATTTTTTCAATATTTTTGCATGCAATTAAATACGGGTGATTGGCCGAAAACCATTAAAACGGGACTGCTCTAGGTAGGTCCTTTAAAGAGAAAATATTCCAAATTTTATTATAAAAAAATATTTTAAATAGGAAGTTAAATTTTGACAAATAAAATAAGATTAGATTAGATATAAAATAAGACATTCAGCATTCAAGAGAGACTGTTCCGCGATCCCATGCCGAAAGGAGAAAAGGACGGAGTAAAGCTCGAGGGCCTCGGTCGCCGAGGAGTGTAACACAATACGAGGCGGGTATATCGGTGTGAGACCACTACTAATCAAACAACAAAACTTCTTTATTTTTCATTATTTTTTTATCGGATTTTCACAAACATACTAGTAGCACTTTTCTGATGAAAATGATACGTAATATGATGTAATTCCGATGATATTTACTCGTGTAATGAACGGCGAAAGGTTCGGGTGCAAGGAAGGACAGCGTATGGGAAAGAAAGAGACGCGGAGAGTCCTACTTTTAAACCTTCGCGTTCGACTGCTCGATTTTCGCCGCGTCGCGCGTCGCACAATGGTACCAATCGAAGAATTAGCTGTTCATAACTATTGTAGTCGTTGAATTCAGCCCGACGTCAGCAATAACATTATTAAGTAAAAAATATATAGTGACGATTAGAAAATCAAGGAGACCTTACAATTTTATCGAATAAAAAAAATTGTTTTATGTAAGGCATGCAGATGGCTTAGGACTCAGATCGTACGTGTCCAAAACTACCGTAAAAGTGCGTATCAATACAAATAATTTCGCTCGGAGTTCGTCGATGCTTTCGCAAGCAATGTCAAAGTATTCTGCCCTTCCGAGTCCTTCGGCTTCCACCTTGTTTCGAGCCTCGACTTCTGGGGTCTGGTGCGTCAACGTGACGCCTAGGCTGGTCGTATTTCTGGGGCGGGGCGTTTTACATTTAATTTTTTATATTGAAATTTATAGAAGAGTGACTACCGAGTAATTTTTATCAGAAACATTTTTTGTCAGAGCACTGGAAATGCTTGAAAAATTACAATAACGTGTGAATAATGAATGACATTTAATATATTCTTGCAACAACAGGTGATATTTGAAATCTGTCTTCACATCTGTAATTCTTACACGAAGCCACACAACTTTACCATGTACAGTATTTCATCGATAATGGTCCACAACACGGATCTGCGCAGGGACGTTTGTAGTATAATAATTTAAATTTTATAATTTGTTTCTATATTCATTATTTGAATTGTTATTTCAATTATTTATTGTTAAAATAATTGATTAAATAAATAAATTTTTACAATTTGTTTCTATGTTCATTATTTGAATTATTTCAATAATTTATTGTTCAAATAATTGTTTAGACAATGTACACGTATTTACACAATTAATATAGGAACACGTTTCTATAGAGTATAAAAATTTATAATCTACAGAAATTTTTATAATCTATAGAAATGTGTTTCCATATTCACTATGTAAATACTTGTACATTCTTTAAATAATTATTTTAATAATGAATTATTGAAATAATTCACATAATGTATATAGAAACAAAATATGAAAATTTATTCATTTAAACCATTATTTTAACAATAAATAATTGAAATAATTCAAATAATGAACATAGAAACAAATTGTAAAAATTTATTTATTTAATCAATTATTTTAACAATTAATTATCGAAATAACAATTCAAATAATGAATATAGAAACAAATTATACAATTTATTTATTTAAACAATTATTTTAACAATGTGCTATCGAAAAGATAATTCAAATTATAAATATATTATCTTAACAATAAATTATTGAAATAATTCAGATGGCGAATATAGAAACAAATTATGAAAATTTATTTATTTTATCCGTTAACTGGAAACGAATCAAAGGTTCGAAGGTCCGAAACTTCGATTTTCATCACCTTCGTAGTTTCCTTCGTTCCTTCGAATCCTTCGAAGCTTCGAAGAGTCGTAGCTTCGGAAAAGTAACAGTCCTTGTTTATACGCGAGGAATATCATTGTCTAAGGTTTGCCGAACGTAGAGAAGGATAGCCGAGCTCGAGAGGCCTCGGTTACCGAGAAATGTAAACATACCTAATCCGAATTTCCAACTTCTTTATTTTTCATTATTTTTTTATGGGACTTCGATGACCATATTTGTGGCATTTTTCTAATAAAAATCATACCAAATGTGATATAATTCTGATGATATTTACTTGTGTAATAGACAATTAAAGTTTCGGGCGCGAGGAAGGATAGCGTATGGAAAAGAAAAAGACGCGGAGAGTCGCAGTCGGCGGCACAGTTCAAAGGCTCGCGCGTCCTCACAATGTATTACCAAGGAATAGCTTTTTAATATTACTTATTTTTTTATGAGACTTTTGCTAATAGATTTGTGGCATTGTTCTGATTAAAATGATACCAAACACGATATAATTCGGATCATATACAGGTGTATGGTCATTATGTACAGGTGAGGTACATAACATCGGTGAGGCAACAGTAATGCAATGATGACACTTTTTCATTTTTAGTTAATCTTTTAGGAGACTTTTACCATCATATATGTAATATTTCTCTGATCAAAATAATTGCATTTAATAATTGCAGACAGTGCTGTCGAGCATTAGAAGTGGTATTATCGGAAAAATAAGTAATAAAAATTACGTTTCTGCTTTCTACTAAGGATCTCGATAAGAACGATTGAATTTGATCGTTTCTTGTAGATTGTATTTATTCTTCCTTTTTATTCTATAATTATTACAGAATATTTTTTCTTTAAGAAAAATTATTTTATAAATATCCCATTAATTAAATTAAGTGTAAATTCTGATATTTTATAAATTCCTACATCTACAGGCTATCGATTATAAAACAGTGATTCCAATGCTGAACAATAAGGAAAATAAGAAGGCGATAAGAATTTAATGAAATTATACAACAATATGTAATTATTTTCCAAGAAATCACAGAATGGATAATGACAGTCTTAATTTATTTATTACCTAAGGTATTACATCCATTTACCTCTACGCCACTCATGCAGTCGTGCGCAGTTGACGAGCAAATGTTCTATGTAGGTAGAGAGCGCGGAACTTTTAGCACCGTGGAACTTCATAAGTCTACTTTATCCATTCCACGAAACCACCGGCGATGCCATCGGACCCGTTACCGACCGGTTTGAGAGCCCATCAGAGCCCACTTTTCGGCGACAGCGAATACACGGGGGCTGGATGTCTTTAACAGTATCTCGTCGGTGATAAGATGCAATGTCTGTAGTAGACATTATAAGATAGAAGACTGTAGTCTTCTGTGATTTCTTGGAAAATAATTACATATTATTGTATAATTTCATTAAATTCTTATCGCCTACTTATTTTCCTTATTGTTCAGCATTGGAATCACTGTTTATAATCGATAGCCTGTAGATGTAGGAATTTATAAAATATCAGAATTTACACTTAATTTAATTAATGGGATATTTATAAAATAATTTTTCTTAAAGAAAAAATATTCTGTAATAATTATAGAATAAAAAGGAAGAATAAGTACTGTAACAGACCTGTTTCGCGGTCTGTTACGAATCCGCCGAACGTCGCCGGAATATCCGAGCCGCGGTACCGGCTCGCCGCGCCGAAGTCCACCGAACCCCGACGAAATAAACCGAGCCGCGGTACCGGCTCGCCGCGCCGAAATCCGCCGATCACCCACCGCACCGCACCGCGTTCGCCACGAAACCGCGGCGACGCGTTGCCATGGTGATCGGTGGAACACCGCGTCGCACCGCTCCCCGTACCGCCAAGCATCGGCTATATAAGCCGATGCAAGCGCGGCCGAAAGGTTAGTTAGCTCCAGGACACCGACACGTTTACCTAAATCTAGAAGCACCGCGAATAGCTAGTCCAGTAGGCCGTTTACCCAGAGATTCACCGCAGAAGCCAAGGAGCCGTAAGTAATTTCAACACGAATATTTCCTCCTAGTCCACCTCCGCTCCCGACGGCGTAGCTGAGCTGCCCCGTCTCCTTCCGATCCGTCCTGCTAGCGGAGCTGGTAAGGACGCACGCGGAGCGTGCACCACCCTGCTAGCGGAGCTAGAAGGAAGATACGCGGAGCGTATACCGCCCTGCTAGCGGAGCTAGTAAGAAGGTACGCGGAGCGTACGTCGCCCTGCTGGCTGAGCCAGTAAGAAGACAGGCGCAGCCTGTACCCGGATCCATGTAGCGGAGCTACGTGGAACACCGTTGACTGCCGTGGGAGGCCCCGTAACTGGCATCTTCGCCGACCTCGGGGACCGCAAGACCCGACCCGCGGCAGGGGATCGTGGCTTCGGCCACGATCAACCGCACGTCCTGACACCGCCGAGCACCAGGTCCGCGAAACCGACCGCGCCGCGCACCAGACATCGAGAACCGCGAACAACCGCGAGCGGCAGCTATCCCGGCGATAACCGTTAAAAACACCGCCTCGTTATTTCACTAACCTCTCCGATTCCCGACCATTCTCCTCGCCGGACGAACCCTGGTCCGACGAGCGTTTTCAGCACGGGGAGAACCGTCGCGAGTCCCCGCGAACTCCACCAGAAAACCGGAAACGTTACATGGCGCCCGAACAGGGACCTGGTGCAAGCAACCGCGTCGGAAAATTACCGCGAGCACGTGCTTCGGCGCGACGAGGTTATGTCTCGCGAAGGTTGTACGCCAATCGTACCGCGCGCGCCACCTAGTCGCCACCGCTGACCGAACGCGCTCACATTCGATACCCTCCGCGCCACCCATCGGCAACCGACCGTACTACGCACGATCTCGCGCGGTACCGCGATCACGCTCGATACCGCCCGCGCCACCTATTGGCCGCCGTCCGCGCTACACGCGATCACGCTCGATACCGCGCGCGATCGATACCGCCCGCGCCACCTATTGGCCATCGGCCGCGCTACACGCGATCGCGCTCGATACCGCGCTCGATACGCGACTGCGGTCGCGACCACTAACGCCATCTAGCGGTCGCGCAACGAACTAAATCCGTAGCCCGCGAAATTTCAAGGAGCCGAGCCGAGCCGAACCGAGCCGATCCGATGCCGTTGCTGAAACCAAGCGAAACCGACGGGCTTACGAAGAAGCAGCTCGTGCAGGAGTTACAACGCCTGAAGCTCCCCATATCCGGCACCATCAGGGAGCTGCGACAGCGGCTCGCCGACCACTGTATCGCCAACCCAGAGATTCCCGCCGGCCCCTTGCCAGCCAGCACCGCCGCCGCCGCCACCGCCGCCAGCCACACGATGGACCGGATCCGCAAATGGGGCTGCACCAGCGACGGAAAGGATCCGTTCGCCTTTCTAGAACGCATCGAGGAGCTACAGGAAGCCTACCAGGTGCCGGACTCCGAGCTGCTCCGAGGACTTCCCGAGTTACTGCGCGGCGAGGCACAGCTCTGGTTCCGAAACATGCGACACCAGATACCGTCGTGGCGAAAATTCGTCGAAAAGTTCCTCGCCTTTTTCGCCTCGCACCGGACCAGACGCCAAGTCGAGTGAGAGGCTCGTGAGCGCACGCAGCGGCCGGGAGAGCCGTTTAATGTATATATGTACGCTCTTCTGACGCTCATGCGACGGGCCCGGATACCGACGCGGGAGTATCTAGAGACCGTCTACGAGAACATGCTGCCCGACTATGCCGTACTCATCGACCCAGACTCCATTGACGACCTGGACGACCTGTTACGGCAAATCCAGCGGATCGAGCAGGCCACCGAACGAAAGAACCGGATGTCGCGCCCTCCGGCCCGCGCCACGATCGCCGCCGCACCAAAACCGACCGAGCGAAGAACAAGTTTCGAGCCGACACCCTTGGAACCGGTCGAAACGCGCCTCGCCCGCCTCAGTACCACACCGGGCAGCGACCGATACAGTCCGGCCACCCATTGCTGGCGGTGCAAACAGCGAGGACATACCCGTTTCAACTGCCGAAATACTCCGCGGAGATTTTGCTCCCAATGCGGCCGCGACGACGTATTAACTCGCGATTGTCACCCGCCGGGAAACGACCGCCGGGGACCGACGCAGACGGGCAACCGCCGGCCCCCGCCGTAAGATATACGCCGCGCCCGCTCTTACCGGTCCGGATTCTCGGGCGAGAAATCGACGCGCTGCTCGACACCGGGGCGCAGCTGTCCTGCATCAACGGGGAGGTGCAGGAATGGGCCCGCGACGAAGGTCTCCGCCCGCAGACGGTCTCCAACCTCGTCGGCCTCGCCGATGGATCCGATGCCGACATCACCGGCGTGCTACGCCTGCCATTCCAGGCCCTGGGAAGGGAATGGATCCAGGAGTTCACCATCCTGCCAAACATGGGCGTACCGGTACTCCTGGGCATCCAGGCGATCGCGGCTCTCCAAATACCGCTCCAGCCACCGCTAGCCGTCGCCTCCTGGCCCACGTCGTGTCTCGCCGAGCCGTGCCTGCAAGCGGGTCTCCGAATAAAGCAGGAAACCGAACGACTCCGCCTCCAGAACTTCCTGGCCGAGGAAATGGAGAGATTCCAGACCGTGACCGGGCTAACCCGCCTAATTCAACACCGAATCAAGTTAACCAACGACACGCCGCTTAAGCAGCGTTATCGCCCACGGAATCCGGCCATGCAGGCCATCATCGATGAGGAGGTCGACAAGATGCTGCAAGACGGGGTCATCGAGCCATCCAGCAGCCCCTGGAGTTCGCCCGTCGTCGTCGTCAAGAAGAAGGACGGTCGACCACGTTTCTGCGTGGACTTCCGAAAGCTCAACGAACGATCGGAGAAAGATGCGTATCCGCTGCCGCACATCCAGGCAACCCTCGACAAGCTACGAGGAGCGAGATTCCTGACGACGTTGGATCTGAAGAATGGATACTGGCAGGTGCCACTCGAACCTGCCAGCCGGCCGCTCACCGCTTTCACCGTCCCCGGGAAAGGGCTATTTCAATTTACTGTCATGCCGTTCGGCTTGCATTCCGCCCCAGCCACATTCCAACGACTGCTGGACCAAATTATCGGCCCGGAACTCGAACCGTTCGCCTTCGCTTATTTAGACGACATCATCGTCGTAAGCGGAACGTTCGACCAACACCTGGAACACCTCCGCGAAGTTTTCCGATGCCTCCGCGCCGCTGGACTACGGCTGAACCCGGAGAAATGCCGTTTCTGTGTCGACAGCCTCCGTTACCTGGGGCACGTCGTCGACCAGCAGGGCATCCGCACCGACCCCGAGAAGACCAGCGCTATCGCTCGGATCCCAGCGCCTAAAACCATCCGCGAAGTACGTCGATTCCACGGCATGGCATCGTGGTACCGCCGGTTCGTCCCGAACTTCGCGGAATTAATGGAGCCCTTAACGAAGTTGACCCGCAAGAACGCGCAGTGGACCTGGACCGCCACCGAGGAAAACGCCTTCCAAACGATGAAGGAAAAACTCGTCTCCGCTCCAATCCTCGCCTGTCCAGATTTCGACCAGACGTTTGTGCTGCAAACCGACGCCAGCGATCACGGCCTCGGCGTCGTACTAACGCAGGGCACCGGCGACGAAGAACGCGTCATCGCGTATGCCAGCCATACGTTAAACGCAGCCGAGCGGAACTACAGCGCGACGGAGAAAGAATGTCTCGCCGTTGTATGGGGCATCAGGAAAATGAAACCGTACCTGGAGGGGTACCGGTTTACCGTCCTAACCGACCATCAATCGTTGCGGTGGCTGCAGCAGATTGATAACCCGACCGGACGACTCGCAAGATGGGCGCTGGAACTCCAGCAATATGATTTCGACGTGGAGTATCGTCCCGGAAAATTAAACCAGGTAGCGGACGCGCTGCCCCGACCCGAAACCGCTCCAGGCGTAAGCCTGCTCCGACCGAAACAGCGCTCCGATTCCTGGTACGAGAAAAAGGTCGAAACCATCCGAGAAGATCCAGCATCCGCGCCCGACTTCCAGCTACGGGACGGCAAACTCTACCGCCATATCCTGCACCAGCTCGATTACAACGAGCCTGAGCCGGGAGACGAGTGGAAACTCTGCGTGCCCACCGCCGAACGAGAGGAGCTTCTTCGTCAGTACCACGACGACCCGACCGCCGGGCATCTAGGAATCGCCAAGACCATCGTCCGTCTAGCTCAGCGGTTTTATTGGCCGGGCATGTTCCGGGAAGCGGCCCGTTACGTCCGAAATTGCGCCGTCTGCCAACGGTATAAAATACCGCCGCAGCAACCTCCGGGGCGTCTCCACGCCAACCCGGGGACACAGCCATGGCATACGGTGTCGATAGACCTGGTGGGACCTTTGCCACGATCCAGGCATGGCCATATCTGGCTGCTCGTCGCACTTGACCGTTTCACCAAGTGGGTCGAACTGATGCCACTCCGGAAGGCCACCAGTGTCGCCGTCGCAGCCGCAATCCAGAAGGAGGTCATCCTCCGACACGGAGCCCCGCAGATCGTCATTACGGATAACGGCCGCCAGTTCATCGGCGAACCGTTCACCAACCTCCTGCGGGCCGCTGGTATCGCCCACCGTAGGACACCGCCATACTCACCGCATTGCAATCCGGTGGAAAGGGCCAACAAGGTCGTAAAAACAATGCTCGCCCAGTACACCGGAAGGCATCACAATCGCTGGGACGAGAGGATAGACGAGGCCCGATTCGCCATCAATACGGCCCAGCACGAATCCACCGGATATAGCCCCGCGTACTTGAACCAGGGCAGAGAGCTGCGAGTACCGGGACAACCAACCACCGAAGATGCAGCCGACACGCCCCAACGACGATGGAAGAATCTCCGCGAGGCCCAAGAGCTGGCCAAGCTGCGCTTGGCCCAAGCCTTCGGCCGGCAGGAAAAATATTACAACCTGCGCCGCCGCGATTGAAGACCCGCGTTGGGAGACCGCGTTTGGAAAAAAGAGCACACGCTCTCCAACAAAGGGGCGGGCGTGAACGCGAAACTCGCGCCGAAATACAGCGGGCCGCACACCGTCGGACGAATTGTCTCGCCAGTCATCGTCGACCTCCGAGCCGCGAACAACCGATGGATGCGCCACGTACACATCCAGGACCTCAAACCCGCGACGGGACCCGAACCACCCCCGGACCCTACAGAGGAGGGCACCGACGCTCCACGCCCGACACCCGCCACCCACCTCGTACCTCGCCGCCCCGGACGACCGCGCCGACTAATCACGAACATTAACCTTTGCCCTAGGCCAGCCAACAATGGACTTAGATTTCCTGGAGGAGCTCAAGGAGTTGAGCCGGCTATGTGCCGACGAGCCGATGGACACGGCCGAGCGGCCGCCCACACCGGACATCCGGATGCCGACGGCGGAGCCGCCAGCACCGGAGCCGACAGCCCCCCCCGAACCAGTGTCACCGCCGGCCACGAAACCCGCGGCCACGCACGAGCCGCCTGCAACGGAACCAGCGGCCGTGCAGCCGCCACCAGACCAGGGACCGGTGGTTCTCCCGGAGCCATCAAAGCCGGGGACAGCCGAGCCACCGACCCGCAAGGCCACACGACCGCGGCCAGTGGCGACGCCGGCGCGGCGGCTATGCGTCGGCCTAACCAGCCGCCCCCGAGCCGCGAAACCAGCGGCGGCGGCAACCACCGCCAGCAGCAAGGCAGGAAGCCCCTCGGGAAAACGGGGAACCATCCGCCCCCGCGCGGCGTCGGATGCCAGCCACGCCACCACCACCAGCACGACCGCACCGCCCACCACGTCCATCGTGGCGCTGCAGGAGGCGCTGGGTGTCCCACGGCTACCCGACCTGGTGGTCGGAATCGGAAATTCCCCTCCAGCCACCGCCCAGCCGCCGCCCCCGGAAGAAGTCCCGACCGGCGAGTAACGACGGACTCCGGGTGCGTCCAGCCACCTCGACGGTGGAACCAACGTTCTGGCCGGACCCGCCGATATACCGACCGGAGGAGCTGCCCCGGGAAGCACCGCCCCCGGAGAAGCCGCGGTCGGTACCACAGCATCGGGCACCCGCCCTGGCCAAACCCCCGATGGTGGCTATCGGCCGGAGGACCAGGCCAACCCCTACCGGCACCAGACAAACAGACTTGCCCCTGCCCCCCCCCCACTCCCGTACGCCAGCCGCGGCACCGAAGGGACCAGCCATGACGCCGCCCGTGCCCGCTACCAGGGCACCCAGGGAGGAAAACCCGCTCCGACGGCCGCATCAACCGCCGACGCCCCCGCCGCAGCAACCCCTACCTCACACGCGGCCGATCGAGGTACTTCGGGCGGCTACCCCCCCCCCCCTGGACCCGAGACGGCGGCCCCCAGGCCCGCTGGACCTCCCCGTCCCCAGCTGGAAGGACGTCGAGGCAATCGCGATGGTACCACGGCCGCCCTCAAACCACCACCCGACCGGCCACCCCCAGGCCCCATTCCGCCCCAACCCGGCGCTGTGGCCGCTCGTCGAGGTGCGCCGGCCCACCAGGCTACCCCCGCCCACCCCGCTGGAAGGACAGACACCGACGCCTGCGGCACCCCGTCCAGCGGCGAAGAGCGGCCGCCCGCGGCCGCGTCGGAGCGCGCCCGAAGTCCCCGAGGTGGAGACGCCCGGCAACGACGGACATCCCGTCACCCCGTGGCGGCCGGCACCGGGGGCGCCCCCGCCCCTACGTCACGACGGGCAGCACGAAGGGCCAGTCCACTGGTACGCGTTGCCCGACGGACGACGGGTGGAGGTGCCGGCAAGGTTCGTCAAAGCCCGAAAATTTATGACCGGCCACGGGGCGGACCGATGGGTCCTCCACTTTGAGGCCGACGGACGCCTCCGCCGGTGTCGACGGAGGGAATAGACCCGCGCTCCGATAGTTGTAAGACCATTAGATGTAAGGTTATTTGTAAGATTAGTCGTAAGACCGCGCTCCGATAGTTGTAAGACCGCGCTCCGATTAGTTGTAAGACCGCGCTCCGATAGTTGTAAGACCGCGCTCCGATTAGTTGTAAGACCGCGCTCCGATAGTTGTAAGACCGCGCTCCGATTAGTTATAAGACCGCGCTCCGATTAGTTGTAAGACCGCGCTCCGATTAGTTGTAAGACCGCGTTCCACTAGTCGTAA
The DNA here is from genome assembly GCA_913789915.3 of Sphecodes monilicornis. Classification (NCBI taxonomy): domain Eukaryota; kingdom Metazoa; phylum Arthropoda; class Insecta; order Hymenoptera; family Halictidae; genus Sphecodes; species Sphecodes monilicornis. The sequence continues at coordinate 1,322,609 of OU565289.1, forward strand.
GGCTAGTCGTAAGGATGTTAAATCAGCATACCAAAGTACAACAACAATTCTTGTAAATACATTCTCACATAGTAAAAAGAAAACCGTGTTAGCTGCCGCTCGTCCGCCACCCCGGAGAAGGAGGGGGGTGTAACAGACCTGTTTCGCGGTCTGTTACGAATCCGCCGAACGTCGCCGGAATATCCGAGCCGCGGTACCGGCTCGCCGCGCCGAAGTCCACCGAACCCCGACGAAATAAACCGAGCCGCGGTACCGGCTCGCCGCGCCGAAATCCGCCGATCACCCACCGCACCGCACCGCGTTCGCCACGAAACCGCGGCGACGCGTTGCCATGGTGATCGGTGGAACACCGCGTCGCACCGCTCCCCGTACCGCCAAGCATCGGCTATATAAGCCGATGCAAGCGCGGCCGAAAGGTTAGTTAGCTCCAGGACACCGACACGTTTACCTAAATCTAGAAGCACCGCGAATAGCTAGTCCAGTAGGCCGTTTACCCAGAGATTCACCGCAGAAGCCAAGGAGCCGTAAGTAATTTCAACACGAATATTTCCTCCTAGTCCACCTCCGCTCCCGACGGCGTAGCTGAGCTGCCCCGTCTCCTTCCGATCCGTCCTGCTAGCGGAGCTGGTAAGGACGCACGCGGAGCGTGCACCACCCTGCTAGCGGAGCTAGAAGGAAGATACGCGGAGCGTATACCGCCCTGCTAGCGGAGCTAGTAAGAAGGTACGCGGAGCGTACGTCGCCCTGCTGGCTGAGCCAGTAAGAAGACAGGCGGAGCCTGTACCCGGATCCATGTAGCGGAGCTACGTGGAACACCGTTAACTGCCGTGGGAGGCCCCGTAACTGGCATCTTCGCCGACCTCGGGGACCGCAAGACCCGACCCGCGGCAGGGGATCGTGGCTTCGGCCACGATCAACCGCACGTCCTGACACCGCCGAGCACCAGGTCCGCGAAACCGACCGCGCCGCGCACCAGACATCGAGAACCGCGAACAACCGCGAGCGGCAGCTATCCCGGCGATAACCGTTAAAAACACCGCCTCGTTATTTCACTAACCTCTCCGATTCCCGACCATTCTCCTCGCCGGACGAACCCTGGTCCGACGAGCGTTTTCAGCACGGGGAGAACCGCCGCGAGTCCCCGCGAACTCCACCAGAAAACCGGAAACGTTACAGTACAATCTACAAGAAACGATCAAATTCAATCGTTCTTATCGAGATCCGTAGTAGAAAGCAGAAACGTAATTTTTATTACTTATTTTTCCGATAATACCACTTCTAATGCTCGACAGCACTGTCTGCAATTATTAAATGCAATTATTTTGATCAGAGAAATATTACATATATGATGGTAAAAGTCTCCTAAAAGATTAACTAAAAATGAAAAAGTGTCATCATTGCATTACCGTTGCCTCACCGATGTTATGTACCTGACCTGTACATAATGACCATACACCTGTATATGATCCGAATTATATCGTGTTTGGTATCATTTTAATCAGAACAATGCCACAAATCTATTAGCAAAAGTCTCATAAAAAAATAAGTAATAATAAAAAAGCTATTCCTTGGTAATACATTGTGAGGGCGTGCGAGCCTTTGAACTGTGCCGCTGACTGCGACTCTCCGCGTCTCTTTCTTTTCCATACGCTATCCTTCCTCGCGCCCGAAACTTTAATTGTCTATTACACAAGTAAATATCATCGGAATTATATCACATTTAGTATGATTTTTATTAGAAAAATGCCACAAATATGGTCATCGAAGTTCCATAAAAAAATAATTAAAAATAAAGAAGTTGGAAATTCTCTCTCGAGCTCGGTTATCCTTCTCTACGTTCGGCAAACCTCAGATAATGATATTCCTCGCGTATAAACTAGGACTGTTACTTTTCCGAAGCTTCGACTCTTCGAAGCTTCGAAGGATTCGAAGGAACGAAGGGAACTTCGAAGGTGATGAAAATCGAAGTTTCGGACCGTCGAACCTTCGAACCTTTGATTCGTTTCCAGTTAACGGATAAAAGAAATAAATTTTCATAATTTGTTTCTATATTCGCCATCTGAATTATTTCAATAATTTATTGTTTAGATAATATATTTATAATTTGAATTATCTTTTCGATAGCACATTGTTAAAATAATTGTTTAAATAAATAAATTTTATAATTTGTTCCTATGTTCATTATTTGAATTATTTCAATTATTTATTGTTAAAATAATGGTTTAAAAGAATAAATTTTCATATTTTGTTTCTATATACATTATGTGAATTATTTCAATAATTCATTGTTAAAATAATTATTTAAAGAATGTACAAGTATTTACATAACGAATATAGAAACACATTTCTATAGATTATAAAAACTGTAGATTATAAATTTTTATACTCTATAGAAACGTGTTCCTATATTAAATATGTAAATACGTGTACATTGTCTAAACAATTATTTGAACAATAAATTATCGAAATAATTCAAATAATGAACATAGAAACAAATTGTAAAAATTTATTTATTTAATCAATTATTTTAACAATAAATAATTGAAATAACAATTCAAATAATGAATATAGAAACAAATTATAAAATTTATTTATTTAAACAATTATTTTAACAATGTGCTATCGAAAGAAAAATTCAAATTATTATACTACAAACGTCCCTGCGCAGATCCGTGTGGTGGACCATTATCGATGAAATACTGTACATGGTAAAGTTGTGTGGCTTCGTGTAAGAATTGCAGATGTGAAGACAGATTTCAAATATCACCTGTTGTTGCAAGAATACATTAAATATCATTCATTATTCACACGTTATTGTAATTTTTCAAGCATTTCCAGTGCTCTGACAAAAAATGTTTCTGATAAAAATTACTCGGTAGTCACTCTTCTATAAATTTCAATATAAAAAATGAAATGTAAAACGCCCCGCCCCAGAATTACGACCAGCCTAGGCGTCACGTTGACGCACCAGACCCCGGAAGGCGAAGCTCGAAACAAGGTGGAAGCCGAAGGACTCGGGAGGGCAGAATACTTTGACATTGCTTGCGAAAGCATCGACGAACTCCGAGCGAAATTATTTGTATTGATACGCACTTTTACGGTAGTTTTGGACACGTACGATCTGAGTTCTAAGACATCTGCATGCCTTACATAAAACAATTTTTTTTATTCGATAAAATTGTAAGGTCTCCTTGATTTTCTAATCGTCACTATATATTTTTTACTTAATAATGTTATTGCTGACGTCTGGCTGAATTCAACGACTACAATAGTTGTGAACAGCTAATTCCATTGTGCGACGCGCGACGCGGCGAAAATCGAGCAGTCGAACGCGAAGGCTTAAAAGTAGGACTCTCTGCGTCTCTTTCTTTCCTATACGCTGTCCTTCCTTGCACCCGAACCTTTCGCCGTTCATTACACGAGTAAATATCATCGGAATTACATCATATTACGTATCATTTTCATCAGAAAAATGCTACTAGTATGTTTGTGAAAATCCGATAAAAAAATAATGAAAAATAAAGAAGTTTTGTTGTTTGATTAGTAGTGGTCTCACACCGATATACCCGCCTCGTATTGTGTTACACTCCTCGGCGACCGAGGCCCTCGAGCTTTACTCCGTCCTTTTCTCCTTTCGGCATGGGATCGCGGAACAGTCTCTCTTGAATGCTGAATGTCTTATTTTATATCTAATCTAATCTTATTTTATTTGTCAAAATTTAACTTCCTATTTAAAATATTTTTTTATAATTAAATTTGGAATATTTTCTCTTTAAAGGACCTACCTAGAGCAGTCCCGTTTTAATGGTTTTCGGCCAATCACCCGTATTTAATTGCATGCAAAAATATTGAAAAAATCTGACGAATTGCGATTATCGACATATGTATATATTTAAGAATTTTTGCCGATTTTTCGGTTGAAAATCTTATTTACGAAAAAGGAAAACATAAGAATTCGAAAATTTCAGGTTTCTTTGGAAATTGAAAAAGGACATCGAACAAATTTTTACGGTAGCAACATATCTAGAAAGAACTTCGATTTATGAGAGTGCACAGTTTATTCGATCCCTGCTCTGGTTATTGGGCGATACATTGTAACGCGTGTGCCAATCTTTGACTGCTCGGTCTTCGGTATAGCATTCGAACGCGGCTCAGAAAATTATTCGAAGTCGAATAAAACGTCGAATAAAGGTACAGATGAAAATGATAACTTTATTCACCGCTAACGATGAATAAAAAAATTATCTTTATTCGCCGAATAAATTTTCATCGAATAAAACTTTATTCGACGCGTGTCGAATACAGATAACCATAATCATTTCTTTTGTCGGGTGACAAATAATGTTTTTATTTTTTAATCGCTGTTTGCATCGATGCTCCTACAATTGTATTATATGTATTATATTAATTTATCCTCGCGAGTCTCTCTCGAACTCTATATTATTCGATATAGTATGTCAAATAAACGTTAATCTGTTTTTCAACATATGTACGTTTCCAGAGATCGATTCTTAGAACAATTATTACTAAAAAGTGTAAGGAAATAATGCTTGTTTATGAAATATTTTTAAATTACAAAATGAGGTATTTCGTATGAAATCAGAAATAGGAATTATTGAATATTGATTTTCCTAAATATGCTTTCATACTTTCTTACGTACAAAATTTCTAGGATTTTTTTGTCTTTGATATTAATTTTACTTTTAGTATTTTAAGCCTTAAAAGCCAACACCAAAATGTTTGTTCGAGAATGTAACATCTGATCTCATTGCTGTCTGCCGTCTCACCGTCTCAAGAATCTCCTCAGAGGCCTTCTGCACCGACGAAATATCGTCGGTGGCCTTCTGTTTCTTACTCCAGCCAAAATATATCCTAGAGGGCGTAAGAGAACGCTTGAATTATTCGGGCTACACGAACTCCCGTAAGGCTGGCTGTCTTTAACAGTATCTCGTCGGTGGTAGTAGGCTTAAGTCTGTGTAGGTAGTCACGTGACTTTACAAGTCGCGGAGGTCGGTATCTGCCGTACAGTTTCCTTTACAGAAATGGTATTATCAGGTATTATCTACAAACGTGTAGCTGATTGATGAATACGAGATGGAGCTTCCGTCGCATTCTATTTAGAATCAGAAAGAGAACTCGATTGTCGTTGCAACACAAGAAGTATGTGACGAGGGAGCTAGATTTTACTGCGTTGTCAGCGTTTAAAAGAGCAATGTTGCCGCATCGCATTCGTACAAACACCGTTGACGCTTGCATCGAAAGCGTTCGAACTGGTTCGAGCGGTTTCTTCTCCTCCTTTCGGATCTGTCGAAATTGAGAGACTTACTACTTCGTAATTTAAAATATGGAATTTTCAATTGTAAATAAGTGTATTAAACGATCATTTGAATATTCGTTGACTTGTTTAAAAATCTTCTGAATTTTTTAAACTTTTTTAAAAAAGTATAGATTTACAAATTATGTTTTGTATACATATATTGTTAACATATGTTAACATATCAGTATAATTGATTTGAATTTTAATACGAAGAGTATTATTTTCCGACGTGGAAATGAAAGGTATAAACAATCATGGCATGACAATTGTTTCATTGTAGACAACAAACATAAAAAACCTGACCGCAAAGATTTAAAAAATAATCATTATTATAAAAAAACAAAAGCCCGACTCCGAAAAGAACTAAAAAGATAAGAAACAAAAAACTAATTGATTGAATAAAATATTGATAATAAATAAAATAAAAAGTAAAATATAAATATAGAATATAAATTATTAATAATTCTTTTCGCAGTCAGATTTTTTGTTTTATTAATAATATTTTTTATTTCTATTTCTTTAGCATATGTCGTGGTCAGATTTTTTTATTTGTTTTGTTTGCAACGAGCGTAAATTGCCTCATCTCGACACAGAGTTGCACATTATTTACATAAAAAATTATTTAAATAACGATTCGAATAAAAGATACTTTATCTTTATTCGTTATTCGAAAGTTCGAATAAAAAAATATCATTATTCGACGAGTATCGAATAAATAACTTTATTCGACGAGAATTTATCCGACGAGAATTTATCCGACGAATAAAGATAATTTTGTATTCAAAGCCGTTTTATTCGATATTCGAATAATTGTTTCGTCTATTAGCTGTATCTTTTATTTGAAGATCGAATAAATTTTGGAATAACTTTTGTCTGACGAGCGCAGAACTTCAAAGCCCCAGCGAGTGACAAACGGCCTACAATATAGCCATAAAATATGGTTCATACTTTGTATAGGAGATCCACAGTCACATTTCGAGTTTTCTATTATACCTTTTCTAACTAATGATTCTTTAGTATTATAATGATTTGATCTTAATCTGCAGACTCTTATAATTAAATCTCTTGGTAGTCCTCTTTGATGAAACCATGGTTTCTTTCTTGTTTCATAGTATCTTTCATAATATAAAATACCTTTGGTCATAAATTGATGCTTAAGATTATCTTGAAATTCTTTCCACATTTGTTCACTATATATCTGTTTGAAATCTGTATAAGGTAATTTAATTTGTTCATTATATTCGGTTGTTGTCGCTGTTTTTACTAAGCGGTCTACAACTTCATTTCCTCCAATACCTTGATGTGAAGGAATCCACATAAATTCTACTTTACAGTCGTATGTACATTTCTCCTTAAACTGTTTAAGTTTTTTCTTACATTCTAAAATATAATTATTTGTTTTAACATTAACATTTGTACTTATTAAACTTTGTGTGACACTAAGAGAGTCTGTAACTATAATGTAAGATTTATTGGTATCATCCAAGCACAAATCCAGTGCCATTGTAATGGCATAACATTCTGCTGTAAAGACAGAAGCTGCCTTATGCATGCTAGTCATCATATTAGGGCAGTAAATAGCTGCTCCTGTGGATATTTCATTTGTGCATTTCGAGCCATCTGTGTATATACAGATAGTGTTCCTAGTATTCTTATTATATACAGATAGTGTTCCTAAGTATTATTTGCATAAAAAGGATGCTCTATCCTGTATGAATGGTATACATGCCTCTGATAAAACTACATTTGATGGTGTACTTGTACGTAGTCCTAATGCCATCTTTATAGCCGTTGTTTGAATGGATTCAATTTTATTTGTTTGATGATCTCCTTCTGGATAGTAGATGAAAGAGGCATAATCTATCCTGGATCTTACATATGCTTTATATATTATTAGCAGCGTTTCTGGGTCAGCTCCCCACCAGACTCCTCTAAGAAACTTTATAATGTTCAAAGCTTTTAGACATTGCTTCGTCATGTTATCTATGTGACTAACAAATGTTAAATTACTGTCTAATATCAAACCTAAAAATTTTACTTGTCCTGTATTATACTTAATATCTTGTTCCACTCTTATGGGTATAGTGTTCGGCCTTGGGTTTCTATTATTGAAGATTACTATTTCAGTCTTCTTTGAGGATAAATCTAGACCTATTTGCTTTAAATTAAAGTGAACTATTCCTATTGCTTGTTCTATTTTTTCTCTGGCTTTATCTAAGGAACTATCTTTAACATATATAGCTATGTCATCTGCATATTGTGATATATGGATATCCTTTGCTAGACCTTTAAAAATTTCAGATACATATATATTATACAACCATGGACTTAGTACTCCCCCTTGTGGTACGCCTTTATAGATTTTTCTGGTGTAGTTGCCATTTACAATATTTACAGATCTACAATGCATCCAATTTGCTATAAAGCTAAGTGTTCTTATCGGAACTGTCGAGTCAGCCAGTTTATTCAGTAGAATGTTACATTGAACATTATCAAAGGCTGCACTTACATCTAAGAAGGCTCCTACGGTGTATTGCTTATTTATAAAACCTGTTTTAATATATGTTGTCAGATTGATAAGATTGTCGATGCAGGACCTCCGTTTCCTAAATCCGGATTGAGAAGGTGGTATAATTTCTTGTTGCTCAGACCACCATTGAAGTCTATTATTCAGCATTCTTTCAAGCAGCTTACACATACATGAGGATAGTGTTATAGGTCTGTAGCTAATACCATCTTGTTTCCTAATAAGTGTGATCTGGCATTTTTTCCATTCTTCTGGTATAGTTTGAGAAGTATAAATTTCATTGAATATGTCCAAAAGTAATAGCTTGCATCTTATTGGCATTTTGTTAATCATTTTATAGTCTATACCGTCCGGTCCTGGAGATGAGTGCTGGTTTGTTTTTTCAATTGCATAGTTAAATTCCACAAAATTGAAAATGTCATTCAGGAATTCATTTTCTTGTACCTTAAGCTCTAGCTCAGGTTTGTTTTCCACCCATGGTAGGCAAATTTTATCTATAGCTTTCTCTATTTCTTTCTTATTGTTTTCTTCCGTTATATGGTTTGTATTTTTTACATTTATCCACTTGGATTTTAGGATTTTTATTTTGTTCCAAAAGTATGTAGGTGAAATTCTATGGTTTAAGTTGGAGGCAAAAGCCTGAATCCTTCTTTTTTCTTTTTTCTTAAGACCTTTTTGCTTGTTGCTACCTGTTTTTTGTATTGTACCCAGTTCTCATAATTGGAGTTACTTCTCCACTTCTTAAATGCTGCTTTTCGCAATCTTATTACTCTATTGCATTCGTCATCCCACCAAGATACAGGATTTCTGGGTATGTGAATAGGCATATCTTGCTTTTTGGGCGTACTTCTTTTAATACTGTATCTTATTTTTTCTATAAATATCTTGTATTTATCTAGAGTGGTTAAATTGGAAGAAAATGCCAATGCCTCATAGCTATTATCCATCAGATCATGATACATGTTCCAGTTTGTTTTTTTGGAAGATAAACGGTTGTTTTTTTCCTGTATATATATTTCTCTATGGAAATAGCTGTAAGAAGAGGAAAGTGATCTGATCCTAAAGGATTATCATATTGTGTGACTTCTGTAACACTTGTTAAATTTCCTGGTGTTATGATTAGATCTAAGTTGCTGAATGTACTATTTCTTGAATTTAAATATGAGTTTGTATTTGTATTAAGGATGTCCAGATTAGCATTTTGAATTACATTTTGGAGTTTTATGCCATTGCTATCAGAGTAGTCACAATTCCACGATAAGTGATGAGCATTAAAATCTCCAACAATAATATACCTTCCATATTTGTTTTTAACTTTGTCTATAAATTCCTCCCACTCTTTTGTGTTCAATGCTTGTCCTGGTTTTCTATAGCATGCAATGATTGATAGAGGTTCCTTTAAGTTGTTAATTTGTATGCTACACAGTTCTGTGTTTGTATCTCTAATATTTAAATCTTCTATATTTGTGAAGGTAAGGTATTTTGCTATAAATATTATAATACCTCCACCTATTTTACTCATTCTATCCTTTCTAACTTGATTGAAGCCTGATAGTTCAAATGTATCTTGTTTTTTAAGCCATGTTTCTGTACAGACAATGATGTCTGCTATGTGACTTAATTCTTCTATATCTGATTTTTTGTTTTTGATACTTCTGCAATTCCAAGTTATTATTTTGACTGAGTGCGTGTCTATGTTATTTGTCTTCTTATTCATTAAGTGTAATATAGTATTATATGATTAAATTCTTCTACTAACTTTACTTTGCAATTGAATGTTTCGACCAGAAGTGATGTATTTTTCTTTTGTATCTAAGTCCATTTCCTCCTTAAACTTAGTATTATTGAATACGTCTGTTTTAGTGTAGTTATGCTGTGAGGGAATGATTTGAAAGCTCGTTGATGGTTCTGGTTCTATTTGTTCATATATCTCTATTTATTTTCATGTTGTTTTAATGCAATTCCAAATTTCTTTCTATTAATTTCAAGTTGATTATTTTGAAAAATGATATCTTCTACTATTTTGAGGGTCTTTATATTTTCTTTATCTGTGTTACTTCTATGTGTATTTATTTTTCCTTGAGTTGACATTTTTCTTTCTTTGTTAAATCGATTGATACCACTGTATGTTTTGATACTGTTTTTCCATAGGTTTGTTTTTTCTTTAAGAGGAGACTGTGAGCCGCCTATTCTTTTCATTTCATATTCTTTTTCCGCACTTATTTTTTTAAGTTTAGGAAAATGTTCTTTTGTGACTGCAATCTCTAGAGGTTTACTATTTTCTTCTTTCCTTATGTTGTATTTTTTTTTAATATCCTGTATCGCCTGATATAGGCTAATATTATTGTGGGATTTATACCTTTCAATCTCTTTTTGGTATTGATATTCTTTACACTCTGAACTGAATGTTTTATGTTGTTCGTTACAGTGGACACATATATTGGTTGCATCCAGTGAGCAGGATGAGGTTTCGTGTCCGTCTCCACAATTCCTACACTTTGCTGGGTTTTTGCACCAGCGTTTCTTATGTCCATATGATATGCAGTTGAAGCACATTTTAATAGGTTCTATATAAACCTCTACTTTCATTTTATAGAGTCCAAATAATTCTATATAATCTGGGAGTACGTCGCCTTCAAATATTAATAAAACATTCTCACTAGGAATCCATTGCACTTCTTGGTTTTCCTTATTGTATATTTTCCTATCTAGCCTCATAGCATGCAGAACTTTGCACGGAGATTTGGAATATCTTAAAATTTTTACGGTATCATATTCTACAGGGAATCCTTTAATGATTCCTTTCCTTTCAGTTTTGTACTTTGGCACATACCCTATTAATCCTGTAGCATTCATATTATTTTTGATGACGAAAGTATTTGCTTCGTCTTTATTTTTAAACGAAATCTCTGCCTTATTAAAACCCCTTTCGTTAAGGTCAAATGCTGCTTTTGTCTGTTTTGCAACTTTTCTAGAAATTTCTATTAAATTGTTTCTTTTACGGTCTTTGACATTTGTTGGATCAAGTTTTACCTCTAATATTGCAGGTCCCTTGATGCGATGGAAAAAGGGAGTTGAAAGGTAAACGGAGAGGCAGAGTGTAGGAGATTGAATTCGGTGAACAGAGATAACTGGTAAAAGTAGAAAATAGAAAAAGATATGAAGTATGAGAGGATGGTGACAAGGTTGGTGATAGGGTGAAATGAGGCACAAAACGTGAAGCGCACGAGTTGTGTGAGATGAAATATTGACGTGAAGCACACGTGGATAAGCGAGAGTTAATAACCGAAGCGAAGCGCACAACGGTAAAAACGTAAAAGGAGTATCAGCGATACGATAGTCAGAGAGTGACGAGAGCGAGCGCGGTTTCGGCGCGCCTATTTATACTTGTCCGGGACCATCGGTTAGGAAGGATTGAGGAGTGGGATTTTTGAAATTGCAAGGATCCGCCAGCACCTAACGTTCGTTGGCAATCGGGGCATTGCCCTAACGACCGGTGCGGCGAGGGAGACAATGGAAAATAGGCGTTGGATTTAAAATATGGAATATCGGAAGGATGGCCCACGAGACAAGTACAGCGGGAAACGTAAACAGCCGGCGCCGAAGACGTTTACAATCGCGGTCGTTCACCGCGGTGCAATTGTCGAGCTCGTCAGCTGAGCTCGGCGAGGTAGGCAAAACCTACCGAAACACGAAGTTCTTATGTATAGACTGTCGATGGCTCGAGCGAGAGCTATACATAAGAACTCGTTGCGTTAAGACGAAAGAAAACGGCTCGCTCGAAATAGCTCACGACGGAAAGAACATTCGAGAGGTTTGAAATCTCGAACAGGCTTATTCATTTCTTTATCTTCCTTTTTTTCTTTGTCTGTGTCCATTTCCGTATTGCCTAGTGTTAATCGTTTAAAGACTTTGTGAGCGTCCTCTTTGTCTCCCTCATCTGTTTTTCTTTTCAGAGAGGAATCGTTACAGATTCCTCTCTCTTTTGCGTCCATGTTTTCACTCTATGTACATGTTCCGCATTCTTCTAGAAATCTTATATTTATCTGTAAAATAACTCACTTTTTTCGACTACCAAAAGAAAAAAAAACCCACTATCTTAGGTCCACGCCCGGTTTTTTCGACCGACTCTGTCGACTCTGTAGAAAATGTCCTAGTACGATAGCGAACTCTATCGAAATGGAACGGTCAGGTGGTGAACTACATGAGGTTGCAACACATAAAGTGTGTGTCTGAGGAGGCTCGATTTTACAGCGTTGTCAGCTTTAAAACTGCAATGCTGCCGCATTGTATTCGGACTCAAAGACTTTGATTTTTCTGAGAAGTTAGAACAATTAATTGATTATGTGATTCGGGGACAAAATTTGGAGAAAATTGTAACTGGTCGGAATTCAAAAGAAAATTTTAAAAGTCGTATTTTACTACATTTCTATGTGGCCTACATAGAAAATTTTAAAACATACGCTTTGTAGATCTGTGTAAATTATATACATATTCCGAAAATGTCATGAAAATCGGTTCATGCGAAAAAAAACGACACGCATTGAACGATGTAAGAATCCGTAGATTTATTACAGTTAGAGACCGAAAATCGCAAGAAACTGTAATTTTTACCATCTTTAAATGTTTGTAGCTTCATTACAACGTTGACCAATTTTGATGAAATTTGCTGAATAATTACGTACCTATTATCGACACAGACCTACAAAACGTATTTTTTAAGTATTCAATATAGGCCCACGTAAGATGAGTTGTAAAATACGGTTTTAAAGATTCTCTCGGCAATTCCGATCAATTTGCAATTTTTTCAAAAAATATCTTTCGCACGTCATGTAGTAAACTGATTGTTCCAATCGTAGAGGCAGATATTAAAACAGTTATCGTCTTTGTAAGTGTGTCCGAATATTTATTAGAGTCGCCGTATGTAAGGGTAGCTAACCTATTCCCCACTTACATACACTTAAACATACAGACATATACAAAATATGTACAATGAATTAATAAATAGAACATGCAACACATAAGACAAACAACACAAACATGCAAACACAGGCATATAACAATTTACACAACCAATACAATTTTGTATTATAACCACAAACGATCCAGAAGTTGAAGGCGTGTGAAATCTTGAACTTTGCTGTCGTGGGGTTCGGTCTGCAACGAGCAAAGTATCTGAAACATACTTAATTTTGGATAAACACATGAAAAAAAAAGAAAAAAAAGGTTCATACATATGCAAAATGGTTGTCCACTCGATATGTGTATTTCAAACAAACGCGTGCGAGTGGACTATTCTTGTGCAACTCTACACTACGAAATGTACATTGAACATCTAAAAAACAACGTGTGCAATGTACTATCCGTCGTGACGTTAATTAATATTTCATTCAAAACTGCAAATTCCCGTGTGCACTTTCGTCTTTTTCTTACGCAACTCTAAATGGAAACGCGATGGCAGCAGTTTCAATTTATGGGGAGGGAATCAAACCCAATATCGTTCTTTCGTAACGCTAATATACAAAATAAGTAATAAAATATCTCGCTAGAAACGCGAGCAGCAGTGCATTATTTGTCACGACGCTAATTTATTTAATTCGATATGGAAAACTCCCGTGCACTTTAATTTCTTCAGACTACGCAACTCTAAGGGCAAACAACGGCTGCGAGTATTTAGGAGTAGGAGCAGGATCAGGGACAGTCGTTTCTGGGTGCAGTGCGGGCGGCATTACGTGTTTCGCAACTCTAACACAAAGCTCCTATATGTTTTAAATATTTTCGTAGATTCGTTAAAGAAAAACAAAAGCATTGCCGACCATTGTACATCGGTATAAATACGATTGGCGCACGCCTCTAGACAAGCATCGCATCGCGTGTAGACGCATGTTGGAGATTTTCTGCGTTAAACGGATCGGACTTGCGAATTCTCATCGTAACACGCGACTGGGGGGACTATAATTCGCGGTCCCTGCTATTATTACAAATTCGAACACTGCAAAATCAGTTTTACGTGGCGCAATGAACACTAAAGTCCATCGATAAAGCTACGCGCGGCGCACTATCAGCGTAAAGATACCCCATCTTCTACCTTACGGGTCGACAAGGCGTTCGATACGCTGAACATACACATCGTGTATGTCTCACTAACGCGGGCGAACCACCACGTTGAACCATCAATTGGCCAAGGTGCACGTCGCTACGTTCAGATGAAGCCACAGCGTTACTCCGCCATTGCAAGTCACTCCAATGTCCACGGCTCCATCGCATTAGATGCTAATACGATGGTTACCGTGGTATTTTCGTGCGTACCGCCGCAGGTGATATCACTTAGTATGCCTTTTTTGTGTACGGTATTTTCATACGACAACGGAGACACTTGTTCAATTGCTGGAACGGCAAACGAGTCGTATGTTAGGGCACACCGCGGGGAATTGAACGTAGCCACGTGCGCGTGGTTTTGCGCTAACTGCCGTGGCAGCCAGGCCCGAGAACGTGCCAATACTTTTCTGCTCTACACGTAGTGGTCCGGTGGGCGTATGCTCCACGTTTTGGCCGGTGCCAAAAACTTTAAATCAAGAATCTAATTCTAAGCAACATCCATTCTAAATGGATTAAATCTAAATATCCAAATATCTATAGAATTCAATGTCCGTATGCGCCTTGCGGTATTGGTTCTGCAATGTTAATTTTCTACTACTGAAACGCGGTCGCGACTCTTATAATTAAATCGCACCTTTTAGGTGTGTTCTCCAATATTTGTGTAGACGCGATGCGATGCAACGAGTGTCTAGATGCGTGAGTCAATCGGAATTGTATCAATATTAAACAAATTTAGGTCTGCATTAATTTGTAACGCTATCTTGACCCATTGTGGTTCTCGCACAACTCTAATAAAAATCGCGAATGCCTACACCGCACCGGGCAGCCGTTGCAACTGGAGCATGGGCGCCTGAAATGTCGAAACATTCAAATGCAAACGCGATCTTATGGATGCGCAACGCTAAATCGACAAATCAGAATTCAAAAGGCAATTTAAATGAAACATTTTGTTCGGGCGAAACCGCGGCTACACCCGATGATACCGGGGGCAACGGCCGGGCGACCGCGAGGACCGCGCCGGTCCCAAAACAAACTCGCGAGCGACCGCCAAGCGCCCGCCTGAAAACCGTTGGACGTTTAAAACCGCGTTCCGCACCGCCAAAACGCTCGGAAACCCGCGCCCCGCGACCCCCTTCCCACCGACGGGAAGGAGGTGTTATAAGACACAGCGCACCGACGCGCCGGTTAGAAATAAGCAAGCAAGCGACTGTCATTGAAAGCGAAAAGAGAAACGGCAATTTCGGTATCACGAAAGGTCCCCGCGAGCCGAGAATCGCGAATCCAAACTACGCCCTGCGTATCGCGTGTACATTCTGTAACAAAGTGTCCGTCCCAGTATTAAAAGCTGTGCCGTTTAAAGAAAGTGTTGTTTCTCGTAATCGTCCCTTCGTCCCTGCCGGCAAAATTTAATCCGGAAACCCCGGAACATTTGGTCCTTCGAGCCGGACCACGAAGACGGTCGAGAAAGGGGAACCCCGTTTCCGGCACGTCGATCACGCAGTGGATCGACGCCGACTCAAGTCAAGAGCATTGCGAGGCCCTGCCCTCAATCTAGAACGATCACGCAGTCGATCGCTTGCTGCAACAACCGCCGGTCAGCACCAAGGCAGACAACCAACCGGAGATGGAGACGCTGCTCAAGGAACAGGAGCTGGTCATCCGAGGACTGGCCCGGATCCTCCCTAACTACAAGAAGTTAGGGAAGGCCAACTTCTCCAGAGCCACCGCGGAGGAGACACTGCGCCGCCTGCGAGCCGATTGGGACCGCTGCCAGCACGTCCACCTGCGACTGGAGCTGGAGGCCACCGAGCAGGATCGACAGCGGGCCTATTTCAAGGAAGACTACTACGACCGAGCCGAAGCAGAGTTCGAGCAGGCGAGTGATTTCTTCTGCAACCTAGTCGCGTCCCTCCCTGCACCTTCGGCCGGTACGTCGAGCGCGTCCGCCCCCTCGACCGGGTCGTGCCTCGCGAAATTGCCGCGAATCCCGCTGCCGAAGTTCGACGGCTGTTATACGGACTGGCCGAGCTTTTGCGACCAGTTCGAGTCGCTCGTGGTCAACAACGACACGTTGGACCCGGTCCAGCGCCTCCACTATCTAAAGGGGGCGCTGAAAGGGCCAGCCGCTTCCACGGTCGCGCATTTCCCCGTGACAGTCGCGAACTTCGGCGCGGCGTGGAAGGCCCTTCGGGAACGGTACGACAACAAGCGTATCGTTGTCGGCGCCCTCGTAACAAAAATCTTGTCGATATCGCCACTGACGGATGAAAGGGGCTTCGGACTTGCGGCCCTCCGCGATCGAATAAACGAGTCCCTAGCCCAATTAGATAATTTAAAGCGCCCGATCGACCAGTGGGACGACCTGCTGGTGCCGCTGACGGTGCAGAAATTAGATCGTCGAACTCGCGAAAAGTGGGAGGAATCCCTCGGCGCGCGCAACGACCCCACCTCCTACAAGGAACTCGACGAGTTCCTCGCGTCGCGCGTCCGATCGCTCGAAGCGATCCAGACCACCATCGCGGCGCAACCTAGCGGAGCGGGACGCAACCCGCCGTCGAGACCCCCACCACCCGTGCGATCGCACGCGATCGCGGCCGCGAAAGACCGTTGGCCGAAATGCGGCGAGAAACACCTGCTGTTCCGTTGCCCAGCATTCAGGGGCATGATCGCGGCCCAGCGTCGCGAATTCACCGAAAAAAGCGGTTGCTGCTCGGATTCCCGGTGCGCACACTGCGGTCGCCCACATCACACGTTGCTGCACTCCACGGCAACCGCGATCGCGCCGATCGAGAGGACAGGGGACCGCGCGGCGAACCCCGACAACCGTCCCGCGAGCCCCGCCGCAGTCCATAACTGCGTGGCGCGAGAAGTTGAGCGTTCGGACCGTGCCGTTCTACTGGCCACCGCGATCGTTCGGGTCGAGACACGAGACGGAGGAGCACGAGCGGTCCGCGCCCTGCTCGATCAAGGGTCGGAGGCGACCTTCGTCTCCGAGGCCCTTGTTCAAGCTCTCCGGTTGCCCAAGCGGCCGGCCGCGATCACGGTGAAGGGTGCAGGAGACGCGCCGGTGGGACGCGTTAACTCGCGGGTACAGCTGACGTTACGACTGGGCGATCGACGAAGGGACACGTTCGCGATGACGGCCCTGGTACTCCGGAGAATAACCTTGTACGCCCCTCAAACCGCGACCGACCTTCTCGGGTACGCGCACCTCCGCGACTTGACGCTCGCGGACCCCGAACCGCAAAGCACCCTCCCCATCGATCTCCTGATCGGCGCAGATCATTACGGGGTACTCCTACGTCCCAGACTACGGCGAGGAGCCGAGGGCATCCCGATCGCGCAGGAGACCGCCTTCGGATGGGTCGTGTCAGGTCCCTCGAGCCCGTGATCGCGTCACGTCGGTGCCATTGCAACGTCCTTGCACTGCCGGACGGACGACGAGTTGAAGCAGCAACTGCAGCGTTTCTGGGAGCTGGAGGAAGCGATCCCTATCTGCACCCTCTCTCCCGCCGAAATAACGTGTGAGGAACATTTCCAAAAGCACGTCGCACGGCGGGCGGTACGTCGTCCGTCTCCCTACGCGCTCCGAGCACCCTCTCGACCTCGGCGCGTCCCGGTTTCGCGCCCTCTCCATGCTCCGGGGAGTCGAGCGGCGCCTCCGCCTCGACCGACCGTTGGAGACAGCGTATCGCGACTTCCTCGCGGAATACGAGTCATTGGACCACATGGAGGAGGCGCGGCACTGCGTCGACGGCCCGACCGCCGTGTACCTTCCGCACCACCCGGTGGTGAAGCGATCCGAGGACGGAACTCTGAAGGTTCGAGTGGTCTTCAACGCGTCCAGCCCCACCGCTAACGGGAAGTCCCTCAACGACCTCCTGCTGCCGGGCCCTAAATTGCAGCAGGACATTTTTACGGTGCTACTCCGGTGGCGAATACCTCGCATCGCTCTCAAGGCCGACATCGCCAAGATGTTTCGGCAAATTCGCGTGCACCCACCCGATGCAGATTTGCAGCGGATCTTATGGCGACGCGAACCGCATCTCGAACCCTCAGAGTTCCGTCTCACCACCGTGACTTACGGCACCGCCTGTGCCCCTTTCCTTGCCCAGCGGGTTTTGCAACAAGTCGCGGCGGACGAGGGAAGCGCGTTTCCCCGAGCACGCACCGTATTGGCCGAGAACCTTTATGTAGACGACGCTCTTTTGGGCGCGGACACCGTGCGCGAGGCGGTGGCATGTCGAGACGAGCTGGCGCAGCTCCTACGAAAAGGTGGGTTCGAACTCGGGAAATGGGCCGCCAACAGCCCCCTGGTGCTGGCGGAGCGCCCTGAGACGGCAGCGGTAGATCTGACGCGGGGCTCGGCCACCTCCCGCCCCGTCTTGGGGGTCGATTGGAGCCCCGAGTCAGACGCGTTCGGGTTTGCTATCGCCCCCGTCGGTGCACGGACGACCCGCTGGGCTGGGCGGTTCCAGTCATGGTCCAGGCCAAGATGCTGCTCCAAGAATTGTGGCTGAGGGGTACGGAATGGGACGAACCCTTGCCGGCCGAGCTACGACCGCACTGGGACAGCATCTTGAGCGACTTGCCACGACTTTGCGCGGCACGAATTCCGAGATGGTTCGGTGTGCGACAGACCCCGCGAGACAGTGACCGGTACGAGCTGCACGGGTTCGCGGACGCGTCAGCGCGCGCATACGGCGCCGTCGTGTACCTGGTCGCGCGAACGACCGTAGGCGATCCTGCAGGGAACCGGGTTACTCTCGTTGCTTCGCGGACAAAGGTAGCTCCCCTGAAAACCGTTAGCATTCCGCGGTTGGAATTGTGTGCGGCGGCCTCACTGGCCCAACTCCTCCGCTGAATCTACGACGAGACAGCGACGGAATATCTTGAGATGCACGCGTGGTCCGACTCGCAGGTGGTGCTCGCATGGTTGGCACGGACGCCCTCCACGTGGACGGTGTTCGTGGCGAACCGGGTAGGCCTCATCCACGAGGTGCTGCCGGGCACGCCGTGGCGACACGTCGGAACAGCTGAAAACCCCGCGGACTGCGCCTCCCGCAGCATGCTCGCCAGCGAGCTCCTCCACCACGACCTGTGGTGGAAGGGACCGACGTGGCTCTCGGGACCGCGGTCCGGCTGGCCGCAGCATCGGGATGAAACGCTCGAGCCCCCGAGCCTTGAGGTGCGCGCGTAAACCGCTCGCGTCGACGAAAAGGAGGAAGGCCCCCTGGCCCCCGTCCCACGCAGCGTCTCTACGTGGGCGAAGCTGCTGCGAGTTACCGCCGCCTGCTTCCGGTTCGTGACGGCCCTCCGACGACCACGAGTGCAACCGGAACTCGACGATCTTCCCACAAACACGCGTCGGGGGCGAAACTTTTGGCTGCGGTGGTTACAGTCCACCGCGTTCGAGACCGAGCGCGATCGCGTCGAGAAAGGGCAGTTCGTCGGGAAAACGTCTCCCCTACGACGCCTGGACACATTCCTCGATGAGGCTGGGCTACTTCGGGTAGGAGGAAGAATCGCGCGGTCGTCCCTCCCGTACGACGAGAAGCACCCCGTTCTTCTCCCCAAACACCCCTTAGTAGAGCTCCTGGTGGACAGTGTCCATCTCACTACCCTCCACGGCGGACCGCAGCTCACCTTGGGCGTACGTATTGGCCCCTCGGAGCCCGTGAGCTCGTTCGGAAAACGGTGTGGAAGTGCGTGACGTGCGCGCGACACCGCGCGACCCCCGCGTCCCAGATCATGGCCGCTCTCCCCGCGGCTAGAGTCAACCCGGCGCGCCCCTTCGCCCATGTCGGAGTCGATTACGCGGGCCCCCTCTGGACCCGCATGGGGAAGGGACGAGGGTACAAGGCCCAAAAATCGTACGTCGCGGTGTTCGTGTGCTTCGCGACTCGCGCGGTCCACCTCGAGCTCGTAAGCGACTGCTGCACGCCGGGCTTTTTGGCCGCGCTGCGCAGGTTCGTTTCCCGACGAGGCCGCCCCACGGAAGTTTACTTCGACAACGGCACCAACTTCCGGGGGGCGGCGCGAGAACTCGCGTCCATGAGCCATAGCGCAGTCGAATCTCCCGAGATCAGGGCTTTCCTCCGCTGAGAGGAGATAGCGTGGCACTTCTCTCCGCCCGGAGCACTCCACATCGGGGGTCTGTGGGAAGCGGGGGTTAAGGCGGTTAAACACCACCTCGCAAGTGTGGTCGGGCCGCACACTCTCACCTTTGAAGAGATGGCGACCCTGTTGTGCGCCATCGAAGCGTGCCTTAACTCCCGCCCCCTCACTCCACTTTCGCGCGACTCGACCGACTACGCGGCCCTCACGCTCGGACATTTTTTAATTGGGTCCCCAACCCTCACGCTGCCAGGAGAAGGCTCGCCCGCCGTCGTTGCGACCGCCCTGTCCCGCTGGCAAGTAGTGGAGCGCATGCGAGCGGACTTCTGGAAGCAGTGGCAACGAGAGTACCTGCACACCCGGGAGAGCTGGTCGTCATTCGCGACCCGAACGGCCCGCCTCGCGAGGGTGGAAACGTTACACCCGGGCACCGACGAGCACGTCCGGGTCGTCACCGTCCGCACCGCGACGGGGATATATGTGCGACCGATTACGCAGCTCGTCCGGCTGCCCGTCTGTGCGCCTGAGGACCCGTTGTCCCGCGAGCGCGGAACAGCAGAGCGCGACCGGCACCTCGACGCCCCACCGTGCCTCACGGCGGGCGGGAGCCGGGTACAACCGAGCGGCTGAAGGCGCGCGCGCCGCAGCGTTTCACGGCGTCGACCCCCGTCCGTCAACGTATTGTAAAATATTGTATATGGTTACCAGCGTTAAATTTAAGGAAACGAGAGGGTGAATTGTCAGCGTAGCTGAGGCCGGCGGAATGTTCGGGCGAAAGCGCGGCTACGCCCGATAATACCGGGGGCAACGGCCGGGCGACCGCGAGGACCGCGGCGGTCCCAAACAAACTCGCGAGCGACCGCCAAGCGCCCGCCTGAAAACCGTTGGACGTTTAAAATCGCGTTCCGCACCGCCAAAACGCTCGGAAACCCGCGCCCCGCGACCCCCTTCCCACCGTCGGGAAGGAGGTGTTATAAGACACAGCGCACCGACGCGCCGGTTAGAAATAAGCAAGCAAGCGACTGTTATTGAAAACGAAAAGAGAAACGGCAATTTCGGTATCACGAAAGGTCCCCGCGACCCGAGAATCGCGAATCCAAACTACGCCCTGCGTATCGCGTGTACATTCTGTAACAAAGTGTATTATAGTTCTCGTTTTACGTCGTGTCCGTCCCAGTATTAAAAGCTGTGCCGTTTAAAGAAAGTGTTGTTTCTCGTAATCGTCCCTTCGTCCCTGCCGGCAAAATTTAATCCGGAAACGCCGGAACACATTTAGTACTCCAACATTTGAAATTCTAGATCAGTATCCGTGGAACTACTTTAAGTCGCGATTATTTATTTGCAACGTTATCATGAACTTTAATTAACTTAGACAATTTATACTTGTACAACGCGTATGTTAATTCGTTTCGCAACGCTACTCGAAATCGCAGATGTGCCCATCTCACAGTTGATCGTTGCAGCTCGAGCATGGGAGCCTGAAAAGTCGAAATACTCTAAAGCCAACGCGAACTTTTGGTACGCAACGCTAGTTTAACAAACAGAGATCCAAAAAAATGACTCTACTGTTTCTGTAAAGCAAATCGCGGCTATTTGTTTCGCAACGCTATACCATTGGAGGGAAGACTAACTTTCATCTCTGTTCAAAATCGACTAATGCAACGCGTAGTTTTTACGCAACGCTAATGTAAATAGCGGACGTTCCCATCTCGGCTGATCGTTGGGGCGGCCAGGCCTGCCCATGCATGCAACTAACTAATTTTACTACTACTCTATTTCTACGGACGAGTACAGTGACAAGGTAGTAACGGAGTGACTTCTCATCCGAAGATGGGAAGCCATTGCAATAATTGCCCTCTTGAGCGACAGTTTGTCAGGCATCATCTTTTTCTTCGGCGGTCCGCCAACAAACTGCAACCCTAAACGTGCTCGCAGCGAAAACGATCGACGACTTTCGAGACGAATCACAAGTCTCGAGAGAAGCTGATAGTTCCGCTGGTGAAATCGAGCAGGTGCGTAACGTTTCGAGACCCTAATCCGCGCGCGTTCGCGTCCGCGTCCGCGAAAAGCTATGCGAGCAAGAAGAATCGAGCACGAAGTGTCCATCGAACGTCATGCCTCGTTCGGTTTAGCTTCGAGTCGAAAGTTCAAGCTCTTCCAGCGACTGACTACCGCACGAGTCGCGGTCTACCCGAAAGAGAAAGCGATAGGCAGCCCCGGCACCTACCTACTTAGAATTAAGAGTCACACCAAGAGGGTAAGCTACCTATCCTGCCTAGCCCTATATTTAAAAAATGGCAAAAGACACAGGCTCTCCAACACACTCGTTACACGGTTTTCTCATACAGACGCCAGGGTGCAATAGCCTAATACCTAGGGAGAACGTCCCGGGACGTCTCCGACACCCTAACGTTCGATCTCACTCAAGCACACTCTAAGGTACGTACCAGTTTTTCTGAAATCGACTGACAATGGTAGCGATCATTGCGAGACGTTAATTTAATTAATTTTTCATCAATGAATTGAGAAACTACGCGCGCACATATTCCACGAAGATCCATGTAGCATGTCGCGGATCGACTGGAATATGCGCTACCAATTCAAATTAAAAGAACCGACGCAATTCGACTGCCTAACCACGCACTCGCAAAAGTGGAAAATGCGTCGTGCACGATACGCTAACCATTCTCAGTCGCCACAGATATTTATGTTAGAAACAATATTCCATGTGCCCGTTGCTCTCACTCTCCCGAGTAGCGCCTAGGCACGCGAAAGGGTTCGAGCAACGAACAGGGAATCTCAGTATCCTGAAAATCCTAACTAAAAAGATTATTTAAATTGTGTACGGTCTAATGTTGTTTTATACTTGCAAAATGAATCGACTTGTAATTCAAAATTGAATTTTAATGAATATTCAAAATATAATTTTTATAAGGATTCAAAATTTTATTTTAATGGAGATTCAAAATTTAATTGGAATACATTTTGATAAATATTTCATGCATTTATTTAAAATTTTCAAGGAAATATTTAGAGACCCTCGGGCGATCCTCTCGACAAAGCAACGTTTCGAAATATTGGAAAAAGTTCTCTACTATACGTGAAGTACTCGTGCTTTGTCTTATGAATCTACCCGTCGCGAATCGTCTTTTTGTACGTGTTATCTAATGTTGTCGAGCAATTCAAATGAATTTTAAAGAACAAACGATTTTTTTCTCGACCATAAAAAGTGACTACGTCGTGAATTGTGTACCAAATTGCGGAAGATATCTAAATACCTTCTCGCAAATTGGTGATCCATGTATCGAAATTTATATGTTTATAAAAAAACGCGAAGTACAAAATGACCCTACCTAACTAGGAAACAGATTACTACCCGCAAGAACGGCTGGAGCTCCTACGGTCACTGTACTCGCCAAAATCAACTACATCAACTACAGATAATTATAAAAAAGTCTGTTGTTTTTTTCTCACTTACTACTTGTTGGGGGGTTGCGAGATATTACGTTAGAGTCCTGGAATCAGAAAAGGAAACAAAAAATGTTAAAATCGATATTTACGATTTTTCATCGGGATATACAGTTTATTCTCAAAGTAACGATAGCAAATCTAGTCGAAACGAATCGTTGCCTTGAATTGTTAGCTAGTGTCTCTATCATATGGAAAATAAATTCAATTTGTAAAGGTATTTCACTAATAATTTTTCATTAATAATTTAAAACTAAAATATTCGACAACAAAGTTTAATTGAGAAGATGTATATTGGTACTTACATTCTCTCCCCCTTGAAGAAAGCACGACACGTTGCCACTCAATCTCGGCTATCGATGTCGTCTTTGGATCGACGTCATCTTGGGTTGACACATCCTTTTTCCTCAGGCTGTGCAACAGAAACGACAAAATCATTTAATTTCATTTAATAGGAAATAAACCGTTTGTATTGAATATAAATTCAAAATTAATTTACACCTGTACAGTAAAGTGAATACTTACGAAAAGTAAGTTCAGCGTTCGAAATGATCCCACGATGCAATCGGTGACAAGTTTCTCCATAACTTTGCATTCTCCATACTGGAATATGCTGAATATACCTGAATAATTGACACAACGAACCCATAATTATAGAATACTCGATTCATCTATCAAATGGAGAAATGAAATATCCACTTACTCAGATTACAGCTGACGCCTGCAAAAAGGTTCTTCTTCCACGATGAATTGTTGGTTAGGCTTACAACCCTTGTTTCCAATACGCGACGCGACGCGACGCGACTATTCAAAAACCGAGGGACCACAGAAATGGACTAAATTTTTCAAAAATGGTCCAATCTAATACTCTTAATGATCTAATTACTTATACTATACAATAATCCGGAAGTGAGATAGACGAACAATAGACACTAAAATTGTCGCACGTTGGGCTCGACAGAGATGCACAGACAACCCGATCTGCGCGCTCGAAGAGGGGTTTCTACAGATTCCAATGGCCGGGCATGAAGAGGTCGGAGACCTACGGCTGACAATCGTCCTTCTGAGCCCATGTCCCAGGTGCCATCGAGGAACACCGTGAAACAATATCTACTACAGTTACGATTGTACGCAATAGGATACGGGCTGCCAGGGCCACCACCTTCCACCGGGCCTCGCCCACTTGTGCAACTCAATCCACTCGAGCAACTGTACCAACGATGCAACAATTTGCAAAACGACCACGACCAATATCGATAACGGGGACTCTACTTGGAATTAATTTTCAATTCAAACAATGCTCGTCTGATCTCCTTCATACATTCGTTCGACAAATCGATAGTACTTAAATTAATTATTCTAAAGTTATCGCACTGACGTTGGCCTCCAAATATGGAACCTCGACAAAAGTAGGCGCTTTGGGGTACGTCGGGCGTGGTAGCCGCGACCTGGTTTCTGCAGGTCTACCAGGCCCGTTTATGCCTATGGAAGGTATAGCCGATACCCCCCACAAATTGTATCGAGCTAGCGACGTGTCCCGGATGTCCGGTGCACTATTATCTATGTGTAGATGATGTTTCATCTCTACGCTAGGGAACTACCCAACCGCCAGGTCGTATATAAAAAAACAATGCTATTAATGATAATAGTATTATTATTTGCATAATGATAATAGTATTATTAACAGCATAAAAAAAAGAACGCCCTGTCGATTGGAGCTATAGCGGTCACAGGCTGCGAGATATGAAAATATCGAATATTTTTTTCATCTCCTCAAGACACAAGTTCCTGGTTGTCGCAGAATTGCCAAATAAACAAACTCCATTCTGTGTACTTGGAAATTTTAGACTGTAGGGCACCAGCTATGGCAAAGTCGAGTAGCCAAGTCGTCGGTTTGCGATAACGTACATGAATTTTGTTATACAATGGATTCCAGCTAGACAAAAGGGTAGATGGAAGACGTGCCAACCGATGCACCCCGTCCGATACAACAACGTATGCATCGGAAGCGTGACCGGTTGACTAATCTTGCATTTATAACATAGGTGTGACTCTACTCTATTCAACTCTATTGTACTATGAATACGAGGGAATTACTCCCTGCAACAAGAACACATGACTCTACTGCTGGATCCTTTTATCAAAAGGGAGACGGAAGATCGGTCTCCAACTCTAAGAGATCGTTACAATTTTTTCGACTGATAGTAAAATAAAAATTACGGCGCCGACCTGTCGGTAAAGCCTCGGAGTTTTGCAAGGGCCTCAACATTAAAGACCCACGTTGCCTAAGCACAGCCAAGATGTCGTACGTCTTGTTGAGCCCCAAGACCTCGCCCAATTCTCTAACAGGTCGAGCTGTACCATCGCCAGCTTTCGGATTTCCCCGACAACGGGGTACGCGTAAAACTATCCGTCAAACGACTTGTAACGATCCACGACTTTAATTCAATTTAATAGAATTTAACTTGAGAACTTTAGAAGTCGATGCAACCGATACTGCATCCGTGAAATCAAAGATCACTCCACCTCCACTTGCTTAATCTACCTATCACCTGCCCGAAGCTTGGCAAAAAGAAAACATGAATTCGCGACGCGGGGTCTCGCTGGATTTCCCCGTAAATCGAGCGGTACCAAAAATTCGAATGCATACCCGAGAAGCGGGTGGAAATAAACCAGCAAAGCCAAGCAATCAAAATTAAATACTCTTTACAATTCATTCGATATCATTCAAAATTCATTCACAATCTGTTAAAAAGGTGGACTGTATAATACAATCCAACGACTTTTCAACGGCGGCTCGAATATGAGGAGATAGGAGTGTGAGGGAAAGTAAATTTTTTGTACAGCGAGGTTATATCGATAGTGATCCACCTAATGGTGGGCCGTTTATTATTCAAAATAATCCCCGTGAGGTCGGCGATCCGCGGTCCCTCCGGTCTCCTCTGGGTCGTCCCTTGTTTCGTCTAGCGACGTTGGCGTCTGTAAATTAAAGAATCGAACGAAGATGTGAAAACACCTATTCGATACGATACGTATCCGTTCGAGACGCTGTTTCCCGTACGCTCCTGACTGCGATAATCGCTATCGAAGGAGGGGGAATATAGCCAATCTGCTCAAAACGCAGAGTTAGTGGACTGTATATTTTGACGTATCTCGATAATCGAGAATCCGTCCGCTCGCACTGGCGTAGTCACGGTTAAACTGCGTTGGCGTCAGCGTAAAGGTGGGGGTTAATCATACAGGGAGGTTGTAAGGCTCCAAGTTCGATAATCCAGCCGAATTAACCCGTGCTTCAACAACCTTGATTCAAAGCTCGTGCGTGACTCAATACGTCACGCGGCTATAGGAATCTCGGTGGAAGACGTACGCGTGTTCAACCAGTCACTATTCCCACTCGCAATCTTAGCTCAGACGTAATGACGACGGCGTATACGGAAGGAGCGACTATATTGGTTGAACGGGTCAAGCCTGCCGAGATCTTTGTCGCGCTCTCTCACTCAGAGGAGGGGGACGTAGCTAGGACTTGCAAGTCGAGACCTGTGGCTGGACCAATCAATTCCGACCCCGTATAATATGCGAATTCCGTAGAAAAGGCAAGGGCGTAAGGGAAATTGACCTTCACAATTCGTGTCTCCGGTATCTGCTGCGCTGGGACGTCAAAGCGTATGCCAGGGCTTATTGCAGGTACAGGACTCGAAAAGAGTGTCCTCCGTGTTACACGGGTGGCCGTACGGATTCGGAAACACGATTCCCAGCGAACAGTGACTTCGGGGAACGAACACGAATTTCGCGTCAACCACACCGAAATACACTTGTAGTGCGGTGAAACAATAGCCACGTTAGATGGGTCTAAGCGGCTATCCCAACCGTGCACTTTTATTTGTTCGAAGCTAGGAAAATTCGGAGCTCGATTGACGTATGTCGCTATTTGCTGTCCACTCTCTTACCACGGTTGGAACGATCTCGAGCACGAGACCAGTTCCGTTCGTACAGTCGTTGCCAATAGCGTCGCCGCCAAAGACTCGTTACAAGCCTCCAACAGCGCGATTGAAGAGCGCGTGACAGACTACCTATTAATACTTGGAATTTCCAAAGTTTAATAAATCTTGCTAGGGCTTGTCAGTTCTCCAAGCGACTGAAACGATCTCGAGCACGAGACCAGTTCCTTTCGCACAGTCGTTGCCAATAGCGTCGCCGTCAAAAACTTGTTACAAGTGTCCAACAGCGCGACTGGGGCACAATGACAGTTGCGAAGACTCGTAATCGAGTGTTCGCGAGCACGCCTCATTTGCAAGTGCTCTCCAGCACGATTCGTGAGCGAGTTACTCCTCGCACGTCTCGTGAGCAAGTGACTACGCGAACTGGCAGCGGCGACGAAGCGTCGCAAGAGTGTCAGCTGATCCGCTGCGCGGCGGTGTCTCTCTCTTATTCGCCTGTCTCTGTTCAACGTATGTTTGTATGTTGCTCTCTTTGTCTCTCTATACCTTCGCGACACGAGTTTGATTTGAACGTTTTGCACGTTGATCTACCGATCGCCGTGTTTATCAGCTGACATTAGCTGGTAGCTAATGTGGAAGGCAGAAAGTGACGCCGTTTTTACTTAAACTATTGATGGTTATTTGGCTCCTCAAAAGAATAACATCAAGGAGGTCACCAACGAATATAGATCGCGATAATCGCGATATTCAAGCACGTTTCAAACTAACGCGATATTTAAACACAATCATTCAAACTTCTCTCAAAATATTCTAAAAAATATGTCAAAATCTACCTGATAACTATGTATATACGTTTTCGAATGAATTCCGGAGTACGTGGAAACAAGGGCGGCTAAAGTGAAGTCGGATGTCGGTAGACGGCAGTCTTCTTCGAGATGATGCACCCTAACATGTGTAGATTCGGAGAAAAAAGATTAGAATTTGTTGACAATTGTACGGAAGTAATTTTGGAATTGATTTATTATTTGAGCTGAACAATGATAATGAAATAAAAAATTATTCAAATAAAATGTTATTTGAAAATAATTTATTTCATTGAAACACCAAAGGGAAATGAATTTTCTATATTATTTGAAAACCACAAAATAATTCATTATTTCAAATTAGATTATCTGTACATGTTAGTTTTTTAATGAATCGAAAATACATTAGCAATGCATTCTTATATTATTGTAATTTGAAAAGAAAATGTCCAATAAAAAAGTTTAATTGTGAATGTAGTATTTATATTGGTACTCACATCCTCTCCTCCTCGAAGAAAGCACGAGAATTGCGTCTCGATCTCAACCGTCAAAGAATAAATCCGAGTTAATAGAAAATAAATAATTAAAATTGAATATAAAATCAAACTTTATTTGTACTAAAATTTATAATAATCGCGATTTCGAGAATCGAGAAAATTAAGATTAATAATTTTCATTTCGAAGCAATGAAAAAAACACGGAAACAGTTATACGTACTATGTACCGCGTAACATTCCTTGCTTTGCGTTGTACACGTTTTCTGCGTTTCAATAATAGTACAACACAACGCTTGTTGTCAAGGACAGAGGGTGGAATTCCGAGGTACGGTAACGCGCATCCGATCATTTTGACTGTTTTGATTGTAATGAGTCGTGTAGTGGCCGAATCGTTGGGACTACGGGCGGGTAGGGGACGATTGCCCCCGACGATCGGCGATTGCCCCCGATTTTGGACTAGCGCGGTCGGCCGCGAAGGTGCGCAAAAGCCCCTCCGAGGTAATACGTGTGTTGTGACGTCGCGTTCTTAGAAGTGTTCCAACAAAGCAAACAGACAAAATATCCATAGCCGGGTGAGCAATGACGTCACAATTTATACTGCAGATGATTTCTGCTTATTTTTGAGAAATATATGATATCTTTCCTGAAATTTAACTTTTCGAAAGAACAAAATTTCGAAATTCAGAAATGTAAAAAGCCCGATAGCCAGCTGGCATAAAACCGACTCAAATTTATTAAGAATTCTTCGAATGAACTTCAGGATATTTTCTATTAAGAAATTTTGTTCATTCGAAGAATTCGAAAAGTTAAATTTCAGGAAAGATATCGTATATTTGCTGCATAGAATTTGTATTGATGTTAAGCGTAAAGAAAGTAAACTATTGGTTTGAAGTGTAATAAACTATTATAATATACATTCATTAGTGACACGAGTAATAAAAGTAATATTACGTATAGAAACCAAATTAATTTTACTACAATTCGTATTTTTGTAATACATTCTTCATAAATATTATTTTCATCGTTCAAATACACGCGCCGTATGCATTTGTAGCCTCCAAAACACCCGTAGTAAAAATAAAGTATACGGAATATTCAGTTCTTGCTAATACAGCTAAATTCGTGAACTATCGATAATGTTGAGCGCGACACCGAAATGGTACGGGGGCCACTGTGGCCCAGTGTTGTAAGTATTGAAGAATTTCTACTGTAGCGCCTCTACGGTGGAGTGAGGAAGTTTTGATAGTTTTCATTCGATCCGCACTCTGTTCAGTGATGCTAAGTTAATGGCAGGGGTTACGAGAATTTCCCCCACCACGCACACACACAACTGCACAATCCGCGCGTACGTGAGCTCAGCGCTTCGGATAACTTCGGACGACTTCGGACAATTTCGGGAGTTGAGAGAGACGGCGAAATAAGCCTTTCTCTCTCGCTCTTGAAACGCTGAGATTCCAGCCGGCAAGCGGCCCGAGCCGTCGTAATGTGATTTTGTGATTTTGGCTTTCCGGATATTTTCGCTTTCCGGATAGTTTCACTTTCGGACTAAGATATCTCATAAGGAGAAAAAATTTCGAAAAAAATTGTATTACGGAAATACGCGTTTTAGGACCTTCTGATCACGTTGAGACTACTAAAAAATAGATTTTTTCAAAATTTCAAATGTTTGTTAACAATTGCATTTAAATGGATAAATAGATTTCAATGGAATTTTATATTTAGGTTTTATATTTTCATTTCAAGATCTGGTTAATTTTTTAACACAATCGGTACATATATTCGTTATTCGTAAAAATTAAAAAGATGCTCTAAATAATGAATCTCACAGGGAATTAAATAATATTACCTAAAAAAGTTAAATAAATTTTTTCCCCTATCTTCGCTTATAAAGGATTTTCAATTTTCAAATATGAAGGTTTAACAGGCGTATGTTATATTAAAATTTTATGTGTATGTACATGTATATATAAATATATTATAGTTGTGTATATATGTATAATATACTTACTCTTTTTGTTTATTTTGGGGATATAGGGAAGGATACCAAAATAACTTCAAACCAAATATACAATTAAAAATAAAATATTTTATTTGGCGGAAGAAACTAAAGAATACCAGCATTTGCTGCTAGGATAAGGGAAACTGCCAAAACCTTATCAGTACTCACAGAACAAAAATTACATGTATAACGCGAAGCATATATATCATTTTTAATAACTAAATGACAAAATTTCATGTTTAATCTTAATCTGAATATTACGAATAATAAAAATAAAATAAATATTGCACATATATAAGATTCAATATAAATATAGCAACAATAGAAATAAAAATTGCACTATTCTCAAATAACAATAAAACAATTGTCATCACAATGAGCAGGTAAAGGACACTTTGTACGTGTACCCTCGTATGAGGTAGAGAGGCGACGCGAGCGCACCGCTATTTTATGGTCCCTGGTCTATAGCGCTGGTCTCAAGAAAATACCAGCAGACTGTATACAACTTAATAACCCCATTTATACCTCGAGAACAGTATTAATAACCACTCTTGGCCAACGACACCTTTTTAATGAAAGGGTAAAAACCGTGAAATTCTCACCGGTTTGAATGGAATAACATCACGAATCTTGTTGGTTTCTAGAAAATGTGCCAAAAATTTGGACATTACTAAAAACAGATTGTCTATTTATTACATAACCATATAACTAAATGTAATCAAATTTTTTTTCAAAATATAAATAATCACAGCTCCCCATAAAAAAAGGCGTAAAAAAGAATTTGTTTAAATTTCAATAGTGCAATTTGTTTATTTAATTTTTATAAAAGACAACGAAAAGTGAACATATCATGACAAACATTCGACACTTTAACCCTCGAACCATTTGAGGTTCGTCGTGCGTTCAAGTGGACACACGTGCGCTGAATCCTTGTTTTATGGCTTTCAGTAATCAGTTCATTTCGCTTAAAATCCTTCGCATGATTACGGGAGTAACGTCGATGTATTCCTTACGTTTTCCTGATGAAAATGCTACTAAACACTACATAAATCGGATTATTTTTAACAAAGATGGGCAAAAATAAGAAAATAATTTTTGCCCGATAATTGCCTTATAAATAATCCGAATTGCATCGTGTTTGGTGCCGTTTTCATCAGGAGAACATAAAGAATCGTTTGCCAGTACTTCCATTAAGATCCGACGAAAAATACGGAAAATGATAATCGACTTCGGTTGGGTCTAGTTCTGTTTGTTTTTTTATGACCCATGGTAACCCGGTGGTCGAGTCTCGGTTGCGCTCGGAAAAGCTTGAAACTGTTCCGAGTTACCCGATTCTTTCGGTTTACTCGTTTGTTCGGTCGGCTCGGTTGGATTCGGGTTGCTTGAAAAATTCAAGTTACTTGGTTTCTTTCGGATAGCTTGAATCTTTCAAGCTGCTCGGTTCTCTCAAGTACTCGACTCGGCTCGGAAATCGTGTTTCGGATTGACTCGGCTTGAGACCGGCTTGAGACCGGCTTCAATTTTCGATTTTTCCGACAGCTCTACATTGCATGCCCACGATGCATCACACAGCATTACCAAAAATTATGAGGTAATATGACTGGCGTCACATGCTTTGTCCACAATATCACAGTAGGTGGAGGAATAAAAAAGAATAACTAGAAGTAATATCTTGAATTTAAAAATAGTTCATATAAGATATGAGAAGAAGTGAAATGAAATAATATTAAAAAAATTAAGGAATACAAAAATATGAGATGTAATGAACATAGAGGAAGAGTATTTATACTGAGAATTTTATACTGAGACATATTTTACTGAAGAAACTTTGGGGATATTTAAAATCACACAAAATTAAACATTAAAAACATGAAAAACTTGTCCCTAAGTGATTAAGCATGTCACGCCTTTGAAAAGAGGAAAAAAAGAGTGGAGAAATATGAAATGAACAGATATGAAGGAAGAATGAAAAAAAGATAATAGTTAGATAGGAAGCGAAACGGTTGTAAATGTAAACCATAAATAATTTAATTCTAAAATATTATTAAAAATTTGAATAGATACAAGACTAATGGTTATGAATATAAATTCTTATATGACATTAACTCAAAATGATGTTGGCCAATCGGCATTGTACAACTAGTATCTCCGCGGGCCTTGAAAGCTGATTTAATTACGGCAGTGGAATTTAAAGAATCGCGACTAAGTTTATTTCTTTTAGAGGTTTTGACATCGGTTAGAGTAGAGAAAATTCTTTCTGCTTCTGCATTTGAGTGAGGAAGAGTCCTTATAATATTCACGAGTTGTTTCAAGACTGGGAACAGAAGGTTGTGATCTTTATCCTTTGCAGAATTAATTTGGACCCACATGTCATCAAAGCACAGCTTTGACAGTTGTTCGCATTGCGCTTTGTCGAAGGTGCAGTGCAATTTAGTCCATTCTTCTTTTAATTTTATATGGTCGAAAAATCCTAATTTTTGTGCAACGAAAATTAAATTTTTTAAACTATGTTTCCTATTGCTATCAAAAAGTGCCAATCTGGAATCAAAAACTTGTAAGCTTCCTAAAAATGTATCTTTTAACGGGAAACGTTTTATTATATCACTAATGGCTCTAATGCAAAAAGCAAAACAATATTTTTTGATTTCAAGAAACGCTTCCTTGGACAAAGTATTATCTTCGACATGGTCTTTTAAATAATGCTCGCACTCAAAACCGAGGTAGATGTCCTTCAATTCTAACAAATTGTTAATCGAAAAAAATCTACGTTAAACTTTTTCGACGCTTAGCGCAATAAATAAATCAGAAATATCTGCTTTGTGGTCTAACTTACAAGATTTTTGAAAACAAATTTTCGTTATGTTCGTTAGATGATTCGGGTATATTGTGCGCAACTGTTCTGACATACACGTATTATTTAGTACTAATAACCCAATGACATTTTCCCATAAAAGATTATGTTCATATAAACATTTCAAAATTTGTTGCAATGTATCGTTCAAAATGCAATCGTCGTTTATATCACAAATGCCAAGTACGATTTCATACCTAATAAATAATTCAATTACATTAATGTAATGAAGGAGTTGTAACATTGATGAAATATTTTGTTTTATGGACGTCATTGCAAATACGTTGTATAGTTATATGAAAGTAATTATTTCTAATCAGTTCAAATAATTTGTCGTATAAAACTATTCCATACATATTTTTAATATTATTTACATCCAATATGTCTCCCGCTAAAAAAAGTCAATTTAGTACCAATACTCTCCAAGCACAGCGCTGAAGTAGAAATCTTCAAATTCTTCAAACCTTGCATAGAGAAAGAGTATTATTCTATAGAACGGAGACATCACAAGCTGAGATTCCTTACTCCACCGCAGACGGCGCTACAGTAGAAATTCTTCAATACTTACAACACTGCTGTGGCCCCCCGATTCCTGGACAGAAAAGCAGAATTGATTCATATAAACAGTTGTTGGTTTCGTTGAGCCTTCTGCTATAAAATACGATTTTCAAAAGAACGACAAAAAACATGCAAAAGCCTGTCAAGACAAAATTTTGATGACAGTTGTTATGCGAGGCTCCATATTTGTTACAAGTTGCGACGGGTCTGTTATAATATGTTAATATTAAATATACAATTATTAGTTCTTTTTTCCAAATTTGACAATGAATCATATTTATTTCTTTATTTTAGATCATTTTCTTCATGTATTTTACAGTTTTGAGCTTAAAATTATAATATGTAAAAGTTGCTTATTATTACAAAGAAGAGGAGTTCAAAAAATAATTAAAATTCTTTTATTAATGATTGCTGTACCTTAGAATACGTGCCTTTCCTTCAGTTTAGTTCCACTATTACTTTTATAATTAAGTCATTTAATTTTTCATATACGAAATAATCTTTGTAGTGCAAGGCAATGTCCATTCTTTAAATGGACGCGGACGATGCGCCGTTATTAAAACTGAGTCTTCGCACCTAGGAGATTAGAGACCTGAAATCATTACCGTCGGTCTATCCAGCAATAAAGTAATCAGTGCACTTCCGCACAATAGGGCATTGTGCCCATCACCAGCGCCCCAAAAGAAGCCCTCTGGGGATGTTTTGAACATTTCGGATAATCTGACAAACATATGTTTCCAACAAACGTTAATCACTTACTCAGTTATCTATAAATCTCAATATGGTCCCCTTATTTATTTAAATGCCACTAAGTGTGTTTCGGAATGTTTTTAATAATTCTTATTAATTCAGAAAAATAAAATTCGTAGCGCAGAAGCGAAGTTCTAAATTGAACAATGTTCGAACTTGTACTAAAATAAAGACACACCATTTCCCGGTTAAACAAAACTCTTGCTTCGGTGTAAAAACCTCGACGAAAGCTCAGCAGTTCCACCGGATTTTAGATAATTAACGAGGTTTCAGGGATTCAATGACTTAACAAACTACATACTAAATGGCCATTCTAATTTAAAACTAAGAGAGCTCTCTTACCGTTTATCATCAGATCTCAACGCGCAGTGGTCCCCACAGTAGAGTTCCACTGGAACTCTCTGGACGATTGCCGGCTTGCCCTTAGGACATTCCTTCGCCAGCAGCACTACGGTTAGCCTTGCGATCCGTCCCAGCTTCGGTGTACACTGCAAAGGAGTTCAGCGCTTCCAATGCCCTCGATTCTCAAATGTGCAACCGGCCTGGTAGAATCCAAGTCTTGCCGAACCGAGTGCACAAGGACCCAACGTCCAAATCTCTCATTACCCGGGACCACTAGCGGGACACTCAATGCAAATAAGTTATCGCGGAGAAAGCCCGTGTCGTCTCGCACATTCCGTCAATCCCGCTTTCTTTTCTTTTCAAAACACACTCTCCACTTCGCAACCGTCTCTACAACAACCCCACTTGTCAATCGTGACCAACGTGAATCGCTCACAAGACTGGCGTATATACATCTATACGGTGAGACTATCGTCTTCCATCACGGTGAATACGATCGACATTAAAAACTCGCGAACAAAGTGTTAGACATTTTATTTCATTTTATTCAGCATTGTGCATATTACGTTTGCATGACGATTACGATATCGACAAATAAATATCGACAACAATCTATCGATCAACTTCGAAGCACCATGACCCTCGTTCCCCGCGAGCGCCCAGGGTGGATCGAGCAGCTCGTCACTCGCGGGTACGACGGGGGACGGACGCGGCGGATCGACGCGATCAGCTGATCGATCAGTTCGTCTCTTGACAACACAACGACAGTTCCTACGCGATTTTGATTCCTACCTGTCTGATCCGTCAGAGTTTCGTCGATCCATTTGCTATCGAATGCACATTAGACTGACATTAGACTAGATTTCATTTTTTAAAATCCCATAAGTCTAAAACACTAAGTATTTTTTATTACATGTTGCTGTAGCTGATGTCAAGGCGAATCCAATGATTTACTTTACTATGGCCTTAGGTCTTAAAACATTGCAAAAACAGTTTTGTCGGGCTAGCGAGCTCGTTTTGACCACTGTGTTGTCAAATAATTTTCTGTCGGCTCGTCGAATAGACGACGACAAGCGCTAAACGCGCAGGCCCTGGGGTTCGGGCTGGTATATCGGTAGGAAACCACTACTAATCCAATTCCAAAACTTCTTTATCCTTTGTTAAATAGGTGGACTGTGTAATTACAATTCCAACGACTTTTCAACGGTGGCTCGAATATGAGGAGATAGGAGTGTGAGGGAAAGTAAATTGTTGTACAGCGAGGTTATATTGATAGTGACCCACCTAATGGTGGGCCGTTTATTGAATCAAAATAATCCCCGTGGAAGATGGCGGTTCGCGACTCCTCCGTCTCCTCCGGGTTGTCCCTGTTTTCGTCTAGCGACGTTGGCGTCTGAAAATTAATAATAACGAACGAAGGTGTGAAACCACCTATTCGATACGATACGTATCCGTTCGTGACGCTGTTTCCCGTACGCTCCTGACTGCGATAATCGCTACCGAAGGAGGGGGAGTACAGCCAAACTGCTCAGAACGCAGAGTTAGTGGACTGTATATGGTCGACGGATCTCGAGGATCGAGATTCCGTCTGCCCGCACTGGCGTAGTCACGGTCAAACCGATTCTACTGCGTGGGCGTCAGCGTAAGGGTGGCGGTTAGTCTTACAAGGAGGTTGTAAGGCTCCAAGCTCGATTATCCAGCCGAATTAACCCGTGCTCCAACAACCTTGATTCAAAGCTCGCGAGTGACTCAACACGTCACGCGGCTAGAGAAATCTCGGTGGAAGACGTGGTCCGACTCACCACTTACACGCACAAATGCCAATATATATAGAGATATATAGAGGGGGCGTATATTGTAAGTGTATTCAACCAGTCACGATCCCCGCTCAGGTAGTGGCTGTATAGCACTAGCGACGGCATATGTGGGTGCGACTTTGGTGGTTGAACGGGTCAAGTGTGCCGAGATCGGCGTCACTCTCTCTCGTAGGAGGGTGACGGGGCTAGGACTTACCAATCAAGACCTGTGGCCGGACCGATCGATTCCCGCAAAGCGTATAATGAATCGACCTTGTCACAAACCGAGTATCCGTTCTTCTGCAGCACTGGGACGACAATGCGTATACCAGAGCTTATGGCAGAGAAAATGTACTCGGAAAAAGTGTCCTCCGTGTTACACGGGTGGCCGTACGGAATCGGAAATCACGATTCCTTCCAAGAGTTTCTCTTGCACTTACACGCACAAAATCGACTATCTGCGCACAATAGAAGCGGCGTATAACGTAAGTGTGTTAATAAAGAGTTTCTCTTGAACGGCGGGCAGTGGTTTCGAGGAACGAACACGAATCACGCGTCAATCACACCGAAATACACTTTTAGACGTTGAAGCGATAACCGCGTTAGATGTGTCTAAGCAGCTATCGCAACGGTGCACTATTGTATGTATGAAGCTCGGAAAGTCCGGAGCTCGATTTACATATATCCGTGGTTTGTCGGCTCTCTCAAAGCAGGTGGAACGATCTCGACCACGAGATCGGTTCCGTTCGCACAGTCGTGCAAAAGCTCGCTGGCGGATACCTGGTACAAGTATCCGATAGCTCGACTGGAGATGGAACGACAAATTAAATATTCAAAATCTCTAGAATTACAGACTTTGAGAACTCTTGCTTGGGCGTGTCAGCTCTCTTAATGCGTTTGGAACGATTTCGAAACCGATCTCAATTCCTGTCGCACAGTCGTGCAAAAGCTCGCTGGCAGATACTTGGTACAAGTATCCGATAGCTCGACGGGAGAGTTCTGACAGCAGCGAAGACTTAGAAGAAGTATTCGCGTGCGCGCCTCGATAGCAAGTGACCGCTAGCACGATTCGTGAGCGAGTTACTCCTCGCACGTCTCGTGAGCAAGTGTAGACGCGAACTGGGAGCGGCGCGAGAGTGTCAGCTGCCCCGCTACGCGGCGCTGTCTCTCTCTTACTCGCCTGTCTCTGTTCAATGTACGTCTGTATGTTGTTCTCTTTGTCTCTCTATACCTTCGCGACACGAGTTTGATTTGAACGTTTTGTACGTTGATCCACCGATCGCCGTGTTTATCGGCTGACATTAGCTGGTAGCCAGAAAGTCACGCCGTTTTTACTTGAAATATTGTTGGTTATTTGGCTCCTCGGAAGAATAACATCGAGGAGGTCACCAACGAATATAGATCGCGAGAATCGCGAAATTCAAGCACGTTTCAAACTAACGCGATATTTAAACAGACATAATTAGCAAAACTAATTGTTATAAACATTAAACAGCCAGAGATTGTAACTTTATTAATTACATTTGTTTGATATAATATTGTTTGGTAATATTCGTGTGTTAAAAGTTACTCTGTATCTCGAGTACTATTAGCAATTTTTACTAAAAAATTAGTTGGTACATAGACAAGGGGATGCTTGTCGACATCGTTGGCAAAAGGAATTGTTATAAACATTAAACAGCCAGATATAATAGATGTATCAATAATTATTATGACGGCAATCGACATCTACCGAAATTAGTAGGGGTGGGGAGCGTTGCGCTTCGCTGCGCGCTGCGCATCACTGGTTACCTAAGCTCGCTGACCGCTATAATGAATGTATATTTGTTGTAATCATTTTTTAATGAATTGTTTAAATTTTATTGTATTAAAATAAAATTAAAAATTGTTTACTTGTTACTTCTTTAGTACTTTTCCAGATAATTTAAATTGCCGATGTCTTTGGTTGTAAATTTCTTTTTACATTTTAGAAACCAATATTGTATTTATTTGCGAGACTGCAGCGACAGTGACTATAGCTATTTTTAATTTTAATTCCTACCACCACCGACGAGATACTGTTAAAGACAGCCAGCCCCCGTGTATTCGGTGTCGCCGAAAAGTGGGCTCTGATGGGCTCTCAAACCGGTCGGTAACGGGTCCGATGGCATCGCCGGTGCTTTCGTGGAATGGATAAAGTAGACTTATGAAGTTCCACGGTGCTAAATGTTCCGCGCTCTCTACCTAAATAGAACATTTGCTCGTCAACTGCGCACGACTGCATGAGTGGCGTAGAGGTAAATGGATGTTATACCTTAGGTAATAAATAAATGAAGAATGTCATTATCCATTCTGTGATTTCTTGGAAAATAATTACATATTATTGTATAATTTCATTAAACTCTTATCGCCTACTTATTTTCCTTATTGTTCAGCATTGGAATCACTGTTTTATAATCGATAGCCTGTAGATGTAGGAATTTATAAAATATCAGAATTTAAACTTAATTTAATTAATGAGATATTTATAAAATAATTATTCTTAAAGAAAAAGTATTCTGTAATAATTATAGAATAAAAAGGAAGAATAAATACAACCTACAAGAAACGATCAAATTCAATCGTTCTTAACGAGATCCTTAGTAGAAAGCAGAAACTTAATTTTTATTACTTATTTATCCGATAATACCACTTCTAATGCTTGACAGCACTGTCTGCAATTATTAAATGCAATTATTTTGGTCAGAGAAATATTACATATATGATGGTAAAAGTCTCCTAAAAGATTAATTAAAAATGAAAAAGTGTCATCATTGCATTACTGTTGCCTCACCGATGTTATGTACCTTTTTTTTTTGTTTCGTAGTGGTAATCTCTCTTACG
Organism: Sphecodes monilicornis; assembly: GCA_913789915.3. Lineage (NCBI taxonomy): Eukaryota > Metazoa > Arthropoda > Insecta > Hymenoptera > Halictidae > Sphecodes > Sphecodes monilicornis. Next base: position 1,362,533 of record OU565289.1, read on the forward strand.
GATACCTATTCCTTCTCGAGGGGAGAAAGAATAGATTATGTTGGGCTCCCCGGTCGGGGTGTGCAAGACCGGTATACCAACTAACTCCACTACGCCCGTCCCTAAAGCTCCTAGAGAATGACCGTGATCCGCGCGCGCATGTCTATCCGGTCATCCCCCACTTTAACATTCCTCCCAGGAATGAGGACGTGGCCCCATCCTACCTACCCTAATTAGATTCACCATACGACGGACATATGGTGCCTCCCCCCCGTTTCAGGCCAACCGATGGATGTCTAGCCCCCCCCCCCTTAGAGCATCCGACGACCTTCAGGAACGTCGTTGATAACCGAGGTTCCCCCTATGCGGCCGGGGGCAAGAATACGTTCCCGCTCCTGTTCCGCTTCCTCCTTCTGGAGCATTACCTGCTCGCAGAAGGAGGAAAATGCCCGCCAGGACCCCTCGTTCCGGACTATTGCCGCGACAATAGTTCGCGCGACCAAGCAGGACACTGCTGCAGGGTGTGCTCCGACGTGTCCTCCGGCTCGCCGCAGTGGCTACACGCCGCTGTCTTCTCCTTACCAATCCGACACAGGTACCGACCAAAGCATCCGTGCCCGGTCATGACCTGCGTCGTTCAGTAAGAAGCCCTGTGCCCCATCCCCGCCTGAGTCCACCGGTGGTACTCAGGGAGGATGGCCCGGACAGCACGCTGCCGACCATCCTCCGACCTGGATAGGTCCCGCAACCTCACCAGGCCAATGTGCGTCCGAGCGAAACGCCTAAAATTCGCCACCCGGAGCTCCCTCTGATCGGCAGCCACCCCTTCCCGCCGGAAGCTCCGGGAGTAATTAAATACCCCCGAAAGAGCGAGAACCTCCGTGTCCAGAGGCAACAGCGCCGACGCATAGGCAACGGTGCGGTACCCCCGCATGGCAGCGATGGCCAGCCTGCGCTCTATCCGGCGCAACAGCACGCGTGAACAGCAGTGGGCACAACGGACACCCTCGCCTCACTCCTCTGGCCGTCCAAAACTTTTCCCCTTCTTCCTCCCCCACCCTTACCTTATACCTTGTCTCCCTGAAAATCTCCTCACATCTACCCACCAGCCCTTCTCTCACCCCCCTTCCTCGCATTGCCCCCAACAGCGTTTCCCTGTCCACAGAGTTGAAGGCCGCTTTTAAATCTATGAACATTACTACCATCCTACTGCTTTTCCTCTTCACCTGCCTGTTCACCAGATAATTCAAAACATAAATGTTGTCTAAGCAGCCCACCCCCTTTCTAAAATCCGTCTGGCTCGCAGGCAGCATTCCCTTCCCCTCCACTTCTTCCCTTAGCCTCTCAGCCAGCACCGCTGCGTACACTTTGTACGCCGTTTGGGTAAGTGTTACCCCCCTTTTAATCCCCCACCACCCTACTTTTCTTACTCTTTGCCACTGGCACCACCACTCCCTCCGTCCAATCATCCGGCCAACCCTCCCCTTTCCATACTCTGTTACACACCCTCCAAAGCCATTCCACTACCTCCTTTCCTCCGTACTTCCATACTTCGTTCACAATGCCATCCCCTCCCGCCGCTTTCCCCACTTTCATGCCCTTTACCACCCTATCTAACTCTCCCCATTCTATGTCCCCTTCATCATCCTCCCTCCGTCTCCCTACTCCTCCCTTTCTAACCCTCCATTCTACTCCCCCCAATACCTCCTTAAAATGCTTGTCCCAATCCTCCATCCTTATACTCTCATCTACACTCGATCCCCTTCCCCTTTCTTTCTTTACCAACTGTCACACCTGTCTTTCCGAACTTATCCCCGCTACCTCCTTTTTCCATCTTTCCCTCTCCTTTTTCTTCTTCCCCTCGCACATCACCCTGTACCTCCTCTTCCTCTCCTTGTATTCCCCCCCTCACCTCCTCCCCGTCTCCAACACCTTAACTCCTCCCTCACCTTTCTTTTTCCTTCTCTACACTCCTCATTCCACCACCCTTTAGACTGTCTCACCTTAACCCTCCCCTCATTCCTTCCCTTCTCCAACACCTCTTTATTCTTCAACTTTCTCCAGTCCTCCTCTACCCCCACCACCACCCCCCCACTCCTCATGCCAAAACTCTCCCTGAAAACTTTCAGTCCCTCATCCGACCAGTCCACCGCCAACTTCCATCTCTTTTCACCATCCCACTTTTTTCTCCCTCCCGCTACCCCCTTGAGCCATACCGTTAGCGGCATATGGTTTGGATCCACCCTCTCCCCCACCTGCATCTTCTCTATCCTCTCCCTCGTCTCTTCATTACCCAGTATGTAATCTATCACTGAGTTCCCTCTCCCTCCTACATACATCCACTCCCCTTCATCATCCCCCTTCGTATTCCCATTTAAAATCCCCCACCCCCTCTCTCCTAGATATCTACACAACACCCTCCCTTCCGCGTTCACTATCTTATCTTTTGAATACCTATTTCCCACCCACTTTTCCACTTCCTCCTCTCCTACTTCCCCCCTTCCTCTCCTGTCCTAGCATTAAAATCCCCCCCCCCCTATAATAAACCTTACTCCTTCTTTTCTCCCTCCTTCCTCCAGCTTCCTTTGCAAATCCCCATTCACATACACTCCTATCACTCTCCAGCATTCCCCATCCAACCTCAACTTCGTCGTTACCATCTCCTCCCTCATTCCCGACCCCCCTCTTACCCTCTCAATTCCTTTCCTTACTCCCATTAACATACCCCCTTTTGCTCTCCCCATCTTACCCTCCCTCCTCGCCCACTGCGCCTCCCAAACGAACCCCCTTCGTAACTTCCCCCATATCCGCCCCAACCCCTTTCCTCCAGCCACGTCTCCATTAACACCATACAGTCCCATTCTTCTAACCCTTTCCAGAATTCCTCATCCTTACCCCCCATCCCCGCCACATTCCAGAAACCCAGCTTGAATCCGCTATTCCTCATTTTCCCCACCCAATTCTTCTCCCTATTCTGTTACCTCCTTACTCGTTTTCCTGCTCCTCCAGCCAATCTTCCTCCACTTCGTCCCACCTCCTCATCGTTCCATTCACCCACATTCTCGTATATCCAACCTGAACGTATTTACCCTTCATTCTTTCCTTCTCTGCTTCCCTTTCTATTTTCCATCTTGTCCTCCTCTCCTCCTCCGTCAGATCATCATCTACCCTTTCGTTTTGTCCCCTTAGCTTTCTCCTCTCTCCCATCACCTTCCTTTTCTGCTCCCAGTCGACCATCCTCAACAAAACCATTCCACTCCCTACCTTTCCCGCCTTCCCTATCTTAATTATTTCTTTCACTCCCTCAACCTTCAGACCCATCTTCTCCCAAACCCTTTTCACCTCCCCTTCCAAGTCATTGCCCTCCGTCTTTACCCCTCTGATTACCAAGTTATTTCTCCTCTCTTCCCTCTCCTTCCTATCTTGCTTCAACTCTATTCTCCTTATTCTCTTTCTGACCTCCTCCACTTCTTCCACTCGCGATTCGTCCCCCCCATCCTTTCCCCCTCCCTCTTTTTCCCATCTCTCTATCTTCCCTACCATTTGTTCTACCTTTTCCGTCATCCCTTCCACCCTTTCCATTCTTTTTTCCATCTTTTCGCTCCTTACTCCTTCCTCTCTCAACTTTACCTCCCACTCCTTCCTTTCATTTCTCCACTCTTCCATCATCCTCCTCCTGTCCTCCCTCTCTGTCTCCATTCCTTCCTTCATCTCCCTTATCACCTTCATTTCTTCCCTCAGTTCCCTCAACACCTTCATCTCTTCCTTCACTCCTTCTTTCATCTCCCTTATCTCCTTCATTTCTGCATTCATCTCCTTTATCTCCTTCATCTCTACCTTCAACTCTATTATCTCCCCCATCAAATTTCTTATCCCTATTTCTTATATATAGATAAGATCCCTACCTCTTAGTCACCGCACTTTTTTTAAACGCCGACTTTTCTAATCGCCCCCCCCCCTTTTCCCCCTCCTCTTCCCTACCCCTTTTTCCCCACATAATCTCCAAACTGCCCAAACCGCCACTTCCTAAACTGCTACCACTATCCAATCTCCCTCTTTCCCCCTTTGACGTTCTTCCCACTCTTTTCTCCTCCACCTTCCCTCCTCCCCTTCCCCCTCCCTTGCCCTCACCACCTACAACACTCATTTTCCCTCCTTCGTACCTTTCTCTTTCCACCGCTTTCACCACTCCCGTCTTCTTCCCTATACAAACTTCCCGCTCTCCTGTAACGTGTTTTCCTACCTGCTATATTCCCCACTAGGTCGCGACACCTGTATCTCCTTTTCACTCTTACCGCGCGCTTACCTCGCTTACCTCGATCGCCTCACCAACCTAACCTCCAAGCTCCCCTCTACTATCCACCTTATTCTCCCTTCCCAGCCTTCCTTTCCTCTTACCCTTTCTTCCTCCCTTTCCCTTACGCCTTACGCACCCTTTTCACCACACCTTCTCTCCACACGCACAACTTAAACCCTCCACTCTCTTTCACAATTACTCTCACCGCTGTACACACTTCACTCTCTCATACAACCGGAAACGGAAGTCCTTTAAAAAATTACTATTATTCTCGTTTTTACAACACATATGCAATGTACGTATAATAATATCAGAATGTGTGATGCTTTTCCACCAAAGGGCGGAAAAGTATCTTATTTCCATGATGTTGTAGAGGAGAGATACCGATAGTTTACTTAAGGAGCCGTGGAGCTCCTGAAAACATTTTTTTTTTGGTACCGTGCATAGCAGGGAACTGCCAATGAGCTCTTGAAAAGGCCAGAATTATGGGCCTTCGGTCGCGCGAGGAAAGAATCGGAATCAGACTGGCTCCGGAGCATGCACACAGCACTCCCTATACCAAAGCCATGTAGAAAAAACTCTCCGGGCCCCCGGCCCGGTCCTGTGTGCCCAGACCTTTACCGCCGTGCGGGATTTTTTTTTTACATAGGTTTGGATCTAGAGAAAACCCCGACCGAGTTCTCTCTTTCACAGCGACCAATTTTTCAGATCGCCACGTCCGGACCATTATCTCGACGTCTGAGCATTTCCAAATGGTCTTTCGGGAGCGCGTTGACAGTTCCCTGCTGTGCATGGCACAAAAAAAAAGATGTTTTCAGGAGTTTTACACCTCCTTATGTAAACTATCGGTATCTCTCCTCTACAACATCGTGGAAATAGGAAATTTTCCTGTCCCTTGGTGGAAAAGCATTTTACACATTCTGATATTATGCGTAAATTGCATGTGTTGTAAAAACGAGAATAACAGTTATTTTTTTAATTTAGTTATTTTTATCATTTAATTCACATTCCATATGAAGTCGGATTATTTTTACATACAGACACCGTCAAAATTTGCTACTTTGGACAATTTGTACGAAAACGACATACCTCCAGAAAATAATTTATATCACGGTTATTATTAAAGATAGAAACATTTTCTTCTTTTTAATTATCATCGCAAAAGACTGTTATTCTTCTTAAATAATTTATCGTTCTATACGCAAATATCATTTTTTAATATAAAAATATTAGAAATATCTTTGATTTGCCAATTTTGCCGCCCGTTCAAGTGCGACAAAATTCGTTTTTTAATTCGCGCAACTTCAGATATTGCAAATATTGGACACTTAGAACTACTATAAAAATATGGCTGCTATGAAAAATGATTCCAGATACACAAGACAATAATAACATGTCAATTTTAGGAGAACTAATATTGTCATTTCGTCGACTACAATATTTTGCAACCTAGTTAACCTTTACTGTACGCACCGTATAAAAATTTCATACGGTACACATGGGAAGTAACACACCCCAAAAACTAGAAACGTCTGTAAGGTTTGAACTATTCCTTATTTTGCGTGCATAAAGTTGAGGAATATTGTTTAAACATTCTGAAATAAGGTTGACGACGTAATCCTAAAATTGCAACTTTCACGTAGTAAAAGAAAGAACACGGGGAGCGGACGCTAAATGTCATTTAATTATTATTTTACCTAAACTGTTAATGGGATGTCGTAAAAAGGACAATGGTTCTTCCAAGCCTGCCGATGGATAGCGGTCGATCCGTCGATGCAGTTAGAATTACCTGAATCGCCGAACGCCGCGACCTTTGCCGGCCTTTTACCTGACCGCAATTTTCGAGGATCCGCAAATTAAGCAACGAAATTTCAAAGAGAACGAATTGGATTAATACTGTCTAACAATTCTGTAAAGGAAACTATTGTATACTATGTTATGTATTAATATCAAAAATTTTGAAATTGGGCCGTTCCGCGCGAAATCGGACACTTTTCTGAGTAGTGAAGGGATGTATGATTGGGAAATCACGATGTGTTCTTTACACAAGTACTTTTTTATTTCCTTCTCAGGAGACGAAGTGTCTCATCTGAGAGTCAAGGTACAAGTGACGTTTTTTTCTTATCGGCTATGGCCCTTTCCGAATTAGCCGATAGGTGGCTTGAAAGAAACAACGCGCCGCCTACACGTAGATCCACGCCCCCTATTTCGCAAACGTTTTTCAGAGTCTTTCGCGATACGTCGTGTTGGCATGAAAACAGGCAACGTAGCGGGATTTCCCAGGAGCCAGCGTCGAGAAGCTTCGCGGGCCCATCGGCCGGACTGACCGCGCGGCCCTAGTGCCGAGGCCCCTCGGAGACCCGAAGTTTATGACACCCGCTGGCGCTATTGAGACTGTTGAAACGAAAATTCTAAAACACAATCTTTACTGGGCAGATGGCCGAAAATATGAAAAGACAGTTTCCTCAGAAATAGCTTTACTAGCGCACGTGTCCCAAACTTCGCTAAGCATTTGCACGCCAAATGTTTTATTGGCGGTACCGTTAGCTGCTACAGTAGTGTTTCAGATTTTGTTCACATTTGAGTATGTTGTAGTCTGTAGTAACCTGTCAATGAATCTCAAAGGATTTTGTAGAATAAGAAGAATAATTGCACATAAATTACATCATTTTGTCTTGCAGCAAGAAAGAATGTATACTAGGGTGGACCTTATTTTTTGACCAAACAATTTTTTTGGTCTCACCCCCCAGAATTGTGACAAATGTTGAGAGAATGATCTGGCAAAAGTTTGGGGTCGATTGGATCATGACAAAAGGGCGCGCAACGAATTTGAAAATTTTCAATTTTTTAAATCTTTTTTACTTTTTTTCTCTTTCTACAAAAAGAGGTGACAAAATTATTTCGTCCCGGCTTTGCTTGCGGACTTGTCGGTAGGGCCTAGCAAATCCTGTCTCAGTTCTTGGTACAATCGTGTGTTTTTAAATTATGTATACAAATTTCGTAAGTTGTAGTATGTAAGGAGGTGAATATAGTATCTGGAGGAAAAAAATTTTTTCAAGGTCATTTTCTCAAGTTTGCAAGATCATTTTCTCAAGATTTCACGCATGTTTTTTCTATTAACAACTGTTTATGCTATATATGGATTCCTAAAGAGAAAAAAAAACAAATTCAACGACATATCATAACGTCTATTTATGTCAAGATTTAAAAAATTGAAAATTTTCAAATTCGTTGCGCGCCCTTTTGCGAAAAAAATAAGGTCCACCCTAATGTATACATACGGTATACATAAAATACTGAAAGTTGTATTTTTAAACCTTTCGAATGTGTCTGTATTGAAAATTTAAGAAGCATGTTTCACAGACTTGTGTCAATTAAAAACATTTTATAAATATCATCGAAATCGGTTGATGCGGAAAAAAGCTGACTGGGTTTTCATTGTTTCAACTATGACGCATCAGTCTCAGGAATTTGAAAACAAGTGAGTATATTACTTATGATGGTGTCTTATTGCTAAATTAAAGTTGTAGGTGTGCTCTGTCATCTTCTATATGAAATCTGCATCATTTAAATTTTTTTCATATTTTTCATATTTTAAAACCAAAATTTGCAACGTCCAGGACGAACTTCGAATAGTACTACTCTACCCTCGACGTCGATAGAAAAAACATCGGTGAAATAACGTTTTAAATCATACATTTATAATGTTTTTCTGCCTTGGTGTAGCTACATCACGGCCAAAGCACGGCTAGAGATTGCTCGCTGAGCAACTTGTCCGGGACGACGCCAAATATCTCGGTGGTTCTACCTTAGGTATCCCATGCGGGATTGAGGGGTGCGGAAAGTGCTCGGGTTTCGGTAGCAAGCCTGACGATTTCAAAAGACACCGCCGTCTCGAGTGGCCTAGGCCCCGCACGGCTACGTATAATATAACCGACCGTGCAGCCGTGATCCCGCACGGCGGTATAAATCGACCTTTACTCCCCGTACTCTTCTCTTCGGATTGTCTCCACGATTCTGTTCTTGGCTGCTGGTATTCTTGAATAACTGTAAAAATACCACATACTATGCTGCTTGCATAGATCTGTTAGTATTATTTGAAGTTATACAATACATTAATATGAATTACAATATTACAAATTTTATTTCAACAAGAATATATATTTTCGAAGCATTGAAAAATAAACATATGCATACATAAACATTGGTTCCACTTCGATAATGTAAAACGTATTTCTTTATACAAGAAAGCGACTGAAAAGTTTATTGAACGGCATATAAAAAAGTGAAACGTGAATAGAAATCATTTTATTTAACCGTCCAGTAACACTTTTCTTCTTTTAGTCGCTTCCTGCGCTTCAATTACCATATGTACTGCCGTTCCCGAATAATTTCTAGTAACTCTGCTATCAATTATTTCGTGAACCAAGCAGCCCTCATAAAAGCGTCTGGGCGGTTGTAACATTTTGTCTTACCAAAATGTATCATCACGCTCAACGATCGTGTACTTGATTCCAAGAGGTGTGCACACTGCAAAAATGCAATATTTTCTTTGCGTTATATGCAGTTGCCCTTGTACTTGAAAATAGTACGCGTGTTTTTCGTGCATGCGATTTTTATCGCATTTATCGAAAAAGCGATGAACATCTGCAACTTTATCGAGAATTGCATCATTAGGAGTAATTTGTCGCGCTGCATAAGGGCATTTAATTTCAACGATGGTATCGTTTCCAATAATGCCATCAGGCGTCGCGCTGAAATATGGGAATTCCCCATCAATAAATAACCCAAAATCATTGATTTGAATTCCCATAATCTCCTGCAATTGCTCTCGTGCCAATATCTCTTTTTCTTTACCCCACTGAACAGCGGCAATTGTTAGTCGAGGAGAGTAAAGAATATTTTTAACGAGAATAGGGTATAGTCAAAAAAAAATAAAAACCACTTTTACGGAGGGTTTTTCGAGACCATTCAAGAACTTAAGTTTTTTCTTTTGAGGAATAAATATTTTTGTCTTAGTAATTCTAGGATTTTCTTTGGAATAATATAACATGCACATGTTGGCCGAATAAATATACCTAATGTGACTATTAAACAAACCAAGTATATTAAAAATTACGTTTTAAGTTATGAAAAAAATATCGTTATAACCAGTATCTGTTTCATAAGAACGTCGAGTTGAATCTCGGGTATCGCGATAACTCGCTCGCCCGAGCTTGTCTGATTCTCGCCGAACCCGCCCGACTTTCTGCGACTCGAACCAACCATTCGGGCGCCCGAGAAACGCAGTTATTCGCAGCGTCGAATAAAATTTTATTCGGAGACTTCGAATAACTTACCGAGACCCGAGCGCCGAACTTTAAAGACCAGCAACCGATCAACGGCATACAATGTAAACAGATGGGGAAATGCGCAAGAATGAAAATTTAAATTTTTACATTTTTGAATATTCTTTCATAAAAATGTTACGAATGAATTGAGGAGCTTCTCCCGATGAAAATGAGTCCAAACTCGAGTGTAATCGAACATTTTTTATTGATACGTAATGTAATGATAAAAATGAGAATATTATTGAAAATAGTCAGAATGGTGTCGTGTTTGGACTCATTTTCATCGGGATAATCTCTACAACTCACTCGTATGAAAAGCATAAAAAATGATGTTGTCAATAATGCTTTATATTCTTCATTTGCTTATTATAATATTGTATGCCGTGGATCGGTCGCTAGTTCGATACTAGACGCTCGGCAACGCGTTTATTTGAACTGACAAAAGTTATACTAAGATTTCTTGGAAGCCTTCGAATAAAGATACAGATAAAAGATGAAAATTTTATTTGATGCTACGAATATAAAAAGGATCTTTATTCGTCGAATAAATTCTCGCCGAATAAAATTATTTAGACAATAATCGTGCGAAAAGGCATTCCTCCACCTTCTCCAAATTAGATAATTTCTCGTAATAATCCTTTTATCACAAAATGAACATTTCCCCCATCTATCCCACCCTGTTATCTTGTAAAATTCCGCGTATTCTGAAATAATGTAAATATAAAAATCAAATGAAAATGTAAAACAATCTTACAAATACATTTTATTTCCTATTATTATTGCCATTGCATATAATTATAGAATTTCAAAAGTTCACAAAGTATTTATTGTTTTTTGCAATTGTCATAAAGGTACACTTTGTTAATACAGTTACATCATCCTTTTTGTAAAATAAAATTTTTATTTTATTATCTCCATGCTTTTTTACAACTATCTTATTACTTTCGTGCTATCTTTTTTTTTAATTTTCGCAATAGACAATCTTTTCAATTTATTGCAATTCATGCAAATCTCTCTAACACGTACATAATGTTTGCTAAGAATTGGTATATAAATATCATATATAAATACAGCTACGCAAATAATAGATCACATACAATTTATATCAGTGTAACTGTTTTTTAAATGGACCAAACGACTTCAGTTTCTCTGTAAGGCTAGAAGGATTAGTTTGGTAATTGACGTCTAAGAAACATGTTGAAGAAATGCATTTGGTCGGAATTGTGAAAAAAAATAATAATAGTGATTATTACAACTTTTTTGTCTGGGCCAATATCGAAAATTTAAAAAATGTGTTTTGTAGATTCATATATCTTATATGCATGCTGAAAATTTCATCGCAATTGGTTTATTGGTTTACGAGTTATAAACAATCAAATGTAGTGAAAATTGCAATTTTTCACGATTTTCGGTCTATAATTGCCATTTTTACCACATTTGATTGTTTATAACTCGTAAATCAATAAACCACTTTCGATGAAATTTGCAGCGTGTATATAACTTACACGGATCTACAAAACACGTTTTTTTAAATTTTCGTTATTGGCCAAGACAAAAAAGTTGTAATAATCACTTTTATTATTTTTTTTCACAATTCCGACCAAATGCATTTTTTCAACATATTTATTGTTAGACGTCAATTACTAAACTAATCCTTCTAGCCTTACAGAGAAACTGAAATCGTTTGGTCCATTCATAAAATAGTTATACTGATAAAAATTATTTGAGTAATTGTATGTACCAGCGCGGGGGTTCGTTAGTCTTACTACGCTACCGAACCATGCTGAAAAGCATTTTTAGACAATCGACACAACAGCAGAGGAGACGACAACAGCGCTGCGGTGGACGGCGCAAAAGTCAGCCAGCCATTTCGTATATAAATCCCGAATTTCATAACGATGACTTTACTACAATTTCCTGAAGCGAAAAAGCAATATTTTCTCACGGGACTTTTTTTAAAAAATTCTTTGTTCTATTCCGCGTCCCCGTACAGAGAACTTTGAAACTTTATAAAAAATAAACGTGTACGTTTTTATAGAATAAATTTTTTTCTGTGCAGTTTTTCCAAAAAAGGGCTCTGTACGGGGATGTGGAATAGAACAACGAATTTTTTAAAAAAAGTCCCGTGAGAAAATATTGCTTCTTCGCTTCAAAATTTGGGAGTAAAGTCTTCGAAAATCAAGCTGCTTGGTTATCTATCTGTCTTTGTCTCTCCTGCGAGTGACATATCTCCCTCTTTGTCACAGCCCCATAGGAGAAACAAGGATCTGTCTATCCTTGTCTGGGAGCTTCCTTATTTCTCCGCAACTGTCGCTGAAATCAGCTCGAAGTTTTGCTCTGGCTCCTGCGCACCCTTAACTTTAACCGCCCGCGGCCATTCTAGCTTTGACTGTCGCCGTCATATGTTCATCGGAATTCACGAGTGTAAAGTCGTGGTTTTTCGCACCGGCGTGTTACGTATTGTGAAGCGTGCAGAATATCCTGCCGATTTCCCCGATGAATTGGGCGTCGGCGTCTTAACTATGGTAAGTCGTACAATTCTCATTCTTTTGTCTTTATTAGTTTTGCGAGTGATTGAATCTATTCAGTGTTGCGAACAAAGACTTTCGAATTTTTCCCGACAAGTAACTGGGATAATTGCATTTTATTTAATAACGAATCATTGGGTTTTGTTGAATATGTAAGAAATGCGAATTATTTAGATTAATTTGGCTATTTAAATTCATCGTAGCCTTTTGTCTGCCGTATTAGTTGATTCAGTGTATTATTTCTCAACCTTCATTTCTGCACGCCTACCATGTGGACCACACGTACAATGTTGTATCATAAAAACGTTCAATCCAATTTCGTTGGCACTGCGCACTTAACTACCTTTTATCGCGCATAAAGTTTCCGTTGGATGTTTGATTATTGCTGTTTCGTAAGATATATTTATTTTATTATTAACCCTAGTACAGTAAATCCTCTATAAACGCATAAAAGCTGTAGCAGATAAACGCAGAAAATATATCCCCTCCATTTTAGTAATCCGATCTCGGCTCGGGTATATCGGTGTGAACCACTACTAATGCGACACGGAAAGTCGCAGTCGTTGGCACAATCCAAAGGCCCGTGTGTCATGACAATGTAACACCAATATTTAATTTTTTTTATTATTACTTATTTTTTTATGAAACTTTCATCGATATATTCGTGGCATTTTTCTGATTAAGAAAAGACCAAACACGATATGATTTCAACTGTGTAAATACTGTTGTAGTATTTAGTGGTTTAAATGACGATTAACGTTTCGGGCGCAAGGAAGGATAGCGTATGAGAAAGAAAGAGACGCGGAGAGTCGCAGTCGCCGGCCCAGTTCAAAGGCCCGCGCGTGGTCTCGCTTTACACACGCTATCCTCCTCTACGATCGGCTCGGCCTTATGAATTAAATGAACATTTTTTTCTTCGTGTAAATAAAGAACGTTTATTACGTAGTACAAATAATGCGTCACAAAAGTCTTCGTACAAATCCCGAAAGAAATTGAATACAATCTATTATTGCTATAATTGTTTCTGAACCACTTGCGCTATACAGACGTGCCACGCACGTCGAGATGCTTTTGTTCCAAAGCCGCCAGCGACGTGTATATCACGTCAACAGGCATTTGTCGCAGAAACAAAAACGACGTGTTCGTCACGTCGGCTAACCACAGACGTGGTGTAGCGTCAATGTAATGCCTTACCTGGCCTTACCGCATGTTATATTGTAGAGCGCGGCACGGCAACCGAAAGTTAAATCAGCGCAAAGGTAGTCACGTGATATTACAAGTCGCGGAGGTCGGTATCTGCCGTACAGTTTCCTTTACAGAAATGGTACTATCTACAAACGTGTAGCTGATTGATGAATACGAGATGGAGCTACCGTCGCATTCTATTTAGAATCAGAAAGAGAACTCGATTGTCGTTGCAACACAAGAAGTATGTGACGAGGAAGCTAGATTTTGACACTTGCATCGAAAGCGTTCGAACTGGTTCGAGCGGTTTCTTCTCTTCCTTTCGGATCTGTCGAAATTGGGAGACTTACTACTTCGTAATTTAAAATATGTAATTTTCAATTGTAAATAAGTGTATTAACCGATCATTTGAATATTCGTTGACTTGTTTAAAAATCTACAAAATTTTTTAAACTTTTTTACGCATATAACATTGATAAATATTAAATTTTAATACGTTCACGTGAACCTGGTTATATGTGTACGTCCTATGTAAATGTACAGAAGAAAAGTATAGATTTACAAATTATGTTTTGTATATATTGTTAACATATGTTAACATATCAGTATAATTGATTTGAATTTTAATATGAAGAGTATTTTTTTCCGACGTGGAAATGAAAGGTATAAACAATCACGGCATGACAATTGTTTCATTGTAGACAACAAACATAAAAAAACCCTGACCGCAAAGATTTAAAAAATAATCATTATTATTAAAAAAAAAGCCCGACTGAGAAAAGAAATAAAAAGATAAGAAACAAAAAACTAATTTATTGACTAAAATATTGATAATAAATAAAATAAAAAGTGAAATATAAATATAGAGTATAAATTATTAATAATTCTTTTCGCAGTCAGATTTTTTGTTTTATTAATAATATTTTTTATTTCTATTTCTTTAGCATATGTCGTGGTCAGATTTTTTTATTTGTTTTGTTTGCAACGAGCGTAAATTGCCTCATCTGGACACAGAGTAGGACATTATTTACATAAAAAATTATTTAAATATCGATTCGAATAAAAGATACTTTATCTTTATTCGTTATTCGAAAGTTCGAATAAAAAAATATCATTATTCGACGAGTATCGAATAAATAACTTTATTCGACGAGAATTTATCCGACGAATAAAGATAATTTTGTATTCAAAGCCGTTTTATTCGATATTCGAATAATTGTTTCGTCTATTACCTGTATCTTTTATTTGAAGATCGAATAAATTTTCGAATAACTTTTGTCTGACCAGCGCAGAACTTCAAAGCCCCAACGACTGACAAACGGCCTACAATATATGAAGAAGAGTCGAGCATTATTGTTAATTTATGCTTTTACATTTTTAATAAATAAAATATTATTAATACGAACAAGTTTTTGTGCTTATCCCGATGAAAATGAGTCCAAACACGACATCATTTGGACTATCTTCAATAAGATTTTAATTTTTATCGTAATATTACATAACAATGAAACTTGTTCGATTACATTCGAATTTGAACTCATTTTGATCAGGAAAATCCGCTCCATTCGCTCGTCGCAATTTTATGATGATATATTGAAAAATCTAAAAATGTAAACTTTCATCCGTGCGGGGTTCTCCATCTGCATACATTGTATGCCGTTTGTCAGTCGCTGGGTCTTTGAAGTTCGTCGTTCGTTGGGCGTCCTCGCTGTTTATTCCAGCTGGCAAAAGTATTCGAAGATTTATTCGAAGCCTTCGATCGCCGAAGACTGTAATCAGGTACAGGATCAGGATTATGGGGTGGGACAACACTAATGCAGTGTTATTTTTTTTTGTTTTTGGTTTTTATTATTTTTTCGTCAAATCTGCGCCAATACAATCGTAGCATTTTTCTAATAAAAATGACACCTAACATTATTATTTGTTATATTTAGATTTATACAAGGCCGTAGTCCTTGCGGACAGTCCTTTCTTCTTCGGTGGGTCCATAGCGAGGGAGAACTGATTTATGGCACATTGAAATGTCATTTTTCCTTCCCACGGAGATCTGCAACAACGAAAAATCGAGTTATTGAAAATGATCAACAACATATGTTATTTCATTTTGTTTCTTTTTTTTTTAATGTTTTGAGTGCAGGGAGGTAAAATTACTATACGTACGGATATTTACGTTCGTGAATCTATAACAGCTCTTGATGTGCAGCATTGCACTCGCCGGTGCGACTGTACCCTTTGATTGTAGACAGCTTTTCGTGTGCGCTGCATTGCACTCGCCGGTTGAACTGTGCCCATCGATTGTAGACAGCTTTTCATGTGCGCTGCATTGCACTCGCCGGTGCAGTCGCAATAGGGCTCTTATCTTTCTTCAGATGTATCAGGTTCTATCACAGATGTACTTTTTTCCTACGCGTACAGTGGTTCTCTAAACGGCTGGCCTCTGTTGTATTTGCTGTCTATTAATTCTGGTAGCATGTTATCCTCGTAGAATCTTTTTAATTTTTCTTCCATCTCTGCTGCCCAGAATGCATCGTCTCTTTTAACTTGTATTATCTTCATTCCTTTTGGCGTCCAGAAACAAAATAGAGCATTTTGTCTATTTGTTACGTGCAATTGACCTTGCACTTGATAATAATAATGATGACTTTTATTCATCACATTACCCTGAAAAATGCGTCGTATCGCAGAAAACTTCTCCATTGCTTCGTTGGGAGTTAAATCCCTCGCCGAATATGGACATTTTATTTCTACAATTGTATCGTCCCGTACAAGTCCATCCGGTGTCGCACCTAAGTAAGGCACGACAGAATCGATGAACAGCCCACACGGTAGAATAGAGATTCCTAATTCTACTTCCATTTGTCTCAGGGCGTTTATCTCGTTTTCCCTTCCGTATTGTACGGCTTGTAATCCTTCTATTTGCGGTTACATCACAGCTTTCAAACAATTTGCTCGTGGTGTAGTCTTCTGTAATCGGCATACTCGGCCGAAATTAGATGCCGTTAATAATTTTTTCCTATAGGCCATCCACCTTTCGCTGTTCCCTTGATCACGAGTTTCAGCCTCAATCGTGTGTCGCATCAATTACCACACGAGGAGCGTTGTCATGTGTCTCTCACATTCAGAAACATATACTGTCTCCTCCATGTCTGGTTTTGACGCACTGGGGCCATAATCCTTATCATATTGTTGTTTTTCTTGTCGAAAGAAGGATGCGTTTTTTCGTGCTCTATAATCGATTTCCAATTGCAGTTTACGCTTACGTCGATTTTCCAACTTTTTTACGACCGCTGTCGGTTCTCTATCCATTGCAGCACTCAAACGACTAAACGCTTCGTGTGTGTTGAATTGGAGGACAGCAGCATTCACTCTACCTTGGTAGGAACCTCTTGATCCATAATTCATTCGTTTTCCTGCTACGAATTTCGCAATTATATTATTAAAGCATTCAACGGCGTTATTGTTTAGTGCGTACAATAAACTTTCCGTGTGAACGAAGAGTAGCTGCATTGCTTCTTCGATGCTTTGATAAATGCCCGTTTCTTTTAATTGTGGAACATAATTAACTTGTTCGGGATCAGAGTATTTATCGCAGAAGTAGGCCAATTTCTGACACTCTCTGTGTTCGCCGAACACGTGACTTGGCACGTTTCTCAGATCTGTTTTTAAATTTTCAATTTGATGTGATAATGTCAGTGTTTCTTTGAAGCGGTGTTCTGCAGCTTTTTTCACACCAGTGCGCAGACGGAGGGCATTTTTCTTTACGATGGCTCTTAGATCTTTGTAGCGGCCTTTTGCGACGATCTCATTTATTTTTCTGCTAAAATTCCGTAATAGATGGTTGGTGCATTCAATTTTCCGCACTCGTACCATATAATCTTTATACGGATCGTTATCCAAGATCTTCTTATAAACGCTGCTATCACCGTCGGCAACCAAAATGTTGTAAATCAGGCCGTGCATTTCTATGATACATTGGAATCCTTCCACAATAGCAGCACTTTCCATGCCTGTTGAACTCTGATCGCGACCCCAGTTTTTGTAGCAGCGATGATCGCGTGCCACTTCCTTCTTTCTAGCTGCTGCGTGGCAAATAGAACAAAATTTATTTTTCACACTCAGGTGTAGAATCTTCTTCGTGTGATATCCCACGATGGCTCCTACACCAGAAGGGGAATTATAATCGCCGCCGCGATATGACCTCTTCATCCAGCTGCCATCTGCGACGACCGGAATGAACGGTATATTACACGTTGGATGTACGTCGCCTCTTGCTATGGCCAATTCTCTCTCCTGTCTTCCAGCATCTTCCATCTCTTGTTGTGCAGCCGCTTCGAAGGCATCGATTATCTCGTCGTGGCGTTTTTGATAGAACTTGTTAGACATGCACGTCATATTCATGCCGCATATCATTTCTTCCAACTGATTATATCCGCCTCCTGTCAGTATAGTTGCGGCAACTGCGCTACGATTTATGTCTATAATGTTATCTCTTTGTGGAATACATTGTATGCGTTCCTTGTAATTGCACATCTGGCATTGCACGTGATAGGTTTTCTCTAATCTGCTTTGTTGACATCCCACTATCTTGAAAGTCTGGGTACCGTAATCTATACTTGAATGTTCTCCCAGCTTTATAATCTTCTCGAAGACATAGGAGAAGTCAACAAAGTCTATTATCCCTTGCGAAATTGCTGGTTCCGCTGTTTCCGATTTCGCAGTCTTTTCGATCCAGTTGTAACGGTTCCGGTTTTCCGCGGTGTGTTCGGTGACTCACGGCGGTCCTCCTCGGGCTGAAAACGCTCGTCGGACCAGGGTTCGTCCGGCGAGGAGAATGGTCGGGAAGCGGAGAGGTTAGGTTCGTGAAATAAACGAGGCGGCGTATTTACAATTATCGCCGGGATAGCTGCCGCTCGCGGTTGTTCGCGTTTACCGAAGTCTGGTGCGCGGCGCGCTCGGTTTCGCGGACCTGGTGCTCGGCGGTGTCAGGACGTGCGGTTGATCGGCGCCGAAGCCACGATCCCCTGCCGCGGGTCGGGTCTTTCGGTCCCCGAGGTCGGCGAAGATGCCTGTTACCGGGCCTCCCACGGCAGTTGACGGTAGTCCAGGTAGCTCAGCTACATGAATCCGGATACAGGCTCCGCCTGTCTTCTTACTAGCTCAGCCAGCAGGGCGGTATACGCTCAGCGTATCTTCTTACTAGTTCCGCTAGCAGGGCGGGATACGCTCAGCGTATCTTCTTACTAGCTCAGCCAGCAGGGCGGTGCACGTTCCGCGTGCGTCCTTACCAGCTCCGCTAGCAGGACGGCTCGGAAGGAGACGGAGCAGTGTTCCGATTGAACCCACCGTTTCGCACGCGATGGCCACCAGATGGCGGCGATTTCAGCCTCAATATCGTATGAAATCGGGTACCTTGAGCACCCCGCAGAATTTTAAAAACTTATTAGTATACACATATGAAATATTGAAATTTAACACAATGAAACTTATTCTTTATTTTGAGGATAGGATAGGGAAAAAACGCTACAATAACTAAGCAAAAGAATATATAATAAAACAAGAAAATACTTTATTTGGCATAATCAATTAAAGAATACCAACATTTGTTGCTTGACTCAAAAAATGCGTTCGACCTCAGCATTTGAGTGGGGAAAAGACAGAACTACTTCAATTAATAATTTTAATGTTGGAAACATGTCTTCCCCATCGAAATTTTTAAATTTTAAGATGTTATTCCACATGTCGTCTATTTCTAATAAAGCTAGCTTTCCTTTAGATTCTTCATCAAAACATGATGGTAGAATTTCCCATTCAAAAGTTAACTGTGTAACGTCTAAAACGTTTACACGTTTGGCGATACCAGATAAATCTTGAATTTTTCTCTGCCTTTATCGTATAATGCTACTGATGGATCCAAAAACAACAAATCTTTAAAAAGTGTATCTTTCAAAGGCAGACGTCTAAGCATCTCCCGAACTGCAGTAATATAAAAGTTTAAACATCTGAACCGAATTTGTTGGGCACATTCCAACTCTAATGACTAAAATTGTTTTGCATTCCGGTCCCACATTTACGTCTTTTAATTCTAACAAAATCTCTGCTTTATTTAAATCTAACGTAGCAAAGTCTTCCAAAAATTGAGATTTAATCAAATTTTTCCCTATTTGTTTAATTAGCTGTTGGCTAGTCTCAAATAATTTATGCACTAAAATTTTTTTCGACTGAAATAAGGCATTAAAGCGGTTGAAAAAATTTAACGAATATTTAAAAAAACATATATACGCTTTAATGGACGTGTCATTCAATGATTCTAATATTAATTCCGCAGATTTTGATTTGTCTTCAACTGTAGCTAAAATGAAATAATTTTTTAACACGTCTCAATTTTCCAATAGTCTAACGATACATTTTGGTAAACAACCACCTGGTAGTTGATAATTTTAAAATTTTGCGTTGCTGTACCCCGAAAAATTCTTGAAATTCAACCAAAATTGAACTCCTCTTAGCACTGATCGAAGTATAAGTGGCCACTCCTCTGATTAAATTTTCACATTCCCGTGGCAATTCATGGCAAGACCTACTAGAAATAATCGCGGAAGTGTGACAAATACAGCTTAAAGTAACTAAATGCGGTACTTCAAGTTGTAAATGTGTCATGAAGGAATTGTTACATCCAATCATGACAGATGCATTGTCGCATGCTAATCCGACAATATTTTTTATAGGAATTTCTTTGCTATCTAAAAGATTTTTAAAACTTCGAAATATACTACTCGCGGAACAATCATCGCCGTTTAAACGAATAATATCTAATAACTGTGTGCTTACTTTATTATTTATTGGTGATACGAATTGTACTAATACACACAGTATTTTTAAGTTTGAAATATCGGTTGTTTCGTCAATTAAAACTGAAAATCTACGGGTTTGTAAATGCTCAACAAGTGTGTCGACTTCGCGCTTGGCAATCACATGCTTAACAATATAGGCACACTTATCTCGAGCAAGTATAAGATCTTGCACAATTTCGGGTTCCTGGCAAATATCCTGAATTAAAGGAATCAAATGATCCGCGGTTCTAAAAGCTACGTTATGTTCTGCAAAAAAAGCAGATAATCTAACTTCTGCACGTTTCACTTTATCTATGTGGGATAAAGTTGTGCTAATAAAATTAATATTACTATTGTTATTATTACAGGTGGCTTTGCTATTCAATAAACTAATATTCCGTATATGTCTGGCCGATTTCGAATGCTTAATTAATATGTTTCTGCAACATGTGAGAGCTTTATCACATGCATTACAATGTGCTTTATTTTGTAGTGTAGAAGGAGCTAACCATACTTTAAAAATATCTTCTTCTAGCCACGAAGAGTGAAAATTAGAAATTCTACTTTTCCTACTCCTCGTTGTAGCTGTTTCTACACTATTAACTGCCATTGTATAATAAAATATTAACAACACTTACCTCGTTCCGCGTCACGTCTCTGGTCTATCAATCGTCCCGCCAATAACACCGGTACATTCCCGCCAATGTATCTGCCCCAGGGCGTCAGGGCTCTGGCCGCTCTGCTGCGTCATTGTAGATACGCTACTGTCTTGGTCGCGCATGCGCGAAAAACGGTGGGTTCAATCGGAACACTGAGACGGAGCAGCTCAGCTACGCCGTCGGGAGCTGAGGTGGACTAGGGTGGAATATTCTGATCGAGATTACTTACGGATCCTCGTCTTCTTCGGTGGCTTCCTGGTCAACGCGCCTATCGGGCTAGCTAAGTACGGTGATTCTAGTTTCAGATCGAACGTGTGGTCGGTATGCTGATGCTAATTAACTTTCGGCCGCGTTTGCATCGGCTTATATGGCCGATGCTTGGAGGTACGGGGAGCGGTACGACGCGGTGTTTGTCCGATCACCATGGCTACGTGATCGCGGCGGGTGATCGGCGGATTTCGGCGCGGCGAGCCAGTACCGCGGCTCGGTCTATTTCCGCGGTGTTCGGCGGACTTCGGCGCGGCGAGCCGGTACCGTGGCTCGGATATTCCGGCGGTGTTCGGCGGATTCGTAACAGACCGTAAAACAGATCTGTTACACAGTAAGATTCGGAATCGGTGCCACCTTCGACATTTCCGTTTGTATCGTTGTTGTTTCCTTCTTCCTGTACGTTGGCAGTATGTGGTTCTTCTATACCACACTCGATTTCTTCCACAAATCTTCTACTTCAATTGGTTCTTCGTTGCACTATGACTCAGCTGGCAGCATTTTAGCATGACAGATACTTTTTTGACAAATATCCTCACAGGAATCTAGTTCCATCCTCATGTTGCTGCTTGTTTCGCTGCTGAATGCTGCTTCATTTATTCGTCGTCACCTAAACATATTACGAGGCACACATGCGTAGATACAAGCATAAAAAATATATAAAACAGAGAAAAAAGACTGGCACAATAAAATTGAAACATACTGTATCAGCCTTTTGAATTTTTAAATGAATGGAGAGATTTATGATACGAACGCCTGAGTTTAGCTATTTTTTAGAGAAAGGTACAACTAGTATTCCAGATGTTTTTGACCTATTACACTGTTCAACAAATTCAAACTTTTTTTTTATCTTTCGATTCTCACTATGCAAGTCTTATAGAGTTTTCTGCGCTGATTACGAATCAGGACTTAATTTTTCTCCTAGACGTACAGTTTTTGAGACATTTGAGTTTGAAAAAAAAACATATTTTTCGACTTTGAACAAAGATTATGAAGTTATTATAAAAGATATATTAGTTTTCTTTACAGCAAAAGATTCTCTAGTCTTTCCCGAATCCAGTGATGTACAATAGTAATACATTATGATTGTTTAAACATGTTTAAACAAGCATTAAAGACGGAGATGCACCACTTTTGCACCGTTTTTTTATATTTTTTAATTTATCCGAAAAAATAAGGGTCCAGCGGAAAATTGAACTACACTACGCGATAGAGCACACTTTTATCTTGAGAAGCCACCCTATCAGGTTTCGAAGATCGACGTTTTTACCGAGCCAGAAAGTAAAATATCATCGCGGAACACGAGTCGCCGCCAGTGGTGCTCTGCCACTAGCGCGGTCGTTCGATGCAGTGGCTTCGAGCGCGCAATTATGTCAGCTTATTTAAATGTTTTGTTTATTATTGTTATTTATTACTATTTCCCTATTCTATTGATATATTCATTATTTTATAACATTTAAAACATACCCAAAACTTTTTTCTTCTTGACCGTCGTTTGTAAGATGTTTCCGCTTCTGTTATTAAATTCCAACAATAGTCTGCAAGCATGGATGTACTATCTTTTCCCAAGTATCTTGTTTCCATCACCAAAATGTCTTGATGGAATCTTTCACCGTGCTCATCACTCACATCACCAAGGTTGTCCGGAAAAAAGTCTAAATGCGAATGTAAAAAGTGCAGTTTGAACGACATATTACACCCCAACTTATAGAAGGAATCTATTAGTCTTCTCACTATTACATCGTAGTTTGGTGAGCGATAATTTCCCAGAAAATTTAGGCAAATATTTTCAAAAGCTCTCCAGGCTGTTTGTTCAGGCTCACTCATTTTGTTGATGAATTCTTCATTGCCTAAAAGTGTTCTTATTTATGGTCCTACAAAGATTCCTTCTTTTATTTTTGCTTCGGATATTTGTGGGAATTTTGTTTGTAAATATTTAAATGCCGGTGTATCATTATTCATTTTTTTTACGAATGCTTTTATTAGACCTAATTTTATATGTAATGGAGGTAAGTATATTTTATTCGGCTGGACTAAACGTTCGTACATAATATTTTTCTGGCCTGGAATATGGATGTTTCTTACTGGCCAAGTTTTGACCGTATGATGCTTCGTTCTTGCCCGGCTATCCCATTCACACAAGAAACAGCAATATTTTGTATATCCAGCTTGCAGTCCCGTAACAATTGCAATCACTTTTAAATCTGCGCATACATGCCAATTGTACTTACTGTAATTTATTTTTTCGAATAACATTTTAAAGATCTCGTATGTTTCCTTTAATTTGACGCCATATGCAATCGGGATTGATGGATAAATATTTCTAATATGAAGCAATACTGCTTTTAAACTTCTTTTCGATGAATCGATGAATAACCTCCATTCTTCGGGTCGATGTTCTAATTTTAATTTTCTAAATAATGCGTCGGTGTCTGGACAATAAGAAAGTTTGTCATGTTCTAAAAAATGTTTCTTTAATTCTTCACTTCGTTTCCGAAAATGTGATATGGTTGTGCCCTGTTCAAGAAGATTCCACTGCTGAAGTCTGGATCCTAAAATTTCTGCCTTCTCCTTGGTCAAATTTAAGTCTCGCACTAAATCATTTAGATCTGATCGAGTGATCAAATGCATTTCTGTGTTTATGTATTCTTTTAAAATTGCGTCGTCCGATGCACCATCAGATAAGTTTAAGTTTACAGCAGTATTAGACACAGGCGATACGTGAATTTCGTCTTCTCGAACAGGTTTTATGGCTGATAAAATATTCGGATATGTAATTTTCTTTTTATCCTTTCTTGTATGTCCAAAGATAGTCGTTAAACAAAAGTAACAAGCTGTTGAGTGATTGGATGGCTCTCTCCATATCATTGGGACACTAAACGGTATCTTCTTTTTCCCATTTTTTACAAATGACAGCAACGATGTCGCACAACTACTGCAGCACACATGGGGGGCCCAATACTTGTCTTGATCACCAAGTTTGCATCCAAAATATTGTTCATAAGCTATTTTAACTTTTTCTGTTACATTTCGTCGCGTTGTCTTAGCAACTACTTCACCACACACGTAACAAAACGAATTTGGACTGTTTAGGCAATTACGCGACATTGTAAGCTATAGAAACTAAATTAACTTTACATCTCTAAAAATACTTTTAATTATATAATAATAAAACTATAAAACACGATTGAAACGTCCGAATATCACAAGTCCGTACACTGCACTTCGCGGGGCCGTACTTCTCGTGTAGATTGCTCGCGACGATACTCGGGGCTTTTACGAGGTTCGACTGATTTTCGAGATCTGATTTTCGGTGTTGCGACGTATATAATGTCAATTCGAATCGTTTCTTATTGGCTATGTTTAAAATGTATGGGTTGACTAAATGATTTCTATTGGTGAGTGGGTGGTGGCATTTTGTTCGTTGGAGCAGGAACGCTTTGATAAAACTGTGTTTAGTCTATGCAATTAATTGGGTGTGAAAGATAAAGGGAAAACGATACGGAAACTAAAATATTTGCTTGTATAAGATTGCCCAGTCAATGGGTTCGCTCACAAGGAGGTCTCGAAGTGGTGTCCAATGACACCCAAAATCATTCAGGGAACGTCGCGTCGCGTGGATTGTCTCGAGCGAACGTTCGGTCTGCTTCAGATCGAACAACGATTCAAATATTCTCACTAAAACACACACAAATTGACCAGCCGAATTAAATATACTTACCTCCATTACATATAAAATTAGGTCTAATAAAAGCATTCGTCAAATCTTATAAACGACGGTCAAGAAAAAAGAAGTTTTAGGTATGTTTTAAATGTTATAAAATAATAAATAAAGAATAAATATATCAATAGATTAGGGAAATAGTAATAAATAACAATAATAACCAAAACATTTAAATAAGGTGACATAATTGCGCGCTCGAAGCGACTGCATCGCCGTTACACCGCGCCGCGCCGTATCCCGTCGAACGACCGCGCTAATGGCAGACCACCACTGGCGGCGACTCGTGTTCCGCGATAATATTTTACTTTCTGGCTCGGTAAAAACGTCGATCTTCGAAACCTGATAGGGTGGCTTCTCAAGATAAAAGTGTGCTCTATCGCGTAGTGTAGTTCAATTTTCCGCTGGACCCTTATTTTTTCGGATAAATTAAAAAATATCATCAAAAAACGGTGCAAAAGTGGTGCATCTCCGTCTTTAATGCTTGTTTAAACATGTTTAAACAATCATAATGTATTACTATTGTACATCACTGGATTCGGGAAAGACTAGAGAATCTTTTGCTGTAAAGAAAACTAATATATCTTTTATAATAACTTCATAATCTTTGTTCAAAGTCGAAAAATATGTTTTTTTTCAAACTCAAATTTCTCAAAAACTGTACGTCTAGGAGAAAAATTAAGGCCAGATTCGGAATCAGCGCAGAAAACTCTATAAGAATTTCATAGTGAGAATCGAAAGATTTTTTGGCTGTTGGACCGTGTTATTGTAGTCAGGCCCAAGGCTCGTCTTTTTTTTTTAACACGTGCACCTTTACTGTTCTGACCCTGGATGTACGTATCATAAACCTCCGGATGCATCAGGCACTACAAAGCGCGTAACCCTCTCGGGCTTACAGTGAGTCACGAAAGTATTCGAATGCTGAATATTTCCAATGTGGGGAAAAAACGCAATGAAACTACGTTGCAAGAACGAAAAATTCTTATACAATTATACGAAGAGGTTAAATCATATAGAAATATATCAGAAATACTAAAAAGGAGTCTATCGACTATACAGAGTGTAATAAGTATAATTAGTATAAAAAAGAGAGAACATTGCAGAATAAAGAAAGAACCGGCAGACCCCGGAAGCTAACTGAATTATTAAAAAAAACAGATACCAGTGCATTGGAAATCCTGACACACCTTCGAGAATATATGCACAAGGAAGTTCATCCGAAAAGTGATTGAACTACACTATTTCAATAAATGTACGAAATAATGACCACTGTTTGCAATACATTATTATATACAGAAAATAAATTATTCGTTTCCATTTGTTTTCTTGATGATTGAAGTTACTTGTCACTTGTTTCGCGACGTGATCAAAGCTCCTTCGAGAAGGATAACGTCTTTCTGGGAATTTTTCCATATCTGTTTTCTCTTGTAAACTAAAAAATGCCATTTTTAAATAAAAATAACGAAACTTCACACAACTAATGAAGCAAATAATTCACGATGAATTTCACAATCTAACTACCAGTGGTAAACGAAATCAAAAGCTTATCAGTGTTTATAAATTGAAATTATTCATCATTGAGGATAAGAAAAACTTATCTACTAACATTCAATATATTCCGTTTATCGGTGCGATCGGCGCGGCTGGTGCGATAGACGTAGTCATAAATAAATATAAAACCATGGCTGTTGGACAAGGAAAGAGATTTTACTGTACATGATATGTTCCAATATTAGCAATGAAACTATTAGAAGAACCAGACAATCATTTATTTTCCGCATACAACAATGTATTGCAAACAGTGGTCATCATTTCGAATATTTATTGAAATAGAGTTGTTCAATCAAACCAATTAGTGTAGCAAATTAATCACTGATAATACCAATGACGCTAATACGTAATGCTTTTTAGACTTTTCATAACCAAGGTCACACGAAGGGCATTGCACAGAGGTCTTCACCCCTGCTATTACATCCCGATAAAAAAAATATATAGTTCCATTAAAAAAAAAATTGATGACCTTGATATGTAGAAAAAAAGATCTTGAAAAAAGTTTTTTTCGAATCATTATATTGCCCCTTCGGTTAGGTTTATTGTCCTATAACGTTTTTTTCTATTTCTAACACTAAGCGAGACATTCAAGGTGGTCAAGTTAGCTGGGACACCCTGTACATAGCAGTGGAATGGAGAAATGTAGTAAAGGTACAAGAAATAAACTTTTCCAGAAAATGAAGCAGTTTTCAAGCACATGCTGTGTGGACCTGTGGTACGTCAAGTTTTATTGAGAACGGTACGAAAAGGCTGACTTTCTCAAGGTCGTGAGCAAGTCGTAAAGTAATGAATTAGCCAAAGGGGCACTAAGAGTATATTGCCCTGTCGATGGGCTCACTCACGGAGATCTCGAAGCGGTGTCCCGAGCTATTGCAGCCGACCGTGTTTACATCTCACGTTCGGTCTGCTTAGGATCTGAGGGCTGACAGCCCTTTTGCAAAAGGGCTTTTGAAGAATGTTCACTGAAAAAATCCTTACTTGTTGGAATATACTTTTCTAGAATTTACGCATTTATTTTCTAAGATATGTAAATCTTTTTGCAATCATATTAAAAGTTTGTACCCACGTAAATCAAATATGTAATTTTTAACAATAGTATAATAAATATAATGATTTTATTGTTAAAAATATCATGAACGGCAATAATATAACTTGACTGATAGTGTCTCAGTTTTTCGTAGTGAGTATTCACACTATTTTTGGGTAAGTACATCTACCATTGAATCATAACAAAACTAAAACTTAATTTTTTACATTTTCTACATTTTGTATACCTGCAGACATCCAAAATTTTAGACCTTTGTTTATATCTTTATCTGTCGTACATGCATAACACGTATGCGTAATAATACGACATAATAAAGGGCGCAATATACAGTATGGAAATTATTTCAAAACAGTTGAAACAATTATTTATACTTATAACAAATGACTATAAAAAATGTCTTTTGACACACCTGTGATGCGTTTTTGCTTTCTCAGTAATTTTTGTATGCATCGATTACAAAAAGATAAATATTATTTATCAAAAATTATTTTTAGTAAGAATTTCGTTGCAACATATCTAATGGTTCAAAAGTTACAACCAAATTTTTCTATCCGATCCACTTTGCGCCGCACAAGGCGAAAAAATAGCCTGTTTTTGGCGCTTGTAATTAATAAATTCAACGAAAAATTACCATTTTCATCCTAATATCCATTTATTATAAAAGAAATGTATTTCATATCGTGATATACACGAACATTGAATTTCGCAAAGTAAATCTTGAACAATAAATTCCGTGCTGTGACTCACGCGAACAAATGGCAAAATTTTTGACAAAAACACAAATTTGTTTACGAATGTATATGTATTCTTAAATACTCACAAAACTGAAATAAATATTACTAACAGAAAATTCATAGTATAAGACGTAATTTACCTTTCTCGCCACTTTTTATTTTTAGATACGCGCACCGCAGATGCTCTACAATGGCGGTTTTTTCCCTTCAATTTTAAATATCGTTTCACGTTGCCCCGCGCTTCTTCAGCTTCCATTTTTTGCTTCCACGTTTGGATCACCCACATAATTGCACTTTACACTTTAAAAAATTACTAACGAAACGCGGTATAATAACGAATCGCTTCGTACTTTCGTATTGTAAAGCTCGCGACAATGAACTGAAGAACTGGTAAACCAATCATGTCACCCGTTGGTTAAAAATCGGTGAGAGAGTAAAAGATAGTGCTTAAGAAGATACTAGACAGAGTATCTCTCTCTTTTTCTCTCTCTTTCTCTCTCTTTCTCTCTCACTCTCATCCCCGCTTTCTCTCTTGCTCTCTCACTTTTCCCCCAAAGAAACAAATGAAGACACAAACGAATGCAACACGTTCCCTGGACTCTGCCGATAGAAAAATCGTCAGAAAGAACGTAGTCGCCAAGCAGGAAGCATCGTAAGTATCCTTCACCCTCACTACGCCTGTCACTTGTAGAAAATCTCTTAGTAATTCTTCATATTTTCATCTCCATATTTCAAATCGGTTTTTGTATAGTTTTTTTTTGTGTAATACAAGTTTCCTATTTATCTAAATTATCTAATTTATAAACATGTTGCTATAATTTCTTCAATTGTTTTCAGATGCCGCTGAAAATTTCATAAATTTTGGATATTTCATTTATGAATTACAAACGATTAAACATGACAGAAATTGCAGTTTTCTACGACTTTCGACTTACAATCGCACTTTTAGTCGTTTATAACTCGTAAACGAATTATTCAAAATTTATGAAATTTTCAGCATGGATATAATTTATTCGAGTGAATAAAACACGTCTTCTAAATTTTCATTATAGGCTCCGATGAATAAATTGAAGGAACCAACTTTCACTATTTCTTTTGCGATTCTGACCAATTCGTTTTTTAAAAAATTTTTTTGCACTTCGTCTAATAAATTAATCCTTCTAACTTTTCAATTTTTAAAATGTTATGTTTTTTCAAATAGTGTAGAATCAGTTTTTCTCCTGACTGTAAATGAGAACACTTAAAAAATTGTTTGTTTTTATGTTACAGTTCAAAGAGATGAAACGTGAAATCAAATTTTTGAAATACTCACAACGGTGAGGAAGAGGTGGAGGAAGTGGAGGAGGAAGAGGCGGGGGAAGAGGTGGAGGAAGAGGAGGAAGAACGTCGGCAAAACATGTTGTTATTTTTAAATAATGAGTAGTTTTTTAAAATAAACAAACATGAAAATACGTCCTATATCGTTACTATATCCTCCATGTTATGCCTTCGAATAAAAGATACGGATAAAAGATGAAAAAATTATTCGCTTCGAATAAAAAAAATTATCTTTATTGGATAAATTCTCGATGAATAAAATTCGTAAGAACAACGAATGAAAAATTTTGTATCTTTTATTCGTTATTTCAAATTTTTATTTAGGTAAATATTTTGCCCAACTCTGTCTGAACAAGCTCTAAAGGTTCGACAAGGAAAGCGATAAGGTATAACGAGAGTGAACAAGATAGACATACAATGACCAGAGACCGCGATCGAGGTCCAGCACTTGAAAAAAGTTACTAATTATTACATTGCACACGTGCAATAACGAAAATATCAATTTCCATAATTTTGTCAGATTTTGATAGAATATGTTGTAGTCTTTAGCAATATATGAACATATCTCTAAGGATTTTTCAAGGTGAATTACACAGGTCTGCTAAATAAAGTGTCAACCAGTTATTCATTAAATTACAACTGTTGAACTACTAAACTCTGATAAAAATAGATGGTGACAAAATATTTTTCAACTAAAATTATTTTTATCATATACTTTCATGTATCTACTGTATGTATTTAAACGATTATTTTCATAGACTTGGTAATTCAATTGTCATAATTTAGTGAAAATGGTTAACACTTTATTTTCTAGACCTGTAAAATTAACAATTTTGAAAATTTTGAAAAATCCTTTGCAATATGTTCATATCAATTTATTCAAATTCCATCAAAATCTGAAACAATATGTAATACAAAAAGTGTCCGACTTCGGATGGAAAATTTTACATAAACTATAATAAAAATTTAGTGCGAAAAAGTTTGAAAATTTAGTATGAAAATAATATATAGTACATAGTAAATTATCCAAATATAATGAGTTATATTTATCATATTTATAAGCCAATTCCTCTTTCTTTTTTGTATAATATGGTACTGTATGAAATTTCATCGGAATAAAAATTTGAATGCAGTTTCATATGATACACATTGCTTGCATGAGTCTGAAACATCAAACTGGCGGAGTATTTGCATGTATAGGAAAGTTATATACATATACAGACATAAACAGAAACACGTTGCTGATGACCGAATAGGCGTCAAACATAACCACAATTTAATCTTGCAGCAGAGAGTACTGAGAGTGCTCACGCCTGGGTTTTGCCCGTGCCCATTATACTGCTGCCCCCTAGTCTAAATCTAGCTTGGCACAGAACCCAACTCCACTTTTTACCCCCTCTAACGACCGAATCGGAACTAACCTTTAGCCTGGACCAAAACCCAACTCCACTTTTTACCCCCTCTAACGAACGAATCGGAACTAACTTTTAGTTGGGATCAAAACCTACTTATGGTTACGGTTACTATTAACAAAATGGATATCTGTTACTAATAATGAAAGATAAAATCTAATTTTTCCGATGAACATCGATACACCTATTACAACCAAATGTTACGAATCTATTTCCAACATTGCCGATGGGTTCGCGCGTAGCGTCCTGACTACGGAACCGATAAAAACTTTTTTGACATGGTTCGAGACTATTGGGAGGACAGATTTTTTTTATTTCATGAATAAAATTTATTTCCATCTTTTCTGGTTAGCACAACCATAGTATTTTTACTACATAATTTTAACAATATTTCTTAACTATTCTGAAATAGTTTTAATCGAAAATATTGTAACTTACACTTCATTAGATCGTTCTTTATGGGACTGCATTACAGCTCTGTCCAGCAATCTTTGAAATTCAATATCATGCATAGTTCCCCGATATTTAAAAAGGAATAGGTTTTTGCAAAAATTATTGAAAAACCAAAAGTGTTTCCACATTTCAGTCCTTTAGTGCGTCGCGTCGTTGACGTGGCGCCCAACAGACCTAGCTTTCTATATCTTGGGCCTGCCTGTGCCACATCTGGAGTTTTATGACACGCGAACAATAGCTATAGAGCTGCAAGCCAGACCGTGTAAGTCTGACTCCGAATCTAGTTGAAGGAAAGCAAAAAGACAGGATTTCTTGGAGTAGCGATCTTGGAAAACTTCAAAGATAATCAATCGCACAGTGCCGTCAAAATTGTAGAGCACTATAAAATTACACTTACGTATAAAATAATATGGGGAAAAATGTATATTCGAGAACAATAGTGCTAATCACCATTTCCGATAATTCACTGACTTTTCTAATTATGAAGGTGACAAACGGCATAGACAACGTGTTTTCTCGAGACCAGCGGCAGAGACAACGGGCCATAACAGCGGTGCGATCGACTCGCCTCTACCTGAAACGAAGGCATACGGCGTACTTTACCAGTTCATTGTGACGCCAATTTTTATGGCTCCATCTTTTTCAAGGGCTCATTTTAAAGGGGAATCTTCAGGGAATATAACCATATTTTTTTCAAAAATTTAAATCACTCTGGCCCCTTCAAAGAATTTGTTTAAATTTTTTGACGTTA
The DNA here is from genome assembly GCA_913789915.3 of Sphecodes monilicornis. Lineage (NCBI taxonomy): Eukaryota > Metazoa > Arthropoda > Insecta > Hymenoptera > Halictidae > Sphecodes > Sphecodes monilicornis. The sequence goes on from OU565289.1 coordinate 1,394,592, forward strand.
TAAAGTTGATTTCCGAGGTTGAAAAAATTATTATATTAAATTATAAGTGAGACCTGTTTTCGCCAAAACGGGCAACAATTGAAAACTTTGGAGGCCTGCTATTTCTAAAAAATTCGAAACCGGCAAAATGATGACTAACTCCCCCCCCCCCTAATTTCGCATGGACTACGACATATTTCATTTGGAACAAAATCGACGATGCTGCCTGCAAAAAGTGATCGATTTGGCATGGAATGACCCCTTATAGTATGTAATGCACTATAAACAGTGGTTTAACATTAAAAGGATACATGAAATAATTTATACATAATAAATGTACTGACAAATAATAAATAACATTTAAATAAGCTGGCATAATTGCGCGCTTTTAGCCACTGTATCGCCGTTACGCCGCGCCGTATCCCGACGAACGACCGCGCTAGTAGAAAAGCAGTTTCTCAAGATAAAAGTTCATTTTTGGGGAACCTATGCAGCGTTGGCACAAAACACCGCTTCTCGGCTGCATGGAACCGTTGCTGAGTGGCATACTCCTCCCCCCCCCCCTGTAAGGGCTGTGAGGCTCGACCGCTCGACTCGGCCGAGAGATTGTAATATAATGCGGGTCAGGTATATCGGTGGGCCAATACTAATGCATTAACAAAACTTTTTTGTTTCTTACTATTTTCCCGCGAAACTTTGTCCAGTATACTCGTGGAAATTTTCTAATTAAAATGATTCCAAACATGACATAATTCGGTTCATGTTTACCCATGTGAATGTAGACTTTGAAAACTTATTGTCGCTCATTACGCTTGCCAACATGTGTCAAATCATGTCATGTTTAGTCTTGTCTTAATCAGAAAAACGTCACGAATGCATCGGTAAAAGGTTCGTGGAAAAATGATTGAAAACATAAATGTTTTGGAATTGCATTAGCATTGGCTCATCGACGAGCCGATGCCGATTAGAGCTCGGTCAGCGTGCTCGAGGCTGGCGTCCAAAAAAATCGTCACAGTCGTAGGGACACTGCTACAGTCCCATTTCGCAGGTTACAGTGTTTTACAACTCAATGAATTCTATCCCTGGTGTAAAGAACATTGGTTTTTCCAAGTCTGCCGAAGAAGGACAATTTAACCAATTACCTAAATAATCGGACTCCGTGCCTTTCGCTGGTAGCAAACTCGGGGCGTCCGCGAATTATAGAATAGAATTTTAAGGAGAATTCTATGATACCTCCGAAAGCGTCGAGTACCATAAAAATATATTTGCGTATAGGACACAGCTGGAACTGCTAGGCACCACAACGACGTGACGCACAGTGGTCTGGAGACCCCGTTTACGTGGCCAAAATTCAATTATTCAGCTTTAGTATATTGAAAAAATTTGTTTCTCTATAAAGGAACAACCCTTCGAAATTTCCAAATCCAAAATATTACTTATTTTAGATAATTCTGTGATGAGATACAGCGTTCCAAAGACAAAGTCAGAATATAGAGAAAATATTCAGGGGATATAAACTAGATATTTAGAAAATATAAAGTGAATATTAAAAAAATATGAATCCAATATTTGAAAAATATAAATTCAATATTTAAATAACATTCAATAACATATTCAAATTTAAGAAAGAGTTATAACAAAAATTAGTGTATAGTATACTTTCTATGTACTGCTTGAGGGAATATTCCACTTTGTCTTCGAAAGGACCTAGTTACAATTAAGAAATTTTTGTGCAGTTGGCGGTATTCGACCTCGGGAACCACCGTTTACATATTTCATGATGTGCTACCTCCCTAAGCCATGCGAACCTATACATTGTTACGTTCAATATTTTACTATTTATTCTTATAAACGCTCTAATCATATCAAATCATATAATTAAAAGAGATAAACTTCTATTAATAAAATTTTGTAGGTAAAAGTCAAACTACTTCTTTTAAATGAAGCATATTATTAGTATATTAACGACAAAGATATATATCTATTTTTCCTTTTTCTTAAATACTTTCATCATACGTAAGCATATACATTTTGCCATATACACTCGTGTCGGTATCTATGTTGACGCGATAATATTATTTGTAAGTGCAACATTTTGTCCTTGTATTGTAATATCTTTGTGTTCCTCCGACGCTGTGATGTTTGTTTACATTGCTCGTGAGTAGTGGCGTTCAGTTTACCCCCAAGTGGTGAAGTGTAAACGCGGTGTCAATTTGTTAGAGCAATAAGTTTGTAATAGTTGTCAGTTGAACCAGGCCGAAAAGTAAGTTGACGTATAGAAATTTTTATTTTAAAAATTGAATTTTGTAAGTGAACTAGTATCTTCATAACTCTAATATATTTAATTTATGCGCTTCAGAGCGCATACAAATTTATAAAAGAAGAATGGATGGAAAATCCTTACAAACGATTGCTATTAAGTTTGGAATTTCGAAAGACGGCGTTCGAAAAATTTGTAAAAAAATACAAATTACAAGGAGACCCGAAAATTGTGTTAGATCAGGAAGGAAAACAAAAACATCAATTCTTTAAGATCGAGAGATTGTGAAGCAAGCCAAAAAAAATCTATTCGTCACAGCTAAAGAAATAAAAGAAAATTTGTCATTACCAATCGGGACCACACAAATTAAATGTCGTTTGTCTGAGGCTGATTTACACGGCAGAATATCTAGGAAAAGACCACACATTTCTAACGTAAATACTGGCAAACGTTTACTGTTCGCCAAAGAACGTTATAACAAACCGACATCGTTTCGGAAAAGCATCATCTGTAGTGATGAATCTGATTGAATCGAAAATTCGAGTTAAAGGAAAATAAAAGCAGAAAAGATGTGCGCGTTTCCAAACTGATAGCGGTTTCTTAACGTTCTTTGGCGAACAGTAAACGTTTGCCAGCATTTACTTGAGAAATGTGTGGTCTTTTCCTAGATATTCTGCCGTGTAAATTAGCCTCAGACAAACGACATTTAATTTGTGTGGTCCCGATTGGTAATAACAAATTTTCTTTTATTTCCTTAGCTGTGACGGATGGATTTTTTTTGGCTTGCTTCACAATCTTTCGATCTTGAAGAATTGATGTTTTTCTTTTCCTTTCTGATCTATAACAATTTTCGGGTTTCCCTGTCATTTGTATTTTTTTATAAATTTTTCGAACGCCTTCTTTCGAAATTCCGAACTCAATAGCAATCGTTTGTAAGGATTTTCCATCCATTCTTCGTTTATAAATTTGTATTCTCTCTGAAGCCTCCAATTCCCTTGTTTTCGGCATTATTGATTTTCCCTTGTATTATTTAAATTCATTTCTTCAGGAAATTGTTTCACAAACTGTTAAATATATTAGAGTTATGTAAATACTAGTTTAATTACAAAATTCAACTCTTAAAATAAAAATTTCTATACGCGAACATACTTTTCGGCCTGGTTCAACTGACAACTATCACAAACTTATTGCTCTAACAAATTGACACCGCGTTTACACTTCACCACTAGGGAGTAAACTGAACGCCACTACTCACGAGCAATGTAAACAAACAACACAGCGTCGGAGGAACACAAAGAAATTATACTACAAGGACAAAATGTTGCTCTTACCTATAATATTATCGCGTCAACATAAATACCGACGCGAGTGTAGCTCGTGCTCCGCAGTCAATCCCCGTTTAATCAGGATGCTTGCTAACGAATGAATGCGTTCTCTGCTGCAACAACAGGACCAGGGGATCTCCCAAATACTTTGACTGCAGTCACATGTTTATATTTTCTTGTGCCGAGAGCCTATAATCTCCAGGCTTTGTTTAGACAAAGACGAGAAAAATCTCGAATAGGCTTCAGGAATGCCATGGGGAGCCTGTTGGTATGAACTTCTTAATCTTACCGTTCCATATATTGCATTACGTAAGACATAAGAACGTTAGTTGATTAATGTTCTTACAATATAAATGAATGTCGAATAAGTGACACACACTAATTGAAACCCTAGTAGCACAAAATATTCTACACATATTCATATATGGTATTAAAAGGAAATGCAATCTGTTTTCAATATTTAAATATACATACAATATATCTATTCTACATTAAGAAACAAACATTTCTTCAAATATACAGGAAATAACTATTTCAAGTTATCATGGAAATATAATTTTTTTTTCTAATATACAGGTAATATTTATGTAATTTTATGAAAAAAATATTTTTTCCTTATAATAAAAATAATCTTTATTCAACATTAGAAAGAGAATATTTTTTCGTAATGTACAGGTATATTTCTTTCATATTACGAAAAAAATAGTTTCTTCTTATTACAAAATGAATCTTTATGTAATATTAGAAATAGAATTTTTTTTTAATGTGCAGATAATATTCTATTTCTAATATTACATAAAGATTCATTTTGTAATAAGAAGAAAATATTTTTTCCTAATATGAAATAAATATTATCTGTATATCAGGAAAAAATTATTGTCTTTCTAATATGAAATAAAGATTCATTTAATATTTAGAAAAAAATATTTTTCTCGTAACATGAAATAGATATATCTTGCATATTTAAAAAAAAAATTTGTTTCTTAAATGAATATTAAAAAAAGATTGAATCTCTTTTTAATATTATATGAATGTGTATACAATATTTTGTGCTACAAGGGTAATAGCATTTCAAATTTTGAAAAGAATTATACATAAAAGCTTAAACATTTACTAAGGAGAGTATACAAGTTTTTACTGCAACCTTCGGCAACCTTGAACTATAAACGGATTTCAACAAATAAGAGCTCGCTGTTACTCGACGCCTGGATACGCAGTTCCACTTGAATCTTGCATAGCAGCTTGGAGTTACAATGTACATATGTTTCCTCCGCGCCAGCCTTGTTTGCGTAAGTGTTTTCTTTTATAAATTATAGATATCGGTTTGGTCCGAGGATACTTCTCTTGATCACATTAGATTTGAGTGCAATATACGAAGTGAACAGAGAAACATCTCTCCTAGTGATTTAGAAGATTTAGGAGAAGAGAACGAATATAATTTGCGCATGCTTGAATAATTGGAGGATATAGAATTAGAATCAGAATTAGTAATCTAAAAATCATAATATATATGTTATATTACTCCTATTGGTAGCATTACTTAATGTTTAAACATGTTGAAAAATGTAGTATGTTCGTCTTTTTAATGCAAGTCAAGAAGAAACTACATTCGAGAAGCATTGTCCACAATTTTTTAGTTATGTGCGATGATGTGGCAAGAAAATGGCTTGAACAAAAGTTAATCAGCATTCAGTCTTTTATAAATATCAACATAAAATATTTGTACAACATTTTTTTCACAAAATATGAAGGAAACCCATATCTTGTAAAAGTCAATATATATTTTTTATTTTATACAGCCGACGCCAAGACGAATTCAACGATCTACAGCACTATGATATTAACTCTTGAAATAATGCTAAAATAATTTTGGCCACGAAAACGGGGTGTCCAGAGTCCAGAGCACTGCGCGACGTACTAAAAGCCAGAAATATGGAAACACTTTATGTTTTTCAATAATTGTAGCAAAAACCTGTTCCTTTTTAAATATCGGGGAACTATGCATGATATTAAATTTCAAAGATTGCTGGACAGAGCTGTAATGCAGTCCCATAAAGAACAATCTAATGAAGAGTAAGCTACAATATTTTCGCGTAAAACTATTTCAGAATCGTTAAAAAATATTGTTAAAATTATGTAGTAAAAATACTATGGTTGTGCTAACCAGAAAAGATGGAAACAAATTTTATTCATGAAATAAAAAAAATCTGTCCTCCCAATAGTCTCGAACTATGTCAAAAAAGTTTTCATCGGTTCCGTAGTCAGAGACGCTACGCGCGAACCCATCGGCGATGTTGGAAATAGATTTGTAACATTTGGTTGTAATAGGTGTACCGATGTTCATCGGAAAAATTAGATTTTCTTTCATTATTAGTAACAGAGATATCCATTTTGTTAATAGTAACCGTAGCTAAAAATGTGAAAAATTGGACATATTGTTGACGATGACAATACCCATAAGTAGGTTTTGATCCCAACTAAAAGTTAGTTCCGATTCGGTCGTTAGAGGGGGTAAAAAGTGGAGTTGGGTTCTTGTCTAGGCTTAAAAGTAAAAAGTTGGCACGGCCAAACCCCGGGCGTGAGCACTCTCAGTACGCTCTGCTTGCAGTTTTCTTCAATTCCATGTCGACAGTCTTTCTACTTAGACGCCACCTGAAGAACTTCAGCTCAACTAAACTTGTCACATGTTTTGCTTTATATTATCGATATCCTCAGATATCATGAATTTCTGACACGCCCATTGCGAGTCCCAAGTTTTCGCCTTTATTTCGCAAGAGAATCAAGGCAAAATATAGCTCAATTTGTAGCTGGAGATCTCGGCTAGTGCGCTCTGGTCACTAGAACATCCAGAAAACTCATCTAATGGCATAAAAATGCTTACATTCCACGGCGTGCGCATCGTAAATTTGTTAGCCTACTTCTAACGCTTATATTACCAAATATCTGCAAAATCTCGGCACCTCATGACCAGAGCGCACTAGATTGAACTTTCCTCTTTCGAATAAGCCCCTTACCAGCGACAAAATATCCTTTTAAGAGGACGAAAACTTGGGACTCGTAAGACCATAGTTTTGTCGGTGATGTAGTCGTTCTACCTTTCTATAATACCACGGAATAAATTGAATTTAACTAAAGAACGTTAAAACTATTAATATTAAAACACTACAAAGATAGATAACTAAGTGATAAATTAAATGTGAATTTGGCTAATATATTTATTGGAAGACAAAGACTTTCGCCCGGGCGTTATGGAAAAATCCAAAAACAACTCGAAGCGAACGATGCTTTATAAACGTCTTACGGATTCTAACGACACGCACCCAGTGATGCCAGAACGTGGGCGTGCGCCCACGGACTCCCCTATATCGGTGTTCAGACGTACCCCCACTTTGCTTCCACTAGCGCTGGGCACACGAGGAAGCTCTACCCCTACCGTGCCCGTGTGCGGTGGCTCGTCGGCCGCTCGGTCGTACATTTCGAACGTACCGATCGTTCCTCGGCAATTCAACTATTTCAGCTTACCGGCGCATTCGATTCTCGGTGCGGCACGGCACACGATTTGCTGTAACTTTTTACCTAAAGCAGCTATCAAAACGAAATTTGGATTAAATTTTTTTTTAAAGTTGGTTTAACACTGAAATATGTTTTGAATTTTTTAAATAATTTTTTCTTGTTCTTTTAAAGTATAGCTGGATAAGGTGGCCAAAGGTTCCCCCAAAACCAAATTGATTTTTAGTCACACCATGCTTAACAAAAAATTGTGAAAAAATTCGTGAATATTTTACTGAGTAGCATACATGACCGAGATTGTTTTCAGAATTTTTGGTTGCAAAATCGATATTTAAATAAATCAGAAAGCCTAAAAACGCCGATTTTATATCGAAGTTTTCAATTCGCTACGTTTATATTATTATTTGTGTGTATTTTTTTAGATTTTTTTCGATTATGTGAACACGTTCAAATAAATTGAAAATCTCTAAAAATTCGAAAAAATACGTATTTCCTATTGAAGTTTTCGAGATACCAGTTTTATAAAAATTCAGTAATGAAATATTGTTGAAAGAATTGTTCTTAATTTTTTTCAGAATTTTTGATATTGTGCATCTTTGTAACCGAAAATAAAAATTAATTTTTTCGATGCTTCTTCACTTTTTATATAATCTGTGCAAAATAAAAAGTTAATTTCTTTTTTTAATAGAAAATGCATGTTTTTTATTTGTGGACATCGGAAATAAAGTCGAACATAAAAATAATATAGAATGTTATATTTATCTTATTATTGCATATTCTTTTTATTAATTACATGCGAGTATGACATGAACCAGGGTGATATGCATTGTAAAAGCATTGGAAACAGTAATTTTTACGGCATCTAGCACATACTATGAACGCAGCGTTTGTACAAGAGCACGCCTCTTTAAGGATGTCTACCGGAAAACATACTTCGTTTACATTCATAAATATTTCTCCAGCACTTAGGATGGATATCACCCTGGTTCGTGTCATACTAGCATGTAATTACGAAAAACAATATGCAATAATAAAGTAAATATAACATTCTGTATTATTTTTATGTTCGACCTTTTTTCCGATCTCCACAAATAAAAAACATGCATTTTCTATTAAAAAATGAAAATAACTTTCTATTTTCATTTTCTATTAAAAAATGAAAATAACTTTCTATTTTCATTTTCTATTAAAAAATGAAAATAACTTTCTATTTTGCACAGATTTCATCAATTTTAGGTATATTTTTAAAATTGAGGTAGATATCAGTTGAAAAAAGAGATAATGTCGACAACGTGAATCGAACCAGCAACCTAGTCATTACTAGTAAATCGCGCTCCGCGCTCAACCACTCATCTTGTTGTTCAGTACTTAACGCGAACTCCATATAAATGAGGTAAACGATTTTCAACTGCAATTTTCTCGGAAAATCTAGAGAAGTGCACGCTATCTCTTTGCCAAATTAAATTTGGAAACGACATCTTCAAATTCCGCAAGTTTCAGGAAAATCCGTTTCCTGTCGACCGCCAGGCTCCATGTAAGTTTGTACATTATTTTTCAAAAAAGTGAAGAAACATGGAAAAAAATTAATTTTTATTTTCGGTTACAACAATGGACAACACCAAAAACTCTGAAAGAAATTAAGAACAATCCTTTCAACAATATTTCATTACTGAATTTTTATAAAATTAACTGGCGTCGCCAAAACTTCAATAGGAAATACCTAATTTTCCGAATTTTTAGAGATTTACAATTTATTTGAACGTGTTCGCATAATCGAAAAAAATCTAAAAAAATGCACACAAATAATCATGATGAGACAAAGCTTACATAATAATATAAACGTGGTGAAATGATAACTTTGATATAAAATCGACAATTTCATGCTTTCTAATTTATTTAAAAATCGATTTTGCAACCAAATATTCTGAAAAAAATTTCAGTCATGTATGCTACTTTGGTAAAATATTCGTGAATTTCTTCGTACTTTTTCGTTGAGCATGATTTGACTAAAAATATATTTGATTTGGGGGAATCTTATACAGCTATATCTTAAAAGAACAAGAAGAAATGATTTTAAAAATACAAAACATATTTCAGTATTAAACCGACTTTTTAAAAAAAAATTTTAATACAAATTTCGCTTTGATAGCTTTTTTAGGTCAAAAGTTATAACAAAACGAGTGCCGTTCCGCACCGAGAATTGAATGCGCCCGTTCGCAACACAGGTAAGCTGAAATAGCTGGATTGCCGAGGAACGATCCGTACGTTCGAAATCTGCGGCCAACCGGCCGACCAGCCACCGCACACGGACACGATAGGGGTGGAGGTTCCTTGTGTGCGTAGCGGCTAGTGGAATCAAAGTGGGGGTACGTCTGAACACCGACGTAGAGGGAGCCACGGACGATTCTGGCATCACTGCACGCACCTCGCGCTTGTACATCGAAGAATGGTGGTTCCTCGCAGCGTTTCGGCAACCTCGGATTCTTCACTATGCGCGCCTAGTCAATTAGGTACGAATTCTTTGTTCGATAGCCCAATGACGCGTCTTAAGATCGGGTTATACAGAACCGTCCGATATCGGACGCGTTTTTGGAGTGTTTATACACTTCCATCCGAACTTTGAGGTAACTTGAGAAGCGTTCGAGATGCTCGAACAAAGGTCAAGAGCCGAAGATCGTGTCATTTGGTACCCTAACCCCAGGGGTTCCGAGAACCTTTTACTCCACTCTATAGCTCTGGAGATGCCTATGCTAGAGTCGGACGACTGGCCGCAAAATATTTTCCTCGAGGATATGCTCTCCGATCGTTGGCGGCACGAAGGCAGAATATATAACGTTTATTTAAAAAACTATTAACTGGAACTTTTCAGATTTCATCGTGCTAATAGGCGGGGAATACCTTGCTAAGGAATTTAAACGTTATAACAAAAAAAGTTCTGTCGCATTTTAAATAAGCATGTAATTTTGCTTGTACATCGAAAACACATGTAGCTAATTAGTCATTTGGATGTGGGAATTAACAGGTAACCTGAAAGATTACAACAAGTTGTTACAAATAATGGAAAAAAACAGAATTTCAAAGAGGAAGAATCGTAGAAAACGACCATTTTTTAAAAAAATTTTTTACACTTGAATCGATGGAAAATTTTTTAGAACAACGATGTCTCTAATATATTTTCTAATAATTATTTTAAATCATTATATAAGAAAAATTCACCAAGTGACAGGAACGTTCCCTATTTCCATGATGTTGTAAAGGAGAGCTACCGATAGTTTACCTAAAGGAGGTTTGGAGCCCATAGAAACCTTTTTTTTGTGCCACGCACAGCAGGGAGCCGTCACCCGTTCGAGCTATATGGCCTTCCGACTCGAAGAAAAAGAATCGTTGAGAAGTCGGACCCCGATTTCTGTATACGAACACTCTCATTTAAACCTGGGTTACAATATTCGGTCTGATCCGAACTTCGGACATGTATAACCCGACCTTTACGCGTTCTCTCTTTCTTTTAGTCTACCTCTCTATTGCTCCTTCACACAAGACACACCAACGATTGCTTCTCACTCGCTCTCACGCGCTTCGCGCCAACGGTCGAGGATCGGCATAGCCTGTGTAAACATAAAGGCCCCTGAAGCATTCGGCATACCTGGCTAGGATGATTCCACAACGACTAAAATATATATATATATATATATATATATATATATATATATATATGTACAAACAAAAAGAAATATGTACACCTGTATATACATGCCTTAAACCTAACGCGTTCCATTCTATTTGCCTTTTCTTTATTGTTCATTATGTGAAACCGGCTTGATATCGATCCGGAAAACGTACGCGTCTTCCGGATCGGGTTGTATTGCGCGCTGTTGTTCCTGTGTTATGTTCTGACGATACATTTGGTGTAGTATATGTATTTTGCGGGATGTTTACACGTGAATCTGCATCTGAATTTCGCGTTGTTACGTTGTCGGACAGTAAAATGAACTGATCATTACTATTATTTTGTGGAATATCCTCGCACATGATGTATGCAGGTTTTAAATGATCTACAGTTACTGTTGTATTTTTTCCGTTTACGTCTAATATAAAGGTTTTATCTGCGCGGCTAACTACTTTGTAAGGCCCGTCGTAAGGGTTCTCTAAAATCCCTTTGACTGCATCATGTCTTAAAAATACGTGATTACACTTGTCTAAATCTTTAAATACAAATACTCGCGGTTTACTATGTCGCGTGCCTGCTGTTGGGGTTAAGTTACGGAAATGATTTTTTAGATTAATTATAAAAGTGTTATTATTCCCGCTAATCGGCATTGGGCGGAGGAATTCACCCGGAAGTTTCAGCGACTCCCCGTAAACTAAATCAGCTGATGTGGCTTTCAAATCCTCCTTCCAAGCTGCTCTTATAGCTAGTAATATTGTCGACAATACCTCCGTCCAACGTGAATTTTCGTAGCAACGTATGGCTGCTTTAAATTGTTTATGAAAACGTTCGACCATCCCATTAGCTGCAGGGTGATAGGCAGTGATTCGTAGGTCAGTCGCACCAATTAAAATACATAATTCCTTAAACAAGTGCGACTCAAATTGCAGCCCTTGATCGGTCGTGAGGCGGAGAGGGATTCCAAAACGGCATATCCAACCCTCGTAAAATGCATGGGCAACCGTACCGGCTTCTTGGTCCAAGAGGAGGAAAAGCCTCTGGCCAACGCGTAAAACGGTCGATACAGGTCAAACAATATCTGTACCCTTCGGAAACGGGGAGGACCACGATGTCGATGTGCACGTGATCAAACCTCGCCGAAGGTAAGGAAATGGTCCCGAGATGTGCTGCGACGTGCCTGGATATTTTCGCGCGCTGGCAAGGTATACAATTGCGTACCCATTCCCGGCAATCTGATTTCATAGACGGCCAGACGTAACGCTGTGTTACGATTTTTACCGTCGCATTGATCCCGGGGTGAGCTAAATTGTGCAAAGAATTAAATGCGACTCGTCTAAAAGGAACCGGTAGAAATGGGTGCGCAGAAGTAGTAGAAATGTCGCAGTAAATTGATTCAGTGGAACCGGAGATTTGAATCTTTTTGATTTTAAGGCTGACTTGTTAATGTGCGTATGTAATTCTGCATCGACCGCCTGGGTCGCCGCCAGCTCATTGAAATTAATACAACCGTCTACAATAATTGAAAACATGGTGTTACGCATAAAGCGACATTACACTTCTGTCAAAAATATCGTGTTTCCTTACGTTTTCCGTTTTCTTTGCATACGGTGCAACATTTTGTTGGTTATTTTTTCTTGTGCGTCTCCCGTATTGTTACAGGGAAGCATCGAGACTTCAATCGAAGTGGATATTTTTTACTGCACGTTCTTCCTCGATTATTATGTAACGTGCAATGTTCTTCTAACAAACCACGAATGATGTCTTCTTTCATTTGCAAGTAACTTTTATTTTCTTCATGGAGGCATTTCCACACCACGAGGGAATTATGGATTGCTATATCTAGTAAATGCAAAAAGTACTTCTTGTACCACTTTATGCTCTTACGTAAAGAAGAACATCCTTGGAGGATTTGATCCATGCGATTCACGCCACCCATGTACTGGTTATAATCTATAACAGTATTTGGTTTTTTTATGCAGTCTCCTGTAGTCTTATCAATTTTTATTGATTCTTCCAAACGGGGAGTATGTGCAGTAGTCAAAGTTGATACTACTCTTTTATCCTTCCATACACACAAAGCCATTCTCTTATTGTACCGTACTAACATATCTCCTTTTTTAGTTTTTTTGCATTTTTAACTTGTTCGTCTTTTCTTTTCAGTCGAACAATACCACATACATTTGTCCCATTTTGGTGTAGCTTTTCATATAAAGCAGGAGATGAGTACCAGTTGTCTAAAAACATAGTTCTTCCTTGATGTAAAATATTTTTCGATAAATCCATTACCACTGAACCGGAAACTCCAATCGATTGATCATTCCATTCTTCCAACGTTCTTCCAGTATAGAGTTTCATGTTGTAGGCATAACTGGTTTCAGAATCACATAGAACGAAACTCTTCAGTCCGAATCTTGCTCGCTTTGATGAAATAAACTGTTTGAATGACAATCTACCTTTCCACAGCATCAGACTTTCGTCAACCACAACGTACTGTCCTGGACGATATGCTTTTTGAAACCGCTGAACTAGCATGTCAATAACCGGCCGTATTTTACAAGCCTTATCATTATTATCTTCATTATCTATATCGCTAAGATGCAAATACTTCTGGACCTCCAAGAACTTTTTTCTGGTCATAGCTTGTCTGACTAATGGAAAGTTATAAAGTGGATCAGTACTCCAATACATCGATGTTTTAGGAAGCTGAACAATGCCCATATATATATACTAATGGCAAGAAATGAATATACATCACCAAACGTAATTTTATTAGAAGATCTTTGCCTGCACTGTCCTTTTGCTCTTCTATATTCGTGTTTTCTACTATTTCCCGGACGAGATCTTCGTTGAAAAAAAACTTAAAAATAGATGTAGGTGACGTATTTTAAGTTATATTCGATTGAAACTGTACTCCACTACAATTATCAGTATACTTCATAATTTTTGGCACGAAATTTTCTTTAACTGTTGCAATGTTCCATTGCCTTTCTTTTTGCAGTTCATCCAGCCTTTTAGATAACAGAAGTTCATCATCAGACAGTGTATTATATATGCTATTGACGTGTGTTTCTCGTTGATCATCACTGTTTTCACTATCACTTATTATTCTATTTCTTACTCTTCGACTGAACATCTTGTAACGCTTCAAAGTAATCAATCAAGACTAAACTCCTATACGATGAATGCTGTACTACGACTTCAATGTTTATCAACATAATGCTCAAGACATACCATAAGCGACATAAAAACTCAAAGGCAGAACACAAAATAATTTGTCTAGAATGACAAAATATTAGTGCTAGGAAGCTAGATTATCGTCAAAAGCGTTAATCCGCTACTACCGGATCGCGAGATATCTCGTCAAAAGCGTTAATCGGCCAGTATTGGGTCGCGAGATATCTCGTCCAAGGTAACGAAAGGGTTAGATTGTCAGCAGTTGCTTTGTCAAAATAACGCTTTTTAATAACTACACTAAAGGTTATGTATTTGCCCTTTCTTGTAACTAATACCTGTCCTATTTTCGGATTTACTTCTTTTAAAACGTCAGTATTTATGATACCTAAATCGGAAAGCAGTTTATTTACAGGTGTTAGCAGTTTGCAATCTGTGGAAATGAAGTGTACGTAATTAGCAGGTAGATATGTTAAATTTCCCCTGGTAAGATTTATGTTGCTTTTATGGTTAGAACGTCGGGATGCTAGGTCTGGTACTATGGATTCTTTGATTTGTATGTTTGGTAAGGATGAGGGATGCGTGTATCGAGTATGTGTTCCTCCCTCCTTATAGTTTGGTGTGCTATTTCTATTGTTTCTGCCCATTAAACTTTCCCAACGTCTTTGTAAGTTTTGTTCGTCCATGTCAGTGTCAGATCCTATTTCAGCGTGAGTGTAAGGTTGTCAAGTATAGTGGTTTCATCTGTACTGTCGCTGTTGTTAATTTCCGGTAGATTGATTACGGTGTTTTTGTCAGCCTCTTCGCTTGACGTTTCGTTCAGTGACGTAGCTTGGTCTGGACCCTTAGGTTATCCCACATTTGTTTATTCTAATGGGTGTCCAGGCCAGGCAGTACACTTTTACGTTTCCGGAAAATAGGCGTGTCTGTTAATTCGTCAGTTGTACTGTTACCGTCGCTGTCAGTGTCACTGTCAGTCGAGTCAGACATGAGTGGTGTATCTGTGGGTATTTTTGATCGGGTTCGCGTTGAGATTGACTTCGATCGGGAGTTCTAAACCTAACCTTGTTCGTATTTGAGCCCTTCGGTCTACCCGGACTTCGTTTTGGTGTTAACGGTGCTGGATGCGAAAGTGGAAGAACCCGTTTGGAAGTTGGTTGTTTATCTTCCGTATCGGATGAGGATGACAAGGTAAAATCATCGGATGAAATTATTTCGTTCGCAATGACTGGGTTACGCGACAAAGCATCGGCGTTGGTGTTCAATTTACCTGCTTTATGGACGAAATCATAGTCGTGTCAGGTTTGAAGTCAAAGTCAAACACTTTAGAGAATCTGAGGTCATACCACACCTCATAATTCTTCTTTAGGTTGTTAGGTGGGTATTGGTTTCTTTTGCAATATGTAGAAAGTTCAGGGGGAACTATGGATAATGGGGCCATTTTTTATTCTGGATCAAAAACTCCTTAACAAAATCTCTACTAAAAATACTATCTGCTTTCCTTGCTATGTCAGCATTAATCTTTACAATCTTCTTTCCATGTTCTCTTACTTCATTGAACCGGACGAAATCATAGTCGTAATCCCTTACTTTAATCCTCTATCGGACTAATCTCTGTCCCGGATCTTTTATTGAGTGTATCTTTAAGAACCCTTAAAGTTCTTGATCGCTTACTAACGTGAATTTACGTCCATACAAGTGGGGTCGGAAGTGTAAAACTGCGTGTAAGACTGCTAGACATTCTTTTTCGGTTGTGAAATAGTTTTGTTCCGGTTTGGTTAAAGTTCTTGATAAATATGCTACCGGTAGATTGTTCACGTTTATAATCTGACTAAGTATTGCGCCTATTGCATTATCTGAAGCATCTGTTGTTGATGTAAATGTTTTATTTATTAGATTTTTCGCGAAAACTACTATGTCGCCCAAGTAAACAAAAATCTCTACTCCCTGTAGTCCTTATATCAATTGATCCATTAATCTTTGAAAAGTGGCAGGTGCATTTTTAAGACCTTTAGGCATACGTACGTATTCGTAATGCCCGTTTGGTGTCGTATACGCGGTTTTTATTCTGTCTTTTTCAGCCATTTCTATCTGCTGAAACCCACTAGCTAAATCAAAGGTTGAAAAATATTGTGCTGAACCTAAATGATCCAAGATTTCGGATATGTTAGGCAAGGGATATGCATCACCTATTGTTTTTTCGTTGAGTTTTCGAAAGTCTATTACCATTCGCCATCGAGGGTTCCATTTTGAATCGCGTTTCTTTGGTACAATCCACAATGGTGAATGTTGCAAGTTGGTGTTAGTTTCAACGTTTAATTTACGGCCAGTTCCGCAAGAGCACTTGTGCACATTGCTTGCTGAGCCCTACACAATGGCGGATGGCACCTGCACGTGATTCCCAACACCGCCGAGCGTGGTCGATGAGTAGGCAACGTATGATTTGCTCTCGTGATGAATTCGATAGGAAGTCACCGTGATTACACGTGATCTCCCAAGATCCGTCACTTTGATCGTAGACTGAGTGGTTCTCTAACAAAAAAAAAAACAAACGAACTGCCGGAGAAGAATTGAAAAAAAGACCTTGTCTCGTCAAGCTCTTGCTCAGTAACAAGAAACCGGAAAAGGGCCCGTTCGAGCGAGCTTCGTTTCCGGTTCGCATGGAAAAGTGCAGTGCCCAAATATCTCTCATTGGTAGTCAGTGCTGTACGCAGCCTCTAACTGGTCAATGAGAGATGCCTGATCGATCTATTGGCCATCGTCAATACGACGTGATCGCATTTGACGTTGAGCGCGCGTGAGCCGTTCATTGGCTGGCAGTGCAGCAGGTCTGGTTCTGATTGGATGTTGGTTGGCTCCAATCGATCCCATTAATCGATTGGCTCGTGTTGAGCCGACGGGAGCTCAGTTAACGGAGCGTTCACAATGCAGTTAGTTTTGACCAGACGTGCTGCCTCTAACCATGCAAAATACTGAAGTTTGCCGACGCAGTCGTCAACAGTGATTTATATGGCGATGTTGATGGTTTAATTATTCCGTCTGCTAATCACCTCCTACACTAAGAATATTCACTAATGTTTCTCAAAGCACTGGTTTTCTAAATTTCTAAAATTCGATAGTCGCGAACAAAAATACCCAAATTTTCGCGCACTATCCCAAAATCGGTTGAATCCCACTTCTGAGATTTGTAGTGGGTGATCGGTCTAAGAAAGAGCGGGTGACTCACGGTGAGTCTCGAAACGGCTCACGGCGAACTCGCTCGGAAAACGCGGCGGACCATGGTCCTCGCGATAAACAAAAATCGTCGGGTCGCAACGGTTGCTAACGGCCAAACACCAAACCGATGACTCTGGAACGTTCGAGACGACCAACCGTCAAGCCGGTGATTCTGGAACGTTCGAGAGCCATTGACGGCCGGTTGCCAACGACCGGTTGCTAACGGTCGAACGCTCAACGCCTACAAAAAATGTCTAGTTTTTTCATGTTCGGAAATACTTCGGCATGTAATAAAAAATGTAAAAAATGTGTTTTATATGAACCTTGTTAGTAATTAGTCCGTGTATGATGGATTTTAAAACACGGGATACATAAGCTAACGTTACAATCCGGGCAGTAGTATCTTGTTTCCTTCCTCACTTTTTTTCCACTTATTCGTTTCGAACAGCACACTACGCAAAGTCTATACGGTTTGACCTTATTGGCAGTTGGCGAAATAATATCAACTAATATAATAATCGAGTGCAAATAATATTCGAGTGCGGCATAGAGATGTTTCGATGGGAACATGGCGACGATCGCATGAAGGAGCATCGTGCCTGGTGGAGATCCTGCAGATTCGTTCGCGGAATGAACTGCGACAACGTACCTATCGGAATTAACCCCGATACAATCGCCTCGAACCCTCGCAGCATCGACGTATGCGGGTGGAAAATTGAAAAATAATAATTTACAAAATATTTCTTAAACTGTTTATTGTAAAAATGGTTTCTGTACAATACTATTATATTTTATAAATACACCGCAATCTGAAACAAGAAAAAATGACTTATTTTTTTATGCTAACAAAATACAAAAAAAAAATTCAAATAGTCTCTTAACCCTCACATATTCTTCATCCCATTCCTGTATCTCAACATGGTAGTCGCGGATGGTGCGTCGTCAGCGCACGAGATCGGCATCGCATGCCCATATGACCCCGGCGCAGACACCGGTAACATTGCAGCGGTCGCTGCTCTAACACCTCACAGAGGTGTGAGCCACTCCGGCATGGTTGCACCTACCGACACAGCCTCACACTGTCGTTGGGGCTACTTCCCGCAGGTGGACCCCTCTCTCCGTTAGCACGCACCGCAGTGCGCCAGAGGAACCATCGCGAGGAGGTGGAGAGAGAGAATTTTAGGTATAGGTCCACCGCCACTGCGGTTTGCCGGCCATTGGATCCAAGTCACCAATGGCAGGCCCCTATACCCTAAAGGCTCCCACACCACGCACGAGATAAGCTGAATGGAACTTGACGCTCTGCCCGTGATTGTCACGGGATAAACCGTTTCATACTTGACGCTCTGCCCGTGACAAATTTCGTTTTGATAGCTGCGTTAGGTCAAAAGTCGCAGCAAAACGTGTGCCGTGCCGCACCGAAAAATCGAATGCGCCGGTAAGCTGAAATAGTTGAATTGCCGAGGAACGATCCGTACGTTCGAAGTCTACGACCGAGCGGCTGACGAGCCACCGCACACGGGCATGATAGGGGTAGAGATTCCTCGTGTGCCTAGCGCTAGTGGAAGCAAAGTTGGGGGTACGTCTGAACACCGATGTAGGGGAGTCCGTGGGCGCGCGCCCACTATTCTGGCATCACTGCTTCGCACCGTTTCGGCAACCAGGGCCAGCTGGCCGGTTCCCCACTACGCGTCCTCGCCAGTCAAATTCGATTTCTTAACTCGCACAGCTCAACGACGAGTCTACGGTGTTCTCTTCCTTTGTTCACGCACACACACTCTCTCTCCCTCTCTCTCTCTCTTGCTTTCACTCGCCTTCGCTCGCTGCGTGCCCACCAACGGTCGAGCAGAGGTAAACACACGGGTCCTTGAAGACGCTCGACATGCTGGCTAGGGTAATCCCCAAACGCTACGCGTTGCCAAGCATGCTTTTGCGACATTCTTAATTTTAACGAAATTCCTCGGCCGTTGGTGAGACATCCTTATGCTATAGCCCGACCGGCGAGTTCGCTGTTGCTATTATTCTAATTACGCTCGAAAGGTGACGGACGGGGCGTTATTGTCTCTATTGCCGCTACAGTATTTACTGTTTACAGAGTTCGGCGGTTTGCTGGCGTATGGCCTTGCCTATTTGAATATACGAGTCTTTGGACGATGTTGATTCCAAGGAGGGTATTTGTTGTAGAATACATTACAACGATATTCATAAAATTAATCGGAACTTCGTCAAAGGCCGTACTATTGCTCGACGAGGGAAATCCCAAAATGCTACACATTGTCAGAGCAACAGCATTGCCGACGGATGTAACAAAATTTTGATAATTTATCTATGTTGGGGACCTCACTGTGGCTGACGAGGAAAATCCCAAAATGCTATGCATTGTTGAACCTCAGTGACGCCCCTGAATTAATCGAAAAATAAGAAGTGATGTTCGGAACGTAACAAAAGTCTCACGTCCCCCTCCCCCCCACTCTTACCTTAATCGATTACAATGTAAAACACGATAATGTTTACGCAACACGGTTCCAGTGGAACGGTGCAAATATCAGTTCGAATAGCTCCTTCAGGTATAGCGACCTGAGGTGGGCCGGCGAATTTGGTAATGAACAGTTGCCTAAGGTGTTCAACTGTGCCAATTTATCAATTAGCATTTCCTGACTCTTGATTACCTGAGAGAGGTGGTTTTACTTTCCTCTCTATGTAAGGGTCGTTCATTGGCTGATCTTCCACAGCTGTAGTTATCCTCGCCTTCGCAACTTTGGATGGTTGCTTTCCGCAATAAACTTTCAACCCATACTTCGCTAGTTTATTTGGTACATATTGTACAAAACCGCAGCGTCCTCGAGAAGGTAATCAATATTTCATCAATGGTTATGAATTCGCCTACGAAGTGGTTGGTTTTTGCAATTCTTTACGAATTCATCTACTATCCATCTTATTGCAGCCAACTTATCGATCTGCTTTCTTTGGTTCCTTGTACTTTTATCGTCGTATCTAATTACAGAAAGCAAAAATAGAAATCTATTTTACCATTGATCGCCCACACATGCAAGCTTAACGCGTGCATCTTAAAATTTGCTTTATCACGTACATAGAAGAAATTGCAACGATAGTACCGCCAATATATTGAGATACTCCCATAGTAATGTTATATGGTACGAACGCCTCATGATGCAATGTTCTTTTGGTCGTATGTACGATAAAAGTGAACATTTATGTTCATTTGACCCATCTCCGCGGGCCACAACATGGCTCCCGGCGGGCCGCTTGTTGGTCACCCGTGTTGTATACCATTTTTGTTTATTTCGAGGATCTCTATGAAAGGGACTTTGTACCACATTTTGAGGTAAATTGCCCCACTGTGCGTTGGCATGAGTTCCGCATGCATTTATAAGTTTCTACGAATATCGCAGAAACTAAAGCCAAACAGCAATAACATGGATATAATAATGTTGTTCAAAACGTTGATTCGGTTGCCCTGATTCAGAAAATTATCCCTATAGTTTTTTACACATCTGGATGTCGTGATAATTATTCACGCGCACACGGTTTTAAAGAATACAGTTTCATTAAAACATTAAAAGACATCAACATCTTTGCTTTCCTGTATACAGCGGATAATAAAGCTTCAGAGTTCGACGCGATTGATTCCCATTGTGCTATCATATTTACAGTAATTAATAATACATAGTGTTTGCGATCACGCTCGCTCAGGATGAGCATTTTGAATTCCCTCGTCCGCTCGCCCCGCGCTCTCACGAACCGTCGTGAGCCCGTTACGCGGATCCCCGTTACACCCCGTCTACCTTGCGATCACGCGAGTCCGGAACCCCAATCCGCGGGCGCTAATTAACGGGTGATCCTGCGTAACCAATCCGCGGCGTTCTCGGAATTTCGGAATCTCGTCCGTTCCTAGAATTTCGAACACTTCTGAAAATCTCGTCGCGACAATCAGATCTCTTGCTGTCTCTTTCTCGCTAATCTGATTGTCTGCCGCTGCAAAGTCGCGAGTGTGAACTCACAGTTAATTCAATTGTACAGATTCTTTATTATTTTGTTACGTTTTGTACAGTAATTCTGAGATAAAATACAGTCCACTTGTTCTCGTGCACGTGCTCGCATAAAAACTCTCGTGGTTTTTTCGACTTCACGCACAGCGCTGTGCGTTTCCAGCTCCTTGTTCCTTCGGGTCTCGCGGTCATCGGTCGTGTCCGAAACACATAGTAATCAGCCATGCATTCTCGAGTATTGTAGAAAAGGTGTAGGACTTAATTGTTACATATTTTTTCGAAACACCGCTATAGCCGAAGGATTGTGATTCCAAGTATAATACCAACGTGCATTCGATGAGCGAAAAAGATTTTTTGAGTAAAAGGATTAATAAAAAATTGTGATATTAAGAAGTCTTTCTTCAACTGGATTCGTAACATGTACAGATTGTCACTACTCCAAAGACGAATGTTCTTTACAACTGTTTGAAGACTTAATGGAATTAATTATTCATTTTGGTAACGTACGTTACCAAATGTTCTTCAATATAATTGTAACGCAAAATTGCATACATCATGTATATTATCATATATATCGTTAAGCGTTTCGAAGAAACTAGAAACGAAACTTTTGCCCTACACTTGCATTGCTGATATTAGCGAGGGAATCGGTGAACATGGAAGATGCTTACATACCATTTTATCAGATTCTTATTAAGCTGTTTGTGTACTTTTATCTTTCTTTAAATTCCAGTAGTTTTACCATTCACAAATCCAATCTTAAGATTTCTATACCTTGGATCGACAACTCGTTCTAACGTGAGCAATATGCACATAAGTGACGGTATGTAGTACAAAATTAGTTGAACACATGAAGTAATGAGCTTTGACTAATTTACACGGTAGTTTGATCAGTTTCCCACTAATATATCCTATGAAGGTGGAACATCACACTCTCTTCAAACATCGTATCTACCCAAGTGGAACATCTATACAATACATTGGCCGGCCCTACTACCAGAAAAAGATAACAAGATTCCAGAAAAAAAGAAAGAACGATAGTGGATGTTACAGCAAAAGATTCCGAAATTTTGCGTGCCAACCAGGGCCAACGAAACAAGGAGATCGCGCGTTTCTCTGATGGAACTTCATGATTGGTCTATACGAAGGTAGCGATCGTGCACTCAATGGAGCCAAAAAGTATCCAACTATCATCAAACATTACAAATGAAATCCCAGAAAAGACTTTAGGAATGTAAGAAGGAGTCGTGAGAAGAATATGTATATTGTGCAGTGATTTTAACAAGCCTACCAATCGTATTACCTAGGCCGTCTCGAGTCACGTGTGTTGGAGCTGTTGGCGGTACCGATCACACGCACAAGTCTACGGCGTGCGAAAGATTTCCAAGAAAATCATCTAAGCACAATCAGAATCCAAATCAGATGGAGCTAAGTATGGAGTGCGACAAATCTGCCACACTAATGGAGCTCTCAATGAAAATATGACCTACATTGATCAATACCAATTTCGTGTTTCCAACGGGAAATCGACAGACGATTATCGAAGATCTCGATGTGTCGAATACGACTGTGAAACTAATTTCTCTTAATCATACACAGTTTTTGAGAAATTTCAAATGCGTTGCGATTTTATTTATCCGTTGCGGCAACGTTTTTCGTTTGCATTGAAATCCTTTCGTATGCAACGATAGCACCTGGCTGGCGACGAGGATCCCTGGAAAGGATTAGGAGAAGCAAATGGTCGAATCCACCTATTCCTGTATCTCGTTCAGTCTGTTAACGTTCATAATACATTGTCCGTATCAAGAATCAAATTCTGTTGTTGCGCTGATCCCAAAACTAGGTAACACCAAATATAAATCGAAAAGTTACTACCGAACTTTGTGCAGGCTGTTGGAAGAAACAATCAACAAAAGATTCGGATGGTTTCTAGGATTAACAGTTTAAGAAATTTTCGGATTTTATCTAGACATTGAAATAGTATGCGATGTGTCGTGGAAGCTGAGAACCACAAATACCGTTGTGAAAGTAAAAATTGAAGGACTCTTAACAGGCTCCACGACTAATTCCTTACAAATTGATCTATCCAGGTTAGAACCAAGATAAGGAACGCACTCAATATCTATCATCGGAACAATAATATCTAAGTTGCTTATGACTCGTGACTTGCACGCATTGGAATTTGACATCATAATAAAACATCTACGAACCATCTGCAACCACCTCCAGATTTGATTCAAGAAATCAGGCTTATTTTTGGCAACTGTTTCCATCAGTTTCGACGATAGAGGACGATGTTCAGAAACATGACGAGATTGATGAAACAATGCGGACTCAACCATTGACTTGTTTGTGGAAATGTAGTCTCTATGAGCCTGCGTTCGCATAACTGAAAACATGTTGTACCCGTAATTTGATTAATAGAGGCTTAGTTGTATCTACATATATTATATCGATTCGTGTTATTTTTCTAATGCTGAGACGACAGATCCTCCGGTACAAGATATGCCGTCATCACGAAGGATCACACAAGAAGATACAATTTCCAAAACGAACATCAATTTTCGTGAAATTTGTGTACCCAAATAACATTCGCAACCTAGTCGTATACTCGGAATCCTTATGAGCCTGTAATAGTAATCAAGGAATACACGGAACTACGTTAAAAATTTTACAAAACTTACAAATACCAACAAGAATCTTGATATTGATCCCACTAGTAAGGCGTGCCCTGCAACAACCGAGCAGACGTCGCCACCGAAGAAACTGAATAGAAAAAGATTGTGTAATTTAACGAAGAGCGGATATACTTCGCAATGAACAATACCTTCCACACCACCACCATTCAAAACAGCATCCTTGATGAAATAGCTCGACCTTATGTACCATACCATATAAGTTCAAACAAATCAAACAACGAAGATCAAACATCTGCAGAAAACGAGACACGACGCTAATACCTGAAAACCACGTGTAAATCACGGTCAAATTGCTCAAACATTTTAATTCATACCACAAAATATTAATTCTCTCGTAATGTCTTTTATTATCACATAATAATTCTCATAAAATGTGTATTGTCAGCGAAAACGTTCACCTATTACTCTTTGACGACTGGTTCGCTGAACTAATGGAAGAAAACAACTTCTCTAGTTATTAAGCAGTGTTTCATTCAACGCTACTAACATTCCATTTAAAATAATCGGTGAATCTCATGTTAGATATCACACGTCTTCACATACGGAAAAGCAATTGTTATTCAAATCAGTGAACCAACTAGGCATCACAAATACAAGGATCTGTATATCCACAAATACATTGGTTGCACAAAAAAAACTTGAATCTTCGAAACGTTTTGTAATCTGACATTTTGCGTAGCAAACACACAAACATGATTATATTCACCTACTTCTATGCAAAGAGATTTTAATTTAATCGTATTAAATTTTTAGGAAATTCCTGATCGAATTTAGATTTCCCGAGCCTTCAAATAATTGTGACTGAACCTGATAGAAAAAAATGGAAAACGTTGGCTTATATTACTATACAGTACTGGCAAACTGTCCAACGTTTTTCAGTCCAGTACTACAAAAATAACGTAACACGGTAAAAGTCAGATATACTCTTTGAAATTTCCTTCGTCGAGCACGTTTCATGGATATTGACCGAAGAACGTTTTGTTTCTAACTAATTTATGTCCCTACGCCCTGCATTCTACTCGCGAATGCAAACGAAAAATCATACGTTTGTAACGAACATATCCTTCCGGCGCAATTCTTCCCCGCTCCGCTTCCACTACCGCTCGACAGGCCGCGAGCGAGGCGCGAGAACGCGCGCCACGACCGCGCACGGCAACCGATTCTCGCTGCATAAATGTGCGGAAGCGGGGATATAGGCCACCGATCGAGCCGAGATCGGCGCGGCCGTTGGGACACGCCACTTTTTGGGCCAACGCGACAGCGTTAGCTGCGGGTTTGATAACGGCTCCAGGTGCCTTCGGGCAATGTTACCGCCTAGAATCCCGACGTGCCGCCACTCCATCGCGAACTCCGCCGCGTACCGCTGGGCTGCCATCGTGAGGCCGTCCTAGTCCGTAAGGTAGCCAGTAAGTTGGCCCGTAAGATGTAAATACCGAACCCGTTCCCGACTCTTCCTTCTGCGGGCCGCGAGTGGATGGTGATATCATAGTCCCTCGCCGGTGTACTCGCACTCACCTGTGAAACCGTGCGGCAACGAATCGGTTCACAGGCACCCTCCTTGCCCCGCTCGCACCGCCTAGAGCGTGTGCTAAGGCACCGAGCACAAAGGGATTTCCGGCGGCGCCCTGGTGGATGAAGACCAAGCCAGGGTCGCGGAATCGCCTCCCGTCCGCTGCCTGGCCGCCGTACCGACCAGACCACCACCGTAGGTTAAGTTAGATTTAAGACCGTCTTAGCATGTAAGTTTAGCTCGTAAGATCACCGCGGCCAGCGTCAGCCCGTCCGAACCGGCCGAAATCAGCCGATCGCCCATTCGCGGGACCAGGAACGCTGGCGTACTAACTGAGTCGGCATAATCTCCGCGTTGTCGTTACACGTTCATTCCTTATTAATTTCCGATGAGATTTATCCATCTATTAATTTATAGCACAATTAATCAGTCCTGTGTTATTCACGTGTGTTATTATCTTTAGTTGAGAATTAAAGGGAAGATATTTTATCTGTTTTATTATTAAATAGTAATTATTGATATCACTACCACCTCATCGATTTCGATGATTTTCTCATATGTTGTCGATTTTGAATAACTTTTTCTTGTATATACTTATTATATACTTATTATATATATACACATATATACTGTTATGCCGCGGCTCTTCAGTTGAGTAAGGTGTTGGAAGCGTGAAGATTCCTCGCAGGAATCGACGGTGCTTCCGAGGAAATGTGGTCCGGGATCCGCACACAGAGGCTCAAGGGCCAGAGACAAAAGTCGAGAATAATGGGCAACACGTATATAGATTTTATTTTAAATAGACGTCGCAGCGGTGCGCCGTGTCTTTACAGAATCGAACAAGAATAGCCGCTCTCGACGATTGAACGGCGATTTTATATTAATTGGTTAATACAAAAATCAGGGGTGGGGTCACGTTGGGTCAGCAAGATATTAGTGCCGGGTGCATCGTGGAAGATTCCATGATCCAGGCATCGAGCGCGATCGGGCGGCCGGAAGTTGACGCAGCGGTATAGCCAGGGCCGCACATAACAATACATATATATATATATATATATATATATATATATATATTGTGACGTTGCTCTTTTTCGGCGCGGTATCCGCGGACGAAAGATGAGACAACTCCGGGATTTTACAGGCGCGTAGACCGGGCCTCGGCCGGCCGTACGGACGAGATCCTCCCGGCACAAAACGCGATTCGAAAACTTGATAGCAATATTAACGGACGATGTTCGGGCGCCAGGTATCGGAAGGATATCACGCGAAACGAGACGGTTTTCTACACTTAGAGAATCGAATCGAGAATTTCCGTTACCGAGTTTCGAGCTACGTTACGCGACTCGCAAAGGGTCAGAGGTTCGGACGCAGGAAGGACGGGGACGGCCCTTACGGAAGGACGGATCTCGCAGGTTGAGAAATGACGGTGTGATTAGTATCGAGATTAATATTTTAATCGATGTCCTAGTATGTACAATTTTGAGCGGCCACGTGGCCGCGACCCGAGAGCCCGCGCTCTTCGTACAGAGAAACGAATAGGTGGAGGTTCGCACGCGGGGTTGTCACTTCGTTAATAATCGCGAGCATACGGTATTTCGGTATTAAATTCGACGTAATCGATACAATTTCTCGCGAACGTAAATGTACTGCGCAATTACAATACGACTGTCGCGAGGATTGCCGGAACGGAACGGTGCGAGCGCGCTATACCCGTCGTCGCGAATGTACGCGATCGAGATCTACGGAACGGCGTATCGTACGATTCGAAAATTACACACACTCTTTCGTCGCGGCTCCTCCGAGGAAAACTCCCTTGATTTAACGAACGAAAAATTGGAATCTCTCTCAAAACACCGGTCAACGGCGTGAGGCGTGAACACGAGGCGAGACGCGCCTCGGCGCGTGGAAAACCGAGGACGAGACGAGAATCGTATCGAAAGGATCACTGTGGCTCGACTTACCGTTCGCTGGAGATGTCAATTTCCTCTTTTTTTTCGAGCACTTCGGCACGTAACCACACTTCTGCCCCAGCCGCACAATCGCAATGATACTGTTTTTGGATCGGTATTTGACGGGAGCCGATGCGATAGGAGCCAACGCGACAGTGATCCTTCGCGATTTCCGTAACGACGATCTACCCGGCGATCCCCACCCTAATTTTCGTCGATTTATCTAATTGGGCGGTCTCGCGCGCCAATTTTAATTGTGGGCTCCCACGGAATGGCCCTGGCTTAAACTTTTCCGAAATTTCGTTGACGATCGCCTTACGGCGAACGGGGTATCCTTGACGGTCCGAGGGCGCTCTTACACCACCCACGCATATGGAACCCCTTCCTACGGGATGAGACGGCGGCAGGACCTTATACGTGGAGTTCCTTGTCGGAAAGTTCCGGTGTTGTGGGGGTTCGAGGCCTGCGTCTTCTCCAAGTTGTTCGGCCCGTGTGTGTGAGCTGCCCCTTTCTTCCACCTGTGCACAGGACCTTTGCTTGACCAGTAAATCACGAAGATACAGTCCCACGAAGCGAGCCGTCTTAGGTACCGATAAAGGGTTGGTGGTGCACGGGGCACGTCCTGAAACTTGCAGTACTCGGCGCGCGCGTTTCGAATTAGCCGCCGAATCTTTAATACTACGGAATTTCCTCGGGGAGCGCTCTCGAAATTCGTGACTGTGCGGCTGTCATCGCAAAATTTGCAACGTCACAATATAAAAGCAGGCCCGAAAGAGTGACGGGCGAACCAACCATACAGAGGGTGCCGCTTAGAGAAGTCTCCAGCCAACACCACGATAGTAGATGCCGCGTTCTTACCGTTCGCAGTATTATGAGCTATGATGTTCTTAGTCATACATATGGCTTGTCTCGTCACAGCCACAGCACCCAACAACAAGTTTTGATTAAGCTCACGCGGTGGTACTAACCACTCATTAGCCATCACTCTCATACTACGGCAGAACATGTCCATATGGCCCTGGGATCTCGGTAAGCTAAAATTGGGCATGACCGCAAACGTATAGTGCAGCTGCAAGCACGTAACCATCCCGGCAATCATGTAGAGTATTCCTCTCACTGGCATAAGTTAATATAGCGTGGGAACCATCCACAGCAGTCACAGTCCCTTTTAGCTCTAAGATTCCCTTTTGACTAACAACCACGACTCGCCCCCCCCCCCTTCTCTAATCTCGCTCGGAATACAGAAGGCAAACTAAGGCACTGAAAGTCAACGCAAATCAGCACCAGGAATGGTATTTCAGCCGCGTCTTTAGTATGTGCGTAAATACTCGTCTCAATGTTCTTGGTTTGATTTATTATCTCAGATAACTGTCCCGCTGTATACTCGTAAGCTCGAGCTACCCCAAGCATCATGGCTAGATAGGTCCCCCACAATTTGACGTATCATGTCGTTCGTCAAGCACCGCTTGCATGCTTCATATGAGTTATTACCGTGTCCTTTTCCGCAGCAGTCCAGTTAGACACACCGCGCCCGACAAATTCAGCGCCTTAGACAGAGTCTTATCGATGTGCAAGCCAGTCAGCCTACTATTGTTGAAATCTAATTGCATATGAGTGTGGTCAGGAACGCTCCCTTCAACACATCGCCTTCCGTTTACTGAGAGTACCAGCACTGTGCGTATTCGTAGACTTGTCATCAAACCGCTAGTCGCAGCCACGCTACTAGCCGCAGCGTTGATGTTACTGTCCACGTGATAGTTCACCACCATGTTATATCCTACATTAACCTCCTCCCTGATCCGACTGCCCTTGAAGTGATGTTCCCCCAATTTAACTAGATCAAGATAAAAATTAGATTGCCCTACCTTACAAGCGAGTATGTCACTCAGCGCTGGGTCACTCTGAAACTCGGGATCGTCTAAGGCTCGTAAGAACCCTTAATCTGTCATGCGTAGTAAAGAATACAGGTGTCCTGACCTATCCTTACGGTAAGCGCGAGCATTGTCGATACTCCGCGCCACCACTCCCTCCACTTCATCGCGAGATACTCCCGTCTCTACACTGGTCGGCTTGCAGATGTCAACGTATAACTTAGACATCTCGTCGCGCGCTAGCACCTCCGCCTTCTCTAGTGGATCACTAGTTGCGTCATTATGTAAGATATCGATGTTACTCTTATATTTCCGCGCCAGGTTAGGATCAAACTGTTTCGCCGCCATGTTCACTCGTAAAACTAAAAATAATATTAAACCAACCACTATCCAAAGAACAACTGAGGTTTACAACTACGCCACCACTGCACGGCAGACTCCCACTCCGGCCAAACCGGAAGGACCCACCAATACGGTACCTCAAACACTACTTCCTGTCGTCTCGTGTGTCTTATCAATACTGTTTCTCTACCTCTAATAAAGATTAAAAAACTCAAAATCACTTTCAAATAAGGGAGAAGGTTTAACGTGTTCCTACAACGATACAATGCTACTTTCAGCGGCCAGACAGGCGGTTACACCTCGGATATATATTGTTACGCGAGCGACCGCGTAATTTAGGCATACTTAATAAAAGACCGTTATAAAAAGGTAATTAATCTCTTTATTAAAAGAGGAAGGGAATTGCACGTCCGACCGGTACGACGTTCGTGAAGCGACTCTCTCCTTTGTCCTTGTTATATCGTCGTTTAGGCAACGACGATATAACGGGAGTACCTATTTTGCCACATTCGTAACACTTCCCCCCTCCCTTCAAAAAAACAAGAACTCACAACATCAAAACACTCAATAATAACTTATCATCACTAAAGATGCCAGTGGTTCTGTAGGCAAGAACAAAAAGAAACGAAAGCCGTGGACCCAGCAAAACCACAACCAATTTGGTATTCACCCAAGAAAACTTAATTTTCTTGCCTCAGGGAAAACCACGGTTTAAAAAACCTGAGGAAATTGGCGGCTAACATAACAACATTTAACATTTATCATTTTTTTTTTTTTTAACACAACATTTTGTTCTTGAACTTCATCTTCAGGAACAACATTTTGTTTTTGAACTTCATCTTCACGAACACGAACCTACTCCCCCCTCCGGTCAAAGTTACTCCAGTTTCATTGCTCGACTCGATTCGGAGAGCCGCAGACACCATTGCTGAAAACAGGGACACAGCCTTACGTACCAAAGCTCTAGTAGCTATGATTTGGTCTCTGATTTTCCATACCCTGCTGTTCAACATCTAACAGGCCAATTATTTTAATTTACAGATTCGTATCGCACAATTTACACCGTTGAGATGCCTACGCGTGTTCTCGGACGAACACGTGGTCCGAAACTCTACCTTCGTCAAAAGCAATGCTGTGTTCGATTAGGAAATTCCAAAATGCAGCGCATTGACGAATAACAGTACGTCGACGGAATTAGAAATAATTTAGACTATGTTCAGGGCTCAGCTGCGGTCGATTAGGTAATTCCAAAATGCAACGCATTGTCGACCCCAGCGTTACCCTGGAATAGGCCGAAAAAAATAAGAATTTATGTTACGGAACGTAACACCGTCAATTCAAAACAGGATTATTTTTTTTTCATAATACTTTGCCAGCCGTTCCACATGCACTACCTTGCACTTATTTTTACAATTCCTCCGAACTCTATATACTACCTCACTTAACTTCTTGACGATAATATAAGGGCCCTCCCAATTTGCCTGCAACTTTGGGCATTTTCCTCTAACTCTATGAGGTTGAAAAAGCCAAACTAAATCCCCCTCACGGAAAGACCTCTCCACTAGAGTCATTAATTTACGAACTTCCTCTTTCCGATTTACAGGAACTCTGCGAGGAGCTTGTTTAATTGGAGAATGATCTCCGGTATTGATTGTATGCTTAACAACCTTACAGCACCCAATCTGAGTTTTCTCTTTTGCGAACACATTTTGAAAACAGATTAAAAATTGTCTAAACTCCTGTCTCTCTTCCTCATTCAAATTCAGTGAATTACTCTCAAATAACGATTTCAAGTGCTCGGGCAGATCGCAGTATTCCTCGTTACCGGTTAAGGCTATTCCATCGAATTTCGAAAATTCATCAAAATTATCGCCTTCATTCACGACATCGATCTCATTCATCTCACTAACTTCAATTCCGTTCCCAACAAAATTATTTCCTACGTTCACAGTATCCAACTCAGAAACTGTACATTCAGTTACCACTGCAGAATCGATTCCGGCAGCCATCGATTCCCCCGACGTTTCACAACCTACAAAATCAACGCTTTCCCCATTTTCAAAAGAAAGATTTCTCTTCTTCAAATCCAACAAACAACCGTGTTCCGTTAAGAAATCTAGACCCAAAATACAATCGTCCTTCATTTCCACAACATAAAAATCCTGCTCCATACTACACTTTCCAATCTTAACTAGAGCTTTTCGTTTTCCGAAAACCCTAACAGGCTCGCCCGTGACTGTAATCAAATTTCGATTTTGCTTTCCAAAATCGTCTCGTGAAGTACCCTTAACAAGTGACACCGCCGACCCAGTGTCTACTACAAATTTTCGGGCATCTCCATTAAAAAAACCGTTTATAAAAATACCGTTACCCAGAAGGTTTCCCGAGTAACACGGGGGATTTTCCATACGAACCACAATCGGGGCCTCCGCAACCCCCTTCACGTAGACCCCTTCTGGTTTCCCGGTGCAGAAAGTTTATTCTCATTTTGGAACCGTGAACCTTGCAAATTCGCGCCTTGTTTCATAGCAAAACAATTACTAGAAAAATGACCGGGTTTCCCGCAGTTCCAGCACACGATATTGTTATTTCCGCGTTTCGAAACGTAACTCTGTAACTGGAAATCATTACGTTCTCCTTGAAGATTTTCGCGACGCGACCGAAAATTCGTTCGCTGCGGATTATAAGGCGCTGAACGACAATTACACGATGAACCTGCCAAAGGAGATCGCTTTTCATACATGCCCTTTTAGGCATACTTAGTAATTTACTTAGTAAATTAATATACTTAGTAATTTAGGCATACTTAATAAAAGACCGTTATAAAAAGGTAATTAATCTCTTTATTAAAAGAGGAAGGGAATTGCACGTCCGACCGGTACGACGTTCGTGAAGCGACTCTCTCCTTTGTCCTTGTTATATCGTCGTTTAGGCAACGACGATATAACGGGAGTACCTATTTTGCCACATTCGTAACAATATATACACACACCAGAAATGTTACGTCCCGCGAGCTGGTTCGTGGAAAAATATATATACATATTGCCGGAACTATCGCGGAAATAGACGTTAATTTCAACAACTTTTGGCTCACGAGACGCGTACGTTCGACGTATAGTCGGGACCCGCGAACATGCGTATAGGCGGCTTACAGATAGCACTCTCCGTGATGGTTATTTCAATCAGACGAACGTGGAGGAGTTGCGAGGATTGACAGGCGGTCCTCGGTGATGCGTTGATACAGCTCTCGGCGCGGATCCTGGACCATAATTTTGGACGTGTCGTGAAGGACAGGCTCGATCGTCAGCGGTATTAACGATGTCCACGTCGTTCTCTGGACCTCAGGAGTGGCTGCAGGCGACGTCTCTGCAGGGTGGTTGGACCTTGGGCCTATATATATGTATATATACACTAAATTGCCGCTAGCCTTTAGTTTTGGATATATTTGCAACGAACGAAGTGTGGGTATGTTACGTCCTGGTCGATATGATATGATGTGACCAGATCTGATGGTGAACTAAGAAGTGGTATCTATCCCACCTCGGACACTAATTTAATAAATTGAATTATGGTCATTTACATAAATATGTTTGTTTTTATTTTTAAAAATGTTATTACACTATATGAGAGGATTAAAAGCATGATTTTTGCCGGATTTTTTAACAAGCCATTGATAGGAAGTTCTGGAAGGCTTTTGTTATTTCTTCCCTAGCTTGTGTTGGGCTTCTTGTATTTGATTTAACATTGAATTTGGCCAAGTCCATCTTGAGATGTTTAAGACCTTCTGTTCGGTTAGCATCAAGCTTTCCTCTGTCGACCTCATCTCTTGAGAGTGTCGGATCTTCCTTCTGGGCATTCTCTATTAGACGTTGTGGCACTCCAGGAATCCTCCCAGATTGTACATTCTTGAATGATGCATCGCCAAACCGTTTTTTTCCACGAAATAGCACAAGCATTCACAGAGCACTCCATTTGCAAATTTGGAAGTCCTAAAGCCATTCTCATGGATCCAGGACCTTATTTCATGAGCTCCCTCATGAAAAGATTCACTAAAAAATTCCACATTAAACAATATAAAACATCCGCATTTAACTCACAATCGAGCGATTTGCATAGTTGACCAATCCGGACGTTTGACCGATTTTCGAGGTGTAGAAATCACGGTGCGACTACACGTTCGACGAAACAATTCTAAATTTATAACAATATGGTATTTCGCACGTGGAACGACAGCACATCGATTCGTAGGAACTTTTCACTAACCGTGAAAAAAAACGAGCAAAAGTCGTCAATTTGCGAGAAATTAACCGCGGAGAACGCGCAGTATCTACGATCTTTGGGATTCGTCGTTGAACAGTGAGAGAGAGAGAGAACCATGTTCGACGACATTTTGAACATCTCCGAAGCGCCGATCTTCGACAATCGTATAACGAAGATCGAGCTGCACACGTACAATCCGTACGCCAACACGACGTTTGAAAGCAATGACGAGATAAGGTTACTGTTACGTCCCACGACGGGACTAGGGGAAAAATATATACTCTCCCGCGCCACCCGTGGAGAAGACGTTAATTAAGTCAGCTGATTTGATCCACGCGGCGCGTTCCGTCCGTCGTCTTATCGGGATATCGCGGTACACGTCTCGTCAACCGAATAACACTCGTTAAATGACTTACCGGGATGATGAGCTTCTTTGCTTGCCCTGGTAACGGAGCGTCCAGGCTGGTCTCAGCGTCTCTAGACACGACGACAGGAGTTGTCGGAGATTGGAAAGCTTCCTCTGGACCCGTTCAGGCGGCTGCGTGAGAGACTCGTTCTTCGCCGGAATGCGCGAACGCATTTAGACCCCAGCGAGTATTGAAAATGATCTAGGAACGATTACCGATTTCCAGCCACGTATTCTCCGTTACAACCTTACGTTCGCCACGCCGCAGCAAGACGAATTTGGGGAAGGTGCTGAGCTCTGGTGAGCTCGGAAGCACAGGTGAGAATACGGAAGCGTGGTTCGGTAATGTGTTACTATTGCGATTTATATCGAGATTCCTAACGTAAGTGCGCGTAGAGGCAGAATTATGAATGACTCGCGAGGAATGAAATAGGAATGAAACACTGCATTTAATGGTAAAATAAAGCTTACTATATTCTTCTAACGCAAACGAATTAGCAAGACCGCTCGTGAGCGGATGGAATTAGTACGAGAGCGGATCTAGTCGGTACTAGAGGAGAAGATTGAATGCACCGCGCTCTGCGCTGGACCGGTCTATTTTACATGGTGATCGCGCGAGACGCTGGCGGCGGAGCCGCGTCGCTATTGGTCCGCTGGCCGGCCGCTCGAAGATGGAGAGGAGCGCGCTCGTATTGGCACGTAGGCCCATCAGGCAGGAGCGTTGAATCGAGTTGAGGCGGATGGTTTTTCAGGTGAATGGCTGTGGTTATGGTAAGTATAGAATGTAGGTACTGCAGGATAGTGGAAGGTAAGTAGGTAATGTAGGGCGTGATGCGGTGTTGCGGCTAACTAAATATCGACTTAGGACTAAGGGTATACATAGACATACAATCTTATTAACTAGTTCAATACGTCCTACGGAGGACGTATCATTACCCATTCAACAGCAAGACCTGTACACGCTCCCTTGCAGAAGCTTCCTACATTTCGAGGGAAAACTTATTTTTCCGGGAAAACTCGAATTACCTACGACGACCGGAGAATCTCGCATCGACACGGCGAGTCTCGATAACAATGCCGTCCCGTTCATGTTCGAGAAAATACGCTACGAATTGAACGGAGTGGAAATGGATCGGTCCAGAAATCTCGGCACAACGACGACCCTGTAGAATTACGTGAATCTGTCCAAGACGAGAAGCGACGCGTTGTCCAATGCGGGTTGGTTGAACGACAGCAACAACCTGAATCCAACAGCCACGACCACGACGGCGATAAATTTCAATTTTTGCGTACCTATGAGCGTTTTGTTAGGCTTCTGCGAAGACTACAAACGCGTTGTAATAAACGCCCGACACAAGCTGATTCTGATACACTCGCGTACCGACGCGAACGCGCTGCGCAGCTCTTCCAACAACGCGAAGCCCGTTCTAGATTTGCACAAAATTCAATGGCGAATGCCGCACGCCACACTGGACGAAATAAATAAACTGTCAATGTTACGTATTTTAGACAGCGACAGACCGATCGGCATGAGCTTTCGATCGCGGGATCTGCACGAATATCCTCTATTGCAGGCAACCATGAAACATACGTGGGCGATAAAAAGAGCTCCACAAATGGAAAAACCGCAGTAGGAAGACAACACGGTTTCTAAAACATGGGGCAATGAGGGTGGGTGTGGCGCGCGGGGGGTATCGGGTTACCGCTGGGCCGTCGATTACGGCAGCGAGGGGGGGGGGGGGGGCTCTGCGGAGAGAGAGAGAATTATTTAGACTATATTTTTTATGAAATATGATACTCCTTAAGAACGAACAGTAACGAACAGGAATCGACCGCGGCATGCTGGACGTCTGTATCTCTGAAAAGTCAGCAAATTCCTCTGCCTTGGGAACGTGTGAATGAAACACCGATTAGGGAGAGAGTGACTAAGGTAGGACAAAGAGGCGAAAGAGCTAGTCCTAATACAGCAAATTCATCTGCCTTGGGAATATTATACCGATTGGCTTTTTTAATTTCATATTGGTTTTCTAGGAAGCAGGATTGTAAATAAAAATGCGTTGTGTAAGATTTGAACTTTGCAAGAGAAGTGTTCTCTGAGCCTTTTCAAAAGCAACTGACTGCACGACTGCTACGAAAATGCAACAGGACCCATGCTAGTTGGGCTGACGGCCCTTCGCTCTATCTGCGTCTAAACACATGGCCTCTGGGTCTTTTATTACCGAGGCCTTTGGGTCTAAGAGACCTGGCTTGGAAAATAAATATTTGTTCTACGGTATCTGCTTTAAGACAGAGAACCGATGTGACGTTGTAGTATTAATTTTTGCCCTTATACCAATATTTCAGCAGCTATTTATGCACAATATTGTTAAATTCTTATTAAAACATTATAAATATATTTGCATATTTTGAAAAATGTCAGTTCCTAGCAAGAATGCTTTCAGGAGCGAACAAATGTTTAGATGAAACCGAATAAAATTCTTGGGCTGCATCCTGCGATTGCTTTTAAATTTTTTTCGTTCGGTTTCAAATCCTCAACATGAGCAAAGAGAAGACACAATTAGTGGAGGAATTGCATTCTCCTGCCAGACGGATTTTTCCACGACGTCGAGTTTTAGTGCATGGTTTTGATGATCTGTGGCAAGCCGATCTCATGGACATGTAGCTTCATGCGCGTATAAATGGTGGTCACAAGTACATACTAACCGTTATCGATGTATTATCCAAATATGCATGGGGTCTACCGCTTAAGACTAAATGTGGAGGAGAGGTAGCTACAGCGTTCAAAAGGATATTCCGAAATCGATATCCGAAAAATTTGCAAACCGATCAGGGGAAGGAATTTTACAACAGTGAGGTGCAAAAACTTTTGACGAAACATGGCATTAATCATTATTCTACGTATTCGGTTATGAAGGCTTCCATCGTAGAACGGTTCAATCGTACATTGAAGAATAGCATATGGAAAGAGTTTACCCTTAATGGAACCTATAAATGGATGAATGTACTACCACGTCTAGTTGCAAAGTACAATGCATAAAAGCATAGAACTACTGGAATGAGACCTCGTGATGTCACGCCTGCAATTTCCGACAAGCTCTTACGCACCGTATATAACATAAAGATTGCTGCACCAGCGAAATTCAAAGTGGGCGAGTTTGTACGTGTCAGCAAATTTAAAACCGTTTTCGACAAAGGTTATACACCAAATTGGACCACCGAGGTATTCAAGATAGTCAAGGTACAAGCAACTAATCCAGCGACATATCTTCTGCAAGATTCCAGCAGAAACTCTGTTGCTGGAGGATTCTATGAACACGAATTACATCACGTTGCAGATCCAGATGTATTCCTAGTGGAAAAAGTGTTGCGTAGGAAAGGAAATGGTTAGGATTGAGTAATATAACCAATGCATGGATAAATAAAGACAACGTATTATAAACTTCAATGAAATTCTGTTCACATGCTTTTTATGTACATTAAATAATGTGAATTACAATGGTACTCGATAATGTCCCCACGGCAACGTTTCTGTCGAGTCAGGCATGATATACCGATTGTCATCATATAGGCTGAGAGCAATTTTTCGCTCTGATACAGTATACACTTTGTGCAATTTCGATCGTATGCATGTCTGTGTACGACTCATAGCAATATCATTTTGCAAACATTGAATGTAATCATTAAACGTTATTGTTGTCCTCACAACGCTAGTCTTTACGCCTTTCGCTTTTCTTGTATCGGTTTTTCCATCCACACGCAATGCATACATTTTTGCTCTCAGCCCAACAAAGTCCGTCATTATCATGCCGTTGTTCTCGTCTTTCATCAAGCCGGGAACCTTTTTATTTACAAGCGGGATATTATACTTATTATCTATCGGATAATCGCTTGTGTCGAAACGGCTAATATCGCGCCTCATGGTTTCATAAATGTGCTCACATATAACATGATAAATTAAGCTGTCGGTGTCTGTGTACATTACTTTACAAGTTTTACCATATTGAGGAACCATGTACTCACGATGAAATTCGTACAAGCAGGTTTTGGAAATATCTAATATGCACATGCCCACATATATTGGCTTGTTGAATTTCACCATGAGTTTGCGCAATTCCACAGCGACCAGGTTTTCCGAAAATACACAGCGGCTGTGGAAATTTGGTTTCGCAATCATTGCCTCTGCACCATATCTACCATCCCAATGTGTCAAGAGTTTTACATCCACATGATTGCGTGCATTTTCCATAGTTTTAACGAATACCGCGTTGTTCATCAATTTGTACAAATTCTTTTCAAAACCGTTTGTCGCGCATGTTCTAAACCGAGTATTTAATTCTATATACTCGCGGAGCCAGGGTGATTGTGCGAATTGGAGAAAGCGATGTATCTTTGTAATACGAATACCATGGCGCGTGCACTGCTGTAGACTATAATAGTGAATAACATAACGTTGCTTATCGTATAACGTTGCGAGCAACTTCTCGCCTTTCTTGCCTGGTGGTTTGGAACGCGTCGGGCAAAACGGCAAGTCGGCATGAACATCATGCAGATGCTGTGGATATTCTAAATCCACCTCGAGAATGTAGCCTATGGGTAAATCAGCAGCGATCGAAGATAGATCAAAATTTGCAATGTCGTCGACCCATTGAAATTTTGCATACGGCAAAGGTTGACACATTGCCCACCCACACAAATTGTTTACATCAAAATACATCAAGTACGATGATGGTTTCGATGGGTCATACGACTGCATGTACTTGTTATTGGCTTCCGCATGTCTGCCAGAACATTGGCTTAAACCGCCACGTATGCCACGTTCAATAAACATCACCATATCGATATCAGTTTATAATTCAAACCTAATTTTTGTATGTTTTAGCATAGCATCCCACGTAAAACCGGGCAAAGTGTAATAATACGCAGGATCTAAACCGTAGCTCCTAATGCAACTTTCTCGAAAATTTTCAAAAACATCAGCCAATAACAAAACATCAGTTTTCAAGTACAGATCGCTGTATTCACCCAAGGTTTTGATCCCGAAACGTTGCCACACGTTCTCGGCGTGCGCGTAGTCGCTCTCGGATACGGTTTCACCTGTCAGCGAACTGTAAAATGACTCGCGCGGTGGCAAACACAGATTATCTAATTTATTTGCACAGTCAAGGTATTCGTATGGAAAGACACCCTTTCGCGTCAACAACTTGAAATTTTTAACAGAAAGATTTTGAAATTCAGAACGTAAAATTGTCAATTTGTCTGTATCAAGGAAAGATGCTAATTTGTCTAGACTTGTATTCAAGAATTTGTACGAATCGATGAATCGTAATTTAATATAATTTCGTGACTCTGATTGCATGTCAGCAACATTTTTTGTAAATGAAATGTATTTTTCTTTCGTTATGGGTAATACATTGACACTACCTTCAAACGCAGTAGCTATTTCTTCGATAATGAAATGTGAATCGTATCCGGATAAATTGTGGAAAATTATAGGAATGCAAAATGAACTTTTGTAATTTAGATTGCAATCTTGATGTGCTGGACCTCTATATCGTCCTGTCAGGTGGCAATGATCGCGCACCTGTATATCGTTTTCCTCAAATGGTTTTTCACAAATGTGGCAATTCACTGCGTTAATAAATGCATCGCATTGTTCATTCGTTAACTGTGCTATAGGTATATTACGGGATAAGGTAGATTTTACAAAATGTGCCAAATTTTCTAATTCTTCAACGAACCATGAGACGCACTTTGGATCGCGACGACATCGGTATACCGATAGAGATGCATCGTGAGAACAATGTACATAGTATGCTAAATACTTTGTGATGTGATTTAAGTTTCTCCTCTTCTCCCCCACAGTCTTCTGTCTTCTCCAGAGTACATTCGAGATCGGCGTACACCACAAATGGAAGTCGTTCTTTCCTGATGTAGTTGTCGAAAGAGAGCCATTTATCATCCTCGCTGGAGAGCACGATGGCGCAGTCATTCATTTCTACACAGTCTTTTTCATGGTCCTGCAATCTTTCGTTGGAAGAAAAGTAATGCATACACCTGCAAAAACATAATTTCCTTTAATTTACCAGTATTTTTTCATGAAATGCATTAATATTTTTTAAATTTTATACGTACCGATCACAGATGAATTTCTTTTGCTTGGTCTTATTCAATTGTGCACCAACGAGACGTGACAAGTTCTTAATCCACACATAGTGCCCCACAGTACTGTCGGCCTGGTCTTGTATGTACAGCAAATTGAAGTGTCGGTCCCTCTTCTGCTTAGTGAGGCGAAGTGGAAAAAATACGACTGATTTTGCCCCTTTCTTCTTCATGTCTTCTAAACCATACACATTGATCGAAATATCGTTCAACTATTCAAATCTTGTAATTTTATCCAACGACACTGGAAACTCAATGTTTTCAAAGTTTAATATGGTTGTGTAATGTGGGTATATGGATTGACGGTTTACGTTAGTTTTAGCGGGATACAGAGCAGCAACCACTGACCACGCAAAACATGCATTGTCTATGGATTGCACGTTAACTACTGCTTTCTTCAACATAATTTCTCGCGGTAATTGAAAATTGCACCCCGCATGCAGTGGGTTATACTTGTTGATGTTGACTGTAAGATTGAGTATTCGCGATAATGCCCATCCGCTTTCCCGCTCCTGAAATTCTTGCAGCGATGTTAGGATCGGTTCCACGATACACCGCTCGTACAACTCTTCGAGATCTGTTGTGTTGAAGATTTCACAGTTCTTTGTGTTCATGCTTTTGTTTGAACGTTTATCGCCTGCTACAAATTCGCCATTAAACACAGTGTTCACTTTTAGGACCTTATGTTTTGCCAAAGCGCTCTGCACTTTTTCGAGTACCATTTCCTTCGCATCCCAGAGGAAGTTGCGAGGTTCAATATAATTGGAATTTATAACAACACCAGTTAATATGCGACTTTTGAAAGCGGTGTCGATTTCACGCCACAAGAGTCCTGTGCTCGAATGTCCCGCACCCACACATGTGAAACGTCTTCGCAACGAATATTTCAAGCTCTCGAGTCCAGCAATACGAGCAATTACCGCTTGTCGAACTCCGATCGATAAACGAGGAAGTTTTGCTCGACTATATTCTTCAAGCAACTCGAGGCACTCGTCGCATTGTTCCTCCCAATCAAGGTATTCTTCCTGCGAATTTATGTGATCAGATTGGGTCTGCAACTGACATTCCATTTCTACAACTGCTTCCATGGTTGCACTGTTTTTTTTCACTACGTTACAACGACGACTAAAAATCTAATTCATGGGGCGATGCAATTTATAGCCACCGACACGAGGTATAACACGATGTAGCTGACACAGCAAAAATTCTTTCGCTCACGTCTCAAGGAATTTGCATTAGTATCTCATGGTAAAAAAATTCAACTAACAATAATTATACTAACCTTTCGCACGCGTCTCAATCTTGTTGCTCGCACGTGGTCGTTTAGTCTAGACGCTGCTGCTGACAAAGTTCTATCGCATGCGTCTCAGTTTCTTTGGTTTGTACATATGTTACATGGTATAACATGATGAAGCTAACACAGCAAAATTGTGACAATCTTTTGCGTGCCAGCCAAAGAATTTGCACTAGTCTAATATCTCATGGTAAAATTCTACTAATGCATGTCGCGGAATTTGCACGTGGTCCTTTAGTCTAGACGTTGATGCTGTTAGTATCTCACAGCAAAATTCTGCACTCACGTCTTTTTATCACGGTAAAATTCTTCGAATGCAGTCTCTTTCATTGCAACTTGGTGGGGAATATGCATATAAAAGGTTGTGACTTCAATGCTAAGAGCAATTTGTATACAGTAGTTCATCGCGTTAATAATGTTTGTCAGCATAAATAAAAGCCGATATTTTGAGGTGGATGAAAATATGCGTCTTAAAGACGTATTAAAATCTATGGTGAGTTTACCATTTATTTAAAATATTAATTAATACTTTTGAGTAACCGTTAGTATACTATATGTTTTTTTTTATAGAAATTTAAAAAATTGATTCAGTATGTAATATTTATCCGCCAGTGGCGAAGAGCATACAGGCGAGTTTTAAGAGAAATGGAGGAGTGGGATGACGAGGTCATCTGCAGCGTGGCGGGATTATTTGTATAGTAAGTATTAGTTAAGCATTTTTTTCTATAACAATTCATAATAATGATACATTTTCTTTTATTTGTTTTCAGATTGTTAAGGAGCCCCCCCCCCCCTCTCCCCATGT
Organism: Sphecodes monilicornis; assembly: GCA_913789915.3. Lineage (NCBI taxonomy): Eukaryota > Metazoa > Arthropoda > Insecta > Hymenoptera > Halictidae > Sphecodes > Sphecodes monilicornis. The sequence goes on from OU565289.1 coordinate 1,437,025, forward strand.
GTTAAATTATATATAATAAAAAAATACAATAAAAATAACAATTTTTAAAAAAATATTTACTGTGAGTGATCACATCATTCCTCCCATCATTCCTCCTATCATTCCCTGACCCTAGCGAGTAGAAACCATAGGGGTAGATGATAAGTTCGTAGAAATATAATTCAAAAATATTAAATGTAATAAAAATAAAAATCTGTTTATATATATAACCGATTTATTGCTTTAAAAAATACATAATTACTCCCATCATTCCGTGAACAACCTACTCTCTGTCTTGCGCCTGAGGGACAATGCGTGCTTCGTTTTCATGCATCAGATTGAATTCAACATATTCTTGCAATTTATGGAGTTTGTCCATTATTTTTTGCCGTTCAGCGTCGCAACTTTTCTTTGCTTCAGCAAAGTAGTTTTTAACAATGTGTTGTAATTGTTCAATTTTCCCGTTCATGCTATTTTCGATTCGTTGAATTTCGTTGAAGATGTGCACCATTTCTTTGTCCAAGTATGCCATATTCACAGCATCGTCATCATTGGTCGCGTCTGCTAAACGTCTTATCTTCCTGTTTCTCGCGTCGAAAGCGTCACCATCCAAACAAAGCGTCCTTCGTCGCATATAATTCTTGCATGTTACGGCATCCGTATTTGACGCGTTTCGTAAAGTAACACCAAACTTGTTGATCGACATCGTAAAAGGAATTGACGGTGATGATTGAAGCGGTCGTTAATTTATAATCAAACCCGCTTCTCGGAGCTCCTCTATTATTGAAACAATTTCATTATCATGACCTGTATGTCCAGCAGTTCGCGATGACAACAACAATCTTATTCTATCCACCAGCTCGTTTGGGTCATCACAATGTACGTAAGCAATCGCATTATCGGTAACCGTCATGTGCTTAGGTAATGTATTTGACAACTGTGGTTGGGGCAAGCCTCTTCCACCACGCATTTCAAGTAGCGGTGCAATTATATGTTTATATTTGTATCCTCTATTACTCAATAGGGGATTTGCAGCCTTATGGCTGCGTCTGTGCGCATTTGTTGTCAGCAGTATACTTTTATATTTTTGTTTGTCGACATCCGTGTATAGAGTATCGTCGGGAATTCTCTTGAAAATTAGTTCGAAAAGACCTGGCGTTCCTTTGTACTTTACATTATCTATAATTATATTATCTTCCATATCCACATCGGAATTCTTATCCCCAAGCATTATCTCATTGTTTTTATAATACACACCATAAACGTAGTCGGCTTGTTTTTTCTTATCTGTGAAAAAGAAATTCAGATATTCCCGCGACAGTGGTCCGAGATTCTGGTTCAAATAGGTAGTGGCTTCTTCGTGTTGTTCAGGATTCTCAGTAATCTCTCGCATCGTCGTTTCGAGAATATTTTATTTAGATGTGTCTGCTTCGTCTGTCCATACTTTTTCAACAGAGGGCTCGGTATCTGAGCAACGTCTTTTCGGTAATCGATAAGGTGTTGGCTTTAAAGGTGTTTCCGGATATACTCTCTTCAACCCACGATATTTAGGTGTAGCGTACAGCACAGGCAGTTGTTGCTGCTGCAGTGGAGATGCTAATTCTTGAGATGCTAATTCTGGAGATGATGCTACCTGAGAAATTGAGTCGGGTAATGGTTTTGTGTTTTCAACCAATTGTTTCAAGGGGGTAATCAATGGCTGCAAGTTTTGCTGCAACACCGCGTCGGTATCCATTTTTCCAGCTTTGAGTGCCAAGTATTTTTTTCATATAGCTTCACTCGTCTTGGCAATCTCTTTTGTTAACACTTCTTTTTTTCTGTTCTCTTCAACGAAAGTTTGCCCCATGTTCAATTAGAAACGTCAAGACCCGTTCGATGCCGTTCGACACCCGTTCGACACCCGCTCGATGTTCCCAATCACAACGCAGGCTGCTGATCAAATGATGTCGTTATAATACGACATAGTCATTAAATCCTCGCCGATAACGACCTCTATGCATTGGGCTATCCTTGTCTACAACCACAAATCCATAGTTTTGTTGCCAACATTTCGCACACAGTTCGTTAAATTGTCCAAAAGTCATGTCAGTATTTACATGATCATCGTACACATGACGTAAATTCATACTATCCTGTTTGAATAGAACTAAGAGATTGGCATTATCGCGAATCAGGTGCTTTGGAATTCTTGCATACGATTGACAAAGATACAGACTGTCCACTTTTGAATGTCTTCCCATGGAAAAGTACTCTCTAATCACATCCTGCTTGTCACATGCCACGTCATCAAAAATAAATATAGAATTCGGTAGAGCTTCGTTTGGTGGAACGACGTCGGTATTATTTGAAAAAGGAAAGTAGCCAACGTTCTCCACGGATGAGAGCAGCTTTTCCAAATATTGATATTTCGGTTGTTGCAACGACTTTGAATATACGTACACATTCTCGAATCGCACACCATTGGGACTTTCCAGCAGGCTAATGACAACATTAGTTTTCCCGCAATTGGAAGGGCCACACACTATACCGCGAAAAGTGTCAGGTCCTCATATTATGGAAATGGATACAGTGAACCATTATTGGATGAATTGGAATTCTTATCACGTGGTCTGCTTGTGTTCATAGACTGCTCTCGTCAAAACGAGTCTGTTAAAAGTGCAACCATTGATGTGCGCATAGATTTTGAATGCAGAGATAATGTGCCAGTCAACACAACTGCTTACTGCTTAATCATACACGATCGTATAGTCGAGTACAGCCCGTTGACCAACGTAGTGCGTAGAATACTTTAACGCAGCACATAATGGTTCGTGTAACGTTCGTTGATCTACACGGATTCAAGACCGAGTCAAACGATTTCATTGTAAAAGAAGCGGCAATTTTGCGGGATGGAAATAAACTATTGCACTGGATATTCGAGTCTCCATTTGGAATTCATCGATTGACTGCTGTTGAAATACGTCAGGTTCGGTGATTAACGAGGAGACATCATGGAATTGCTTGGCAAGACGGATATGTCTCATACAATAAAGCCAAAAGTTGTTCGAAACTAGCTCTGGAAAATACGCAGGCCATTGTCAAGGGATTGGAAAGGAAAACATGGTTATGGAAAATAACTGGAGTTGAAGCTCTAGACGCGAATACGGATCTAGAAGAGGACGTTCCAAGATTGTCGATGCTGCAAAAAGGATTGAATAGATGTGCATTCCATACTGGTGTTTGTGCCATGGAAAATGTATTTAAACTGTGTAAATTATATAATGAGTGATAAGAGCCATGTTTTTTTGAATAAAGTATAACAATATTATTCTACAAAAGTTGTATGTTTCTTTTCTTAAATAGAATTAGCCCCAAAAATAGAAGCCAATCGCAACCGGAGTCCCCCCCCCCCTCCAGACCTCTCCTGCTGTGTCAGCACTTTAAAAAATAGCTTGGCTACTGGCTTTTTTCAATCATTGTCGGCTACATCGTGCGTATTGAAGTATCAACGATGTGGTCTGCCCGAGCAACGAACAACGAGTTCAAGCAATCGCACACACAGGAAGTTCTCTGACAATATACTGCAATAATATCCGCTGAAGTACAATTTCTTTCTTATCAGAGTTGACAATTTGGAACAGAGGATAACGCGTGTGATGCGTATATTGGGCAGAAGATATCCCTTGACGGATACATTCTACAAATACCTTGACATTGGGATTCGAATTGGTGGTTGCTGCCACGTAGAACTGGCTATAGGCGACAATCACGGCAACGAATTTCAATTTTCGATGGCTACGTGGAAAGATCTTCTACGCAAGAGATACGACGTTCTACGGAACTTTGCTAACTCGGGGAATGCTGTGCACGTTGGTGATATAACTGTGGAATTCTGTCAGTTTAATGGCATAAAGCTTGCAAAATTATTAAATTCGCCTAAGTTCATACAGATTGCCGAGAAAACGATGACAAGATTGTTTGATTTAGAATATTGTATCGACCACATGTACTCGTGGCTACCTGAGAACCGTTATTCTGTACAAACAAAATATTGCAAATTTATGCAAATAATATCTACTATTACCGATGATTTTGCAAAAGCAATTGTGGAACATGAAGATTTTGAACGCAATTCATTAATAGACACCGAATTGTTAGCTTTAGGCATAGATGTAATGCTGATAAAATAAAAGGTGATTAAAAAAGTAATAGCTCTTTCATCTCCTTGTCCTACCTTAGCCTCTCTCTCCCTAATCGGTGTTTCATTCAAACGTTCCCAAGGCAGACGAATTTGCTGACTTTTCAGAGATACAGGCGTCCAGCCTGCCGCGGTCGATTCCTATTCGTTCCTGTTCGTTCCTATTGAGTATCATATTTCATAAAAAAATATTGCCGAAACAGTACTCTCTCTCTCTCTCTACCTAATTAAAGTAGTTTTGCCTAAATAATACTCTCTCTCCTTGAGAGTGCTAGATCAGCACTTTTCAAGACCAGTTCTAAGGGGTATCATATTTCATAAAAAATAAATAATAATACTCTCTCTCTCTTTCTCCCCCTAAAAAGGGGGTATCATATTTCATAAAAAATATTGCCTAAATAATAGCCCCCCCCACCCCGCTGACGTAACCGCTGGCCCCGCGGTAACACGATACCCCCCCCCCCCCGCTGACGTAATCGCCGGCCACGCGGTAACCCGATACCCCCCGCGCGCGTCACCTCCCTCGCCTACATGATCGAGAAACCGTGTTTATTTCCTACTAACGTTTTCATAATCTTTTTTATCTTATATTTACATCGCGTTTTGCCTTTTCATCTCCTTGTTGACTTGTGACTCGTCGATGTTCAAACGATTACACTCACCGAGCGGACGACGGTTGTGCGACATCGCTACTGTTTCGTGTGGTAATTTCTGAAGCGCAACGCTCGAAACACGTCGTTTTGTACGATGCGTTAATCGTCCTATCACTTTCTTTACCGATAAAAATAATCTAAATGCAACAGTTGCAACAGTCTTCAAACCTCCCCTTTCTTCCTGGTAATATTCCTACCGCTTCCTTTTTTTCTTTACGGATAAAGGTCGGGTTATACAGAGCAGTCCGATACTGGACGCGTTTTTGGAGTGTTTATACATTTCCATCCGAACTTTGAGGTAACTTGAAAAGCGTTCGCGATGCTCGAACAAAGGCCAAGAGCCGAAGATCGTGTCATTTGCTATTGTTAAAAAGGTGGAGTGTATAATACAATCCAACGACTTTTCAACGGTGGCTCGAATATGAGAAGGTAGGAGTGTGAGGGAAAGTAAATTTTTTGTACAGCGAAGTTATATTGATAGTAACCCACCTAATGGTGGGCCGTTTATTGAATCAAAATAATCCCTTTGGAAGATGGCGGTTTGCGACTCCTCCGTCTCCTCCGGGTTGTCCCTTGGACGTCTCGCGACGTTGGCGTCTGAAAAATAATAATTACGAACGAAGGTGTGAAACCACCTATTCGATACGACACGTATCCGTTCGTGACGTTGTTTCCCGTACGCTCCTGAGTAGTGGATTGTATGTGTTTGACGCATCTCGATAATCGAGAATCCGTCCGCTCGGACTGGCGTAGTCACGGTCAAACCGATTCTACTGTGTGGGCGTCAGCGTAAGGGCGGCGGTTAATCTTGCAAGGAGGTTGTAAGGCTCCAAGTTCGATAATCCAGTCGAATTAACCCGTGCTTCAACAACCTTGATTCAAAGCTCGTAGGTGACTCAATACGTCATTCGGCTATAGGAATCTCGGTGGAAGACGTGGTCCAACTCACCACTTACTTGCACAAAAGCGACTATATATAGAGATATATAGATGGGGCGTATTGTAAGATGTGTTCAAGTCAGTCACTATCCCCACTCGGAATACTATCTCCGTCGTATTGGCGACGGCGTATATGGCAGGTGTGACTATATCGGTTGAACAGGTCAAGCCTGCCTACCTGTGCCGCGCTCGCTCACTCAGAGGAAGGGGGGGGGGGACGCGCTAGGCCTTACCTGTAGGACCCGTGGCTGGACCGGCCAATTCCGACACCGAATAATATGCCAATTCCGTAGAAAAGGCAAGGGCGTAAGGGAAATTGACCTTCGCAATCCGAGTCTCTGTATCTGCTGCGCTGGGACGTCAAAGCGTATGCCAGGGCGAATTGCAAGAACAGAACTCGGAAAGAGTGTCCTCCGTGTTAAGGTCGGTTTATACAGACGATTTTATCGGATCCGACAGAAACATTTACCCAGGTTTAAATGGGAGTCTTCGCAAGCCGATATCGGAGACCGACTTCTCAACGATACTTTTTCTTCGAGTCTGAGAGGTCATACATTTCGAGCGGGTGACGACTCCCTGCTGCGCGTGGCAAAAAAAAAAAGGTTACTGTGGGCTCCACAACTCCTTTAGGTAAATTATATTTACAATGGTGTGATTTTGCCGACTACGATACTTTGTAACTGTACACATCATACACAAATTTCACATTATTCACAAAGCAATTAAATAATAGGCGGGGAATACGTTGTTAAGGAATTTAAACTTTAGAACCATTTATTACTATGGTGACGAAAAAAAGAATATCTGACAATCTGTACGGTAAAGCAATTCGTCAAACAACTCAAGTAAGTACAGCGGAGGTTCTGAACGTTTTTTAGATTTCTCGGATATACATGTGCAGCATTTTTACAATTCTTTATCGCCAGAGAAGTCGGGGCCTGCAAATTACTTTACAGTAAACACGTGTTGTCTGAGAAAATGCCGAGTTCCAGCTCAATAGTAATGACCCGTAATAAACCTCTCTATAGAGAACAGCCCCGGGAACGGTACATAAACAAATCGAGCCTATCGCTGGGCATGCCTGTCCCTGGCGCACCCGCGCGCCCATAGACCCAATGTTTTGACTTCAACGATGCACGCTGCATAGTATGCGTGCCACTGTAGCCAATATCACGATAACAGCCGAAAATACGTGTGAAACGAGGCCTGCCTCCTCCGCTCTGACCCAATCAGCCACGCATTCGTACTCCACCCAGAGAACCTTCTTCTCAGGTTCGCATCGATACAATGTCACCTGTTCGAACCCATACGATATGGCGTCTTGCCACCCCCGTGCAATCGCGTAGCAGTGGGCGGTAACGGTTTATAATATCTTAACCCACTGTTGCTTCCCTATCGGTCGTACGGGGCAGTATATTGGACTACTTGTTGGATATAAGTTGGATATAATAAGATTGAAAATGTTTTTTACTCGGAAAGGATTGGGCTATTACAATAATTTTTCAATCTCAACAGATACAGTCTGTTGTTATTTTCTCGAGACCAGCAGTATAGACATAGACAATGGGCCATAATAGTAGTCCGCTCGACTGGTCTCTACATGAAACGGAGGTACACGGCGTCCTTTACCAGCTCATTGTAACACCAATATTCATGTCGCCGTCTTTTGCAAGGGCTCATTTAATAAAGGGGAAACTTGGCATGGAATATTCAATAAGTATATACATATTAATACATCTTATTATACTAGTAAACAATATTATTTTTATATTTTCCTGCGCGTCCACCGACATGGTTTTTTAGGACGGCATCGTACTGAACGAACCAAAACGTTCTGAACCTCCACGGGGATTGTTTAGTACAGTTTGTCAGATGATATTCTTTTTTTTTCGTTGCCATAGTAATAAATTGTTATTCTTTTGTATAATGTTGAAATTCCCTAGCAATGTATTCCCCACCTATTTAGCACGATGAACTCTGAAAAGTTCTACTTGATGGATTTTTAAATAAAATGTTATATATGTATACTGCCTTCGTGTCGTTAGAAATCGGACAGCATTTGCTCGAGAACGATACTTTTCAGCCAGCCGTCCGACACTAGCATAGGCATCTCCTGAGGTATAGAGCTGAGTAAAAGGTTCTCGGGACCCCTGGGGTTAGGGTAGCAAATGACACGATCTTCGGCACTTGGCCTTTGTTCGAGCATCTCGAACGCTTCTCAAGTTGCCTAAAAGATCTTAAGGCAGTGTATAAACACTCCAAAAATGCGTCCGATATCGGACAGCTCTGTATAAACGGACCTTTACACGGGTGGCCGTATGGAATCTGAAAACACGATTTCTTCCAAGAGTTTCTCTCGAACGCTTACACGCACAAAAGCCACTATATATAGCGATGTATAGAGTGGGCGTATAACGTAAGCGTGTTAATAAAGAGTTTCTCTTGAACGGCGGGCAGTGAATTCGGGGAACGATCACGAAACTCGCGTCAACCACACCGAAATACACTTGTGCGCGGTGAAACAACAACCATGCACTTTTTATGTGATCGAAGCACGGTCAATACCGGTGCTCGATCGAGGTCACTATTGCCTGTACGTCTCTATTCGAATATCCTGTCGCGAGCTCGTAAAGGGAACGTCGCTCGATCCGAAATGTCGTACGGCAGTGAATATATCACGTTCGATTATCGAGAACTCGGAAAATCCGGAGTTCGATATCTCGTTCGTGTTTGTCAATTCTCTTGTAACGGGTGGAAAGATCTCGAGCACGAGACCAGTTCCGTTCGTACAGTCGTTGCCAATAGCGTCGCCGTCAAAGACTTGTAACAAGTATCCGACAGCGCGACTGAAGAGTTCGTGACAGGTTATCGTGATCGAAGCTCGGAAAATTCAGAGCTCGATCTATAAATATTTCTATTGTTTTATGGCTCTCTTACAGCGTGTGGAACAATCTCGTAAACTAAGCCCATCTTAGTTCTAAATCCAATAAATTTGGGTGCTGACAATGGCTTCGTCAAGACATCAGCTACTTGATTTTCTGTAAAAATAAATTTTAGTTTAATAACCTTCTTTTCAATTTGCTCCCTGGAAAATGATATTTGATATCTATATGTTTCGATCTCTTGTGATTACTTGGATTATTCGCTATACTTATACAGCCATTATTATCTTCAAATATTACTATTGGCTTTGAAATATTCATACTTATGCTAATTGCTAAAGATTTTAACCACAAAACTTCTCTTGTGGCTTCAAAGAGTGCCATATATTCTGCTTCAGTAGAAGAAGCAGCTACAGATGCTTGTCTCTTTTGTTGTGATAAGGTCGGGATTTTATGGATACGAGCAAAGATTAAACCACCACTTAATCAACTATTAATTTATTATAACACGCAGATTACTTCGCAGTCAAACCGACTGTATAAGACGAGAGTACAATACAACGTGAGAGGTGGATCAGAGCGTACGCAATTACGCACATGCGGACGGCAGGTGTCAGCATAATTAACTTATCATATGATAACCGATGGACTCTGCTTTATCGACAGACTTGTCGTTATTACATTCAACATCTTTGTTGACCAACAAATTGTGCATCGTCCAAATAATTTGAATAAATATCTCGTTGTGCTTTTTCTGTCATTTTCATCATGACCTCCCCAATCTGAATCAACATATCCACTAATTATTTCATCGTAATTATCTCTTACATAGGTTAATTTAATATTTATTGAACCTTTAAGATATCTCAATACTCGCTTTAAATTCTGCCAAAGTTCTTTATTATTTTTGTTAGTATATCTACTGAACATATTTATTGCCATACTTAAATCGAGCCGTATACATAACATGATATACATCAGACAACCGATCAAATTACGGCATGGTGTTTCTGTATTCTCTTCAGAATTTAAAGCTTGATAATCTAATTTGCTTGGCAAAGGTGCACTAGCAGGGTTACATTCATTCATATTAAATTTCTCTAAAACAGTTTCAATATTTCCACTTCGATCTAAGGTTATTTTGTTTTCATGACGTTCAATTTTTATTCCTAAAAAGAAACTAATATCATTTAAATCTGTCATTTTAAATTTATTCATTAGGTAACCTTTGAATTTGGTCATTGTTTCCAAGTTTGCAGTAGCAATCACAAGATCGTCCACATATAGTACAACATATATATTTTGCAATACATTTCCTTTATCTAAGATATAAATACAACGGTCGACTGATGAACGTCGGAAACCCTTTTCTACAAGACTTCTATCAAATACTTCAAACCAGCATCTTGCTGCCTGCTTTAAACCATATATCGCCTTATTCAATTTGCAGACTTGGTTGCTTTTGCACGTAATTCCTTGAGGAACTTTCATATAAATGTCTTCTTTTAATTCACCATTTAAAAATGCTGTATTTACATCCATATGGTGTAGCAATAAATTAAATTGATTAGCAAAAGCAATTAAAACCAGTCATTCTTGCAACTGGTGCAAATGTTTCATTATAGCCAGTTAAGTATTTCTGACTGAATCCACGTGCAACAAGACGTGCCTTGTATTTCGACGGATTTCCGTGTTCATCGCATTTAAAGTAAATATCCATTTACAGTCGACTATATTTATACCCTTAGGTTTTTCAACCAATGTCCAAGTTTTGTTTAATAGCAGTAAATTGATTTCACTGTTTATTGCTTGTTTCCAATGAACAATAACATCCCTACTTTCAATCTCTTCAAATGAACTTGGTATGTGATTTACAAAAGATTGTGTACTGTTGGCGACCGAAAGCGAATTTGGAGGCGCCTGACACCGGAACCGCTCTAGGAAGAACGCGCGCGGAAGGAGAGGTGGTGTGAGGAGAGAAACTCCTGATTTTGGACTCCAATTGCACAAATGCGTTTATTGGCTTCGGTTTCTAATCGTTACAACGGGGCACTGTGCCGGAAACCGGACTCGCTCCGCCGCGAGAGACGGAAATCTTCTCTCAGGGGCCGCGACGGAAATCTTGCGACGGCACGTAAACGCGTGCCACCCGCGACGAAAATCTTGACCGCGACGACGGAGATCTTGCCGCGAAAGAGTGGGCGCGACCGCGAGATCGGAGCGAGCACGTGGACAACGCAACGGAGCCGAGCGCGATTCACACAAGGGACTCAAGTCGAACACGCGAGCGGAAGAATACTGTGCGCGGCGCGACGGGAACGAAAAGCGCGAGCACGAAAAAGAACACTAAGAAAAGTCGCGAAGAAGAGTCACTTACGAATCGCACGCAGAAGAGAACGCAGAAGAGCACGCAGAAGAAGAGAGCGCGTCGCCCAGGTTTTCCCCGGCGCACAGTGGAGTATTTGGCCCGAAAAGCTGGACAAAACTATAGCATCGTTATTTATAGTCTCATGGTCATAATATTATATATCGTTGAATTCGTCTTAAGATCAGCTACAACATTATGAAATAAAAAATACATTTTAACAATTAAAAAATCAAAGTGACTTTGATTATTTACTGCAAACAAAATATTTTCAAAATTCTATATATCGAAGTTTGTAGATGTCTGAACACTGTTTAATTTTTGTTGGAAACATTTTTTTGTATAACATTATTTTATTTGTTTTTATTAGGCTAAAAGTACTTATGAATGATATAATGCCATTATTTTCTGCAATTTAAAAAAAATGCGTAGGATAAAAAATTTGCAAATAAATTTATAATTGTATGTAAATGTATTTTTGTTTATATTATTTTATTTTAATACAAATTTTTTCTGTAATTATAACAAAATTCAGTACATATAAATTACATTTATTCTTAGTGGATCTCATATATTTCTTAGTCGTCTTCCATGTCTCTTCTATTTGTTTCATCTTCCTCTGAAGTTAGTAGTTCTAATGTTTCGGGTGAAAACAGTTTTCCTTTTTTACGCAAGTTTTTTCGGGAACTAGATATGAATGGGTCCGATGATAATAGAAGTCTATTCAAGACGTCCCTACTGCACGCCTCTCTGAAAAATTTCCGACTATAATTTTGCCTGTATAGGCGGAAGTGCTTGTTTCGTGCTTCTGCAGCTTCTTCCGACAGCTGACCAATTGGTAATATCGCATGCGAAATTACTGTACTCCCATGCATCAAAATTTTGTGTACTCTCGGTGACATTGGATGCCACCCGTACAATTGTATATATAATTTTGCGGTCTCTAATGTGTATTTAGAAAACTTGTCAACGTCAATATTATAACCGCTTGATATAGTTTCTAATATTATTTTAAATTTTTTAATAAGCTGCACGTCTACTCCCGTAATTTGTGCAGAAACTGCAGGATCGGGAAAAAAATCTTCGTGATCTATTTCCATCATTTGAATTGCCCAATCTCGCTTTAGGCATATCTACTAATAAACCTATTTCGTCCCAAAAACATTTCTTAATTTTTTCTTTTGTTTGTCCACTTGCCAACTTGCCACTTTTTAATAGGTAATTTATATGCCAAATGTAAAATAAATTCAAAAAATCTTATTCTAGCATGGAGTATTGAAAGTCCAAATTTCAAAGTTTCTAGATTTACTTCTTTATTTTGCGTCAGATTATTAAAATTTTTCGATGTCTCCCCACATATGTAACATCGCATGCTTGAGGAGGTATTCGTTGCTACATTGCAGACTTTCGCGTCCACCATAGTTGAAACCATTATATGTTTTATGTGAAGAATTTCATTATTAAATACTGGCACTTCGCTTCTCCTCGATGATGCTATCTGGTTTTCCACATATTCCATTTCTTCATTTGTAACGTCTTTCGTTTCACGTATGAAGCGAATTCGAATTGGCTTGCAGTATCTTGGTGACGAAGGGACTGGATTTTGCCATATAGTGCGTTTGACACCATTGATGTTACTTCTCAATCTTAAGGGGACAAATGAACTTTGGAAAATATTTGAATCGCAAGCATCTTTCTCGTTCCGAAATTTCTGTTTAAATTGGTTCTGTTGGGAGCCATCACAACCCCATTTCGATATTAATTCTAAATTACACTTTTGCTCTGTCGATACCGCGTTGAAAATCTCATTTAAAAATTGGCACAATCGAAGACATGTGTGATCCAGAATGCCCTGTAAATTAATTTCAGCAGAATATTCCGTAACGTGAAGGGATTCTGCTTTTGGATAGGAGTCTTCCTTAGCTTTTGTCATAAGAGAATAACAAGGGTAGATCTCCTTGTTAGCGGTCTGAATAATTTCGTATTGCCTTCTGGATAGATTTGCTTCAGTAAATATTATCAATGCCTCTGATGGGGTGCGTTTTTTAGTTGTAGCAGAGGTTTCAGATTTTCTATAGGTTTCTCGAAACTTTTTTGCCTTTGTTGGGGTTTCAGTTATCTCTTTCATAAAAGTAGAAACAGTAGCATTTCCTTCAGCTCGGTGACTCATTTGAGCTGCGGAAAAATTTTCTCTTAGATATTCTGTTTTTCGTCTCTTACTTCTTTCACTTAACTGTTCGAAATCTTTTGCTGGACGCCTTCCATTTCTTTTTTCTCCAGAAGTAGGCAATTCAATTGATCCAGTAAGCCAATCTTTATTATTCTCTTGAAATACTTTATCCGTCCTATGTGCGGATGTCCATCTGCGTTTGATCTCCGACTTAAAGTGCGATAAATTGCGTTTCAGAATCGTTTGTTCATCCTCTGAACAATTATTTTGTCTGATTAATACATTTTCTAAATACTTGAGCTTTGAATTAAAATCATTCTTCGTATGTTGCTGCATGATTTCATATAATTGTCTCCGCGACATTAATTTGATCCCGGATGTCCCTAATAATAAATAAATATACATTAAACACATATTTTGTTCAATTCTATAGTAACTATATACAGGGTGGCCGACATAACTCTGAACAGCTCAATATCTCGAAAACTATGCCATCGATTTTAAAGTTCTTAGTCTTAAATTGCATGGAACTGAAGGGCCTTTCTGACTACATAAACGTGAAGTGGCCTCCCTTCCCCTTTAACGGGGAAGGGGAGGTACCTTTGTAATTTTAAATGGAACCCCCTATAAAATGTTACATATTTAGATTCTACCGGAAAAAATAAGTCAATTTTGTCTGAAACATTTTTTTGTCAGATACTTCCATGATGAGATATAACAGTTTGAAGTTTCGAGTTATAGGTACTTGAAGCTCTCGGAAATAGCGTTATGGAATTATACGCGCCTGAGTCCATTGCTTATTCATGAAGAAACACAAACAATAATATTTACAATTCTTGAGTTTGACTCACTTATCTATGAAAACGTTTTCAGTTTAGTGCTGTTATTCAAGCAGTAACATTGTGATTATGGCTACTTTTGACACAGAAGTGAATATGTTATTAACGTTAGGTGAATGCCAAAAAAATTATCGGCGTGCAGCAGCGATGTTTCTTGAACGTTATGGGATCAAAAAATGTCATGCAACATTTCATAATTTAGAAAAGCGGCTTCGCGAGCACGGTGAATTGTGTAAAAAAACTCGCAATAAACCTAAAGCTGTCACTAATGAAAATAATAGTGTCAGTATTCTTGCTGCAATTACATTAAATCCTCGTATTAGTGACCGTACACTTGCACAAACATCACATATTAGTCGTTCATTAATTCAACGAATTTTGAAACGGCAAAAGTATCATCCATATCACGTGGTTTTATCAAAAGAGCTTTCGATAGCAAATTACGATCACCGCGTAAGATTTTGCGAGTGGCTACAGGGTCTTGTGGAAAATGACTTTTTGTGCAAAATACTTTTTTCCGATGAGGCCACTTTTATGAATTCAGGGCATGTAAATAGACATAATCTGCATTATTGGGCCGTGGAAAACCCAAATTGGATGCGATGTGTTCCCTTTCAACATCGATGGTCTTTAAATGTTTGGTGTGGCCTAATAGGAGATTTTGTGATTGGACCTTATTTTTTTCAAGAAACTTAACATCTGCAAGTTATTGTGATTTATTACAAAATCATTTGCCTGCGCTTTTGGAAGATGTGCCACTGCACGTTAGAAGAGAAATGTGGTTCCAACAAGACGGCGCTCCTCCACATTTTGCAATCATCACCAGGCAATTTTTGAACGAAAAATTTGGGAACAAATGGATAGGTCGTGGGGAACCTCGTCAATGGCATCCTCGATCCCCCGATCTAAAACCATTAGGTTTTTTCTTATGGGGATATGTAAAGGACAAAGTTATGTTTGAACCACCGACGACAAAAGAGGATATGAAACAAAGAATACGTGACGCTTGCGCTTCAGTGACTCCCGAAATGTTAAAAAATGTTAGAACAACTTTGATGTTTCGAGTAAATAAATGTTTACAAGCCCGTGGTGGACATTTTGAACATTTAATTTAAAGTACATTTTATTTCTTCACGAATACGTAAAGGACTCAAGCTCGTATAATTCCATAACGCTATTTCCGAGAGCTTCAAGTACCTACAACTCGAAACTTCAAACTGTTACATCTCATCATGGAAGTATCTGACAAAAAAATGTTTCAGACAAAATTGACTTGTTTTTTCCGGTAGAATCTAAATATGTAACATTTTATAGGGGGTTCCATTTAAAATTACAAAGGTATCTCCCCTCCCCCGTTAAAGGGGAAGGGTGGCCACTTCACGTTTATGTAGCCAGAAAGGCCCTTCAATTCCATGC
Organism: Sphecodes monilicornis; assembly: GCA_913789915.3. Lineage (NCBI taxonomy): Eukaryota > Metazoa > Arthropoda > Insecta > Hymenoptera > Halictidae > Sphecodes > Sphecodes monilicornis. Next base: position 1,452,445 of record OU565289.1, read on the forward strand.
AATTTAAGACTAAGAACTTTAAAATCGATGGCATAGTTTTCGAGATATTGAGCTGTTCAGAGTTATGTGGGCCACCCTGTATAATAACTTTTATTATACAATCACTTCCTAGCACTTTCAGTATTAGTACTCGAAAGAGTTTATCAAGATTCGAAAGATAATACATACCTGCTATAGGAGATTCCATAATGTCACAATAAATTACACTAAATTTTAATAAATAATAACAAACTATACTAAACTACTAAATTAAAGTGAACTGAACTATTACAATAGACTATAATAAACTAAAAACTAATAATATAAACTATAGTAAACTTTAACTTATATGTAATTATAATAAACTTATAAAATATAACTTGAATTTGCGAACTGTTTACTCTGAATAAATCTGGAGAACTAACAGAATACAGAATTCCACGTCGAAGTGACGATCGCCCTGCAGCCTGCAATATATCGAGCGTTGCATCAGAAAAACCGTTTGGAAATTGTTATAGGCACGAATCGGCAGCTTTTGTTTCCTATTTCATAAACTAGAAACCTTGGCGCGTTGAATGACACCAAAACAAGCATCAGGACTCACTCGGAAGCATAATAAAATTCTATTTGAATTATTTGAATTGTAATGTACTTCACTGGATTATTGATCATTTTTAACATCACTAATCACAAAAACACAAGTAATAAAGAGTATAATATTTAACAGAAAGTAAACTACATACTTACCTAAAAAACATCTGTAAAGGAAAAAGTTGGCATCATTTCTTTACGATATAGAAAAATCATTAATGAGTGAACAGTAATTCAGAGACTAGTGGAGAGAAACAGTATTACGAAAACTCTTCAACTTCAATAAAGCATAACACTTCATGAGTGAATAAAATAAAAGAAAAGGTATTGGAATATCATTTTCCATATATATAACTATTTCAAAAAGCAAAAATTTTATATTTTAGACAAAATTTTTTAATCGGCTTTTGGCCAGCTTTTGCGGCCAAATACTCCACTGTGCGGCGCGCGGAATTTGTCGGGATTGGCTCAGAGTGGATCGTATGATCCTTCTGATTCGTTACATTTTGAAGGATTCAAGCCGTGAAATTCGGCCGGTACAACACCTTGCTGTTGCTAGGCGGTCGAGCAACGACAACACGCGGTTTGAACTGCGTATCTAAACAAGTACGATAACCGTTTGACGACATTGTCGACGGTAGAACAATAGCCGCCGAATTCCATGGCTTGAATCCTTAACATGCACACATAATAATATCACATTCATTATACGAAATAAGAGGTCGTTGCTTAATCCTATCACTCCTCCTTAATTCTATTTTCTCTAGTATTTTATTTTTATCATTTTGAGAAGAAGACTCATCTTGCATATCTGTTTCAGTTACAGATTTATTAGAGTTTTCATTTAATTTTTCTTCCGAATTTACTTCAACCCTCGACTTCAATACATCTGATTTATCATTATCAGATTTATAAAACAATTCATCTATTTCTACTGATTTTGACCTTATGTCAGATGCATCAGTTTTATTATAGATGTTTTCATGAACCTTTTCAGGTCTCATTCCTGGTCGAGTTTCTAAGTAATTCGTTTCATCTACAATTACGTCTCTAACTGTAACCTATTTTTCACTATCTACATCCCACACCTTATGACCATTTGGTTCATAGCCAAGTAAAATTCCTTTCCATGACTTTTCATCGAATTTAGTTTTTCTAATTTTGTTATTTACATAAACAGTTGAACCAAAGATTTTTAAATACCTTAATTTAGGTCTTTTACCGTGCCACAATTCAAATGGTGTTTTATTTTCTTTTAAAGCTTTAGTTGGGGTCAAATTAATTAAATACGTGGCAGTAAGCACTGCATCTCCCCAAAATACTTTATTTAATCTAGCACCGCTAATCATGGTACGCGCTTTTTCTGTTATTGTTCGAATCATACGTTCGGAAACACCATTCAATTGAGGTGTTCGGGGAACTGTTAAGTGAAAACTAATACCCTTTTGCACACAGTAGTCTTTCATCTCATTTGATAAGTATTCTCTAACGTTATCAGAATATAAATTAACGATTTTTAAATTAAAATGAGCCTCACTTTTACCAATAAAATCTTTGAATACCGAAAAAAACTTCTGATTTATACGTGATCACATATGTGACACAATAGTGAGTAAAGTCATCGACAAAAATTACAAAATAATACTTATTATCAACGGTGGATGGAGTGATAGGTCCGCAAACGTCAGTATGAACAATAAACAATGGTCGTTTTATATGACTTTTGTCCTTAGCTTTTTCAAATCGTAATCTAGCTTGTTTACCATTTATACAAGCTTCACATAATCTATCAGTTGGTACAACATTTTTAATATGTTCTATGTCGTCAATCATTTGTTTATCCCTCAACTGTATAAATTTAGCCTTTCCAATATGCCCCAATCGTCTATGCCACAGTTCATAGTTATTAATGGCACTATGAACTTGTGAAAGACAGTTTACCCTTTCCACGTTAACTTTAAATTCAATGCAAGTTAGATTATCTAAAGGCTTACCACACATTACTGGTTTACCATTTTTCATTATGTGGACCCCTTCCTCATCAAAGGTGATGCACATCCCTACCTGCTGCATCCTTCTTACGTACAGTAGGTTGTACGGTACATCCTTGCAGTACAGTACGTTTTCTAGCATCCCCTCGATCCCAAGGTTGCTTATCACGTTGATGTTGCCCTTCTTTGTTGCCGTGATGAACGTTCCGTTCTTGGCAACTGAGATTCTAATGGGTGGTTGCAGCGTGTTATATTTCGTAAAATAGTCATCCCTGTTCACAAGATGGTCCGAGGCCCCTGAGTCGAGTAGAAACGTCAGTTCTCCAGATCCTTTGCTTTCCAGGTTTCCTGCCATAAACGCGAACCATTCAGCTTCTACCTGCGTTCCGCTCGGTTCTGCCACTTGGGTAGTTTGCGCCGTCTTTTTCTTATCTTCGTGGTACTGCTGATTCTTCTTGTAATAGAAACAGTCCTGAATTTTATGTCCTTTTCTCCCACAGTGATGACATTTTACATTTCCCACTTGATTATTTTTAAAAAATTGGTTCGATGTATTTATTTTATTAAATTTTTTATTATTATTTTGAAAAACCTTTTTTATTCCTTTATTATTTCTTTTGAAATTGTTTATCCTTCTCACTTGAAGAACTTTCGTACTTGTGGGATTACTTTCTGTTTTTAATTTTACTTCGTGATCTAACAAGTTCGTCTTAACAAAGGCTAACGTTAAATTGTCCTCTGACAATGTCTCGATTGCGGTTATTACACCGTCATACGTGGAAGGTAAAGATAATAGCAAGTGCGACACTTTATCAGCCTCTTCCAAGTTTGCACCCGCGGATAATAGTTCGGTATTCAAATCGTCGAATACGGTGAAATGTTTGACTAATGGTGTTTAAGGTTTTTGCAGGAACCGTGATATAACGGTGGAAAATAACTACACTTTTAATACTGGGTTATATACTTTAATATATATACTTTATATAGGCACTCACTCAAGATACTCTCTAGCACGCAGTCACACTGAGGCATACAACGGTCGACAGACGTCGGCATAAATCGGCAGTCGTCGCTACCATTCGTACACTAGCGCTTACATACCTCGCACACATACATTGTGCGAACCACATTCTCACACTCGCCCTATCGGCACAATGTTTATTACATTATTTCCGCTTACATTCTAATTTTCATGAGATTAATACAACTATCGTGCTTTGGTTTACTTAACGCTTTAGTTAATACATCTGCGGCCATTAACTCGCTGCGCTCATACATTAATGCTATCTCACCTTTTTCATAAGCTTCTCTAGAAAAATGATATCTAATGTCTATGTGCTTAGACCTACTATGATGTACATTGTTCTTTGTTAATTCTATTGCACTTTGATTATCGCAGAATACGGTTGACGGTCCTTCGCTTATATGACTCATTTTCATATGCTCAAGTAATCCTTTTCAATACAATATTTCTTTAACCACCTCAGACAACGCCATGTATTCTGCTTCCATAGTTGACAATGCCACTGACTTTTGTCTTTTCGACTTCCAGCTTACTGGACCATTCGCAAGTAATATTATCATTCCGGAGCATGACCTTCTTTCATCTAAATCACCTGCCCAATCGGCATCTACGTATGCATACAAATTTCTTTGACATTTCTCATACACTATTTTGTAATCGCTAGTACCCTTCAAATACCTAATAACTCTTTTAGCTGCGTTCCAATGTTGTAAACCAGGGTTTGAACAATATCTACTCAATTCGCTACTAGCATAAGCTATGTCAGGGCGTGTAGTATTCAAATAAACTACTTATAAACCAAGCTACCCACTAACTCTCTATATGGTTTATTTTTCATTTCTTCTCTTTCTATTTCTAATTTAGGTTCCATTTGTCTTGTTAATTTTATGCCTACTTCATAGGGAGTGCTCACTGAATTTGCGTGTCTCATATTAAACCTAGTTATCAAATTTTTAATGTATTGCTTTTGTACTATGCTAATTTTCCCTACGGGTTCACCTCGTTCTACTGAGATACCTAAAATTTGTTTAACGGGACCCATGTCTTTCATCTTAAACTCTGCGTTTTATCGCTCTTTTACTGTCTTTAAGTTATTCTTATTTGCGCATGCTATTAATAGATCATCTACGTATATCACTATTACAGTCTTTACGCCTCGGTTCTCACTCACGTATACGCATGGGTTCACTTCACTGTTTTTAAATCCCATTGATAATAAAAACTCATTCAACCGCTTGTACCAGGCTCTACCTGATTGTTTCAAACCATAAATTGGTCGTTTAAGTCTGCACACTTTACCACTCGCACCTTTCACGTCACATGTGATAGGCTGTTCCATATAAACTTCCTCTTCAAGGTTGCCTTGTATGTACGCCGTCACAACATCCATGTGGTGTAGATGCATCTCCTCTTCCACCGCCAATGTAAACAGCATACGTATAACTTCATACCTGGCTACAGGTGCATATACCTCGTCATAATCCACACCATATTTTTGTTCGTGGCCTCTTGCCACAATTCTAGCCTTATATCTGGTTATTTGACCAGTTTCATCCTTTTTTATTTTAAAGACCAATTTGTTTGTAAGCACCTTCTTATTATCTGGTCTATTGACGAGTTCCCATGTATTATTGTTTATTAATGCTTCCATCTCATCCTTCATAGCGGCTAGTCACAATTTCTTGTCGTTTCTTCCGAGGACTTCTCCAAATGTTTGCGGCTCCGTTATTTGTGTTATGCTTGCCTCTTGATATATTTTTCTAGGCCTTCCCACTTTTCCTGTTCTGAATATTTTTGGTCTTCCTGGAGCCCGTTTTTCTGGACTGGGTACATCTTCCAGAGCATCTTCATATGTTTCCTCTTCATCATTAATTGTTTCCCTTACTTCATTTTCTTTTTGTTCAGGTGTATCTTCTTCTATGTTTCTCTGTGGAGTGGGTGTAACCATCGGCACTTCCACGTTTACAATGTCTTCTTCTTCTTTGTTCAGAGCTGGGTGGCTGCTCTCCATGAACCTTACATCACAACTTTTTATTACTGTTCTCGTACCAGGGTACCACAACCTGTACGCTTTTGATTCTGGAGAATACCCTACCATGATGCACTTCTGCCCTTTAGCATAAAATTTTCCCAGTCTACGATTCTTCATCAACGTGACAGCTTCTGCTCCAAATGGGCGGAAGAAACCAACGTACGGCTTTCTCCCTGTCCAAGCTTCTTGCGGAGTCGTTTTTTCCAATGCTCTTGTGGGACACCTGTTCCTTAAAAATACAGCAGTATTAACTGCCTCTGCCCATAGACTTTGAGGTAAGTTTGACTCAATTATGAGACACCTCGCCATTTCAACTATTGTGCGATTTGCACGCTCTGCCACTCCATTCTGCTGTGGAGTATATTGTACGGTGAGCTCCCGTTTTATACCCAACGCTTTCAAGTAATCTGTGAATTCTGCAGATGTGTACTCTGTGCCATTATCAGTTCTTAAAGTTTTAACCCGATGACCAGTTTGTCGCTCTACCCTTCTTACATACTCCTTAAAAGCTTGTAACGCACCTGATTTTTGTCTCAGCATCTTTATTTCACAATACCTTGTTTTGTCATCAATGAATGTGATGAAATATCTTGCTCCACCAAGCGATGGAGTGCTCATAGGACCACATATGTCTGAATGTATCAATTCCAACACCTCACTCGCTCTTCTTGTCGATGGGGGGTGTGGAACTTGATGCACTTTACCTCTTGCACAGATTTGACAGTTTTTCGACGAGCCAGTCAATGTTTCTGTTAACCCGCGCACCATATTTTCCGCTTGAAGTCTTTTTAGGTCATAATTTAAATGTCCAAACCTTCTGTGTCATTTTAATGTGTCATCGGTTCTCCTACATTCTGCAACTTGTGCAACATGACTATTTTTATTAGTTATTTTATATAAATCACCTTCGCGTTTCCCGATCATTGCCACTGTACCGTTTTTACGACGCACTGTCGCGATGTCTTTCCCGAAATTCACCGAAAAACCGCTTTCGGTGATTCGCGCCACGGACACTAAATTGTTTCTAAATTCGGGCACATATATTGTGTTTTGCAGGTTTATCTCGTTTACATAACTTCCTAACCCGCTTACGCGCATTCTAACGTTACCGATTCCTTTTGATTCGAGCGAATTCTTTGCGGCCGTGAGCACGTAGCCGTTGTAATGTTCATCGAACCGTTCGAATTTTTCGCGGTCGTTGCACATGTGCCTTGTTGCACCACTATCTAAGTACCATTGTCTCTTTTTCGTCCATTCTGTACTTAAAGCCACTTCAGCTTGCATGGCTTCACCTCGACCGTATGTCGGTCGCCACTGTGAACTTTGATTCGTTCTACAATTAATTGCAATATGCCCTCTTCTATTGCACTTGAAACATATTTGGCTGAAGCGTGACTGTTTGGGGTTATGTTGCACGCGCACGTACTGTGTTCGCGCACGATTCTGCTCCTTCGGTTCGTATCTTTCTTTGGATAATAGAGCATTATCGTCATTTTCCTCTTGCCGCATTTCTTCATTTAGTCTTGCCTCTTGCTCAATTAATTTTACCTTTAAAATATCGATCGAAGGGACTTCATCTCTCGATTCGATTGCGATACAGAAGCTGTTGTACTGTGTCGGTAATGCATTTAGCAACATTATCGACAGGAGTTCCCCAGGTATCTTTATCCCCGCTTCTTCTAATTGTTCCGCCTTGCTTTGAAAAGCGGTAACGAACTCCTGCATGGTCTGTTTATCTTCTTTCTTCAATTTATAGAGTTGCTTATATAATACTGCCTTCCTTATAGGGCCTTTCGATTCGTGCACTCGTTCTAATATCGTCCATGCCTCTTGGGAAGTTCGTGCCTTTTTCACGTGGTTCAATTGTAGAGTGGACACACCGTGCGTGATCTGTGCAAGGGCTTTTTCATCTTTATTTTCCCATACAGTTCCATTTTCTTGCGTTTTCTCTTGCTTTCCGCTAACATATTGCCACAAATCATTACAAATTAAAACGCTTTTCATTTGGATTTTCCACGATTCGTAGTTTGAATCGGTCAGCCTCTCTATGGCGTGGTTTCCATAATGGCTTCCCATCGTGGCCATTTTCTTCGTTTTACACAGTGTTGTATTGTGATCACTTATATCCGCGCTTGTGGATGCGCTCCTGGGCCCATAACCTGTTTAAGGTTTTTGCAGGAACCGTGATATAACGGTGGAAAATAACTACACTTTTAATACTGGGTTATATACTTTATATACTTTATATAGGCACTCACTCAAGATACTCTCTAGCACGCAGTCACACTGAGGCATACAACGGTCGACAGACGTCGGCATAAATCGGCAGTCGTCGCTACCATTCGTACACTAGCGCTTACATACCTCGCACACATACATTGTGACGAACCACATTCTCACAAATGGCGTATCGCCTTCTAATTTTAAGCTTAAAAGTTTCTTTCTTAATGCTAATTGCGTTGCGAGGCTTTTTCGCTCGTATATAGCGTCCAAGCTTTTAATTATTTCCTTCGCCGTGCTCCCACTTTGTGCGAAACCCAAAAAGGAATTCGACAAGTACTCTATTATCGTATTTTTCGCGATTCTTTCCGCCTTAATCCACTCGGCGTTTAATTTTTCCAGAATTTTTTGATCTATCACTTTTATAACGTCTAATTCGTTCAGTAGTGACCGAATTCTTAACTTCCATATACTGTATCTCTCACCATCGAAAGGTTTAATGTTCCTTTTCATTCTTAAGTTTTCCATATTTAAATATATTCAGCACTATATATATTTATACACTAAAATGTTTTAAACTGTTTTAATTACATGTCACTATAAAGTAAATGTCACTAAGTCACTTATTAAATATCACTAAGCTATACGTCATATAGCTATATATAGTCCTATATATGTTTATATGTATTAATTAAAAATAACTTATATAGTTTATAAACACAGTTTATGAAATTAAAAAAATATTTCAACGTTAACTGGGCTCATAACCTATTAGATATGGGTGTTAATAAATCGACACTGGTACTTATAAAATAAACGAAACTTTATTTCACGGCGTGGTAAGGAAGCTCTTCTCTCAACGATAACTATATTTCGACTGAGGCCGAGGTAGTGATGCCAGAAACGCCAGTGGCTCCCTCTACCTCGATGTTCAGACGTACCCCCACTTTGCTTCCACAAGCCGCTACTCACACAAGGAACGTCTTCCCCTACCGTGTACGTGTGCGGCAGCCGCGTAGCTGGTCGGCCGTAGATTTTGCACGTACGGGTCGCTCCTCGGCAATTCAGCTCGTCAGCTGACCTCAGCTTACTAGCGTTGCGAACGGACGAATTCGATTCTCGGTGCGGCACGGCACACGTTTTGCTATAACTTTTGTCCTAAGAAAGCTATCAAATCGAAATTTGGATAAAAATTTTGTTTAGAAAGTCGGTTTAACACTGAGATGTGTTTCGTATTTTTAAAATCATTTTTTCTTGTTTCTGTAAGGTACGGCTGGATAAGATGGCCAAAGATTCTCCCAAACCAAATTTATTTTTAGTCACCCCATGCTGAACGAAAAATTATGAAAAAATTCATGAATATTCTACGTGATAGCATGCATGACTGAGATTTTTTTTCAAAATTTTTGCGCACAATTTTGTGTAAAAATCAGATTTAATGGTGTATGCTGAAATATGTTTTGTATTTTTTAAATAGCTTGTTTTTGTCAATTTGCAATACATACCCGCATAGAATGGTCAACGGGGTTCCCAAATCCAGTAATGTAATATTGTTAAAAGAATTGTTCTTAATCTTTTCCAGAATTTTTTATTGTTCATTGTTGTGATCAAAAACAAAAATAAATTTTTTCGATGCCTCTTCACTTTTTTGTAGGTGTACCATGTAATATTAAATGTTTTTATAATCGGAATAATAATGTACAAACTTACAAGAAGATGGCGCACAACGAGTAGCGCGCAACTCTTTAGATTCTCCGAGAAAATTGCATTTGAAAATCGTTCGACTCGCTTACATGAAGTTCGTACTACAGAGTGAACAGAAAAGTGAGTGGCTGAGAGCGTATCGCGAGCTACTCGTGATGACTAGACTGCTGGTTCGTGTCTCGTTGTCAACATTATTTTGTTTCAACAAATTTTTTCTACCTCAATTTTAAAAATAAACCTAAAATTTTTAAAATCTTCGCAAAATGAACAGTTATTTTTATTTTTTCATAGAAAATGCATGTTTTTTATTTGTGGATATCGGAAAAAAGTCGAACGTATGTAAATTAATACAGAATCTTTAGTTTACTTTATTATTGCACATTCTTTTTATGAATTACATGCTACTATGACACGAATCAGGGTGATATTCATCGTAAATACTAGAGAAATATTTATGAATTTATACACATATGTTTTTGTTGCACATATGTTTTTCTGCTCTTGTACGATCGCCGCGTTTATAGTATGAATAAACACTTACGACGAATATCACCCTAGATCGTATCATACTAGCATGTAATTAATAAAAAGAATATGCAATAATAAAGTAAACATGACGTTTTGTATTTGTTACGAGCCAGGGCGCGAGTAGGGCGAGTGGCCAGCGAAGGGTTATTTCTTCAAGTATATAGATGGTTTTGTGTTATATTGGATTATAGACGTCGAGGACGAACCTGATGCAAATTAGAGAGTCTCTAGGATCGGAATCAAGCGCAGACGAACTGAATGCGAAATCGGGGAGCTGCAAGGATGCGGGCGAACCTGATGCGTAATCAGGGAGCCACTAGGGTGGTGTAGTGAGCCTCGTAACTAGTATAATTTAATTGATACAATCCGAGCGGTTAAATTGTATCGTGTGGGGACGTTCAATTATTTGGTTAAGGATTTTAGGATAATTATGGGTGTAGTGATTTGCACGAATTTACCAATTAACACAAATATATTCTAATATTTAGAGTATGTAATACAATTGGAATTGTCGCGAATAAATGATGGAATTGAAAGAAGATTATATTACCTATGGATGCACAATGTTGACGCACAGGCAGTGCGGGGTCTCGGAGTAACATTCGAGAATGCCAGATAGATATATAACGAACAACGCGGAATTTCATGAGGTTTTTACTTTTTGATCCGAAGGGGAACTTTAGCCCGATCTCACTACGAAAGTCGACTCTACGAGATGCAGCACGACGTTATACGATTCGTAACTACGTTAGTACTAGCCCGCGAGAGTAAAATGAGTGGGGGTGGCCTGTTCATTGCGTGGAAATGCGTTAGCCAGAATCTTATTTTTGGTCACTTTCTTAGTAAAATCGGGTCAGAGTTCATTCATCGTTAAAAGGGTCAATTATGATATGAAAGGTTATCTAGGACGCTTCCTGCCAGAGACGATATTGGAGGAATTCTTGTGAGAAAGTTGAACGGAATTCGTTTTCTAACCGTAACATGTTATATTTTACGTTCGAGTTTTCTCCGATGTCCACAAATAAAAAACATGCATTTTTCTATTAAAAAATATAAAAATGACTGTTCATTTTGCGCAGATTTCATCAATTTTAGGTTTATTTTTAAAATTGAGGTAGATATTAGTTGAAAAAAAAATGTCGACGGCGAGACTCGAATTAGAAATCTATTCATTACCAGTAGCTCGCGCTCCGCGTTCGGCCACTCATTTTGTTGTTCAGTCTGTAGCCCGAACGAATTTTCAATTGCAATTTTCTCGAAAAATCTAAAGAGGTGCGCGCTACTCGTTGTGCGCCATCTCCTTGTAAGTTTGTACATTATTATTCCTATTATAAAAACATTTAATATTACATGGTACACCTACAAAAAAGTGAAGAGGCATCGAAAAAATGTATTATTGTTTCTGATCACAACAATGAACAATATAAAATTCTGAAAAAGATTAAGAACAATTCTTTTAATAATATTACATTACTGGATTTTTATAAAACTGGTATCTCCAAAACCTCAATAGGAAATACGCATTTTCTTCGAATTTTTTGAGATTTTCAATTTATTTGAAGGTGTTTGCATAATCGGAAAAAATCTTAAAAAGTGCACACAAATAATCATGATGAGACACCACTAACATAATAATATAAACGTGGTCAGTTGAAAACTTCGATATAAAATCGGGGATTTTAAGCTTTCTGATTTATTTAAAAATTGATTTTGCAACCAAAAATTTTGAAAAAAATCTCAGTCGTGCATGCTATCAGGTAGAATATTCATGAATTTTTTCATAATTTTTCGTTCATCATGGCGCGGCTAAAAATTTTATGTATTGCAAATTGACAAAAACAAGGTATTTAAAAAATACAGAACATATTTCAGCATACACCATTAAATCTGATTTTTACACAAAATTGTGTGCATAATAGGTGTTTGCATAGATGCGTGATATGATGCGCGAATAGATGCGTTATAAGATGCGCCGATTACCCTATTTATCTCGCCTTTTCACACAGCATTGACGTCACAAAACAAACGAATCGGTTGCGTGTTTCTGATGCGCGCAAATAGTATCCCACGCGATCGCGGAACGAAAACAGAGACGAGAGCGAAGTTTGTGAAGTGAAGTCTTTACGTTTGGTGGATGTGATTTGTGATCGTGATATTGATTGTGTGATTAATTTGTTAGCGGCTTTTTAGATTTTTCACATGGCGTGTAAAAGAACGGCGGATGTTGAAAAGGTGAAAAATGTTCCCACCAAAAGATCTAAAATGTTTCAGCGTCATTGGTATGACGAGGGTCATTCTTTAAAGGTCTGGTTACGAGAAGTTTCTTCGGACGCATCCAAATGCTTTTGTGAAGCCTGCAATAAAGTCTTCTGTTGTGGGCTTTCTTTAAGTAACCAGACTGAAGAGGCAGGCAGCTCTTCACTACGCGAAAAGATTCAAAGCGCTGAAGTTAGGTACGCGGCATTCTTCGCCGAACACAACATCCCAGTTTCGATTGCTTCTGATTTCCTCGCCCTTATGCAAGATATAGGCCATGAACCTCAAGTCTTGCAGGGCATGAAAGTTGGCCGCACAAAGTGCACCAAAATTATTTCAAACGCGTTGTGCGTTAGCGAAACGCAACGCATTGTCGACGACGCACGACATTGTAAATTTTCAATTCACGCGGATGAGACCTCCGATAGTACAAACGACAAGTGGTTAACATTAGTGATTCGATATGTTGAGCCACGTCGTTTGGTCGTGACGACAGAATTATTGCAACTAATTCATCTGGATGCTAGCGACTGTTCAGCAGGGAAGATTTTCGCTGCCTTCGAAAATCAAATGCTGAAAATGCAGATTCCCATGAGCAATATCGCGGCCCTTAGTTGCGATAATGCTGCCGTTATGACGGGTAAATTTTTTTCATTCAAGACGAAGTTGCTTGAAAAAAATCCCCAAGTAGTTACATTGCCGTGCGTGTGTCACTTCCTAGCATTAGCAGCCAGTGCTGCTTGTGCTAGGATTCCAAAAGAATGCGACGAATTACTTCGAGGCGTCGCTTCTTTTATAAATAGCAGCCCCAAACGGGCTGCTATTTTCCGCCAATTTCAGGAGAGTTATGATAACTCTCCTTTAAAAATTTTAAAGTTGTCGGATACACGGTGGCTTGCCAGGCACCGATGTGTGGAACGATTCTTAAAACTTTGGGACGATTTAACCCGTTTTTTTCATGAGCAATCCTTTTCGGAAAACTCAGAAGCAGCTAAGAAGTTCTTTTCTTATCTTAGCAAATCTGAGGTTAAGAGATATTTCTATTTTTTGGAAGATTCCCTTAACAATCTGAATGGATTCAATGCCTTCTTCCAAGGTAGGGAAACTTTTTCAATCAGGTTCTTAAAACCTGCTCTGCTTGATCAATTTCAGTATATTAGATATATTAATTTTTCTCTCGAAATGAACCAAGTTCCACTAAACCAAGTGGCAATGAAATAGGAAATCGTCTTCCTCATGACGATGTTTTCTTAGAACAATTAACGGTATTCAAACCGTGGAATTCCCTTTTTAATGGCGACAGAGATTTTACTTTTCAAAATCTTAAAGCTGTCGCTAATGAATTGGGAAATTACAATTGTTCTGGATTGCAAAAAGAGTGGCACTTTCTGCATTACGACAATTCGCGGTCGCAGAGGGACCAATGGGCGAAGATGTCCTTCGACGACATGTGGGTAGACATCATCAAATTAGAAAACCCTCAAGGAGATCTTCAATTTCCAATCCTATCTTCTATTGTAAATATTATTTGATATCTACCTCACTCGAATGCCGAGGCCGAAAGGGTATTTTCGCTACTTCCCGACATTAAGTCGAAAAAAAGGAATAGAATAGGCACCAACCTATTAAATTCCATGTGTGTGGTGCGCACATCTCTTAAAGCTAGAAAGGAGTCTAGTCGCACCATGTCTGTCGATGACAGACATTTAAATCTGATGTCGGGTAAGCATTTATATGCAAGTTCGTCACGTACACAAAGATTTCGGCAGTTAACTTTGCACGCGTTTATGAACTTGTAAAGTCGTTAGTTTTCCCTACCTTGTTGGTACATTTTCACATAAAAAACAGCCACCTTCTTATATACATTTTTTTGCGTTTTTAATAATTTATTTCTTTATTAGTTTATTTTACGTATATAGTTACATCGATAAAAAAAGTATACGTTAATACCTATATTGTATCGCATGACAATGCAATTAGAATAACAATTTTAATTATGTTTATTTCTTCTTCAAATATAGGGACACGGATCATTTCAATCGCGCGTGGGCCAGCTGCAGCGGAATTTTCGAGCAGCGCGAAACAACGACCAAGGACGTAAAGGACGATTTAGTGAAAAAGATAAGTTTGCAGTTGTATTCATATTGTATCATGTACTTTGTAATTATGACTTTTTTAACTGTGTGCTTATTTTTTCTGTCATTACAGAAGACAGAGGAAATCATTAGGTACGGGATTCGATTCGGAGCCAAGGCTCACAGCCGGATACCTATATATATTAATATTATTCTTACATTGAAATATAATATAAATTATATGTATTATATGGCACTTTTAAGTTTGTACATTACATTTCCTTGTCGTCCCGGGATTTTTTAAAAATCGTGTTTCTAGCCAAAAATTCTGAAAAAAATCTCAGTCATGCATACTATCAGGTAGAATATTCATGAATTTTTTCATAATTTTTCGTTCAGCATGGGGTGACTAAAAATAAATTCAGTTTGTGAAGACCTTTGACCATTCTATGCGGTTATGCATTGAACTTCGACAGAAACTAGTTATTTAAAAAATACGAAACATATTTTAGGATAGACCATTAAACCCGGTTGTTAAACAAAATTTTAGTCAAAATTTCGCTTCGATATATTTTTTAGATGAAAAGTTATAGCAAAACACAGTGGTACCTCGACATACGAGTTTAATTCGTTCCGTAACCTTGCTCGTATGTCAAATTGGTCGTATCTCAAAGCAATTTTCCCCATTGAAATTAATTGAAATGCCATTAATTCGTTCCAGCTCCCAAAAAAACACCTCAGTTGTTTTTGTTAAGTGTTTTTGAATAAGAAAAATGTATTTACACGAAGAAACATTTATTTATAAATAACAAATACATATTCTATAAAAACATAATAAAAGAAAAAGTGAAGTGCTTACGGAAGCGCTTAATTTTCGTCACTGGTCTTCGCTTTTTTCGTCACGCTTTGCTCATTTTCACCTGCAGATCGTTTAAAAAAACTATCCAAGGAGGTTTGTTTCTTCCTCCCTTTCAGGATATTGCGGAAATGTGTTAGGCAAGTTTCGTTGAACAACTCCGATGCACGACCAGTTGCAACTTTTTCGGGGTGATTTTTATCCACGAACTCTACAACTTTCTCCCACATTCCCAAGATCTCCTTTATATCTCTTGTAGAGATAACCTCCTCCATCTCACCTCCTCCGTGCTAGAGTTAATCTATCCTTCATGGGTTTGTGACCTGGCATCGTCTTCTCCTCTGCCGTTATGTAAGTCCTATTCGGCATCCTTTTCCAGAAAAGCCCTGTCTCGTCACAGTTGAAGACTTGCTGGGGGATGTATCTTTTGGCATCTATCAGTACGGAAAACGTTTTGATGTAAAGCCTCAGCTGCCTTCACATCCGGTTTCTCCATCTTTTCATGGAGAGAGGTCCGGAGCTTAGAAATTATTGTAACGCCCTTAGCTGCCGTTATACCCTTTATCAACTCCTTCTGTTTAAGCAAAGTACATATCATTGATGTGCTACGCCCGTACATCCTCGCCAAGTCAATTACTCGCACACCTTGCTCATGTTTTTCTATGATTTCACGCTTTAATTCAATAGACATCATCTTCTTCTTCGGACCCATGGTTATAAAAATAAATGTGATAATGTTTTGTAAATGTACAAAAAGCAGAAAACGCGAACCCAACTTATCAAAAATGCTTCGAAAACGAGGGAAACAAGCATACAGACTGAGGTCTAGTCTGAGGTGGAAGAAACTGTTAGACGCTGCACACAACCCCAACATGCGGGGCGCATGTTTAGTGTGTGATTCCTCGTATCTCAAATCTTGCTCTCATCTCAAAGCAAAATATCTCTCCCTCGGCGGCTCGTATCTCAAAACACTCGTATATTAGGGCACTCGTATATCGAGGTACCACTGTATGTGCACCGCGCCGCGCCAGAAATCGAGTGCGCTACCTCCAGATTCTGACTCATGCATTCGATACTTCGATAAAACGTGAATTTCGAAGGATCGCGTCGAGTCGAATAGGCAGCTCACACGGACAGACTAGAGGTACGCTTGTGTGTAGCGCGTGCGCAGTAAGAAACAACGTAAGGCGACGACGGTACTTCAGAGTGGTGGGTCCAGCCGGAGGATCCACCGGAGGGGCAAGTTCCTCGGTTCCACGATTCTGGCATCACTGGGCCGAGGAGAAAATCGCTGGAACCCGAAGGCCTTCGCAGTCCGGCTCTTGCAACAAAGTATCAACCGGAATACTTTGAATTCATCGTTTAGAAACGATTCTGAGATCGTTGATTCATTTTTGACAACGAATAATAAATTCATAGTCCTGGTGACTTGTTGATAATCCAACATATATTGAACTCAAATATTTTTCCATATCGTATAATTATTACAAATGAATGAAACATACGTATAAATGTATAAGCCTTTACAAAATTTTTGGTAATACATTATTCATATCAAAACTTTTCTAGACATCGCTTCCGCAAATAGGTTGATTATTTCATCGTAATTGAGGCGGGTTGCTATTTCTTTCTCAAT
This sequence comes from Sphecodes monilicornis, assembly GCA_913789915.3. Taxonomy (NCBI): domain Eukaryota; kingdom Metazoa; phylum Arthropoda; class Insecta; order Hymenoptera; family Halictidae; genus Sphecodes; species Sphecodes monilicornis. The sequence continues at coordinate 1,469,337 of OU565289.1, forward strand.
TGACAAAATAGACATATTCGCCAAATGTTTTTGACCCAAAGAGGAGCGCAGATACCTGTGGCTCGAGCAATATCGAGATTTTTGTCTTGCAATGCTAGGTTGATTCGGTTGATCTTTGACAGGAGCGAATCCCAAAACTTTAGTCGACCTATAAACTCAAAGGTTTCTATCGATTTTAAAATAGACTTAGCTTGTGCTATTGTGTCCCCTGTATTCTGATCAGACTCTGTCATTTTTGTAAGCATGTTCACGATTGCCGGCAGTTGGGAGTTCATTGCATGCACGGCATTTGCTTTTGACGACCATCGCGTGTCACAAGATCCCTTTAACGTGGTTTTTAGTTCGGTTTTCAGTAATTTCCAACGAGCAGCTGAGCCAACAAAAAAATTATAAGTTTGTTGGATAATACCAAAAAAAGTTTGCATTTGTGGTACTATATTCGCAGCATTAACACCGATCAAATTAAAGCTATGGGCAGTGCATGGTATGAATCGTGCATTCTCATTCAAGGCTAATATTCGTGCCTGCACACCTTTATCCTTGCCCGCCATATTAGCTCCGTTATCGTAAGATTGACCTCGTATATTTGCAATTTCCAAGCCATCTTCTGCTAGTTTGTCAAGAATTTCTCTCGAAAGACCTTCTCCCGTTTTTCCTTCAGTGTTAATGAAAGTGATGAAGCTTTCTTCAATTTTACATTTCTTATTTGAATCAATGTGAACGTACTGAATTATCTGAACCATCTGTTCTTTATGAGATATGTCGGTCGTACAATTTGAAGAGGATTGAAAAATATTTACCTTTCTTTATGTTCGGCGATGAGCCGATTGCCGGGACCGTCCAGCGGTGGACGCGGAATGAGAAACCGGAGAGAAGAAGGATGCTCCGGAGGGACACGAACGGAATTCGCAAGAAATGAGAAATGAATGGTACAAACGGTTATTTATTTAAAACTACTCAAAAATACACGGATGCTCGGACAAACACGGAGGACAACGACGATCACGGAAATCTTGCACGCGGCGCGTCGGACGATCTTGATCGCGGAAGAACGGAAATCTTGCACGCGGCGAGTCGGACGATCTTGACCGCGGAAGAGCGGAGATCTTGCACGCGAGACGATACGAACCGCGACGCGGACGAAGGGTGATGAGTGAAATGTACAAACACAAGAGCTGTAAACGCAAGTCGCAAAGTAGAATATAGAATTGTAGTAAGAGAACGGACTCGTGATTTAACCCGTGCGAGGCTGTCGCGAAAACGTAATTAAATCAGCGAGTACAGAGCGCGTGAACGAGACGCGTCTCCGTCGAAGCGATCGAAGGATCTAGAATGAACGGATTGTTTGAATTTTGGAGAAACAGCATGAGAGAGACGAAGAAAGGACGGAGCAGGAGCGAGACGAAGGAAGGACGGACCAGAAGCGATCGCGTCGACGAAGACAACATGCTCGAGACAAGAACAATGAACGATCTATTTATATCTTGGTTTCAAACCGAAATTAGATCAGCTCGTTACCGTTCGAATCTCGAACACTTTATGTTTTGAATTATGTGCGATTGAATTTGTTTGGCAGCCAAATCAATCAATTCGTTTTGTATTTTTGATGAAAAATAAGAGATTGCACCTTTATTGTGACTGTCAATATGTTTTTTGATCGTACTGTCGTAATGGCTAATTAATTCGATCGTGTTCAGAAATTTTCCACAGTCTGGTCGCCCAATGATTTCAGATGTCCCTCTAAGGGCTTCATTGTTTTTGACGCAGTGCAAAATTGCATCGAGTATTACTTTCAATACATGTCTCCACTTTCCCTTTTCTTTTCCGAGTTGTTCGAATAAATGGTCATCTACGAAGCCGCCACATTTCAACTTCTTCTCAAACTTCTTCATTTTGATATAATTTGCTCTACGAGATATAGAGGTTTCATGTCTTGGTAAATAGGGGTTAAGATGTTGCCAGTCGTTAAAACCATTCAACCAAATGCTGCTTCTGTCATCGTTGAACAGTGTGCACGGGAAACAAAACAGAGAGTCAAGCTGTTTACAGTAGATTAACCAGTTCCTGTGTACTTGTTCTCCATTTGTCATTGTTCTCGTGAACCACTTTTTCTCAAGACGTCTACTGTTAGTTAACGGGTACATGACAATATCGTCGCCATTAATAGGACCGTGTTCAATATATAGTTTGACAGTGTCCTTATTAACTATCCACGATTTAGGATTATTGAAATCAATGTCAATCGAATTTTCTACTACGCAATCATGTTCTAATCTTTGTTCATTTGCGGAATTATTCTCAGTATTTCGTTTGAGCTGTTGGATTCTACGTTTTGAACAATATTTTTAGGTTGATTGAGTTCTGTATTTAGTTCGTTATTTGTGTTTTCTGATGTCCATGGTAGTTCTCTTGGGAAGAATTGCTCTATATTACCGCTGGTTTTTATAGCTGCAGCCTTTTTCTTCTCGCGGAGCTGTTTGAACCGAGCACCTGATAATTTCTTCTTTGGTAGCATCCCTTGAAACTTTCTTCTGTTGAGGAGTGAAGCACCTCTACTTTGGGACGAGTCGGAAATCGACGGAAATCACCACTCAAGCTTTCCTGCGTCGCCGATGCTCTGGGCAGTCGTCGTCCGCGTGGCGACTGCGGTATCGTGCAAATCATCTTTTGTTTTCTTTCTCGCGCCGTTACGCGTTTGTTTGCGTTTTCCTGCGTCGCCGGTGCTCCGTCCAGTCGTCGTCCGCGTGACGACTGCGGTATCGTGCAAATCATCTTTTGTTTTCTTTCTCGCGCCATTACGCGCTCGTTCGCGTTTTCCCGCCAAACGACCAAACGAAGACTGACCAGCGCGCGGCGCTACGGCTTTCTTGGGCTTGGGCGTCAGGGCTGGCGTCGGGCTAGGCGCGCGGGCGTTGCGGCTCGTCTCGAGTGCTGCGGGTGGCCTCGGAATCTCGGACGCTCGGGACTCGATAAAAATTCGCGCCTTTGCGCTGCATATAAATAAAAAATTTTGCATAGCGCCCCCACGAGACCTGTGTGCGTTGCGCCCGTTGCGCCCCTAGGACCGTTGCGCCCGTCGCAGGTGCCACATTCGCCACGCCCTAGTTCCGGCACTGCGCGGTACAATATAATTTTTATTGCGTTTAGAGACTTACAATTTTAAACCGATATACTTTGGCTGCCAGTATTACGCTAGTAAAGGTAAACATGATAATTTAGAATTAAGACGCGATTTTATTTTCGAATTGAGCAATAACAATATATGTACAAACTAACAATTTATAAATTTACATTTTAGTAGGAAGACAACACAGGTTCTGGATCAGGAGCAATGAAGGGGGTGACGCGCGGGGGGTATCCGCGGGCGGGGTATCGGGTTACCGCGTGGACGGCAATTACGGCAACGGCCGGGGGGGGGGCTCACCTTACAGAGGCGACAGCGAGGGGGGGGCTCACCTTACAGAGGCGACAGCGAGGGGGGGGCTCACCTTACAGAGGCGACAGTGAGGGGGGGGGGGGGGGCTATTATTTAGGCAATATTTTTTATGAAATATGATACCCCTTAGAACTGGTCTTGAAAAGTGCTGATCTAGCACTCTCAAGGAGAGAGAGAGAGAGAGTATTATTTAGGCAAAACTACTTTAATTAGGTAGAGAGAGAGAGAGTACTGTTAAGGCAATATTTTTTTTATGAAATATGATACTCCTTAAGAACGAAAAGGAACGAACAGGAATCGACCGCGGCAGGCTGGACGCCTGTATCTCTGAAAAGTCAGCAAATTCCTGTGCGAATGAAACACCGATGGTAGGCTGAACGCCTGTATCTGTGAAAAGTCAGCAAATTCGTCTGCCTTGGGAACGTGTGAATGAAACACCGATTAGGGAGAGAGAGGCTAAGGTAGGACAAGGAGATGAAAGAGCTATTATTTTTTTAATCACCTTTTGTTTTATCAGCATTACATCTATGCCTAAAGCTAACAATTCGGTGTCTATTAATGAATTGCGTTCAAAATCTTCATTTTCCACAATTGCTTTTGCAAAATCATCGGTAATAGTAGATATTATTTGCATAAATTTGCAATATTTTGTTTGTACAGAATAAAGGTTCTCAGGTAGCCACGAGTACATGTGGTCGATACAATATTCTAAATCAAACAATCTTGTCATCGTTTTCTCGGCAATCTGTATGAACTTAGTCGAATTTGATAATTTTGCAAGCTTTATGCCAGTAAACTGACAGAATTCCACAGTTATATCACCAACGTGCACAGCATTCCCCGAGTTGGCAAAGTTCCGTAGAATGTCATATCTCTTGCGTAGAAGATCTTTCCACGTAGCCATCGAAAATTGAATTTCGTTGCCGTGATTGTCGCCTATAGCTAGTTCTACGTGGCAGCAACCACCAATTCGAATCCCAATGTCAAGGTATTTGTAGAATGTATCCGTCAAGGGATATCTTCTGCCCAATATACGCATCGCACGCGTTATCCTCTGTTCCAAATTGTCAACTCTGATAAGAAAGAAATTGTACTTCAGTGGATATTTTTCAGTATATTGTCAGAGAACTTACTGTGTGTGCGATTGCTTGAATTCGTTGTTCGTTGCTCGGGCAGACCACATCGTTGATACTTCAATACGGACGATGTAGCCGACAATGATTGAAAAAAGCCAGTAGCCAAGTTATTTTTTAAAGTGCTGACACAGCAGGAGAGGTGTGGAGGGGGGGGTACTTCGGTTGCGATTGGCTTTTATTTTTGGGGCTAATTCTATTTAAGAAAAGAAACATACAACTTTTGTAGAATAATATTGTTATACTTTATTCAAAAAAACATGGCTCTTATCACTCATTATATAATTTACACAGTTTAAATACATTTTCCATGGCACAAACACCAGTATGGAATGCACATCTATTCAATCCTTTTTGCAGCATCGACCATCTTGGAACGTCCTCTTCTAGATCCGTATTCGCGTCTAGAACTTCGACTCCAGTTATTTTCCATAACCATGTTTTCTTTTCCAATCCCTTGACAATGGCCTGCGTATTTTCCAGAGCTAGTTTCGAACAACTTTTGGCTTTATTGTATGAGACATATCCGTCTTGCCAAGCAATTCCATGATGTCTCCTCGTTAATCACCGAACCTGACGTATTTCAGCAGCAGCCAATCGATGAATTCCAAATGGAGGCTCAAATATCCAGTGCAATAGTTTATTTCCATCCCGCAAAATTACCGCTTCTTTTAGAATGAAATCGTTTGACTCGGTCTTGAATCCTTGTAGATCAACGAACGTTACACGAACCATTATGTGCTGCGTTAAAGTATTCTACGCACTACGTTGGTCAACGGGCTGTACTCGACTATACGATCGTGTATGATTAAGCAGTAAGCAGTTGTGTTGACTGGCACATTATCTCTGCATTCAAAATCTATGCGCACATCAATGGTTGCACTTTTAACAGACTCGTTTTGACGAGAGCAGTCTATGACCACAAACGGTCCACGTGATAAGAATTCCAATTCATCCAATAGTGGTTCACTGTATCCGTTTCCATAATATGAGTTTTGAAATTTTGCATACATGTCGTAAAGTACTGCATACTTATTTTTTTCAAAGTCCAAGTTCAGGTCATCATATGGGTACGATTCCGAATTTAGGTACAGCCGTATGTTTGACAGTTTACAATCGTCGAATTGATTAGCAGTTGTGTTCAATTTGTTTTTCCTGTCATTCTGCAATGCGAATATGATGAAGCGAGGTTTCTCCAATTGCGTTACTGTCTTTATGGCCCACGTGTGCTTCGTAGTTGTCTGTAAATGCGGATATTCGTATAGATCCCAAGAGCGAAAACTCATAGTTTTGAATTGTCCTGTCTCGAGAATGCGCAATAACGACAGTTTAGTTACTTCTTCCAGGCTGACATGAGGCATTCGCCACTGAACTTTGAATAATTCGAGTTTAGGTTTTAAAGTATTAGGACCAATCAAAGCGTTTAGATCGTTACGTGATCGAATTAAGACGAACTCTTGACGCGCATTAACGATAATCTTGTTATAATCTTCTCCAAAACCAAACAGCATATCGTATACAGAAATTGAAATCTGTAGCATTCAGCTTACGATACCAGCCGGCAGTACCCAATGCTTTACTTCTTCCGGGAGAGATGGATACATGCGTTTTTAACGCAGTCGTTATTCCAGGATTTTTACAGCGATCTATTTCGACTCCATTCAGTTCATATCGAATTTCATCAAACATGAAAGTAGCGCAATTGGTATCGAGAATAACATTGTCACTTGTTCCTTGAGCTGGAGTCTCCGTTAAAACGACTTTTCCTTCGATGTACAAGAAACTCTCGCACGGCAGCGTATACAGATCCTGCTGCTGTATCGGTATCCTTATTTTTTCACTATTTTCAAGAGTCGTATTTGCATATGGATTATATGTGTGCACTTCTATCTTGGTTATACGATTATCAGAGGTTGGCGCATTGCCAATTGCCAAAATGTCAGACATTATTGCTTCACAACAAATCCCAAAGATTGTAGAAAACGCACGTTTAGCAAACTCAGGTACTTCCTCAACGTAGGTGTTCCAATGCTAGGGTGATAATTTCTCTGACTCACTTTGTCGATGAACGTATTTGTTGTGGCGGTCGCGATTAGAGACCCGTTTGTTTTATTATACAAGAGCATAATACAGCACTTAATCGTAGGTGCTACGGTCTCGTCGTCTTACATGCAATCTAACAGTTATGTCTTCTCCACGAAAATCAATCAGGCGATTGTTTTGATCTACTAGACGTATTTCTAAATCATCTATTCTTCGCACGACGATGGGAAGATAAATGACTCGCGGCGGAGTTTCCGAGATCTTATATCCAGGAGGAACCCGAGGTGAAAATTCATGAATAATGTGTACGGGTTTGTCATTACTGTATGATCCAGCTGTTATGTTGCATTCCACTCTGATCACGTTGATGCTTATGATATTCACAGGAGCATCGGATTCATACCAAGTTTTAGGTGGGAGTATACGGTTTGCCGAAAATCCAAGCAGCGATCCTATGTTATTAGGTTTCTCAAAATTAATCTTATAGGAGCAATATATTTCACTTTTGATCGTATTATTGTATTAGCACGTATGATGAGGGGGTATTCATCGTTGTCCTTGGAATCATGTATGTCGGGATATCTCCTCAGGATTTCTCGTTTCAAGTACTTATCGATTGCGTCCAGTTCATATGATCCTTCAGGAATTACAATTTCTTCATCATTTTCACCAAAATAAAATTTATTGTTTCGCGCATCGACGTTGGGTATTGTGTGAAACGTTTCAAAATCCACGAGACCCAATTCGTAATCATGATTACTCAAATCTATCGAGGGAAAGTACTGGACCGAGAGCATGCTGCTCTTACCCGATAACGTTAGCGTCAACGATGAATGCGCCATGTTTATACAAAAAGGTTAAAGTAAGTAATGAAATGGTATGTATCGATAGTGTACTTTTATACCGAGTTTTCCTCAAGAAATTTTACACACAGTTGTCCGCATATGGTTTGATTAAAATTTTGAAAACGTGTATGATTGTAAGTAATTTTTGAGGAGGATCCAAAGTATGCAATAAGTTCCGCAAGAGGTCGTAGATTACCAAAGCTGTCAAAGTATTTTACGGTACGATTGCGTTTCACGTACGCGACCCAATGTGTACCTGGACCGGTACTTTCATCCAAGTTTACTATACCACTCTCATTTACATTTACTCTCGTTGGAAGACTATCACGCATGTAAACTCCGCGGAAATTAGATATATTGTTTCTTCCTATATTCTCAAGCTGAAAATTTGTCATTGGTTATGTCCCTAGTTTTTCGTGGATCCAACTTTTTTTTTTTAAGCCATTACCATTCTTGTAAGGTGCGAGATAAAGTCCACGACCTTCCATAGAGCGATTATGACGCTGCATTTCCTCCAGCTGTTTTCGCGCAGCCTTGGCATCGTTCACAGCCTTCGCCACACCAGCAGCACCACCGGTCAGTGCCCCAATAGCTGACAACGCAGGTAAGAGGAACGGGAGGAAACCGCCTCGCTTTGCTATCGGTAGAGCTCGTTTCCTCTTCTTCTTACCGCTACTGTCATTGCTCTTTTTTTTCTTGAGCCCCATTCCGAGCTTTGTCTTAGTTTTCATCGCAGCCCAAACAGCTGCCGCAGCTGCCTTCTCGCCAAATGTAGCGTCCTTTGCAGTTATGCGTTGACGTGCTCGGTCAGCTAAAATGCGATCTGCCGCGTGGCGATTTGTCAAATCTTTGTTCTGAGAGTATGCAATGTCGTGTTCTCTACAGGCTGAGTCTAATAGATTCACACCTCGGTCGCCACGAGTCAAACGCTTGTGCAAACGTGTGCCAGGACCACAAAATTGATATCCTGGTACATGCAACTCGAACGGCAATTTATTTATTAGGGTATTTATTAATCCTGCCACCGCTACCGTACACATGTTACGAAAGCCATTAATACACTGACCGATATCTCTGTGTTGCAGTCGTATAAATATTCCCCTCACCCCGCTTATCTGTTATTTTTACAACAGCGGCGATGAAGTTCGTAAGACAACGCGTAAACATTCAAGTGTTCTCAGACAGAAAGTTTGGTGATGTTATGCACCATGTTCTGAGACATGGACCATTATTGCCTGACACTGTTCGCGGTATAGTGTGTGGCCCTTCCAATTGCGGGAAAACTAATGTTGTCATTAGCCTACTGGAAAGTCCCAATGGTGTGCGATTCGAGAATGTGTACGTATATTCAAAGTCGTTGCAACAACCAAAATATCAATATTTGGAAAAGCTACTCTCATCCGTGGAGAACGTTGGCTACTTTCCTTTTTCAAACAATACCGACGTCGTTCCACCAAACGAAGCTCTACCGAATTCTATATTTATTTTTGATGACGTGGCATGTGACAAGCAGGATGTGATTAGAGAGTACTTTTCCATGGGAAGACATTCAAAAGTGGACAGTCTGTATCTTTGTCAATCGTATGCAAGAATTCCAAAGCACCTGATTCGCGATAATGCCAATCTCATAGTTCTATTCAAACAGGATAGTATGAATTTACGTCATGTGTACGATGATCATGTAAATACTGACATGACTTTTGGACAATTTAACGAACTGTGTGCGAAATGTTGGCAACAAAACTATGGATTTGTGGTTGTAGACAAGGATAGCCCAATGATTTAATGACTATGTCGTATTATAACAACATCATTTGATCAGCAGCCTGCGTTGTGATTGGGAACATCGAACCAGTGTGTCGAACGAGCATTGACCGGGTGTCGAACAGGTATCGAACGGGGTGTCGAACAAGCATCGAGCGGGTGTCGAACAAGTATCGAACGGGTGTCGAACGGCATCGAACGGGTATTGAACGGGTCTTGTCGTTTCTAATTGAACATGGGGCAAACTTCCGTTGAAGAGAACAGAAAAAAAGAAGTGTTAACAAAAGAGATTGCCAAGACGAGTGAAGCTATACGAAAAAAATACTTGGCACTCAAAGCTGGAAAAATGGATACCAACGCGGTGTTGGACCAAAACTTGCAGCCACTGATTACCCCCTTGAAACAATTGGTTGAAAACACAAAACCATTACCCGACTCAATTTCTCAGATAGCATCATCTCCAGAATTAGCATCTCCAGAATTAGCATCTCAAGAATTAGCATCTCCACTGCAGCAGCAACAACAACTGCCTGTGCTGTACGCTACACCTAAATATCGAGGGTTGAAGAGAGTATATCCGGAAACACCTTTAAAGCCAACACCTTATCGATTACCGAAAAGACGTTGCTCAGATACCGAGCCCTCTGTTGAAAAAGTATGGACAGACGAAGCAGACACATCTAAACAAAATATTCTCGAAACGACAATGCGAGAGATTACTGAGAATCCTGAACAACATGAAGAAGCCACTACCTATTTGAACCAGAATCTCGGACCGCTGTCGCGGGAATATCTGAATTTCTTTTTCACAGATAAGAAAAAACAAGCCGACTACGTTTATGGTGCGTATTATAAAAACAATGAGATGATGCTTGGGGATAAGAATTTCGATGTGGATATGGAAGATAATATAATTATAGATAATGTAAAGTACAAAGGAACGCCAGGTCTTTTCGAACTAATTTTCAAGAGAATTCCCGACGATACTCTATACACGGATGTCGACAAACAAAAATATAAAAGTATACTGCTGACAACAAATGCACACAGACGCAGCCATAAAGCTGCAAATCCCCTATTGAGTAATAGAGGATACAAATATAAACATATAATTGCACCGCTACTTGAAATGCGTGGTGGAAGAGGCTTGCCCCAACCACCGTTGTCAAATACATTACCTAAGCACATGACGGTTACCGATAATGCGATTGCTTACGTACATTGGGATGACCCAAACGAGCTGGTGGATAGAATAAGATTGTTGTTGTCATCGCGAACTGCTGGACATACAGGTCATGATAATGAAATTGTTTCAATAATAGAGGAGCTCCGAGAAGCGGGTTTGATTATAAATTAACAACCGTTTCAATCATCACCGTCAATACCTTTTACGATGTCGATCAACAAGTTTGGTGTTACTTTACGAAACGCGTCAAATACGGATGTCGTAACATGCAAGAATTATGTGCGGCGAAGGACGCTTTGTCTGGATGGTGACGCTTTCGATGCGAGAAACAGGAAGATACGACGTTTAGCAGACGCGACCAATGATGACGATGCCGTGAATAAGACATACTTGGACAAAGAAATGGTGCACATCTTCAACGAAATTCATCGAATCGAAAATAGCATGAACGGGAAAATTGAACAATTACAACACATTGTTAAAAACTACTTCGCTGAAGCAAAGAAGAGTTGCGACGCTGAACGCCAAAAAATAATGGACAAACTCCATAAATTACAAGAATATGTTGAATTCAATTTGATGCATGAAAACGAAGCACGCATTGTCCCTCAGGCGCAAGACAGAGAGTAGGTTGTTCGAGGAATCATGGGAGTAATTATGTATTTTTTTAAGCAATAAATCGGTTAAATATGTATAAACTGAATTTTATTTTTATTACATTTAATATTTTTGCATTATATTTCTACGAACTTATCATCTATCCATATGGTTTCTACTCGCTAGGGTCAGGGAATGATGGGAGGAATGATGGGAGGAATGATGTGATCACTCACAGTAAATATTTTTTTAAAAAAATGTTATTTATTGTATCTTTTTTTCTTACATTTTTATATAATACGAACTTATCATCTATCCCTATGGTTTCTACTCGCTCGGATCGGGGAATGATGGGAGGAATGATGTGATCACTCGCAGTAAATATTTAAAAAAAAAAAAATGTTATTTATTGTATCTTTTTTACATTTTTATATAATACGGGGGGGGGGCTCCTTAACAATCTGAAAACAAATAAAAGAAAATGTATCATTATTATGAATTGTTATAGAAAAAAATGCTTAACTAATACTTACTATACAAATAATCCCGCCACGCTGCAGATGACCTCGTCATCCCACTCCTCCATTTCTCTTAAAAGTCGCCTGTATGCTCTTCGCCACTGGCGGATAAATATTGCGTACTGAATCCATTTTTTAAATTTCTGTAAAAAACATATAGTATACTAACGGTTACTCAAAAGTATTAATTAATATTTTAAATAAATGGTAAACTCACCATAGATTTTAATACGTCTTTAAGACGCATATTTTCATCCACCTCAAAATAACGGCTTTTATTTATACTGACAAACATTATTAGCGCGATGAACTACTGTATACAAATTGCTCTTAGCATTGAAGTTACAACCTTTTATATGCATATTCCCCACCAAGTTGCAATGAAAGAGGCTGCATTCGAAAAATTTTTACCGTGAGAAAAAGACGTGAGTGCAGAATTTTGCTGTGAGATACTGACAGCATCAGTGTCTAGACGAAAAGACTGCAAATTCCGCGACATGCGTTAGTAGCATTTTACCATGAGATACTAGTGCAAATTCTTTGGCTGGCACGCGAAAGATTGTCACAATTTTGCTGTGGTAGCTTCATCATGTTATACCATGTAACATATGTGCAAACCAAAGAAACTGAGACGCATGCGATAGAACTTTGTCAGCATCAGCGTCTAGACTAAACGACCACGTGCGAAACGTTAGTATAATTAATGTTAGTTGAATTTTTACCATGAGATACTAATGCAAATTCCTTGAGACGTGAGCGAAAGAACTTTTGCTGTGTCAGCTACATCATGTTATACCTCGTATCGGCGGCTATAAATTGCATCGCCCCATGAATTAGATTTTTAGTCGTCGTTGTAACGTAGTGAAAAAAAATTAGTGCAACCATGGAGGCAGTTATAGAAATGGAATGTCAGTTGCAGACCCAATCTGATCACATTAATTCGCAGGATGAATACCTTGATTGGGAGGAAAAATGCGACGAGTGCCTCGAGTTGCTTGAAGAATATAGTCGAGCAAAACTTCCTCGTTTATCGATCGGAGTTCGACAAGCGGTAATCGCTCGTATTGCTGGACTCGAGAGCTTGAAATATTCATTGCGAAGACGTTTCGCATGTGTGGGTGCTCGACATTCCAGCACAGGACTCTTGTGGCGCGAAATAGACACCGCTTTCAAAAGTCGCATATTAACTGGTGTTGTTATCAATTCCAATTATATTGAACCTCGCAACTTCCTCCAGGATGCGAAGGAATTGGTACTCGAAAAAGTGCAGAGCGCTTTGGCAAAACATAAGGTCCTAAAAGTGAACACTGTGTTTAATGGCGAATTTGTAGCAGGCGATAAACGTTCAAACAAAAGCATGAACACAAAGAACTGTGAAATCTTCAACACAACAGATCTCGAAGAGTTGTACGAGCGGTGCATCGTGGAACCGATCCTAACATCGCTGGAAGAATTTCAGGAACGGGATAGCGGATGGGCATTATCGCGAATACTCAATCTTACAGTCAACATCAACAAGTATAACCCACTGCATGCGGGGTGCAATATTCAGTTACCGCGAGAAATAATGTTGAAGAAAGCAGTAGTTAACGTGCAATCCACAGAAAATACATGTTTTGCATGGTCAGTGATTGCTGCTCTGTATCCCGCTAGAACTAACGTAAACCGTCAGCATGCATACCCACATTACGCGAACGTATTAAACTTTGAAAACATTGAGTTTCCAGTGTCATTGGATAAAATTACAAGGTTTGAAAAGTTGAACGATATTTCGATCAATGTGTATGGTTTTGATGAGATAAAGAAGAAAGGGGCAAAATCAGTCTTTTTTTTCCCCTTCGTCTCACTAAGCAGAAGAGGGACCGACACGTCAACTTGCTGTACATACAAGACCGGGCCAGCAGCACTGTGGGGCACTATGTGTGGATTAAGAATTTGTCCCGACTCGTCAGCACGCAATTGAATAAGGCCAAGCAAAAGAAATTCATCTGTGATCGGTACGTATAAGATTTTAAAAAAATAAAAGAATAGAGGTAAATAAATGGAAATTGTGTTTTTGCAGGTGTATGCATTACTTTTCTTCCAACGAAAGATTGCAGGCCCATGAAAAAGACTGTGTAGAAATGAATGACTGCGCCATCGTGCTACCTAGCGAGGATGATAAATGGCTCTCTTTCGACAACTACATCAGGAAAGAACGACTTCCATTTGTGGTGTACGCCGATCTCGAATGTACTCTGGAGAAGACAGAAGACTGTGGGGGAGAAGAGGAGAAACTTAAATCGCATCACAAAGTATTTAGCATAGCATACTATGTACATTGTTCTCACGATGCATCTCTATCGGTATATCGATGTCGCGATCCAAAGTGCGTCTCATGGTTCGTTGAAGAATTAGAAAATTTGGCACATTTTGTAAAATCTACCTTATCCCGTAATATACCTATGGCACAGTTAACGAATGAACAATGTGATGCATTTATCAACGCAGTGCATTGTCACATTTGTGAAAAACCATTTGAGGAAAACGATATACGGGTGCGCGATCATTGCCATCTGACAGGACGATATAGAGGTCCAGCACATCAAGATTGCAATCTAAATTACAAAAGTTCATTTTGCGTTCCTATAGTTTTTCACAATTTATCCGGATACGATTCACATTTCATTATCGAAGAAATAGCTACTGCGTTTGAAGGTAGTGTCAATGTATTACCCATAACGAAAGAAAAGTACATTTCATTTACAAAAAATGTTGATGACATGCAATCAGATTCGCGTAATTATATTAAATTGCGATTCATCGATTCGTACAAATTCTTGAATACAAGTCTAGACAAATTAGCATCTTTCCTTGATACAGACAAATTGACAATTTTACGTTCTGAATTTCAAAATCTTTCTGTTGAAAATTTCAAGTTGTTGACGCGAAAGGGTGTTTTTCCATACGAATACCTTGACTGCGCAGATAAATTAGATAATCTGTGTTTGCCGCCGCGCGAGTCATTTTACAGTTCGCTGACAGGTGAAACCGTATCCGAGAGCGACTACGCGCATGCCGAGAACGTGTGGCAACGTTTCGGCATAAAAACCCTGGGTGAATACAGCGATCTGTACTTGAAAACTGATGTTTTGTTATTGGCTGATGTTTTTGAAAATTTTCGAGAAAGTTGCATTAGGAGCTACGGTTTAGATCCTGCGTATTATTACACATTGCCCGGTTTTACGTGGGCTGCTATGCTAAAACATACAAAAATTAGGTTTGAATTATTAACTGATATCGATATGGTGATGTTTATTGAACGTGGTATACGTGGCGGTTTAAGCCAATGTTCTGGCAGACATGCGGAAGCCAATAACAAGTACATGCGGTCGTATAACCCATCGAAACCATCATCGTACTTAATGTATTTTGATGTAAACAATTTGTATGGGTGGGCAATGTGTCAACCTTTGCCGTATGCAAAATTTCAATGGGTCGACGACATTGCAAATTTTGATCTATCTTCGATCGCTGCTGATTTACCCATAATCTACATTCTCGAGGTGGATTTAGAATATCCACAGCATCTGCATGATGTTCATGCCGACTTGCCGTTTTGCCCGACGCGTGCCAAACCACCAGGCAAGAAAGGCGAGAAGTTGCTCGCAACGTTATACGATAAGCAACGTTATGTTATTCACTATTATAGTCTACAGCAGTGCACGCGCCATGGTATTCGTATTACAAAGATACATCGCTTTCTCCAATTCGCACAATCACCCTGGCTCCGCGAGTATATAGAATTAAATACTCGGTTTAGAACATGCGCGACAAACGGTTTTGAAAAGAATTTGTACAAATTGATGAACAACGCGGTATTCGTTAAAACTATGGAAAATGCACGCAATCATGTGGATGTAAAACTCTTGACACATTGGGATGGTAGATATGGTGCAGAGGCAATGATTGCGAAACCAAATTTCCACAGCCGCTGTGTATTTTCGGAAAACCTGGTCGCTGTGGAATTGCGCAAACTCATGGTGAAATTCAACAAGCCAATATATGTGGGCATGTGCACATTAGATATTTCCAAAACCTGCTTGTACGAATTTCATCATGAGTACATGGTTCCTCAATATGGTAAAACTTGTAAAGTAATGTACACAGACATCGACAGCTTAATTTATCATGTTATATGTGAGCACATTTATGAAACCATGAGGCGCGATATTAGCCGTTTCGACACAAGCGATTATCCGATAGATAATAAGTATAATGTCCCGCTTGTATATAAAAAGGTTCCCGGCTTGATGAAAGACGAGAACAACGGCATGATAATGACGGACTTTGTTGGGCTGAGAGCAAAAATGTATGCATTGCGTGTGGATGGAAAAACCGATACAAGGAAAGCGAAAGGCGTAAAGACTAGCGTTGTGAGGACAACAATAACGTTTAATGATTACATTCAATGTTTGCAAAATGAAATTGCTATGAGTCGTACACAGACATGCATACGATCGAAATTGCACAAAGTGTATACTGTATCAGAGCGAAAAATTGCTCTCAGCCCATATGATGACAATCGGTATATCATGCCTGACTCGACAGAAACGTTGCCGTGGGGACATTATCGAGTACCATTGTAATTCACATTATTTAATGTACATAAAAAGCATGTGAACAGAATTTCATTGAAGTTTATAATACATTGTCTTTATTTATCCATGAATTGTTTATATTACTCAATCCTAACCATTTCACATACACCTTATTTCCTTTCCTACGCAACACCTTTTCCACTAGGAATACATCTGGATCGGCAACGCGATGTAAATCGTATTCATAGAATCCTCCAGCAACGGAGTTTCCGCTGGAATCTTGTAGAAGATATGTCGCTGGATTAGTTGCTTGTACCTTGACTATCTTGAACACCTCGGTGGTCCAATTTGGTGTATAACCTTTGTCGAAAACGGTTTTAAATTTGCTGACACGCACAAACTCGCCCACTTTGAATTTCGCTGGTGCAGCAATCTTTATGTTATTATATACGGTGCGTAAGAGCTTGTCGGAAATTGCAGGCGTGACATCACAAGGTCTCATTCCAATAGTTCTATGCTTTTGTGCATTGTACTTTGCAACTAGACGTGGTAGTACATTGATCCATTTATAGGTTCCATTAAGGGTAAACTCTTTCCACATGCTATTCTTCAATGTACGATTGAACCGTTCTACGATAGAAGCCTTCATAACCGAATACGTAGAATAATGATTAATGCCATGTTTCGTCAAAAGTTTTTGCACCTCCCTGTTGTAAAATTCCTTCCCCTGATCGGTTTGCAAATTTTTCGGATATCGATTTCGGAATATCACCTCCACTTTTAGTCTTGAGCGGTAGACCCCATGCATATTTGGATAATACATCGATAACGGTTAGTATGTACTTGTGACCACCATTTATATGCGCATGAGGCTGCATGTCCACGAGATCGGCTTGCCACAGATCATCAAAACCATGCACTAAAACTCGACGTCGCGGAAAAATCCGTCTGGTGGGGACATGCAATTCCTCCACTAATTGTGTCTTCTCTTTGCTCATGTTGAGTATTTGAGATCGAACGAAAACAATTTAAAATGAATCGCAGGATGCAACCCAAGAATTTTATTCGGCTTCATCTAAACGTTTGTTCGCTCCTGAATGCATTCTCGCTAGGGACTGACATCTTTCAAAATATGTAAATATATTTATAATGTCTTAATAAGAATGTAACAATATTGTGCATAAATAGCTGCTGAAATAAAAAAAAGCCAATCGGTATAATATTCCCCAAGGCAGAGGAATTTGCTGTATTAGGACTAGCTCTTTCATCTCCTTATCCTACCTTAGTCACTCTCCCTAATCGGTGTTTCATTCGCACATGAATTTGCTGACTTTTCAGAGATACAGGCGTCCAGCCTGCCGCGGTCGATTCCTGTTCGTTCTTAAGGAGTATCATATTTCATAAAAAAAATATTGCCTAAACAGTACTCTCTCTCTCTCTCTCTACCTAATTAAAGTAGTTTTGCCTAATTAATACTCTCTCTCTCCTTGAGAGTGCTAGATCAGCACTTTTCAAGACCAGTTCTAAGGGGTATCATATTTCATAAAAATATTGCCTAAATACTACTCTCTCTCTCTCTCTCTCTCTCTCTCTCTCTCTACCTAAAAGGGGTATACTCTCTCTCTACCTAAAAGGAGTATACTCTCTCCCCCCCCCTAAAAGGGGTATCATATTTCATAAAAAATATTGCCTAAATAATAGCCCCCCCCTCGCTGTCGCCTCTGTAAGGTGAGCTCCCCCCCCTGATTGCTCCTGATCCAGAACCCTTGTTGTCTTCCTACTCATTTTTATTATTTCTATGTATTAACATATTGTTAATAATATCATCGGATAAGTTATAGCACAATGGTGATGATACATATTTTAAAGAAGAAAACAATCTTGAACACTAACTTGTGTTGGTGATACTGCTAAAGCAAATAGTAAAGGTAAACATGATAGGTTAAAATTTAGACGCGATTTTTTTCCAATCGAACATATATTTCCAAACTATCAACTTATAAATTTACATTTTTATTATTTCTAAGTATTAATATGTCATTAACAATATTATCATATAAATTATACCGCAATGGTGATAATACGAATTTCAGAGATGAAAACAATCTTTCAACACTGACTTGTGTTGGTGGTACTGCTAAAGCAATTTCTGCCAGTGAATATATCTCTGGTATTTATGTTTTTTCGTTATACCAAAAATCCAAAATCTTGTCCTTAGAGTCCAATCGTGGATACTCTTCAAATCTCTCCAATATATTCATAATATGTATGGTGTTATTATCGCAACTACACCTTTTAGTACGCTCTAAATCTCGTAACATCTTTTCAACACTGTCCACTTCAACTTCATCTTCGGCTGGAGTTGAAGTACTTACTGTATCATTAAATGATAGCGCATATTTTTTATGCAGTTTTTGCTTATATTCCCAAGTATTTGCAAGATGACTTTTAGCTCGTACAATTTGCTCTTGATTCAATACTATGTTGAACCGCACATCGAGAAACATACCTACGGAAAAAAACATTGTGGTTACCATTACCTTATACTATTGATTTAGAGCCATGTTAAATTGTACATTACGGAAATTGCGTACCTGCCAAGAAAACATCATTATCAAATAAATTCTTCTCTCGAAGTTGCATGGCTTCGACGAGCTTGTCTGATAATTCTGTTTTTATTGTCGATGTATCCAATATGCATTGCGACCATGTTTTATAAAAATCTCCAATGAGAAGTTGCTCTTCTTGTAGCTTTTTCGTTGCGATGCGAGCTGGAAGCAAAGAACGCACTATGTCGCATATTTCTATCCATGTTTGTGGATGCTAATAGTGATCATCATTTGTGTTGCAACATTCTTTTAGTTCGACGAGGCGTTCTAGCATGTCCAACGTAGAATGCCAACGCGTAGGTCAATCTATAATGGGTTTTTTCTTGTTCATTGCTAAGAAGCTTTTGACAACTGGTGTCCGCAATTTCTTACAAACTGCCCTAGCGTTGTTTATTGTTGCAGCAATTTTATGATGTTTTAATACATCTGTCACAGCTAGCAGCGACGTATATGCTGCACAGCGTACCGATTTAGTTCGGTATTTTTGAATACTTTCATCCCTTTCATTTGAAATTGTATCATCGTTATCTGATAATGACAATTCAAATTCCTCGTTATTACCAGTCCAACATATTTCATACATAGACAAAGAGCTTGAATTTTCGCTATCACTATTATTGTCATTGTGATCGTATTCGAAATCTTCTTGATCATGTTAGAACCGTTATCGGTTGTAATTGAATAAAGGGTATAGCCGGATAAGATGGTCAAAACTGCCCTTAAGCCGAATGATATCGCGGATGGGTCATTCGATAGGGCATCCAAAAAAATCATACTGTGTAAAATTTTAACCCTATATCTTGATCGGGAGGGTAGTTATGGGGTAAAATTGAAAAATCAGTTTTTGGCCTATTTGCCCCAGTTAACCGAGTTTAGAAATTCTGAAAAAAACCTGAGACATGTCAACCACCCGGATACATATTCTGCAATTCGTTTTAGATTTTTAAATTGAAAATCCTGCTTGTAAAACATCAAAAACCTTAAAAAAATTGAAAAAATGCAGATTTCACATGGAAGTTCTACAGTGACTAACTTTATATCTTTACAGTACCGATATATTATTATAAGTATCACATATGAATTTGTTCACAATTTTCGGTTTCTTGCGCCGTTGTTAAAAAAAATAAAAACCGATTTTTTCGCCAGTTTTTCCGTGAAAAACGAAGCTAACCTTCAAATTGTAACATTTTATTCATTCTGTGAGCCTATTGGATACTGATAAACTTTGAACATTTCACAGAAATAATTAAAAAATGAAATTAACTTAATTAGTATTCTACTACGTCAGCGCATAACATCTGAAAATATTAACCATGTTTCCAACAGCCAGGTTGGGTCAGCGCGTTAGGCGCTCGACTGGAGTCTGGTCGAAGCGTTCGACGAGACAGCATCGTTCGTTCTCGAGTGGCAAAAAAATTAGTAAAAAATATGTTTCTTCTGATAATAAGTGTTAACTCTTGTGGCACCGGCATCCCTGGCCTTTCACAGTGCCTAATGACGTAGTGAATTACATATCGCTCCCGATCCCAACGGGAAAGGAACTTATTTCTACATCGCCTACAATGGAGGAAACAGACGCCATCACCACGCCTGGCATCAAGCGCCCCCACTCGCCTGACCTCTCCAACAAAGAGAATGTGTCGCCCGACCAGCTTATTAGACACAGTCTAATTTGAGTCCAAAAAACCCCTACACTGCATTCGCTACAGCTCGACAAAATGTACCAGAGATTCCTAAAGGAAAATAACGTTCTCGTCGCTAAGAACAAGGTTACTCCTAACCTCAAAGTAGCGCGCAATCAAGCAACGCCTCCATCGCCAACGGCAGGTCCGTCAACCTCGTCGGATACGAAGAGCTCTGACTTACCGACGCCGGAATGGGAAACCCCCAGGAAAACCGTTAAGGCCGCCAACCTAACCGCTACCCTTCTCAGCAATAATGCGAACTCCGACGTCAACCGATTCCTCCCTCTGTCCGACGACGAGGGAACTATGGAACTGGAAGACAACGCCACCATCGACACAAGTAACAATAATCATATAACGTCCAAACCCACGCGTCCGCCTCCAATATTTACCACGAATTCCAACTTCAACACCATTTTAACCACCATGAAAGAGATAAATATTCCAAACAACTCCTTCACCATTAAAGAAGTAGATAAAAATAATCATACTATATACCTGAACTCCATTGAATTCCACCAACCAACCATCAACCACCTAATTGGCAAAAACATCCACCACTATACGTACACTCCCAAATCCCTACGACCCAAATCTATTATAATCAAAGGAATTAAAGGAGATTTCTCAGTGGACGAAATACAAAAAGAAATTGCAGACCTCCGAATACCCAATTTAGAGATTCTAAAACTATCCCGCTTCCATTATGATAAAAATCAACTGGACCGATACCACCACCTTATCCAAATTACACCGGACAGCAATCCCAAGGAACTCTATAAGATCAAAATACTAGCTCACCAAAGAATAAAATTTGAACAACTCAAGAGACTCCCGATCTTTCAGTGTAAGAAATGCCAAAGACTCAGACATTCTAGTAAAAACTGCTACTTACAATTCAGATGCGTCAAATGCGCTCAATCCCACGAACCAGGACACTGCACTATTCCACAACACGAAAACAGACAAGCACGTAAATGTGCTAACTGTAACCAAACCGGACACCGAGCCTCATACAAAGGATGCCCATTCATTAAATTCGCCATACTGAAAAAAAGAGAACAGGAATCCAGTCACCGCCAGTCAACGGCAATCAAGATCAAATCCATAGCCTCAACAATACAAGCAAACATCTCCTACGCCCAGGCAACCAGGAACAACTGCCCATCATCCCCGAAGACCAACAGCACCAGCCTCCTTCCAACACCGACTCGCTGCCCAGAGGACCACCATCCCCAGATTTCAAGCACAACCAACTTCCCCAGCGCACCAAAATTCACAACCCCCAGCGTGGATGCACGAATTAAAAGGTGATATTATAAATATATTCAATAATCAACTGCAAACCCTTGCATCACAGATATCCGCCAATACACAAAAAATAGAATTCATTATGAATTCTCTATTCTCTAATTAAAATTTACTCCCCTCAACCCCCACCTCAATCAGATCAGAATCGCGGCCATAAAAGTTAACTCTATCATCTCCAACCACAGAAGACTCGAACTCCTACACTTCCTCCAAACCCATAATCACGACGCCATCTTCCTCTCAGAAACCAAGCTCACCTCCAAGCACAAACTATCTTTCAAAAATTACGAAATAATCCGAACCGACAGACCCAACGCTAAACAAGGAGGAGGCACTGCCATACTAATCAGACGTGGCATTCCAATTGACATAATCAAACCACCATCTTCCAACCAAATACTCGAATACACCGCCATTAAAATCAGACTTAACAATAACCAAAATTTATTTCTCATCAGCACCTACGCACATTTCGACAATATTAATCTGTTTATCACTGAATTAAACGCTCTATTCGATTCATTAAATCTCCATTCCGAAAATAACTACTTCGTTGCTGCTGGTGACTTAAACGCCCGGCGAAAACATGGGGAGACCGATCTGATAACCAACGAGGCAGATACCTCCGACAATGGGAAGACGATCACGCAACCTCGTTCAAAGCTAAATTTATCACTCCTGCATCCCCTACCTTCAATCCTGCCCAATCTTTTCTCGACATAAGCCTCACCGACGCCAGACTATCTCTAATCAATGACATCAATGGCAAAGTTCCTACGCTGCCCTACGATAGCGATCATTCCGCAATATCTCTCACCCTCCAAATACCTAACTTCAACACACCTCTCTAGCCTTCCAACACGGAACCTCATAAGCATAACTTCAAAGCCACAAAATGGCCCAAATTCACGAAAAAATTCGCCAAATCCTACAAACACACCATCCCAAACGACTGCAACTTATCAATCCCTGAAATTGACAATCATCTCAATACACTCAGCAACGCTATGTCTCAAGCCATCTCCAAGTTCATACTTAAATTCAAACCTAGCAACAGCATCCAAAAATATTTAAACTATAAAATCATCAAACTCCAAAAATCCAAAAGCTCCCTCGTCTCCCTACTTCACGACCTACGCTCCCAGGATCCTCATCTCAAACATCCTCTTTCCAAATCTGCCAAATCCTTACTAAAAATCACCTCCAAAGAGCTTCAAACCGAAATAAAAAAATCCGTCGAACACTACTGGATCAACTTAACAAAAAAATGGACTTTCGAGACTCCGACTTCTTCTTCCCCGGATCAACTCCATGTTCCGTCCTAAACAAATGGCCACCATTGACGAGCTGCACATAACAAAGAACGCTGACACCATACTCCAAAGGAGCGGTTGCAACATTTCCCACGCAAAAGAAACCTCCGACCACTTTATATTCTCCTCCCCGCTCGACAAACTAAACATAATAGGAGCTTACTACGAAACTGTAAACTCCCAGAAATACCTAAACTCCAATACTGCCCTCAAGCGAATCGTAGATTCCGCCGCTGACTCCATAAAAAATCAATTCTCCACCCTCCGAAACTCCGGTAACACCTACACCTCCTTTAATGATTCCAACCAAGCATCCAATCCCAATACCTCTCCTAATCAATAACACCCCTTCTGCTCCTTTCAATCGATCCAGCACATCTTAAAACATTTTCCTAATAATACCTCAAGTGGCCTTGATGGCATCCCCCCAATAGTCTTGAAACACCTACCGAACAACTTAATATACAACCTAACCATTTTATTTAACCACGCCCTGAACCACGTCTATTTCCCCAAAACATGGAAACAAGCAAAAATTCTGCCGATATTAAAAAAGAACAAAGATCCACACGACCCCTCCAGCTATCGTCCTATTAGCCTCACCCCCAGCCTAAGTAAAGTATTTGACTCGATTATAAACACCAAGATAAACTTCTTCAACACTGCCAACAATATCATCCCCGATAGCCAATTTGGCTTCAAGCACCACCACTCTACCACCCACACCATACACAAGCTACTCTCCGACCTAAACTCCATCGTCGCTAAAAGCCATTTTGTAGGAGCAGCCCTCCTTGACCTCGAAAAAGCATTTGATTCTGTATGGCTCAACGGACTTCTCTATAAACTGAACAAAAAAAATTGCCCTCCCTATATACCATATGGGATATGATCAGAGACAAGTCTTTTACCACCTGGGATGGCAAACTCCTCTCTTCTAAAAATTTCGTAATCCAAGAACGCCTCCAACAAGGAACCGTCAACTCACCTATTCTTTTCAACCTGTTCTTAAGCGACCTTCCTAAACTCTTCAACCTCAATGAAAACAGCTCCCACTTCGCTTTAGCTTTTGCTGACGACCTAATTGTATACACCTCTGGCAATAAAGTAAAAACCGTCCGAGACAACCTCGAAATCCTCACCGAAAAAGTGAATAAATACTACATGGCCTGGAACTTAAAATTAAATCCCAGCAAGTGCGAGACAATCCTGTTCAGAAAACTTGTCGATAGCCTCAGTTCAAAAGCAAGAGTAGGTAGTTCAAATTATCACATCTCTACCACAATTCCTGGCACTATCTCCAAAGAACCCATCCCCCATAAAAAGATAGTTAAATACCTAGGAGTTCACATAGGCTATTTATTACGCGGAAATAAACATATTGATATTTAAACCTCCAAAGCCCGCCAATCGTTCCTCGCCAATAGCCGCATATTCTACAACAAACATCTAACCAGCCGTGCAAAAATTATTTCATACATGCTCCTTGTCCGCCCGCTCATCACCTATGCAGCCCCCATCTGGTGGAACTGTAACCATACCACAATGGAAATAATCCGCTGTCTCGAAAGAAAATGCCTAAGAGCCTGCCTCAAAATGTACCGAACTCAACATTCCGACTGGCAACATTATGTCAGTAACAAATCCCTTTACGCTGCCGCCGACATCCCCCGAATCGATTCCTTCTTGATAAAAACAGTCTGTAATTATTACAGTAAACTTCCCTTCATTAACAATAGCATAATACAATCTCTGGCACACCAAGACCCATCTACATCCCACCGCCTATGCTCCACTGGATACACGACCCCCCAAACCTTTTTATACTGTGATAAATCTGGTCTAATCCAGAACTCTGAAAACATAAACCTCCTCTACCACTGGAAGAGAAACAGAGCGGACAAACGCATCTCATTCCATCACCTTGACTATCATAATGAAAGTGATAATTTCAAATTCTCCCGATCTACCTCCTTGGTAAACTACCAAGACTTCCATCGTCTCGATCTCAAAAAGTATTGGTGGCTTTCCCCAAACGACGCCCACATTAGAGAATTAAGCGAGCGAAAAACTAGGACTCTGCATCAACCCAGAGCCTAGAGCATTACTAATTTTAAGTACCTCACCTAACTGTGATTTTACTACGATACCTCAAGCGCACAAGCCTACTGCTCATTGTACATATGTAAATACACCTACTTCTAAGTCTAGTTTATAAGTTAGCCTTAAGTTCCCACCAAAGACTGACACGGGGGTGTTTGAACAATAAATATATTTTTTCCCCCACACGAACCCCTCCAAACCCTCTTAGGCAATACTAGCTTAGAACTACAATTTACTTTTTACTTCCTTACCACCGTCCAAAGACTGTATAACTTAGAGATTCGTATGCAAGCGAACAATAAGTTAAACATTGCAATATTGAGTGGTAATTTTTTTTAATGGTTGTTGTTACCTAACTATAAGACTGTACAATTTATAGACAATAAACATGTTTTAAAAAAAAAAGTTAGGCGCTCGACTTTGAACATGCTTATACTAGGTACGCGCCCAGCATAAGTCTACTTTTTTTTTATTTAATCAATTCCTTTTTTTTTCTTTTTTAAACTACGTAATAATCGAATGATATTTTTGTAGAATTCTTTTAGAACCAACATTTAAATATTTAGAAAATATTTTAAGGTAAAATACGTCAAAAAATAATTTTGGAGCAATCGTTATTTCATTAATTTTTAATCTCTTAATCTATTAAACTATTTCATCAATTTTTAATCTCTTTAATCTATTAAACTATTAAAATTACCAGTTCGCAATTTGAATAAAGAAACCACAAGAGCTTGAGTAACGCCACGTTGCTGCGTATTTCGCATGGAGGTCATCATTTCTCGAAGTTCTATTAGATTTTCCCAAGTTAATCCAGTAAACACTTTAAGGCGTTTCTCTGACAATGTAAAATTACCCACTTTATCTTTAATACTAGAATCATTATTGATTACAAGATAATTGTTTAAATATCGCGTTAGTTTGAAACGTGCTTGAATTTCGCGATTGTCACGATCTGAATTCGTTGACGATTCCTCCGAGGTTATTTGTTCGAGAGGCCAATAACCCATAATAATTCGAGTAAAAACGGCGTGACTTTCTGGCTACCAGCTAATGTCAGCCGATAAACACGGCGATCGGTTGATCACCATGCAAAACGTTCAATTCAAACTCGCGACGCGAAGGTAAAGAGAGACAAAGAGAACAACAAACAGACGTACGTTGAACAGAGACATGCGAGTAAGAGACAGACAGCGCCGCGTAGCGGGTCAGCTGACCCTCTCGCGACGCTTCGTTGCCGCACCGAGTTCACGTCGACACTTGCTCACGAATCGTGCAGGCGATCACTTGCTATTGAGGCGCGCTAGCGATCACTTGTCATACGAGTCTTCGCAGCGGTAAAAGTTCTCCAGTCGAGCTGTTGGATACTTGTTACAAGTATTTGACGGCGAGCTTTGGCACGACTGTGCGACCAGAACGGAGTTCGTTACGAGACCGTTCTTCTCGCTAGCAGAGAATCAAGCCCACCCAAGAGTTATTAAACTCTGGATTTACTGAATTATTGAAACAACTAATTCGTAATCCACTCTCCAGTCGAGCTGTCGGATGCTTGTAACGAGTATTTGACGGCGAGCTTTGGCACGACTGTGCGAACGGAACCGATCTCGATTACGAGATCGTTCCACACGCTGTCAGAGAGCCATAAAACAATAGCAATATTTATAAATCGAGCTCTGGATTTTCCGAGTTTCGTACTCAAACAGTACACGGTTGTAGCTTCACCGCGCACAAGTGTATTCCGGTGTGATTGACGCGAGATTCGTGTTCGTTCCCCGAATTCACTGCCCGCCGTTCAAGAGAAACTCTTTATTAACACACTTGCGTTATACGCCGCTTCTATTGTGCGCAGATAGTCGATCGTGTGCGTGTAAGTGTTCAAGAGAAACTCTTGGAAGGAATCGTGTTTCCGATTCCGTACGGCCACCCGTGTAACACGGAGGACACTCTTTCCGAGTACATTTCCTCTGCCATAAGCTCTGGCATACGCTGTGACGTCCCAGTGCTGCAGAAGAACGGATACTCGGATTGTGAAGGTCAATTTCCCTTACACCCTTGCCTTTCCTACGGGATTCGCATATTATTCGGTGGCGGAATTGGCTGGTCCAGCCACAGGTCTCGCAGGTAAGGCCTGGTCTGTCCCCCCCTCCTCTGGGTGAGCGAGCGCGGCACAGCTAGGCAGGCTTGATCCGGTTCAACCAATATAGTCACACCTGCCATATACGCCGTCGTCATTACGACGGAGATAGTATTGAGAGTGGGGATAGTGACTGGTCTGAACACGCTTACAATACGCCCCCTCTATATATCTCTATATATAGTCGCTTTTGTGCAAGTAAGTGGTGAGTTGGACCACGTCTTCCACCGAGATTTCTATAGCCGCGTGACGTATTGAGTCACTCGCGAGCTTTGAATCAAGGTTGTTGATGCACGGGTTAATTCGGCTGGATTATCGAACTTGCAGCCTTACAACCTCCCTGTAAGATTAACTGCCACCCTTACGCTGACGCCCACGCAGTAGAATCGGTTTAACCGTGACTACGCTAGTGCGAGCGGACGGATTCTCGATTATCGCGGAATAGATTCGTCCAAAATTATACAGTCCACTAACTCTGCGTTCTGAGCAGTTTGGCTGTATTCCCCCTCCTTCGATAGCGATTGTCGCCGTCAGGAGCGTACGGGAAACAGCGTCACGAACGGATACGTATCGTATCGAATAGGTGGTCTCACACCTTCGTTAGTATTAATTTCAGACGCCTACGTCGCGAGACGTCCAAGGGACCACCGGAGGAGACGGAGGACCTGCAGACCGCCGTCCACCAAAGGGGATTATTTTGATTCAATAAACCGCCCACCATTAGGTGGGTCACTATCAATATAACCTGGCTGTACGACAATTTACTTTCCCTCAAAAACTCCTATCTCCTCATATTCGAGCCACCGTTGAAAAGTCGTTGGAGTGTATTATACAGTCCACCTTTTTAACAATAATCAAAATAATTTTTAAGTTTCTCTGAATCAATTACGCTAGTATTTGAACAAATACGTAAGCGTTCAACAACATCTTCGTAAAAAAGGTTATCTACTATTAAATGCTCGGGACAGCACCGATATCCTACGCATGACGAACACTTGTTTTCTCGCTTCAGAGGGGACCGTGAGAACATTTCTTTTTGATCCGCATATAAAATAATAACCGTGAGTTGCAATAACTCTTGAAAATGGCATTTCAACATATGAAAGATTTTGTTGTGAGGGAGTTCTCAAATCTAATACAAATGATGTGTCTCTAACCGATGAAGAAGATGGATCAAATTCAGATGAAGAATTTTGAATTGAAGATATATTGCCTAAGCTTGATGATGATGTATCAACTGACATATCATTGCCGGACGCTTCACTTGATGATTCTCCGCCTGAAGATTTTTCGACCGAGGGTGTTATTATAGAGAATTCGTTTGGGCATGATTCTAACACAGGTGTTCTCGAACAAGGTGACTCTAGAGAGGAAGTTCCAGCTGTGGGTGTTACTGGAAGCGATACACCGATTGAAGATATTTCGGAAGACGTTTTGTTTGCTAAACTAGAGGATGCTTCAACATTGGATTCACCAAATTCTTGAGATCTTGTTTCGCGTCTGTATATAAGAAGGCGGCACTTATTGCAAAGTGTATCACCAATACTGACCACTTCATTTAAAATTCGGAACCACCTAACTGACTCAATAATTGTAGCTATTTGTTTTGTTTGGCCATAAGGAATTTAAGGAACTTAAAAATTATTTTGAATATCTTATAATTAATAATGATTCTAGTATTAAAGATAAAGTGGGTAATTTTACATTGTCAGAGGAACGCCTTAAAGTATTTACTGGATTAACTTGGGAAAATCTAATAGAACTTCGAGAAATAATGACCTCCATGCGAAATACGCAGCAACGTGGCGTTACTCAAGCTCTTGTGGTTTCTTTATTCAAATTGCGAACTGGTAATTTTTGTAGTTTAATAGATCAAAGAGATTAAAAATTGATGAAATAACGATTGCTCCGTGTTAAAAAGGTGGACTGTATAATACAATCCAACAACTTTTCAACGGTGGCTCGAATATGAGGAGATTGGCGTGTGAGGGAAAGTAAATTTTTTGTACAGCGAGGTTATATTGATAGTGACCCACCTAGTGGTGGGCCGTTTATTAGAATAAAAATATCCCCGTGGAGGCTGACGGGTTGCGACTCCTCCCTGGTCCTCCGGGTCGTCCTCGGACGCCTAGCGACGTTGGCGTCTGTAAAATAAAGAATCGAACGCAGATGTGAAACCACCTATTCGATACGATACATATCCGTTCGAGATGCTGTTTCCCGTACGCTCCTGACTGCGATAATCCCTATCGAAGAAAGGGAAATACAGCCAATCTGCTCAAAACGCAGAGTTAGTGGACTGTATATGTTCGACGTATCTCGATAATCGAGAATCCGTCCGCTCGCACGGTCGTAGTCACGGTCAAACCGATTCTACTACGTGAGCGTCAGCGTAGGGGTGGCGGTTAATCTTACAAGGAGGTTGTAAGGCTCCAAGTTCGATAATCCAGCCAAATTCACCCGTGCTTCAACAACCTTGATTCAAAGCTCGTGCGTGACTCAATACGTAACGCGGCTATAGGAATCTCGGTGGAAGACGTGGTCCAACTCGCCACTTACACGCACAAAATCGACTATCTGTGCACAATAGAAGCGGCGTATATTCTAAGCGTGTTCAACCAGTCAATATTCCTACTCGTAATCTTAGCTCAGACGTAATAACGACGGCGTATACGGAAGGAGCGACTATATTGATTGAACAGGTCAAACCTGCCGAGATCTTTGTCGTGCTCTCTCACTGAGAGGAGGGGGACGAAGCCAGGACTTACAAGTCAAGACCTGTGGCTGAACCGGTCAATTCCGACACCGAATAATATGCGATTTCCGTAGAAACGGCACGGGCGTAAGGGAAATTGACTGTCACAATTCGAGTCTCCGATCTCTGCCGCGCGGGGACGTCAATGCGTATGCTCGGGCGTGTTGCAGATACAGGACTCGAAAAGAGTGTTCTCCGTGTTACACGGGTGGCCATACCGAATCGGAAACACGATTCCCGGCGGGAAGTGAATTCGGGGAACGAACACGAATATCGCGTCAACCACGCCGAAATACACTTGTCGAGCGGTGAAACAATAGCCACGTTAGATGGGTCTAAGCAGCTATCGCAACCGTGCACTTTATTTGTTGGAAGCTCGGAAAATCCAGAGCTCGATTAACGTATGTCGCTTTTATTGTCAACTCTCTTACCACGGGTGGAACGATCTCGAGCACGAGACCAGTTCCGTTCGTACAGTCGTTGCCAATAGCGTCGCCGTCAAAGACTTGTAGCAAGCCCCCAACAGCGCGACTGAAGAGCGCGTGACAGATTATTTATTAATACTCGGAATTCCCAGAGCGTAATAAATCTTGCTAGGGCTTGTCGGTTCTCCAAGCGAGTGAAACGATCTCGAGCACGAAACCAGTTCCTTTCGCACAGTCGTTGCCAATAGCGTCGCCGTCAAAAACTTGTTACAAGTGTCCAACAACGCGACTGGGAAACAATGACAGCTGCGAAGACTCGTAAGCGAGTGTTCGCGAGCACGCCTCAATTGCAAGTGCTCTCCAGCACGATTCGTGAGCGAGTTACTCCTCGCACGTCTCGTGAGCAAGTGACGACGCGAACTGGCAGCGGCAACGAAGCATCGCGAGAGTGTCAGCTGACGTTTTGTACGTTGATCCACCGATCGCCGTGTTTATCGGCTGACATTAGCTGGTAGCCAGAAAGTCACGCCGTTTTTACTTGAAATATTGTTGGTTATTTGGCTCCTCGGAAGAATAACATCGAGGAGGTCACCAACGAATATAGATCGCGATAATCGCGAAATTCAAGCACGTTTCAAACTAACGCGATATTTAAACACTCCGAAATTATTTTTTGACATATTTTACCTTAAAATGTTTTCTAAATATTTAAATATTGGTTCTAAAAGAATTCTACAAAAATATCATTGATTATTGCGTAGTTAAAAAAAGAAAAAGAGGAATTGATTAAATAAAAAAAAGTAGACTTATGCTATGCGCGAACCTAGTATAAGCATATTCAAAGTCGAGCGCTTAACTTTTTTTTTAAAATAAATTAATATGTTTGTACAGTATAATGTTTCAAATGAGGTATAATAAACATAACTAAAGAATACCAGTCAGTCTTTGGATTCAGTATTGCAGATAAGATTGCTCGAACGCTTCGAGTCTTTCTTACTAACTAAATATGTTAATAGAGGTACTAACTAATAAAGTTAAATCTTAAAATTTTCTCTAAAAAAAAATCTTATTGTAATAAAACTTAGGATGCTAACAGTCGCTATCACAAGATGAGGAATGTGTCGTAGGGAAAAAAACGGAAGAAAAACCCTTTGGTACAGTCTTATGAGGTAATGTTCTTACAGACTAGATTTATGCTACTTATGAACTAAATAAAAATACTATGTACAGAGAGGTCTCTTACGACTAAAGGCATTCGTCCTTCCTTAAGGCACTTGAGATTTACGTATCTTAAGTTCGCGGATCGTATTCGTGTTTCTAGAGAGCCACCAGTATTTTTCGTGGTTTAGTCTGTGGAAGTCGAGGTGGTCTCTCTGTGATATTGCCATTGAGAATTCATAATTTGTCTCGTTTGGTAAATTCTCCAGCAGGAAGGGCGCTATTCTTTTATCAGCCTTATTGCGTTTCCAGTGATATATAATAGGAACATTATTACTGTTTTGGATTAATCCTATGTTATCACAGTAGGTAAAAGCCTCTGGAGATGTGTAGCCAGAGGTTATTTGTTTGCGTGAGGTAGATTCGTCCTGGATGATCAGAGATTTAATAACGTTGTTACTGCTGTTGGGAATTTTGCTAAAGTAATCTCTGGTTAATCTTATCATAAAATTGTCTATTCTTGGGATATGTGTTGTGTCGTATATGAGTTTATTGCTAATATAATGTTGCCAGTTAGTGCTTGGGTCCCTATACATGCGTAGACATGCTCTTAGGCTTTTTCTTTCAAACTTTCTTAGGTTCTCTATTGTAGTGTGGTTGAAATTCCATAGTATAGGTGCTGCATATGTAAGTATAGGACGGACTAGTAGTAGGTATATGATAACTTTGGCTTTCTTACTTAAGTACTTATTATAAAAAAGTCGGCTATTGGCCATGAACGCTTTATTGGCCTTCTCTAATTGAATTTCTATGTGTTTATTGCCTCGTAAAAGATAATCAAGGTGGACTATCTGTTAATATTGTCTACAGCTGTGTCTAAGTTATTTTGCAGTGACTCTACTCGTTTGTCAGCAAGGTATAATATGACGTCGTCAACAAAGGCCAATAATCTAACACTCCCCTCTTTGTTAAAATTAAATAATCTTGGAAGATCATTGATGAGAATATTGAAGAGGATCGGTGAGTTGGCCGTCCCCTGCAATAGACCCTCTGTGATGTTAAACTCTGTTGACGACAGCTGCTTGCCATCGAATGTAAAAAAAGACACTTGAGATCATGTCCCATATTATGCCAATCAGCCACATTGGGAAGTGCTTTTTATGCAATTTATAGATTAGTCCATTGAGCCAAACAGAATCAAAGGCTTTCTCTATATCTAATAGGGCAGCTCCAACTATATAGCTTTTTCTAACTTTTTCATTTATGTCCTTTAGTATGTGTAGTAGAGCGGGAACGTCTAAAGCCAAATTGTTGCTCCGGGATTATGCTATTATCGTCACAATAAAGCCAGATAGAGTTATTGATAACCGCCTCGAAGACCTTACTAATGCTGGGCGTCATACTGATAGGTCGATAGCTTGATGGTGCAGTGGGGGGTTTGGACTTTTTTAGTATCGGAAGGATTTTTGCCTTTTTCCAATGTGCGGGGAAATAACCTCTATTTATGGCGTTATTAAATAGTATTGTTAAATCGCGTATTCTTTTTTTAGGTAAATGTTTTAAGGTAATGGGAGGAATTCCATATAATCCACAAGATATTTTATTGGGTAATTTTTTAAGTATGAGCTCAACTGATATAGGATCGCAGAAGGGCTGAAGTGTTAGTCCTTCTGTGGATGGGTTCGTTGCCTTGTTGGATTCAGTAAATTGTGTGATTGTGTGGCCTTGACTTTTGTTTGTTGCGAATTCATATTTGAGTTGATCAGCTATGGTGTCCACCATGGTTTTAAATCTGCTATCATTGTTAAGGTATCTGGGTGAATTGATAGATTCATAAAAAGCACCGATAACATTGAGCTTATCCATGGGAGCGGTAATATTATAATTAGAACCGTTAGTGCTTAAGTTAGATACATCACAATTGCTTCTGCGTAGTAAATGCACGTTATCTTGGGATATGTGGAGCTCCTTAATGCCATTGAATTGTTTTAAAAATCTAGAATAAGGTTATTCCAGAATTTTTCGCTGGCTAGTTTGAATTCCTTGTGCAGCTTTTTATTTAAAATTTTAAGTGTTTCTTTAGCTGTTGCTGTGAGTCGAAGCCTTGCTGATGGATCTAGAATGTGGAGGTCGTGCAGTAATGAAATTATAGGACTTTTGTGTTTTTGTAGCTTAATGATCTTTTTGTTAGTATATTTCTGCACACTGTTTTCAGGCTTAATAGCGGGGACGGTTTCTCTGATGGTTGTTAAAATAGCGTTGTCTATTTTATGCAAGCTAATATCTATTTCATCTATGGATAGGTTTCGGTCTTGAGGGATGCTATTATCGTTTACTCTATCTAGCCTTTTAGTAAATCGCTTCCATTTAGTTTTCTTAAAATTGTATCTGAATTCTGTTTGGCTCAATGGACCAATCGATACGTTACCCTCACTTAGTTAAAATTCCAGTAAGAGGGCTGCATGATCGCTGTCACATGGCAGAATCTGGGCTCTCCCAAGCAAGTCGTTGACTAGGTTTAATCTGCAATCGGCCATGCAAATGTCCAAGTATGATTGTGCAGGCTTAAATGTGGGGAATGCTGGGGTGATTATGTTTAGCCTATAGTCACAATTTTTGTTTGATTCCCATTGTCCTATATATCTACCTCTTTGGTTACCAACCCTGTCTCCCCATTCTTTCCTTTTCGCATTAAAATCTCCTGCAATGATGTAATAACAGTTAGTACGGTGTAATCTAAGGTTCTTAAATAATAGATCTAATTCATTTATGAACAATCTTCTGTTGTCGTTTGTGGCATAGACACTAACTAAAAATAATGTGCTGTTATTATTGAGGTTGATTTTAATTATTGTGAATTCTAATATTTCATTATCTATTGCAGATGGGAGATGGACTTCTTCGTACTCAATATTTTTCTTCATTAAAATAGCAGTGCCGCCTCCTAAGGTGGCATTAGGTCTGTCTTGTCTGGCTACATTATAGTTTTTAAATGAGATTTTGTGGTTCTGATTAAGTTTAGTTTCTGATAAAAAGATAAGATCGAGCTTGGGCTTGTTTATACATTTGAGCAGTTCATATCTACGGTAATTAGTTACTATGGAATTAACATTAATAGCTACTAGTCTGATCTTGTTTAAAAATAGGGCCGTGCTATTCATAAGTGTCAGGATAAAGCGCATTTAAGATAAATTCTATTTTTTCGGAGTTAGCAGCAACTTGTGCAGCTAAGGTTTGGAACTGCGATATAATAATTGATGAAAGTTCCTTTTTTACATCTTTTACCCAACTCGGGAGAAGGGTGGTGTGTTCACTGTCAACGTTTGGTGCGGTACTGTTGGGGTTGCTCATTGAGGTATTGGTTCTCCATGGTGGGTGAGGGGGTGGTTGCCTTCTCTGTGTGTTGGTGACCTGTGCGTAGGATCTGCCATCGGTGATGCTATTGCTGATGGTTTTGATTTTTTGCCAGGCGGACCTGGTTTCCTGTTTCTTCACCTCTCGCTTTTTCGCCACTGCGAATTTTATGTAAGGGCGCCCCTTATATGAAGCGGGGTGGCCTAATTGGTTGCAATTGGCACATTTCAGTGCCAATTTATCTTCATTCGTTGCGTTTGTTACTTTTATAGGTGAAAGAGCTGGCAGAATCTGTTTCCGACGTAGCCGTTTCTTCATGTTTCCGTTTTCTACTACGTACCACAACTAACGTAAATTCAGTCGGATGCGTTGAAGACAAATGCGACAGGAGATTAGTACCATGATTTCCCTAAAAGTACACATAAAGTGTAATGTGTTGTGACGTTGCTTCTTTTCCGGCGCGTTTTCCGCGGACGAAAGGAGATGCAACTCCGGGATTTTGCAGGCGCTGAGACCGGGCCTCGGCCGTCCGTACGGACGAGCTCCTCCCGGCACAAAACGCGATTCGAAAACTCGATAGCGATACGAATGACCGATGTTCGGGCGTCAGGTATCGGAAGGATACCACGCGAAGCGAGACGGTTTTCTTCACTTACAGAAACGAATCGAGAATTTCCGTACCGAGTTTCGAGCTACGTTACGCGATTCACGAAGGGTCAGAGGTTCGGACGCAGGAAGGACGAGGACGGCCCTTACGGCAGAGCGGATTGTGATTAATTTAATCGGTGTCAGTGATATTACAATTTTGGCGGCCACGTGGCCGCGACCCGAGAGCCCGCGCTCTTCATACAAGTTTAGCGAAATGGTGGACGTTCGCAGCGCGTGTTTGTCAATTCTTTAAATATTGCGAGGATACGGTAGGTCGGTATTGCGATCGATGAAATCGATATTATTGCTCGCGAACGCAGATGAACGGCGCAATTACAGTTGACTGTCGTGTCGATTCCCGGAACGGAACAGAAAGAGCGTGCGACTACACGCGATCTTTGTTCTCGCTCGCTCGCGCGAGCACGCTATACCAGTCGTCGCGATTTTTCGCGACCGAGATCGATAGACGGTTTATTCTAACGCCCCGAAAATTACACTCCCTTTTCCGACGCGACTCCTCCGAGGAAAACTTCCGTTACGTGACGAAATACAATTCAGGCTCAAAACGGCGGCAAATGGCGTGAGCAGCGAACACGGGGCGAGATGCGCGTCGGCCCGCACGAAATCGAGGACGATACGAGAAGCGGATCGTCCTTACGCGAAATTATCAAAAAAAAAACATATTCACGAAATTAAAAGGGAAGGATCACTGGTCGACTTACCGTTTTCGGAAGCTGGTATATCCTGCCTCGGTAGGATGGTGGTACGAGATGGTATGCACTTTATTTACGAATTACTCGCTACGATAGGCGACACGTCAGTGATCCTTCGCGATTTCGGCAACGACGATCTACGAATGCGGCGCGCTCTGCGCTGGACCGGTCTATTTTACATGGTGGTCGCGCGAGACGCTGGCGACGGGGCCGCGTCGCTATTGGCCCGCTGACCGGCCGCTCGAAGGTGGAGGGGAGCGCGCTCGTATTGGCTCGTAGGCCCATCAGGCAGGAGCGTTGAATAGAGTTGAGGCGGATGGTTTTTCAGGTGAATGGCTGTGGTTATGGTAAGTATAGAGTGTAGGTACTGCAGGATAGCGGAAGGTAAGTAGGTAATGTAGGGCGTGATGCGGTGTAGCGGCTAACTAAATATCGACTTAAGGGCCAGAGCACAGACTTAAGATACCTACAGACATTGCATCTTATGGGCTTTTCTGTCTAGGCCTCGGGGGGCCACAGTGGCCCCCGTACCATTTCGGTGTCGCGCTCAATGTTACCGATAGTTAACGAATTTAAGCGTATTAGCAAGAACTGTATATTCTATATACTTGATTTTTACTACAGGTTCTTAATATTATTTGGAGGTTACAAATATATATGGCGCGTATATTTGAATAGTGGAGATGAAGTATTTAGTATGATACTTATGAAATATAGTACTACAGTGTATAACGCAGATTAATAAAGTGATGGTCATAAATATTTTTTGCATACTCATTTTATTTTTATGTATTTGACTATTTTTATTAATTACAAAATTACAAAAGATTTATTTGAAAAAATTTCATTTGTATAGTTTTTCATTTTGATGTAAATAATATTATGATGTTATTTCTATGCAGTTATTCGACGTGTACGTAATTTATTACTTACATTTTTATTTTTTTTAGCAAACCCCCTACAGCTTTATGGTGTTTACTTTGATTGTTTCTGCACACGTTCATACAAATTTTATTTGAATCGTAATACTTTTATAAATGTTGGTAAATAATTGAGATCTTTTACTTACATAGACTACATTTTTAAGCACTACATTAAATTACGATGTACGGTTTTCAATTGCAAGTAAAAATATCAGTTACTAAATTGATATTTTTTGTAATTAAAACTTATGAAGCTACTGAAACTGTATTTAAGATATGATGATTATAGCAAGTACGTTATAAAATGATACATATAGGTATAGTGTTCTTTTATTTTACCATAATAAAGCTCTTTTATCGTTTTTGGTTTTGCTTTTATTGCAAACTACATTTTATGAAACTGTTTCAGTATTTCTTTACTGATAATGATGAAAAAGCTAAAACTATACTTAAAGATGTATAATTGTATTACGAATTCCAAAATTATTTTGAAATCTATACAGAATTGGTGTAAGAACCAATTTAGAAATCATAACAGCAATTACAATACTTAAAAATGTTAGTTTCACGTAATAGCTATTTGGAATAAAAGTATTTCGCATCTGTTTGAAATGTCGAAATTGATGTCATAACTGTTTAAATTTTTTTCTTTAATCGTATATTTGTCTTTCCCGC
This sequence comes from Sphecodes monilicornis, assembly GCA_913789915.3. Classification (NCBI taxonomy): domain Eukaryota; kingdom Metazoa; phylum Arthropoda; class Insecta; order Hymenoptera; family Halictidae; genus Sphecodes; species Sphecodes monilicornis. The sequence continues at coordinate 1,507,245 of OU565289.1, forward strand.
AATGATTATACATCCTCTTCTCAATAATTCTGTCTTTCTCGCAACTCCCTTACGTTTCTCGCGACAGTGCAACGGTCTCGCGAATTTAAAGGTATCCTGAACGGCGCGAAGTGTATAGCAGTGCAGTATATTTTAAATAGTGACAGTGCTAGTGTGGCAGTATCTTGGACAATGGACCGACAGGTAAGTAAAACACATCTTAGAAAATGTTATTATAGAAACTGTGGCGTTACAAATAGAAATACCATAGATGGTACATCGTTCTATGGATTTCCTGTAAAGGACCACGAACGATGTATCTAATATTAGATGACTGGGTAGAGGAAAATGATTCATTTTTTAAAAACAAGTATATATGCAGTAAGCATTTTGATAAAAATTATATCTATGCTTCCCATCGGCTTATGATGACCGCTGTTCCGAATTTATACGATATTTGTCACGATGCTTCGGAAAGCATCGTTTCGCGTAATAATACAATTGACAATGAAACGTTGTTGAAAGAACATAATTGTTTGAAAGAACGGTTGTTGGAAGCCGAGAAGACGATAGAGCAAGAGAAAATTCGTTATAAGAATCTTCTCTTGCGATATCGAGCGAAGTGTAAGGCATTCATGCGAGTAGAGGAAAAGCTATCTTCAGGGAATCTCAATGATTTAAGCTTGAAGAAAGCTATCGCGAAACGCGTTCCAAAGAAGGTTTTGTCTTTTATTTTAATGCAAATTTTTCGAACGAAGCGTAGTTATACACATAAGGAGAAGGAGCTTGTTCTATCAATGCATTACACTTCGCCAGCATTGTACAGAAAAATGAGATTGAATCTTGGCTTTCACCTTCCTAATCCGAGCACCACTTTTAGGTGGTTTTCTCATATAGACAATTTGGCCTGGTATAAGCCAGGATTTATGTAATAACTCAGCTTTTAAAATCAATAATATGGAACTTAGAGATAGAAATTGTGTTCTTTCAGTTGACGAAATGTCAATAAAAAAATGTTTCAATTTCCACGCTACAAAACAACTTATTGAAGGTTTCGAAGATTTAGGTAGTTGCGGTAGGTCGCCAACCGTGGGTACGCATGTACTGGTATTCATGGTTAGGGGATTGTCCGTAATTGGAAACAACCGTTCGCGTATTTCATTTCGGGGGGTGTAACGAAAAAGGCGCAACTGTCGCCAATATTAGATAATGTTTCAGATGTTTTATTTTTAATCGGACTAAGAGTTCGAGCGATTGTTTCTGGTCAAGGAACAAATTTCCAAAGCATATCTGAGGAAAGAGTATCAGCGCGAGTACCCTATTTTCTTAGACATGGCCACAAAATTTTTTACCTCTTTGATTATTTACATTTATTTAAAAGCATCAGGAATAATCTATTAAAACATGATTTTTTAATTAATGGCTCTCGCGTTTCCTGGTGCGATGTTGTTTCGTTATGGAACCTTGAAAATTCTAAATTAACCAGAACTGCTTACTGTTTATCAGAAAAACATGTAAGGCCAAGTATTTTCGACCGAATGTAATGTAAGCTAGCTCTCCAAGTTTTTAGTAAACGCGTTTCTTCAGCTATGCTCACAGCATGTACAATTGGAGCCGTTAATTCGAGTACCATGCAAGACACGGCAATCTATTTCGAAATCTTAAATTATTTGTTTGACAATTTAAATAGTAAAGTTGTACGTGACCTTAATCCAAACAAGCGTGCTTTATCTGCTTCTACAGATTATATTGCAAATAATCTGGAGAAGCAGTTATATGATATAGAAAATTGGAAAGTAATTACTCCAAATGGACACAAAGTGCCACCTTGTTTTGTGGGGTTACGTCAATCTGTAGGTGCTACCGTGCAATTGTGGCGCGATTTACAAAACGAGGGCGTCCCGTTTTTGTTAACGTCCCGTTTAAATTCTGACGTAATAGAGACATTTTTTTCTATTTTGAGAATGCATGATGGCACCTACAATCGAAACCCTTCTGCAAAAGCAGTACGTCAAGCTTTTCGAAAAAGTGCATTCATGAATTTAAATCACAGTTCACCGTATGCAAATAATGAATGCGACGATGGCGTAATGCTTTTGCAGGAGGCAGTTATCTTAGCCGAACATGAGCAAGCCTCTGTAGATTTGGATGCCGCAGAAGTAGAGTATTTCGCCGGATACGTTGCGAAGAAATTTACAGAGAAATGTAAATGTCCCGCGTGTTTAGTTTTCTTTGTAGATTTTAGTAATCATTTAACTCGCGATGAACGATTATTTATCTCCTTTCGTTCATATTTGTTGGACGAAAATATTCACTTTGGGAACTTAGTAGCTCTTACAAGTGAAATTTCGAAATTATTTTCGTTAATTAATACAACATTTGATAAATTCTCCCCTTGCATGCGATGCGAAACACAGATTCTAGACAAATTTTTCAGGATCATTGTTAAAACAGTCGAGCCCAATTATCCCAATTGGTTTGTCGATAATGATTGTGCCGAGCATCGCAAGGCGATAGTGTATTTCTTTATGCAAGTAAAAATTCATAAAGATTCGCTGTGTGTGGGACAAAATTTACGTTTTCAGTCCAATCAAAGCTCTGTGGCTCGACTGCAGATTTTGAAAAGATTATAATTTTTAGCTTTTTCTTCTTCGTATGGTATATCGGCTATTTACTCGTGTAAATATTTTATAATTTATTATATTAAATTATATTAAAAATATTTTATCTATATTCTAGTAATATATTCTATTTATATTTTTATTTAGGTTTAGTTATATATTTTATTTATGTTTTTTATTTATATATTTTATTTATGTTTTTTATTTATATTTTTTATTTATATATTTTATTTATGTTTTTTATTTATATTTTTTATTTACATATTTTATGTATATATAATAGTTTTATGCATTGCTTCCGCTTTACTCACAATATACAATAATTACATTTCTACCAACGCTTTATCATTTTTCTTTGCTGCGTTTCCTGCTTACTCTAGTCTACATGCTGCTTTACAGCTCTGCGTCACGCTTGCTTGAGTTTATTCAATATTTATTTCTAGGGTACGGGTTTATATTGAATAAACTCCGGGGTGGACAAGTCCTTTTTCATGCCTTCACGTGGCCCACCCTGTTAGCACTGCTGATTCGAAAATTCATTATCAAGTTCAATATAGTCACTAACAATGTGAAATATCGAATTGTATTTTGATAAAAGTAGCAAAGCAATTGAAATAAACAGAAAAAGCAGTGTAACCAAATGAAATGAGGCAAATTTTTTAATATTGCGTATATATGATTTAGATGTTTTTTCATTTGAAAACTTATAACAATATTATTTAATTTATTTACAGGTAACGAGGCAAATGCAACAACGAACTATTCATATCCGAGCAGAGTAAGGGGCGTTGACCATTTTTTAAGCTCAGTCCATGGTGTTACAGAAATGTATTTACCAATTTAAAAAGTTGTTATTTAGTCATTATTTCGCTTTAAAAAGGTGTTCGTTATTATATTCCCCGTTTCTCTTAATTTTATAATTTTTAGATATTAAATATAAAACTTAGGATAAGAACGGTTCACCGTTTTCATTAATGATTGATTCATTTCTATTAAAATTTTGTTGTCGTCTGCTTGTAATTTACTATTTTGTTTATACCTCCCAGTTCCGACCAACGAACGGTTTTCGACGCGACAAGAGCCACGCTCTCGGCAATTCGCGACACACCAACATACTCACAAACACCGACACAACCACACTATCGCGCCTTGGTGTCGTGCTCGGGATCGAAAACACAAGACCGCGCTCACCGGCGACACACACAGGCACCTACTCCCATACACACAATCAACGCGTTTCGAACGCCTTGTAATCGGGCTCAAACCATATATGTAAAATCAGTTGGCATCAGCTGATTGACGAACGACACGAACAAATCAAATAAAGAAAGTGAAAAGTTATCAATTTTGGAAGGCTATATATTCTTCATTCGCCTTTTCTCAATCCCATTTTCTGATCACTTCATCGATTCCTATCTTCCTCTGTCGCTTTCCATCATTTCACTATCATTATCTCCGTTAATTCCTGATTCCACATCTCACCAGCATTTGTCCTAACACACCCCTCAATTTAGTTTTTAGCGTTCTTAAATATCATACATTTAGCTGCGTTGATTCTTGTGTTCGAAAACAATTTTCATAAACAACAGTTAACACGTACGAACTACTACGTACATTCCTCGAGCTTGAGACATTTCAGTACAACGTATGCTATATTATTATTCGATTTATATTGTATTTGGGCTTATTTTGATCAGGAAAACATTATCAATCGACAGGTGATGATAGCATTATGATAAAGCCAATAATAAATATAATCGGATTTAGTTAGTAAATGCATCGAATGTCGTGTGCCGTGTACCTCCGGAAGACAACAATGTAAGTAAGCGTTTCACTAACGCGTATTAATAATACTAAAATGTTTGTTATAATTCATAATTCTGCCATGAAAACATTATCAATCGATTGTAAATCGTTTTCTGATGAAAACAAGTCTAAACATACCACTAATCGGATAAGTTAAACTGTATTAGTACGGAAACGTTTCCTTCGAAGTTGGCAAATGAATTTTATTTGAGGCTTTCACTTTCGACGACATATTCTAATCTGCATAATTTTTAATATATGAATATTAGTTTACACACACACGTGTACCCTGCAATAATTATCATGCCGCGGTCTTTTATACCTTTCTTAATATTTTCGTATCGGAAAATAATACTTTTCGTATTAAAATTCAAATTAATTATGTTGATAAGTTAACATTTGTTAATAATATACAAGTGACGAAAATAATATGAAAACTATTGCTTGGGTGAACGTGTATTTTATTTATATAATCAGGTATACATACATGTATTAAAAACCCAAGAATTAAAAACTGCAAAATTTTTAACAATTTTATATTCGCGCAAAAAATTTTAAAAAATGATAAAAATTTTTGAGGAAATCATCGGATATTCAAATGATCATTTAATAAAATTTTCAAAGATTGAAATTTTTGTGCTTTAGATTAAAAAGAAACGTGTCTCTGAATTTCGACAGCTCCGAAAAGCAGAACAAAACATATACCTCATCGCCTGTGATAGAAACCGTTCAAACGCTTTCGATGCTCGCATCGATAGCTTCTTGGACGATCGTAATATGGCAACATTGCACTTTTGAAGCTGACAACGCTGTAAAATCGAGCCTCCGCAGCCATACAATTTATGTGTTGCAGCGTCATGTAGTTCACCAGCTGACCGTTCCATTTCGATAGAGTCCGCTATCGTACCAGGGCATTTTCTACAGAGTCGGTAATTCAGAACCGTAGACAGAAAAAAGCATTGCATGCAATGTCTGTAGAAGGGCCAGACATCCGAAAGGTAGAACGACTACATTACCGACAAAACTATGGTTTTACGTGGTCTTACGAGTCACAAGTTTTCGTCCTCTTAAAAGGATATTTTGTCGCTGGTAAGGGGCTTATTCGAAAGAGGAAGGTTCAATCTAGTGCGCTCTGGTCAGGAGGTGCCGAGATTATGCAGATATTTGGTAATATAAGCGTTAGAAGTAGGCTAACAAATTTACGATGCGCACGCCGTGGAATGTAAGCATTTTTATGCCATTAGATGAGTTTTCTGGATGTTCTAGTGACCAGAGCGCACTAGCCGAGATCTCCAGCTACAAATTGAGCTATATTTTGTCTTGATTCTCTTGCGAAATAAAGGCGAAAACTTGAAGCGCGCAATAGGCGTGTCAGAAATGCATGATATCTGAGGATATCGGTAATATAGAGCAAAAAATGTGACAAGTTTAGTTGAGCTGAAGTTCTTCAGGTGGCGTCTAAGTAGAAAGACTGTAGACGTGGAATTGAAGCAAACTGCAAGATTAGATTGTGGTTATGTTTGACGCCTATCGCTCATCAGCAACATGTTTCTGTGTATGTCTGTATATGTATATAACTTTCCTATACACGCAAATACTCCGCCAGTTTGATGTTTCGGACTCATGCAAGCAATGTGTATCATATGAAATTGCGTTCAAATTTTTATACCGATGAAATTTCATACAGTACCATATTATACAAAAAAGAAAGAGGAATTGGCTTATAAATATGATAAATATAACTCATTATATTTGGATAATTTACTATGTACTATATATTATTTTCATACTAAATTTTCAAACTAAATTTTCCCACTAAATTTTTATTATAGTTTATGTAAAATTTTCCAGACGAAGTCGAACACTTTTTGTATTACATATTGTTTCAGATTTTGATGAAATTTGAATAAATTGATATGAACATATTGCAAAGGATTTTTCAAAATTTTCAAAATTGTTAATTTTACAGGTCTAGAAAATAAAGTGTTAACCATTTTCACTAAATTATAACAATTGAATTACCAAGTCTATGAAAATAATCGTTTAAATAATACAGTAGATACATGAAAGTATATGATAAAAATAATTTTAGTTGAAAAACAAATATTTTGTCACCATCTATTTTTATCAGAGTTTAGTAGTTCAACAGTTATAATTTAATAAATAACTGGTTGACACTTTATTTAGCAGACCTGTGTAATTCACCTTGAAAAATCCTTAAAGATATGTTCATATATCGCTAAAGACCAACATATTCTATCAAAATCTGACAAAATTATGGAAATTGATATTTTCGTTATTGCACGTGTGCAATGTAATAATTAGTAACTTTTTTCAAGTGCTGGAGCTCGATCGCGTTTTCTGGTCATTGTATGTCTATCTTGTTCACTCTCGTTATACCTTATCGCTTTCCTTGTCGAACCTTTAGAGCTTGTTCAGACAGAGTTGGGCAAAATATTTACCTAAATAAAAATTTAAAATAACGAATAAAAGATACAAAATTTTTCATTCGTTGTTCTTACGAATTTTATTCATCGAGAATTTATCCAATAAATAAAGATAAATTTTTTTATTCGAAGCGAATAATTTTTTCATCTTTTATCCGTATCTTTTATTCAAAGGCATAACATGGAGAATATAGTAACGATATAGGACGTATTTCCATGTTTGTTTATTTTAAAAAACTACTCATTATTTAAAAATAACAACATGTTTCGCCGACGTTCTTCCTCCTCTTCCTCCACCTCGAGGAGACGAGCGTCGAACTTCAAAGACCCAGCGACTGACAAACGACATACAATGTATGCAGATGGAGAATCCCGCACGGATGAAAGTTTAAATTTTTAGATTTTTCAATATATCATCATAAAATTGCGACGAGCGAATGGAGCGGATTTTCCTGATCAAAATGAGTTCAAATTCGAGTGTAATCGAACAAGTTTCATTGTTACGTAATATTACGATAAAAATTAAAATCTTATTGAAGATAGTCCAAATGATGTCGTGTTTGGATTCATTTTCATCGGGATAAGCACAAAAACTTGTTCGTATTAATAATATTTTTTTTATTAATTAATATAAAAGCATAAATTAACAATAATGCTCGACACTTCTTCATATATTGTAGGCCGTTTGTCAGTCGCTGGGGCTTTGAAGTTCTGCGCTCGTAAAACAAAAGTTATTCGAAAATTTATTCGATCTTCAAATAAAAGATACAGTTAATGGACGAAAAAATTATTCGAATATCGAATAAAACGGCTTTGAATAAAAAATTATCTTTATTCGTCGGATAAATTCTCGTCGAATAAAGTTATTTATTCGATACTTGTCGAATAATGATATTTTTTTATTCGAACTTTCGAATAACGAATAAAGATAAAGTATATTTTATTCGAATCGTTATTTAAATAATTTTTTATGTGAATAATGTCCAACTCTGTGTCCAGATAAGGCAATTTACGCTCGTTGCAAACGAAACAAATAAAAAAGTCTGACCACGACATATGCTAAAGAAATAGAAATAAAAAATATTATTAATAAAACAAAAAATCTGACTGCGAAAAGAATTATTAATAATTTATACTCTCTATTTATATTTTACTTTTTATTTTATTTATTATCAATATTTTATTCAATAAATTAGTTTTTTGTTTCTTATCTTTTTAGTTCTTTTCGCAGTCGGGCTTTTGTTTTTTTATAATAATGATTATTTTTTAAATCTTTGCAGTCAGGTTTTTTTTTATGTTTGTTGTCTACAATGAAACAATTGTCATGCCGTGATTGTTTATACCTTTCATTTCCACGTCGGAAAATAATACTCTTCGTATTAAAATTCAAATCAATTATACTGATATGTTAACATATGTTAACAATATATGTATACAAAACATAATTTGTAAATCTATACTTTTTTAAAAAAGTTTAAAAAATTCAGAAGATTTTTAAACAAGTCAACGAATATTCAAATGATCGTTTAATACACTTATTTACAATTGAAAATTCCATATTTTAAATTACGAAGTAGTAAGTCTCCGAATTTCGACAGATCCGAAAGGAAGAGAAGAAACCGCTCGAACCAGTTCGAACGCTTTCGATGCAAGTGTCAACGGTGTTTATACGAATGCGATGCGGCAACATTGCTCTTTTAAACGCTGACAACGCAGTAAAATCTAGCTTCCTCGTCACATACTTCTTGTGTTGCAACGACAATCGAGTTCTCTTTCTGATTCTAAATAGAATGCGACGGTAGCTCCATCTCGTATTCATCAATCAGCTACACGTTTGTAGATAATACCATTTCTGTAAAGGAAACTGTACGGCAGATACCGACCTCCACGACTTGTAAAGTCACGTGACTACCTCTGGCCCTTAAGCCTTAAAAACCAACACCAAAATGTTTGTTCGAGAATGTAACATCTGATCTCACTGCTGTCTGCCGTCTCACCGTCTCAAGAATCTCCTCAGAGGCCTTCTGTACCGACGAAATATCGTCGATGGCCTTCTGTTTCTTACTCCAGCCAAAATATATCCTAGAGGGCGTAAGAGAACGCTTGAATTATTCGGGCGACACGAACTCCCGTAAGGCTGGCTGTCTTTAACAGTATCTCGTCGGTGCTCGCACCGATGCGAGCAGCTCGCAGTCGATGCGAACTGTTCGCATCGATGCGAGCCGCTCGCTTCGTGCGCGTACTCGGCTCGGCTCGCTCGGTCAAGTCGAGCTGAGCTCGGCTCGCATTTTGCGGGTGCTCGCACAACCCTAGTTGACACTTTATTTAGCAGACCTGTATAATTCACCTTGAAAAATCCTTAGAGATATGTTCATATATCGCTAAATACTACAACATATTCTATCAAAATCTGACAAAATTATGGAAATTGATATTTTTGTTATTGCACGTGTGCAATGTAATAATTAGTAACTTTTTTCAAGCGCTGGAGCTCGATCGCGATCTCTGGTCATTGTATGTCTATCTTGTTCACTCTCGTTATACCTTATCGCTATCCTTGTCGAACCTTTAGAGCTTGTTCAGACAGAGTTGGGCAAAATATATACCTAAATAAAAATTTAAAATAACGAATAAAAGATACAAAATTTTTCATTCGTTGTTCTTACGAATTTTATTCATCGAGAATTTATCCAATAAATAAAGATAATTTTTTTTATTCGAAGCGAATAATTTTTTCATCTTTTATCCGTATCTTTTATTCGAACATGGAGGATATAGTAACGATATGGGACGTATTTTCATGTTTGTTTATTTTAAAAAACTACTCATTATTTAAAAATAACAACATGTTTTGCCGACGTTCTTCCTCCTCTTCCTCCACCTCGAGGAGACGAGCGTTTTTGTTTCTTATCTTTTTAGTTCTTTTCGCAGTCGGGCTTTTGTTTTTTTATAATAATGATTATTTTTTAAATCTCTGTGGTCAGGTTTTTTTTTATGTTTGTTGTCTACAATGAAACAATTGTCATGCCGTGATTGTTTATACCTTTCATTTCCACGTCGGAAAATAATACTCTTCGCATTAAAATTCAAATCAATTATACAAAACATAATTTGTAAATCTATACTTTTTTAAAAAAGTTTAAAAAATTCAGAAGATTTTTAAACTAGTCAACGAATATTCAAATGATCGTTTAATACACTTATTTACAATTGAAAATTCCATATTTTAAATTACGAAGTAGTAAGTCTCCGAATTTCGACAGATCCGAAAGGAAGAGAAGAAACCGCTCGAACCAGTTCGAACGCTTTCGATGCAAGTGTCAACGGTGTTTATACGAATGCGATGCGGCAACATTGCTCTTTTAAACGCTGACAACGCAGTAAAATCTAGCTTCCTCGTCACATACTTCTTGTGTTGCAACGACAATCGAGTTCTCTTTCTGATTCTAAATAGAATGCGACGGTAGCTCCATCTCGTATTCATCAATCAGCTACACGTTTGTAGATAATACCATTTCTGTAAAGGAAACTGTACGGCAGATACCGACCTCCACGACTTGTAAAGTCACGTGACTACCTCTGGCCCTTAAGCCTTAAAAACCAACACCAAAATGTTTGTTCGAGAATGTAACATCTGATCTCACTGCTGTCTGCCGTCTCACCGTCTCAAGAATCTCCTCAGAGGCCTTCTGTACCGACGAAATATCGTCGATGGCCTTCTGTTTCTTACTCCAGCCAAAATATATCCTAGAGGGCGTAAGAGAACGCTTGAATTATTCGGGCGACACGAACTCCCGTAAGGCTGGCTGTCTTTAACAGTATCTCGTCGGTGCTCGCACCGATGCGAGCAGCTCGCAGTCGATGCGAACTGTTCGCATCGATGCGAGCCGCTCGCTTCGTGCGCGTACTCGGCTCGGCTCGCTCGGTCAAGTCGAGCTGAGCTCGGCTCGCATTTTGCGGGTGCTCGCACAACCCTAGTTGACACTTTATTTAGCAGACCTGTATAATTCACCTTGAAAAATCCTTAGAGATATGTTCATATATCGCTAAATACTACAACATATTCTATCAAAATCTGACAAAATTATGGAAATTGATATTTTTGTTATTGCACGTGTGCAATGTAATAATTAGTAACTTTTTTCAAGCGCTGGAGCTCGATCGCGATCTCTGGTCATTGTATGTCTATCTTGTTCACTCTCGTTATACCTTATCGCTATCCTTGTCGAACCTTTAGAGCTTGTTCAGACAGAGTTGGGCAAAATATATACCTAAATAAAAATTTAAAATAACGAATAAAAGATACAAAATTTTTCATTCGTTGTTCTTACGAATTTTATTCATCGAGAATTTATCCAATAAATAAAGATAATTTTTTTTATTCGAAGCGAATAATTTTTTCATCTTTTATCCGTATCTTTTATTCGAACATGGAGGATATAGTAACGATATGGGACGTATTTTCATGTTTGTTTATTTTAAAAAACTACTCATTATTTAAAAATAACAACATGTTTTGCCGACGTTCTTCCTCCTCTTCCTCCACCTCGAGGAGACGAGCGTTTTTGTTTCTTATCTTTTTAGTTCTTTTCGCAGTCGGGCTTTTGTTTTTTTATAATAATGATTATTTTTTAAATCTCTGTGGTCAGGTTTTTTTTTATGTTTGTTGTCTACAATGAAACAATTGTCATGCCGTGATTGTTTATACCTTTCATTTCCACGTCGGAAAATAATACTCTTCGCATTAAAATTCAAATCAATTATACAAAACATAATTTGTAAATCTATACTTTTTTAAAAAAGTTTAAAAAATTCAGAAGATTTTTAAACTAGTCAACGAATATTCAAATGATCGTTTAATACACTTATTTACAATTGAAAATTCCATATTTTAAATTACGAAGTAGTAAGTCTCCCAATTTCGACAGATCCGAAAGGAGCTCGAACCAGTTCGAACGCTTTCGATGCAAGTGTCAACGGTGTTTATACGAATGCGATGCGGCAACATTGCTCTTTTAAACGCTGACAACGCAGTAAAATCTAGCGTCCTCGTCACATACTTCTTGTGTTGCAACGACAATCGAGTTCTCTTTCTGATTCTAAATAGAATGCGACGGTAGCTCCATCTCGTATTCATCAATCAGCTACACGTTTGTAGATAATACCATTTCTGTAAATGAAACTGTACGGCAGATACCGACCTCCGCGACGTGTAAAGTCACGTGACTACCTCTGGCCGTTAATATGATTCGGCGGGAGCAAACATACGTGATGCTTCGGTTTAAATGTTGAATATGACATTTATAAAGCCTTCTTTTAATTATCGAAAAATTGCTTATTCTATATGCATCGTTAACGAAAGTTTAGTAATGTTACTTTTTACGCCTTCCTAATGTTTTCGTTTTTATAGTTTGTTATTACATTTCGTCACAATATGCATATTTTATAGCTTTTTTATTACATTTTGATTTAGTAATGCATACATAGCTACATAATTACATCAAAATTTAATAAAAAAAATATAAATAATACGCATTTAATAAATTTTTACCCACTGGTTATATACAATAACTTTATTTATTTTGAGAAATTAATAAACTTGTAATAAACTAAATGATAAGCAAGTATACTAATACTTAGCTTTCAAAATGAATAATCAACTTTGATATCATGTAACCGATTCTATTGTTTCTACGAGACAGTTTTAGTTACAGTTTTAGTATAAAAGTTATACCTAAAGACCACCACAGTGGGATTCTACAACTTTGGGCCCTTGGATATTTGTAAAAACGTATATGCACAATTGTCTATAACATTGATAATTAATGCTAATATTCTTTACATTAACGTATTCTACGCATTGAGAACAGAAAAAGTTTGAGAAAAATTACATTCTGCCAACGAACCGTTTAGTCAGAAAAAATTGTTAAGAATTTCATAACGGAGAGGCATGGGCCTACCACTACTCTGTCGCTTGGGTAGGACCTACCTGAACGGTGAAGCGTGGCTCAATGGTGTGCGTGCGTATCCTTACATGAACACAATACGACGTTTAAAGAGACAGAAAATCTAACAATGTGCATTTTGACCTGAAAACTGTATGGAATCTTTTATAATTTTTCCTAACCAAATGGTTCATTTGCGGCGTATGGTTCCTCTCAAACATTTTCTGTTTTTAAAGCGTAGAATACATTCATGTGTAACGTATAAGAATATGAACAATAATTTACAATGCTACAAACAATTTTTCCGAACGGATTTTTAATTTTAATTTGTTGCGAACGCAAAGTTGTGTTCTTGTGTATTTTGATACACAGGTTCTTGGCATAAATGTTTTCCGTCGTCGCGAAATCGAAATGGTACGCTCGAGGGGTACCTGCTTGTGGTTGCGCGAGGCTACCTTAGCATGGTGGCGCATAGGGATTTCCAAATTACAGGTAAGTCCGCTATTATTCTATTGAAATTGTATTTTCTAAAGATAATGGTGCCATTGAACTAAATCTGGCGGCGATCGGTTCAAAAATTTTACCTTTTTATAATTTTTTTCTGTCGTGCCGATTGTAGCGTTGGATTTATTTATTGTTAGAAGTGCGAGGCTTTTAATTTTTCATAAGCGTCTTTTTGTTTTTAATATAAAGTGTGACTGTCGTGTGCTGAACGGTGAACACAGGTAACCAAAGTAATACATTCTTTGTGTAAATAATAGTAGTTAGAATAGCGCTTTGAATACAATGGAGCATCATAAAGATAAAAGAGTTCGCTATAAAAAGTGTTCCCACAGTAAAGGTTGTATTAACAGCAGACAACATCCCGATGGTAGCACTTTTCATTCTTTTCCAGTTGATAATACCGAGCAATGTTTTATGTGGTTAATGAATTGTGGATTAGATCATTGGATGGAAATGCCCAACAATGAGTTGAAGAAGAAATATATATGCAGTCAACATTTTTCAAGAAATAGCTTCTACGCGTCGGGGATGTTACGGAAAGATGCAGTACCTACTTTATATCCCGCGGGTGATGTTAATAAAAATGTAGTCGATTTATCTTCTGATGCAATTCCCATTTCGCGAATAAAAGAACAATCAGAACGGCAGAAACTTGAAGAGAAATTACAGCAAGTGAAGGATACGTCAAATATTCTTCGCGTGCAGTTAGCAGCGAAGTGTGAAGTATTAAAAAGAATAAATGAATAACTGAAGAAAGCAATTGCGCGTAGAGTCCACGGTTTTATATTAACTTTCATTTTATTGTTAATGTTTCCGCAAAATAAGCTTGCGTACAGTAAAAAACAGCGGAAGCTGTGTTTGACAATGCATTATACTTCGCCCTCCTTATATAATAAAATGCGCGACGTCTTCAAGTTTGGCCTTCCAAATCCGCGCACAATTATTCGATGGTTAGTAAACTTGATATTTGGCCAGGTATTTGTGAAAATTTGTTTAATGCTTTACGGATGAAAGCAGCGCATATGACTGATTATGAACGGAATTCTGTTCTTTCGTTCGATGAAATGGCAACTAAAAAATGTTTTAATTTGCATTCAACTAAGCAGATTATTGAAGGTTTCGAAGACCTGGGATTTTTAGGTAGACGCATGGCAGTGGATACTCAGGTACTCGTTTTTATGTTGAGAGGCTTGCTCAGTAATTGGAAACAATCTATAGCATTCTTTATTACAAGTAATGGAATTATAACTCAAGAATTGTCATTGTTATTAGATGCTGTTTTAGATAGTTTGCATCGTAAGGGTTTGAAAGTTAGAGCTGTTGTTTCCGATCAAGGAGCAAGTAATAGAAGCACAGCAGAAGGAAGAGTTACAGTAGACACCCCTTATTTTAAACGAAATGGCCATAAAATTTATTTTTTATTTGATTATTTACATTTGCTTAAGAGCATCAGAAATAGCTTATTAAAATATGATTTCCTAATTAATGATTCGCGAGTTTACTGATCTGATGTTATTGCATTGTGGAATTTAGAATGTGATAGAAGTACAAGAGCGGCTTATAAATTTGTTCACGCCTTCACGCGGCCAATCCTGTTAACGTAACTAAATATATGTTTATAAATATATATGGTAGTAATGGAACTAAGCTGAAAAAAGGCGCTTCCTCCATTTTGTTAACTCAATACGACTAATATTATGCATTTACATTGAAGTTCGATTTGTAGTGTTCGAAAATAAAATTAAGATTAAATAAAAGTTAAGCATAACATTTTGAATAATGCAATAAAAAAATGTACAATAGGTAGAAATAGAAACATTACAAATATCGTGCAATATTAAATGGAAAGAAATTATGTTCAATATAAGCTAGCGTAAGGTTGTTAACGTAAGGAGATTTCTTTACAATACGTTCCCTTTACGGCGAACGGGCAGAAGAGAGCCTCTTCGCGATCGCGCTCTCCGATGATTTTCGGATATGTCATTTCGGGAAACTTATAATCTGACAACGTTGCGTACTTTAGTACCACTTTGGTACCACTACAGACGAGATATAAGAATAGACTGGACATCTTACGGGACTTGGTGGCCATAGGAATCTGTAGTACCGTCACCTTAAAATTCCAGTGATTGTAGCGTCCTCTATGCTTTGAGAACGGTGAATTCGTGAACGAGATCCAGTGCGACTCGAGTTCGACTCGTCAAACTTCTACAGCGTTGTCAAGTCTAAAGTACGCAACGTTGTCAGATTATGAGTTTTCAACACATCCGAAAATCATCGGCGAGCGCGATCGCGAAGATGCTCTGTTCTGCTTGTTCAACGTAAAAAGAGGGAGTATTAGAAATAAATCTCCTTACGTTATCAACCTTAGGCTAGCTTATATTGAATTTAATTTCTTTCCATTTAACACTGTAAAATATTTGTAATGTTTCCATTTCTACCTATTGTAAATTCTTTTATTGCATTAATCTAAATTTTATATCTTAGTTCCATTACTACCATACACACATATATATATATATATATATATATATATATATATATATTCCCAAAAAGCCGTTACTCTTCGTTAAAACTTTTAGCATTTTATTGACCTATTATACACATTTGGTAACCAGAAGTCGAGCCATCGTCAAGGTCGAGCTTCGACACAAGGCGCTGGTTTATGGCCACGCTCGAGGGAAGAAGTGTACCTGAATGACCCCCGATTTGAAGATGGGCGGTCATTTACTCTTCCCATTCCATTTGAAAGCACGGTTCCATCGAACAGTTGCTGAAATGAAAATCGGCAGTGTGCTGTTGAAAGGCCGTTAACCTCGTCAGCTGTTCTGAACTAGTCTTTCTACGATCGCGAGCGTAGACGGACGTCCACGCTCAGTCGAAACAGTCGATTTACGTGCATGTGAACTAGTGTGGATCATTGTGTGGATTTCATTCAACGTTTGTGGACCCAATGGATATATGTGAATAGTTTTACTGTGATCGTGAATAAATTAACAATGTGGGCCGGATCGTGCAATGAAAGGACATTGACCCCTTCTGCTCGATAATTTCATAGAGCGAATAATTAAAATGCTCTTGTGAATTTAACGAGTAGGCCGGTTCAGTGTTGCACACAGATTATTTGTGAATACAGGAATCATTTTCACCTCGCTGGGGCTCTACAGGAGAACCAAGGTAAGCAAGGTTTTCTCAGTTTTTAACATTAATAACTAAAAAGTGAAGAGTCAGTTTTACCAGTATGTATTGACGGTGTTAGAGTGTGCGGTGCTGTTCGTGCCGAGAGCCTTCGGGGTCGCGCGCCTCCGTAATATCGCGGTGCAGCGTTCGCTTTAAATAATTTTAATTCCGTCAATTTTAAAGCGTCTGCCTTTTAACAAATAGGTCCGTAAAGAGGAGACTTGAAGCTGTCACCACGTTTTTTTCGAATTTTTAAAACAGTCCCGGCTATAGGAAAATTGGATTTGTTTGAAACATTTGCAAAATAAATGGTGAAAAAACCATTTTTTCCAAATCGAATATTTTCAATAGATACTCTTACGTGTTCACTACAAGCTCCTCAAAACTCATTTTCCTCGGTACGTTAGTTCTAGTGTTATAATTTAATGAAAAAAAGTTCTTTACACGTCTGTAAAACCAACATTTTCTAAGATTTCGAAAAATCCTTCGAGATTCCTTCATAGGCTACTAAAGACTACAACATATTCAAATTAGAACTATCCGACATAGGACTCGAAAAATTTTCTTCTCTTTTTGTTCCTTGCTTTGTTCCTTGTCCATCGCTCGACTTCTGTCGCGCGCGGCCGTCTCTAGGTCGTACTCTGATTGGTCCGTGTTTTTCGTTAATAACTCCTTAACAAAGCCGAAACGGCCATTTTTGCAGAGGAAAATGTCGCTTCAAATGGCCTCAGGAACCTCCCCTTTAAAGGAACTCAGACATTTTTGGGACACCCTGTATAATAGAAAAACATATATTGCATCCTAGAACGTACGAAATTTAAAACGGTGTGGACGTAAAACGGACGTCCTTTGGACGTACGGTGCTGTCTGGGCAACTCCTTTGTAATTGGAGGAACAAGGTCATTTAAAAAATCGGCAAGTCCCAAACTATAGGTCAGGAAAATTTTATAACTTTTTAGGATAATTGAAAACTCGATTAACCGTCTTTGTTAAAAAGTTAGAAGGTAATAAGATAGCCAAGGGAGTGCACGACAACATCGTTCGCAAAAGAAATTGTAATAATTTGCACGATTAATCGTACAGAGATACTTGTAGTTGACCAGGACTCAGCCACCTTAGGGGTTACTAGAAGTTTACCAAGGGCCCTCCACCACTGGCCAACCGTGGTCTACCATTGCCTACCTTGATCTACCTCACGGTATAAGAAAAATTATACGAATGCCACAATTTTTAATTTTGGATGTCTACTTGGACTTTTGCTTCTGAGCGGTTAAAAGATCTTCTCAAAATTGATATTTTCGGCTTAAAATAGATATTTCTCCAATCGACGGTCCCTCCGGAACTTACTCACGGATAACCGGAGGCAGAGAGGAAGTCTCCTATAAGCCGTTACGTCCGTTTCACTAGTTTTAAGTCAGATATAAGCTGGATTTGGAATTCTTCAATTTTCACTGGATTGTTAGGCCACATTTGTGTGCGGGGATGAGCTTCGCTCTCGTGAGCGGATGTTGGGTTTCCATTCGTGTGCGGGATTTAGAATCGCATCTCCATATCTTTCCATGTTGGTTCCCCACGAACGTGTGACAGGAAATTAAATTAGGTGATTCGTCTATTAACATAACTTGTCTGTGAAACAATGCATTTTTCTGTCTACGACGGTTCTGAATTACTGACTCTCTAGAAATGGCTAAAGTCAGAATATTTAATACTATAGCGGACTCTACCGAAATAGAATGGTCAGCTAGTAGACTACATGAGACTGAAACACAGAAAGTGTGTTTCTGAGGAGGTTACATTTCACAGCATTGTCAGCTTTAAAAGTGCAATGTCGCCACATTATATATTCATACAAAAATCGTCAATGCTGGAAACGAAAAATTCAGAAACAGCTTGTTTTTTAATTTAAAACAAATTTTTCAATCGGACAAAATCCTATTAAACGTTCATATGGATATTCATTGATTTATTAAAAAATATTTTCATTTATTTATTTATTATCCGAGTATTAGATTGTAAAATATTTTGAAATTTTTAATTTATGTGTATTTTAAATTGTGTTATTGTGGCATTAATTGAATTTCATCATATAAAATTTGGTGTACAATTGTAATAAAATGAGTAAAATAAATTTTGTAAGGTTTTCATAAAATTTGTTCATTAAACAGCGTATTTTAATACGCAAGATATTATTTTATGGTATGAAAATGTTATGAAAGGTATAATAAATTGCGACATAATAATTATTGTGATATATATGTGAGCGTGTGTGTCATTGGCGATTAGTTAAATACATCATTACAGCTCCAAAATCGGTTCTGCAGTTACTGTAGTACAACATACTCGTACATATCGCTTTAATATTAATAACTGAACTGCGGATATCATGCATTTATGACAAAAGTGAGTAGATTCAACGCAAAACAGTTAAATTATATAAGGAATTTAAAAGTAATGATGAACTGTTTTTAACACCATCAAATTGTTAAGAAAACTAATAAGTGTCCTGTATGTTCAGCTACAATCAGCTGACAGCTGAAATCGGGGTTGCAGCTACTAATCGATTTTTCAGGTTCCAGCTAGTTTTAGTAGTTGCCAATCGGTTTTAGCAGATTCCAACTAGTTCTAGACCAAATCGGATTTCATTTTCTCACATGAGGTTGTTTTTCCCAATTCGTTCCTGGTCATTCTTTCCGTAGAGGAGACTAGAACCGGTTGATACGTTTTTATAATGAACTATGCGTCTCTCCTTTATTATTTTTTGTGAAAAATATAAAAATGTATCAGTCATCCAATTATCATGCATTTTTCCCCTAGGGATTGTTCCTTCAGATCGGGCTGGGTTCTCCCGTTCAAGGACAGAATATACTCCGCAACGATACAATAAAATGTTATATAAAACCATACAAATCTATGTTACGAAAAGGAATTTGTCGTTCCCATATACACAGTGTGATTGTTTACTTTACGAGAAGTATTTTTTAGTAACCTATAATTTATAATTATAAAAATGATAACAATGAAACTAATAAAATTAAAAATTTCTAGTTTTAGCCGCGACAAAACTATACATATAATGTTTCTTGTAAGAACTGAATATGAATACTTTATTTGGTTACTCCAATAACCTCTTTGATATAGATTTATGCTGACTTTTAAAATTGTTTTCTGATTTAAACACACCCACTTTTCTTAGACGCACATTTGTGATTTTTCTGAATTAGAATTTTTTCTTGTAGAGCAGCGATGTCTGATTTCTTGTAAACGCCTGCTTCTCCCATCAACCTCTCTTCCACGCAGCGCGCGCCTTTGTCACGATCGCACATGCCTCGCGCCTTCGTTGCCCCTACCATACGTACCTTCGTACCTGACCGCGCGCGCGATATTCACAAGTAATGTTAGTAACGGTTGGCGAGAGAGCGAAGCGTCAAAATACAGTGTTTCGTTTTGTGTTATTTCATTTCGCGCCTTTCCGAATGAGTGAGTCGCGAGATAACAAAATAGAATCTATTTCTTTTTTGTCTTTCACGTTTCGCGGCCGCGGCGAGGTCTGCTAACGGTGGATGCAGACGGGAGACAGTGGGCGCTATGATGAGAACGGTTTTATCTCAATCGAGACAAAAATGTCCATCCCTGCTGTAGAGTATACTACGTTCACTAGCATCTTTCAATAGTTTGCTGTAACATTTAAGTCGACGGATGGTACAGGCCACGATAAAATATTTATTTTTTGCTTTCAAAAGGAGCCTTACTCTTTCTTTTACGTAAATTTGTATTATCGTATTCGAAAATAAACTTTGATTTATATGAACACCTTATTGTTCACTAATCTGTTCTGAGATCTGTTTCTTACGCTGATCTCTACTGTCATCTGCAATACTATCAGTACAGAATTCAACGCGTGCATTAAAATGACTTTCCCTAAAATTAATGTTTTCAGGCAATGACCCGCGTTTTTTAAACGAAGCGCATGCTATCTTACAAATAATTAAACATAACACAAGGATTTCGGCCTAATATCTTGACAATTTTTCTCTAAGAATTAAGTCTACTCTCTAAAATATATGAATCGCGTTTACTTCGATTTAATTTAATTTTGTTTCTTGTACAATTTTGTACAAACAAAAAATGTGACAAATTTATTATTATTGATAATATTGCAAGTTTACTATTAACTCTTTCAATCAAAATTCTCTGCTCATACCGTTGGGTTTGCTCGCCTGCTGTCTTATAGTTTTTTTTTTGGTTAAAGTGTTATCAGTAGACTACGGATCTTTATGCAAAATCAAAATTTTCTGTATTAATTGTAAGATACTGGAATGAGACAAAAATTTGTTTCCTCTTTTAAAAATTTTACTTAGTTGATGATAATATATCTACACTTTTGAATACCTTTCATCTATCCCATGTTTTATGTTCCACCTACTCATTTTTATTATGTATACATAAAATCCGCAGTCTAAATAGTTATCAGTTATTCTCATCTAGCTTCATAATTCTTAGAAATGTGAATTATAGAATTATTATAATATGGTGTTCAAGAAAAACTGTAGCACATAGTACACAAAAAAAAAGAAATTCCTCTTTGTAATATAGATTTGTATGATTTTATATACGCATATACATGTAGTGCGGTATAGTATTGACGCAGTGTGTATTCACATTCAATATCGGTTGACTCGTTTATGATTGATCCTTCTGTTCCTAGATAGAAACCTAGATGTCATGAGAATTGTGCTGACAGAGATGGTGTTAAACAACAATGGACAATATACTTGTGACTTGCGTGTGAAATAGAGGCAGTTAACATCATTACAAGTGAATTACGCTTTTTGATTTCTTTATAATAGAATTTTTCTCAGAAGCTAATTTCTCATTTTTCCGTTCTTTGTTTGTCAAGAAAAGATTTTTAAGTGCTCCATTATTTTTTATTGTTAATGATTTAGTTAAATGTCCGAGTTAAATGAATTTATAATAACAAATGAATTTTCTAAAATATGACTATTATTTATCTAAGTACTACGCGTCTCAGTAAATTTTTTCGGTAAAGATTTAACTTTTTTAATAACGCCCTGGTGTATTGACTGTGCTATGAAAGTAATATTTGGTGTAGTAATAGAAGTCCACCAACAGTTCATACATATAAACGAAATTATACTCACCAAACTATATTTGGTGTTATACTTTCAATAAAATGATTCATTACAGTAGATTCTCATTTATCCCAACATGTCAGGTACACCTCCGTTCGAATAATTGACGAATTCGGATAATAGAGATATCGCTAAATACTCCCATCTCCGGCTCTTATTATGTACTGTGTACTTTAGAATACGTGTTCATATAAATAATAGTATATTGGGCTCTTGTTCATATAACAATGGCTCGATTAAAAGTTCGTGTATATGTATGAGATTTAGTATAATTAGTACAAGATTCGGATAAACGAGGTTCTACTATACTTCAAATAACTATTTGCTATTTTATGTCACATAACACTTGTTCAACCCTGATAAGATAGTAATGGAAAGTTAATATTCGATTTGGTAAAACAACATGTTGTATGCACCGACCCAATATTTCGTTCTGTGGTATTTTGTGGTATCATTCGTCCTATCGATACGACCGGTGGAAGGGTTTCGATGCGATATAAACTCGAAAACGATATCACATGAATGGCAGATCCTTCGATCGCCATGAAACGTAAAGGTGGGAATGGAAATCTTACGAGCGAGGATCGGTTCTTGGCTCGCATTTATCGCGGCGTCTCGCCAGTTGCGCTCGAGAGAGAAATCGTTGGTTCTTGGACGAGAAAAAGGGTTAAGGGCCAGAAGAAAAAGGAAACCGTTCCCGCCGGTTGAAAATGAGCGGGGAATCGAAAGGCAGAAGGGGGTGAGACGCAGGTGTGGTGGGGATTCATGCTCGATTCGCGGCTTTCGTTGCTCCGAGCCGCGATCCATGGATCAGTCTTGGTGCAACCGTCCCCTCGAACCGGTTGCTACCGTTTGAAACGTGTATCACGGTTAATCGATTTAAATGGTTCCATTTACCTTTTCATTTTTACCGATATCAACCCAACCATTCTATTGTGACGTCTATTTTGCGTGCATTTTCATGTTTCCTGGTTGCTCGGAGTTATCAAGAATGCCGGACAAACGTGACCCGTTGTGTGATGCGTGAGTTTGTCGCTGTAAATAAAGTATCTCATGGGAATTTTGAGTGATGCAGCGATAGAATACTTGTCTAGTGAGTAGTGCGGCTTGGATTTTGTTGCTTGATTCATCGGATTGTTTATTAACTGCGTATGTGCACGGAATAGGCCTGGATACATGGTGACTTCGATGCTCGCACAAGCGGTATCCTGACTAGTCGTCTGTATTTATGATGGTGCCCGTTCGGTGTGTGTTATATTATTTTGCAGCTGCCATTGTGCGAGATAATAAGTGTTTTCATAAAATAGTTTGATTGGAGTATATGCACTGTGAGTGGTAATAGCACAGATACAAACCAACCATTCGGAGGGATTAATAAATTCGCAATATTAAAAAATGTGTTTAAAATGTCTTTCGTAATGGGTGAAATAATTGTATAACTATCCTCGTAGAACATTTATTCTATAACGATACTAATTTGGCATGGTTATGTGATTAATTTTCATGTGAAAGTTAGCTTCCGCTGCAAAATAATAAAATTGGTTGCAGACGTTTTATAAGAAATCTAGAACTTCGTGTTTTTCATATTGAGTGAATACGTATTTCCAATGCATTGACTAGAGCCTTCTGAAGTGAAGCGAGAAAATATTGCATGATCTTAACACATATCAGTGTAATTTCAGAACAGAAATAAAATGTATGCCATGAACTATTAGAATTAAATTTTATATTATATCGATTGAAGTTAATGTTTTTAGCATCTTTGAAGTGAATCGTTATATTTTGTTTGCGTTTGATAGAATATAGAGACACCCGTATGCCACAGTGGAACATGTTCTATGGTGATATCAATGTCAGCATAGGAAAGCTGATTATGATTCAAGATCGTTTGTTCAATGCACTGTTGCACCATTTGCATGAGACAAAGCAAGAAGCACGTGTATTATATTAACTTCCCGATAACTGTTGAACGAATAATGCCTATTTGTTCAACAATCCTTGTGAATATTTTATATGTGAGTTATACAATTATTGATCTTTTACTACTACAATTCATTTGAGGAACATAGATCATAAAATTTCAAGAATTTTCAGAAAATAGTGATTGAATTTATAGTGCACTATTAACTAAACTATTAAATAATTATTTTAAAATTTGTTCATTAAATGATTAATGTTTTATAAGCACTTTTTATTCATCATAAACTACAAGCGTTTAAAAATTAAAAATGTTGAAACATTTTGTTAAATAAAGTATAGTATATGTTATAATGTTTGAAAATTAAAATAATTCTACACTTCGGAACGATCAAAAGTAAAAATCAAAAGGAGTGCAATTCGCATAGTTTGACATTGATGTTGGATTCTTAGTGAGAAATAGTTATCACTCTAAATGGATTCTTCTTTTACGTGATTGAAGTGTTTTGTTTTCACGTGTTCTGTGTTTGGAAATATTATTGACATAGTGCATTTGGTGTATGGTGTGATTTACGCTTGTACGTGGATTATAAACATTGGGAATTAACTTTTGGAAGACATGTATGGCTGGTGAGTACGTTGTTACAACGATAGAAATTTATTTAAGAAAGGAGCGTATTTTGAATGGAGAGTATATCGAATAAAAGTTTAGTTTACCATTGAATAGATACAACCTAATCATAAAGGACCTGCGTAACAATAGTTACAATTTACAAAAATTGAAATGATATAATGATACGTGCAATGCATGAAATATTAAAATCAATCAATTCATCACGTGTTACAAAATTTCATTCTCAACCTATTTATAAAAAATCATTTTCTTTTTTTTATTTAAACAAACTTCCCAGCATTTAGGCGTTAATAATTCGAAGCTTTTCATTTAAATTTAAATGAAACAAATTAAAATGGTTTTCTTCTCTCCAGCTGGTTGGGCTAATATTTCTTTCCTCGAAGTAACAGCGAAACATGACACGCAGCTGTGTTCAAAAAGTGTTCTAAATTTGATTATATGGATTTGCTTCCTTAACGTGTGGATCCAACAATTTGTAAAATGAAGAACAAAAATAGTTGTTAATACTATTGTAGCAAAAGTTTGTCTCTCCCTTTTTGACAGCAGTCCATTTTATTATAAAATTTACCAACCAATGTCGACATTTTCGGAAAACTGTTTTGTATGAATATTGTAAAAGAAGATGAGAAGATTTTACTAGTTTAGAGACTGATAAAATCATCGTTAATGCAAATTATAATGTGTAATCGTATAGTTTTACTACTAAAAAACATTGCAGTTGACGTCATTAGAAAATTGTGTGACACACTTGGTATACATGATTATTACGTATAGTTCTTGGTGGTTTACTTTACAGTGTATAGTAGGACTCTGTTAATTTGTACATGTTAGAAGACCCGATGATAGAACCACACTAATTTCCCTTTCTATCTGAAGGTGCTTGTCAGTTTGAATGAGTCCAAGCACATAGTACCGAACATGATCTTGTTTAGATACAGGGAGTACAAGTAACCAAAATTCGAATGTACTTTGTTCATGTTTCACGTCAACCATCATCAACCAAAGATTTTAACGGTAAAACTTTCGTACTGCGGTTTTTCCTAAAAATGGGTTAGGTCTGGGTTAAGTCTGGTAATTGAATATACATTGTATTAATTATATGTATACATTATATGAATATATAATACGTTATATTAACATGCAATAGATTATATTAATTATATAACATTATATTAACAATATATTACATTATATTAATTTAATAAAGATTATATTAATTGCATATACCTTACCCTAAATCTCCTCCACCCCATTTTTTCGAAATTTTTCAAAAGTAGGCCTTTCTAGGACAAAATAAAAAAAGTTCAACCTATTTTTAGAAAAAGCCGAAGTACGGAAGTTTTACCATTTTAACACTAGTTTCTCAAACAGTAAAAGTAACTGAGGTGTGTTATCTTACAAAAAACATAAGACTGAATTTATTTAAATTTTGTGCTATTTTTATTATGATATGTGCTTGAGTAAAGAAAATTATTGATTCATTTATCCTAAAAGCATCTTTACAGTTTCAATACTTGCAAAATAAGAAATATGAACCTGATCATTTGACCAGCAGTGGTAGGTTTAGTGTGAATTGCTCAGTTGAACAATTTGGAAGAATTTTTTATCTGCAAGAAAGTGGCTTATACTTTAAAAAAAATCTTAACAGTAAACTATGCACGTCGTTTAATACGTTAAGAGCCCGATATCAATCTTAAAAATTCCCACTAGATCAAAGTAGTGTAATTAAAAAAATAAACTATTATAAAAAATAAAGAATTAAACTATTTTAAACTATTTTAATTCTTTTGCATCCTAGAAATCCTAGTTAAATTTGGTTTATCCGAATATAATACCATAAAAATAAATGTTTGGGCGTGGTAAAAAATTAATGTTAGTTACTTATATGTGACTGACGTGGCATACTTAATATGTTAATGTTTTCTTGTTATCAGTAGATAGCGGATTTTTATGCACAATATACGTATATTGTCCAAATCAATTGTAAGATGTAGAAATTAAATAAAAATGTATTTCTTTAAATTTTAATAAATTGAAGAGAATGTTACAGTATTCTTAAACTCTTCTAATGTTCTTACAGCTCGGTGTTGCACTCGGTCATCGTTATCATGAATGCATAAAATCCGCAGGTTACCCATTGGTATTCTTTTATACAAAACTGAGATATTAGCAGTGGGCAAGCAATCAAATAATTGAAACCATTTGAAGAAGTAACGCGAAATAATCGAACAATATACCAAATCACATGCTTTGGCACACGTTTGGTAGAACCGCATTACCAGAGCGAGCCAGTGAGGATGCAGCTTAATGTTTCTGTTCACGCTGAGAGGGATTGACGACCCGCGAAACGTGCATGCACCGCTCAACGAACCTATCCTGAATTCTCTGGCAGGCGTGCACACGTGTAAAACCAGCGCGTGTTTATATTTTTCGTGTTCTTTATTCAATGTGCGTCCGGCTTGCTGCAAAGCTTGTTATAACGCGCGGCTGTCGTTGGTCATGCAACAATGGCGGCCTGTTAAACTTTTCCGGTGGTGACCAAGATTACCGAAGTCTTTGTTCGAGCTACTTGTGGCATATGCATGACCGTGCACGATGAATTTAAAAATAATTTCGAGACATTTATAATTGAGAAACTTAGGAAGGCTTTTTAAAACGTTTTAACACATATCTGACCGCATGATTGAAATTAGTCGTATCGCTGCCAATCACCGACGTCTAAATGACTAATTATTAGTCATTTATTATTAATATTATTACTAGATTGCACATTTTACACATTCATAACAAAAATGAATAGGTGCAATTTAAAATAATATAAATATCAAAAGTATTTAAGAATATCCAGCTGATTTAAGTAATTAAAGAAAGAAAGTACTTGGTTCCTGTTTGTTACAATTGATGTAGACAATCTCCATTTTACATAAAGATCTACAGTCTAATTATTTAAGTCTAAATATTAAGTCTATACAGGATGAGTCAGAAGGAACAGGTCCAGAAGCTGCAGTCATATTTTCACGTGAAATACGGCCGCAAAACACGATATACTGCGCAATCGTGTAAAATTTCATTCACTCGATTTTTCTCGTGTTGCAATTAGCGCAACGAAGTGAGCGCGGGAGGAGTCTGAGAAAGTAACGGTACGGTAAATCAGCGTATCGGGGCTGAATTTATGTCCGATGTACTAAAAGGACGGCCTTGGAGGGCGAATAAATTTCTAGCGAATTCCGTGTGGAATATCGTAGGCCGCAGCAGAGCGTAACATTCGCGTTCACAACGTACAGATATATTATCGCGATTGTATCGGTGAATGTAACACAGAGGGGTTCGTGAATTTTGCCGCGATAGATCAACAGGCAATCCAGAAGTAACGATTTCTCGATTTTTCTCGCGACTTTCTGCGAACCGCGTGGCTCGTGCTGGGTGAATTTGTTACGTTTATTAGCGGCCGTTTGTAATAACGTACGGTTTCCGTTATGACGGTGGAAAAATAAAGAATTTGATATTGATTCTGTTCTCTGATTATACTCCCGCTAAGACAAGATTTCCCAAACCGTTTTAATTACTGAACGATATTAGAAACGGCATACTTCTGCATTTCTCTGTGTACAGTTATCATTCCATAACTAAATATCTTAAATGATGTAGAAGTGTCTAAATCTAAAAATTATATACAAGATGTGTTGAATATTTAGATAAATGAATTTACATTGGACTAAAAAATTAACATATTTAAAAAATAACCCAAAAGATGAATGATTTTTAGTTGGCAAACGTCGAATTAAAATAATCCTCAAACTAGTACTTAAATGTGATATTTAAATTGTAACAAAACTATACCATAAGCTATATTGACTATAGCTGAATTTAATCATGTAACAATCCACCATTCTTTGGCAACAAATAACAAATCTTTATTATTCCAATAGCAGTAATAATGCCAACTGCAAACTAGTTAAACTATTTCAGCTGCAATATCCTTGGATTGAATCCTTAGATAAATATCAATCTCTAGTAATTACCTTATTATTTAAGCTAATAGTTTAATTCCCGAATAAGTCTAAAAACAGTGACATAGTCTTTTGTAAATAATGAATAAGTAATGTATCGAGGAAATTGCAGTGCTGTTCAAATTTAATTTATACGAGGTCTAGACATAAGGATATCCTTGAGAACTACTTTCTAAAATATTTTTATAAACAAGAAGCAATAAATGTTGCTTAAGACCTAAATCTAACATTTTATGACAGAATTTGCATATAAAATTGTCTAGTAGTGAATTTTAAGGTTCAGTAGCTTCTATTTTCTACGTATTAGTGAGATTTCGTATTTGCATTAACTGTTCAGAATTAGTGTTTTTGTAGGTTGTCTGTTTTCCTTTTCAAATTGCCATTGCCGTTAACACGCAAGACACGGTACGTTAGTTTGTCTCGCATGATCAAAGTAGTCGGGATCCTGATGCAAAGGGTGAAGCGGGATCAATTAAGCGTTGCTGATGACTCAATTTCCAGATTGATTGGTCCCGTCGATCCCAATGGGCTGTGGGACTAACCGTAAAAGAATTCAGTGAAATGCGATTCGATGGACGAAAGCCGGGCATGAATGACAGCTTTTTTATACAGGCAAGTGAAACAGGAGCCTTTAAAATGGCATAGCCTTGCGCAGTTAAAATGCATGCCCATGTTTTGGTCAGTGAGTCACTTAAATGAAATAAAATTAAATGAAAAATTGGCAGCTTAGTTTTACGAATAACGTATCAAAAAACGTCACGATCCAATTATATCTTTTATTCTTTGGAACGTTAAAGTTTCTGTGAATTTAGTAAAAATGACATTCAAGAGTCTTCCATATGTAAGAAATGTCCGAGACTAGAATGTCGCTTACATCGTGTATAGACACTGTTGGTTGATGAACCTAAAAAAAGGATGACGACTAGATAAAATTCGACACCAGTGCATCGGTGAGACAATACAGTGCATGTGTTATTACAAAACACTTTTATTTTTAATGACTTTTTTACGGAAACCTTATAAGCTTATTCGTGGCATTTTTCCCGATATAAATGATACCACACATGGCACAATTTGGATCGTAGTTATTTGTTCAATTCAGAATACAATAGAACCTCCATTATTCGTACCAATTAGAGGAATATGAGTATTCAGATAATATAACAGTCAGCTGGCTACAGTGTGAAATTAAATTTTGACTGATGTGTATAATAAATCATGTTGTATATGGATCGTTTTAGATTGCATTATTTATATCTGAATGTAATCGGTTCAGATAATCGAAGTTCTACTGCATCATGAAAGGAGTAATTAAATATACTCGAAATTGT
Organism: Sphecodes monilicornis; assembly: GCA_913789915.3. NCBI lineage: Eukaryota > Metazoa > Arthropoda > Insecta > Hymenoptera > Halictidae > Sphecodes > Sphecodes monilicornis. Next base: position 1,536,769 of record OU565289.1, read on the forward strand.
ATCATGTTTGACATCATTTTAATCAGCAAAATGTCAAAAATATGTTGGTGAAAATTCCATAAAAGAATAATTGAAAACAATATATTAAATAACAAAATATTAAATCTTGTATCATTGTTACACTTATCGCTGATTGAAGCTCGATTGAGCAAATATCGTGTGTACATCTCTTTCGCATATATCGAGGCATTACTGTCACTATAATACCACTGTTCTTAAATTTTTAATGAAACAGCATGTTTAACAACAATAAAACAAATGATTGTAAACAGTAATGTTCTGTGCAAGTAGAACGCGCTTGGGAGATATTCTACTGTATAGGATTTAAAAATGTAAAATAGCACTACTAAGATGAGGTTTATGAGAATTCTGAGATTTCTGAGAGCAACATTGAGTACTTAGATGACACTATGTATTAACGATTCCAAATATACTGTAATCAGTAGACACCAGATTTTTACGTAAAATAAAAACGTTCTACCAAAATTACAACAAACTGGAGCGTAAAATAAGTTTATTTTCTAAATTATAATATAATAGTACTTCTAAATTCTTCAAATGTTTTGCTGCTTTAAATTACACTTCCTTATTTGTGTCATAAATGCATAAAATCCGCAGTCAGTAATCAGATGCTAGTTACGCATACGTTTGTAGGTTAAACTTCAGTTCTCTCAACACTATAAAACCGAATAAATTACAAGATATGTTTAACTAAAGATGCCAGAAGGTAGAAAGTATAAGACGGACAAGGGACTTTTATGGTAGGATAGAAAATTCAAAAAATTTGGTATATCAGGAGACGTAAAGATATTCGATAATTCCAGGTATCAGGATTCCAAACCAACCAGAATTACTAGAACTAACATCTAAAGTATCAACTTTAGAAAACCGGTACAGGTCGGCCGACATTCAGAGGCGCCATACAGGCCACTCTGCTCTCACTAGACCTAATACAAGCTACCCTCAACTCAATAAACTCAGCACTGAACATCGCGTACTCAATAAAACTGACAAGGAGAGTTTCGTGCACACTAAACTTAGCGTACAGCATGCTGAACTTAAAAATCGTTCCTGTTATCTGGGGACTTTACCAATAAGTGTAAGTGTAATAAGTACGAGGTGTTCGGATCGAGTCTAAAATGTTTGAATTATTTTAGTTCCTATTAATGTTCGTATTAAGGTAGTATTATACATAGTCTAGCATGCGAGTTTCATGCCTATTTTTCAGAATTTTTTGTGGGCGATGAAAGTAAGTGTAATGCACAAAGTTATTTCTAATAACTTACGTAATTGTATTTTTAACAATATTTATACATCTTTTGTGCATGGTATCTATATGAAGGTACGAAGATTGTGCGTTCTTCCAACTGGCTACGTGATTGCGACTTTTGTAGGCATCTGAAACAAATGGTTAAAGAGAAATATTATTTAATAAAGTCGCGGTTATCATTAGTATTATTGTATCGTGCCTCTTAAGTATACAATCTTTATTATCAAGTCTTTTTCAAGATGGTTATGATCAGTTTTCTTGCGGGCGATCTTATTTGGCATCTTATTGTATTAGAAGGAAAAACTGAATTTCTTACAGTTCCATAACATCTAGAAAACTATCTACCAGTAGAGTAGAACCACATGTGTAAATGCTAGACTGCGGATCTTTATGCAAAATAAAAAATTTTCATATTGATTGTAAGACATAGGAGCGAAATAAAAATTCATTTCTTTTTTAAATTATCTTATTAAACTGAAACTAATACATTGATGTCCTTAAATCTTCTTAATATGTCCATTGCTTTAAATTGTGCGAACCCATTTTTGTCATAATTGCATAAAATTTGCAGTCTAGTAATTACATATATGAGTAGAACGTTGGTTATTCAAATATTACTTAACGGAAACGTCAATTATTCGAATTTATTAATCATAACAACGTTTAGTTTTAAAACACGTTCCCATCTTGCTTCAAATGATAACGTAAATTATATGTGTATATAAAATAAAGTTGATCGTATTATGTTCTAAAATTTGTGGCGCAGTATACAGGAAGTTAAAAGCTGTAATCAAGATGATATTCAAGAATGGTTGAATACATGTAGATACGAATAATTTAGGATGTGAAATTATGAATGATGATGATATTTTTCATTCATTGTTGATTACAAAATGATGAAATGGTGCAATTATACATATATATACTGTCTTCCTTCATCAGGTATTGTATTAAGGCGGGAAACACATATGTAGAAGGGAATAAATATAGTTTAAATATCCGCTGTGAAAGAATGTAATATTTCACAATTTCTAAAAATGATTTATTTATTTTTTAGATTTCGTTTATGGCGTCCCTTCTAATGTAGTACTTACTTGCATATTTATATATGAAAATTGGTATATTTTTATTGGTCTATGACGTATATAATTTTGGTACTTATAGTCTATCGGTCTAACGTTGAGACCGATTATACAGAAAATTAATTATCGAAATGAATTTGTCTTTCTAGGAATTCGGTTAATGGATGTCCTTCTGTACTATCAAAACTGTGCATACCTCAGGAAAAATTGGACAGCTTCGATACGTTCTGGAATTTTTGAGCCTAACTAAAGTAGTTAGTATCTCTAACGTTCTTAGGTCTTTTAGGCATTCGTCGATTATTTTGTTAATGGAATATCATACGTATATGAATACTTCGGTGGAATCATGTAAAAATACTGACGTGTGTGTACCGTATTTCACGAATTTAGGATTATGAAAATTACTTCCTGAGTGTGTGACGTTATCTCTATTGAGTTTAACTAATGAAAAGTGGTTTGTGAAGTTGGTATTCTGAGGCTGCTCGTATCGAGTCTCTTGAATCTTCCATCATTTTTATCCGGTATTACGTGTTATGCATCGTCATCTTACATGCTTCGAGTCCCAGGTTAATCGATACCGCAGGTGTTTGTTGCCGAATATGCAATACTCTTCCGAGATAGTAACCTTGTCATTGCAATTGTATGTTTTAATTTCATTTGCACTTCAATAGAACGCATTAATTATGAAACTGTTATGCTTCAAGCGCATTTTATGTACTTGCATGATTGTTAACTCTCGAATATTTTTCCATGGTTGAGCTATACATTTGAAATAGTGCTTATATTATTTCGGAATATAAAACTGTTTTAAAAAATGGAAACTTTACTAGATCGGAAATATTGTACTATCATAACATTGTTAACCCTCATTCATTTCTTATATCAACTTAACACATTTTTCACTGGTTCTGAACAAATAGTGTGTTCGGCACGTCGCTTTATTATTTTTGAACAATGCCAAAAATCTTATTTTAATCTTGCCTTATCTCACCATAGTTTTTTTTTATTTTCACTAAGGAAATTTACAATTTTAATTATTTACTTATTTTGATCAATGTGTTAATTTTTTAATAATCATGATGGAGATTAAAATAGTGAAATTCGGAATTGATCATAGAATATCACAAGAATGCAGTAGGGTTAATCATAAATTCGGAATACCTTTTATTTATTGTATTTTTAATACTCGATACATTGTTTATCAGATTATTTAGCAATCTCATCGCGATTAGGCTTCAAATTTCAATTTATTTTCAGGTCAGGTAGATCACTTTATGGACGAATCTTATGTATGATCCTTTTCACGCTTGTAATTGTTATTATTAGTGAACACTAATAATAATTACATACAAGAGTGGCTATAAAGTAGATATGAATATAATAATTTCAATCTACTAAAATTATTGATGAAAGAAAGAAATTCCTATGTAGCTATTGTCCCTAGCAACAGATACAAAATTTGTTATTTTGCATGAAGTAACTAATCATTGCGATGCTATTTATTTGTATATTCTACAAGTACTTCGTTCATACGAATGCTGTTAAAAAGGTTACATTCGTATTATTTTATTATTTTTGTATTCCTAAATTATTTTAAATTGATACTTTTAGGATCGGTAATCATCTTCTGTGTTCAATCTTCTCCATTATGCCGTGCTTATTCTTTTCAAGGTCGTTCGATAGTTAATCCTTGATGTTCACGTTCTTTCTACATAGATTTGTATAGGAGTGTACGCTCTTGCGACCGTGAGTAGAGGTTATTACTATCTTTTCTCACAGGGACAACCAGTAATTAGATTCGGTTCTTTTATTATGTACTATCTGCGGGGATGAACACAGACACGATGAAAGCCCATAGTATTTTGAATTATTACTGTCGTAGCCATAATTTAGTATTCCAAGACAACAAGAAAGGCACACGTGGCCCATGCGTGTAGATTGATAAGCAGGTTCATGCGGGACTGCTGTGTCGTATTTCATATCAAGGGATGTGTATTTAATGCTATTGATGATCTGCGTTCCCTATCCCGTCGTACTCTGAGCATCGTTGCAATGTTCTGAAGGCATACGAATGTGGAACTCTCTGCACACATATTCAACGAGACTGTACTATAATTAATTCTTTGCACCGCGATGTCGAACTATACATATACACAACTCGAATGTTCCCAGCGCTGCATCGTGTACTTTTGGAATATGGTAACTTTTTATTGCCATTGAATGGCTCTCATGTCGCTACTATGATTATTATTATTATTGTTGTTGTCTTTAAACGACTCTAAATTATAATAGTGATTCGCAAGTAGACTACGGATTTATATGTAAAATAAAAATTGTTTGTATTAATTGTAACGTACAGAAACTACATAGAAACTCATTTAATTTCTTAATAAATTTCGTTTGTTAAAAAGATACAGTGGAATTTAAATTCTTCAAATGCTTTAATAGATTAGATTTCATTAACTTATTTTTGTCATAATGCATTTTGTGTAGGGATAACTCAGTCAGCCAAAACCTGTTTAAAAAATAATAAGGAATAAGCCAAAACTAATTATTATTTTTCATTGTCGTCAATGCGGTTAGTACATAAACATAACACCATCAGGATACACGTGTGTTTTCTAAAGTTATAATTATGATTGTTTCTCTTACTTACTTACGTTACTTACAAGAAACAGAAGCGAAATACAAACTTTGTTTCTTCAGTAATTTTAATTTATATTCTTAAATTCTTTAAATCACTCTATTATTGTACATTGTACTTAATCATTGTTGTCATAGTTGCATAAAATCCACAGTCTCTTATTTCCAAATAATCGTAAACTTTATAGGTACTGATATTATTTACGAAAATTCTTTGTTGTACGCTGTTTGTTATATGTATATTAAAGTACGAATATGTAGGTGATTTACTTTCAATTCGTCATAGTAGTGTTAATAATTTGTATTATTTCTAAACTCGCATACAGGAGCAAGATTGGATTCATTTTTGATAAAATGTGTCCATGTTAGAAAAGCATTTGGGAACCGTTAAACTGTTTCGTATACGTATCGATAGCGTTTCTTTATTTGTAATATATTTGAATATTTTAATGTAATCTTATGTTTAGACTCAAATAATATGCCATATAACTATGAGGGATTCACAGCATGATTGAAGGTTGCATTGGTTGGAGATAGAAACATTGGATGAATTTCAATGATAATATGAACATAAATATTTAAAGATATGCGTTAATCGTTCTTGCTATTACTATTATAATGAGATGCATTAATTGATAAAATGGCGATTTCAAATACACTGACAAATACAATTTCTCCAAAATTATACACTCAATGTATTGCGAATACCTTCTAAGTACGCATTTTTTAGTTTCGAAGTGAATTGTTCAGCAAATGTTACCTATACTATGTGCAATCAATCTACTGGCGATCTATTGTTGAAATTAATGCTGAACATACAGATTTTTTCCATACTCCATTAACTCTGCCGAGATTGCTGCTTTAATAAATACGTAGGCATTTAATAAAAAATAAGTTTATCAATAAATATCCGAATTACAATTAAATTATTCTGCATATGCCATATACAGTGAATGCTCGATAATTGTTCATAACACAGGTCCCACCAGGGACAATTATCGTGCAGAAGATATTATTTTTCAACCTCTGCCGAACGTAAGGACGAACACCGAAGCTCGAGAGGTCTCGGTCGCCGAGAAATGTAACACAGTACGGATAGAGTATATCGGTGTGGGACCACTACTAATCCAATAACAAAACTTCTTTATTTTTCATAATTTTTTATGGGACTCTCACCAACATATTCGTGGCATTTTCTAATAAAAATGATACCAAATATGATATAATTCTGACAATATTTACTTGTGTAATGAACGTTAAAAGTTTTGGATTCAAAGTAAAACAGCGTATCGAAAAGAAAGATACGTGGATAGTCACGGCCGCCGCTCTGGCTTTCGACTCAGTATCACTTTCACTAGAAAAATGCCAAAGATATGTTGGTGGAAGTCCCATGAAAAAATAATAAAAGATAAAGAAGTTTTGTTATTGGTTTAGTAGTGGTCTTCTGGTCTCTCACCGACACACCCGACCCGTATCATGTTACATGCTCGGCGACCGAGGCCTCTTGGCGCCTCACGGGGTATACCCCGCAGTAGTAGGGATAGTTCAGGGACAACTATAGGTCGGATATTTGGGACAATTATCGAACATTCACTGTATATATTACGTGTAAACAATAAATCGTAGTTTTCAGAATTAATCAATTATAACTTTATTTGTATTCAAATTGTGTACTCGTTATATCGGAATCACATTAATTACTTGTAAGAGGGAGTACATGTGTAGAAAGTGTTGGAGATTATTTTAGGGAGTAGAATGTGTTTTAATCGTTTAAAACTAACCAACAATGTACAAAGAAAGGGCTGCAAATTAATTCGAACACCTAGGTTAACTTATTTTTTCTAAAAGTTATATTCTATGGATTTGTTATTTGCCACATGCATAAAAAGGACTTAGTAGATAAATAATATGATTTTAAGATTTTTGTATGTAATTTGCAAAACTGTAGGACGTTGGTAGGAGAAGAAATAGTGATGAACAATTTATTAAGTTAAATACTTGGAAACATCTCCCACAATTGCAGTCTTAAAAACAAGCAGAGTTGAAGAACCTAAACCGAAACAAAAAAATTTAGAAATGCAGCGTCGCATTTGAGTCTAGCCAGTCCTTAATGGGTTTTATCTTGCGAATTAAATTTATCTCGTATATGAAATCACGATTGGGGCTTTTAGCGTGCAGCGAACGTGTTCCGAGAGATTTCTTAGATCTTCCAAATACGCTTTGAAATCGTGTTTACGCGAATCGGCGAGGGGATGCATGTAAAACGGTGCCAGCTGCAAAGCGAGAAAGAAATATGCGCCTTTCTTGGCACGGCGAAGTAATTTGTCACGTCCGAGATTAAGAAGTCGGTGATACTGAGCACGCCTAAGAAATGTGCGATGTCACCGTGCATCGTAGATACGAAACCGCAAGGAGGATTTAAGGTCCTGCTATCGCTGTTCGGAGCGTACTCGTGAGATCTGTAATACGCCGTTTCCTACGGTAGGATTATACTCTTTTTCTTTTTCACTCGTCCGTTTTCTATCTCTTCTTTCTTCGTTTTCTCGTGGTGTTGGTGGGCAGACCGGTCCGTTAAAATTCAACCGAGATGTTACGCTTAAAAGCGAAACACCTCGGCGTTGTTTACTGTGGTCAATTGGAAAACTGGATTGGCATGTACGAAACTTGCTGTCCTACGCTTTTACCACATCGCTCGACCATTAACGTTTCATCTAACAGAATTCTATTAATAGTGTTCTAAATGTATTTATACTACTACGGGTAAAAGTTATTCGATCAAACAATTCACGTGTCTATCATCGATATGGAAAACAATCCTATTAACGATAAAGGCAAATGCAATAGTAAAATTCGTCGTATATGAAGAAAATATTAATATAGAAATCTAAAGAATGAGCAAGTTAGATACTGATATAAGGAAGGGTTTAATCATCCCCATGTATTCAGAACATTTTTACACAATGTCTATCGTTATTTTCATCCTTAGAAATATTAAGAAGTATTGTAATGCTTTGTCATGTTACTTAAACTTCTTCATAATTTTCACATTGAGTTAGGCAGTATATTATTTTATATTTGGTAAACAAGTAGAAGAATTCATCATTTTATTAATATTTTTCTTAAATACCATTAGCTCTTATACCATACTTGTCTAATATAGTAGAATCATACTTTTACTATTTAACATACGATCAAATAATTCGTTCAACAATCATATCTGCGATTTTGATCTAATATATTCTACCAGAGGTAGTTATATCTATGAATATCAAACTATCATTCATTATTAAATTGCGGCAACAGCAATTCATTATTATTAAATTTTTTTATTTATTATTATTAAAAGGCATTTATTATAAAAATGAGGAGGTACAATTTAAAATAGTAAAAAGATTAAAAAAGTTTTAAGAAAATCAATATATTGCATCCAACTTATTAAAATTATTCAACAAAGGAAACAGTTTTTATTTGGTTCCTGATTCTTGCAAATACTGCACGAAACTTTTTTTTGCATAAAAATCATCAGTCTGTTCATTGTAATAATAATGCCAGGATAGTGATTACAATATCTATGCATATCAAAAAGTAACATATTTATATTTGCAACCGATCAAGTTTATCTTAAAATTCAATAATTATTCCTTTTAAGAATAATATTACACTTCATACGGTGATTGAAAGCTCAGGATACGTTTCGTTTTCTATTAATATACGAAAAGATCTTTTTACCAGCAATTAAATGGCTGTCCTTTATTTGCTGTTTTTCTCAAAACAGTAAGTATTCATACTACGTATGACCAATTTCCCGCATTCTGATGAAGTACCGTTCAAAATAGTAATTTTTTTGACGTAAATAGCTTAATACTTTTTTGTAGAGAATATCGAGCTGCATCGATTAGAGCATTACAGAATATACATGTGATTTCTACGCGTTTTTCTATGTGGAAAATATTTATACCAGATTGTGACTCCTCAAAACCATTCGCTTTTTTTCTAAACCACTGTTTATATAACATATAGCATTCAAGTAATTTTCATATACAGATTAAAACCGGCAAACCTGTATAATTGATTAATAGGACTGTTATTTAAAAATGTAATCGTTTGTGTTTTACTGTCCAATCGAGCGAGAATTTTTTCAATCATGTAGTTTCTCTATGATATTACATGCTTTTATTCGTTCCCATTTTTTGCTGTTTTTTATACATCTCAAACAGACTGGAATTCCAAATATGCTGCGCAATTAAAAAGAACTTCCTAGGAACAGCTTCACCCGTCAACACAGCCTCTCATAACTTGTGGCAATCATCTGACAAAAGCGAGTCTTGGTAAGCGACATTAAAAACTGTCTCATTTTTTATTTGTTAGGTGGAGATCGCATCTACAGTGCGTAACAGTTAAAACGTGTCGCCATTTAGCATCTATCCCGGGGCTTTGTGAGCCAGCGGGCACGGTTTAGGTGCACACAAATCTCCGAATACTGATTGCGCCGCCGCGATTAAGCTAATTAATGTACAGGACAAGAATGTACACACGCGTGACGAGATATTAGATAAATGGCTCGGGTTTTACTATCCGCTACCAGGAAATTTTCCGCTCGAGTACCTCTCGAATCTTTGGCCTTAGTAGCCTGGGTTGTGTGTAAGCCACGATCTATCTCGGGTCGGTGCGACCAAGGATCGAGCGAATCAATCATGCATGATCATCGGGGAAAAGTTGATCCGGAAAGTTGACAGGCCCGTTTAGCGTGGACCGAGTACGTATACCAATTTATATTGCTTGCATTCCTTTCCTATGCAGTGACACCATTGGTGTTAATGGCGAGTGCTATTATCGGCTGAATGTAATTTATTATTACGCTATTGGCTGTAATTTATATATCCTTTCACGTTGCCGGACTATTCATCAACGAAGTTGGATTCACGACAAATTTATTTGTCGGTAGGATTGATGCTGGTCAGCTGCAATAGCGAGATACAGTGTTCCATGGATCGGTGTGGATATCTAGAATATGAATCGCTTGCGAGAACTGAAGGTGGATATATATCTTGTCTTATTGTTGGTTGCTTCTGGTTGGTTCCTTGTATTGTCCCCATGATTTTCTTGTGTACAAATTACATGGTTATAATTTTTATGAGGTGCTCTATAATAACGAGTATTAAAACGAAAACGCTTTGCAGGAAACATTTATATTGTGTCCTCTACGTGTCCACCTATAGGAAAACTAATTACACCACACTACGACCCTATCGAAATCATGAATTTCTGATCTCAATCATTTTTCAAATTAAGGGTAGTTTACTAGTAACTCGCATTTATAGATTAATCCTCCAGAGACGACGCGACGCCTGCTCTTCGTGTTCCTTGATAGGGATGCTACCATAACCTGGTGATAGCTTAGAATTTTCGATATTTTTCACAGCTGTCTTCAAATTCTAGAAAGTAAACAATGATATGTAAAAGTGTATAGCTCCTAATAATCCGATCCTGTGCAATAAATTTTGAAATATTTATTACAATGCACAGACGTCGTCCCTGAAGTGTTAACATCGAACACTCTGTATAATATTTCAGGATTGAATTCTGTGCCAATCATCTCACGAGGCATACGCACTTTTTAGATGCAAGTGGGTTAAGATCCACCCTTTCTTTTGTATACTGGTGCGTTACACTCGGCATAACCATTATATCTGCAGCGGCGCGAGTATGTTGTATGGTAAATTTCGAAGGAACGCACGAAACCGACGATAATTTATTCCGCGGCCGTAAACTTTGCGGCAGCCTGCCTTCCTACGCTTGTTTCCTCTCGGGCCAAAAGTGCTAAGCAAACACGTATCCAGGGGGTCTCGATGTTGCGCATACGTTTTCTCTTTTTTCCGCTTCAACCCTCTCCTGCCTGTTCCTCGGCCGTTTCACCGCTTCGTGGACCGTGTTGCTTCCTCTACCTTCACCTTTTCCTTTTCTTTCTCCCCTTTCTCCTACGCTTCTCTATCTCGGCATCTCCTCGTTTTACCACCGTCTCCTTTAACTCTCCGTCTTTGTGCGTGCCTGCTGCTTCCTTTTTCCTTCCGAGAACCGTGAGTGGCCGTCTGCGTGAAATCGGAATGAATATTCCGTGGCCGTTTGTAAGAAAGAACCGAGTTTCGTCTTTTGTTGCCTTTCACGCATGATGGAATTTAACGTCGTGTTTCGGACATGTTTCGGGAGGGATAATGCTCGGTAAATACGCCAAAGTATCGGGGTGTCGCCGAAAATATTGCGTGGCTTCACTCATTTCCGTTTCTGTTGTGTCGCATACCATGCGCACAGAGTTACTCTTCGGAATCGATGATAAAGGACGGTAGATTAAGATGGAATTTACTCCTTTCCACACACATATATATAAAGTACATGTATAGTGTCTTTAAATTTTTGTACGATTCAAGTGCAAAGAAAAATAACTACCCGAGTGGAAAGGAGTAAATTCCATCGTAATCTACCGTCCTTTATCATCGATTCCGAACAGTAATTCTGTGCGCATGGTACGCGACACAATAATATATTCATTACACATGCTTTTTATAATGTTCATTGTTAATAACATATTTTATCATCAATAGTATTATAAATTGTCGAATGCCAAACAAGGTATTGTTACTTTTACCACCTATTTTCACAAATATAGTATAGAAGCATTGCGTACAGCGTTCAGAAGCATTGAAGATCCTTGAAGCTGTTTTTTTATTATCAACATGACTATCGGGTCTAATTTTGTTTATAATTCATTATACAGAATATAATTATTTTTAGACATTTGTAAACTAGAATATGTGCTTTATTTTTAATATGATAAGTACACTCCGTGACAATACCATAAGTCATAACAATACAAATCTATGTTACAAGAAGGAATTTCTTTTTCTTGTGTATTACGTGTTATAGTTTCCTTGAGAAGACTTTCTTCAACACCATATTGTAATTAATATTTGTAAAAATTACAAAGCTATATAAGAATAGTTATAACACTTCCTATTAACCATGACAAAACCATCAGACAATATTTATTAAATAGGCGAATTGAACGGAATGAGATGAGAATTGTGAGTGAAAAAGTTGATAGTGCACATGCAATATCATAAATGATAAACTTGTTATCAGTTAAACCGAAGTGAACGCGATTTATATATTTTAAAGAGCAGGCTTCATGCATAGAGAAAAATTTCCTAGATATTAGGCAGAAATCGTTTTGTACTGTTTAATTATTTAATAGCTAGCATACATTTAATTAAAATGAATTTCATTCAAAATTTCTTCACACAGCAAAAAATAGATATTTTATCGTGGCCCGTTAATTCTGCCGAACTAAATGCTATAGAAAACTATTGAGGGATGTTAGCTAAAAATGTATACACTACAGGAAAGCAGTCTTAACGTATATACATTTAGAATGTGCGTTGAAGAAAAATGGATGTGTTTAAATCAGAAAGCAATTAAAAAATACCATAAATCTACATCAAAAAGATTGTTGAAGGTTATAAAATATAAAGGTGACTTTACGTGTTGTCAATGAAGAATAGAAATAAACTATTTGTATTCAGTTTTTACAAAACACATTATATATTTTACAGTTTTGTCGCTTCTAAAAAGAGGAATATTTAATTTTATCACTTTAATTTTTATAATTTTCATGCATATAAATTATAGTTTACCAGAAAATACTTCTCATGAATTAAACAATAACACTGTAGGTATATATGGGAGGGACAAATTCTTTTTCATAACACAGATTTGCATGGTTTTGCATAGTGTTTTTATAAGGTTTTAATAAAAATATTTTAATATAACAGGTAATTAGATAATTGTATAAAGAACCTGGTGCAAACAACATGTACGTAAGAAGAATAAGAAGGAAGGAGGTGGCGCTGGTAATCCACCGCGTGCTTATTGCTGAGAAATTATGAACGTCTCAACAGTTTCATAATAGGGGAGCCAAGGAAAATATAGAATAAGTTTTTTTCATTTGACACCTCGTTTACGAGAAATTAGAGATTGAAAATTCGGCGTACACGCTTGACATTGAATATGAATCACCGGACGCGTCTGTTCATGATCTACCTGATCTACTTTTTACAAACGCTAGGAACACGAACTTGACGGATTTTCAAACTCTAATTTCTCGAAAACGAGGAGTTAAACGAAGAAAAGTTCTTCTATATTTTAGACTTATTTTCTCATATAGAATAACCCCCTCCACGTTTATGCCATGTTGGGACACCCTGTAGACATGTGAAATAAAATAGTTTACGAAACTTTAAAGTTGTGTTTTTAAGAAAATTGTTGACTTGAGACCTCATGATTTCATTCAGACTAGTTCCTCGTGACGAGCACTATACGACGGAATACAAAAAAGTTTGTTTTTGAAAAAAGGATCAAGGACAAATTTGAGTCCTATTTTTCACTGGATCTCCACCAATCCAGAAGAAAGAATCTCGCTATGGTAGTCGTGACATATAATTTTTATACATTCCGTACAAGTAAAGTAAGAATCATAAATGGATACATCAGAAGTTTTAATTTTGTTTCTATTCACCGGAGGTAAAATTGGTACGCGGATTAAGAACATGGACTTTTAAGTCCTTAACAGATGTTACACATGTATCTATATTTAAAACAAGTTCGAAGCCATAATCTCTAATTAGAACAAAAGCACACCCGGTTCAGTAAATAGGATTACCCTTACTACCTTTATGTACACAGCTATTCGCGAGTAGAATCGTACTATACACGTTTCAGGTTATAATAACAGATTATTGCATTCGTTGACGCTGTAAAATTTCACAATGTGCGTTTTGATGTCCCGAATAACAACGATGGAGCACATAAAACTTAATTTACTAGAGAATCAACTTTGAACAGTGCTATCCCTAAATTTTCTTGCAGCCGCGGAGCACACACAGGCGATCCTTCTCGAACTTAATATACCCGAAAAGAAAAAAAATGGTTAAAAATCAATTACGCTTTCCACGATCCCGTCAAAGGGGCCACTTTCTTCTCCGCCGCGAATTATACCCCATCCTACCGAAGGAGAACAGCGGCGTGCGTCTTCGAAACGGCATCCATGAGCTGAAAGGAAAACGGGCTCTCGAGAAGGGGGACGAGGTAATTATGCATACGATCTTCGAAACGATTCATGCGTGCAGTGGATCGGATCGAGTGTATCGTCTTCTTCTTCCTTTTCTTGCTTCCCTTCCCCGCTTGGATGTCCTCTACTTTTTTTTCTCCCCCGTGCAACGTCATTATCTTGTCCGGGTGGGACGGTGTGCACCTCGCCGAGGCGTAATCGTCTTTCCCGACGCAACGAAAGCCTCGATTTCCGGAATTGCTTCTCGAGCATGATTGCACCAAGAACTTTCTACACGACTGTCACAGTGAATGCCCGATTTTCCCACCATACCTGGTTTTAGTTCGTGCATAGCGCCGGCACGATCGCGAACTATTTGCTTATTCAATCGAGCTTGTTAACGCGCGAGCGCGCGCGCAGTAATCGCGAATTAATCCCAGATTTCATATGCAAATTGACGCAATAAGGTAGGCATACCACGAATCAATTAATGTTCCACACGATGGCAAGAAAAATATAGCATACTTCTTTCTTTCTTCGCTTTCTTTTGTTTTTTATCCAGATTTAGCCCACATACAGTGACTCATAGTAAGACTTTTTCAGGATTGGATCATATGACTTCAATTTGTTACAGAAGTTGGGCCAGTTAGTTTACCACGTGAAGTAAAAAGAGATTTTGAAAATATTAGAATAGGTCGGAATTGCAGAGATACTATTAAAAGTTGTTTTTTACAACTTTGTTATTTGGGTCTATATCGAAAATTTAAAAAATACATTTTGTAGGACGGTATCAATATATGATACGTCCTGGAATTTCATCGAAATGAGTGACCGTTGCAATGAGCTAAAAACAGTTAAAGGTTGCGAATGCCTGTCGTTTTTTTCCCACATCACCCGATTTCGATAATATTTTCAGAATAGGTATATGTAACTGACACATATCTACCAAATGCAGTTTTTAAATTTTCAATCCAAGCCCAGATAAAAAAGTTGTAAAAAACAACCCTGGAGATGTTCGCTGCAATTCAGACCAATTACAATTTTTTTTCTAAAAAGTTTTTCATGTCATAAAGTAAACTCAGTTTTTTACATCTAAAAAACAATCATGTCGGTTGGTGCAATCTTAAAAAAGTTATCGTCTTTTTACAAGTGTCCGAATATTACTGTGAGTCACTGTACATTAAACGGACGAGAGCGCGTTGGACATAAAAAAGGTTATGTTTTGTATCCTGTTGGCACTCTACATGTAAACATCAGTAAACAAGTTATCCCACGCAACTAGAGCAGACAGCTCTGTTCTTTCAGGTTCAGCGTACAATACTGTTTCAAGGTTAAACTGAATATTAATTGCACGCACATTTATCATCGTATGATATAATTGCTTTGACAAGATGTCGTATTTGTCTTTTCAAATTGTATTTGCAAAGATAAAATCATTCCGTTTTTTCAGAAATTGTTAGTTATATCAATTAATTGAATCTAAACAAGATTCATCAT
Organism: Sphecodes monilicornis; assembly: GCA_913789915.3. Classification (NCBI taxonomy): domain Eukaryota; kingdom Metazoa; phylum Arthropoda; class Insecta; order Hymenoptera; family Halictidae; genus Sphecodes; species Sphecodes monilicornis. Next base: position 1,552,361 of record OU565289.1, read on the forward strand.
GTTTCACATTGAATTATCATTGTTTTTGTAATTTGTTATTTCTGTATAATTATTTATAATGTCGACTATTACCCCTTCATTGTCATTTCCTTTTTGTAGCCTCAACCTTGTTTGAATTTATTTCATTTCAACCGACATTGTTGTTGATATTTTGTGTGATTGTTGATATTGTCATTTTAAACGTGATAAACTGTAACTTTTATCATTATCAATCATTTATATTTCATAGAAACTAACCAATTTCGATGAAATTTTCGCATGTACACAACTGACAGGAATCTACAATTTACGTTATTTAAAAATTTTCATCAGAGGTCCAGATAAAAAAAATTGTTAAAAATAAGTTTTATTATTTTGTTCTCGCGGCTTCGACCAAATGGAATTTTCAAAAATTTTCGTTACACGTCGTCTATTAAACTTAACTTTTTAGCTTTGCGGAAAACTAAAATCGTTTGGTCCATTTATTTGGTTCATTCATTCGTGTGCGATCAATTATGCGAATCATTGTATATAGAATTCAATGTTAATTAACAATTTCGTTATGCAAAAAGAATGTTAAATCTGTTTTGAGATTCGTTAAAATGTGTAATTTCCAAGACTTTATACGTTAGCGTTGGCGGTATAAATGCGTAAAGATCCGAAATCTAGTAATTATGTTTCGCGTGATAGCAATGAAAGATGTCGGATGGAAAAAATGGTCGACCTTCGATTTCAAAGGAGCAACCGTTCAGCAAAGAATGATCTCACGCTACACCGGTCGTGTTCAACGGAGTAATCACCCCACGCGATCGAACGAAAATTCAAATTACTCGGATCCCCGTGGCACGTATAAATCTCCATGTACAAAGAAGCTTCGATACCGTTCTCCTGTAGTTAATAGAACACGGGGATTCCGGACTTATCGTTCTTACCCTCGTTTCCACGTCGATTAGACTTCGAATTATCTAATTATCTAATCGCGCTTGTTAACGCCGTGTTCCCCTGTTACCGCAACGACAGATTTATTGGAATCGTGGATACCGTGATCGTACCGAACCCCGATCATAGAAATCTCGACCTCTTCTTTACCATTTTTTTCTTTTTTAATCAGAGATTCTACACGGTAATTACGTGTAACGAAGATTCGCCTTCCGCTGTGATACGCAAACGTGGACGTCGTAATATTACATTGTAAGACTTTCTCTTGGAAAGTTATTACCAAATATCATTACCAACGTTAATCATCCTCTGAGGTCACGCAGAATCTTTGCCACGTATCACGGGGTTACACGACCTTTTACTAGATTTTAAAAGATCACTAGCTTCCCTTTTGTAAAAGGATAATTACCCAGCTCGTTGCGTCTATTGTCGGTTTATTCAGGTCTGCGGAATTGGCAATCAAAATCCCGACTCCGGCTTCGACGCCGAATTTATAGGCGTTTGACGAATACTGTTTACGCACCATAAAAGACAAAATTTATGATCGTGGTGACGACATCGATATACAAAGAAAGAAAAAGGTATCCTCCGAAATTGAAGTATTGATTTCTTCATTAATTAAAGAGTTGAACATCACTACAATTGTAGTAATTCTACTTCTACAAAAGAAACTGCAATGCGAATTTCGTTCTAACACGTTTCAAACTTCACGGTTTTCCCTCTCTAATACGAAAGGAAAAACGTAGTATTTTCAATATATTGTTACGGCGGCGTGTTTATCGCGAAGCCGCCGTAATGCCGTGGTGGACAACCCTTAAGGAAATAGTTGATGAGAGCGAGTTGTCAAGGGACGGTTGGCCATGGAGCAGCAGAAAAATAGCGAGATTCGACCACGGAACAGATAAAACGTACAGAACCAATAAACCTACACATTTGTAGAAAGCCATAAGAGTTGTAAATAAGTCTATAAATAAAGAATATAAATAAGTATTTAATGATGCCGCGGTGGACGACGCTAAATGAAAATAAAAGTCGCAACATTATGTATGAATAGTTTTATTACAACTTTCAATTATTTTGAGTACATTTTTGATTTTTGTAAAATTTACTAACATGGTGTCGGAGTCAGCATATTTTCTTCCTACTCCGAGTCCGACTCCACTGCCCTGGGTTTATTTAACACTTTAAATACGGGATGATTCAGCTGAGCGTGTCACCTAAATTACTTGTAAATTATTTGGTATATGAGCAAATGGTTGAAACTAACATGGTATGGTATAAATAGTAGCATACCATGTAATAATTAATTTTTTCTGTTTTGCTATTTCATCAAGATATAAAGGTTACCTTGAGTTTTCTGAATTGTACAGTGTAAATTTTAATATTGTGGTTGAAGAGAGAATTGAAGCCTCAGTAAAGAGTTTCCCAGATATGATTTTCAATGCAAATGATGTAAGTAATTGGACCCTGTAGTATCTAGGTATAGAAATAAGTTATTTCCACATAATTTTATACTTCCAATACAGCCATTTAAGTAGACATTCATATATAGTTCTTCTACAGTTTTAGAAAATACTGCCTAATACTTGAAATTCTGAGACAGCTTTTTGAACTTGAATTGTAAAGTAGAACGAAAAAGGCCATTTCTTGATTAAGATAAATGTAAATCGATTTTTATTAAAAATGCAGCGAAAATAATGGAAGATATCATCCTCTTCTTGAGTTGGGGTGTTCGTACAAGCTATGAACCAATATATTCATTAATAAACATGTTCGTACATCTTCAACTGATTTAAAACGTAAGTCTGTTAAATAATGTTGTAACAACTTACAAAAATGATAATCAGATGGAGTCATATCAGTAACTAGTAAATTACTATCACGAATAAGCAGCAGGAAATACAACTTCTCAAGTCGAAGAGAAAATAACATCTTTTGTCTTTGTCATTTTTGCTGAATATTATATAAAAATCAATTCACATTTACGTTAATCACGAAATGGTCCTTTTCACAATACTTTATCATTCAAGTTCATAAGGCTCTGAGAATTTAAATATTAGGTAGAATTTTGTTAATTGTTAAGATAATGCTCTAAAACTGTAAAAGAGCAATGAATATTCGATTTAAATATTGAAAAGATCATTTTATTACAAAGGTGTAGATACATATATCACAAGTACAAGAGATGTCAGAAAGTTGGCATAAGATCATTAATAGTAATAGCGAATATTTTTTGCCTTTATGTTTTAATGAAGCTTTTACCCGCAAATCGGAAAGAATGAATAAAGTGCCATACAACGCGCCGGTCGTCGTACGTATTTCTATTTCTAACTGAATACTTTAAAATTTAATAACAGCGTCATGGCCCAAGTTATTTATTTAGGCCACCAGAGCTACGACACGTTAATGTACAGGCGGCGGTTAACGTGTTAATTGAGACATACATAAAATTCGGTTCATAGTAATAAAAACATTTATTTAATCAACATTACCGAGCCACTCGTCAGATTTGCCTGTTCACTTTTCTATGCCATAAACAACAACGATAAAAAAAACTACGTTCGTATCCGTGGCCTATGTTGTGACCAAATTCATTAGAGTCTTATATTCACAATATCTCCCATAATCATAATAATTCCACTAAACGAATATGATAATATATTTCTGGCCAAAAAATGATCGTTCACACTATATGAAGGTGCAACCAGGTTTTGATAAATATATTTTAATATAACAGAACTTTAGAAAATTGTATAAAAAACTTGGTACGAGCAATATGTGCGTAAGGAGAATAAGAAGGAAGAAGGTGACGCTGTTGATCCCACAGCGTGCTTATTGCTGCGAAATTATGAACGTCTTAACAAAATACACTTGATGAAGCTACAAATTATTTTGATCTTTTCTGTTTTGCTACACTCTATTCTGTTTCTGTTTAAGAGTGTAAATCTAGAATGTATCTGTTTAGGGCCTCAGAAATTATTTTAATGAAATCGGAAGACTATTTTGTGTAGATATTTTACAGATATTATTGCTATTACTTGGAGGGTACAATACAATTTTTATGAGACAAAATACATAAAATTGTGTTGCAATGCTGCGATGATCATTTTTTTTAAATGGATAATAAACTGACACAATTCTAGCCGTATATATGTATAATAGTTGAAAACAAAAATGAGGTCGTCTTTTTAATAGTATATAATCTTTTAATAGTATATAGTCTTTTTAATAATACATACAATAAAATACATAGTCGAAATTCAATATCTGCGTAAACACAATTGATAGATAAAAATCTAATAATCTATGCTACTTACAATGCTAGTAAACACCGCTATGAAATAGATAATTGATATCTCATTCAAGCTACCGGATACAGTATCATGTTTTCTTAACACTTAACACTACCTTGTAACTATAAATTATTTAAATTAAATAAATATTAATAAAGGCACTCTTGAAATCATGAAAGCAGTTTTGAAAAACTTACATCGCGCGTACCACTGCATGTAATTAAAAACTTTACCATTATTTCAAAAGAGAGAGCTCTTTTATAAAAATATAGTTTGAATACTTGTATAAGAATATATACAATTTATACCTAAAATACAACTCAGAAGTTAATCCAACTTGTTCTATGTAAATGATACGAAACATTTTACAAAAAGAAAGAAGTAAATCCTACGTTTAAAAAGTTATAAATTCTAATATATTACTTCCCAACAAGGAACCTTCTTCTTATGAATTTAAGTCGTACACATAAAGGGGACACCCCGCCTAATGAACATAATTCATTTACTAATAAGACACAGATCTTAGTATGTAAGATTATACCAATATCAAATTAAAAATACCAATTAGAAAGTAATAAAACTGAGTATATCCGGCACACGTACTATATTGTTGGATCATTTTTATCCCATAAACTGATAAATTATAATGCTACCACTATCTTCCTGTTATATAATTTGCATAAATTAGTAATTTATACTTTCTAGTCTTCAATCGTTCCATGGATTAGTTTCGTACATTTGTATATCTATACACAACACACGATGGGATGAATATAATGAAGCAGTATGTTTTGAACATCGTTTTATTATTGCAATAAAAATTTTCCTTCTATACCAGGAATTTTGAGAAAGTGTTTGTATTTTTACTATACGAAATGCTCATTTTGTAAAACATTCAACTTTATAGAACAAACAATAGGAAATATTGACAAAGGTATATATTGTCTCTCAAAATTTCTTTTACAATATACGTACTTGTACTTACTATGTTAGGACAAATGAAATACATAAATAATATATTTAAAGTGGTTCGTTGAAAATTAAGAAAGGAAATTAATATCATCGAATTACAATATTTTATCGATAACTGTTCACAACACGGGGCCAGCCAGGGACAGTTATACTATTCTTTGACTTTTGCCGTACGTAGAAAAGAACAGAGAAACTCGAGAGGCCTCGGTCGATTATTACGGGTCGAGTATGTCGGTATGAGATCACTAGTAATCCAATGACAAAACTTCTTTAACTTTTTATTCTTTTTTTATGGAATATTCACCAACATATTCGTGGCATTTTTCTAATGAAAATGATACCAAATAAGATATAATTTGCAATGATATTTACTTATGTAATGGACGATGAAAGTTTCGGAAAATTATTGTAAACATGATCCGAATTATATCGTGTTTCGTATTATTTTAATCAGAAAAATGCCACAAATATATTGGTGAAAGTCTCATAAAAAAATAAGTAATAATAAAAAAGTTTTTGTATTGGCATTACGCTGTGAAGACACGCGGGCATTTGAACCACGCCGGCGATCGCGACTCTACACGTCTCTTTCTTTCGCATACGTTGTCCTTCCTTGCGCCCGAAACTTTCATCGTCCATTACCCAATATCGCAATTATATCTTATTTGGTATCATTTTCATTAGAAAAATGTCACGAATATGTTCGTGAACGTTCTATCAAAAAATAATAAAAAATAAAGAAGTTTTGTCATTGGATTAGTAGTGGTCTCACACCGATATAACGGTGGTAAACCCCGCGGAAGTGGGGATTGTTTTGGGGACAGATATTGCCCAGAGATTTGGGACAATTATCAATAAAATACTGTACTATAAAAAACGTACTGATTATAGAAGAATTTATTATCACACATTATATTCCTTAAAAGGTTTACATAAATAATGTAATCGTTCTGTAACTATTATTATTAGTGCAGTTAGATTACATTATTATTATTATTGTTATTATCAGTGTAAACAATGTCACCCTGATCAAATGTATTCAACAAATCGTTACCTCAATTTATTTTCAAGTTTGTTAAATACTAAATGTAAAACTCACGTAACACAACAAATAAATAAACAGATTCACAACTGGTTGATAGAACTCAAAGAACTCGAAAAAGTGAGATTAGTCTGTTCGATCTCTGAACAGATACGTTGGTTACCATTTGCAGAGCACTAAATATCATGAATTAATGGTAACAGTCGATCGAGTCTGTCTAATGGGTCGAAAAAAGCATTTAAACTATAGGTCTCTGTCTTTGTAGATAATGGGCAATTAATAAGGCATAGGTGAGGGCTAAGAGAAAGGCTTCGGCAACCAGTAATGTTTTTTCCTTTTTTTCGTCGTTTACGTTTTCATAGGGACTTGTTGATTTTCCTTGACAGGTAGTTGGGCGTGGATCTTCAGCTCGAGACTTTTTACTCGACCCTCGTTCACAGAAGAAAAAGTGGTATGATTGAACTGGATCACCTCCAGAAAGTGCAGCGACGGCGCTCAACGACGAGGACGTTGCCACTTAGCACTCCTCCGGAGGACGAAAGCGCACGAGCTCTCTCTGGCTCCTATCGTGCTTTTTACACCACTAATCGCCACGTATTACGCTAATGCAGGCCCCGCGATCACTGTTGCGTAAACTCGATTCCAAGTTTAACACAAGCAAAGGGCGCGACGGTATAGAGAAATCAGGGATGATTATAGGGGCTCCGGTAGTTGGGCTTCTCAGAGCGTTTAGTGCACCATACGGTCGCGAGAGAATCTCAATGATTAGGTAGCGGACGGGAGTAATGATCGGATGTCAACGTCGCGTCGCGTCGCGTCGGTTCCGAATAGATTACCTGCGAAGTTTTTCTTTTCAATGGATCTGGTTATCATACCTGGCGTGGCCCGTTGGATCGGATCCGAGAAGCAGCTACAGTATGCAGAACAAGTGACGGGCAAAAAGCATTTAAAAAAATTTTTAAATGACAATTCGTCCAGCGACGAAACTATAAGAGGGGAGAGTACGATTTCCGTGGCCCTTCGTTTTGAGGTTATATTTATGTTCTTGGGGTTATTTCAAGAAAAAAATGTATATATAACATGGTGTCAAATTGGCCTGGTTTAGCCGGTAAAGTAGATTTCCTGTTTTTTATAAATTTGCAAATATTTCGGTAACTATGCGAAATATAGCAAAATATCAAGAGACCGTTTTTGTAGAAAATGAAATTTTATTCGCATAATCTTTGCATTGTAGCTGTCATCCAGAATTTGAACTAGTAATGGAAAAATCATGTGAATAGAATGAGTTGTGGTTAGATCGTGGAGGGGGCGGATCAAAACGAGGGTCCACGGAAATCGTATTCGTGCCCTATAAAACATAAGGAAATGAATAAAAAGTGTATTCTGGTAAGAACTTTTTCTTCCTACATTCCCAAAGTTATTAAAGAACTTCAATAATAACTGAAAAACGCTCTTGTAGCTGTGATAAAACTATAAAACTTGTGACATTTTTTAGAAAGAATTAAATCATAAATTTTATTTTACCTTATATAAATAATGTACAGTACCACTTTCATGCTGTACGACCTCAAGCATTCCTTTCGGGAGAGATTTCTATAATTCTTTTATTGTTTTATAGATTTCCATATTTCTTCCAGACACGTTTTAAAATCCTTGGCGTTATTAAATTATTTGTATACTCTTTTGTATATCTCTTTTTTAGGTCACGATAAAACATTTTTTTTTCGAGACTCGAAATAACCTTTTGCAACTTTTGAGGTGCACACATTAGAATTGTCCCGGTAATTTCATGTTTATGATCTTAACGTACATTTTTCTATTTATTTTGCATGAAATTAACCTAATATCAGTCTTCTCTTAATATTCTATTGCCGTTCAAATCATTATGCGACCACCACCCATCTGTCGCTTTTACAGAATGATTTCTTTCTGTCGCAAATCATGAAAATAATAATTGAAGCATTTGAACTTTTCTAATATTATATGACAGTTGGTGAAGAATTAAACGCAATCTGAAATATTGAACGTCTTTCTCAAGTACCTACAATAAAAATATAAAGCATGCCTTTCGGAGATCTAAATCAATTATATACATAGATAAATAAACTAGAGATAAAAAAAAATCAAAACATAGATAAAAAAATCGTGAGAAAATGCGATTTGAGAGCGAAATTTAGAGATTTTTTACATTTACATTTTTCGATGCCTATGGCTTTTCCATGCGCCAGTCGATTTCTTTTTGCGTTTTCATACAACCTTCTACAAGTATTTCTACTTCTCATTGAAATAAACCACTTAATCTAGAAAATAGTTGTTATTGCACAACTATTTTAATATGGGTTATACAAATTCTGAATCTACCTTACTCAATATTATATCCATTTTACTATCAAAATAAATATAAAACATTCCGGACATCTAGCATTTTGTTCATGTTCTTGACAAAGCTCACGTCATCAGCGTGGCCAGATCACGACGTCTTTCACACCTCAACCTTCCCCTTCTACAACGCTTTTCCCCCATTTTTCGGCGGCGACCGTCTCCACTCTTCGCCCGCATTTGCGCGACGCAGCGATTCTTGACGTGCTTGGGTTAGACGAGCTGCAATGCTATGCCACCCTCCCTCAAAACAAAATATAAATGTAAAATGTAAACATTTCATAGTATTCAGTTTTATAATTAGCTTCAGCGTTTCAGTTCCAAACTTTGAAAAAGATGAAAACTTGCTATGCCCATTCCTTAAAATTATTGAAATGTATTAAAATTTATTTTTCTGACATCTATGACTTTACTGCAATGTACTGCAGTACTATAGATATTATAATTTTAAAAAAATGTACGTGGCAAGCTTTCATACTAGACTTCACAATTTTCATTGCCACATACTATAATTCATTTTATTCGTAATAAGTAACTTTTCATGCGATTGGTTGGATTGAATAGGTATGATAAGCGGCGATAGCCTCAAGCTTGCATTCGTGTCATGTCTGTCGTTCCCCACCATTCACGCCACTGCTTCCTGTGCGAGGCCCCCACCCCATTCGCGTTGCGTCATCGTCTGCGTCGAGAGTAGCTGTATTCTCCTCATTTCTCCTCATTTCTCCTCATCTGGTTACACTGCACGGCGTGGTTTCTTCTCGTTTCAGCAGTCAAGCCGGGAGCACGTAGGTATTCTGTGCGCTTACCAAATTGTGTTAATAAATCATTATATTTTAACTAGTGGAATTCCATTATTCTACGCCACATGGAATCATTGGAAAGCTTAGAAAATTGTGGCCGTGAATTTTCTACTACACCTTATAGTTTCGTCGTAAGGTATAGAACGCCGTTTATGTGAATGCCCGATTATACAGGGTGATGATTCTACATGCAAAAACAAGTTGAGAAAAAAGCTTAATATCTTTTTGTTTGACGCCTCGTTTTCGAGAAAAACGAGTTTGTAAAGCCGTCGAATTCGCGTGCTCTAGTATTTGCAGAATGATCCCTACCCAATACATAGCTCGCGTATTCGCTGAATTTTCAAAGTCGATTTACTCGAAGACAGAGCCTTATATGAATAAATTTTATCTTACGTTTCCGACGTATTTTTTTTTATATAGAATCACCTCCGTTTCGGTTGTACCACCAGTTACCAATCACCTTGTATGTCGGTCGGTGTACGAACCGATTTGATGTACGTGTGACATTATATCAACTAGCTAGTATAGCTGTCCGGATAAATGCTAATGCAGGTATGGTTCGCCGACCCATCGAGCACAATTAGGCGCATAAAACAACGCGAGTTTCCTCGCGGCTGTTCATGCGCTGCTAGCATCGCATATTACGATAATGCGATTTCGACGATCGACATTATGTTGAGCTTAATGCCAGTCAGGATCATATAAGTACAAACGAAAACTCATAAGATTGCCTAAACAGTTATGTGCTAGCGAGTCGTTCTTTCGTTAACTTCTAAGGCAAATTACGTATGGCAAATTAATTTGAAAGTGTAACCATTCTTTCAGTATCTTTTATGATACTCGTAAAAGCAAATTGCGCTACTTATTATGGAATTCGATAATCTTATGATCTCTATTGGTTTAATTCTTCTCATTTACGTTAGAAAATGGCAATTATTTATTATTTATTTAATAGATGACACCACTTCTCATTATTAAGAACAATCAATTCAAATAAGTTCGATCTAACTTTAAAAAGTTAGCTTTAGAATTATGTTTTTACAATCAGTTTCAGTAATTTACTTGCAGTGTTCAATCTCATTTAAAATGTGATACAGCTTTTTGATAAGTACAATTGTGCAGAAAACATATTATCAACAGTCTTCGTCAAATCGATAATTTTTTACAATTCCTGTAAAAATTATGTGAGATATTGATTAAAATGAGATATGATGCAGTATACAGTCGTTGCTGTATATGCAGTATACTCAGTATAATGCAGTATACTCCGTTATATGAACATCTATTGCGTGAACGTTATATCATATGGACATCTGTTGTTTGAACTTTCTATTATATAAAAAGTAATATTGCAGTAAATGCTTGGTTGAACATCAAAAACGAAAAATTGAACAGACATTGGAGCAGATTTTTGCTGCATGAGTTGTAATAGAAGAAAATGAAGAATTAGAATCAAGCGAAAGTGACATAGCTGAAGTTACATTATCATTCCAACGAAGCTATTTTGCAAAGTGTTTTAAATATTATCTACGAAGTTGATAGTTACGATGAAACCAGTAATAGCATTAACGAAGATGTTTTATCTCATTTGGAGGCATTTATAGCTTTGGAAACTTGTCTTAGATGGTGTGAAGCCCAAAAGGAATGTAATATCACAGAAATAATGTATTATTACAGAATTTATATTTGTACCAGCGTTTGTTTCGTAAACGGTAAACATTAGAAAACAATGGAAGAGGAGGAAGTTGTAGTTATTTTACTAGCAACATGATAGCTATCTCAAATTTTTTGTGGTTTTAATATTTTTCTAGAAACAAAGATGACCTTCATTATTGTAAATGGAATGCTACATATTCTTTTACATCATATGAAAGCGAACATTAAGACGAGTTCAACCATGTAGTATACCATAGTCTTCAGGGTTATAGGAGGGCAGAAATGAAAGAAATAAATTTAACATTTCAATGTGACTTCCATTAGCAGGAATGCATTTCTGAGTTCTGCTGACCACACTGTTTGTAGTTTCTGCCAATGTTGTACTAGATATGTTACATTTATTTCTTCTATCTCTGTCCTTGTATAAGTCTATCATGACATGGTTGAACTCGCCTTAATGCCCGCTTTCATATGATGAAACAAATATGTAGTTTAAAAAAATGAAAGTCACCTTTGTTTCTAGAAAGATATTAAAAACTCAAAAAATTTGAGATTGCTATCATGTTGCTAGTAAAATATACTACAACTTCCTCTTTTGCCGCTTTTTCCTAATGTTTACAGTTTACGAAAAAGACGCGGTACAAATTATCGAGAACACCCTGTATATTATATGAAAACTTACTTTTGTCCGCAGCTCTTGTCGAATAAAATGGATTGTTAAGGTATTACAGTATTCTGTCCGTGGGTGTCGCAAAAGTCCATATTGTGAATGTTGAGGTTTTAACCCCACCACTGGGGGGATCGCCCTTGGAACCAGTCGATTGACAAACACGGTGGGCAATCAAGCCGGCGAGTAATTATATAGCGTTTGGTGTCTCTTTAATAAAAAAAAATGAGATGAATACGATGGTACAAGTTTCATTGACGAAAATCCGAAAATAAGGAATTTTGATTTTTTTATTTAAAAGGCTAAGCTCGCATGAGTCCTGATATGTTTTCCGAACGCCCGAACCTCAGCCCATCTTTCTTTTTCAATCGTTATTCGTCTCTACGTCCGACACACTTTAAAGTATGTAGTCCCTATTCTATGAATGTCGCACGGTAGATCCACAGCTAGGTACATGTGACTCTTACGGATAGAATACTGTGCATAAAGACAGACAAGTAAACAAAAGTAAACTAAAGTTATTAATACTGTATAACAAGAAGTATCTCCCATGCCTCTATGTCACGTGGCCCGACTACTTCTCAGCCCCGCACGGTACACTACGGTTTGGTTGTTTTGTCCCCGTTCTCGTTTATCACTATGGTTGGCAGTGTCGTTTTCTGTCGTTTGGTAAGGAAGAAGAAGAATTATACTAGCTCTAAGTCGTAGGATTAAAAAGTATCTGCGTGATAGCGAATGTTCGGTATAAGTAGACCGTGAAGGGGTTAAAAACAAAAGCATCTTCAAAGCGTAGCCGAAGGTCGCGCATCTTCCTCGTATTTCTGCCTCGGCTCTCATTAGGATCTGTCAGTACTTTCACGCCGATCGCATTCTCGATCGACCGGGTTCTCGTGTGAGAACCAAACAGTCGATTGCTCCGCCATAACAATTATACAATGCCACGGCGGCATTCTACCACGATTCTCGCGCTTTCCACACAGTGGGGCGGATCGGATTCGCGGTAAGAAAACGATCGAATCACTTAACCACCTAGTCGCGCTAGATAGCTTTTGCACGCTCTTAAGGCTTGTTAGCGCGTATCCACAGGATGTGTATACAGTTTTGATTCCCATTTCAACATTTCTTACTCTTTCCAGCTAATTAATCACGAGTCGAATAAAACCATTAACCTTTATAAATAAAAGTTATTTATCGAAACTTTCAAAGCATTTATTTTCTGTTTCAAATTAACTTGATTCATTGATAATTCCAGGAAGTGGATCTAACCCAGTCTTTGACTGTTTAAAAACGTGCTCTGCTCTCGAGATATGTTTTGAAGAATAACTAATACCTGAAAAATCTGAATTTTTACAGTGACATTAATATAACTCTTAACTTTATTCTCCATTTTTTTTAGAACAAAATAGTAAAAGGTGGCAGAGTTATTCGCTGTTGTTGAAACAGCCTTTTATTGGGATGGATGACCACCATTGTTGACAAAAATTGTAACGTCTGAAATGAAAAATTGTTTTTATTCTCAAATTATAAGGTATTATCTAAAATATAGCATTGAATTTTTAAGATATCCAATCGTTTGTAGAAATGGTAGCAGTTTGAATGGCGAAAATCGCTTTTTACATTGAAGAATAAACATCAATCATGTCTCCATCCAAAAATATTTGAGGTATTGAAAAAATTCAAAGCCATATTTTAGAGTATTCGTACAATATTCGTTTAAAATTTGAAGCAAATCGATGATTGGGTTTCAGTGACTTTGTGTCGGCTAAGTGGGAAAATATAATTTCTAGAAAAACCCAAAAGAAATTTCAACTTAGCAGTATTTTCTTTATTACAGTCGCATCGTAAATGCGTCATAAATCACATAACGGTTTCTAATTATGAAATCTTGTTTCTCCACAATATTCTGAACACCTAAAACCACAAGGAAATTTAAAAAAATTCCGAACTTTTTTGAACGATAAAGGTGGTCTACCAGCTTAATTCTATTGTAGGAGCTCAGTTTTAATAGTTATTTTATTATCGATTCATCGCATTTAAGGGAGACTATATAGTTTCAGTTATACATAACTATTTGTAAGCTATCACGTATGGATATGCCGGCGCCACTTAAAAACACAAATATAATGAACTTTTTTGCTTGACTTTTTCGCAACGATTTATTTTACAGTTGCAGTGATTAAAACTTCTTTCATAATTTCTTCGAAGAACTTTTTCTCTTTAAATTTATGGAAATTATAGATAAAAGTGGATAGTTTCAGATTTTTGTAAAGATTTTTCGATAAAATATAATTTTTCTTTAGTAAATTCTCTGTAAATTAGATATCTTTGATTAATATGAATAAGTAATAATAATAGTTTCAATTTGTGAATGAATTTACTAATTATACTTACAGGTTGTTTTTGAGAGTTACTTTGTATCTGTCTTTGATAAAAATTAATTTAAAAAATAGAAATAAAAGTTACTTGGTTTCCATAAAATGTGCATTATACATACACAGGCTGACGAAAGTATTCGAACGCCCTTTAAATCGAAATAATTTGTTTAAAATTGCATCAAACTACTTCACTTTTTTTGAGTAATTAGAGGCATTGATCCATTACATGACGTGTACAAAAGATTTTGAAAAAACTGCAATTGATAAGAATTTATGGCGGCAGGCTTTCGGATTATGAAAAGATGGAAAAAGGCGAAGGAAGCGTTTCGTCCTATGCCCGCTAGAGGACTCATCAGTAAGGTTATCTAGCGGATTCTGCCTTAGATGCGGGATGTCGTAAATACAGTTTAGGACGGAATATATGTATACAAACAGAGGAAGATTCAGGTAGTAGCGGGTAAGGTGTTGCCGTACTGTCCATCTGTTGCGAGCATAGGAGGTAGCCGCCACGAATGACATGAATAATAAAAACGGCACTTTTTTAAATGTTTTTATTTGAGCTCGTAAGGGAAATGTAAAATATGCGTCTTGTAGATTTATGTTAGTTATACAAATGCTTCCAATTGCTCAAAAACACTCAAGTCATTCGATGCAATTTTAGACAAACTATTTTGATTTAAAGGGCGTTCGAATACTTTCGTGAGGCATTGTACATATATACATTATTTTATGTCGATTTAAATGAAGTTATTGTAAACAGTGGGCAGCACTATCGCTGAATTAGAATTTGTGATTATGCAATGCAAATAATAATTAAAATGTTAACAAATCGTACAAATGTTGTTGGACGATTCAAAAAAATCTATCGAACGAATTGTTTGAAAATTACATTTCCAGAAACATTTTTAATGTGTCTTGTGTAAAGTATTCCGTTAGGTAAACCACCATGTATGTAACTGCATACTTTGCGAGCGGTTCAAACAGGCTGTTCAACGTGTTCTGTACCTGTTAATCGCGTGTAATTAGCGTTTCTCTAACTAGATTGATGAAGCTTTGGCAGAACTACTATATTTAGAATTTAACTAAGATTCCTTGTTAAACGTTCTCTTCGGAATCGGAGTACTCGAATGCTCTACATTTTTAAAACCGATCAAAAAGTTGAACCACAAGATTCAATTGTAGGAAAACAACTCTTTATGGTTTCATTTACGCAGTGCCGGACATCAATCGATTAAATTTAATTAGATTACTCGATGAAAGCTTACGATAAAAAGAAATTGATCATTAAGGATCATAATGGATTCTATCTAGCAATGAAATTACTTATTTATCACCAATTATAAATATTAATCCAATCTAAACCCCATAATTCAAGTTTAGAATCTATATTCGTATGTAGGGTACAGTAAGGTAAAAAATAAGTTATAAAATAAGAATAACATAATTTGTTTTGACCCCTCGTTTTTAAGAAAATCAAGTTTGAGAATCTGCTAGATTCGCGTGCCTTAGTGATTGTAGTATTTGTAGTATTTGTAGAAAGTAGAAGCAGTAGGTCATGCACAGACGTGTCAGCCGATTTCTATTCAATAGCACGCGTAGTCGCCGAATTTTCAAATTAAATTTTCTTAGAAATGAGGCATTACGCAGAAAAATGTCTCGAATGTATCAATGAAAAATTGATAGTTTTATGATTGTTAAGAATAATATCCTAATACAGTTTTGTTCCAATATAAAGCGACGGTGTTTGTTTCCCAAACAAGGAAATCTTTATCCCCTCTTCTTCTTTGGAAGTTGTGCGCTCGACATCGCTTAGTGGCAGAACGAAAGGGAATGCCTGGTTCTATAGACACGTCATATTCTATCCATTTCCAAGGAAAGATGTCGCTGCTCGGCCGACTACGTTATGGTCCGCCGCTACCTCTCACCTCTCGTTCATTTTTCGTGTTCTTACTCGGCCCACTCGAGAACAAAACAAAGCCTAATAACATATTTGATCCGATATACGACCAAAGCCGTTCACGAGCGTTCGCCTTATTTCGGAACAAGACTATATCACGAGCTTAAAACATACGGATCACTTGGAAGAAGTCTTGAGATTTTGCAATGAACGAAGAAGATCCTCAACTCAAGAGTTTTTTATTTTCCAAATTTTATACGCACTTCGCTCGACTCTTTTAGTATTATCGAATATTTTATCGATTAATTATGCTACTATCAACGTGTTTTCAATTAAGTTCCGTTACATTTGGTGTAAGGCAAATTCTTCGTTAGATATGACCTTCTACCAACGCTTTGGAAGCTTATTGATTGTTCTGAAGTGGAAGATCTTCTCTTTTAATGTGAAAATATCATCGATTGCCGTTAAGACATTTTGGAAATTGGCACATTTTTTCATTAAGAACATTTTGTAAAAATCGGAAAAGGTAATAATTAAATGGGACCAGAGTCCTGCCCAGACTGGCGGACAATTGTTTGCGGATAGTCCGCAGAGAATATGCGGAATGTGGAAGAATTGCCCAACCAAGCTCTTTAATGTATTGCATTTTAATGTTTTCATATGAAAGCTGCTTCATGCACGTCGAAAGCTAAAATGCACTCAAACACCAAGTTTCTTAACCCTTAGCACTCGAATGGCGATTCAAAGGTGCCACTACAAATTGCTACACCATTATTTAGAATATTGTTTACATGATTAAATTTGTTCATATGTAATAAATTACTAAACATTTAAATATTGTATGAGGTACTATATCAGTTTCGTACATATATAACGAAAAAACCTTGTGTACGATGGAAATATTTTAGGTTAGAAGAAATGTTTGGTTTTTTAGTTGAAATAGTTTGATGTGGTTCGATGTTGTTGTTTGTTGAACTCCAAGCACGTTTGCAATACCAATAGACGTGTATGTCCGTTTATTTTCAATCATGGTTCGTAAAACATCATCATCAATATCGGTTTGTCTCCCCGATCTGGGTTTTTCTTTTAATGAAAAATCATCGTTCCGAAATTTTTCGAACCACCTTTGATAGGTTCTTTAAGTTAGTCACGTTTCGCCAAATACACCGCATAAATTTTTTGCTGCATGCACAGCGTTATTCCTTATTTGGTTTTTATACAAAGGGCAGTGCCTCAAATACTCTTTCGGATCGCACATTGTGAAATAGATCAATATTAGAAAATAGCGGCTCACTGAACTGAATTCTATTACTGAATACAACAAGATAAATTCCCTCGACACTGATGCAAGTTTTGTTTCAATATGTGTAACCATTTATTAGGTACGAGCTTTGAGAGTTGACATAACAAAAAACGACAGAACTTTTCCTTACACCTAATACATTAATAACAAAGGACTTTTGAACGGAACACGACAGTAACCGTGTATTTTTCCCGACTGCCAAATGCGCGGCACGGCGCGGCGTGGCAGTCGAACGACTTTGGCTACGGTACGTCCTATGTATGTGGGCGTATATGTGGGCAGAGTGGATGTGCGAGTGTTCGCAAATGGTCCTGTTGCCACCGTAGTTTCTGCGATGCGCGGCCGTGCCTTATTATTTCACGACAAAACGATGCGGCTCCGTGCGACTCGGCGCGCCGCGGCGTCCGGCAGTGGCGAGATCGTAATACGATTTTTCCTAGAGTCGTAAAGGAGATCGTTGTCGTTGTATCCAGCCATGACGAAGCCGCGTCTTGTGTTCGTCGTGTGTTGCCCGACCGCGGCTAGTAGATTCCGTGTACGAGCCTGTCTTTGGTACGACATCGATTCGCCAGTGAAAAAAACTCGTCCAACGTCTCGTCTTGCTGGATTTTCAAGAAAACCGAGTTCGCGTATCCGTTCATGCGATAGAATGTGCGCAGTCGCAAACGATCCTGTCGTTTTCAGGATGCTTTAATGCTAGCGCAACATGCTCCTGTTACCGGACAATATTGCCCAACAAAACTGTTCCAAGAGTAATCGTTTCTGAACGAATTTTTTCGATCGATTTTATAACTGAGCCAATGCATGTTTGGCGAAACGGTTTTACTCAAACCGTGATCTCGATCAAACAATTTTATCCACTTTGTTTCCAAAGGGTAATGTGTTATAACAATTATAGTTAACATTGTAGCTTAAGTTGAAGTAGTCATACAACCCTTTGTAGACAAGGATTTCTTAAAGTAAAAAGAATATTTTCCTCAAAGAAGTAGATTATATAGAGTGATCAGTAACTGGTGGTATAACCGAAAAGGGGGTGATTCAATATGAAAAAATAAGTCGAAAATATACAATAGAATTTGTTCATACAAGGCTTTGTTTTCGAGAAAATCGAGTTTGAACACTTAGAGAACACGCGAGATATTGAATATGAATCGTCCGACACGTTTGTTTATGACTTATGGCGGAATAACAAATTCGATTTTCGCGGGAAATAAGCCTCGCTAGGAATCGATAGTAGGAAAATGGAGCAATATGTATTAATCTTTTGGCAAGGACATAATTAAATTATATGTTGTCAGTTTCAGGAATTAGATATATAGGGTGTTTGCGAAATCGTGGTACAACCGGCAAGGGGATGATCCCTCACATAAAATTTAGTGGAAAATAAGGAATATAGTTTTTTCAAACGGGTCTCCATTTTCGAGAATATTGGGTTTGAAAATTCAGCGTATACGCGTACCATTAGATAGAAATCGGCTGTCGCGTCCGATCATGACAAACCAATTCTACTCTGTGCATATACTAATGCACGCGATTCCGACGAATTTAAACTCGATTTTCTCGAAAATGGAGCTCCGTATGAAAAAACTATATTCCTTATTTTCGACTAGATTTTATGTGAGGAATCATCCCCTTGCCGGTTGTACCACAATTTCGCAAACGCTCTGTATAATCCCGACATCGTCAATGTGTGGATATTTGTTGTACCAATACCAAACTGAAAAATCTCAAAGGGTTGTAGTAGTAGTAAGGAACTAAAATCGCAATATAGTTTAAGGAAATTAAAAAAAATACTTTGCGTTTCAAACACACTTATTTATACTCATATAAATGTTGCAACATCGCATAAGTTTATGAACCCTTGTTCGTACGGTGCAAGTGTATGATCATCAAAGTAGGTTGACCAGTCCAGTAAATGAACACCTCCCAGTGAATGAACATAATTCGTATTGAACGAAAAAATAACATTCATGATGCCCACTTCATGTTCAAAATTTATGCAGAAATTGTACCTACTGTAAATTTACAGATGTCTCGCTAAAGAGATCTAATTTTTTCTATAACCTATTCTCCACTATACAATAATTTATTTCGCAGTTGTTTGAACAACATCCCGCGCATCCAAGGAAAGTATTGTTGTAGTCTAACAAAATCAATCGTCTAATCGTAATCGATTAGCAATTTCTATATTGAGGTGCTTCTATGGACCTATGGTACGTTTGATTGAATAATTATCATTCACTGGGGTACTTTTGTTCGTTCGTTAATCCTATGCCAGATTTTAAACACCACATGCAACCATCAAATACTGTTAGAATTGCGTTCTGGAATGTAAGAACTTAACAATGACACAGTCTTTTTATAGAAATAGCACTCGGGATATGAAATATCTGATTGCGAATGCTAATTTCAACAGACATACAGCTTAAGTGTTCATTCATTGGACAGGTCAACCTAACATGTTTTTATTGACACTTGTAATCCAAACGTCGTTGTTTGGGCAGTATTAGAGGAGACGACAAAACGAGTTAGGTTCTAACACTCCTATTGGCGAATGGTCGGCTACTAGAATTTTGCACGTATTGTATAAACATGAGAATGTAAACAAACTTCTTCTGAAATATTTATTTCAGTATAACTTCTGTATATCTCGTATATTTCAATTTTTCTGAATTTCATGGTTCTTGAATGTCTGTTGCAACCATTTTCTGAGATAACGAGCAAGAGACTTATTTGATTATATGATCATTTATTTCTGACACAATTTTTACTAAATAATATTTGTATTAAAGTAGAAATGATTCTTTAATATTAAATTTCGAAGTTACAAACACCAATACACGTTTTCAATTTTCTATTAGATGAGATTATATTATTTATTTATTAATATCAGCTTTATACATACGTCCTGTGTACTAACATTAATATAACATTTATAAGCAAACAAAAAACAGTTATGAAATCTTAAAAGAGCAAGGAAATACTTCACATAACAAACCTTAGCAATTTTATGTGAAAAATAACATATTTAACCGCTTGCACTATAATAACGAGTCAGACTCGTGATAAGAATTTCGAGCAACATCTACTAAACATGTAAATTATTAGTTTCCTTTGAAGCGAAATAAAATTTTAATTTGTTGCTGTCGATATATTGGGGAATATACAAGCATATAATAAATTTAGATTTTCTTTTCGTTCTAAGAAATGATGGACGACAATCAAGTTCTAGTCACTGTAACCGAAAAATAAATCATAGTGCAAGGGGTTAATAGTTATTAAATATTAAAAGTTAATGTTATTTATTTATATTGTATTATTTATACTACTTATATTGGTATAGGTTTTTTATTCAAAATTATACATTACAAATAAAATTGTCTACGGATACACAATTTCGATGTTATCCACTTAGTAAACTTTTAGACAGCTATCTGTAAACTGTATTATGTACAACTATTTTGTGTAAGCTTTATTAACACCAGAGTTACCGTACAGAAAACGCAGTTGATGTTTATAATGTATTGCTCACGACAATCAAAGCGGTACTCGAGACGGCACAACGGCAAGGGACGCGAAGTTCACAGCCACACGATGCGATACACCTGAAGTAGTAGTGGTAATCTTCTCAACAAATAGCGAAAAGCCTGTGACTTAATTGTTTGCGCTTGACCAATCAGTTTAGGCAAACATTTTTCATAATAACAGTTCCATAATTGCAATGCAGTAAATCCTCGCTTAGTTCAACCTAAGCCGATCCTTTTGCAACAACATTTATTGTACGAATCAATAAGGATTTAGTCTAGCATTGTAACTAATCATAAGTTAACTGTTTTATTATCCAAACGTCAACGATTCTTTGATTAGTTCGAATAGTTGAGATTCTGCTGTAATTATAAAAGAAGAAATCATGAACATTTGTCTCATAGGTTTAGTGTTAAAGTCGACACATGTGGGTTCGGTACATTTCTTTGTTAGTCTTTCTCAGCGCTTCTCTGTTTTTGTTTCTCCCTTTTTTCTTTGAAGTCACACGCTATAAAAATCTTTCAGGAGAAGAAACAAAAAGGATCAAAGTAGTGTTACGCGGTGTCTTTCTTCTTCCGAGCGTACAAACGCACGCTGCCTCTGTAAAAATCTTTTCATTCCACGGCAAAGGATCGTGTAGCGCGTCTCGTCTAAGGCTGGGGACTCGTCAACTGCCTAATTAGACACCACGACTGCTAATCGTCTCTGCCCATGACACAGGAAAATGATAACCTTAACACCCACTTCCGCGTTCCCGTGTCCTTAGATCTCGAGATAAAGCTAAGCGCCTGCGGAACATTGCGTGGTCGTAGAGGAGGAGCGTTTATTGAAACTTCAGACAGAGATAACACGACAAACGAAGTATCATCGTATCTTTCGTGAAAAGTAACGATGTGGATACGCACGCAAGGATGCGTACGATTAAGGATAGAAGCCTAGCTGCATTCGGTACCTGTCTGTCCGTTTTTAGCGTATCTTATGGTACTTTCTCCGGCGAGTTTGCGCGCGCGGGCAATTAAAATTTCCATCCACGTTTCTCGTATCCCGTCGTATTTCCATATTTCGTACACGCACCCAATGGTTTACGCGCGGCCATAAATACAGCGAGCCGTCTGCACCATGCGCATTATCCAACATGGCGGAAGTGCATCTGTCCGTGAAAGAGCCCCGGTTAAGCGTACAATTAATGGCACGCTTATGGGATTCATAATCGCCCGAACATTCGTTCGCGGATTTCGCAACGCCACGATGCTTGCGGACCCAATAAATACATAGTAATTTGCCATGCGTCGACGACCTCGTAAATTGAATTAATTTCTGCTAATATCGAATATCGTGAACGCGGCACGCCCTTTTCTTTCTTCTGATTCGAACACCATACAAACACTATAAAAATGTTTTATAGTATTTTTCTGAACGTATTATACAAAGACATAATATACAAAGAAAATCAAAATTTTAATATATTTCTATGGACAAAAGTTTAAGGCTACAAAAAGAACTTTTAATGGAAAAGATATAAAATTTTAATTTCAGTTTAATATTTTATTCAATGACCATTATTTTTTTATTGCCGCAGCACATCTTCTCGGCATTGAATCTATTCGTTTTTTACGTTTATCAACAAGAGTGTTAGTTCAAACCATTTCCATTATGGGGTAAAGATCAGTGAGATTTTTAAGATTATAATCTTTTACACTTTTCTTTACCATATCCCACAATTTTTAATGGGGTTTAGGTTGGGTGACTGCGATGGTCATGCTAGCATTTTGATATTTTCTTCCCGTAAACAATTTTACACAATTCCGGCTGTATGTTGTGGATCATTATCATTTTGCAATTAGTCATATGATTGTATGCATATGGTAACATTGTATTTTTCAATATGTCTACATATTGACAGTAATCCATAATTCTACCAATACGACATATCGGACTAAATCAGCTACGAGAGAAAAACGTTTATACTGCAACGCTCTCATTTTCATGTATAATAGTGAGTAAAATACTATAATAGTGAGGAAAATGAAACTTTTTGCCAATCTTGACTAGTCCAATGTTTATCAGCTTTAGCAAATGCAAGGCACACTTTCCGATTTTTGCACATACTTCTATTATTTGTAGCACTAATGTGGGTGCAATTATCCATGTTTATTTCAACTGAAATTTCGTTTGCAGAATGAAAATGATCGTTTTTACATGTACCGTGAATCTAACGATTCCGTTACGGCACCGTTTTTCGGCGTTATATAATATATACTTATCATATAAAATATTCACTTGACTTTAAAAATTTGTACTGTACTTGCTTACAAGCACTTTCTGATTTATTAATTAGAGTTGTTATTTCTATAAATGTTTTATTTCGTTTTCGTAGCCTCACTACTTGTTCCCTTTTATCTGAGATTTACCTATACTTTTGTATTATTCAGGTAAACTTAATTCAACGAAAGACACACTAATACTTACTATGTACCAAATTGTTGGAGGAATGTAGTGGAAGTTACTCATTAAACGGATCGTTTTAAACTAATGCCCACTGCTTTGAACACTCGGATAAAACGCATGACACAAACTTCAATCTTATTGATATTTCTGCGTTCATAGAGGACAAACATATGTCTTTCTTATTACAATGTGACTAGACAGTGGAATTTATACATTTATGATAAAAACGAACCAGTGCTATTTAAAACAGTGGAAATATTAAACGAATTTAAAGATGCCAATATATTATTTTTAGCTTGTAGAAATTATCAAAGAGAGAACGAATCTTCTATACGGCTATTGTTTCTTGCAATTGATGCAGGCAATTCTTGTTTTGCATAAAGAGCCTGTTGAGCAATCTGCCGTCAATTGTTCTGAAATACAGTTTGTAAGGCTGCACTTTCTTCCAGTACAAATTAATATCTGGTAGAGGGTTTAAATAATTGAGGGTCTAGTTGATATTGTTCTACTTTAATGAGAGTCAGCGTGACGTGCTTGGTTGACTGGTTGAAACGGTCTCTACTATTTGAATGCTTGATATCGTCTCTGCTGGTGGGATTTTTTTTTTGGATTTGTTCGGTGAGTATGCAGTCGTACCTAGGGGCAGAGAAAAGCTCCTTTACCGATTAGTAATGATTAGATAATTAAGATTGGTATTACCAGCTTGAGATATGGGAAGTTAAAATGAGGTTTGGATATGAGAAAATTATCAAAAACCAAAAGACTTGAATAATGTATGTGAATGAGTGTCATTCGGGATTTGTTAGGGAACATGCAGGAAGGTGAGATAAGTGGAGTGGGAGTGTGTTAGCGTGGTGGAGCGTCTAGTGGGGGATATGGAGTCTTGCCGAAGTGGCAAGGTGATGGTGATAGTAGCGAGTGTTGAGACGGTAATAAGAAAATTGCCGCGCTAGCGGGAATCGCTACTTGATGATATCGTCTCTGCTAGTGGGTGCATTTTCTTGGTCTTGTATACTAATTTCGTGGCCAAGTCTTGGCCAATGATATTCGCTCGTTTGGTCTATTGTTTATCTAAACGGAGGAACTCTACAAGCGGGTGTTCCCGGTCGGAGCTACGGGCGCAGGTAGTCCGGAAGGCCAGCTTCGACGCTCACGGTTTTCGCTATTTGAATATAATAAACGATTACCGTGGTCTTAGCTCGACGTCGCGTCGCGTCGGTTCGATTTTTTGGGGCTCGACCTCGCACAGGCAAGAGTTAACAGAGCCGCAATTTAAATATGACAGATCAAATGGAAAAGTAGTATTTCTATAACATGCGAAGTATTGAAATTATGTATTATATAATTGATTATCTTAAACTTTCGTCAGGCTATTGTAAGTTGACGCATTTCTATTTCGCTACCTGACAATGTTCGTTCTTTAACATCGCACGAAAAGCTTGATCATGAGCGAAGACTATATTTTTCAGTTTTAGATTTCATCCCGTACCAAACCAAACTAAACCATCCAACACCAAAAAGCGAACGGTATACAACATTAAAATTGAGAACGGCTTTAAAAAGCGTCATGGAGTGATATTCCACCAGTAACATTAAACAAATTAATATTAAATATGCCTCAGCTTAATGGAGATCATTAAAGCTGAAAGCTATCAAGTTTCTTATTAAATATTTTGATGATTGTGATATCGTTAAATCTAATTCTATATAGGATGAATCTTCCTATTATAATGTTATTTTGTGGTATGAGACTAAATATGTTAGTAAATATTTCATTGATTATTATTTTACTAAAATGATAAGCGCTGACTTAAATACCGACGCGAGTATAAATCTGGCCGTCTTCGGCGTCGACGAAATGGTATGAAACGTCGATGTTACGTTTGCAACCTGCTGCGCTAATCAATTTTTTGAATGCTGCATTCGATTCTAAGTCAATACAAGTCGTTGTTATTAATTAGAGACGTTACAGGCCGTAATCATGCCGTGGGGATAGATCGATCTTTTTCATTGCGCGGACTATTGCGTACAGGTAGCTCCGGTTGGAATAATTCTCGAAACAACGTTGACTTGTTCCAATGTAGTTGCCACTGCGTAATCGTAGACCAAGGCGATTATAGGGTATCGAGTATTATATTAGCCACCTGGTATACTCTGGTTCCGTCGATCGGATATGAAACCTGTGATTTAGAAAGTCGCATGCGTGTAATCGACGTTTTGAAAAAGATGTTAGAATACAACGTTTGTATTGCTTTGTAAATTAACACACCGTGAACGAAGCAGCGCACTTCCTGATGATTGCAACGTCCGCGGTTTCAGTACATGGTAATTGGAGTTTTGGTTTTTAGTAGTTTCTACTAAAATAAGTTTCTTATTTTTATATTCTTTATTTGATGACGTCATAGAAGATTTCCTTTGAAATTGATACATTGTAGGCGATAGTCGGTAAGATGCATGTATGCTGTATACACTCTATACGGTCTTAAATCCAACCCACTTAAAATAAGGTACAATACGTTAAATTACGGCTAAATTATGTTACATATCCTAAACTGGTCAATATTAGATTGATGCAAAAGTAATAGGAATATTAGAGTCATTAAATGTTGCCAACTACCTATGGGTAGACAAGGTAAGAAACGGCAATGGAATAATTTCAAGTGCTTCTTACAAGAAACATTTGTTGCATTTTAATAAGTATTGAACACATTTTTACTGTGACCACTGTTTAGTCGTGCATCCAATTGGTTTAGGTCTTGGGTAGTGCAATGTGTGCAAGGGATGATACTCTTGTGCGTATCGGCTTGCAGCATTGACACTGACGCTAATAGACCCGAAGAGTCTAAAAATACACGTGATTGTGTAGACTTTATGACCGCTCGGAAAATGATTCATTGATTTGAAATTGACTGTTGTGTTAAGAACGAGCTTCGTAGGTTGCGTTTCTTCGTAGCTAGTTTTACTATGGTAGGAGTGCAAAATCTCTGCTTGCCATTTACCATTTGATTGGTCACTGCATCAGGTGTATACACCTACTTTTCTACTATTTTAATAACGTAGGAGAATCCTCATGGTTACCCCCCTCCCTGGGAACACGTGGTTATGTCGTACTCTTACCGACTAAAATCCTACCATGACGTTCCCTAGGCTATGGAGAGAGTATCGGGAATTCTCGCAAACACTGCCGGTGCTCTGCCATTTACATCACTCCCGGGGGAATATTACTTCCCCACCCTACTTCAAAGTATCCCATGCAGGTCACCCACATGGTGTCCCCCGCCCGTGGGCCATTCGAACGGTACGATGATCCCCTGATCATGGCATCCACGGCGCCCAGCAACTCCATCCTTCGCTCGGGGGGATGAGAATATAGTCACCGCCCCTCGCGCAGGGAAGATGTCGCCGTGTTCGAAAATAAGGGATCATCGGAGGCGAGCACGGCACGCCCTGGCCCCCTCTCTGCACCCTGATGTCGCCCCTTAACGGGACCCGGAAACGTCCAGGGACATCCGGGTGGCCGGCCGACTACGCCCAGGAGCGGGGCTGGTGTCCCCGTGGAGTCGTTACGCCCCGGGTGGTTCTTTCAAGGGAGGAAACATAACTTGGCCTTCCTTCGCGCCGCCCTGGCGGGTGGCCCGGACTTTAGCCTCTCCTACCACCGCCACATCTCGCCGCCCTCATGAGGGGTATCCGGCACCTCACGAATCTATGCCCGCAAGAGGCCACCCTCCGAGCGGAGGCCGGAACTTGCTCCCGGGCCCACTCTGTCGCCTCCTTCTGCGAGATTACCTCTTCGCAGTAGGAGGCAACCACTTTCCACGATCTCTCGTTGTGGACCACGCTTGCGACCAAGGCCAACCGCATTTTATACCCCAGGACTCGGCGCGACTCTGTCACAATGGACATTTTACCAGAAAATAAATATATTGACGACAACATTATATGCTGTTTAGTACAAATGTGGTAGTAAATGAACGCACTGTTAATGAGTGATAGGAAAATCTAGAAAATAGAGTTTACAATCTTATAAATGAAGAATATAATGATTATAGACAATAAGTTTTGTTTAGCGAAAAGTTATTTGTTTAAAGTTACTGTTATGATTCGGATATTTCATCGACAACAAAAACCTAGTAAATACTTGAATACCGTCGCGTCGTGTATCGCAGTGTCGCAAAGTTGTCCAGACTCCAGACTAGGGGTGCTTAACGCTGGCTCTAGACAATTCCAGTAACGCCGGAATATTGTTTTCTTGATGGTGGGGATAAACACTGGATTGAAAAGTAGATTGTCGATTCAGTCAGTTGACTACATTTTTTGCTGGAATGACAGCACTGTAATGCTATGGAATATTTACATTATTCCAGTTACGATCCAGAGCTGAATTGAAATGCTACTGGACTAATGTAAACCTAGCTTAATCGTATAAAGAAGTCTGCCAGCCAAATGTCTGTATGTTGTAAAACATCTCTTTCATCTTGAGACAGAACACCATTTCAGAAATGGTTGAAAAAGGAACCAATCACTTTTGTATCGACCCAATACAAACCATTCTAGACTGAAAAGATTAAATATACATTAGTTCAGGCTCCAGAAGCCGAAAACAAACCGGCTTTGCCAAGCTTTGCCAAACTCATTTATGTGTTCAGTAAAAGTGTTTTGTAATGACATAACAATCGAGTGCAATATCCAAATACATTTCGCATTCGAAAAAAAAGTAAATCACAAGTTGATAATATATTTGTCTACGTTAGTTACAAGGATTTTGATTATTGCTTATATCGTAGTATATATACCCACACTGTAGAATGTAAATCCGTTAAAATCTTACCCTGCTGCTTAACTCGCAGTCGACCGGTCAAGTCAGGCGATTACACACCACGATTTACTCTCATTATTCGTAATTGGTCTCGAGGAAAAGGGGCTTGTGGTCATCCGGACAACCACCTATTCGCGGCCAGCTATTGTTGCAGGGTTCTTCTTGCATATACATAGAATGTGCATATAGCGAACGAGGAAGAACCAGACCATGCTAGGAAGCACTTATTGTGCCTAAGCTACCTTGGGCTTCCATCGTTAAAATTTGAAAAATTCGCGCTCGTCTCGCCGTAATCCCACGGCCACAGCGCGGCGCGCAGCACCGTTAGAAAAACTGTTAATGATCCTTCGTTCCAGCTCGAACATTAGGGTGTTCAATGACTGTTACAGAATGATGATGTAATGCGAACAACGGTCTGGTTAAAACGCTCGTTGCCGCTCCAATTTTTGTAAGTAAGGCTCGCCGGAACGAGCAATATTTTCCATCCGTATTAGTTACGGATCATTTCTACTTTCCATCTAAACGCCTCTGGAACCACTTGTTGAAAAGGCAAAAGTAAAAACATTTTCGAAAACAACACGTCCCATAGTTCGACCGCAACGATTTATTTTCTAACAGTCAGCTGGTAACTGAATTTTGTGTTTTACTCGATGTTCGTTTTTATTATAGGATGCGATTCATAACGATATCGGAGGAACATGAACTTAACAAAAACTACAACGTGAAAATAAAACTGATATAGAAATTAATGGTTTATTTTAGTATTTATTAACAGAGGACTGTTAAATGGCAGCAAAATTTCTCAGCATAGTATCATTTTGTTGCAATTGAATATTTGTTTTAGTTCCAGATAAGTTTTCAAAACTACTAGAGTTAAATTTTTCCAAGTCGATTGTAAGGAACACGAATTAAATCATAATGTATTCATTCTTTTAATAATTATACTATGTCGAAAATAACAACAACATTCTTAAATTTTTGTAGTGCCTTCATAGTTATTTATTGCCCCATTCATTTTTATCATAAATGCATGGAATCCACAATTGCACATTCATGCGTCTATTTTCTAACACTATTTTGTGGCAGTTCTATATCGTGGTTCGTATTAAGTTTCATCAAATAAAAGATACTATGTTTATTGATTAATTATAATTATCCTCTTTGCTTCTGTTTCAATTTAATAACAGCTTTAGTTTTTAAATGCAAGTACATGAATTTAGTTGTAATTTGCCTGTACTATTTTTGAGATTATTTCAATACTTGTTTCGAGATACTGTACTATTGGATTTGGAGAAATTGCAATTTTTCTTTGGGTACTTTTATGTATTACATATATTCATATGTATAATCACGCTATAATGATTTGATAACTGTTCTTACAGAACAAATTACAAACTTGCTCTGAAATAATAAAAGTATTCTACTTTTTACAAAATAATCTATAAAAACCAGAATGTCTATGAAAACTTGCAGTTTATTAAAGAAAACTCATAATGTACGCTTTAAAAATTCCAACAAAGGGTGTATTTATCGAAGATTAGATTTAAGTGTTTAAACCAGATCGTTCACTATGTATTTATTTTCATGATGTACACGGAAATCACGGTAATCGCAGCGTCCGACAAACTATTATTAGTGCTGTTTACGTACGTGGACATAAAGATTCATTTGTTTATTTTCACAAACTGGGATTCTATATCAAAATAGTTTACTACGTCCAAGATTTTGTCATTTTCTAAATACTGTAAAAGATCGACAAAATCTTTATAATTGTTAATATATCCACGACCATGTTAAGGATGTCGTGGATTTTTTTTTAAATTTCTATGATTTTTGTGAATATTAATGAAAAATATAGCTATACAGTCTTAATTTTGAAAATTACTTTAATTCTAGGGTCAGTTGACTTGACGTTTGTTTCTAAATATTGAAGGGAAAAACTGCTGTGTTAACAAAAATTAATAATACGATTTCAACAAAGATCTTTATTTCTTTAATTTATTTTAATCAATATGTATCTTTCATTATTTATTTCCGCAACATATGTCTATTTCTTGTAATGTCGAATATTACTTATTATGCACACGAAAACACTTTATTCGAATTGATTCATTTTTTTCGTGATTAAAAGGTCTTTAGCGACACTATTCACGTTTGTACCTTTATCTAAAACAATTCGAATTGCCCTTAAAATAACGTCAGCTGATGTTTTGCCCTTCTCAGTTTTTCGTTTACAATTGACACAAAAAAAGCAAATTAAAAATGAAACAAAAATAATATTCAGGGTTAGTAGACTAATAGCCAAATCCCCCCGCCAATACATAGCCCAAAACCCCATGGGACATTTTCAACATTTTAGCAGTTGTATGTCCATAACGTTCACGTGGCGGATAAAGCAAATACCACAATTTATAGTTAATGTGTCATACTTCTACGAAATAGTTATAAAAAAATAGCAAGCACTACTTACTGTACAAAAATTCATGAATGGCAATATAAAAAAGTTTTTGTTTACACTGGTATAACATGCAAATTTCTGCCACGGTAACACATTGGGTATATCGCGAGTTAAACAATATATGTTTGAAAACTTCGAACAAATATGCTATCGATTATACAATATAAAAGTTAAAAGCAATTATTCAACCACCCCCATTAGCCAACTAGCCCCGGTCTCCGCTACTTACGTAAATATGACAACTTTTGGTATTCAACAACTCCACCAAATACCAGTAGCATATTTGTAAAAGTTCCTGTAGACTGTAGGCTATGTGTCTCAGTTCGTAATACATAAATTCTAACATAATGTGCACTCAATAATTATTTTAACAATCACAAGCTTCTATAGAATTAAGTAAGTTTCAAGTTTTTAAAACTACTACCGTTTATTTTTTCGCTGAAAAATAATACATTAACTCTCATGTACTCCTCAAAAATGGTTGCTCAAAAGATTTCCGGTTAATACTCATCCAGTTTACTTTATATTTTAATTTGACTAATCATGTTTTATTCATAATATCATATTCTAAACCAATATATTTGAATGCAATAAAATCATAGAAGAATAGAAAGTTTTAGAGTAGCGTGTAAGGGTTACAATAGATTGAGAGCCAAGAATGGGAATCAATAGAAGTGTAAAATATCATAGAGAAACAAATAGATTAGTATACAAAGACTCTAGTAATAATAAAAAGTATAATATATCGGAAAATGTTGTGTAACTGGACTGCTCCGAAGAACAATCGTAATTATCGAAGTATGAATTTCGTACATTCAGGACGAAAATAATAGTTGTTATATGAAACGGTAAGGAGATTAATTACAGAGTGTCCATATTTTAAGCCATGCCATGAATTGTGGCTTCTTTGACGCTGACTTTAACAATAAGTGTGACATAGTAATACTTACACTTATTTTACAATTTATTTTTCACTTATTTATACCGCAGACTTTTATGTAACATAAAAATTTGCCCATATTAATTGCAAGATTTACGAGAAACATAGATATTTCTTCTTTATTTAATCATTGTAATAAGTTGAAAGAAATACAACATTATGTTTAAATTCTTTAAATGCGTTCACTCTTTTGCATTTGATCTACTCATTCTTGTCAGAAATACATTTAAATCCGCAGTTTAGTTATAAGCTTCAACACTTTAACTATGTACGCAGAATAAGAAAAATTGTCTTCAATAAAAATTGTTAGAATTGAGTTTCTAAGAGAGTTCTTCTGAATACTAAAAAATGAATGTACCAATTCATTTGAAAAAAATAAGAATGGAACCTTTTCCATCTTTAAGAAATTCTACCCCACAATGTTTAACACAATATTTTAGATTATAAATATTACCTCCGCTACATCATTTAACTCCTTAAAAATTTCAAGTCGATATCTGCAGTGGCGTCAAAAAAACAGTTTGCAATTGTTCATCTATTCCACCCTGTATACTCAGCGTACCAAATGCAAGGAAGTTCAAAGATTATTTGTGGTATTAAAAATTAACGTTAGTAGCTTTTTCGATACTTCAGAATTTCAATTCACCAAAGACATTTTAAATATGCTGCAGTTCTCCAACAGTTAACCGGAGTTATCAACACGAGTTTCAAATCGTTTTCTAGAAACTCCACTGAACTCATTGCGATGATATAGTATATTAATGTAACCAGCTGTAAAGTGTGATAACCGCTGATCCGTATAATATGTTACGTACGACTCGCAGTGTTGTGTAGAAGTGCCGCGCCGTGTACAATACGAGTACACACATAGCCTTTAACTGCACACTTTGTACACCTTGTAACCTGCGATGACGTGCCTGCGTATTATATCTCTGCCTTTCTCACTCTCTCCCCCTTTCACGATGGTGTCGATGTAAATTTACGCATTTCTCACACACACCCACGCGCGGCAGCTATGCTGACGTTCCGTTTGCGATTTTACTTTTACCTGGTCTCCGTGAAATGACCGTAGATCCTGGCTCATCTTGCTCGTTTCGCAACCACGTTAAGGCGGAATTTAGACTTTTTTCACGGAGATTTATTGAACATCCCCCCAGTAATACGTATATCCTGGAATCAAAAACTTTTATTACGGCAGTAATCGTAAAACTGATGTCTCAATGCTCTGCACATGAGATGCAAGGCGAGACTCTAGGTATTAGCTGTAATATCTCAATTTAACCCTTTGCACTCGGAAGTATTTTAACTCCTTAACCAAACTTTTTTTTCGATCAAGAATATTTCCATTCTATATGTTTTTTTTCATTTTCAAGAAATGAAACTGACATAATACCTCATAGAATACTTAAATGTTTGGTAACTGATTAATTGAATATCAATTTAATAAGAGAATCACCACTCGATTGCTAAGGGTTAACAGTCGGACAACTTTTGCTATTCGGACCTTTTTTTAACTACACAGTTCACGATGCTTAAGATTATCTGCAACTTTATTCATCATTTTTTAAAATCGATTTTCAAAGGTAATCTTTGGGACAAATTAGACTTTTTACCACTCCTACTACAACAGTTAGTAATCTAAATGAGTCGCTAGAAAATGAGTAGTTGAATGATGATTAGGACCAATAACAGTTTTATTTAACATCCTTTTTAAAAATGATTCACAAGGTACTTCTTGTAGACACATTAATCTTTCTACTGTTCCGGCTCGACTGCGTTTTGGAGAACTCCGTGTTCTTAACTTTTTTGAACTTTTTTTTATGTGATCCTGTAGATATCGATGAAGACATTCCGAAAATGTGTGTATGGTTGTTTGGAATTCACTGGTTTATATGTTATACGCTGTGACGTTGCAGATTTTGCGACGTCACTTCTCCGTTACTTTTCGCGGCCCAAAGAGGCATTTCGAATCCCCGAGGAAATTCCGTATAAAATGACCGACTGGCGGCTAATTTGAATTGCGTGAGCCGAGTACGGCCGAATTTCAGTACGTGCCCCGTGCACCACCAGCCCCTTTAAGGGTTCCTATGGCGGCTCGCTTCGTGGGATTCCATCCACCAAAACGTCCCGTGCACGGGTTATGGAAAAGGACCGCCAACGCACACGGGTCGAACGGCCCGGAGACGACACAGGTCTCGAACCCCCACAACACCGGACTTTCCTCACAAGGACCTCCATCAAGAAGGTTCTGCTGCCGTCTCACCCCGCGGGAAGGGGTTCCATATGCGAGGGTGGTGTGGAAGCGCCCTGGGATCATCTTGGACGCGCGCCGTTCGCCGAGAGGCGATCGTTAACGGAAATACGGATGTCGTCCAAGGCCAGGGAACATTCGTGGAAACCCACAGTTAAATATATCGCGTGCGAGACCAGCCAATTAGGAAAACCAAATAATAAGTAGGGTGGAGATTGCCGGGTAGATCGCCGTTAGGATCACCGCGAAGGATCACTGTCGTGCCGGTTCTCGTACGGAAAGTTCCGAAATCTCGCTTCTCGCGTTAAATTTCGTTAAAGATCCGAAAGTAGTGCCGACGCACCGAGGTAGCGGAGGAATAGCGTCCAGGAGAGGCGGTAAGTCGACTCAGTGATCCTTCCCGTTGTGTATTTCGCGTAGTGGTTCATATTGTTTCGCGTGAGGATGATACGCTTCCCGTCTCGTCCTCGAGTTCGTACGTGCCGAGGTTCGTTTCGCCTCGCATTCACGCCTCACGTCGATTACCGGCGTTTTGAGAAGAGTTTGTATTTCGCGTCCGCCACCAAAAAGAAATTTTCCTCGGAGGAGTCGCGTCAAAAGAGTGAGTGTAGTTTTCGCGGCGTTCGGATCATCCGTCTCGTAGATCTCGGTCGAGTAACATGACGACGCCGGTTATAGCGCGCTCGTGCGAGCGAGATAGAACATCGCGTGCCGTGTTTGTGAACGCTTGTTTCGTTCCGTTTCGGGGATCCTCGCGACAGTCAAATTGTAGTCGCGCCGTTCATCTGCGTTTGCGAATTCTTGTACGATACTTTCGTCTAACCTACCGTCTTACCGTAGTTTCGCAGAACTAAGAAAATTGACAACCCCGCGCTGCGAACCTCCACCTTTTCGTTTCTTTGTATGAAGAGCGCGGGCTCTCGGGTCGTGGCCTCGTGGCCGCTCTTTTTGTAACCACTGTCATCGATTAAAATTAATCTCGAGACCAAGTGAACTGTCGTGTCTCAACCTACGAGATCCGCCCTGCCGTAAGGGCCGCCCCCGTCCTTGCTGCGTCCGAACCTCTGAACAATCGCGAGTCGCGTAACGTACCTCGAAACTCGATAACGGAAATTCTCGTTTCGATTCTCCGCGTGTAGGAAATCGCCTCTTTTCGCGTGGTATCCTTCCGATACCTGGCGCCCGAACATCGTCCGTTAGTATCGCTATCGAGTTTTCGAATCGCGTTTTGTGCCGGGAGGACCTCGTCCGAACGGCCGGCCGAGGCCCGGTCTCAGTGCCTGTAAAATCCCGGAGTTGCCTCCATTTTTCGTCCGCGGAAGTAGCGCCGAAAAAAAGGGCAACATCACAACGCGTGTAAAGATGAGCAGTTTTAAGCGTTTTTGACAGGTTAGAGCGTCGCCATATTGGATATTCGTTGAGTGGTAGAGGTAGGTAGGTAGGTCTGTTCGGCGCATGCGCTGGATAGATCGTGAGTGTTCAGCGCATGTGTTAGATAGTATGGTATATTTGCGGGATCGACTAAACAGTACTGAGCGTATGCGCTAGATAGCAATTCAGTGGTTACACATACTTTGTAAACATAAGCAATCTCAAGTGTTTTTCACAACTTAATTATTAATAAGTTTATTGTTGATTTTGAAATGGCTAGATCAAGTATTAGAAATTATATCTTTAGAGACATGCCAAGTAGTAAAGAAGAAGCAATTACTTGGGCTCAGGATTGTGGATTGTTGCGGAAACTTAAAAAATGTCGTACTCATCGGTGCGAAATGAAAATTTATAATGTCCAGTAATTAAAATATACAGAATCACATACAGAATTTCAAAAAGAAGTTACAGTCCAAGATGTTTTGGGGTTAGGTCGTCGTGAGAGCGTTGATTTAGTAAATGTGTTATTATGTATTACGTACATATTTGTGCTGCCATCTAATAAATTTGTTCGGAAGTATTTAGCCTATTTTGTGTGTATTACCTAGCAGATATACCTATATGACGGCGCTGTAACCTGTCAAAAAGACTTAAAAGTGTTCAATTTTATATGCGTATAACTTTTTAACTAATGAATTCCGCGCATTAAGATTTTCATTCTCGGTGTTTTCTCGTCGAAGTCTATAAGATTGTATTTAAAAAACTTGAAAAAAAGAGTTCTTCAAAACGCAGTTAAACCACTCCTCCTAATAAGGTAATTACCAATCCAAGTTAATCGCAGGAAAATGAATAGTTAACTGATGATGTTAAAACTTTTTGCATAATATAGATCCGAACACCACCATCTAAATGTTAAGTTGTATCGTGTTATTTCACACTGTTTTGTGAATATTGTACATTTTGATCATTATACTTCGAATATTATATTAGGAACTGTACTTAATGAAGTAAATGATATATTTTGAATTCCTTTCCGTATAATCTATTTGGAAACTAGACGCTTGCAAGAATTACTGTATCATAAATATTTTGTCAGTAAAAAACAATTCTACCGGGCGTTTAACGAAGGAGGTCACTGAAATATTTCTTCAAATTATGATGAAAGTATACTTGTCGGATACTGGTCCTTTGATACTAGTCGCATCATTTAAAATATTGTAGGGTGATACTGTACCGAATTACCGTGCCGAATTCCGCCGATTACTACGACGATAGTAACGGTAACGACGCGACGATCTGTTAAACAATGTTATTGATTGCGGGTTTCAGAATAGATAGAAATACATTTTACACTGTAAAAATGGTATTCTGTGAATGCTTTCGTCCAGTATTGTACCTAATTGCTTTACAGATTCGCTTTATATTATACCTACTTAATCATCCGCGGCCTAATTATAGAGAAATAAATTAAGAAACTTTGTCAACTTATTTAAATGAAGAAATCAAATTGGTCCTAAAAACGTCTCTTAACTATCTCGCACGATAATCGGTGTAGGAATCATTTAAAATTAAGGACTTAGAATATCTCTTAATTAACTCGATCATGTTGTGCTGTATTCTCATGAATACATATGATTTAGAATGCAAAAAATACACATCATCACTGTATTCAACTGTGTTTGGGTTGACACTTAGAAGCACGAAACGAGAGGAGAGAATTGTTTTTCATTGAATTTTTTATCTCATCCGATCAGTAGCGGCGTGCACTGATACGCAGGCGCTGCTTCTTCCGAGAGATCGATCATTAGCTGATACTTATCTCCACTCGGAAGAAAATAATTAAAGGAAAGTTAACAGGATTTGTCACGGGAATCGAGAAATTCGTCACGAAGCTGGAGCGGCGGTTAGGCTGTTTTTCATCTTTTTGCCTTATGGCGTTCGAAGTCACGTTCAGGGCAGAGTCAAGGCTCGTTCCTCTCGATCAGATACCGAACGAAATAATTCAGCGAAACGTCGTCGTTGTCGGTCGGTTTTTCTAGTAGCCACGGAGTAATATGCGGTGTTTGCTCGTCAGATGATCGTATGATTTCCATTCATCATCTTAAATGAGTATGGTACGAACGAGCCGTGGTTGCGTGTTATCCATTTGTAAAGGATGACTGGGGCTGAAAGGCCAGTTTTCAGTTTTTAATTTTTAAGAAATTATGTGGACGAAATATCATTATCATTATTATTGTAATTGATAAGACATATATTTGAATATCTGATTAAATTATTAAAGTTGATTTAATGTGATAACAATTAAAACATATGTGGATTGATTTGCTCCATTTCCTGAGATTTAACAGCATTCAAGTCGTTTAAAACATAATATTCTTCACTCTTCCGATAAACAACGTTCTGTTCAGACGTACATTTTGTTATGTTTTCCTTATAATTGTGGTCTGAATAAATTGCTTTTGTTTAATGATCTTTGGGTTGCTTGATCTTCTACCGCAATACTGTATTTCAAACCTCCCACAACATACTAATGTTTCCTTTAATACCTTCTATGCTAGTCAACCAGTCACATGATCGGTGTTGGTAGACTTACTACAGGTATAATTAGTTAAGAAAATGTTATTAGTAACTTATCTTAGTGGTAATAATTAATACAAGGAAAGTTGTTTTATTACGTCTTTCAATAATAAACTAAAGATGTTTTATAACAAATTGTAAACAAATTTGCCTATTTCTTCGATATCCAACTATGTCTAAAACTAGCTCTGACCTTACGATACTTGGATTTTCTTCAATTTTACTTCTCATTTTAGTTATATGTATATCATTATATGTAACGTATTATAAGGTATATTATATTTCTTTCTTTTTAATAATTATTTCCTGGTAGGTATGCTGTTTCTATACTTTCTTTTCAGGTTGAACCTCTATCTATATTTCTTTGATATTTCTTCATTGTTCGGTGAAATAAATTGCATACTAATTAACCTTTAGGAACGAAAAGTTAGTACAAACTGCTGTCATTGGGGTGTTTGGCCTTCTAGTTGTATAACCCCAGATATTATTAGTCAACCAGCCCCGAACGATCATTTTAACTGAAGCTTTATATAATCTTAAATTATGTACGTATGAAAAAAGTACAATTGGACTAGATTGCCCACAAACTTTAATATATTCCCTTAACTTTGATGATATAAAGTGTGAACACAGAATCTTGAAGAAAAAATATTCACGTACTCGCCAATTTTTCGATAAACGTTTATAGCTATCACACAACGTGCGATCACGATATCGAAAACAAATGAATAGCATAGTAGAAGTCGGTTGTTGTCACAGTCTATCCTTCGCCGGTAGAAAGTTACGTCGGTGCAAAGTTATTAATAATTTGTCAACCTAACATAGGGGTACCTATAGGCAACCTCCTTGTCTCCCCTACAACTATAAGCCTGGACTCATTTAAATCTTGAAGCCTCTACTTTCGCAAAGCAGTGTTTATTTTACTCTAAGACAGGTCTGGGCACCGATGGGGATCCTCAAACGCTTGCATCCTCCACCAACCTCTTTTTCATACAGTGCGCACGTTTGTCGCGTTCACTGATATCTCGTGTCTTCGTTGCCCCACCGTACGGTGCTTGTTGGAAGGGAACAGTTAGCGCTACGGTGGGGACAGTTTTGCCTCAATTGAGGCAAAATTGCCCAACTCTGCTCTAATACATTTTTACGTGATGTAACAGGTGGGAAACCGAAGCTCCATTTTTTCTAAAAAATGCTGCAAATTCAAACGTCCCCAAAAAATCGTTGTTGAATACGAAACTGTCACAGATTTGAAGATCGAAGTTCTGTATAATGACTTCTTAAAAATTGATGATTTTTGTACTGTTTTATGGAACAAAAATTAGGAAAAAGTTTGGTCGTGTAAAGCCCTTATGGTATAACACTGTAAATTATACTATTGTTGAATTGGCGCCATACGTCTCATCCAAAGCTAGATAAAACGACTTAAACAAAATTGTACATCAATTTTTAAGGTGTTTTGTGAAG
Organism: Sphecodes monilicornis; assembly: GCA_913789915.3. Lineage (NCBI taxonomy): Eukaryota > Metazoa > Arthropoda > Insecta > Hymenoptera > Halictidae > Sphecodes > Sphecodes monilicornis. The sequence continues at coordinate 1,591,516 of OU565289.1, forward strand.
AGGAAGCTTCAATCTACAAATTTATGATGGTTCCACTCACGAAAACATTTTACAAAGTTCTCACAGACGTTTGAATAGCATTTTCGAGAAAAAACACTAGGAGGCTTTTAGCTTTTAAATGAGCCTGAATTTATTGTCGATCATTTTACGAAATTATCACAGTTTAAATATAGGCAATATTTCAAGACTCGGGTATTTAGTGTTCAAATACTTTTTGTATCCACTGTATGTGGATACATCAGAACGGAACATTAAAACTGAACGATAAAAATGAACATCATTCATTTGTTTGGACACGTTTTGACTTATCACTGCCGTTTCACTGTTTCACTGTGGGTGTTAATCATCTAGTGAATATATCAAAAGTAGAAGCCGATCCTATTTCGTTCACAAGTAGGGATTGTAATACCGGTACACCGGTATTTCGTGCTACTTTTCAATTTCGTGTAACCGGTATTTGCTAAGGTAAAAGAAAATAGAACTGGAAAATAATTTAAGGTATTTACATAATTATAACGACTTTAAAAAGACAAGACTTTAGCAAAGTCAAATTTAATTAAGTTCGTCGTCAATTTCCACAAAAACATTTATTGTCTCTCGAGAATAAATTACAATTAGCTATAAATAAAAAGAATTTCCACGAACAATAATACAAAAATAATACAAAAAATAAGTCTATCCAAAACCGTTAGACGAGAAACCGAGTTGTTAGAAGATGAAGGACATCGAGGCAAATATTTATAATATTTAGAGAAAGTGTATCGCTCGTTATTAACAGTACCACTAACCAGCGTGGATGCGGAAAGAGCATTCTCAACTGCAGACAATTTTTGCAGAAAAATACGTTCCAGACGTAAGGACAGTTCAATAGATGCATTATGTTTTTTACAATCACATTTCAAAAATATGTTGTTAATAAATCAGTTAATGTTTTTTTCTATTTGACAACTATGTTTTTGTACCTTCTTGAAAATTCCTAATACCGTTATTAATACAACATTTAAACAAATACCGAATACCGGTATTGTATTTTTGGTTCGGTATTGCAAACCCTATTCACAAGTCATTTTAAATGATCACTTTGTATAAAATGCGGAAAAACAATTTTTACATGTTTCACTGTGGATGATTCATCCGGGATGAACACCCTAAGTGAACAGTCTAAATTCGCTTTTTACATTTTTCATTGCGGATGAATCATTCGGAATGTGCATTCAAAATGAAGAAGTGTAAATTCGCCTTAACTGTGACCGATGAAGTTCGTCGCTTTGGTGACGAAGCAGAAGTGAACGACAACTACTACGCATACCGAACTGTTTTATGTTTTACCTCGGTCCTCTGCTTCGTCTTCGTTTGGTTTGTGCCGTTTTACAGTTATACTGTAATCATATAAAATTATGTGGTGTATAAGAGGCACGCGGATAACAGACAGGTTTTGTCAGAGCAATTACTCTTAAGTAGCATGCGGTAAACTATTAGCGTATGGTCTTCAATTAATTGTTTTATAAAGAAGAATTATTTAATCGAGGAAAGACTGACTACTAGCATCGGCGATAAAAAAATTATTTTTTGTGCGCGTAACTAACCATTTTCGACACGCTTCCTGGGAAATAATATCTTCGTTCAAATAAAACGTGGCTCTTCGATAGACATGAGATAACTGTGTAAGATGATTTTATTTGGTACACCAGTGGTGGGCACGGGTGGAGCCCCTCAAACGCCTGCTTCTCCCACCAACCTCTCTTTCATGCAGCGCGCACGTTCGTTGCGTACGCTGATGTCTTGTGTCTTCGTTGCCTCATTGTACCGCGCTTGCTGGAAGGGGATAAAGGGCGCTACGGTGTGGACGGTTTTGCCTCAATTGAGGCAAAATTGCCCATCCCTGAGGTACACCCTCTCGCCATACGTTATGGCACGTATGTTGTTTTGAATAAAGATCTATTGAACGAGTGATGAAAGGGTTACTTACAGTAATTGTTATCAATATTTGACAATGCTTTCGTGATAACTAATTAGAGATGTTATTAAATTAAACATGTAGTGATGTATGTATATGCGTAAAGTACATAATTCAAAGAAATTTTTTATTAAATATTCAGAGTAGCTGCAGTGCAATTTATGTCTTAATCTAATGCTAGAAAGTCTTGACATTAATTGACATTTTTATATAATATCACTATACAGTGTGTTCCATGAACTCTGTCCACCTGAAATATTTTCGTTAAACAATACGCGAAAATGTTTAAAATACAAGTTATAAGTAGACAGCGGATCTTTATGCAAAATAAAAACTTTGCATCTGATTTGCAATAAATTGGAGAGACATATTCTTTCTTAATAAGATTAATAGGTTGAAAGGAATATGCCATATTACTTAAATATTGCTAGTATTTTTAAATTCTTCTAATATTTTTACTGCTTTAAATTACACTATGTCATTAGAATTTTTGTCATAAATGCATAAAATCCGCTGTTTAGCCACAACATTCGAAGCAATGAATAATATGGTAATAACAGTCTTTTGATAAGTGGGCGCGTCAAGAAGATACGAAGGACATATCTATTCTTTTTTTAGTTGAATGACTTATTTTTTATGCTTGCTTTCGATAAAATGGTAAATTCTGAATAAAAAATGTACTAAGATATATACGTTTGTCCTAAAATTTACCGTTTCTGAGATAATTTTACTTTATACATGCTATTACTTTCGTTATTTGGGCAGTTGTTCAGGCTTGACTTCATAAGGAAAGTGTTGGAAACCAGAGTAACTAGGTTACCGATGGATAATTACAATCGCGACATATTTAGTAGTAATTGTAATGCGGCGTACGTGAGGAAACGAGAGAGAGAGACTCACTCTGTATACAACTTTCAGTGCGAAAAAGTCGTTTATGTTTATATCGTCCGTAAAGTGTATCGTTCGGAATAAAGATACATATAGACAAAGAAAAGAGTTCGGAACACTGTGTAAAACCTACTCTACAACAGAAAGTTATAGGATAAATAAAGTCAAACTGTACTACTAAACTCCGCTCCGCGGCCCGGACACTGCAGGGCTGAGTATAAATGGAGCTTTAAGGTCGATTTATACCGCCGTGCGGGATCACGGCTGCACGGTCGGCTATACAGTGGTCGAAATAATGATAGGTTCACTAGTCGCGTCGGCTGGTCTACTGCTTCTACTTTTGTTTACGTTATCGAAAGTGTATTGTTGTGTTTGTTATTATTCCGCCAGAATGTGTCCTACACACTATATGAGCAGTCAGTCGAATATTAAAAGCGTTAGTGTGAAGACGTGTTTCTTTCAAAACATTTTGAAAATTCTCGGGTACAACATAAGAAATAATCTTAGGTTCACGGTGAAATATATGAAAAATACTATTGATAGTGCAATTTTTTGAACGTTTTTGTATGGTAAGTACACAGATTAATAAAGTTTAAAAATTATAAAAACTATTTCATGTTCGTTTAATATTTTTAAAGCACAATGGCACGGGGAAAATCGTTAATGATAACGAAAAGGTCCAAATTATTGCATTTCACAATATGGGTCTCTCTAACACAGAAATTGCAAGGAGAATTAAAAGATCTTCAAATGTTATCAACAATTTTTGAAAATTAAAAGAAAAATACGGCAGTAAAAAATCTACAGGCCGTCCAAGAACATTAACACAGAGGGACAAAGGGACAATTTTTCAAGAAGCACGGAAAAATAAACTTGGTGCTTCTAAAATAAAAACAAAATTAGACTTGCCAGTTGGTGTTCGACGTGTGCAGCAAGTTCTGAAATTGAGTGGAATATTTAAATATACTAAAAAGGCGAAAAAACCACCGCTAACTAAATTCTACAAGGAGGAAATGTTAAAGTTTGCAGACAATCATATGTCATGGACTGAAAAATTTAAAACGGTGATTTTTTCTGATGAAAAAAAATTTAATTTGGATGTCTCAGACGGGTTTCAATATTCCTGGCACGATCTGCGTAATCAAAAAGATGTGAAAATGACAAGAGTCCATGGAGGAGGATGTGTAATGGTTTTGGCTGCATTCGGCAATAACGGTAAGACTCCGATAATGTGGTTTCTGCCAAAAGCAAATGCTGAAAAATATCAGGAACTACTAGAGTACGTACTGGATGAATATGGCGACGAGATTGATGGCTCTAATTTTAAAAGTAGTAAAGTAAGTTCAACTAAGTAAAAGTTGAAGTTTTACCTTGGTCATGAAACAGTCCAGACTTAAATCCCATTGAAAATCTTTGGGGAATTTTAGCACGGAAGGTATACGCCAATGGAAAACAGTATTGTACTGTTTCCGAATTAAAAAATGGGATCAGAGAGGCGTGGTTTGTAATTAAATTAGAAACTTTACAAAAATTAATTGAAACCATGCCACGCAGAATATTTGAAGTGATAAATAACAAAGGAATTTCAACTAAGTATTAAACTATTTTTATTTCTTTTGTTATTATATTTTTTATGTAAAAATATATATCGAACCTATCTTTATTTCGTTCATCAATTTTACGGTTTTCAATAAAAAATTTGTAATTGACACAAATTATATTATGTTATTCATTTGAATTATGTATTTTGTAAATTATGTTAGAAAGAATAAATAATAATATATAAATTCCAAAATACTATATCAAAAACACATGTTTATGTTAACAAATTAAAATGAACCTATCATTATTTCGGCCACTGTACGTATTGTACGTAGCCGTGCCTAGGCCACTCGAGACGGTGGTGTCTTTTGAAATCGTCACGCTTGCTACCGAAACCCGAGCACTTTCCGCACTCCTCTACGCCGCATGGGATACCTAAGATAGAACCTCCGAGATATTTGGCATCATCCCGGACAAGTTGCTCGGTGAGCAATCTCTCGCCATGCTTTGGCCGTGGTGTAGCTACACCAAGGCAGACAAAACATCATAAATGTATGATTTAAAACGTTATTTCACCGATGTTTTTTTTATCGACGTCAAGTGTAAAGTAGAGCTATTCGAAGTTCGTCGTGGAACCTACTGCACCTGCAGCATATTATTTTCACCCTCCAGTGGTTGTACATTCCGTTTCTAATAATAATCCGCACGATCATTACCTTAATTCATTGCTACTACCGATGAACTCGTCAAGATTCCAGTTAACAGCGACTAATCGTGAAACGTGCGTCTTACTCGAGACAGTTTGAAATGAACACTTCATAGGATCAAAAACCGTTCGAGGACTAGCAGTTCAGCTCTCGCATCATATCTCTCCGTCGGTGTACGTAGCTGCTCCTTCAATCAGGAACAGGGTGGAACACGGCTAACAGCCGCAATCGTTAGCTCGCCTAGCTGTTCCGACTCTCGTAAACGTTTCTCAAGGACATCATTTCACGCGGGCTGCGTTGTTTCGACTTAATCGAGCAAGCTCCGACACGCCCACCGCGTATTGCAAACGTTGCTTAATGTTCCCTCGGAAGATCGTCGACTTAGGTGATGAGCTTGACCCCTACGCGAGCGAACATCTTTCATTCGGTTCCTCTGAGAAACCGACCGCTTCGGAAACCATAATCTCACCGCGAAAGCTGCATCGAGATAAATAACGCGAACGAGTTGGCGTGACGTGTGATGAGAGCGCGTTTGGTCTGACATGCGCTCGAAAATATTACCGGCGATTATTATGTACAATGTTGAAGGTAATAATCGTAATAATATTTTTAACGTTGTAGAGGTGTCGGTTAATAAATTGCGAGATGCAACAACATTAACATACAGATAGATACAACGCAGAATGATGAATAAGCTTCGTTTCAATGTCAGCCGCTGAGAAATGAGGTTCGGTTCTATCTTTTTTATTTTTTGTCACTGTGCCTATCGCAGTTCACTGTTTCATATATAGTATATTTTTCTTTAGACTGCAGTGCCCTGAAAAGTATTTCACATTTTAACTGCAATTTTGTTACTAAAAGTTTTATAAAACTACTTCTACTTAGGTACAACTGGAGAAATAGAAGAAGGGTAGTCAGTCAGACTTTTTATCTGTAAATGGGTCATTCAAGATTATAATTTACTGAATTTCTAAACTTCGTTATTTAAAATGTATTACAATATCTGTCAACTCTGTTTATAAATGTTATTGTATATGTTCCTAATACATTTCACTTTTTCTCTAAAATTGTACGAATACTCTATGGCTACAATAAATAAAGTATTTATAACGTAAACATTCATCATTTAGTTTCTTCTCATATAATAGTATCTTCTGTCAAATACTTAGGAATCTAATAATAACACGATTTTTCAAACTGTGTAGTACAGAGGTATTCTCCCAGTTGGAGAAACAAACTGATTTAAATGGTCCATACTAACTTACTAAAATGTTATTTACAATAGTTTGCAAGTTATTTTTTAATTTTTATTACAAAAACTCCTTCATATCATAAATTTGAAAAATGTGTAATTAAAATAGTTGCTCTAGTGATACATTTTTTACGTTAGATGTAAATCACGAATGCCTGAGTATTCTATGCGAAGAAGTGAAGAGAAAGGAAGCTGTTGTGACTGATGGTGGAACTAATTCAATGACACACTTATTAATTCTAATATATATCAATTATAGTGTGACACGCTATAGTATCAAATGGATATCCAAGTAGCCTATCGTTGATATCAGTAAATTCAATTAGTTCTAGATGATATACACAGGAGAGCAGATAGTCTACAGTGCAAATACGCAATGATGTATGAAATATACGTACATACACGATACAAACTTTGCTCCAGGCATGCACTAGTTCTTGTAATTGTAATTAAATACATGTAAAACGTAATAAATTCGATACTAATTGATCGATACTTATTTGTTTCAATGCGTCTCCAATTGTTTCAAATATACAAAAAAGACATTCTAGATTATAATAGATATACAAGGTAACAATTTGAAACTTAAATATAACATTACTGTTAAATAAGTTCCACTAGAGGAATTTCAAGGTAGGGAATTGTTATTGAATTAATATTAGACACAAGTTGTAATATACAACTAATATTACAAAGTCATAGTTTTCCAAAATAGCACGTTTTTAATTTAAAAAATTTTGGTTGTTTGTAGAAGAATAAAAAAGAAACAAATTTTAATTTGTTCGAGATACGTTCGAGAAATGGAAATTTTCATCTAAACGAAAATTCAGCGAAATAACCAAGACAATGATACTTTTACATCACTGATGTTACAATCATCCCTAACTTTACTTCAGAAATTCAATTATTGACTACTGAGACGCTTAAAAATGTTAAGTAACGATTGGCGCCAGTATTATGATACAAAATTTGATGACTGACACTTTTCCCATCTTTGGCAGTTTCATATTTCCGTTAAAATAAGGGATGTTTTCAGTGACTGTCTGACGTACAGTGGCGGACAAAAGAAAGTTTAAAATTGGAGTTTCTGTATATGGGCATTGATAAATTTAGCAGTAAATGGTTTTTCAAGTATAGATAACATGCATTAAATCTGGGGCAGAATCGCCGCAATATACGACATCAAACTTCTTGTGTTTATACGTCTGTTTTCACATAATGCGTCAACAATTCATTTTGGTCAACATGTGCAGCAGACGAAACTAAATAGTCTTTTGAATTGTAATAATATTAATAACTACGTAATTTACATTTGTCGATATTTCTCTTCGTTTCTGTGAATATGTTGACAATACATCTGCCTCCTTAATTACATAGATGCAGGAACACTTCGGATCATTTCAAACAACATTTACTAAATATGAATGTCATACCTTTCTTTTAAAATGAAATGGAATTCTATTCTACTGTAGCCAATATTTGAGCATTAAAGTATTGAGCATACAGTAACTATAAATTTGATTTCCTTTTCCGTGAAATTATTACAAAAAAGAAGTTCTACTTATTGCAACCATAAAGGTAAGCGTGCAGCAATTGGTTAAGGGGACTTTTTCATAAAATCATGAAAAATAAAGATATTTCGGAATTTCTTTCCTTAAAATATACAACATTTTATAAAAAGAAACTTTTGTCCTTAGCTTGTACACTTTTTTAGTATAGAAACAATTTTGTTTGTTGCGGTTCATGTTGCGGTGTCATTTACAAATGGCGATCACAGCAATGCATACAAAATTTGAAGTGATAATGGTGGCCATCATAACTCATTCTAAGATCTCCTGAAATGACAAAATGACAGAAATTATTAAATTTTATATCAATGACTATGGTATAAACCACTGTGAAACAAAAAAGTTACAATGGCGATTTTTAACGAGAGTTTTATCAAAACTATGTTCTAGATCAATTTTACGTGTATAGAAGTATGAATAACAAAACAGTGCGTGTTTCAGAATTCATCGTTTGGTTTATGCGATATGTAATACAATAACGAAAATAATGCCGCAAGAATTTTTCGAATTTGTTCACAACTATTTTTGTGAATGCAGCCACCGTTTTCACTCCATATTTTGCAAGCAGCCCATTGATAGTCATCTATAAATGTTACCACAACAGGAATCGCAACAAAAGATTTTTTGTCACGACAGCTAAAACGGTACTCGAGATGTCACAGCGGCAAGGGACGCGAAGTTCACAGACACACGATGCGATACACCTGACGTTAGTAGTGGTAATCTTCTCAACGAATAGCGAGAATCTTTGTTTTAAATGGCATTTGATGAGAAAATCCCCTTAATTGCAAGTACAGTGAATTCTCGATAATTCCTCAAATATCTGGCCCGTAATTGTCCCAGAACTCTCTCTACTATCGCGGGGTATACCCCTTGAGGGGCTATAGGCCTCGGTCGCCGAGGATTGTAATATAATATAGGTCGGATACGTCGGTGTGAGACCAGAAGACTACAACTACTAAATTAATAACAAAACTTTTTTATTTTTCATTATTTTTTTATGAGACTTTCGTCCACATATTCTTGGCATTTTTCTAATGAAAATGGTACAAAATATAATATAATTCTGATAATATTAACGTGTGTAATAAACAATGAAAGTTTCGGTCACATAAAAAGACAGCGTATGGAAAACAAAGAGACGGGGATAGTCGTGGCTGCCGGCACAGTTCAAAGGCCCGCGACTCTTCGCGTCCGAAATTTTTATCGTTCACTAGACAAATAAATACCAACAGATTTATATCATATTAGGTATCATTTTCATTAGAAAGATGCCACCATTGGCGAAAGTCCCATAAAAAATAACGAAAAATAAAGAAGTTTTGTTATTGGATTTAGTAGTGATCTCACACTGATATACTCGACCCGTATTGTGTTACATTTCTCGGCGACCGAGGCCTCTCGAGCTACGCTGTCTGTTCTTACGTTCGGCAGAGGTCGAGGAATAATATCTTCTGCACGATAATTGTCCCTGGCCGGACCCGTGTAGTGGATAATTATCGAGAATTCACTGTACACCAAACAGGCTATAAGTTGTAATAGACAACAACGGAGGCTCTACAAAGTAATAAAACGAACAAAATGTTTGAATATCCAAATTGTAGTCACAAACATGTAGAATTAAACTTACTTTTGTCCACCCAGTTTCGTTACTTGTTTTGTTGCGATGCGACCGAACTATATTAACGCGCGGTTTTTGTCGACCGTAAACTCACTCGAGGTTGTAAATCTCGAGATCCCGATTGGACGCGTTTCGATATGTGGGTCACCGACTTATCACCCGCCAAACTAATTTTGGGTGACTGGATTCGTAGTGAGGAGCGATGGTTGCGTGAGACTTTGATTGCGTTGTTGAACGATGTTCTGCGACTGCTGTCTGAATGTAGAGTCGAGTTCTTTCGGAAGTTGAGGAGCGCCTAGGCTGCCTTCGTACTTGTAGGCGTTCCTCTGTTTTCGGAGGTTTTCGGTGTCGCTGAGTAGAAATACGCCAATTGCTTCTTGCCGATGCATTTGCCCAATCGGCGCATTCTTTACGGATCATCACCACCCTTCCGTTACGCCCTGAGCGTGCGTTGTCTTGGGTAGAGTGGGGATGATACTTGCAAGACCGTGGAGTCCTTTGGACCTTCGACTGCGTCGTCGGAATTCCTCGAAGTAACCCTCGGTAAAGGACGACTCTTCGGGAATTATTGGTTTATGACACGTCACGGCTATCGAGGAAGTACGGAAACGAAAGTTGGACGTCGAGTGGTCGCCAAATGTGAAAAAGGTCTTAATCTCAAATAGCCTTTTCGTCACGTCCGTGTCATGAACCCTGTTTTCGCGAACTCCCCGTGCGCGTGTTCCCTTGCGATGGAACATGTTTCATTGTTCTAGATAAACTATATTATTTTCCGTTGCTCTTTGTAGTTTTCTCGCTTCCATTATTTTATAAAATCTCAGTGTTTAAAAATTGTATGTGGTAGGTATCATATACATTACTATTCCAACTTTCCTGTGTCCGCCTCTGTGATTTAGCTCGCAGCAGTACGGATTAAACTTTGTCAATTCAACTTTCTCTTCTATTTCTTTCGATACAGAGAGGATGCAAGAGAACTGGTTGAGAAATCACAAGAAATATCAAAAACGTGTAAGTTCTTTTTGTTCACGGGGATAGCGTAGACAGCAGGAGAACGCAATACCGGTTTCAACGAAGATCGACTCGACGAACCAGGATTTTCTTCTATAGATTAATCTGATCCCAAGAAAATTACGCAATATGTTTTCGCATAGTAAATTGTGAAATCTATGGTGGATCGTCGTTGATAGTGGACGGATGATTTGCATCGTAGAAATTAGCTGTGCAGATAAAATCAAATAATCAGTGGCGGAGGTCTACAATGAAATCCGCTGCGAACCGACCGGAGGCGGCCCTGATAATTATCATCGGTTATTACCGGACATCCGATAAATGATGAATGGGCAGAAAGAGTCATCAATGTCGGCTACTCCTGAACCGAATATCGCTGATCTTAACGAACCACGATGCGCTAATTACACGAGTCACGATCGATCCAGGTCTAAGATCCTTTAACCGAAGTTGAAAGTAGACATTGCAATCTTGATCTTCGCGTCTGTTGCAACATTATTGGTAGTCTGAATCTTTCGAGTATATTTATATCGATTTGAAAAGGTACAATGGGAGTTTAGATTTAATTAGAATTGTTAGAATGATCTATCTAGAATTACCTAGATGGGAGTTGAAATTTACATCAACTTTATAGAAAAAGATTCATCATACTTTATAGAACTAATATTCTGTCATTGTTCGATGAATTTATTTGTTTATAATATTTACGAGAAGGTATTAGCTCAGAGATCGTTAAACTTTTTTAGGATCTTTAAGTTTATAAATAATTTTAAAAAATTCCTATCAGATTTAGAAAAAATTATTAAAAATGCATTACAGAGTGATAAATATTGTGTCAGATTTATATGGTATATAAAAATAAAATCATTATTACATTTCTTTCGTGAAACATTTTTAATACAAGTTAAGTGAGACAAATTACTAATTTATTAATCATTGTTACGGAAGCAAGTTTAATAAATACAGTGTTTTTGCATTTTTGACCTGTATACCGTAAGCGTATTTCATTTCGCATGACGATTGTATTTATGAGTAAAAGTCACTGCATATTGATAGGTATTTATAAAAATATAAGAACATAATTAAGAATTAACTATTTTGAATTTTGAATTTGTCAGGTTTTTTCTTTGAACATTTTTCGAAGTATCATTATGACCCACTAAACCTCAGAGTGTCGAGGAATACAATTTTATTTGAGTATTAGAATCTAGATTTGGGGACATATAAAAATTTAGTAGGATAGTTAAATGCTCACGATTCTAAAAGTATGAATACATTCATTTGTATAACCAGTAGTATACCCAAGTTACTAGCGTCCTACGCTTTGGGAAGAGTGATTAGGTGGCATCAGAAGCTCAAGCAGGAATCACACGAAACACGTTAAACAAGCACTTTAAGTGACTCTTTTCGCCATTAAGGTAGATTAGATAGTGAAATTACATGTCATTAAGCTGAGATTGAACTGATTATGTCATTGGTTACGTGATACGAGTTCGATTTATTTCAATAACATGGTGTGAATGATTTTGTAAATATAATAGTTTGATGATTTCAGCTGGTGTAGATATACTGTAATTTAAAATACATCGACTTTTAATTCAAGAATACATGTTTAGTTTATATTTATTTTATCACAATGTTAATATATTATTTTGTTATTGTTTATTTATGAAGGTAGCATTAACGGCGCAGTGATTGGTGATCACATTGATTTAAATGTCGTTGATAAAATGAATCAGTTCAAGTGCATTCGTGTTAACATATGTAGGTCAATGTAGGCATGTCATAGCAAGTTTAAAACTTACATTTTATGGCTTAAATCAGGGATGAGCACATTTTATTTGAAATAAGATAACAAATAATCACAGATTTTAGGCTTTTACGGCCCGGCAACATACAGTTCTCACTTGTTGAGGCTTCCGTGTGTAAGCCGTGTCCTTGTGGAATTGTTTTCCCAACGTTTCGCAAGCATTGCAGGTAGCTTCATCAGGGAGTCGAAAGACAACACTGATGCTGGTGTGTGCCTTGTGGTACTTCTCTAATATACTGGAGATTGCTGATGTTCCGGTTCATTGCTTACCAATCAAAAGATATTTTAATTGGTCAGCTGAACAATTAAAAAGGATACTTCCCCAGAAAATACCGGGTAACGTTGCAGATACTGAAACACCCTAATAACATCAATAGGGATACAGGCCATCTGGAACTCCCTCCACCCTTAATTGTTGAGCTGACCAATTAAAATATCTTTTGAACCGGAACATGAGTAAGCTCCAGTATATTAGAAGAGCACCACAAGGCACACACCAGTATCAGTGTTGACTTTCGAACCCCTGATGAAGCTAGCTGCAATGCTTGCGAAACATTGGAAAAACAATTCCACAAGGACACGACTGACACCCGAAAGCCTCAACAGTAAGAACTGTAACAGATAATCATTTGAAATAATGAATGTATTTTCCAAATTTGATTTGAAATTCTGAAAAATGATTTGGCTGTTCAAATAAACTAACATATGATTATTTGAAGTGACATGTATCCAAATAGAATAATATGTTATTTTAACGATTATTTTGCAAATAATTTATTTCGATAATGCCCAAGGCTGGTTTAAATCTATGTACACATATCGTATAGCAATATCGTATCGTGTTTATAAATGTTTAATACTCGAGTGTCCAATTCGTAGGTTTGAAGTAACAACTTGATCTTTTCTATTCATTAGTGCAGGGAAGCTATCTTGATGATCATAACATCTTGTCTCATTTTGGAAAGTTTGGATGCAGTGGTGTAGATCATTAAAAAATTATTAACTTTTCTTTTAGTGTATCCTTTTAGTTTAGAAGTGATATTTCTATGGCCTCTTTCGTAGCTAAACCAGCAGTTTCATTAAATGAAATTGCTACATATTTATTTAAACAATAATTTATCAGGGCTTAAAGTAGAGATAGCTGTAATTATGTAATTAAGTTTTTAAGGGAGGATATAACACTTTTGGAATCTGTAAAGATAATACATTTGAAGTCTGTGGATTTGGAGAACAAATTAAGTATCGATGAGATCACAAAGGCTTTAGGAAGAAGAATCGAACTGATGTCATATCATGTGTTCTAAAGAGTTTACGATCTTTAGGATATATAATTACGCATCCTATGATATTTAAAAAAATAACAACTTTAAATATTCATCGAGATATATTCAAGAAGCGAGCATCGAAAAACGTCTTTAATAAGCAGATTTCGTATCATTACGCAGATGTAGTTGTTAATAGGTTGATTGCAAAGGCAGGAATAAATGAGAAGCTTGTTTGCTGTAGTTCGGAGTTGTAAAAATCATACTCATTAACTGCTTATAAGTCCAAACAATCGTGCACGCTATTAACGCATAACGTCCGCAGTGTTTAAATGAGATAGTCAGTTCATTCATTTAAAGATATTGGTTGTTTTATCATTGTCTCGTCGCTATTTTATTACATCGATATCCTAGCTGGTGCAATCGTGAAAGTTGCTCAATGTTTTATACCCCTGTACGAGCCATAATTTGTGTCCTTAATCCTCGAATAAAGCGTACTTCCACATGGTAGGCCATTATGAGAATCGGCATTTCTCGTGAGTACTGTAATGGTAATGGCAGGAATGCACAGGAATGCGTAGCAGAGTGGACCGGCGTGTTTCATTCCCGAGACAGTGAAAGGGATGAGTAGATAATTGTCCACTATTTCTTTCGGCCGGAGCGTACCGACACCAGATTCTCTGTGTCTTCAATGTGCTCTTATGCTTACTCTCGGATAAAATCATTTTTCCAATTAACCCTGGGATGTCGAGGACGCCTATTCTTTTTCCTGAAAAACAATCTCCGGTACCTATACCCTACGGAATGCAAGAAATTTGATAACGTCTTCAAGAGAGAAAAATGCAGGCAACCCTTGTAAACATAACAGTCATGATTTTATACTGTGTTATGCAAATTTATGGTACACGGAAGCAAGAACTAGTGCAAAACACGTATTATTGGGAGCTGAAAAGAAGTCTCCTGAACGGCACACGCAACGTAGTATGTGTGACCGCTTGGCCAATATTTTGCTAGATCCGAAAATACGTGTGATTCGAGGCGTGACCCTCCCATATTCCTCCAAGAGACTTTTTTCAGCTCCCGGTAATGCTTGCCATATTCAAGTTGAGGGACATGACTACTACTATACTAGCTTCCAAATAGCAAGCACGCATTGAAAATGATTTCGACAATACAGTCACTGTAAACAGTATTCAGTAAAAAGTATTAAGATTAACTGTTTTAAAGATCACGATTTTTGAGTTTTTCAAAATTTTTAAGTGTTTCATATACATGAACACAGTTTCATCGAAATCGGTTAACGCATAAAAAAGATATAGGCATTGTAAGATGTAAAAATCTTAGATTTTATGGTTTTCGATTCATTTCTTACAATTTTTATCATTTTCAATGAATTATATTTCATAGCAGCCTTTTTTGATATCGTTGAAGCTTTCTGCATGTATATAACATACTTAAGCCTACAAAAGGCACTTTTTAAATTTTTATTACAGATACAGATCAAACACTTAAAAATTGAGACGTTTACTTCCTTCGCAATTGTGACCAATAGCAACTTCTTAAAAATTCACCTCCAAAAAGCTCACGCCGTTTGGTTGAATTTTAAACAAGATATTTATTTTTATAAGGTCCACGAATACTATTTAAACCAACAATATATCGTTAAATATTGGGTTTGGGGCATATGGAGGTCAATACATTTTTTACGCAGGATTTAATAATCTATCGATATGCAGCCATAAGAAATACGTACTTTATGACGTTTATAAGTGCTCCTTAAAGCCGTTTAAATACATAAGGGTCCAAATACAATATTAAAATGGATTATTGGCACCTTAGATTGCACAAGCTATATGAAAATGGTATACGGAACCTTCAGATTGCACAGACTGTACTAAAATGGAACATTGACACTTTGAATTGCGCAAGCTATATTAAAATGGTACACTGAACTTTCAGATTGCACAAACTGTATTAAAATGGAATATTGACACTTTAGACTGCACAAGCTATATGAAAATGGTATACGCAACCTTCAGATTGCACAAACTATACTAAAATGGAATATTGACACTTTAGATTGCACAAGCTATATGACAATGGTATACGCAACCTTCAGATTGCACAAACTATACTAAAATGGAATATTGACACTTTAGATTGCACAAGCTATATTAAAATGGTACACTGAACTTGCAGATTACACAAACTGTATTAAAATGGAATATTGACACTTTAGATTGCACAAGCTATATGACAATGGTATACGCAACCTTCAGATTGCACAAACTATACTAAAATGGAATATTGACACTTTAGATTGCACAAGCTATATTAAAATGGTACACTGAACTTGCAGATTACACAAACTGTATTAAAATGGATTATTGACACCTTAGATTGCACAAGCTATATGAAAATGGTATACGGAACCTTCAGATTGCACAGACTGTACTAAAATGAAACATTGACACTTTAGATTGCACAAGCTATATTAAAATGGTACACTGAACTTTCAGATTGCACAAACTGTACTAAAATGCATGGTGAACTTTTAGATTACGCAAATTGTACCATAAATCCATTGATATAAAAATAATTCCATTTTCACTTTATTTTTGTACTTTACGTTTAAAAGAATCTGATACAATGAATAACTTTGTCGATAATCGCCTGGAGCAATTAAGGCGATCCCCCTTGTGTAAACGCAGCACTATATTTTCTTATAAGCTCCGTAAGAAACGTTAAACGATTTTCCAGACACCAATTGTTAATCAACAGCCAGAGCGTATGCTGTATACAATGAATAATTAATTTTTTTCGTCGCCAGTCCTGCAACGAACCTGATCAGGCAATTAACCGCGCGTACACTGCGCTCAGCTGCTATTTAATATACATAGGTATTGATTGAACGTATGTTCCAGTTTACGTTAGTCACGTGTATGTATCTCATTAACTTGTTCGTGGACGTCGTGTGCCTTGCTTATGGCTTTTTTCGCGGCGCTTAATTACAGACGGTGTTACCGATTTCATCAATCAAGTTCGCTTCCCGTCGACTACGTCGTTACCATTAATTGCTTAATTTCGATTGTAGCGATCGATCGTGCTTGTTGTTTGCCGCGAAATTTGTTCACCGGTACGACCATAAATTTTTAAGTGATTTGCGCGAATATGTCTCCTGTTGGGAACTCACGGACGGTTCTCATCAATGCGACGCGACGCAACGCCCGCGACATTATGATCGCATAGTTTACTCGTTTATCGGACGGCCGACAAAACTTAATGGCCACCGATTAAGATAGCGATGAAACTAAAGCGGGTTATATAATTGGATTCTTGGCACGCCTTTCTTATGCGACTACATCTTCATTATGCTTTCTTTTCATTTCGCAAGCCCGAAGTTTCAGTCGCGCGCCGCGCTACTGGTTTCTACCGAGTACCGACCCGTGATTCCGAACGTTCCGAGTGAGATAGCGTTATGAGCATCTTCCCAGTTCGATGCGCATCAAGATAACAATATTTTCGATTACTTCAGCGGACCGTACCGGACGCCACCGTGCGACGGGTTATCAATTATTAATTAATCGAAAGGAATTTTGAAAACGTTCTTAAGGGATTTCATACCTTTGATCGGTTGAAAGGTAAGAGAAATTCAACAATTCTTGTTATATAAAACATAATATTCCTTTTAAAAAACAAAATGTATATCGGATTATACAGGGCGATTCAACTAAATGTGCCACCTAAATTACATGTAAACTATTTGTTATATGAAAAAATGGTTGAAGCGAAAGTTGTATAGTTTCAACAGTGGTATGCAATGTAAAAATTAGTATTCTTTCTGTTTTGCTTTTTTATCGAGATGTAAAGGTCATCTCGAGTTTCTTTATTGTAAATGTTAAACTTTAATCTGGAGGCCGAAGAGAGAATTGAAGCCTGAATAAAAAACTATAATGGTATTTGAGATGAAAAACTAATAATTACTGAGATATTCTGTATAAATGATTTTTAATGCAGGAAATGCTCAAAATGTACTCCATTGCAATTAATACATTTGCGTATTCTATCGATAAGTGTAAGTGATACATATTGGAATGTTCCTATAACCTAATATAATAAATAAACATTGTCCAAAATCTTCACTACACTCCTCGTAAAAAAAATATCACCCGTGTGCTATCTTTAATTTCTCAATAACGCATGTACAGGTTTGCGTCAATGACGAATACTATCAACAAAAACAAAACAGTTTTATTCCCGTTACGAAATGATAGCCCGTGAATAGTAACAGAGTAATAATGAATGTATATTTCAACCTAAAATATGATATACTTAATTATTTGGTGATTTGGTATTGATTTGTACAGATTTTGGATGTACTTTTGATATAAGTTATTCCAATCGTGTAGAACAGCATTTTTCAAACCATATATTGTTTTGATATTGTGTACCTCAGTGGTGAGCCACTCGTGGCCAGCAGTAGGCCATAAGTGGCGACCTAATACTACACGCGGGCCGCAACGACCTTTTTTGTTTTTCGTCGCAATGCTATAGAATTATACATTGTAGGAAGTTCACATTTGCTTCACGAGTAACAGTCTTACGTCTCACACGAATGTTTCTGTTGACACTACCAGTCTCACAAAATGTTTTAACAGTACTTGAGTATGCAGAACGTGATGGACAAGAACGTTCTGGAAATCTGTCTTTGTAAATTCGTATTGATTCTCTTAGACACTATCGAGCTTCACCGTAAATTAAAACCATTTGAATTTTCTCCTGTTCTGAATAGCGCATTATGGATCGCTTGTCGATACACTGAGAAATCTAGCAGTGAGCAAAATCTTAAATACATATCTCTCTCACTCTCTATGTACACAGATGAATGATACAATGTGTTTATTTACAAGTTCAAGTTCATGGTCGAATTTCTGTTACCGTTGAAATCTGAAATGTCGCTGAAAGTAAGTTCTGCATTAATTAGCAAATTTTAGAGTTCACGGTCATTTCAAGGTCGTGCTACTAAACATGGATGAATGCACAATAATGTTTGCTATAACATACAACAACAAAAAATGTGTGTATATATGTAAAAAAACAGGACTGACATTGAAAAAACGATTAAAAAATTACAATTTATAAATAACAATTGTTCCATCTGATTCGTCTTTTGAAACCATTTAGATTACGTTAGAAACCTTTTTTGTATTTTCAGAGATAGAGGAGATATTTAGGTGTCCTGTTTTAGACGAAACACCCTGTATGATGAGAATTCAAGGATGATATGATTAGTTGTAGCTCGTAAGTTACATGCTTCGTACATTGTTGGTTGGGTGCTGTTGAGAACATATAAGTGGGAGAGCTTTATTTGTCCGGCTCTAATTCGTGTTATTTCCACTTGTTGTTTTCGGTTGAATTTTGGGATGGTTCGTAGGTCGTAGAAATTTACAGTACATTTGTGGGGCGGGCTGGCTTTGTAGGTCTTCCATGTTGAGGTCCAAGACTGTTTCAATGACATGTCAATGTGTTTGTTGATGTCCGAGGAAGTATTGTGTATAGGTTAACCGTCCGAATGTAGAGCGGCTCTTTCTAAGCTTCAATATCGACCACGACATTCCTATAGATATGCTTGTGGGAGGGGACGTTGCAACTATTATTTTTTTATCCTTCTCTTTTTTGGATATTATTCGTCATTGAATCAAAAATACATGCGTTACTGAGAAATTAAAGATGGCTCACTTGGGCTATATCTTTCACGAGGAGCGTATTTGTGCTACTCATTTACAAATCTATTCCAACAAATGAAATAGACAATTTTCTATTTAACACATAATTCTATCCAGCATTGCCAATAACGGAATGTTCAACGTTCCGCCTCCATATTTGATGTGACAATGTTAAGAAACGACCAGAAAGCTTTCCTTGTTCTAAATCTCGAATAAAGTATTAAGTCGAGACCTGTTGTCGGTTTAGCGGTCACAAGCTTCTTTCGAAAGCGAAGCGTTTCCATTAGCACTAAATTCTAGCATTTAATGCCAGCAAGCAGTGTAGGTACGTGTCGTGCGTTGGCTTCCAGGAACTCCAGATCCATTCTCACGTGGGAGAAAGGGAACAGAGATTCTGTTTATTTGTTGCTTTTGTTCTCCGCGCGACCGTACTCGTGATAACGTGGCTATCAATATATTTTGCCAGCGCACGTGTGCCGATCTGCGACGTGCTCCTTATACAGTCGTCTCACGGAACCACTCCCATTGGGATGGGCAATTAAACTGTCCATCGGGATTAACGACACAAAGGACAGCGTGTGGCTGTCTTGAGGAGAATTCCTGATCTTTGTTGCCAGAAAAATCGGCGAAATTAATTGGTGATCACCGACTAATAACTTAAGGCGACCCGTCGCATTGGATTGTATTCAAAGCATCGAAACAATCACGCTTTCCGTCTGTCTGTCTCGCGTTCTGGTCCATTAAGACGACGATTACTGTTCTATAACTTTGTTAAATAATGAATCAGTACGGTTCAGTGTTTGCTTGCGGTCTTGTCCACATGGCAATAATGATGTACTTCGAGACTGCGCTCATAAAACTATTATTGTTATTCTTTTATAGCGGATGTTGTAACACACTGGCTATCGTTTACTTAGAACTGATTCGTAATTTTGAATCAAACGCGATTATTATTTTTTACAGGCTACGCTTTACATATTAAGCTCGGATGTAGCTGCAATAGAGTCCAACTTATAAGAAGTAAAACGAAGACAAACATTAATTAAGGACTTCTTAGACAATAGAGTAACTTCTCTTATTTTAAATGTTGTTAACTGGATGATAATAATAAATAATTAAAAATGCAAATAAAATATAAGGGAGACAGTATTATATGTACAATAGAACCCCGAGTAATCGAACCAAATAGGGAAACATGGGAGCTCGAATAATAGAACACTTAAGTACTTACAATGTTAGATTAAATGCTTACCGACTTGTACAATAAATAGTGTTGCATATGGATCAATTTAGATCGAGCTATTTAAATTTGAAGCTTGTTGGGATACTACAGATTTCAGATATCAGAGGTTAGGATAATCAAGGTTTTACTGTACTTTTCGAAGTAGCTCGTATGATAACGAGAATCTTAATAATAAGAATTGAGACGAAGATTGAACGCGATTTCACAGCGAGCTATCAATTCTAGCTGTACTTGCCACTAAATATAATTTTATATTAAACTAAACATTGTAAAAACTGATGGTTTCATTAAACATTTATGGACACCCCGGGTTGGCTGCTAAATTATTTTTACCAACATATGCAAAGTTTTGAAGTGAATTATTAGAATTACAATCGGTTTGGTCGAATCATTAACTACGACCCTGTTCGGATAATAGAATGTAGAATCTTTTTGTTCGTCTTGCATGCAACGGCGCTGAGTGTAAAAGATAGATCGACAGGATTGAAAATTCTTAAAATAAATAATCTATTCGATTTCCATTCCGGTATGCCAGATTTGTCTTCCGTCGCGAACTATCACGCAGCTGATAAATACTATTCGAAACGCATTCAGATTTTTCCGGTCTCGTAGATAGGCATCACTGGTTTTCATTTCCTTTTTTCCCTCCTTCCTTCGAAGATGATCCCGGTCGATGGAGGACATCGATCACCGTCAATTCATCGCCAGTGTACAATTTATCCTCTTGTGAGTCGGAGATTATAGAGTTGGGCGCCGCGCAGATTCTTCATCAGGATCGGTCTTTGATGTATGATTAGGGATAGCCGTGCACGTTCGCCTATGCTTTTAATGACACAAGAAAACAATAAGGTTTACAAGCAATAAAATTAGACCCGGCGCAAAAGTTCACGGATCTTTCGAATTCCTTGCGTGGTTATTGGCTTCCAATTCTGAAATTTAAACCGACATCTTCACAACACGATTTCAAATTTTCAAAACGAATTCTTAGCTGTGTGTATTCTAACAAGTAGATGGAGGATATAAAAATTCTAGTTTTTCCAGTTTAGTTGTAGATTATAAAGACATTTATTTTTCGTTCAGGTTCTATTCGGTTAGGCACAATATAAGAACTTTAACTATAATATTTAATCGTTATCTTCAGTAATATTCAGGAATGACTAACATAGCTTGAACATAGCGAGTTTGTTCCATGCGAGCATTCAAATCTCCGGTTATTCTTAACGTGCTGTTCGTACTGCACCAACGTAATATGATACTATTTTTATATTATTAATATAACATCAATTATTTTAATATAATATTAATTCAATTATATTGATACAATTATATTAATTCGGAGCAAGTTTTTCGTTTATAATCGTACGAAATTCACCGAAATTAACAATGATAGTAAGCAATCCTGATCAAAATAATTATAAAAAGATTTAATATAAGACTATGTATTAGATATATCTGCGAAATATTACTATTAATTGTTTGACGAAGTCACCTATTCTTCAATTTACTATAACGAAAGGAAGTGCAGTATATATGGTTGGTAATTTTGAATACCTGCTGAAGTATCTAAAAACTACGAATGTTGTCGAATTTTTAACACCGCAAATAATAGAAGCAAATTGCATGTTAACTAATAGCATTTGTGGACGAGTCGGAATTTTGACATTTTCAATTCAGACCGTAGAGTAAGAAAACGTCAATTTGCAAAAGTTTTCGAGCAAATATTCACTTGTTGCAATCATTATTAAAATATGTCAAAATTTTAAAATATATAATTTAATCTTCTCATTTGCATATCAACTTCATAATATCGTATTAATTGTGTGATTATTAGGATATTACAAAATATATTATGAAATTTTGTGGTTTGATGATACGTTGCTAATTCGGAATACTGAAAATGAATACTGTAAACATTGTTGTGCGTTCCTTCTGTAGTATAAATTACAGCGAAAAAAAGAAGAGGAGAAGAGTGAGTGCTGTAAGTCATGGTGTGATATATGAGTACACTGTAAACGTGTTAGTTATATCCCGGAAGTTCAACCTGTCATTATCATAAGTAACTTTTAAAACTTGGAACAACCAGGATGATTATTCTTATGCTGTGATTTTTGAGCCTGATTACATAAAGAATGAAGACAATGTCATTATTTGCTTATTTTCTTAATTTTTCAACTAAAGTTAAATTGAAATATCGCTATTCCAAGTTACCTAAACCGTAACATAACTGTTACTTTATGTAATTTTTCAGTTACACCAAATGTTCAGATTCGTTTTGTTTTTCATTATCACTAAGAGTTTGACGTATACTAGTTTATTAGTTTCCCTATAATATTGCACATATTTATTCGTTTCTATCCTTGGCTGTAAATTTTTGCTCATCTTAAACAAACTGGTATTCCAAATATGCTACCCTTTCTATGTAAAAATATCTAATAGAACTATTCAATTATCCAATGGGGG
Organism: Sphecodes monilicornis; assembly: GCA_913789915.3. Lineage (NCBI taxonomy): Eukaryota > Metazoa > Arthropoda > Insecta > Hymenoptera > Halictidae > Sphecodes > Sphecodes monilicornis. The sequence continues at coordinate 1,614,560 of OU565289.1, forward strand.
GTGTATTAGAAAACAATTTGCGATAGAGAGATAAGTACATGCAAATTGAACTTCTAGAGTAAAAGATAAATGTTTCTGTTAATTAAAGTTACTTTGATTTCCATTCGTGTGTGGGTGGGTCTACGTCTATACTCTATACGATAAGATCAAACGTTTGTGGCAGTCGTCGGAGAAACACAATGGATTTCAGCGCAGGATGTCATAGATGTAACGAACCTGATAGGGTTTCCCTTGTCTCCTCGGTTACTTTATACAATTCAACTTACGAAATCCTTTTGTATGTGTTAATTATTGAATGTTTTATGACGAAATAAATGAAACAACCGCTGTTGTAGTTAATGAGAAAGTGATGAATACAAAAATGTGTCAAAAACATCAGCTTCTATATATAAAATTCAGACTATATAAAATTCACTTTAATTAAATGTCTCAATCTTTGTGTATCCACAGCACAATAATGAAATCAGTTAATTTGTTACTCCACTATTTTTTTAAATACATTCAAATTCGATCATTAGCAAGACACTGTCTCCAAGTTACTTTGATAACTATTCGTTTGTTGTTAATTCAACTGGTGAAGGCAAGCATATCAGAAAGCATCTTGTGGGTTGAATAAAACGGTTGGATATAATAATAACAATATATTTTAATAGAATTCGGTATTACACTCTTATACTCCCTCTTTGCAGACGGATGCAGACAGACTGAGATTCTTTGCAGACAGACTGCGTCCTCTCCCGTCAAACATCATACAACCTCACACAAACAATAAGAACAACCTCACACATCTTTCACAACAAAGTCAAACATCTTGCTTTTATATGGTAAAAGGACAGGATTACTCATCCTTTCATTAGTATTTTTTAAAAGATCTTTAAGTCTTCTATCATATTTATCTAATATACATATTGTATACAAAACTATTCTTTATTTCTAATATGCACATAAATAATTGTTCCAGCAATCATATTTATAATCTTAATTGAGTATCTTCTGCAAGATTGTTGAGGAAACAATATTTCTTATCCACCAACCTAATATTATCATTTCAGATAAGATGTGTGACTGCCTATTTATTTTTGTACGACAAACGTTGCACGATGTTACGGACATTACCATTATTTGCTAGATTTAGGCTTTTTGATATTTTTTGAAATATAATAATCTATTCTTGATTTGTAGAAAATAAACGGCAATTCTTCTTCTGTATCGCACTTAATAATATGATCTCGTGTAATAAATTTTGAAATACATGCGCTTTAAAGTCAATATTGTGCACCGACGTCGTCCCTGAAGGGTTAAATTTCGAACGTTCATGCGAATCTTAAAACTTCAGAGCATTGTCGCGAAGACAATGCCATCCGTGAACAATAAGGTCGATACTGGTTTCGCGTCTTCGATGAAGCTCTGTGAATTCTACCACAGGACCTCTCTTTTTCTCCCGTGTCTCTGACCGCGTATCGCTGCATGTTATCTGCAGTATACCTCTCGCAGTCTCATCGTTCTCCGCGTCGTACAATTGGCATACAATAGTGCGTATAGAATTAGAATCGACGATATGCCGCTTTGTACTCGTTAGGAATCGACTTACGAGCTCGGTGATGGAGAAGGGCTCGCTTTTAAGTTCACTGTTCCGATGATGTAAAGTCAAGCATTTTTGATATTCACGCTTGTTTTCTGTTTACTGGATTATTACAACGTCGTTCGAAACTATTTCATCACGCGCTGCACAATCGATATACTGCTTTATATTTAAACTTCAAACCTCAATGAACTGAACAAAGTGGAAACACAAAAAGATATTATCATATTTAAAAAGGCAATGCTTTTTATCAGACTGTGTATTTCATGTATTTATGATAAAAATGTCTTGGTAAAATAGCAAACTCTAAAGACATTCGAAGAAATTAACGGAGACCTCGAATAAGGGTCTACGTTGCATGTATTATACATACAATAACGTAGACCCTTATTCGAGGTTTCCATTCAGTTTAAGAATATTATTGTATTCTCTATGATTTACGAAAATTATTAACATTAAACCAACCATCACCGGTTGAATGACCGATTTCATACTTTTTATTCTAAGATTTCTGCAATAATAAAGACTTCTTTATAGCAAACAATTGAATCAATTTCTTAATTCGAGCATTATTGTAATTAGCACATACCAGTCACTTTTAGTACTCGCTAAAAAAATGAACACATTTTCAATTATCTTCTGTTTCTTATAATTAGAAAATGTTTATTTTGCCTACAGATCTGTTTATTTTGTCTATAGTTGAAATACAATCATATTTTCATACGGTCAAAAAGAAAGTCATTCATTTCATTTCTATACTCTATACCAGTGATGAGCAATTTTGCCTCAATTGAGGCAAAACCGTCCACACCGTAGCGCCCTCTGTCCCCTTCCATCAAGCGCGGTACAATGGGGCAACGAAGGCACGAGACATCAGCGTACGCAACGAATGTGCGCGCTGCATGAAAGAGAGGTTGGTGGGAGAAGCAGGTGTTTGAGGGGCTCCATCCGTGCCCACCACTGCTCTATACAAACACGCTGAGAGCTACAATCGGGGGTGAAATTAAGTGAACACACTTTAGAAACTAATAACTATAAATAAATAACTAATAACTAATAATTTTTTAAAAATTGGACCGAAAGATTGAGATTTCTTTAACATGTTAGGAGGATTAGTTTACCAGGTAATGTGTCAAACAAATTTTTTTGAACTTGCCATTGCTCGGAATTTGGAAGATAAAAGTGAAGGTCACGACTTTTAACTTTTTTATCTGTGCCTATAATGTAAATTTAAAATATGCTCTTTGTAGATCTATGTAAGATACAGTCGGGGACAATATTAAGTAGACACCCGATATGAGCTTTTTTAACATTGGATCAAATGACTTGAGTATTTTTTAACATGGTAGAAGCATTAGTTTGTTAAATAACGGGTAAACAAAATTTTGAAAAAATTGTTATTGGTCAAAATTGTGAAGAAAAAAAGTTAAATTCAGTTTTTCAACTTTTTTATCTGAGCTTGGTTAACTTTATTATCAACTACAAACATTTAAAGGTGAGAGCTCAAGCGTGACAGTTGCAGATTTTCGATCTTTTCAGGGAATTTCACTGTTATGTGACCACATTTAAATGTTTTTAGCTCAGTGCAACATCAACTATTTCGTTAAAACTTTTACCGTGTGTAGGGCTTTATAAAAATATAATTGATTAAATCAGAGTACCACCCGTATGTTCTTTTTTATATCATGCCTTGGATGCCCAGGTAACAACCATAAAACATAAACTATTACACGTGTATATAATTGATGTGGGTCTACAAAATGCATTGATTAAAATTTCGTTACAGGCTCAGATGAAAAAGTTGAAAAAATTTTATTTTTTTCTGCACAATTCTGACCAATAGAAATTTTTTCAAAATGTTGTTTACCTGTTATTTAATGGACTAATGCTTCTATATTATGTTAAAAAAACTCAAGTCGTTTGATTAAATGTTAAAAAAGTTAGTTCCTATAGGGTGTCCAATTAATATTGTTCCCGACTGTATGCACATGCATAACGTTTCATTGAAATCGGATGACACAAAAACAAAGCTGTAGGCATTGAAAGATATAAGAATATTTTAATTTTGGGCTTAAGATTGCGCAGTTTGTTACAATTTTTGCTATTTTTAATTATTTAGAGCTCATTCCAAGCTTAATTGATTTTGCAGAAACTGAGTGCATGTATATAACTTACTTTGTAAGTCTAGAAAAAGCATAAAAATGTTCATTCTAGGCACAGAGAAAAAAGTTAAGAATCGTGGGCTTTACTTTTTTCTTTGCAATTTAGACCAATGGTAATATTTAATTAATTTTCTTACACATAACCTAGTAAACGAATCCTTTCAATATCTCCAGAAAACCTAAGTCGTTTGGTCCATGTTTTAAGAAGCCATTAGTTTTTAAAGGCTGTTCAGTTAATTTTGTCTCCGATAAATACTTTAACTTGTACTCGGCACTTTGTACTTTCTTTTTAAGCAATTCTAAATAAAGAAAACAGCACGTCCGCTCTTAATCGCAAATAATCGTTTATAATTATTGCGATACAGGCAAAGTATAGCCACTAATGATCATCGCGTACATTGTTGTACATTAATTAATATATACTATCTCAAATTATTTTCCTTGCAATTTCTTACCGAAATATGCCTACTGAGAAATCATTTACCCGACATCCGTCGATTACAGGTAAGAGAACGTGGGTTCGCCCTGGTATCTTCCTCGGCAATCATACGCGACAGAGTTGTTCCGTCCAGAACCAGAGTTATTATTTCTCGATCGCGGATAATAATTAATAAAGACCTTGATACTGCTAGCTTGGCATTAAGTCGTTAGGCCCCGGAGAATCGATTGGAAACACTTACAGCGGCAATTTCGTTAACCTGGTGCCGATAGCTGTTCTTGATGGCGAAGGTAGGACCACAGCAGAATGTTCTTCGGCCGTATCTCAGCTTGTTTCGATGGCACGACACCTATGTATGATAGGATATACCCTATCCGCTGTGGTTTGTTATCGTTGATACCGTGATTAAAATAAATACAGTGAAATAGAAGCTATTGATTACTATGGGCTAATGTCGGATGAGCGAAGCTTGCACCATCGCAATGAATTCTTCATTTGTGTTCTTCCTGCGTTAAGATTCGTGTAAACCTTCCTGCGATGTATGACAGAACGCATATCCATAAATCATTAGTGGACAGCAGATTTTATGTATTTATGATAACAATGTGTAGGTACAATATAAAGCAGAAAACATATTAAAAGACTTTAAAAGCTTCAATGTACTGTCTCAGCTTATTAAAATTATTAAAGAAACTATGAGATTTCTATGCGGCTCCTGTTCATTGTAATCGATACAAACAATTGTTACTTCGCATAAAAATCCGCAGTCTAGTCATTAGGGTTGGTATAACTGAACTGTAGACTGCGGACTTTTATGTAAAAGAAAAATTTGCAAGACACAGGAACCAAATAAAAATTTCTTTCGTATGGTAATGATCTACCTTCACAGTGTTAATATAAATGCATTAAAACAATATCGTTTTTATGAAAGGTTCCCGATTATTTGTTGCAAGATTGAGGATGTTACGCTCTCAGAACACTCTACATCTTTTAAAACTCGGTACATGGTGAAACGTTTAGAAAAATTTAATGAGATTTTCATATTTTTTGAAATACAATGGACGGCTAATAAAACAAATAATATTTTCTCAATTCCAATTACTATAAAATAATCTTTTTAAACAAACATAGAAAACAAGATCCAGTTCTATACTATAAAATTCGTTGCATGTACTGCTCAGTTTAAAAAGTTTATAGAATAACATCAACAAAATTCGGTGCTACAAATTTCTTCCAAATCGCTGGTATTTGAGAAAGAAAAACGGGACTAGGTCAGATGAATATGGAGGGTAATCAAGCACGATTACGTTAAAACGTGCGAGAAATTCGCGCACAAGAATTGACGTTACCTTAATGGAGAATCCGCCGATTTCCTCTCTTTCTCTTCCTTCTAGAAATATTTTCATTTATTCGTAAATGGTTGTTGGCTGCATAGCAATCTCTCCATATGCATGTTTTAGCATATTAACGTTGTTCTTTAAGAAGATCACAAAACATTTTTCAAGCCGTGTGAAGATCGAAAAAAAATGAGGTATACTAAAGACATTGCCATAGCCGAATAGCTGATTTTACAATTACACCCGTAAAATTTAGTCTGTTTATAAATAAAACTATAATAATATTTCTCAAAGGGACAGATCGCCACAGCACTAGTGAGATGGCAGTAACAAAATTATTCCACGAACCTTTTGAACAGAATAGTATATTGTATATAGAAGTCTATAATAAATACTATAAAGTTAAAATAAAGTTTCTTAATTAGTATTATACCACATATTTTTTGTTCATAAATAAAAATTTATTTGCTAAATAAATTAAGGGGACTTTCTTATCAAATCATTTACAATAGAGATGTAAATTAAATTTTAATCTAATTTTAAAGATTTAAAGAAAATTTTTTCAAAAACTTCTTGTCCTTAGTTTCTACACTCTTTTAGTACACAAAAAAATTTTTTTGACGACGATAGAAATTCTTAAACATTATATCAATGATTATGGTATGGACCACTGTGAGATAAGAAGAATCAAAATGGCGATGTTTAATGCGTATTTAATTAAAACGTGTAAAATATCCGTCAATTTTACATTTCGGCCAATGCGATAGCCAATACAATAACGAAAAATAATGCCGCATGAATTTTTTGAATCGGTTCACAACTTTATTTGTGAACGCAGCCACTGTTTTCGCTACATACTTTGTAAGCAACGCATTGACTGCCATCTATAAATGACGTCACAACAGGAACCGCAACAAAAGAATGTTTTGCGTTCTAAAAGAGTGTATAAACTAAGAACAAAAATTGTTTTTATAAAATGTTTTATATTTTAAGGAAAATATTTCTAAATATCATCTTCATTATAAATGATTTGATGAAAAAGTCCCCTTAGCATCTACATGTCAGAAATAAAACTTTAATGCAGACATTATTCATAGCACCTAGGATATAAAACTTTTTGGCATCGAATTTTCTAGGAGATGCAGATTCGATTAATTATTACTTAAAAGTCTATAAGATTGATTTATATAGATTTTTATATTATACTCTGATGATATGTTTAATACCTTTATTCTATTCAGTAATGTAAGCAAGGAAAACCAATTTTGTATTTGGTTAGATATGAAGCACAGATTGTTAGAAAACTAGAATTATGATACTGGACATAATAAAGTCTATTTTGTTTGCTTACGTTCATTTTGCTTTTACGACAATCTTGATTCCAGTTATCGCTTGTCACACGATAGCAACGCTGTACCATTACGTTGCGTAGTTTTACATTTTCAAACAAGTTTGCAACTTGATTTATAACGAAATGAGTGATCTCAAATTGGCTTATGCCAATGGCTACGCTTCCTTTTTCTTTTTCCACGGCATGGCACTGAAAACTCCAATGTAATTAAAATACTAGGTACGTGGCAGTAGGGATAATTGACAAGTTCACAAACGAAGCAACGCCTATTACCACAGGGACAGTTTACCTTTAGACTTTAATTGCTAGGTTGACAAAGTGTTTCAGTGTTCTTGTCGGTTATCCGACGCTACTCAATCTATGGATGCAACATTCAGGGTGAATGATAGTTCTAGCGTTTGGACGCTGTCTTTAGATGCTTGGAGTGATGTAGACACTTATTATTAATGTTGGCTATTTTAAAAACCTGCTTTCGCAAAGTAGAATATAACAAAGTAGGGCAAATATCTCTTTTTCTTTCCATTGATCGTTTTCGTTCAGTAGCGAGCAATAACATATTCCTCCAAGTTTTGCAAGCGTTCATATTCCGGTATCCCATATTCCAAACCGTTACTTTCCCAATTATTAAGCTATTGTATCAATCTTACCCCCGCGATGTCGAGAGGTATCCTTAAAATAATTATACAGGTTCTCACAAGTATAGCAGTAACCCTTCTTTGGTAGGGCCACTGACCAATGCACAGCAAATGTAGCCGACAAATATTGAAATACTGAGACTCAAAGAAATCCATCGTAAGCCGTAGTTGAGACACAAATGACACGTGAAGACCATCGTATCCCTTTCCTCCCCACTCTATACATAGCTAAAATGTTTTCAACCTCTAAAATTGTAACCTATAATTTTCCATATTCCGTGACTTCCACTGCGGTACATAGTAAAGACGGATTCGACATGTCACATTTTTCTAAACTTTACGCTTGACGATTCTACGATTGCTTTAAATCTAACATTTAATGTGTTAAAAAGTGTTTTGAGTGGGCTACTTACTATTATATTTAATGAATAGCCTAACTGTAACAAAGAACATCGACCAGTTATTTTCTGATTGGTTAGATTAATTCTCGTTTTATTTTCTTTCGACAACTAGTTAAGACAAGGAGAAAGTGGGCGTATAAAAGCAATTTTTGGTCATTGACATTAAACTTATATTCGGTAAAATATCATTCCTTAGAATAATTTCACGAATAATAGTTGTATACGAAAGGAGCAATCTGATTTAACTATGCCTTCTCTCCGTGTGGGTTGAAGACACTATGTAAGCACCTCGGGTGAATGAATTGTACACAAGATGAGCTATGTACACTTTATTCACACTTAAGTTACAGGTTGTCGCGATATACAGTAGAATATTGTATACATGTATAACGTTATATCGTGATTTCGGTGGTCTTTTTAAGACACGATTACGATTTACTATGCGATTCCAGTTTTGTCTGTTTATTCTGCGATTTCAGTTTGTTCTGACGTCACTTCGGTTTGTCCTGATTGGTGTGTTATAGATTTAGGTGGTGGAACAATGCGTTTATAACTGGTCGTGGGTAGGTCTTTGAGATTTTTTGTAATGGGGTGGAAAAACTGTCAGGAAAACTGATCTCGTCTTGTCAATGTCGTGATTTATACGATCTTTGCTTTTCGTGGTTTGCTGCTCTGTCGCACGTGATGTCCAAATGTTTTATAACGAATAAAGAATTACGGAAATTTTAGAACCAATCCCCATGAGGTTGTAAATTACGCAGTCCAAGTCGCTGTGTGCACGGTTCGCCACGTCCTTTCGTCGCTGTTGCAATCCGCAACAATAGTTAGTTAAACTAACTTTAACATTTTTGATATTATGAGGCTGCAAGATACCGATGCAATTTTGTACGGCACTATACCTACAACACTTTTGAATATAACACGTGAGCACTAAGAAGATGTAGCATGAACGAGTAATTTATTGAGTCGGTTTACCAGCAATTAATCGAGCTCGATCGATGACAATGATTCTGAAATGTAAATTTTGGCTTAGTCATTTTAATATAGTTTACTATTATTCATACGACTTAAAATTAATTATCAATTTGTATACGTCATATACCGGGCGTGGCCGGGTGGGTGGTAAAAATGGGCAGGGGATTATTGTACAAGTAAATCGAATTTAAAGATCCCAAAAAACGCAGTTTTTAATGTTTGCTGTATATGAATTTAAATTTTATTGAAATGCATCAAATATTACATCATTTGTTTTACTATGGATTGAGGTTCAAGTGTGTGTTACGGGCCAAGGCTGTGAGCAGCGCGAGAGACTGGCAGTAGCGTTATTACTAGGGGTGTGCGGGATCCCGGTCGGGACGGGAATTTTTCTCGGGATCGGGACGGAATCACGAGAATTTCGGGATCCCGCATATGTTCCGGATTCCCGAATATACCTGTGATTCCCGACATTTTGAAGTTTCTCGATACTTTCAATAATTTAGTGTTTACTATGCAATGTATACAAGATCTGTCAACTTAGCTCGCGATCATAAAGCTCGAAGAACACAAAGGCATTCGGATTGCTGAAATTGTCAAGAATAATGACACTTTCGGGAATCCCAAATATTATATTTGGTATCTGCACATACTCGGGAATCCCGGATATTCTCGGGAATCCGAACATTTCAGGGAATCCCGCACACCCCTAGTTATTACCCTTGGAATATTATTTGAATTTGTTAGTTTTACAAATTCAAGGAGCCGCTGGGATTATAAACGGCGAGGACGAACCTGACGCGTAGTCGGGAAGCCACTAGGCATGGAATCAAACGCTGACGAACCCAATGCGAAATTGGGGTTGGAAACTAAGTTGGAAAAGATCTCCCTTTTGAGGTTGGTATGTCGGAAACGATCCTGATGCGAAATCAGGGAGTCGCTGAGAATGTTAGTGGGCTTCGTAACTCAAATATAAATTAACAGTACAATCCGAGCGATAGGGTTGTATCGTGTGCGAACGTTTAATTACTATATTAGGATATTGAACGATAATTGAGGATTTTAGAGAATTCTATGATTTACCCAATAACACAGTTGCATATATTCTGATTAATTGTGTATATTCTAAATAATTATTACCTAGGATGCTCGGCGTTGACGGACTGGCAATGCGGAGTTCAAAAGTAATTTATGAATGACAAATAGAAGTATTACCGGACTAGTCTGATTTATAAGGTTAATTTAATTCGAAAGGGAACTTTAGTCCGATGTCACTGAAATTGACTCTTGCAAACGTGATACAACGGGATTTTACGCGTGATTACATGATTCTAAACTGACGAGGATTTTAACGAGTTTATAACGAATTTCCAATGAAACCAGATTACAGCTAGGTCTTTATATGAAGGGTTATGCGGAGGTTATCTAGGGCGTTTCCTGCCAGAGATGATCTCGAAAGATTCCTGAGAGAGAGTCGACCGAAAATATTCTCCGTACGTGTCACGTGAAACACGATATCGGACATATGACCACCCATACTCTGTCGGCACGTAATTACCTTTTGGATATAATTCTTATAGTGCGCTTATTATGTTTTCATAATCCATACGTGCTGCTCAATTGTATACCGCCCCATGACGTTAAACAAACAAAATACCCAATGATTCCTATCTAATAGAACGCGTATTCGTTGCTATCGTATGCTTTGTAGGTGGTTTAAGACTTACCAAGTAATTCGGAGCACCCATCAATACGTGCAATTTTGTGCTTCCATAAAGTCGAAAAGATATGTCAATTAGTTGAAAGAACTCCTGATTATAATAGCGAATAGAGCACCGTAAAGTACGACATCGCAGCCTGCACGATCTTAAACGATACAAGATCAAATATAATTGAAGACACACAGAATACGTAACGTTTATGTGCTAGCCTTACATTGGCGAACGTCTCTGAAGATAAACTGAAAACGTTAGCGAATGTGACTACGACTGGCTTCTTACACCTACACATAATAAACAGCAATATCTTCTGGTATGAGGCTGTAGCGTTGTACCATTTTCCACAGTACCTGGAATATCCAGCAGCATTATTGAAAATATGATAGAGCGAAATTCTTAATTAACGTACTTTGCATTCAAAATAATGTTACGGTCGCCGAAATCTGTTCATAATCATTTTAATACTTTCGCAGACAACTATCTTTTGTTCCGAATTCTTCTGATTATGCTATTTGTATTATAAACGACTGATCGTACAAACATTATTTAAAATATTAATAGGAGGAATTGCAGATGAAATATGACATTCACGGTCAACATAACATGATAAGGGAAGATTAGTGTGCCGGATACCGTGGACCGCAGAAGGGAGTCGAGGAGAAGGTCCGTTGGGTTCGCATGCTGTAGAACAGGGGTGCTGCTGCTAAGCCTGCCCGGCGAGGGGAGGCCTTCAGTTGCGCACTATACGATTGCCCACGATTACATTGAGCACATATCTTTCGGACACAGTATGATTGCGCACAAGACGAATTGGTCACATCTGTGTCCTGATTTTTGTATGTCTGGTCCTACTTAACCCCAACCAACTCCAAATCAGTGAGGACGTAGTTTTTCGATAAGTTCATAAAAAATTATATTAAAATGTGTTGTTAAAGGATGTGATTAGATTTTTCATGAACATATACAGGGTGTTTCGTCTAAAACAGGACACCTAAATATCTCCTCTACCTCTGAAAATGTTTCTAACGTAATCTAAATGGTTTTAAAAGACGAATTAGATGGAAGAATCGTTTTCTATAAATTGTAATTTTTTAATCGTTTTTTCAAGGTCACTCGTACTTGTTGTATGTTATAGCAAACATTATTGTGCATTCATCCATGTTTAATAGCACGACCTTAAAATGACCGTGAACTCTAAAATTTGCTAATTAATGCAGAACTTACTTTCAGCGACATTTCAGATTTCAACGGTAACAGAAATTCGACCATGAACTTGAACTTGTAAATAATCACATTTATTACTGCAATAAATGTTTGAAACGATGTCCTTCCGTTGTGATAAATTTCGTGAGGCGAAAAACGACAGATTGTACAGCTCTTTCGATGATTTCAGGTTTCGTATCAGCACATGCAGCAATTATGCGTTCCTTCATATTTTCTAGCGTCGTGGGTTGCTCTTGATAAACCGTGTCTCCCATAAGAAATTCAAGTGGGGTGATATACAGGTCCATTGCGTCCAATCCAACGATTTGGAAATTTTTCATTGAGGACCCGTGCTGCAATATGGGAAACGTGTGCTGGACACCCATCGTGTTGATACCATAATTCTAGACGGTCCCTAAATGTGGTACATCTTCTAACGAACCTGGTAGAATATGTTCTAAAAATTCAGCATACTTCTGCCCGGTTTGCGTACCGTTGATAAAATACGGCCCAATTATCTTATTATTTAGAATATCACACCAGACATTTATGGTCCATGGTCTCTGCTTATCGAGTTGTCTAAACCATCGTGGATTTTCAACCGACAAATAATGCATGTTCTTGAGGTTCACCTGACCATGATTTGTAAAGGATGCTTCATCCGTAAACAATACTGTTTGGAAAAACATTTTATCACTTTCATATACCCCACTGAGAAAAGTGTACGCGGTTTTCAAAGTCTCTTCCATGGAGCTCTTGGTGAAGAGATAAATGGAAGGGATGGAATTTTTGTGAACGAAGAATCCGGAATATGCTTTTCACACTAATACCGGCTTCACGTCCAAGTTGTCTTATACTAACATGCGAGTTTTGATTAACTTTAGAGATGATATTGTTCACATTTGCTTCATGAGTAACAGTCAATGTCTCACACGAATGTTTCTGTTGACACTACCAGTCTCACAAAATGTTTTAACAATACTTGAGTATGCAGAACGTGATGGACAAGAACGTTCTGGAAATTTGTCTCTGTAAATTCGTGTTGCTTCTCTTAGACATTCTCGAGCTTCACCGTAAATTAAAATCGCTTGTCGATACACTGAGAAATCTAGCAGTGAGCAAACTCTTAAATACACATCTCTCTCACTCTCTATGTACACAGAGGAATGATACAAATGCGTTTATTTACAAGTTCAAGTTCATGGTCGAATTTCTGTTACCGTTGAAATCTGAAATGTCGCTGAAAGTAAGTTCTCCATTAATTAGCAAATTTTAGAGATCACGGTCATTTCAAGGTCGTGCTATTAAGCATGGATGAATGCACAATAATGTTTGATATAACATACAACAACAAAACATGTGTGTTTATATGCAAAAAAAACACGAGTGAAAAAACGATTAAAATATTACAATTTATAAAAAACTTCCATCTGATTCGTCTTTTGAAACCATTTAGATTACATTAGACATTTAGAAACAGTTTTTGTATTTTCAGAGGTAGAAGAGATATTTAGGTGTCCTGTTTTAGACGAAACACCCTATATCATATCCAAAATTTGCAGAATCAAGTGTACCCGTAATCTCAATTTATTTAAAGTTTTTTACGAATATATCGGAAACTAAGGCCGTACGCCGGTTACAGGTATAGGAAAAAGTTGTTCAGAATTATGACCTTGACAACATATTTCAAGGTCATCAAACTCCACGGAGAGGTGTCTTTTCGACAAGTTTACCACAGATTTAATTAGCACCGGTATATTTGACAGGTTCATCACACGAACTCATGATTCTATTTCATCACAACTTATGGTGCACAACAGCCGCACAAATCTATGTGCAACCGACACTGGTCGAAATTCTATTTGTGCCCAATGCAGTTGTGACCAATTCTATTTGTGCGTAATTCAAATGTGTCCAATTCTTCTTGTGCGCAATCGAACTGTGTCTAAAAGATATGTGCGCAATGTGTTCGCGTGCAGTCGTATTGTGCGCAACTGAACACTCCCCTCGGCGTGTCAATCCCCACCATGTCCACTCCGACTTTCCCTTCAGCACAAGCTCCACGACCACTGCTCCGGCAGGTATTGTCCGCGCAACGAGAGTTAGCACAAAATCTCGTCAGTGGGGTGCAGGGGGAACGGCGAGTCCCCACTCTTGACGCGAGGCTGCGGATCCCACCACTGATCAGTGGACCCCACTCTTACGCTTACGTTTTGGCGGGAACGGTCAACATAGGCGCTCAGCGTCACCACCATCTTACTTCATGGTCTGTTACAGTCACACTCAATACGCTCGTTTGTTGTCTTCCTCAAGCGATTCGGCCAATCGCGGAAGACGTGTAGCGCGTAGTGGGAGCATCACGTGGTACCCACAAGTTTCTCTGTGCCAATTCTCGTTGCGCGGGCTATATCATGTTCATGACAGGGACAATTCTGTTGTAGGTAAAGAATTTGCAGTGCCGAAAAATTCGAAGAGAAGTTTTGTAATTGCGACTAGTAAGTCGTTTGCTGTCCTACACTACACACCGCCTCTTTGTCGCTGTTTTTTAGCTGTTTTTGTTAATTTTGGTTATTCTGTTGTTACCTTATTTTTGTTATTGTTGTTATCTTATTTTTATGATTGTTGTTGTAATTTATATTTTTGTTATTGTTGCGGTATTGTTATTCATATTTTTCTTTTACATTGCATGAACTATAACAGCGATGACATTTCTTCAAATTTTTTGGAACTGCAAATTTTTTATTTTCACCTGAATCGTTCCTATCATAAACGCGATACCTGCCGGTGCAGTGGTTGTGGAGCTCGTGCCAAAGGGAAAGTCGGAGTGGACATGGTGTGGACTGACACGCCGTGCAAGCGAAGAGGAGAAGCAGCAACATTTGTTTCAAGAGCAATCATTCCTGCTGTAGTATATGCAGAAAGTAGAATTGGTTGGTCATGATCAGACGCGTCAACCGTTTCCTATTCGAGATTTACTCAAAAACGAAGCGTCAAACGAAAAAAATTGATTCATTCGTGTCGACACACTTTTGCGTGTAAAATTACTTTTCAATCGATTGTCCACAGTATGCGGGAAACTCTGTATGCAGGGTGAGTCAGTAAGTACTACTATCTAAAATATCAGATTATGATGATTTAATGAATGAGTAGCATTTGATTTTTTTATATCTCATTTTTTCTGACATATCAAGCAGACCTCGAGTTATTTCAAAGTCCTTTTCCTCAATGCACCTTTTCTTTAATACTACGTTGTTGCCGATGGAAAGACGAATTCAGCTAACTGTAATTTGATGACCTAGAATTGACCTTGAAAAATCTATTGAAAATACTCAAGGTCGCCTCAGATTAAATGAGATATAATTAAATCAACATGTACTTATTCGATGCGTACCTTAAAATGCTACGTAAATCATTAAAAAGTTCTTAACTCCACCAATAGATACCGCGATATTTTAGATGGTAGTTCTTACTGACTCAGCCTCTACATTTACAATATTCGCTAGAAATTTTCCAATGATTATTATATCATTATTGTACTGCTTTTTATTAAACGTGAATAATTAAGGAAAATATTTCATTGACTCACATCTGTCGGAAAACATCAGTACTGGCGTCAATTAGTTGTTGAGCCGTAATAGTGGTATGGTACATATTGATAACATGTAGTGCGAGGTGCGCTGCGGGTACAGCGATCTCATTGATGTTTCGAAAGGTTTTGATAATAAAGCACACCTAAATAACAATAAGTATAACAGAGCCCTGAAAATTCAATTCAAGATGCCTGAACGTTAAGTTGAAAAGCATCTAAATAACAAATATGTTTTAATATAAACTCGGTGTATATACGCGGGTCAATCAGGCTTTGTATTGTAATTCTATTTGGACCATTCTACACATTCTACACATTTGGATCGCTGGAGATCGACTAAAACACTTGTCCTCAAAATTGACCTTGGTTGACTAAAATTTTTAAGATAAAATTTTGTTTTGAGATTGAGAAATAGCACGTATCACAAAATACAGCATTTTAACAATAATTGTCCCAAATATCTGGCGGATAACTGACCCAGAACTATCCCCACTACTAATATATAGATAAATGTGTCATAATTCGAGTCAAGTATGTCTGTGTGAGACCACTACTAATTCAATGACAAAACTTCTTTATTTTTTATTATTTTTTTATGGAACTTTTACTAACATATTTGTGGCATTTTTCTCATGGAAATGATACCAAGTAAGATAGAATTGCGATGATATTTACTTGTGTAATGGACGATGAAAGTTTCGGGCGCAAGGAAGGACAGCGTATGGGAAAGGAAGAGACGCGGAGAGTCGCAGTCATCGGCAGAGTTCAAAGGCCCGCGTGTCTTCACAGTGTAATGCCAATAAAAAACATTTTTATTATTACTTATTTTTTTACGAGACTTTCATCAATGTATTTGTGGCATTTTTCTGATTAAAATAATAACAAACACGACATAATTCGAATCATATTTACAATAATTTTAGGTTCATATAATTTTAATAGGAACAGTCGTCATCCACATTAATCGTCTTGTATTCTACGTATTGGTTTATCACCTAGAAGAAACGAATTGTTATTCCAGACCTTAAAATATCATGAAATAAATTTAATCACTTTTATTTAAATAGTATCTAAGGCCGACAACTACTGTATAGTGAATTTATGGGACCGGACATATTTTATAAACATAGTTCATATTATCCAATATATTTTCAATGAGACGATGCGACTTGTTATCTCTTCCTTTATCATTTACTCTCTTTGTCTATCACCAAAACTTGCTCCATCGTCAATTAAAAAAATAGATATGTATGTATAATCATGTGGTATTAGGAGGTTGAATAAGTTCTCGCTGTTTTCCGAAAGGTGGTAATACCAGAACTACGTGAATTTAGTTTCAGATAGTAACGTATCTATAATGAAGTACTACATATATGCAAGGTTAAAATTCAGTGTATGTCATTCAACTGAAGTATAAACAATTTTTCTTTCATTGTGCTAAATATCGAATTTCATGCCAAAGAAAGAGTAATTGCGGGGAATTTTACTACACTATTTTATTAAAAAAAAATCTGCAGCTGAAGCACACAGAATTCTTGTTGACACCTACGGCGACCATGTTCTGTCGGAAACAATATGCAGAGATTGGTTTAGACGCATCAAGAATAATGATTTTGATCTTGAAGATAACGAACGCCCTGGCGCACAACAAAAACTTGAAGACGAAGAATTTGAGGCATTACTTGATGAAGACTCGTGTCAGATACTAGCTGAACTTGCAGAATCATTAGGAATTGATCACGCAACAGATTCGAAACGTTTGAAAGCATTAGGAATGATTCACAGGAAGGACGTTGGGTGCTGTACGAGTTGAAGCGATTTTTCAGCATGACAACGCGCGGCCACATGTTGCAAAACCGGTGAAAACGTTTTTGAAAACACTTAAATGGGAAGTACAACCCCACCCGCTGTATTCACCAAACATTTCCCGATCAGATTACCATTTGTTCCGTTCGACGACACATGGCCTGGCTGAGCAGCGCTTCCAATTTTATGAAGATATCAAAAAATGGGTCCACTCTTGGATTGCCTCAAAAGACGTGTCGTTTTTCCGACATGGAATTACTATGCTGCCAGAAAGATGGGGAAAAGTAATGGCTAGCGAGAGACAATACTTTCAAGAACATATTTTTTACCAATTTTTTAAAATAAAGCATTCATTTAAAAAAAAAACAGCGAGAACTTATTCAACCTCCTAATATATTATTTATTATATTTTATTTCTTAAGTTTATGTAAAAAGGATGTTGAATAGATGTTAGATTAATGTAAGAAACAACGAGATATTCTACCTCGCAAGCAAGCACACGTCCATCACTCTTCGCAGTCAACCAAAATCTGTCCATTCTCCCCAACAATGTCTTTCTCCAGTACTCACTCAAACACCCGTACTCATCCCCATAGCCTGTATATGTATCCCTGGAAAATTCCCAGCCGACCCTTGGGCCTGGTTTTTATCAGGGACACTTTCTCTTTGATGGCCCTCTTCCCTTGGGTCTGGCTTTCGTCAGGACTTCCTGTTTTATAGCCCTCTTCCTGCCATTAAGGACCCAACGACATCCTGACTAAAACTACGATATTACAATCAGAAAAATTTTAATCAGACAAATGTTACAAACATGATGCCAAAAGTCCCATAAAAGTCTAATTAAAAATGAAAAAGTGTCATCATTGCATTACTATTGCCTCACCGATGTACATACCTGACCTGTGTATTAAACTTCATATTAAAATTATATGAACGGAAAATTATTGTAAATATGCTCCGAATTATATCATGTTGGTATCGTTTTAATCAGAAAAATGCCACAAATATATTGGCGAAAGTCTCATAAGAAAATAATAAAAAATAAAGAAGTTTTGTCATTGGATTAGTAGTGGCCTCACACCGACATACTCGACCCCTATTATGTTACACTTCTCGGCAACCGAGGCCGCTCGAGCTTCGCTGTCCTTTTCTACGTTCGAAAAAAATCAAAGAATAGTATACCTGGCCGATAACTGTCCCTGGCCGAACCCGTATTGTGGACAAATATCGATAAAACACTGTAACTAATTTCTACTTTTATAGAATTCCGTTCGAATACAGAGAGAGTCATATTTGACTGACCCTCGTATACTTAATTCCCGGATTCTAACGTGGGAATAACTACTTGTAAGAAACATAGTGGTGTATAATATTATGTATATAAACTTACGTTAACCAACAAGGTGCTGAGCAGAGCTATGGCGAGTACTGATTGAAGAAAGTAATTTCCTGAATAATAGGAGGTTACTACATCGATGTACCTTGAATAGCCATCACGAGAATAATATACATATAATATTATTTTAATAATTGTTCGGAGGATTTCAAGATTATTAAAGTGTGCAGACGGTATACTAACTGTAAAGTCTGTTTGTGTTGCTCGACGATGGGTGCAAAAAGAATATGTACTTTGTCATCTGCGACACATTTCTTCGCACTATCATGAAATGCATGTTCCAAACGATATCTGTAAATCGAGTATTCGCATCCTATTTATATACATGATGGTTCTTATAACGTAGCCGACTGAGTTTCACCAGAAGTTGCAAGAGAAATGAAAAAATCGGTGGATCACAAGATGTTCCAATTCAGAGGATATCTGTTGATATGGAGTTACCTAGGAGATTTCATTGTCAACGAATCTGTTTTTAATGGGCTTTCATTTAATCGAAACAAGAAGATTGATGTTTTTGGTTCCGTGTGTTCTAAAATTACTGTTCGTTCGCGAAATTTGTGAGCGACACGTGTGATAATTTCTAACTCTAAAACGCGTCGAATCCGCTGTCGTCGATTTACTACCCGCCAAATTAATTTTGGGTAGTCGGTTCAATGATGATTTCGATTCGTGAGTTTACTGAGAATTGGCGTTTCACCCAGACCTGTTAGAGGAATCGTCAGTAAGGCTAATCTAACAGGCCTTGTCTTAAACGCGTGAAAATACGTGACGGTTACTTCACTGGTTCTATGAATCCGATTGAATTTAAGAACGATCATTTTGCTCGAAGCTGACGAGATGAATCTTTGAAGAACTAGATTTCGATTTCGAGAGATTGATAATCTCGCTCGAATGTGTCTTTGTAGTTTTCGGTGGTTTGATCTCTTTGATAGCTCGATTTCGACTGACTGTTCGTCATGAATTTCGGGAAGATCCTTCGTTGTATCGAGAAGAATACTCCATTTTTGGGTGTCAATACGGTGACACCCATTGCCATGCTGAAGAAATGCACTCATTGGTTCATGCCGAGCTCTGCATTCTCCAATCAGTGCATTCTTGATGACTTGGTGATCTGCCCTAAACCAGCCTGCCCTGGAGAAAGCGTGGGACCGTTCCCGAGTCCCTATGACGGCGAAGCTAGGTAAACTGAAAACCGTACTTCTCGGTCGGGAATATCCTTCGTCAGTACTAGATTTATGACGCGCAACTCTTAAAGACTCTCGATACCTCG
Organism: Sphecodes monilicornis; assembly: GCA_913789915.3. Classification (NCBI taxonomy): domain Eukaryota; kingdom Metazoa; phylum Arthropoda; class Insecta; order Hymenoptera; family Halictidae; genus Sphecodes; species Sphecodes monilicornis. The sequence goes on from OU565289.1 coordinate 1,634,424, forward strand.
AGTGGTCACCAAATGTGCATCGATTGCTTAATCCTCGAAAGTGGTCTCCGAGTCACGTAGGCGTCATAAATAAAGACTAAAGAAAAGACCTTTGTACGGTTCTCTTGCGACGGAACAATTACCATGAATTAATTTGTGACGTGTCCTATGAATTCTTGAAAGAGAACACTGTCAGACTATAGTCATAAAATATAGATCCCGATAAGAATTAGTAAGTAGATTCTGAAAATAACTAGACTCAACATTAGATTTACTACCTGGAACAGAATATCCTTTATTTGCTTGATTTTTTCGTACCTCTATTCATTTTAGTGAAATTTCTAACTCAAACGGCCATAATATAGGGTTTATCCAGCATAGTACACAATTTCTAATCCAAATAATCGCCCGAAAATTGAGAACATGCCACAAGCATGATGAATGAGCATATTGAACTGCAACCATGTGCTAATCCCTATCATAGCCCCCAACGCGATGCAGGCATTCTCAAATAGTGTAATGTATAACTCTGCACCCGAGTAGAAAAAGAATCCGTTTTGAATCAGACGTTGGGAGCTAGTGGTATTTGATGCTGTAAAATTGTCCAGAACAATCGGCGCATTGTAGAAGACAACATAGACGAACCCGAGTGGATACATTAACGCTGGAACCAGTCAAACGAGAATAAATGTGTGTGAGATTAATCAGAACATTGACTTTTCATTCCCGTGCAATATAAGGATGACAAAAAAGTTCAACGCTGAATTTAAAAATATACATTTCTAATATGACTTGAATTAGAGGTTCAATTATCGTCGACAGCTTATAAAAGGTGCATTACATATGTAGTGCATACACCGATTCCATCCTTCTTTCGCGTGAACTTCAAGCATGTGGTCCTCTTTGAACATCCTCGCGCTGTGCCAATCGTATTTTATTCTATCCAGGATTTCCTTCAACTGATATAATGAAATTATTCTTATCCGATCACACGAATCCTTGTTCTAGTAATATCAAGAGTTTCCAGTAATATCAAAGAGTCCGGGACAATCCGAAATTATCGTTACCAAACATATAGGAAAACGAGAAAAGACATGTGTGACAAGAGACAGGTAGAAGAAAATTTAAGAAGTGGTTTTCCGTGACAACATAAGATGAAAATAAAGGATAAAAAATTGCGCTTTCGGCTTCGTTTTTTACTTATCAACAATTAAAAATCCACCTAAAACGAGTGTTTACGCCCGTGGTTGATCTTGGTTGATCGTTCAGGCCTTGATGTTTTTGCACTACGAGGTGCCCGCTAATAACTACTCGAAGGACCACCTTCACTGGGAAGGGCTAAACGACAGTCCTTGGTAAACACACTATACATTGAAACTTCACAATACATTTACCCTGTAAAGTACAAAAATATTCTATGGCGTCTAAGTAAACCAAGTCTAACTTTAAGAATTAACTTCTCTGCCTGTGTCCATACTAAGCAAGAGAGAGAGAGAGAGAGAGCGATGTGACTATTACAAGGTTTTTGTTAATTCTGAATCCAAAGATCTTGAGTTATCCTCGACCAAGGCGAGGTGCCCCTTCCTCCTGTGAAAAGAAATTTCCCTTCTCTTGGAAAATTGAAAGTGGGAGGACTCGAAACTAAAGGCTGGAGGCGAGATGGGGATGGCGAGAGTGGACGTTCGCGAAATGGTCAACGGGTCCCAACGCTGTCGTCCCCGGCTTGCAGATCCCCACATTTGGTAACTATAAACTGCTGGGGGCATAACTACCTAGCCGAGGTGAAAGAAAGATCCAAAGGATTGACCGTGCGTTTAGGTGTTTTGTAACGGGCGCGCAAGTACGGTGACATGCCCAAATCGTAGTCAGATAAGGAAAAACGTCCCGATCCCAAAACGCAATAAAAATGTGCTTTCCATGATAAAACTACCTAAACGCGAGCCGCTACAATGAGGCAATCCGACCAATAGATCAGTACGGTCATAGACGCGCGCGACAGTCACGTATCGAGTGACACATAGACGATTAACTTCGTTGTCATTTGGGCCTCCAGCGTGGTGAAAATTTTTAAAGATTCCCAAATTAATTGTTGGACGACATTGAACCTGCCCACTCGTTAAAATCCACAAATCCATTTCTAATATCCCCTCTGTGGAATTATGGAGCAGAGGAGGTCAACGTCTTGTCACTTTAAAATCAGGCTCACACAAATGATATACACGTGATCACTAAAAATGGTTTCTGTATATTCCTTGTGTCCATGAACGTTGAATGAAATCCTCAAAGGTACAAGTGTTCACAAAAAATGTAATCACGCAAAAGAAAAATTTAAATTGCTCGGTATATATTATATACCGTGTATATTTGTAGATACAAGGAATATACGGAAACAAATTCATAATGATCACGTGTATATTATTTATGTGAGCCTGATTGTAAAGTGCAAGACATTGACCCCCTCTTCTCCATAATTCCATAGGGAGGATATTAGAAATGGCATTGTGGATTTTAACGAGTAGGTCAGGTTCAATGTCGTCCATCGATTAATTTTTGAATCCTTAAAACATTTTCACCTCGATAGGGCGCCAAACGACAATCAAGTTAAGCATGTGTCTATCACTTGATACATGACTGTCACGCGCGTCTATGACGTACGCAATGTACACCTCAGTTGATCGAATTGCCGATTTTTAGGCGGATTTTCAATTGTTAATATCTAAAAGATGGAGCCGAAATCGCAATTTTTTTATTCTTTATTCTTAAGTTTTATCCCACCTGTAATCGAACATCCTGTACACATACTACATGTAATTTAAATTTTCCATGTATGCTCTGACATTTGAGAAGCATCGCACTCATTATGTTAATACTGAAATAGACCTACCTTTCCCAAGTAGAACCAACCATATGTATACATTAGGAGCATCACCAAGAATGATAAAACAATGGGAAGTGTCTCCATAAGAACGTGCGTATCATTCCACGATTTGATAATGTTGCAGACCTGCTCAAAATAAACTATGCTACACATTCTTCTCTCTCTCTCTCTCTCTCTCTCTCTCTCTCCCTCTCTCTCTCTCTCTCTCCCTCTCTCTCTATATATATATATATATATATATATATATATATATATATATAATATATGTATATATTATATATATATATATATAAATATAATGGTAAAGAAAAAAATTTTTTATGTCGTGTCTTTTAATGAAATTTCAAGGTCACCGGTTTTTCTAAATGGAATAGTATATTTTTTTTAATGACCTTGAACAAGAATAATCATGTTGGAGCGGATAAAATGTGGAAGTTTAAAACTTACGTGTTTCAGCAAAGATTACGCGTTGTTTACGGCGGATTGACCTTTACATATCATAATAAATGTTGACCATCCTCATTTATGCAATATTGCAATCTTACATTAAATAATCTGTAGGCATTGTCGATTTCCTGAGACGTAATTGAAGCACATGCTGCAGTAATCCTTTGCCGCATACTCTCTGGCATTGTGGGTTTATCTTTGTACACAATATATTTTATCTTGTCCCATGGATAAAAGTCCAATGGTGTCAGATCCGGAGAACGGGCTGGCCATGCAATTGTTCCTTATCGCCCAATCCAGCGTCCAGGATATTTCGTATTTAGCACCGTTCTAGCAACTTTAGAATAATGCGCTGTTGAAACCACATGCGCTCCCGAAAGAATAACGTAATTTATTCTAAAAGGCCCGACAAATCCTGGCGTAAAAATGCAGCATACTTTATACCAGTATGAGTTCCTTGTATAAAGTACGGGCCTATTAGTTGACTGCATAAAATTCCGCACCATACGTTAATGGTCCACGGTCTTTGCTTTTCTACTCCTCTTAACCATCGTGGATTCTCAGCTGACCAGAAGTGCATATTGTGCAAATTTACTTGCCCATGATTAGTAAAAGATGCCTCATCCGTAAAAAGAACTTTGTGAAAGAAAGTATTGTCCACTTCTAATTGAGATCGTGCCCACTGGCAGAACCGGACACAATTAAAATAGTCGGTGGCAGACAATTCGTGATGTAAACTCAAGTGATATGCGTGAAACTTTTCTATTTGCAGTATTCGTGAAATACTACTTCTGCTAATACCGGACTCTTGTTCGAGTTGTCGCAAACTTACATGTGAATCATTAGATACTGCAGCTAGGATATTAATTGTATTTTCTTTGTGCGTTACAATTCTTTGTTTATTACGATTTTTAGAACTTGCACTACCGGTATTTTTAAATTGTTTTACCATAACGGAAAATGCGTGTAACGAAGGACAAATACGATTCACAAATTTTTCACGATACAAATGTACTGCTTGCCTCAAAGATTGGTGGCTTTCGCCATAAGTGAAAGCCATATCCATTCGTTCCTGTACAGTATAACGCATTGTTATCATTTTCACGTTTTGAATTCGAATAATACAGAAGGAACAACGTACTTATTCTAACCGATTAACCTTCTGTTAACGATCTCAATGATACATACTCTAACATAAACATACGCTGTTTACTATGAAAAATATTTCAAACATTTATTGTGGTTTGTAAAGGTCAACCCGGCGTAAACGACGCGTAATCTTTGCTGAAACACGTAAATTTTAAACTTCCACATTTTATCCGCTCCAACATGATTATTCTTGCTCAGACATTTCAAGGTCAAAAAGGTGGTGGCCACTAAATTCAGTTTTTTATTGTCTATCATGCAAAAAAATAAAATAATATACATATATACAAATAATAAAAATATACTATTCCATTTCAAAAAACATCAGTGACCTTGAAATTTCATTAACAAACACGACATAACAAATTTTTTTCTTTACCATTATATTTGCCCCCTGCAATAGTGTCACTTTGTCCTCTGAAGTTTTCTGATAGGACTGTAAATACGACAGATATTTAGATGTTCCCATTTATGTGGGACACCCTGTATAACGAAAATTAAGAATGCCGATTTTGCTGTAGTGGTTGTGTTTTCGAGATACTAAGTGAGCTAATTGGGGGTAAGGTAGCGTTGCGGGTGAGATGACGCGATCTCCTTTAGGCTTTCACACGTTAACTGCCACGTCAGTCATATATGCCTGACACCATTTGTTTGACTAGATTTCAAAGTTAATTCGTACGGTGGTAGGTAGACTAATTCAAAATTCTGTTAGGACCTGAGAAGTATAAGAAAGTCATAATAGCAGTGACTACAATAAATCTTAACTTATCAGTTACGGGTTCGATTAAAAAATTGATTACGTTTCTTGAAACTTTGGTACGTGCTGGCGTGGCACTTAACGTGTTAAAGTCTCGCAGGTTTCAGTTGTCTTTCTATGCTATTGTAGCGGCTGTTGTGAATTACGAAAAGATGGAAAAGGAGAGGAGAGCGTTTCGTCTTAGGCCTGCTAGAGAACTCATCACAGTGAGGCTAACTAGAGGACCCGTGCCTTAGATGCGGGATATCGTAAGGATAGCTTAGGACAGTACAGTGTGTTCACGCTATTACTAGCCAGCGTTTTTCTTGCAAATAATAAATATTAGAATAAAATGAAAGAGCAAAAAGTAATACTATTTTGTGCAAGCAACGTAATGGCGTATGTAATTTTCTTGTATTTGCACTATTTTCTACATATTTTTGCATACCATATGAAAGCGTGTGTCGTGACAAATTCATTCGTATACGACACAATGACCTCCAAGATCATACAAGGTCAGAAATGGAAGAAACATGTAGCGTCCGGTCGTACGCACAAAAGAGAGTTTTTTTCTTTCGTGCAAACGGCCAACGTAATTTACGACTCTCGTTCGTCGAAGCTATTTTTGAGTTGACAATTTCCAGGTTTCGATATCGCATGTCTAGTAGAAGTTCTTTCCAAAAGTCCTCAATAGCAAACAGAGACCGTCGTAAATTAAAGGATTAACTGAAGGGCACTTGGCCGAACTCATCGGCCTGTCGCCACGTGGGCCCGGCGTGGGTGGCCTGAAGGAAAGTCCCACGACAATTTCATCCCCTCCGATCACCTCGCCGTTCCGAAAGCAAGCACGCCAAGGGCGTAAGGAATAGGCGGTGAGCCGGAAAAACTAACAGCTCTGATTGGTAGGATCCAACTTGTGGGTGAGCCAATCAGGGTTGTTTAGGAATTTTACCAGGGCAAACGCGGAGATGAAAATAAGAGACGACACTTCGCCGCGGTTCGTCAGAAGATTAAAATCGCGAGGAGTCGAGAGAAGACCATTTTGTACATATAGGAATAAAGTCATTCATTTCACTCCGCAAAAACAAGTACAGTTTCATGAGGAACCCCTACCCACAAACATTTTGAACATTTCGTACTAACGCGTTTACAAGTATACTTTATTGACGAGGCAATAGTAAATGTTCAATATAATTTCCTTGTGCATGACTACATATTTCGGCTCTATTAACTACATTCTTGTTAGCTTCTTCTAACGTTGTCCGAAATATTAATGAACATGATTACGTTAGTTTCGTTTGCAAGTTGTTTACATTTCTTGGCGTTGTGTATCGTGAATCTTTGGGAATATTACGTACGAAATATTCAAAATTTTGCTGCCATTTCTGACCTTGTATGACCGTAAAGGTCGTTGTGTTATATACGAATAAATTTTTCTTGACACACGCTTTCATATGATATGAAAAAATATATGGCATTTCATTCAAAAAATTGAAGGTCATCTTCATTTCTAAGAAAATAGTGCAAACACAAGAAAATTAGATCCGCCATTATGTTACTTACCAAAAACAGTATTACTTTTTCCTCTATCATATTCTCTAATATTTATTGTTTGCAAGAAAAACGCTGGCTAGTGATAGCGTGAACACCCTGTATATGCAAACAAAGGAAGAATCAGGTAGTAGCGGGAAAGTTGTTGTCGCACAGTCCATCTGTTGGCGAGCATAAGAGGTAGCCGCCACACTATATTGAATATCATTCCCATGCCGCAAAAATAGTTCTCTCGGTTTGTTTGTAACTACGAAGTTAAGGAAGTTATTTGTAAGGTAAAAATTGACTACTTTGGAAAATCTTTTACGTGTTCTTTACATTAAAATTTTCTGACATTTGGCAGAAAAGTAATGACTGTTTCTAAATGCAGTGTGTCAATATAATGATTGGAGGCGATATATTGTCGTAACATTATTGAAAAAACCAGCGGGCCAATGCTCCTTGACTCTCGGGTTAGATGGCTCGATATTTTTGGGAATAGTGGGCCCACCGTAAATTCATGCATAATAGTTAGTAAATGTTTTTGTAGAACATGCCAACGGAATACAAAAGAAAACGTGCTCAACGCAGGAGATTATGGACGAACTAGGCATTATTGAAAGCCGTAGAAGCAGTCCAAAGTGAAATAAAAATGTTGTAAATCCTTGAAATGGGCGGTGAGGATATTTGAAGTAACTTTTTCCTTTGCAAAAATGACCGCCTCTGTTTTATTAAGGAGTTATTAACGAAAAACACACATCAATCAGGCCACCGTTACAGCAGACGGACTCCGGCTCGGCTACAGGTCACGCTGAGCGCGACGTTACCATTGGCTGTGCCGGAATACGTTCGCTGAAGCGGTGTTCTGATTGGTGCGTGTTTTTCGTTAATAACTCCTTAATAAAGCCGAGACGGGCATTTTTGCAAAGGAAAAAGTTACTTCAAATATCCTCAGGAACCGCCCATTTCAAGGATTTACAACATTTTTTAGACACCCTGTATAATACTAAGTGCGTGGTTTGTGGGGAGCAGTAGAGCTGTACAACGAAACGCGACGACTAGATTCGCTGTATGATCTATAAAAAAAGGTTCCATGAAGGGTGTTCAAAATTCTTATACTTACGCAATTCGTGTGAAACAGTTTTGTGTCAGGAAAAGAAATAATTGTTGGTCTTACTAACCTCATAATATGCATTTTTATGCGAACAATCCGGATGAGATTGCTTTTTCAGATAGAGTGCAACTTTTTTTGTGAGAAAATGCATGATTATTTTTTCCATTGAATGTTATAGTACTAATCTACATGCATTTTCATCTAAGCAAGTAGTATTTTCAAATCAGCAATTAGTGGTACGTATCCAACTCGGCGCCACTGCCTTTCGCACAGTTCGCGCTTCTTTTGATCAGATTTACGCTCATTTACGATGGTCGCCATTGATAATTTATGTAAACTTATAATGTATTTCATAATTCTTTTCGACTGTTGACGTTAGAAATGAAACAATAATAAAGTCCCGTTAAATTGTTCGACGTTATATCACCGTATATTAAAATACATGTGTAAAATAAATACACGAATATTTGTGAAATTAAAATACGCGGGTACCCGTGTATTTAGTAAATACACGTATATTCGTAAATACGTATTCTAGATCCGTGTACACGGATCCTTAAATTCGTACTACACGGTTCACCTACCCCGTGTATATATATACACGTGAAATAAGGATCTCTAACAGAGAGTGTCAACTACGACAGTCTTGTTGTATCGTGCCCCATTATAAGATTTTCTTGTTGTTTATAACACGTAATATGGAACATCAAAACCCCTGGGTAAAGTTATAATAATCTCTAATTGTAACTTGTTATCGAAAGGGCATTATGTTTCAAGTAAGAAAGTATTAATTACGTTGGTCCTAAACTTAATAGTTAACGAGATAGTTCGTTGCTTCTTACATTTACATGCGTAGATATCAGTCTATTTCTCTGACGACGTGCGCAGCCTTCATCCTCAAAGCTTCATCTATCGTAGAATATCTTGTTAACTATTAAATTTGTGTCGAATATAGGTTGATACTATTTTTATTGAAATTTAATATTCTTTCGATATATCATGAAGCAAATGAATACAGCACCATTTAAAAAAAACAAAGCTGACCTTGATAATATTGCAACTTCTACACTCTCCACATACGTACCGTTATCTTTTAATTCGTATCTTCCCTGACGAAGATTCCATTAAGAAAAGAACTAGGATTGGCATAATTTCATATTTTGATGATCCATATTAAAAACCGTTACCGTATCAATTACTGAACCACTGTATCAATCTTACCGTCGCGATGCCAAACAGTGTGAATAAAATGGTAACACAAATTCTCGCAAGAATGGCAGTTATCTTTCTTTGATAAGGCCACAGGCCAATGAGCAGCAAATATAATCGACAGAACTTGAAATGCTTATACTCGAAGAGATCCATTTTAGGCTGTAGATAAGACACAACTGACACACGAAGACCAGTCTACCCCTTTCTTCCCCACTCCATGACTAAAATTGTTTTCTATCTCTAAAATTGTTTTCTATCTCTAAAATTGCAACCTATAATTTTCGATATTCCGTGACTCGCGTCACGAGACATGGCAATCACATTTAATGATAGTCTATAGACACACTTCCTACGGTTGCGAAATTCGTCGCAAAATATCGAATCCAAGTAAGAAGACTTTATAGAAGGGTTAAAATGTAGAAGAAAATAATTCTCCGATTTCTTAGTTCACCTCTGGTTTTATTTTTTGTGTGATAGTGGACACTCGTGTTGTCAGTGACAACCGGTGTATACAGATGTGGTAGAGGGGGCATGTTGCCACTGAAAGAGTCGCAATCGTCATCAGGAGTTTCCCGAGTGCTGACCGAAATCAGATAAAGCAAGATGTTAATAGTTCAAGTAATAGTAGTTCAAGATTTGTATGGCTATAGGAGTATTGTTTCAAGCGACAGGTGGAAAGTTGTTCTGTCGGGCTTTCGGATTGCGAAAATAGTTGCCGCCTATTCAAATTATTACAACATGAAGAGACAGTACATTCAACAAGTTCAGGAGAGCTCGACTGCACAAACGAAGCCTTGAGATGAAGGAGACCGTAAGGCACGTTTAATTAATCGCTACCGATCGATGCTGTGGATTCTTTTATGTCCTCATCACTTGAAATCCCTTTGGAATACTAAAAATAAGGTAATATTGCAACTTTTAAGGGAACCATGAAGAAGTTAATTTTAATCATTTAAAGTCATTTGTCTAAGGATTATTTTTGTTGAAAAATCAGTGGCAGAAATGGATGTCTATCTAATAATAGTAAATGGTTGTTGTGTGCGGCGTGTCATTACTTAGGGACAACCACAAAAGTGCATACAATCCATAAAAACGATAAAATCATACAGTAAAATCTTTTCAAGGAATAGAAAGTGTTTACGCCCGCGGTTGATCCGATGATCGTTCGGGCTTTGAATGTATTTGCACAGCGAGGTGCCCGCTAATTTACTAGGATCGAAGGACCACTTTCCAAACCTTCGCGATTGGAAAGACTAAATAACTATGATATGAACTATTTCCGAAAGGGAGAAACTCCAACACTCTTTATTATCGAACAAGTGACAGACTTCTGTATATATCAACGAGTTGACCAGATGGTACTAATTTTTTGGTTGCTGTTACTGAGTCGCGTTTGTACAAAATCACACAGGGAGAGCCCGAGTTGTCTCTTTTATTTCCTCGGTTCTCCCTTCCTAAAGCGAAATTTGTCCCTACTCTAGGGAAACTAAGGGTGGGCGGAAACTAAAACCAAGATGCAAGAAACGGGCTTAACGAATCGCAAGGGTCGCGGGCGTTGCAAAATGCATAGGCATACAAGCTAAAGGAAGGGGTGTTCGAGATGCTGCCAGCATGTCCAAAGAGCTGCGAAAAGCGAAGCTTGGGGAATCCCAGGCATCTGGCAGCGATACCGCGCTAGGGCCCCGAGTGCCTATCCGCGCCGATTCAAATAAAACTAAACTATTGGTGCCCAGATGTTTTACAACAGCATTAACAAAGAAGACGACGACGGGCCCATGCCGTAGCCAGATTGCACGAGTCGCGTACCGAGCCCATGACACAATAGCGATTGCACTATAATAAACCATCGCTAGCTGCCGGCCGCTACAGAAAGGGTTATTCTAGGTCTTACAATTTCAGACTAACTATTTGGATGAATTTTGCAGCTTCTAATACCTCGAAAATCTTCTTTAAAAACTCCAAACACATTTCTTTCGAAGTCACATTTTTTAAAAATTGGCTTTTGCAAAATTGCCTAAAAATCACAGGAATTTCTCTGAAAACCATGCCATGTTCGATATATCTATCGGCGGTAGTTAGGAGTCTCGTTGTGCAACGTTGGTCATGACAGACCTAACGAACCAGCCAGTAAACGGTCCTCGTGGCCCGTACCTCCGCGGCGCGGCGGCTAATAATTACACTATCATTCCTCCGAGGGAAGCATCTGGGTGATTCCAGTTGTACAGCGCATCGCGAATCGTCAACGGGAGCATACGGACGCGGAATATACTTCGAAATGAATTTAAAAGTCCCGGATTGTTAAGCGAACTGTCGGCGGGTTTGTTATCCTACGAGAGAGGGTACGAGGGAGAGCCAGTTGCGGTAGAAACGCATCCGCAAAACGGCCGCCGAGTTGCTTAAGCTTGGCAAATTATATTTGCGTCAGTGCACGTTGTCTGAAACAAAACAACCGCAATCCCCACAGCTTAATTGCATTCAGCCGTAGTAATCACCGCAGATCCGGTAAAGGAACATCCAGCAACCGTAATTTTTCTGAGACTTTGTGTCAATTAAAAGAAATTCGAGAGGCGAAACGCGGAAAAATACCATCCGTACGCACTGTGCGCGTTTATGGTAACAAACCGGCGAACGGGACACAAAGTTTTTAATTATTTGGTATTTGAATAAGTCTACCGTTTTTCTCAATTTTTAGTCTTATTCTTTATATTATTGTTATAATATTCCAGCACAATCTTAGCACAACCTAGCACAACTTAGCACAATTGAGAAAATTGAAAAAAACGAAAAGTGGCGGGCCACTAAAAAAAATCGCTTTTCTCATTTTTTAGCACAACTCAGTACAACTGTTGAAATTATTTATTTCAACAAGTGGGGGGCTAACTTCTAGGAGACGCTGAAGTCGGACGTCGGACGAAGTTGGGTCCACTGTGAGCGTACCCTAAGAGTCAAGGGGATTGCAGTTGGAGCTACAGGGAGGCTACAAGTCGGTTGACCAGTGGTACCAGTAACCAGTCACCTCCTACCGTTTATCAGAATTTCTGCATTTCTTGGTCGTAAACTTGCGTCTTCTTGTATCCAAACCACGTCATAATTTCTGCGGGCGATTTTCCAGCACGGAGCGAGTCGAGTATTGCCGCTTTTCTGTCGTATTCTTGGTTCATGACTGATATTTTCCCACTTAGTCACTGATTGGTGGATTTTATAGTGAGTTACCTTGTCATCAATTGTATTGTTGATATTTGCCCTCCTTACGTCTTATTTGTGAGATTGCCCGAAAAGATTCCGGATTTATCTCGATGGCCATGTAGACGCGATCTCAATAAAAGACGCAGTGACCGCAGATAATTCAAGCAAAGAGGGAGAACTCCATTCAAGCGTCTCAGTTCTATTCAAACTCAACGTTCACGAGCGTGACCGTGTCACGTAATCGATAGGTGAGCACCGCTACCGGACAGGGTGCGTCGTCCTTTTAAGACAGGACGTAATCTTGCGCGGGCACGCCAGTCATTCCTCGTGTGTTATCTCGCTCGCATCTCGTTGACTCTATTTCCCCTTCGGCGTCTCTAACCTACCTAGAAGCGTGTTTTGCCGCGATGCTACACCTGCCGATACACTCATACTATTTGTACGCACACCAACTGCAACTTATAAACGGTGAGTTACCTAAGGCTAGAATCTAACATTTCTGTATTGCTTTTAATGACACGAGAAAGGTTTGAAGAAATAAAGTGGAACATTTAACCTAAGTTAAAGAAAGTTATATTCAAAAGAGAGTTATATTCAAATTCTAACACTATGTCTATAAAAGTCTAAAAGTATTCACTAGAGTGCGGAATTTAGTCGGTGCAATTTAAAACAGGCCAAACATTACAGGAATTTAGGATCCTCCATAGAGAGAACAGACAATTTTTATTTTGCATAAAAATCCGCACTCTAGTATTCGTTTTGCATCACTTTATAAAAGTAACAAGGATCTATTCAGTCAGATTCTGAGAAATTTTTATCATAATATTAAATGATTGCAAAGTCCGTGCCTGATTTGAGAATTAATAAAATTGTTATTTTAAAATGGAATCGCCTTTTACTGTAATCGATTATGAAGTCACCACAATTTTCTACGATTGTTTCTCAACGTTTTACAAGCAAAGAAGGTCTTGAGGTCTCTCAAAATCAAACACGAACTTTTGCAATCTTCCAATATATGTTCATAGTAATAAATTTAATAATTAATTCCCCATAAATACAACTTTACAATCTCAATAATTGCAAATTAAAAAACTGGAACTTGTTATTTTAACGGGTCTCGTAATTCTACTGTTAAAGACGAGTTTTCTATATTTATGTTAGAAAATGTACTGTTAAATACCGACTTTGAAAAGGTAAACGTTATATTAATTGTAAAATTGAAGTAATCCGTAGTATTGAAAGTAAAATATCTTCTATAGTAATGAATTCTACTCATAAATAGTGTTGATTAATACAATTAAAATTGTGTAGTTTTATTTAAGAAAATAAAATTTCTCTCTTCTTTATAAATGTTTCTCTGTCATTAAAAATAATAAATATATTTTGGGTTCTCGTTTTAAGTAATTCGTCATTTACCATCTACTTTGTATTCGCTTCTTGATTAGGAGAAATCGGATACATGCGATTTCATGTGTACTTCATTAAGTTTATTGGGGTACAGAAGTGTAATATTTGCACAGGTGCAGTAGACTTCAAAAGGGATGAGAATTTTTGCGCTAATTAACGACGCTTGATGGGGCTTGTGAAGATAACGTGAACAGCAAAATTTTCGGAACTGTTAAAATAACTGATTTGTAATTTTGTATGGGAAGAACGGAAAATAATGATACGTGTTTCGCGATTTAACTACCACCATGCGTTGAAATTACCTAGTAACACGCTGTAGCATCAGCACTTTTGTTGTTGATTATTATGTTGCTTTGTTAAAGATATTTCTTGTACATTTTCGAAGTTGTGTTATTTCCATCTGTGCTACAATGTTTGAAACAACAGAAACTTAAGTATGTGAAACATAATTAATTTCCAAAGGTAGTATAACTTACAAAGGTAAATAGATACTATTACATAATCATCTACTAATTCTAATTACAAATAAAACTTTAGATTTTTTGTAGAGATGTGTAGACATTGATTTCTTCTCTTAATAATTATAATGAGATACATATAATATGCTGAAATTCTTAAAATCTCTTGGTATTGTCACTAATTCGCTTTTCAGATACCCATTTTTATCATAATTGCATGAATCTGCAGTCTACTTATAAATAATGAAGTTTTCTTATAAGATAGCAAGAGCTGAGTTTAAAATAGTAGAATTCGCCATGATTGTTAATTATTAGTATAGTACTATCTTAAATGGAAAATTTTATACAATTACACATATTAAAAATTCATAAAAGTCGATTATATGTGATTGTCATTACTCGCGTTTAAAGTGAATGTGAAGGAAGAATATATTTCATGTACCATATTATGAATATAAATTCAATAATAACAAATTTAAAAGTAACACCCTAATTATAATATTAATTAAATACGTATTCAAGGTGTGTAAACAAATTCAATTGCGATATTAGGGTCGATGATAGTTTAAGAATACTCAAACCACGAGGAAAGGTCTTAAAAATGAAAACCGCGTCGGAGGCTCGTAGAGTTTGATGAAGACGTTCTACTAATTTAGTGGGTCATAAGCGAAGTCTGCATTTTATTCGCTATATATCTCCTTTAAACATTCATCTGCTTAAACGGTCAATTTGATTTCACAGAGACTACCATGGGAGCACAGTAGATATATGCTGTGTGACACGCAACAAAATGAATTACATTCTCAACCCAGTTTCTGTGTCTAGTTATTTTATTTTCTTTATTATCATTTTAACTTTGTCCTAAAAAAGACACATACAACTACATCTGGAAGTTTTAGGGATAGATTTAGTTCATCCAAATATGGCGTTAAACAAAAAAAGACACTTTCAGTAAATGTTTCAGTTTGAATAGAACTTATGAAATAGACCGTCTATTTTGATAGTGATGTGTCCATTTTTGGAAAAAATTGAAATATCACGAAATAATCAAATCATTTAGAGTGAACTTTTTATTCATAAACAATTATCGAAGGAAGACAAAATGAACTTACACCACATTCAAAATAATCGGTCCAAATATAAATATAAAAATGTTCTCTAAGAGTAGCAGATATTTAGTTCAGCGATGTTGACAAATAATAATACAACAATAATAACACTAAGACTACCAGATGGATCAAAAAGACTGTTTTCGATTTGTTCTTTAACTCTTATTGAAAGCTTCTGAAGAGAATTTTATTGAGACAATTTATTTGAAAGTTTCTTATTGAAATTGTAAAACCATTTTCGTAAAATATTTGTCAATAAACTTTTCTATTCGAGTATTTATTATAATCAAAGTTTTAAGAAATCAGAATGAATTTAATCTTGTTATTATTATGAAAGAATGTATCAGTTGTGGTTAGAGCTTGGTAGTTCTACTGTTAAAGAATTGTTACAGTTTAATGGACAATTTGAATACATTATTTCTCTTATTGAATTTAGGATCTTTTTTAAAACGAGTTCTCATGAAACAAATATTTTAGAATATACAGGGTGTTCACGCTATCACAATCCAGCGTTTTTCATGCAAGTAATAAATATTAGAAAAAGGTGATAGAGGAAAAAGTAATACTGTTTTTTGCAAGCAACGTAATGGCGTATGTGATTTTTTTGTATTTGCACTATTTTCATGAAAATGTCGGTGACCTCCAATTTTTGCAAATGGAATGCTATATATTTTTTCATACCCTATGAAAGCGTGTGTCAAGGCAAATTCATTCGTATACGACACAATGACCTTCAAGATCATACAAGGTCAGAAATGGAAGAAACATTTTGAATATTTCGTGCTAATGCGTTTACAAGTATACTTTATTGAGGAGGCTATAGTAAATGTTCAATATAACTTCATTGTGCATGACTACATATTTTGGGCACTATTAATTACATTCTTGTTAGTTTCTTCTAACGTTGTCCGAAATATTAATCCACATGATTTTGTTAGTTTCCCTTGCAAGTCGTTTACATTTCTGGGTGTTGTATAGCGTGAATGATGTCTTTACGAAATATTACGTACGAAATATTCAAAATTTGGCTGCCGTTTCTGACCTTGTATCACCTCGAAAGCCATTGTGTTGTGTACGAATAAATTTGTCTTTACACACGCTTTCATACGATGTAGAAAAATATATAGAATTTCATTTAAAAAATTGAAGGTCGCCGTCATTTCTAAGAAAATAGTGCAAACACAAGAAAATTACATACGCCATTATGTTACTTACCAAAAATAGTATTACTTTTTCCTCTATCACCTTTTTCTAATATTTATTATTTGCATGAAAAACGCTGACTAGTGATAGCGTGAACACCCTGCATATTCTAAAATATTTGTTTCATGAGAACTCGGTTTAAAAAAGATCCTAAGAGTAACCCTTATTTTCATAGTAATTCCGTAGGAACAAATGTTTTCTGAAACGAAGTATACAATCAGTGTAAAAAGTATACGTACACCCTTTAAAAACGAATAACTTTTTTAAAATTGGCCAACCGGCTTGATTTTTTTGAGATGATAGAGGCGTAAATAGTTCTTTCTTTTAAATACTGGTTTCTGAATTGTCACAGTAACTCGGTCGTTAACTGTTATTACTGCTTTACCTTGCTATATCGTTAATTCTCAAACCATCGAAAATGTGGCTACGTGTTGAAACGTATTGGTCCGTCGAATACAAGTTTAATTCGAAACATAAAGTTATCGTGACGTTATCAAAGCGGCGATCAAGCGGGCGCTGTTCGTCGTTACATCACGGTTTTACAGAATTTTCAGGAGGAATTATATCTCTTTCTGTTGATTTTTCCTGGCTAATTTCAGTCCTGTCGTGTCCAATTTAATTGCAACGATCTCCTTTTCTCATGCTCTTGCGAAACGAGTCTTACGAGGCAAAATATATGCTTACTATACCCGCGTTGTAAACAGACTCAGATTTTGTCGAAATTAATTAAGACTGCTGTGTACTCCCTTATTTCCTGCAGTGTTAAAACGTAACCACGCCTCCTCCTGTACGAGGTTCTATTAAAAATTTAATTGTCTTTCTTGGAAGTTTTACATGTAGGAAATCCTCTAATAACACGGTTAATTGGTTTCATCTTACAATTATTCAAAATCGTATTATACCAGACTTAGAATGCATTTGTATTAACTAAAAGAATTGCACTCAGATGCGAAGAGGTAATTATTGTGATAATTATTAAAACTGGAACTTTATAAACCATATAATACAAGTACAATTGAAGCATAATTCAAGTTCCGTGTTATTGTAGGGTTCTCTTGTATTTTATGTTTACATTTATTGTCTGGAAACAATTGCAAAATTATCGGGCTGAATATTTCTGGTAATATCCATGTTATATGGATTTCTCTAGAAGTGTCAACGTAGTCTCGAAGAATGTGGTTTGAATAATTCGCGCGTTCTTATGAATATTTACTAGTAAGTTACCTCTGCTACCATCTGTACATAAATTTCCAAGATTGTTTCCATCTTTCTATCGCTACCTTTCGACGACTTAATTCAGTATAATATTTCTATGGTTGTTAGAAATTTACAAATACCAGAATCTACAATATTGTTGCTTGAATCATTAAATGCTGGAATTTTGAAATAGAGAAGTTAATGCCTGCTGCTTCTACTGATTTATAGGCAGTATCTGTCTACTTGACTGATGAAAAATTGTAAAGTATGTAGGAGACGATGGACACATTTATTGCTGAATTTTATATATATATATATATATATATATATATATATATAAATATCTGTAAATAGTGTGTCAAAGAAATCGATGGGTACGAAATCTATAGTAAAGATTTTCATTCTTTTTGGGAATACGATACTAGTGCTAGAAACGGAAAGTATCGTTACTGACTCCCAAAGTGGAACTCGGAAGAAATTCGAAAGAAATTCGCAATGAAACCGTCTGATTGGTCAGACGCACAGAGTAGAGTCACTCGCATTCTCGCTATTCACTGAGAAAATTACCACTACTATTTCAGGTATATAGCATCACGTGTCTGTCAACTTCGCGCTCTTTACCTCTTTGTCGTCCTGAGCTTCACTTTGTGTCAGTTACAGTACTCGATTCTATAAACAAAATAAAGTAAATTACCAATGATACCAAGATAATTCATTTTGAAAATATCTCGAACGTACATCTTATAAATCGATAGAGAGTTATAGCGTCTGATCTTATCTATCTGTTTATACTTAACGCTTTTATGTTATTGGGTTGTTCGGAAAGTAATTTCGTTTTACGTGTAGAGATGGTATTGCTTCCATTTATTATTACTTAACATTATTCTAAGTCGCAAAATCATTGTATATTTTCAGAACCGTCATTTCGGACATCATTTCGTGCCTTATAGAACTTTATAACATTTCAAGCATTTCTTTTGTCATCGCATCAAATATGAAAAATTAAAGTGAGCATGTCCGTCACATTTTGCTTTTTTGTTACGGGTATGGTAAAAACGCAATGCAAGCAGGGAAGAAGATGTATGCTGTTTACAGAGAGGGTGTACCGTCGTATTACCATTTATTTCGTTCTTTTCAACACTTTTTAAGCGGTGTAACTATTATCTTAAATGAAGGCGTCAAAAGTAATACAACTCAATTATTTGCTAATAAAAAACAGGAATTCTACGAACATGGGATCTCCAAGTTACTAGAAAGATGGCACAAGATCATAGAACAAAATTGCTACTACATCACCGAATAAATAAATAAATAGTGAAACATCGTCTTCATTTTCCCTTGGAAAAACTAAATTACTTTCCGAACAACCCAATATTTACACTTGTCTCTGCTAACAGAAAGATATTATGTTATTCTCAAATTTATTCTTGTATAACGGCCTGTCTTCTGTTCATTTTGAATGCTCGTCATGCTGCATTTGTATAGTAATATAATTAACATGAAAGCCACTTTCAACGTAGTAGTTCTTAACACTAGAAGGAGCGAATAGTCAAATAGGCTCGTACTTAAGTTCTTGTATCATAATTGTGGGATCAGGACCTCCCAGACCAAATACTGTATGGAGATTAGGAAAAGTAGGAGGGTTCTTTGGGTATGTGTAAGAGTTGATCAGCTACAACCGCGCGAAGGTCCCGGGTTCGATTCCCGGCGCGGAATTTCTCATTTTTCCTAAGATCCTACATAATTGCACCTATTAGAAAATGCCATCACTTTTACGTTCCCCGATTTTTCGATTCTTAAGAAGGATTCGATGAAATTAATGCTGTTAGACACACTATATATGTAGTTGTGGGACACGGACGTAACGGGTTTGACACGGAATCTTTGTGGAGCTGAGAACTGTTTGTTTGGTGTGCACCGTGTACGTTCTGTCGTTGGAGACGTTTTGAATGCGAGGAAACGGACAAATTCGGTTGCTGTACAGGTGACGTGTGACGTCACCTCGCCGGCGACGCGTGTGCTCGCGCGTTACCGCGAAGAGGAGTCGAGTGTTATACGTAGATCGAACCGCACGCGTTAGGCCAAGCGAGGCACATAATCTTGCTTCCGGTCATTTCCGATTCCGTGCGTTCTGTGTCGATTCTCCGTCATTTTCGATTCCGATAAATAATTTCGTAGCACTTGCGGTTCGTTATTTGAGATTGCGTAGCGATCGCGTGCGTGTACTGCGTTGTTATCGCGAAGGCGAAAATCTTTAGTGCGTTTTTTGTATTTTTTTGTTGTTAAGAATATATTTAGACTGCTCAATCAAGCTATTTCATCCAAATCTCAATTTTCTTAAATAGTACCGTCCATTCTACCGAATCTCCCACTAAGGAAGGAATTCCTAGAGCATCTCTCCACCACCTTGCGAATTAACGAAATTCAGTTGATCTCCCTAAATTTCTCGCGAGGCTCCAGGTTGAACAAATGCAATATTAAAATCAATTTAGTGAAACGAGTAGTGATTGCGAACCTATTAAGGAACTCGGGCAGCGACAGTGTCCTTAACCCCTTGTTTTACAATCTTCTTCACGATTACAATAGTGAGAACTTCTTTGTCTCTAATAATTTCATAGAAGTAAAAGACAATTGACATTTAGCGATAACTAACCACGCAGTGAGTTTGTTAAGAGCGCACTTCATTTCATTAGACCTCTGGTGCACGGGTCGGGTCTGTCGGATCACTAACCAAAATTGTTGTTTATTTAATTCCTTGAAATTACTTAATAACTTAAATATATTGGCTCGCTTTGTTTGTAGTAGTTTTTTGCAATATTGCGACGACTGCAGTACAACCAGAAAGAACAATATTTATTAATAAAAACGCAGGTGAAAGATTTTCTATGTAGATATTCTTAAGAGTTTCATTCAGCCATACACTAGAGGGTTAATGGTGATACTTATATAAATGAAAATCAATATAAAACTTGCACATAATAAACTCAAGAACCATTGGAAAATAAATTACACATGTTGCTTCCCCATAAAAGTATGTAACATTAGACTCTGTTACCGTTAGAGCCGTTACGCACTGTCGACCAGTCGCCGGCGACTTGGTTGCCGAGAGACCAAAAATGATTATTATTCGCTGCGACCAAGTGCGTACGAGCATGTTTTCTCGTATCTAGTGGTCGCTAGCGACCTGGTCGCCGGCGACTAGTCGACACTGCGTAACGGACCTTAGTGTCGTCGGTAGTGGTGCCGCGTATAACTGTGTGATAGTTATGATATAATATCTATTATACAATAGCGGAAAGGGCAAACCTCTACATTTATTATGTGTGTACATATGGCGAGCCGAGAATCATAGCGCTGTAAGACACATACATGGTATATCGAGTAAAATAATGTTTTGCGTTTGTTGTTATAAAAAAACTCCATGAACGCATTGCGGTTACAAAAACACATCTATAGGCTGAGAAAACTATAAGAATTGTCTGTATACGAAAATTAAAGAACGAAACAGAATTTTATACAATTTACAAGAGAGTTATCGAATTAAGATTGACTTATACAGACATACAGTGTCTCTCATAAATATTCGTACACTCTTATAAAGACGATCGCTTTTTAAATATTGGACCCTACGACCTAAATTTTTTTTAAGAAGTTAAAACGATTAGTTTATTACATGATATAAAAAAAATTTTGACAAAGTCGCAATTATAAGCGGAATTACAGAGAAAATAGTACAAGTTTTTTACGCTGTCGGTAAATAAATTATGCCTTTAAGATTCAAAGAAGAATATTAACTAAAATCTTTAGAATTTGTACTTACACTACTATGATTCTCAGCGGAGAATTTATGGAGCTGTTTAATGCAAAATTGGTGTAAGTCAATACTCGTCTGCTTGGATTAACAACAAATCTCAAGGTCTTCATCGTAATTAAATAAAATAATACTAATGTAATTTTACCGTGGCTTACAAAACGTAATATCTTTCGATGTCATTGTGTTTTATAATACTTTTACTTAAATTCCCATTATGGAAAGGTTAACTGTTTTGACTAGGAGCATTTTTGCATTAAAAGGCTCATATATACACTGTGTTTCGTAAATGGTGGGCAAAATTTTAGGAATAAATTCCTAATGCTTAGAGAAAAAAAAAGTTATATCAACATAGGTCCGGAAAAGTTTTGATTCCGAGTTATTAAAGGTTTTGTGCCACAATTCTCGTTACATCGTCTTAAAGGCCCGTTTAAAGGCATGAACAATGTTTTTGAAGTAATCGCCAGTCTATGTTTACGTTATCGAGGTGTAGTATTCTTGTTTACAATTTATACTGTATTTCATGTACAGCAGTGGTGAGCACGGGTGGAGCCCCTCAAACGCCTGCTTCTCCCACCAACCTCTTTTTCATGCAGCACGCACGTTCGTTGCGTACGCTGATGTCTCGTGTCTTCGTTGCCCCATTGTACCGCGCTTGCTGGAAGGGGACAGAGGACGCTACGGTGTGGACGGTTTTGCCTCAATTGAGGCAAAATTGCCCATCCCTGATGTACAGTGTTCGGAACTCAATGAGACGACGAGCTGAGGCTTGTATTGAAACAGGAGGTGGACATATTGAACATTTCCTCTAACAACGAGAAGACGCGGTCATGGGGTCTCAGATTTCCTCGAAACTTTGCATATTGGTAGATTTCGTTCTCCTGTTTATGAAAATGTAGCATTATAGGCGTCGATACTCAACAACTTTTGAGATACATTAAGATTGATGAAGTTAGTGTTTCTTTCATATTATGTTCCTTTTCAATAAAATTTTTATATTTGTTTCTTATACATATTAGGAGTGTATTTTTCATGTGCAACATACAATTATATTAAAATAAATAAACTGAACAGAAAAAAAGAAAAAAATGGAAAAAAAGGAAAAAGGGATTTGAACACTGGCCTTCCCGGTAATGAATCTAGTACGTTACCATCACGCCGTTTGGCACTTGACAAAATGTTCAACCAAAACTGTACTTAACGGCTTAACGAATATAATGAAATTTAAATTGTAAATATCTCAAAAATTATTGAGTAATGACGCCTATAATGCTATATTTGCATAAACAGGAGAACGAAATCTGCCAGTATGCACAGTTTCGACAAAATCTAAGACCCGATTACCGCGTCTTCTCCGAGCTCTTGCGGGTTTAGGCACAATCTCAAAATGGTTGTGGCAGCTAGTGTAGTCTACATCGAGTAATCCCATTCTTTATACCATTCATTACTTTTGTATAAACTCATGAAAGAATATGTTGACATTTGCCTGGAATTTAAACTGTTTTTCTCTATACAATGACTTTACCGGATTTACCTCGACGACGCTGTACAATGTAAAAAAGTATCACTTAATGCTTGTACGCTACACGTCGCGTGTTAATATGCGGAAAGGGTAGACGGCGGTATTGTATCTATGCAAATATGTTACAAATAGTACCGGGAACCAGCGCATTTGAAATGCCAGCCGGTATCTGAGCTCGTGGATCGGTTTTGACTGAATGCCTTGTTAGGACGGGACACCATTTCTCGGTAAAACATCGTTAGGCGTATCCGACGTTCCTCTTCTCATCGCGTTCGAACGCTTTACTTTCCCTTGCTACAGATTCTGTCACGGCGTTTTTCGTCTGACAGCGCCGATTAAGGTAAAATAAAACGCGTGTCAGACCATTTCTTCAGCGCCTCGAAACGGTACTATTCGTTGAGTCGTCGGCTACGAAATGAATTGATCACGAATATCCATCGGTACAGTATCCTGTTTTACTTCTTCGCGCGCGGGAATACATCAATGAAACGGTGTCCCCTTTTGCATTTTGCTTTCGCTTAGAACAAGGCCTCGCGAGCAATGAGAAAACCAAGATCTACGGAGAAAATGGCTCGTCTCTGTTTCACCTATTTATCTCTTTATATGTCCTCGTTGTACAAACATCGTAAACTTGTCCTAAAAAATGAAAATGCGTAAACGGATAGAGCAGAGATCGGCAAGAAGTGCTCGTTTCGGGCCGTTTTCGAGGGCTACACCTCCTTTTACCGGCCGCGCGTCTCGCTCCCCGTGGCGGTCTAAGTTCTTCAGCCAGCTCAGACTCGTACCGTATGAAATGCGCGTGGCGCATTAGGGCGACACCCGTATCAATAGGTTTCCATATTACCGCGGAGGTACTATTGTCAATGCGGTTGTTTTTGTCAGTGGTATGCCCTCTAGGCCTAGTCCACTATGTCGCATGATAATTTCGGAAAATTATCATTTTCATTAAAACAGAAAAGTGCACCCAGTTTAACGATTGTTCTCTATCTTCTGAGATGCGAGCAGCGACGTCCAACCTTTTATTCGATATTTCTAATTTACCAAACATGTCTAAACGTCCACGAAGAAGTTTTTTCACATCTAAATAAAATTTTGGCGGTGAAATTAAGAATTATTTTTCAAATTTATCTTCCGAGTTATTTTTAAAATTTTTTTTCCAAAATTATCATGCGACATAGTGGAATAGGTCTACAGGGGATACCACTGATAAAAAAAAAATGCATCGACAATAGTACCTCCGCGGTAATGTGGAAACCTATTGATACGGGTGTCGCCCGAATGCTCCACACGTACGGTACGAGTCTGAGTTGGCTCGAAAACTTGGACCGCCACGGGGAGCGAGACGCACGGCCGGGAAAAGGAGGCGTAGCCCTCGAAAACGGCCCGAAACGAGCACTTCTTGTCGACCTCTGGGACAGAGGAAAGCTGCTAAAAGCGGATTAGTCTTTATATCGCGTCATGTAAATGACTTCGTTATTACTACATTCCACTACAAGAAAGATGACACATCATCAGATTTCAGGTTTGCGTAATTGCCATGTAATGAAGTAATGCGTTTTAGCGGTATTTATACTTTCATTGAGAAATACAACCTATCACTATAAAAAATTGAAAGAAAAGGTCTTATTTTCTAAGTATATACCGAAATGATAAATTATCGGTGCGACAAAATTATTGTCCGTATATGAAGAATTTATTGAAAATTCTTTAAAAAGTATTTTTGATTATTAGTATTCCTCATTTTGTTTTGTACATCTGACATACGCTTGGGTAATGATTTAAATATTTTTTTTTTCAGATATCCAGGTCGAATTTGAGTTCATTTCTCTTCGATACACATGTTTAAATCTGTAATATTATCAAAGTTTTTGTCATTTTTATAAACACTTCGCGTCACTGTAACCCAATAGTTCCCTATTATGTTCACATGATGAAGGAGATTTCGCTGGCTATTCCAAGACACTTCTCTTTTGATTTTATTAAAGTAATCTTCTACACAATTTGCGGTGTGCACGCTGACGTTATCTTGTTGAAGTATGCAACTTTTCACCAGCGATTGTTGTTGCGAATTTGTTAACTTGTTCATCTATGGTTTCAATGTGACTTCTACTATTCAATTTTTTATCAAAAAACTTGATGTTTGTTATTCCGTGATATCCAATACCACATCAAATCATAATACTTACGCCTCTGATCTATCCGTGGGTTAACACACTTTCCCCTTTCCGTGAAAAAATGGCTACATCTAATTTTTACAGATTTGAGTTAGTATTGGGTATCATGGAGTAACAGACATCCAATTTATTGATAGAAAATTAAATAATAGAAGTTACATTCAAATAATTGATGATCCAATAATCAAATTCGCAACAACGAAATACTACTTTAATAGAAATTGAATAGAAATTATCTAAATCAATTGTAAAATATGGGAGTTGCAATAGACATTAAATCTTTTCCTTAATTATTTTAATAGAATGGAAATAATGCAACAGTATTCTTAAATGGTTTAAATATGATCACTGTTTTGTATTTGATCTACTCATTTTTATCATAAATGCATAAAATCCGCAGTCTACTTATTACTTATTATTAAACTGCGGATCAATACACAAAATAAAAATTTTCCATCAGTCCTTTTTTCCTTTAACAATTTTAATCGGGTGAAAATAATATATCGACGTCCTAAAATTCTTTAAATTATTTTACTGTTTCCTGTTAGTTACTTGCTCATATTTGTCATAAATGCATAAAATTCACAGTCTACTTATTGTCTGCAACATCCAGTGATAAATGTAGTATTTTCAATGATACATATGTAGTTCTTATTCTAATCTTAACTATTTCCAGTTTAATCGAGGCCGCTTTTAGTTCCATTTAAGTATTTTTTAACTTTATCTCATTTATTGTATTCTATGTATTTATAAGATATGTGTAAGACATATGAATGATGTTTCTTTATATACATTGTCTTATACTGACATGACAGTAATTAATTATTTTTGAGCCCACATACCTTAGTAATTTTCTACCCAGTACTCGACATTGTAAAGTTGAACATTACACATTATGTCAAACACATTATATAAAATATCGAAAAACTAATTATCACGTTACATGCTCTGCTCGATATTAAACAAGTTCCGTACCTTTTTTATAGACAACAAGTACTTTAAGAGTAAATTTAGAAGGTACGGTTAAGTGGTTCACTCTGTAAATTACCATATTTAGGCATATTCAATTTGGCGTATTTTGTCCTAAGACAGAAAATTATAAATATTCCGGTTTCTGTTTGAACCATCGTTATAGAAAAGCTGATTATCCGACGATGTTGATCGACCGACACGAACGGTTTTGTTTTCAATAAAAATTTGGTACGACGTATCGTACTCGAAACGTATACTTTCCTTTTTTATGTCCGACAGTACCGGGCACTGTCATAAATAAATATTGTGATTATATCCTGCGATCCGTCTGTGTTGTTCATTTTAGTTACAATAGCGAACAGATCGTCTTTTTCTTACGGGCGGAGCAAGAAGAACCGGTTTTGCAAACACATTGCTAACCTTGGAAGTAGAACAATCGAAATTATTTCGTGACTGTTAGGATATGTCTTAAATGCACCAATTTTTTCAACTATAGGATATCAATTTTGCACGTACTCATTTTTTCTGTACTACCAAATCATATAATCATTCGGGCTCTGCATAATTTGTACACGCTTGGAATATACAGTGGCCCACAAAAGTGTTCGTACGCCCTTTAAATCCGAATAATTTTCTTAAAATTTGACCAAACCACTTGACTTTTTTTCAGCAATTAGAAGCATTGATTTAGTAAATCATGTGCGAAAAAGATTTTGAAAAAATTGCAATTACTAGGAATTACATGAAGAAATAAAAATGGCACTTTTTAAAACTTCTTTATTTTAGCCCATAATGAAAATTCCAAATATGACTTTTGTAAATCTATGTTAGTTATACATATGCTGAAAATTTCATCGAAATAGGTTGACGCAGAAAAAAACTACGCGCATTGAAAGATATAAGAAACTATGGATTTTAAGCAGAAACTGACCAAAAGTCGTGAAAAACTGCGATTATCACTACTTTCAACCGCTTGTAGCTCATGTGTTTGTTAACTGATTTCGATGAAATTTTCAGCATACGTGTAAATAACATAGATCTACAAACTGCATATTTTGAATTTTCATTACGGGCTGAAACAATAAAGTTTTAAAAAGTGCCATTTTTATTTTTTCATGTAATTCCTACTAATTGCAATTTCTAATTTTGCTAAAAAAAAGTCCAGTGTTTTGGTCAATGTTTACGAAAGTTATTCTGATTTAAAGGGCGTACGAACACTTTTGTGGGCCACTGTATGTATAAAAAGGAATATATAACTAATATATTTTTAGTTACATAATGCAGGGCTAAAAAATTCAAACGTTTTAAAAGAAATTAAATCATTACAACACATTTGCATTTAGTTGAAATTCGGTATTCAAAAGAACTGAAATATTAATTGAGTTTGCATTCGTCATGATGTCTAATTGATCTGTCCCCGAAGTAAACAATTTATAGATTGAAAGAAACTTAATCACCTGTTATTAATGCCCGAATCTTTGCTATCATTTATAAATATGTATGTATATACTTTCACACAAAATGTTAAGCTTTTTAAGAGAACTAGATCATTAATATTGTTACTTATTTGGCACGAAAAAGGTATCCGTTATATCGTCGTTGCCTGGATGATGATATAACGAGGACAAAGGACGAGTCGGTAGAGAGACGTCAAGCCGAACGGACGTACAAAAGATAAGTTCACCTCCTCTCTAAATAAAGAGATTACCTTTTCCTATAACGGTCTCCTTTATTTTAGCTAATAATGCCTAAGTTACGTGGCCGCTCGCGCAACATATTTTTCGTTACAATTTCTGAAAATGAAATTTCTAACATGGAAAATAAATATTTCCTGTATAGGTGTATAAATGTGTATTTATGAGTAGTAATACACGTATTTACGTCACCTGTTTCCTGTTACC
Source organism: Sphecodes monilicornis (assembly GCA_913789915.3). NCBI lineage: Eukaryota > Metazoa > Arthropoda > Insecta > Hymenoptera > Halictidae > Sphecodes > Sphecodes monilicornis. Next base: position 1,662,406 of record OU565289.1, read on the forward strand.
CCTTCAGATTCCATAGCTTTGAACCACCAATTGCAATAATTGAAATATTCAGAGTAGAGTTCATAGCAATATTTTCGAAAACTTGTTTGCCTTTAAATTTACAGAGTCCTTGAGTTTTCGAGTGCATTTAATTTCGAGACGCCTACAGGATGTTTAAGCACCGTAACCAAATGCGATTCGTGCACGGTCGATGGTACCAAATGGTATCTCGCGTTCCGTTGCCCGTGTCATCCAATGGGATTGGCGTCAAGTTGATTTCTCAGTTGGAGCTCGCTGGGGCTGAATGAACATTTAATTGAACGCTTTGTTCCCGCCGTTTTTGCCGACGGCGAAGAGTCACTCGACGCGGTCGTGATCACGGAAGGAATGTTCGCCATCCGAGTCTCCGCCCGGGGAGACGGATAACGCGAAGGTGCAGGGACATTCTTATCTCGCGAGATCTCTAATTAAAAGGTCTCTCGTTCCCGCCTTCGCTCGAAGACAACGGGAAACGTATCCAGGTTCGATCGAAATGCCAGCCGATGGGTACCGATGTCGGTCCTCAATCGACGCCGATCCCGGTTAATGGATAATTAGCGATGCAAATCGTGCGGCAATTATCGAAAATGAAACACGATCATTTTAACCGCCTGCAAACCGCTCTCCTGGAGAGCAGAGGACTAAGTATCTGTATTCGAATTAACAGTGTTCGAGACCTTTTCCCGAGTTATTCATTGTAGACTGATTGTAACTAAATGATTGAAAGTGCAATCACTTCGCGAAATAAATCGAAGACGTTTTGAACGTATTGCAGTTAATTGTTATTATTTATTAACCCCTCGACGTACAAATTAAAGGAAATAAGATGTGATCAGACGTGTCATTTATTACTTAACTTGATATTTATGAAAGCTTAACAATGTTTTTTTGTACGAATTCAAAACAGATGTGTTCCTGGGTTGGTAGTCGACATGCTGCTCGTAATATTTTTCGTTCATATTACATAATATTTTATTGCAATGTGTACACTGTTATTAATACGCGTGACGTATTCAAGACTTTATATGCCGAGGGTTTGTAATATTTCCTTTATTTTATCAAGACTTTGGGTTGGGTATATGTAATATTTTTTTATATCAGAGCTTTAAACTGGTTTTTTCTAAATCTTAAAGTGGAGATAGTAGAACATGCAACAATAGCCGGTCGAGTAAATAACATTTCTACAGTTAATGCTAATATTTATTTTTATATAATTGAAAAATTAATCTTGAACGCTGAGCAATTAATATTGTATATTAGTATATTCACATTGCACGTTAATTTATTATGTTGAGTTAGATGCATAGTAAAGTTGAATATTCAATTTTCATAGTCATCATTCCATATCAATTGGAAGGAAATAATACTTTGTGCTTATGAATATCGAATCATTAGTAGATATTCTTTTTTATTTAAACAATCTTAATCTTTATCAAGACTATTCTGCGTAAAGATATGCTGAATTACAATATAACAATATAACAATAACAATAACAATATTACGTTAATTACAATATAATAAGAATCATAGTAAAACATTTTGAAAACATTTAGCAAATACTTTCTGTCAATATTGAGACAAAGGTAATAATATTGTTTGTTATTATGTAAATGATATTAACTAAAGCAAAGTATAAGAACAACTGATAAATCCAGAACATGTTTTACAAATTATAGTTGCTTTAGAAAATAGATAAAATCATTTGATTTCCCTTTAACACTAGAATAAAATATTGAAATTATAAAGATGTCCTCGCAAGAAATTTTTGAATAAACTTCTTTATTCGAATATATAAATAAAAATCATAGAAAATCAGAATGAATTCGGTCATGTTGTTAATATTATAAATTCACACACACATATTAGTCGCGTTTAGCGCTCGGTAGCTCTAATGTTAAGAATAATGACAGTCAATATATGATCAACCATGAACAATTGTAGAAAGAAGAATTGTATAAAATTTTAGAAAAATGCAACAAATGCTCTCACAGTAGAAGCCAATGATCTTGTTAAATAATTAAGAAATCGATGGTCCGCAAATAATGTAATATAGGTAGAAACACGCTTCGTTTTTTACGTTCCCAGTATCATGATACAGTTTTAATTGGGCTACGTAACGGGTATACGTTGTTACACGTTTTGTGGTGGAAATAGGGTCATAGATGCCTCGAACGAGAGCCGACGTTTTGTTAGATATGTATGGACACGCAGAAGGAGGAATTACTCGCGCATACATGATGTAAGTCCAATATAATTAACTATCTTCGCTTACCTGATATCATGCGGGGGAAATTTGAACTGTAAAGATCGAGTAGACCGCTTTAAACATTAATCTTTAATCGCACAACATCTAAAACTAGCATACTTTCTCAAAAATAATTTTCTAAATATCATATTTTGTTTGCAGCTACTACGATTTCTTTAACACAATGATTATCTTACCATTTTACCTATCGAAAGTCTATTAATAGACTTTTTAATGACTGAGCTGTATGTAAAATGATGCCTAATAACTTTCTTTTAAGTCATAATTTCAGAAGAAGTTGTTACATTACATTAATTTAAAAAATTTGTTTTATCTGAGTGAAATTATGAATGAAATTGCTGTCGCTTTTAATTATAATCTATTGAGAAATTCATAACTGTAGATTTTCAGTTGTAAAAAGACTGTTAGAAAATTGCCAGTAAGTGAAATATTAACTTGTAGATACTGTTGTGATAATATTATGCTAAATAACATTTCTTCATGTTTGTATTGTTGCAAAATGACAATATGTACGTGTTCCATTGTATTACTCGTAAATTGTATTAAGAAAAATTACGTTAAACTTAATTTTGTTACAACTCTATTAATGATGAGTTGTTTTTGTAACTATTCAGTCAAGCATCAAGTAATTTCTTACACAGTGTGGGCCAAAATTCGTGGTGCAACTGAGGACAGAGAAATAGTACAGCTAAAAAGAAGATCAAAATCAAGAATAACAAAATTTCACTGAGGCTTCACTTTCGAAAAAAGGAGATTTGAAGATTCATCAAATATACGTGCTATTGAATAGAAATCTGTTGAACCGTCTGATCATGACCGGTCGATTCTACTTTTTGTCGATACTAATGTATGAGAACCTGACGAATTTGTAAAGCCAATTTTCTAAAAAATGTAGCCTCACCGTAATTTTGTTATTCTTGAATTTCGTCATATCCTCAGCTGTATGTACTATCTCCCTGACCTCATTTGTACCACGAATTTTATCCCACGTTGTAGATGAAAATCAAAGAAATAAGAACTAATTGTAAGTATTAAGTCTCTGTACAAACGTTATAAATGAGCCGTCTATGTGAATGTGTCACACTGCTTAAGTGTATCTAAAAGAGTTAAATTTACAATTCCTATTAAAATAATAACGATTATTAAGTGAATAATATGTGTTTTCTTACCAAAAATAGAGTTAAGCCACTTTCAAAGTTAACAACCAGATTCGTTATAAAATTTGAAAGAGCCAAAGTCCATTCGACATAATTTAAAATGCTTCAAATTTAAAAAACAATACTCAATTTATTTTATATTTCTTTACATCACTTCAAAAACACAATTTATTCAATTCGGGAAATTTTCTAACTACATAAATTACATAACAATTATATATACATTTTGTGTATGCGGGAGGGATGTCATGGTGCACCGGTGGTATATATCGTAGTAAGTCCATCATGTCCTTGTATTTCGTGTGGTGTCAATACAATATTTTCGAACATTTTTTGTTGAAATCATTAGTTACGAATTCGTGTTCACTATCTGAATTAAATGGTCTTGTTGTTTTATTCTTCTCCACGAGTGTAATAATTTCTATAATTTAATATTTTAAGTTTTATATACAATTGTAAGTGTGTATTGCGTGAATTTTTTTTTCACTGCACTAATTAAATGTACTGATTATTCAACTAAACCAATTGTCAAAAAACTGAGGTTAACTTGTTAAATACTAATTGATTAATATTACCTTCATCACTGCCTTCGGACATTTGAAAATCTGCACTTTCGGACATTAACAATAATTGATTGGACTTGGGTCACTTTCAAAGTAATGGGTTTAATTATTGAACTAACTGCGGAAACTTATGTGGCCAAAATTATCGTGTATACTCTGAATGTACTTAAGAGCAAATGTTGTTTATGACAGATAACTTCAAGTTGCATACGTTACTACGGTCAACAGAAAATAATTGACAAATGGACTTAGACCAATTTCAAAATAAACGGCACAAATATCCAATTATTTATAAAAAATTTGCGTTGTTTACAATTTTATGTGTTTTATCTCAATTCCATTGAATTCTCGATTTTTATATGAGTTCAACTGCTGTCTTATTATGTTATAATAAACAGTAGTAATAATTATTCAGCAGCGTAGCGTAAAAATTATTTATATAAGCTTATATTATAAAGTTTCTAACAATGATTGTTATTTTTCTACAATGTAAATTCATGATGTCAACCTGTTACTCATAAAAAATGACATATCGTTATAAACTTTGCACACACACAAAACTCAAAAAGCGATGAATAATGGCGAAATGAATAAAAATGTGGAGTGACATTCTTAATATGTTGAAAAGTCTGTTATACAGTCATTCGTGTTATTTATTTCTTTCACGAACAGTATGCATAAAATATTCAAGAATGTACATATAATTCTGTTCTAAACATTTCACTTGTTCCATTTACAAATAGTGTGCATAAAATATTTAATACCGTAGATATAATTCTGTTTGAAATGTTTCGCTTGTTATAATACTTTCGCAAACAGTGTGCATAAAACATTCCACATTACTTTTGCGACAAAACCAACAAGTCGGTGGCTTCGTTTCTTCGTACTCCAGTTTCGCGTGGATATACAAATAGACATCTTGCAAATCCATCGTCATGAAATTATTTTCTTTACAAGTTTCATCGACGCAGCAGAGTGCTGTAAGATATATTCCGGGACGATAATTTTCTCTGCGTCGCGATAGTTTCCCGTATAATTATCGGTGGAAGACAAGCGAGCGAAGAAATTATTCTTTACGATCCTGTCTCTGAAGCAGCTGCCTGTGGTCGCTGGCACATTGATCGTTCGCGGTCGTGATTCAAGGCTTCTTGCGGAGATTGGTAGTAAACCCTCGCTTTTCCGGTGTTGGTACGCCGACCGTGCCTTGATTGACTGTTTATCCACCTGCGTACCGCTTCGATTAAAATTTTCTATGCCCCACACCGTGTTCTTAATTGCCATTGCGTAACAAAACGGCATTATTGCTATTGGTAGACATAATCGAATTTTTACCATAATTTCACGGCATGGACGAGAAAGACGATTAACTAATGACTATGCTACGGATTTTATGCATTTATGACAAAACTGAGTAGTCGTAATTTATAATAACAGTAAAGGCATTAGAAGAATTTAAAAATGCTACTATATTATTTTCAGCCTGGTAAACACATTAAAAAAGAAAATAACTCTCTATTTCACTCCAGTTTTCCTATCGTTTTTATAAAAAATTTGCTGTCGTTTAAAAGAATTTTCTATCGCTTTTTACAGAAGTTTGAATTTGTATAATTTTCGAGTCAAAACGTGTCTTTAGTTTCCCACCCGCTATACAGTATTCGGACTCTTATGGGAGACAGCAGAAAATTATTAACATCTAAACCAATCCGTTTTCGACCCATGACCTCTAATATTTTTTTAATGATACGAAGATGTATCGATTGATGAAAAAAAGATTTTTTCTTAAATACAAAATATTTTGCCAATTTTTTATTGAAATTTATTATCGTATTACTGATCAACGTTTGTTTGAAAAATTTATTTGGTAATTATATAGAAAAGGTTTGCGTGCTCCGATTTTGATGAAATTTTAATATGTTATGGAGCAACAAATTCTGAACAACTTTTTCCTTTTCCAATATAGAGGGGTCGCTTTTAGTTCTCAAGATATTTGTAAAAAACTATTGCTAATACTGTATTGAATTTCCCGGATTCTCGCACGCTCCGTGGCAACGTAAGGCTGCTCCGGCGCGACGCCTGTTTACTTCTTTTTTTTCTTAACACGCTGTGGAGATGAGAGAGAAAACAGGGTCTCACTCTGGTCATACATACAAAATCTTATTATTTTTACGACAATACCACACATACCCATCCACTGCTTAACACGCACTCAGTGTTTTTAAAAAAAAGGTTCTCACATTATACAATATAAAATCAACTGAGACCAATACAGCATACATGTATTATATTATCGCATTTGATTGTAAATCAAATTGGTATTGGTTTTAGTTGATTTTATATTGTTTAATGTGAGAACCTTCGTTTCAGAAACACTGGGTGGGTGTGTGTGGTATCGTGTGTTGGATAATACATGTATGCTGTATTGGTCTCAGTTGATTTCATATCGTATAATGTGAGAACCTTCTTTTTAGAAACACTGGGTGCGTGTTAAGCACTGGGTGTATGTGTGTGGTATTGTCGCTTCTCATCTCCACAACGTGTTTACAAACAGATGCGGCCCCGGAACAGGTTTACGTTGCCGCGGAGCGTGCAGGAATACGAAAAATTCAATACAGTATTAGCGATAGTTTTTTGCAAATATATCGAAAATTAAAAGCGACCCCCCTATATTGGAAAAGGAAAAAGTTGTTCAAAATGTCGAAATCTATAATATATTAAAATTTCAACAAAATCGGAGTACGCAGACCTTTTCTATATAATTACCATTTATTTTTCAGGGTATTGTAAATGCGTGAAAGATCGAAATAAAAATATAGGAAAACGGATTACTTCGATTCGGGCAAGGATGGGCGAATAAAATCAATTTTTATGTAAAGTATAGTGTACCGAGAAGTAATGTGCCAAAAACGTGAAAGGTACCTAGCCACCGACTGTAGCGTACGCCTCGGGACTGAACGCGTTACGATACGGCCATTTTCATCGATTCCTGCAAATTCGCCAAATAAGATGGATTGCTAATTTCTCTAAACCTTAATTTCTCCAGAAGTAGTACGCAAAAAATCAGAGAGGTACTTTTTGGTATTTTTTTAAAACTCGAATCATTATTGATACACATTTAACATGAAAAATTGGAACAAATTATTAATATTTTTAAAAAAATTTGTAATGTTCGAAAGACCTTATAGTGCTTAACATAATTTGTAAAAATCAAATTAATCGTGTAAACATTCAGAAAGTAGCATGTGGTTCAGGAAATGTATCGAGTTTCATATTCGATTTTATGCTTCAGTTTTAACAATAAATTCATATATTTAGTTAAAATTGTGGGTAGTATTACAAACTACGTTACATTACTAATGTTTTATGACAACAATTTTTTAAAATGTCATTCTTCGAAAATTAGACTTTTTAGTATTGTTTCGAACACTATGCGCCATATCAAATACAAACGTCTTTTTAAAAAATGAACTGGGGAGTGTGAAAGTAGAGGCTTTAAGCTTTAAAATGAGATCATGATTATTATTGTACAATTTCTTTTACAAAATTATCACAGTTTAAATATCGAGAATTTTTCAAGAATCACAAGTTTAGAAATATAATTTTTGGATCCACTGTATATTTACTTCACTGCTTAAATATTGATTACAAAAAGATCGAATTTTATTTATTATTATTTTAGTAGATTTCTCTTGAAATCTTGATCACAAGGCTGACTCATTATACCGCAAGGAGCTAATGATCTTTTCATTGACGCTCTTTTTATTAATATTGCTTTTTTGAGACTTGTTTCAATGGAGTTTTGTAACTTGTCAGTGTTGTCACGCAATACATACCGTGAAAATGGTAACTACTAATTGACTGCGAATGCAGATAGTCTGAAATATCTCATTTCAGTTAGCAGATGAACTAATGAAATATTTCAGATTCTTTATTTGACAATTATTGAAATCTTGTAACGTTTAGAAAAACAAAAGAACGGTTCACTCTTACCATGTTAGGCATTTATCCTATCAATGAACGGAATGAAACTCTTCACACAGAATATGAAGTCGTATCTAATCACATGCTCTCAGACGTGAAATTAGTAAGAAGGCTCGCTTTACGTGTTTTCTTTCAATAATGCCACCTTGCTCTCTGCATCGTGACGGTTGTCTGACGTTCCTGTCCCTTTTTCGATAGCGATCAAGGGATATGGTAATGGAATCGTGAGATCAAGAAGAGACGACTCTGTGTACACAGTCTGCGTTAAAGTTGGAGTTCATTTTAATCCAGTTCTGCTCGTCTGTCAGTTCAACCTTTGATGATTTTTTCAAGTGTGATAACTGATCTTGAACATCCGACGTCTTCCAAGATTCATACGAACTAACATTCGATATGCTGCATTCGATCGTAATCGCAGATTCATGAGACAATTTAATACATATGTGACCAGCACTTTTTGTCTGTTTATCTTTGCACTCTTTTTTATATCTTATAATAAATTATGATTTAATCTTTCCTTAATGTTCATGGATTATTTTAACCCTTGGACGGCGGATCATTTTTACAATATTGGAATTGGTGATACTTGGGAATTCACAACCTCATTTATCAAATTTTTAAAACATATTTCTGATAGTATATGTTGTGGACCAATTAGTCGATCTTTTGTTTCAAATGTAACACATTTTCATTTAATTTAATCGGCTGACATTGAGTAATTAATCGACGATTTTGATACTTTGAATAAAAAATGACATACAATCAAAGCAATTTGTTTAACAAAACAAAAACTGAGAAGTTTAGTTTTGTGATATTAATTACTGTTTCAAACCTCTTTTGTTCCTCAGATCGCAAGCAAATTTTGTACGCTCAATCTACCAGCATAAAAATTAATTTTCAATTCTGTATAAGTAATTCCGTCACCCAGATATGGGTGACATGGCGATCAAAGTTTTAAAGAAACTAGAATCATTTATTTACTGCAAGATGCAAATTACTAAAATGATTAATATTCGTTATTTAGTCGTGGTTCATTAGCAGACTGCAGATCTTTGTGTTTATGCAGGAAATCAAATGTGTAATTTCAGCCTTTTTGAATAAACTTACAGGAACTTGGGTTTGCATAAAGTACCGTACTAGCGCAACGTCTTAGCAATTATGTAGCCATCTAATTAAATTTTTTAGTTTTATTTTACTGCTATTTTGAAGCTTTTGCTAATTATGGCGCGCATGGATGTATGAAATATAACGGGATACGTGTTTTAAGTATTATTAATGTCCTTCTAGCAGTTAATAAGATGTAGTTGACAGCAAGTATTTCCAAACTAGTGGAATAACGTAAATTTTTCAGAAAGTCGCTTACTATTTCTCTTAAAAAGTCTTCCACTTTAAGTTACACTTTAGATATTCAGATTATGAATATATTAATAAATGTTAAAATTATTGAAAAAAACTTTTCTCTAAGTTTATAAACATAATTAATAACTTTACTCAGATACATCATTGCGAAGTAGTTATATGCTTGTAATAGATGTAGAACTTAAAAATTGTAAACAAATACTCCAAAGTCATTTGCACTTATCGATCGAAGAACATTTCGAGCATTACTTGCATTAAAAACTATTTCCAGAAGATATCTCAGTAACTATTAGTTTTTGACCCCATATATCCTTATGTTTTATTCAGAATACAATTCTCTTTTCAATCACAAGATTGAAATTTATTGATTACAATAAAGAAACTTAAGGTGACTTTTATATCTCGTCAAAAAAGCAAAACAGAAATGAATAATTATTACACTGTATGCTACGCTTAAAGCCCATGAGCTATTTTTTACGAGGAGTGTAGTGAGGTTTTTAGACAATGTATTAGATTAGGTCAGGCATGTCCAGAAGTAGCTCACTTGAAGGCAAATTCCAGGAAGACGCCTACTTCACCCGCCCGCGCGTCTCGCTCCCTATGGTGGCCGTAGTCTACCGAGCTCCTCAGACCCGTGCCTACCGTGAGTCCGAAAGTCGCCCCAATGCGCCACACGCAGTACATACCGCAAGCGGTAGGCACGGGTCTGAGGAGCTCGGAGGACTACGGCCGCCACGGGGAGGAAGACGCGCGGGCGGGAGAAGTAGGCGTCTCCCTCGAATTTGCCTCTAAGTGGGCTACTTCTGGACATGCCTGGATTAGGTTATCCCATAAGTAATGCAACTATTTTCGGTAATCATACAGAAAAGGTCTGCGTACTCCGATTTTGATGAAATTTTAATATATTACAGATTTCGACATTTTGAACAACTTTTTCCTTTTCCAATATAGGGGGGTCGCTTTCAGTTTTCGAGATATTTGCAAAAAGCTATCGGTAATGTTAATTTCATAACGGAAACTTTCCTTTTAGAAACACTGGGTGCGTGTGAAACACTGTGTGGGTGTGTGTGGTATTGTCGCTTCTCATCTCCACAACGTGTTTACAAAAAAAAATAAACAGATGCGGCCCGAAAATCCAGGAAATATCTTTGAAAATTGAAAGCTCAGCCTATCTATGTATGATCAGAGTTATCTACAGGAGTTAATTCTGCTTGTTTCTTCTGTTATTCCATTTCCTGGATATTCGCCCGAATCTGTTTATTTTTTGTTTGTAAACACGTTGTGGAGATGAGAAGCGACAATACCACACACACCCACCCAGTGTTTCTAAAAAGAAGGTTTTCGTTATGACATTAACATTACCGATAGTTTTTTGCAAATATCTCGAAAACTAAAAGCGACCCCCCTATATTGGAAAAGGAAAGAGTTGTTGAGAATGTGTTGCTCCATAACATATTAAAATTTCATCAAAATCGGAGTACGCAGACCTTCTCTATACATATAATTACCCTATTTTCAAATAGAGGAAAAATTATTTATAGAAAATATCTCAGTAACTATCTATTAGTTTTTCACCCCGTATGCCCTTATAGTTTTTTATTGTCTTCAATACTCTCTTCCACCACAAGACTAAAGTTTAGCATTTACAATAAAGATGTTGAAAAATGCTATTGTTGAAGATACAATTTTCGTTTCAATCATTTTTTCATATACCGAATAGATTATATGTAATTTAGATAGCGCACTTAGCTGAATCACCCTGTATGTCTGGCGTGGCATTTAAAGGGTTAATACCTTTGTTCGAACTGATTCAAATAACATTTGAATAACTATAACCAAAAATTTTGTAGAATTTATATGAACCATTGATAACGCAAACGAGTTTGTGATAGTTTCTTCCCCCGATACTGGCCTCTTAAAGTGCAATTCATATTATATTCAGAAACGTGTACCAGGTTACCGCCATGCTCTTCTGAAGTTATTAAGCTACGTTGTTGAACACTGTGATTGCTTTGGTGAAAGACGTCCCTCCTATATTGATCACGATGATGTGGGATGGATGCGCGATAATTAAATCGCCGCCGCGCCGGAACGAGGGAGTATTCTTGCGAGATGAGCTCGATCGCTGTCTCGGTTGTTCGATCTCTGAGCAATGTTCGATCATAATAAAAAAAGCGCCTTGCCTTTCAAAAGCGCTTTCACTTCAAATGAATTTGCTTTAAATACTTATACAACATTCTGAAATTGTATCTATTAAATAGACTCTATCGAATTAACATGGCAATACTTCTTCCAAGATATTAAAGATTTTCTATAAAATCTTGTATAAAATGCTTATGTGTTCTCTGTTTTTAAAATATTAAAAATATTTGCTACAAAATATGAAAATGTTTAACTCTTAAGTAAATCTGTGCCAATTTTCTTATGAAATAGAAACAAAATTGGAATATAAAAACGTACAGAGTTGGAAATAGAAGATATAAGATCACAGTCATTAACACTAAACTTACCACGGTCAAATGACCGGTTTTTTATTTCACTTTTATTAAAATTATGAAAACGCTTTCATAGGAAATGAGTGAATTGTCTTCTTTATTTCAACACATATTGTAATGAAACCCGCACGAAGTTTAAGTAAATCCAATCTTCTCACTTTTATAAGTCGTTTCACTTTTATATGTTTTATGCTTGGTAGGTTTAGTGTTAATAGACTGCAGATTTGAGATATTTATGACAAAGCTGAGTGGATACAATTTAAAATAGTAGATAGATCAAAAGAATGTATGAAAATAAACTATTAAAAGAATTTTTATTTCGCATAAAAATCCGCAGTCTAGTCATTAATATTCATCTTTAACCCATAAGTGAAATATTGGTGTCAATGCGACCTTACTCAAATTTATTCAAATAATTATTCAATTTGTAACTATTAATAATATAACTATTTGTGAATTTAAATGAAAGTTTACTATGTCGCTAGATTTCTATTTACCATTTCAATATAGATGGATATTATATGGATGTCATATATATATATATATATATATATATATATATATATACAATTTAAATGAGTCATGGCATTTTTAAAGTAAATTTTGCAGGTCCACTTAAGCGTTTAGTTAAGGTAATTAAAAGTAATGTTGACAATTCATTAACGAAGATTTATTTTTGATGAAGCTTTGTTACATCCAATTAGACTAAGGTGTTTTTATGGTTTATCGTGAGCAATCTGTTACACAAGCGCCAACGAATCGATTTCTCAAATACCTTTAATGAGGATCGAGCGATAACTAATTAATTCCCGGTAGTTTTGGTCGCGCGAACCGTTTTGGCCGATGTATTTTAATTATCTACTTTATTATGTACACGGGGATTTAAATGGGCACCGCTATTCTCGCGATTTCATTTGCTTTTGTTGTTCGATATGGTCTTCCGAGTGAAGTGAAATTCCTTTGACTAGTAGATACGCGGCTCGGTTGTCTGAAAAAAACCGTGTATCATTAATCAACGTCGTCCGATGAAAATTTTACATGATGTTGATGCACCTGCGCGTATTCTTACACGTATGTCTACATGACATATCATTTTAATTTACGGAGGCCGTTACTCGAGAAATTAATAGATCAGAATTTGAAATATCGAATGCCCCGTGAAATAATCCGTTTCTTCCTAAATCCGGAATGGATTCTACAGTGGATCTCAAGTTTATTGGCGTCAGTGATGAGCAAAACCATTTCGAAAAATATTCGAATAACAAATTTATTATCAATGTATTTGGACATTGTATTCGATTGTTATGTCATTAACAAATACTTCTAATACCAAAGCTGGATAGTTGAAATATTTATCTTTAACTGCAAAACAGACTGTGCACGATGCGGCTATGCAAAGGATACAACGTGCTAAATTTAAAGAAGTAATTTACTTTTTACTCGACTGTAATACTGCAAATACAAGTATTTATATCTTTTTCAAATGAAAAATATGAAATATTTTTGTATCCGGTATTTGATGAACTGTTAAATACCAATTAGAAAGGTATTTCACATTCCATAACATGATTAAATACAAAATGCCAAAATTAATATTCGACTGATTTATGTATTTAATAGAAGTATTCGGTATTTCACCGTATTTTACACGTATTACAACAATGCAAACTACAAATAAAAATGAAAAAGTCTTACGCTCTATTGTCTACAGAAACAGTGTTTAGTCTTTGAACAACATGTATTATCCGGCACTCCTTCATACTTTCGACAATATCTAACGTTCGCCAAACACACACCCTGCGACCGAAAATGCAGCGACTGCGCGCGACCCCCAGCAAACTACCTACGACCAAACGAAGTCACACCTGATTGGTACCCTATTCGAACACCAAAAAGTTATAAATACCGGATATTTCCCACACTGAGCTCACTTGGAAAAGTCACCTCAAACAGCCATTTGGAAAGGTCACCTCAAACAGTCGACTTGGAAAAGTCATTTGAAACAACGCACTTGAAACGAAACGCAGCTCGACAACACACCTGTACAATAGCATTTAAAACGAAGCTTAAATATAGTTACTTATGCTTCATTGTTTACCACATCAACTGATTTCAATGAAATTCTTGATAATATCAGAACGTATATAATATTGATTTGATTTTTTAATTAATATATACATATATAATAATTTTTAATATCTACAAAATGCACTTTACACACTTTCAATGCAGATCCTGATAAGAAAGTTGAAAGAAGCCACATTTAGTATTTTGTTCATGATCCCTACTATCATCTGATAAACTAATCTTACTACCTTCTCAAAAAAAAATAAAAAAATTCAATAAAAAAATGTTATTCTGTTTAGAGGAATAGAATTACCTTGAGGCCGGAGGTATCCTAATTTTCCGTAATAAAATTGTGAAAGTAGTTGAAATAGTTGGAAAATGATTTAGTGTAAAATAAATTATAAAAGCAAGTATTAAATCAAGGGACAAGTATATTTTCACCCTAATTGCAGAAAAATAGAAGCCGTAATATCAATGTAATATTTCATGAAGATAATGTCCGGTCACAATTTAAATTACTCTCTATTGAGCGTTAAATTTCGTTAATGTAGTGTTTAACTAAAATACATTTCCGATATGACTCGCTGACGATTAGCTTAGTGAAATGAGACCCGTTCGACATCGGATAAGGCTTACGTACGGAAGTTTTAACTATTGAACGCACTTAAAATATGGTATCAAAACTTTAAGTGTATCTCGATGGTAAGTAAATTGTGCATTTCCTCATATGTGAGATTAAAAACTTGGAGATGTTGGGAGTCCATATTGCATATTGCAAATTATCATGTGTTGACCATGGTTCACGTATTAATGTTAACAGGATTTCTGATATAGTCCCAGTGGGTATAGTTGGTTCAACTATACAATACACACATTAAGACACACATTAAGTTTCCTTTAATTAGGGTTGTCAATTGACTAGAAATCAGGAACAATAACTGTTATAACAAAAATGACAGAAATCATAGGATAAGAATTATTTTTTTCATCTAAAATATTTTTCATTTTATTTAATGATTATAAGTGATTGAAAAATCTTTTTCGTTGCTTTGACATTTCCTTGTGCGAATTAGGCTTAGCAATTTCGAGTTATAGACGAATGAAAACATTACGAAGTAACTGGTGCTCAAGAAATAATTTTGTAAAATAGTATGGAAATAATCCCACGAGTGAAATGATACTTATCAGTACGTACTACTATAGTACTCTCTTTATTGCACTTCAACGATTTATAACTATCCCGTAGCAAGTTGAATGTATTCTGTGTCCTCTTTAGCAAGTCGACTGAGTTCTACATTTCCTGTATCACTTCCCACCGAATAATTCATTCGTTACAAACATATTACAGTACTGTCTCGATATATTATCCTTAATACCGCGGAATATACTTCTTGAAGGGCTTATATCGATGGGACAAGACTAATTCAATGACAATACTTTTTGTTTGTAGCTATTTCTTTATGAAACTTTTCCCAGCGTCTTTTTCACATTCTTCTGATTGAAATAAAGCCAAACATGATGCAATTCGGAGCTTAGTAGCTTGCTCAATTGATGATTCATTGGAACCTCGATTATCCGAACCGATGATATCTGAATTTTCCATTGTTCCTGTTAAATGATTAGGTAGACGGACTTTAATATTAACTATATATTTTATTTTTAACTATAAACTTATATTAAGGATAATAGGTCTACACGTGGTCTTACATTTCTATTTTATCACATTCAGTTCCTCACGCGCACGCTTGCCAACACACAGTTACGCCTTCTCACCCCTGCATACTCTTCTATGCTCCTTTGGACCAATTCACATCCAGTACAGAAATCATACTTTTAATAGTTCCATTACGTATTTCACACACAAACAGTTCAACCTAAAACAATCCATATACATATAACATGACTCATTATACAAATCAATAAAGATTTAATCCAGCACTAGGTTTAACTGCGTTTTGGAGAACTCTTTTTTTCAAGTTTTTTTTATACAATCTTATAGATTTCAACGAGAAAACGCCGAAAATGAAAATCTTATTGCGCGGAATTCATTGGTTAAAAAGTTATACGCGTATAAAGTTGAACACTTTTAAGCCTTTTTAACAGGTTAAAGCGCCGCCATATTGATATATTTGCTAGGTGATATACATAAAATGGGCTAAATACTTCCGAACAGATCCGTTAAATGACAGCATAAACTCATACATAATAATAACACATTTACTAAATCAAAATGCGAAACATTATACCATGGTCGGGCCGGCATTCTCCGCTCCCACGACGACCTAAGCCCAAATCATCTTGGACTGTACCTTCTTTTTGAAATCCTGTACGTGATTCTGTATATTTTAATTAATGAACACCGAAAACGACCGATTCCATGATTATTGTTATAAATTTTCATTTCGCACCGATGAGTACGACATTTTTTAAGTTTCCGCAACAATCCACAATCCTAAGTCCAAGTAATTGCTTCTTCTTTACTACTTGGCATGTCTCTAAAATAAAAATTTCTAATACTTGAACTAGCCATTTCAAAATCAACAATAAACTTATTAATAATTAATTTGTGAAAAACACTTGAAATTGCTTATGTTTACAAAGTATATGTAACCACTGAATTGCTATCTGGCGCATACGCTCAGTACTATTTAGCCGATCCCGCAAATATACCATGCTATCTAACACATGTGCTAAACACTCACGATCTATCCAGCGCATGCGCCGAACAGACCTACCCACCTCTACCACTCAACGAATATCCAATATGGCGACGCTCTAACCTGTCAAAAACGCTTAAAACTGCTCATCTTTACACGCGTATAACTTATAAACCAGTGAATTCCTAACAACCATACACACATTTTCGGAATGTCTTCATCGATATCTACCCGATCACATAAAAAAAGTTCAAAAAAGTTAAGAACACGGAGTTCTCCAAAACGATGTCGAGCCCAGCACTATAATTATCCGAACGCTCATGTTCCAGCACTATAATTATCCGAACACTCATATTCCACTGGTTAGTACGACTGATGTAGGTTCTAACGTATCGTGAACTAAATATGTAAATATCGTCCGAATTGTATTATGTTTGATGTCGTTTCGATCGCTAAATGGGTACAAATATTTTGCTAAAAGTTTCATAGAAAAATAATTAAAAACAAAAAAGTTTTGTCACTGGATTACTATTTTATATAGATGTGCTTTCTAGTGTATGCATAGATATCGTTCTCTACAGTCGATGTTGGGGTTAAGAGATCAATGGCTGTAAACGATATATAGTGGATCTAAAAAGTATTTAAACACTACATTTCCAATTCACGACAAATTGTCAATATGTAAATTGTGATAATTTCGTAAAAACAAATTATACAACCGTAAACTTAGACTCATTTTAAAGCGTGGAAGGAGGTGGGAAACAGAAGACCCATTTTTCCTCAAAAATAGTGCAAATCCAAAAGCCTACAAAAACTGTCAAAAATGTCTTATGTAATTGAAACAAAAACGAGGAAGAAATTCGGTCGTGTAAAATCCTCGGTATAATTTATAGTAACGTTGGCGGCACACCTATCATTCAAGGCTCGGTAAAACGACTAAAAAAATCGTACAACAATTTTTAAGGTGTCATTTTAAAACGGATGCTTCAGTTTTTAAATCTGCGGTAGTTTCAGTCACGAGAAAAGTTTTTCAAAGTTTCCACAGACGTTTCAAGATATAGCATTTTCGATAAAAAACGAGTCTTCAATTTCTTAGTGAGAAATTCTCACCTGCTACATCAGGAAAAAAATCATAGGATAAAATGAACGATGCAGTATAAAAGTGGATATTCCCAGCTTTAAAATGAGCTAAGTAGATTGTCGTATGATCATTTTTTACGAAATGATCACTGTTTAAGTATAGACTATTTTACGAGAATCGGGTATATTCAGTGTTCAAATACTTTTTTAGATCCATTGTATATTGTGTGCAGCTATTATTCCTTGATCTTTTAACACCAATATCGACTCTAGAGAGTTGATGTACAGGTGGAGATTCTAAGGCGGAGCTTCTACATAAAAAAATAAGTTGAAAATAAGGAATGCAGTTTCTTCATACAGGGCTTCATTTTCGAGAAAATCGAGTTTGAAAATTCAGCGAATACGCGTACCATTAGATAGAAATCGGCTGTCGCGTCTGATCATGACTAACCAATTCTACTCTGTGCATATACTAATGCACGCGATCTCGACAAATCTTTAAATTCGATTTTCTCGAACACAAATATTATTCTATATTTTCGACTTATTTTTTCATGTAGAGTCACCCCCGTTTCGCTTGTACCACCAATGACCGAACACCCTGTATATGCATATACTAGAAAATACATCTGTATTTACCATTAATCTAGTGACAAAACATTTTATTTCTAGTTATTTTTCTATCAAGATTTTAGCAAAACATTTGTTACTGATTGTTTCCTGATGGAAATATCAATCACATATCTGATTTCACATGTATCGAGACATTGCTGTATATATTGTTTCGAACGTTTTGATGCGTAGTATATTTCATACAAATACCGAAGTTTTTGTACATCGTTACATGAAACTTGGACACTTTTATGCATGTTATTCACACGAGTACCGCGGATACAATTTACGCTGGTAATGAACCGCGCAATCCATAACCGTTCGGTCCGTATCGCATGGATAGAATACTAACTAATCGACCTTGTACTCATCTCGATGCCACTGACCGCTTCCTGATTGGATAATGATCAGCGGCTTTTACATCAAGACCGAGTATTATACAATCTCCTGTTCTGGATGATGATCGTTTGAAAGTAGAAAATTAGAGTAAGAAAAGAAACACCAGAAGTCGCCACTACCAATCGAATAGTGATTCGTCGTTTTTCCCCGCCATTCTTGCTTCTATTAAACGAAGATAACTTAATGAACATGTAAATTGACCCAGTAATAAATAATTTCTTACTGGCAGTATTTAAAATTCAATGTATCAAATTACTCCCGGAAATATTGTACATTTCGCACTAGTTTATTAAATGTATAATGAATTTTTTATTGACGAAGTATACTGCATTGTGATTTATAGTCTTCTGCTAGTTTATTATAATTCATTTTGTTTCTTTTGATTATAAAACTTTCAAAGACAACCAAGCAATTTTAACTTCTCACTTGTTCAAAACTTATGGTTACTTTTAATTTTTATCGACATATATTTATTGATGTTGTCTATTAAAATTGGGTTTCCATTCGATGAAATACGAATTCATAACTATTAATCAATTCACCGAAGTAAGAAGTTCAATAGTGCAACATAACTCCTGGACTATAAAATATGAATTTTATGGATTAATTAAAAAAAACATAATATGGACTGGGCGTCCATGTACTTATTAAAGTGAGAAGTACATAAATTCATTAACTTTTTAACTGGCCGACTTTTCGATTATGAAATTGAGATATCGAAAGTTTTCGAAAAATTGACATAAATATAATATATATAAAGTTTGTTAAATAAAAAAATCGGGACTGGGTAAAATAAGGAGACAGTGCATTAGAGAATTTGAGGTTAGATTAATTGCCTCGTGCTGCCCTTTATTTTTATTGACTCAACCCGCGCGAACTCTTTCACTCTCTCACCGTACGGCAGATAGCGCTGCCGTTTGCCGGTCGTACCAATGCACAACACAGTGGATCCAAAAAGTATTTGAACACTTAATTTAAAATTCTTGATATATTGTCAATATTTAAACTACGATAATTTCGTTAAAAAAATAGTAGAATAATAAATTTTGACTCATTTTAAAGCTCGAAGCTTCTACTGTCGCAGATCATCATTTTTTTTTTTTGATATTTGTGCATGATGTAGTAGGTAGCAGGTGATAAACTGAGGGCACGTTTTAGTCGAAAATGCTACAAATTGGATCGTCTGTAAAAGCATCAACAAATTTTTGTCCGAATGAATCTATTACAGATTTGAACATTGAATCTTTCCTTTTACAACGACTGCTTAAAGCTGAATATACGATTTTTTTGCTGTTTCATAAAACAAAAATGAGGAACACGTTTGTTCGTGTAAGGCCTGCACGGTGTACCTTATACATTATCGGAAAGGTGTCAATATACCTTGTATTCAAAGCTCAAGTTTTAAGCATTTGTTGTAAAGGGGAAACTTAAAATTTTAAATTTTCGGTAGTTTCAGTCACGAGAAAAATATTTCAATGTTTTTACAGATATTTCAATTTGTTCCATTTTGGATCAAGAAAGTGTCTGCAATTTCCCAGTCACTGAATCATGAAAAAATATCTTAGATAACACTGAACGATGGAACGTAAAAGTAGAAGCCCCAAGCTTTAAAGTGGGTCCAGGTGTATTGATATACTATTTTTGTTAATGCAATTATCACAGTTTAGATGTCGACAATTTCTCGAGAATCGGAGAGTTTGTGTTCTTTTCGGATTCCCTGTACGAGGTTTATACCAAAATGGATACTATGACACAATAAAGTGAAATAATCATTCGGTGCATTAAGAAGACAATGAATAGTGTCTGAAATATGGTAACGAAGTCAAATGACAAATTAACATGTGATGTCCAGTTAAAAAGTAAATATTTTGAGTTTTCATTGTTTATCTTGCATGTTTATTTTTTTTCTATCTTTATCGCTTTCAGATACTTCTTGCTGCCAAAAGAAACTTGCAGAAATATTCGACAATTTTGAATCGATTTTTCAAGAAACCTGAAACATGAACAAGACGTATAGTGTTGCCTCAGCGACGATGTAACTGAAAAGGTTTCATGTCGTAGGTTCCCAGAAGTCTTTAAGTGTACTTCGTTAGAAGTTCCTACGTTCATGTTTATTTCATACATTTCCTAGGGTAGTTTCACGTTAACATTAGCGCGTACAATCAGTATGATTTTAAATACAGAACAAGTTCACAAGTGCACATTAGTTGGATGGGATTTAGGGTTTAGTTTAATGGCCGGCCCCAATATATGTACAGTACCCATTGTCCCCGAAAACAATGGGGTCATGTATCATTGTTCCTTCTATAAAGAATACGTTCCTCTCTTTTTCGTCGTCACGCGCTTCCTTCTTTTGTAATGAAGATCTGCCTTTATGGTTTATGGATGTGATTTCGTGTGTAATATTAATTTAGAGGAAGGTGCGTGTTCGACATATCGCGTCAAAGGTCTCTTACTGTAAAGAATTGTCTTCGAAGAAACATAACGAGAATATAAGGTGAGCTAGAAAAGTCTGCGTATCCTAAAGTTTTATCTGTTAACTATGTGATATCATAATTTGATAATTTTTCTATCTTTATTATAAAATAAAATGTTAAGCATTAACATTTTACACTTAGAGTTTGTTACATTACACATCACTATGAATTTAAACTTCTGAAATAGTATTATATTTACTAACATTATAGAATTACATTCATTGATATGCTAAAGTAATTTTTAACGGAAATCAATGAAACTCTTATTTTATTTTTTATTTAATGCATATTCACTTAAAACTTTTAGAAAATTTCCGTCATTACGTCTCTATACACAATCTATTTTGCTACAAACAACTCAGCCCCTTTATGTAAATCACTTTTTAAAGACATTATTAATGAAAAAGCGTGGAACTCGGCATTATGTTTCACCATTGCATTAACTATTTAATTTATTTGTACATGTACGAACCCTTTTTGTTTCTCTTGGCTCATTCATATTTCTTTTGTATGTGTTTATTGGAATATTTTAAATAAATAGATAATTCTATCAACACAATTATTTTAGTTGATCAAACTTTTAAATGAAACTTTAGCAACGTATACAGGGTGTCATATTAGAGTGTAACCCCTGTACATCTTTTTTAATTTTGAAAACATAAAAAGTATTATATACGTAACTTTAATAGTATTAAGTGGTTAGTATCTTCCAGACGTAGTTTATATTAAAATATTGTTTTTTTCTTGATGTTTTCAAGGCGATAGATTTTTTTCTTAAATAGAATCATGAAAAAATAAATAGGCGACACTCACATAATGATTAATTTCACTTTACCCACATAATCTATTCACACGTTTTAGGTTAAAATTATGGTAAATAATGTGCTAAGATAGGGACATACAGTGGGAGCATATGTAGATATGGTATAGTCTACATACAGTCTAATTAGAAAGCATAACATTCTTAAAACATCTGTTTTATAAATTATTATTATAGGTGCAACTTATTTCTTAATCGAAGAAATAATTGCATATTATTTTATCGATATGCAACTAGTAATTTTATCTTTATCTACTTGAATAATGTGTTTTATTAGAGTGCAAGTTTACTGTTGCAGTTCGGGATACTGTTCCCGCGAGTATGTTAATTCGAAAGTCAACTATTAGAAAGTCGTTGGTTTTCTTGACATCTCACTTTCATCGAAATGATCTCGATGAAAGTGTAAGTAGTCTCTTTATCCTTGCCGCCATCGACGCAAATCCAAGTCTTGTTGGTACTTCACTTTGTGTCGCGCACGTAGTATGCGTGTGTAGGATATTTAACCGGTTGACATCCGGCGGAAACTGGAGATCCTCAGCCTGTAACTTACACCAGTACAGAATTTAGAATCTACATATTTTATCGAATGAAACTTGGAATGCTGAATATTCTTGAAGGAAAATAATTAAACGAATAATATTACTGTTCAAAAATTAGTATTATATTGCTGTGATACCAAATTTACATCAATCTTTGCGTCAACAACTAAAATTTTTTACAATGTTTAATAATGTTTAACGCTAGAATAGCAAAACCATCAAAATAACGGATTTAGAATGCTTTATCTGACAACTATTAAGATTGTAAAGACGTTTTTGTGGATACTTTACTGGATAGATTTATTTATTCAAACATATTTTGTAAAAGAAAGACGTGCAATAACTTGATAAATGCGGTGTTGTTATTTTTAAAAAGCAATAAAGCTATTCTTTTTAGTGCTCGCTTGTTCTAGTGTTCATAATATAAACCAATGTAAAATTATTCAAATAAGAATTGGAAGCCATAAAACAAGCTGAATGGTACATGCAAATGAACAAAAGGAGTATTGATACATGTACGAGATTCTTTATAAAAATATGTATTACCTGCTAATTTACATTGCGTTTAGCCTCTTTCATTTATTATACATTTTATACGATCAATAACAAATATTTAAAACATTAAATGAACTTTTGGTTCTGGCCACTTCACCGATGGTTAACGATACAAAATTTAATAAATTACGTCCTCACATTAAAAATGAGAAAGTTGTAAGATTATGAAAAAAGAAAAATACAGTAGAATGTCAATTATCGAAACCAATTGGTACCGAAATGGTTCGGATAATCGAACAATTTGGAAAATGAAATATATACGTAGGTATTTACCCAATTTATAAATTTAGGAGTTAAACCTAAAATTACTAATTAATAGACTGCGGATCTTTATGCAAAATAAAAGTTGTTGGCAGCAATTACAAGAAACAGTAGTCATATAGACCTCTCCTTTCTTCTAAAACAATCTTAATAAGTTGAAGACAATATATTAACACTCTACAATTTTTTGTAGAGTAATGTACGATTGCTATACATCAATCGGTACCACTACACTGGTTCCAAGAAGGGGAGAGGATAGCAAGCATGCAACGGTGGTTCGGAAAATTGACGCTCTACTGTATATCTAAATACTGACATAACTGGGAAGGTACTAGGTATTAATAACTCTATCGAAGTGTAATGAAAAATATATAAAAAGAGCGCAATCGATGGTAATTTTATGTTTATAATTTAATATTGAGTCGAACGAGTAAAGTACTGGTGGTAAAAACGAATGAAACTGACTCGAAGAGGGAACGAGTTTGAAAAATCGTCCATCAGCGGCAAACTATAGTACCTTAAGAATGAAGCCCCTCGTTAATTCGTTTATGCTTAGCAAGAAACGCATGGCATCAATGTATCTGACATAACAATCTGGAAAGCAATTCGATGTTGCATGAAAAGCAATCACTTGAAACGAATTCCGCTAATGTTCTTCCATTTCCTGTTCTTTTGCAGATGCGTGGCTGGAATGGCAGAAAAGTTGTGCGAGGCAGCCGCACGTGGCGACGCTGCGCAAGTTGCGCGTCTACTTGACGAAGATATTAAACCGTTACCGGATGAGGTGAGTCCCTTTCCGCTCAATAATTTCCTTTGGGTGTACACGAATTGTTTAACGCCACGGCCTGTAAATGTGTCTATTGCGTTGCGTCATAAACATACTATGTACATATTTATTTATACCGCGTTTCTCAGCTAATTGTATATGATACTAATGTTGATTAAAGGTGTACGATATTTATGAAAATTTTACCCCCACTACCGTAAGGTACACATTTTGAGTGAGCCAGAAACTCAATCATCGAAAAATGTAACATGATACGTGATTTGTACACTGCGGATTTTATGAATTTGTAACAAAAATGGTAAGGCACAATTTGAAATAGCAAGAAGATTAAGAGAATTTGGAAACATCAATGTATTATTTTTATCTTACACCAATTATTAAAGAATAAACTTTTTATTTGGCTTCTGTTCCTTACAATTGAAACCCAAAATGTGTTTTTCTCATAAAGATCACAGTCTAGTGATTAGATATATCGGTGAGACTATACTAACCCCATGACAAAACTTGTTTCTAATTACATTTTAATGAAACTTTTACCAACAAATTTGTGACATTTTTCTGATTGAAATAAGAACAACATAATACAATCCAGAGCACATTTTCTTGTTCTATTATTGATTCACTAGAACCTCGATTGTCCAAACTTATGATGGTTGAATTTTTCTTTATCCAAATACGCGTTTTACATGTAAATGGTTCAATCTGAAGCGATCCTAATCTAGCACTGTAATTAGGTAACTGTTCTATTATCTAAACACTCATACTGCACTAGTAGGTAATATAGGCGAGTTTTACCTCACAGCACTTTGTAGACGCGTATCGAGGGGGTGGAGCAATGGCGTGCGAGATTGTCGCCGTTATCGTGTACCGAGATGCAGGAAGGGATGTCTGTCGCCGTTATCGCGGTTCTGCGGGGGGGGGGGAGATACGGCTCCTTATCGGGATGCGGCTTCTTGCATCGTCTTATCGTGCTATCGGGATGCGGCTTCTTATCGCGAGATGGTATTCTCTCTCTTGCTCTTTCATCTGCGCAGTTTCTTAAACCGCGACTTTTCGGGAGAGAGGGGAGATCTATCCAACGGTTGTGCGTGGACAAGTCAAATCAAGTATTTTCAGCACCGATATATCTGGTTTTTTTTGCACAATGTAGCAAAATAATCGGCCATTATTCAAATGTATGTGGGATCAGGACCTCCCAGACCAAATACTGTATGGAGATTAGGAAAAGTAGGAGGGTTCCGTGGGTATGTGTAAGAGTTGATCAGCTACAACCGCGAGGGTCCGGGTTCGATTCCCGGCGCGGAATTCCTCATTTTTCCTAAGATCCTACATGTATCTGTTATCATATATTAGCAATGCTGGAATAATCGAAGAAAGCCATTATTCAAATATATCTGTTATCATATGTTGAGACATGCTTATTGTATGGCCAGCTCGAATTTCGGTTTGGGTTTACGCTACGGTCGATTTTGGACAGTGCCATTTTCGAAGAGTCTTTCTAGTGTCTCTTTGACGAATTTATTGTTTTATCACTCGGGTACGGCTGGAAGGTATCAGCTGACCCTTGGGGAAGTCAGTCTAGCCGTACCGCTCTCAATGGCACTTGGCGTAGCGAAGCCCACACATAGCGTCAGGGGGCTGTGGCCCTAAGCCTGATTTATTGTTTCCGGACAAAATACAGGGAACCGAGTCACTGTTTGGCAATATCATAGCGTCGCGAATTTCGTCTATGGGCGTTGCCCTTGTTTTGGAGCTCATTTGTAGCCTCCCAAATATTGTATCATTGGCTGGGGTTCCCCACTATTTTGTATTTGTGGAGGGAATTTTCAACCCCACGAGGTTTCTTGATTCTTATGCCTTCGTTTGTAAGAGCAGTTGCAAACTAGAGTCGTAAGTCAGAACTTCTCTACTTTACATACTCTATTCTTATACCGTTCTTCACATTCATCTGATTAAAGTTATACAGTTATCCGGAACCTGATTATTCTTTTACTTATATCTTACCTCTCTTTGAGGCGTGTATCTCAGCGGCTCACTAATCGCAGTTTGTGCACTAACACGACATAACATCATTTTATGGAAGGAATTATTCAATATTTTCGTGAAATTATCAATTCCTTGCGCAATGTAGCAAGCCGATTAGTTTGGTTGCTCGGCTCGACGGTGGGGGAAAAAGATAAAGGAATCTCGAGGAATCTTTTCTGTCGCGTTGAGCGCAATGCTTTGGACTCTAGGTCGCTGCATTCATCGCGACAACACTGTATTTCGAAATAATTGAAGATAAAGGTTTTTAAGTGCAGGACGTAGCAGAACATTATAAGAAAAATACTTAAGGAAACATTTTAGTCTAGACACGAGTTTTCGGTGCAATATTTGAGAATTAATATCAAGAAAACAGTCAAACCTAGTAAGCTAAAAGATATGTTATTGAAAATTGTAGATGTAAAGTCCCAAGACGAAGTGTCGCTACATGCAAAAATCTATATGGTAGATTTCGGTTACCCTTAGCCTACCACTTTTTCAACACCTTTTACAATACCTTACCAGTCCCATCGAGTGAGTGTACCACGCGTCCACCTCAGACTCTCCCCCATACCCAAGGGGGTGGGATTGCTGGGGAATGCGCGCACAAGGATACCCTCTCCTCCGCAATGGTAGGCGTTGACAAGTTGATAACCAATCAAAGACAAAATAGAAGACAGAGATTCTTGCATCCCACCCACAGCGAGGTTATCTGCAAAGAGACTCAAGCGACGAAAGAACAGTCTACTCACAATGTTAAACGCATTAATTTGAAGTCAACGAGTCATCCTCTGATTGACCAACCGTTATAGTTTAGTTTTTCACAATCACACGTATCTTTACAGATCCTTCAGTTTTGTTAACGCCAGTGCCGGAAATGTAAACAGATACGCATAAGATTATCACTTGCACACGCTGCACTGTCCAATTCAATTGGGCAAGTGCACGACTAAACAGTACATGTAATTAATAAGTGTACATATTATATTGTAAGAAACTGTCTAATCACACGCATTGATTCCACCTGTTATAGTTGTCTGAAAAGAACAAATTATATTAAAATGGCTTTGACATTGTTACTTCTCTGACATGCGAAAAATAAACATTTTTCTTAAAATTAGTCCCCAAATATCGCAATTAAAAGCCATGTATTATTTACATATATAGCAATATATAGTTATAGTTGATCTGCAATTAGTGATTTTTGAAAACGCAGAGTGTTTGTGAATAGTTAATATATCATTAGTAATAAAATGCAAGGAAAGCAAATTCTCAAAAATTGTATATTTGCTACAATACTATTTGTTTCGGCCCGCGGTTGATTATAAAATCGTTCAGGTTTTGATGCGTTCGCACGTGGTGTGCCGATTAAGTTCCCGAACTACTATCGATACGGAACAATCTCGAAGGACCAACTTCACGGACGTGAAGGACTAAATGATACGAGTTAAACAATCAACAGCTTTATTAACAGTTAAAGAACTGGTTAATCACAAGCGAGGTTTTCGCATACAGCGCAAAGAGCGAGTTGTTATGGAGCCTACAACTTTGTGTCGCGATCTGACCGGAGGACCGGGAATCGTCGCTCTCAACCAGTAATGCCACAAATGTCAGCTTTTCGCGCATGCGTATTCGCGCGTGGCATCAGTGCTGTACCAATTTCAAATTTCTGAGAGTTCTTTAAGGCCCTGTTTTAAAAATAATGTTTTTCATTCAAAGGAAATCTGCCAAAAACCTTTCCAGTATCCAAAATAACAAAAATATATTTATTAATTATATAAATAAACAAGTAAATAAAAAATAACGTCCGTTATCTTCAAGTTCGTCTATGGCAGTGCTAGGTCCCGGTACACCACCTAGATGTTTCCCTTTTTTTGGCGTGTATACGTTACTGGATTCCGCGCGCGCTGCAGTACGCATGCGCGAAAAGCTGACATTTCTGGCATCACTGCTCTCAACACCTCGGTCCTCCCTTCTTTTTTCTGATTTTCCCCCTACTCCTGGAACTGCGCGTAGGAAAAGTGGATGCACAAAGTACATAGGCCCTAGACTGGTAACGGTGGTGCCGATCGTGCGGCCGGATGATGAGGGGGGGGGGCTGGCTCGTGACGCTGCTAACGGAGTCTAACCGTGCTGCCAAATTCGTGGATTTCCGGTCATCTGGCGACGGTACTGTGGTCTCGTCTTAGCCATGTATAAGGGGAGGCATGCGCTGGGAAAGAAAACGTAAGATGGTTGCTGGCGAAGCACCCTCGACAATGACGCAGTGGAAAGTTTCTAGATAGTTTTCGGAGAAGGTGGGCTTTGTCTCCGGGACGGGCGGCACGTACCCAAGACAAAAGTAACCCTGTTTCTACCGTAAAGGGGACCCTAGACGATCAATAATATTGTCAATTCGCCAAACAATAATATTGACGAGGCGCATGGAAAGGGCATATTGACCGTTTAGAAGAGGTCCAAACGCAGTGTCAATATATTGAAGCGCATTGACATGAGTCATATTGAGGCGCGCATTGCCGTTTAGGAGGTTCAGTTGTCAATATTTCGTCAGTCTCGACTCGGACGTCGTACTGGTCGTACAGGCAAAATGGCTGGTAGATAGCTAGATTGACGAGATTATTGAAGCGTATTGACGGGAGTTTCAATATTATTGGTCAACCTACATTGACCCCTTAAGAATTTGTCGCAAGCAGCCGCTACATTATTAAATTATCTATAATTATTGCGAAAGCTGATAGTTTTAAAAATGATGTCTTAAAATGCATCTTTTATTATTTTTGTTTCTTCGGCATACACTTATGATTTAATAATTATGTAACAAATTACTCACCATCTCAGATGTTCTTCACTTATTGCTATTATAAAGATTTCTATGTTTGTGCGTTTGTGTGTTTGTATGTTTGTGTGTTTGTGCATATGCATACGCGTGTATCTGTGCAGGCTTAGTGTTCTGAGATGATAGAGAAACCTTTTTGTTATGATCTCTGTGATGATTGGTATTGCTGTAACTGTTTCCTGTTCTCGGGGCTCATTTAGTTCGATTATGAACGGTCTCTATCCTTTTACTTTGATTACTATCTCTATTATTATTAGTAGTAGCAGTAGTAGCAGAAGCAGTAGTAATAGGAATTAAATTATACATGTTTGTTTGAATGTTGAAAGTAATAGGAGAGATTCTTTGAAAAGGCTAATTTTTTCAAAAATTTTGAAAAGAGCAGTTTCAGCAACATAGCTCTGAGAATTGCATCAAGAAAATTATCCTTACATACATCTGTGGTTGTAAGGAAAAACGCCGCATGTTGCATGTTCTCACTTTCGAGATACTGTCCTTTAAAGTTCTGATCACTAATTCTTCTAGTGTTAGTAATGTTTCCTTGTTTTCTTTTTATAATATAAGTATGTATTTATATATTGCATATTTGTATAATTACTGTAAATAATAATAGAAAGAATAGTAATTTTTGTTTTGTAGCATTAGTTTTGCCTAATGCGTATGAATTGAACATTGAACTCCGGTTAAATTAGATTACTTTTTGAGCCTACAGAATTTGTTTCCATGACTTTTTTTCTGGTAAATAAATCCTATATTTGAAAGCATAATTAATGCATAAACATAAATTATTTTAAATTTTGACATGCGGTTTTTTCCTTGTAGCCACAGATATTAGGTTGTCTCGTAAGTTCGTGTCGTTTACTGCTCTACTATTTAAATTAATATTTGAAACGTACCTTTAAAGTTTATGAAAAAATGCAATCACCCTTTCGTTTCACAACCTCTTTCCACCTTTTTGGTAAATACTGTTTATAGACTGTACCGTTACTACAAACTATCTGTGGTTTGTCATTAAAAATGACAAACACACCGGGAAGAGTACAAAGCATATCCGTGGCACGAACTTATGGGACAACCTAATAATAGTAAGTTAAAATACTTCTACATGCTTATTGAAAGAAAAGAGCAAAACTGCTGTGAGGTTCGTGAAGCATTTAGCCTGGAACGGTTGTCCGGTCGAATTTTAATTATCGTTGATGAAGTCGTAGATTGATCGAACAGAGGTCTCCTTCAGATATAAAGCGCTGGGAATGCTGTATATTAATTACGTTACGTGTTTGCATCTCCGTTGTGACGGTCGTCATCGGTGGGAATGCAGATAAGCGTGGTCGGGACGCATTTGTCAAAATGTTGCTCTCGCAACTGGCTGCCAGGCAATCTGGACGATTATCCATGCGGCCATTACAATTACTTCTTCCTTAATTGCGCCGATGAAATTAATCGCCGTGTACCTTTTTCTTCACCGCTGGCGATCTTCGAACTAAAGTGCTTTATTACGTTTAGCTGGTATAGATGCTGCGGCGATACATCGACATCAAATGCGTGAAATAATTCAAATAATGGAGATCGGTCACGATACCGGGCAACAAGCAACTAACTATTTTTCCCTCCGACCGGTATCCTGTTTGTGGAATGCTTCGAATACTTCGAAACATTACATCCGTACCATTTCGTTTGAAGAAACACCGATGACGCACAAAATTAAAATCTTAAATTAGCGGTTGAAGTCGTGAAAAGAAAGATGCAAACGATTTCGAGAAACACGTTGCAGTACTCATTTAAAAATCACTTGGAAGTCTCAAAAAGTAAAACTTCACATTCAAAGTAAATAATTTGGTAATTGTAATTACACAAATCAACAGCAAGACACATTTAGCAAGGAGAAATTAATAAGAGACTACAACAGGTTGCTCGATATTGCTTCAGTGTGAAGATAGCTTAAGGTAATCCATATGCAACACTAATGATTATTCAAATTAATAAGTATTGAATCTAGCGTTATAACAGTGTAACAGCTCTAATATTCGATCGATAGCAATCAGGTTTCCCTATTTAATTCGGATAACCGAGATTTTACTGTATATAGAGAAGTTGAAACGTTTAATACGATAGAGATCATGCAACTGTAAGATGATTTCACCTTTAGTGACCATTTTAGGGAATTCTTAATTTTTCAATGTATGGCTTTAAAGCCTCATAAAAAGTTTTGTAGCATATTTGTTTTTAAAACAAAGTTTACAACAATTTGTACAGGGGCTCACACTGTAATGTTACATTATTATACTGCGGATTTGATGTCTTCATAACAAGAATGAGTACATCAAACACGAAACTGTAAAAATGTTTAAACAATTTACTAATGCCGTTGTACAGTTTTCGACTGTATAAAGTTATTACAAAAACAAATAAATGTCCACATAACTTCTGTATCTTGCAATTAATCTTTTTATTAATTTAATGTATTATACAGAGATAATGCGAGTATAGTATCGCATTTTTCCTTTTCAAAATGTAGAAGAGTGTTTCTAGTTGAAGTAATTAGTTCCTTGGAATCGTAAGGCTGGTTTGAATGGAATTTATGCTATCTGTAGGTCCATTTCTATTCGGTTGATTTATCCTCACAAATATTTATTGTTATATATTACGCTTCCCGTA
Source organism: Sphecodes monilicornis (assembly GCA_913789915.3). Classification (NCBI taxonomy): domain Eukaryota; kingdom Metazoa; phylum Arthropoda; class Insecta; order Hymenoptera; family Halictidae; genus Sphecodes; species Sphecodes monilicornis. Next base: position 1,694,007 of record OU565289.1, read on the forward strand.
AGTAACTAGTGTGCACGAATAAGATATACTTCTTCATTAACACGCAAGTTGTTTCGCTCTATTACTTCAGGCAACGAGCCACTACCTGGCAGGAAATCCGGACATAGGTTGCTACAGCGTCAAAATGATGTATACTGTGATTTGTTAAATTTGCGCAACATATGTTCTAGCACGCAACACGGAAAAATCGAAGCTTGCCGTAACTTGTTAGTTCCAGTAAACTACCGGAATTGTTATTCTCTTAGGGTATTAATAATTAATACACCAGTGATTAATCTCTTACACATAAATAATATCAATAGCTTTGCAGGTATTAAATTAATATAAACGGATTTCGTTTGTATCAAATTAATTTTAAAATTAATTCCAGTAAGTTTGGATTAAATTATGTAATAAATATGATGTATTAAAAATACCAGTTTCTTGAATAAGTACAGTCATTAATAAGTATGTACAGGCTGGAAAGAAATGTTTGGTTCTGGCTATTATAGGCATATTCTACATATATGTATGGATCGATGGTGATTCATAAAAAAAATTTTCCGCAAAAACGCCATTGACGTAGATTTTCAAGGTCAACATTTTTTTCATTGCACCGTATTGGGCTGTTCTTTCTTTTGGAGGACCAGATATTTTTAACTTTCTTGAACACTTTTTTAACTTTTTTTAATGTAATCCTGTAGATGTCGATGAGAACATTACGAAAATGTAAGTATTATTGTTAGGAATTCACTGGTTAATAAGTTATACGTGTGTAAACATGAGCAATTTTAAGCATTTTTGACAGGTTAGCACAGCGGTGTCCAGCGTAGGGGCCCCTCACGCGCCTGCTTCCCCTTCCTACCGTCAGTTTGTACAGGAGCAATGTGTTCTGACCCCGCCGACCAAGAAACCGAGTAACCGACCCGACTGTCGTAAAACAATCGACGATCATCTTTTTAACGCTGGAAGCGAGCATATTGGTAATCGGTTCGCGCGTCACGGCGCAATGGAAACGGCAAACGGTGGTGGGGACGGTTTTCAGCTCCCGGTGCCGAGTTTGGACATCGCTGGGTTAGCATAAAAGAAGTTAAAAAATATTTGTCCTCCAGAAAAAGGTTTAACCCGGTATTGTACTTGTCATGTACATATTAACCACTTTCTTGAAAAACAACTTTAAAATATCGTAAACAATTTTATTCAAACAATTTTTATTAACAATTAAAGTAAGGAATACATTTTTTTTTATTTGAGGCTTTGTTTTCGAGAAAATCGAGCTTGAAAATTCGGAGAACGCGCGCACTATTATTGAATAGGTATCTGTTGATGCGTCTGTTCATGGCCTGCCAGTTCCACTTCTTACAAACGCTAGGCACGTGAACTTGGCGAATTTTCAAAGTCGATTTTCACGAAAACGATGCCTTAAATGAAAAAAATTTATTTCGTGTTTTCGAGTTATGTGGAATCATCCATACAACGGTTATAGCCAATACTAGTACACCCCGTAGACATATGAAATGAAATAGTTTATGAAAATCTAGTCATTTTTCTAGAGAACTGTTCATTTCTGATCTATTGTTCCATTAAGACTTTTGTTCCTCGCAACGAGTACTATAAGATGCAATTAAAACAAATGTTTGACTTTAAAAAAGGAGGGCATGGGCATTTTTGTGGCAAAAAGTTTTTATAAATCTCTACCGATCCAGAAACGTAGGATACATTTATAATAGCCGGGACCAAACAATTCTTTCCACCCTGTGCATAGATGATTTTAAAAGAGTAGATCTAATGCGAAACAATAAAAACATTTACAAAATATAAAAAAACCTGTCATATTATTTTCAAATCATTTAAATTATTAACACTAATCCTACCAAGCACAAAACATATAAATGTGAAACGCCTTATAGAACGCCTTATTTTCATTATAATATGTGTTTAAAGAAAGAAGTCCATTCAGTCATTTGACCGTAACAGGTTTAATAGTAAGAATCTAAGTATCTAGCAATTAATGCGGACAACTTCTATTTCGCATACAAATCTGCACACTATTAATAGGCTTTTTATAGCTAAAGTTAGTACTACAAACAAAAATAGTTCGCTTTTTATTTGCCTGTTCTGATGGTAGAAAAGCTTTTGCCATTACTTCCTCTTGATGAGTAATTGATTAGTTCCTAATAGCAGGATATTTCCGAAATCGTAGCTCAAACGAACCAGTGGTGATGCTACATGCAGAAACAAGTACAAAAACAGAATAACATTTGTTCGTTTGACACTTCGTTTTCAAACAAATCGTGGTTGAACATTCAAGAAAGAACATTCAGTCTTTTAATAAATTAACGATTTTACTTCCTGCAAATGCAGTACGTAACAAAAAGACAGATCCTTTTGCATTTTCGTTCATAACATCGAAATTATATAATTGATTCGACTGAAAATTATCTCAGTGTTTAGTAAAAACACTGGGAAATGTTGCTGCAAATGTTTTTGGTATGGTGTCCCTTTCTTGTACAGTAAACATTTTTATGATTTCTCCCAATTTTAAACCTTACCAACAATCCTAATAGATCCATTTGCTCAAGTGACTTAATTTTAACGGCACTGTGTATATTCAACTGTATAGTGTCTAAAGTAACAACGATGTTATAGTGTGAAGCACTGTGTGCTGTTGATTAAGGCTTTAGGACGTTAGGCAGCAATATAAGAAAGTTCCATGATCAATATTTTTACTGTGTTTTGTTTAATTGTTGGAAATATAGGTTAGTGTTTAGCCGTTAGAGATTTTCCTCTCATTTAGACATTACTTATTAAACAACTTTATGAAGAAAGGCGATGAATATGACACCAAAAGGTCATCGGGAAGACCACCATTATTAACTGAACTTACGAAAAGAATCATTCCTAAAGAAACTGTAAATTCCATGAAGGGAACGTGACAATTACGCAATGAAATTGCACCCCATGCTTCACGCGAGACGATTTGGCTTACTCTGAAGAAGTCACCACATCTTATACCATGCTTTCGTCACTTTCTGCCAGCCAATTTAAGATTTATGTACGATAATGCAACTGTCCATGTTTCTGCAAACATTATGCAGAGAGTTGCAAAAAAAAATGAAGCGACTTTGAGGCCAATTTATGCGTGATGTGTATGATATTTACCGGCAGTATAATGTCGTTCCTGAATTGAAAACGGCGATACTGGAAGCCTGGAAGCGCGTTACTCCTGAAAAATTGCAAAGTCTAAGCGCTTCAATGACATATAGAATAAACTTATTAATAAAATGTGCCGGAAAATCTATAAATTATTGAAGACATTTATTCTTTTACGTTATGTTTACGTTTTTTAAGATTTGTAAACTGTGTTTAAGAGTTTAAAATTTTAAAGTTTTGTTAAGTATATTAAGATTTCAGATTTAAATTTAAGTTCCACATTTTATAAATTTTTCAAGTTTATGTTTTAATTGTTTAAACTTTCTATTTCTCCGTAAGTGAATTTATCATTTTGTTACGGTTAAAAACTGAGAAAACTTACATAAATGTGTACTGTCCAAAAATAAAAACTATACTGAAAAATATAAATACAATTCCAGCTAAAAACGAAAATTCAAATTAATCTATCTTTTTGTTACGTACTGTACTAGAGGACGCGAACTCAACGATCTTTGATATTCATATTTCTCAAAAATGAAACTTCAAACGAAAGAAATGTTATTTCTTCTTTTCGACTGGTTTGTGAATTTACAATCACCACCCGACCGCTTGTCCGCGACTATGGAAACGCCCCGTATATCTGCATATCTGTACAATATTCATATATTTAGTTGACCATTTATATTTCTAGAAGAGTTATTCAATTTCGAATTAAATTCGATGTTTCGCTTATCTGGATTCATTAACTGTTTTCAAGTTTTTCCTGTTATACCTATTAGTATTCTGCATACAAATGCACGGCAGCGGCAGTGGCGCGGATCCGTTTTAAAAACAAAAGAACTCATGGCTGCAGATTAGGATTCAAGGATGGTCCTCTGACTGCGTCGAACGCAGACAGGCATCAGCCAGCGTTGTCCGATCAACTGTTCGGCTAATTAAGGCAGCGTCTGTTTCGATCACAGCAGCTAATTCGACACGAGAAATGGCGGCTATCTATTAATTATACCACTAATTGGATCCCCTTTCCTCTACTTAAATTGCAAAAAATGAATTCACGAGACCATTTCGGAAACGCGATTTCCGACCATTTACATTTTTTGTAAAACTAGAGTAAAACATGTTCACACGAGATTTAATTTCCGAGATGATTGGATTAGAAAGTTCGTTCGATATGCATGTATTAGCAACAGCAAAACATGAAAACGTTGAGTTATAAACATACGTGTTAGTTGATTTTCATTCCAGAGTACGCGCACCCTACATTTTAGAAATTGGGATTTTTTGCCAGATGACTATGGAACTTTAGAGTTGTTAATATGTGACTCGATGACTGTATTATGCAAAAGAGTTGCATAATGGGTTCTCTTCTGTAAAGGGTTTCAATTTGATACAACATGCTTTTCGCAGCAAATTATGAAAAGTTTATAAATACTTCTGACACTCTAATTTAAATATAATTTTCCAAAGTAATTGTTTAGATTAGGAAGTATACTGGGCCATAAGTTTATTGCATATTTTGGCTTACTTCTTTAATGTAGATTCGTTCTTTTTCTGTTACACCTGTTGATTTTTAAAAGAGCGTGTGTACAGACAATATAGTGATAATTTGGATGAAATGCATGTGTATGTACAAGGTTTGAATCTCAACTTAATATAGATAATAAAATATTAACACATTGATTGTCAACTTATAATTAAACAAGTGTATTATATTATAAGTGATCATTAAGAGTCGATCGAATGTAAAAAGATGTAGATATTAAAAGAATTGCAATTTACAAACAAAAATTTTATTCTGCATGGAGATCTGCTAATAATAGTAATGACCTACATAAAGTGTGGATTAAATATGGATTAAACTAGATGGTTTATTAGTAGTACAGAGACTGTAAAAACAATAAGAATTCGTTATTATAGCAGCATTATTACTTTTATTTCCGTATGCGCATAAATAAATACATTTATTTAATTTTTTTTGCAAAAACTCGTTTATGTTCTTACTTATTGTAAAACTAAATAACGTACAATTTTGCTCTATCTGATGAATAGACTGTGGATTTGATGCATTTATTGCAAAAACGAATTGGTGCAATTTAAAACAGTAAAGAAATTAAAGTAGTCTAAGGGCGTCGAAATATACTTTTAAATATTAAAATCATTAATAAAAAAAAGAAATTTGAATCTGCCTTCTGTTCCTTCGAATTGATTCAAACAATTTTTATTTTGCATACAGATCCGCAGCCTATTGATAAAGTTTCATGGTGAATTGAGAAAAATAAATGTTTTTTTACAGAATGGTAGAACACCTCTTCTGTTAGCAGCAGGTGCCGGTCATGTAGACGTCTGCAAAGTGTTACTTCTTCGAGAAATCGACGTGAATTCAGCCGATAATGTGAGTAATTTCACGAATTTTTTCATCCTTCTTTGTCTTATTATTTCTTGGCGATTTCATTGCAAGTCACATATCGAAGAAACCATCGACAATCGGTTAAAGAAACCAGAAGAAAGAAGGGACCTTTGCAATTATTAAAAATTTGCTATAATAAATCCAACGTATCGTTTGCGAAAATTCAATTGGGTACAATTACTGGTATTTATTAGGTGCTATAACTTAATTTACTATGTTTCTATGAACATGAAAACAGATCTAACGGGAATATTTTTGATAATTTTTATTATCAAGTATACACATATGTGAAATACATGTGTCTATTATACACCCTACACTGTTATAAAATAGATTGAATAATTCCTTTTTTAATTGTGAAAAATTGGAGAAGGCTAAATGGAATTGTAGTTTGTTATATATGTCAGAACGTTATTATTGTTTCTTCAGTCTTAATTCTCTTTATAATTTTGGTTGGACATGTTCTATAGCATAATCACATAAACTAAGAATCTTTCAAATTTTGTGATAAAAATGTTCGGAATTTGAATGTTAAACATATTTAATCTTTGAAAAACGAAAGCTATTTACATTAAATCCTCTGCTGTTTACTTTTCACCGATCTAAATTAGATTTTTATATTCTAAATGGTCTTTTGTGTGAAACAGCGCTATAAAATACGATTGTTACACCGTGGTTAACGGTTCCAGAAGTACAGACACTAAATTCTGAAGTGGCGAACAACTCGGACTTGGATAATAATTTACAAGTCTGGGTGGGTTGTTCTGCATGTCAGTTGCGCAATATATCAGTACGAATATACCGGTTAATGAACGGTGCAACGATAATTACTGCATAATTATGGGTTTACGTAGTTGACGAAGGAAGGATGATCCACTCGCTGCAGTTTTATTCGATACCGGCATCTGAAATACGCAGATGAAAAAGAATCTCACGAACTATCGATTTGCAAGACGTCGGTACATCATTCATACTGTTAATCGTGTCGATTATTCATAACACGATCTCCTAAACTAAATTATTACTAATTATGAGAGAAAATAGGGTATTACATACATATGTATCTAAACAAGATCTATCTCTAGTCAGAAATGTGCAGAAAAATCTTAATTTACATCATATAGTTAACATATAATTTCAACCTTTTTTTCATTGAGAAATTACGAGATTAAAGCACCGTATAAATTGGTAAGTCATTAATGGATTGCAATGTGTATCCAATTATATCCATTTGTAAATAAAGTAACAAATATTTAATTTAATTTCACAAAGAAAACAAATTTCTGGTTAACGGTTAAAACAAATGTGTTCAATTAAATGAATTGTCACAAATTTTCGCTAGTTTAACACCAGAACTAACAGACGGATCAAAATGACATGTTTCTAATTTGTTCTTTCACAATTATTGAATTTATCAAAATATTTTCAACAGATATTTTTAATAAATTTCTTTATTTAAGTACGTATCAAAATAAAAATCGTGCAGAATCTGAATACATCTATTCTTGTCATTGTTTAAAAGCAAATATATCAATCACGTTTCACTCACAATCAGATTCACATAAGCATACTTTAATTAACTGTGGAAATACTAAAGAAGTACTGCTTTAAAAATCAATCTGTTATACAATATTATAAACGTGTTACTTCTATGGAATAGAACATTTAAATTTTTAGGATATTTAGAATATTTAGTCGTTTTAGGTTAACTTTGTGGTACCGATTTCGTGCGCCTTTGTGTTTCGATTTATTTGGATTTAATATCTAAATCCTACTATATTATTTTTGTTATATTTACATCAATCCTTTAGTGTTTTTACTACGACTCCTGACGTACGCGAAGCATACCCCTAAAGGACTACTACAAATATTGTTCTTTTTCACAATTAAGTAGACTCGCACTGTATATCTTCGGAAGAACATTACCCATCGGCAACGTGTTAAGATTAAGCAGCTCTTCTTCCACATGGAAGGGAAAAAGAGGGATTGTTCGTTGTGTATCTGATACCGTAACGAGCGAGTACAATGATTCATTCGAAACATCGAAAAGGCGATCGGGATCATCTTTGTTATCGCGTAAGGAGATCCGGCTAGGGCTCTCTATAGTCTTCCTGGGTACAATGCATCCATTGCCATAGTGACTGACGGCTAATCTCCCTCCTTCTCCACTCGAGAACACGTTTGGCTAGATCTTGCCAGCAAGGGGTATCAGGGTGGCTGTATTTAGACTCAGTCTACGCGCTGCTGGTGGCCAACGAACGTTCGTACTAAATTCTCGTGTATATCTTCCTGCCCCACCGCATACTGTGACAGAAATTGTATCTTCCTTTCATCGTTTTTTTTTTTGGTTCTGTTTCGAACTTATTGTCGATACCAGTTAACTGACCATTTTAAGAGAAATAGAGGTTATCGTGAAGGGTTGATCAATAATGCAGGTATACATATGTTTTCTTACCGCGTATACGTAAGACATGGGGATACGTTATTGTTCCGCCAACGATTGCTTCCACAAAACAATTTACAATAGGGAGAACTGTTTTGTGAGGAGATGGTAATGAAGCTAAATATTTTGTTTCGTTAAGAATGATATTTGTAATTGAGATATAAACGTATGCTAGATTACGCTAGATATTGCTGTCGGTAGACTTGATTCGACTCTTTCCGCGATTTCTAATTGTATTTCTGTAGATCTTTTATTTATTGTTCTGTTGTAACGTTAGGAGTTTTATCAGATAAACAAATACATAAAATACCAAACAACTGTGTACCAAGTTTTTCATCTACGAGTTAACTTTAATGTACCTTAGACTCTTCATTACCTAGTATAGAAAAAGCAAAAACGAGCAGAGAACAGTCTTGCATGAAAATGGTTTGGCTTTATATTGGAATGAACTATCACTCCTTTACTGGCTGGAGCAACCAGTTAAAGAGGATCCTCTATATAGGGTTAATCACCTGATGAAATTACCTTAAATTATTCTTTTGTTAGTAAATAGTTCGAAACATGTTTTTTTTAAGTTTTAGTAATAGATCATAAAAAGTTGAAAACAAATAATGGAGCGCCCAAAGAATGTCATGTAATATCTTGAAGTTCTCACTGAACAGATTTATTTGAGTGAAAATTTAATCCGAATATTAACGACACAATAATTTAAGCTTATTACGGCGATACTCATACAGATTAAAATAGATCAATTTATTTAAGATGCTTCTATGAAACTAGTATAATTTCAATGTAAATAAAATTAATGTTTACAGTTACTACTAATATTGTATATTTATAAAATTCACAGTACTTAATCTAGCAGACATCAAATTGACGTGTCTAACAACTGTTCTTTCCGACATTCCTGAAAACTTGCATGTTTCCTTACTCACGATAGGGTATTCTCTAAATGTGTGCAAATCCGTAATCACAGCAAACATAATTAGTTTTATATATTTATTCACTATATAATATTAATGACACTTTTTAGATGAGCCCGTTAGATTATATATACTATAATGTATTGTCGAACCATTTTAGAATTGTTTATTTTTGGTAGTTCAAGCCTAAATGATACCAGAAAATAATTTTTAAAAATAAATTTTGTGCACGTGTTTTTGGGCCCCGTACAATGGATACAAAATATACTTGAACATTAAATTTCCTACTCTTGATGCTTGAACTGTGATCAATTTAAAGCCTACTTTCGCAATCCGATTGCGAAACTGAAGCCACTTTTTTGTTCCAAAATGTTACACATTGAAATGTCTTTAAAAATATTGTAACTTTCTTTTCATAACTAAAACCGCCGTAGATTTAAATATTGAAATTTCCCATGTAAAAAGAAAGCTTAAAACTAGACATATGATTTTTTCTAGTCGATTTATTATGCTTTGAAAGCAAGGTATAGATACTGACATCTTTGCAATAATATAAGGTATACCTTGAAGGCCTTACATGACCTTTGTTTTGGATCAACATGATCCTTTTTGTTCGATAAAACAGCCAAAAAAATTCGTAGATTAAGTTTTAAGCAGTCGTAGTGAAGGGGAAGATTCAACCTTCAAATCTGTAATAGATTCATTCAAAAAAAATTTCTTTTTATAGACTCGAATAAATTATATACATGCTGAATATTTTATCGATATTGGTTAATTGGTTTATGAGTTATAAACACATTCTAAACGTTTATAGCTCATAAACCAATTAACCAATATCGATGAATTTTTCACCACGTATATGAATTGGTTGGGTCTATAAAACACGTTTTTTAAATTTTTAATGCAGGTCCAGATAAAAAAAGGTGTAATAATCAACATTTTATTACACCTCATCTAATAAACTAATTCTTCTAATGTCTCAAACACGTTCAAATCATTTGGTCTAATTTAAAAATAGTTATGCTGTTTCAAATAGTGTCGATCCACTTTTGCTCTTCATTGTAAATGTAACTCCTTAAGCTGAAATTGTTGTATCTGCTCATCGAGAAACGAATTTTCGTTGTTCAGCATTCTGAGAGTATTCAATACGTGGGTCTAACTTAACGAACACAGTTTAGATCGAAAGGTCAATTGCCTTCTTGATTCGTACAATACACCACTTGACTTTAGCTTTTTACTATTTGGAATCTACAGTTATCAGGGAACAGTGGCCGGAATGCGTGTACCTTTTGTCTGCATAAGGCAATCCGTTGAAGTGCAGTGCTACACAGTACGTTCCCTCGGTATCTGCAAATGAAAGTTCGATATTTATTGGTGATCGACGAAGAAATGTACAGCGGTCCCCTCTACATGCCCTTTTCGATACGTGTCCACGTGCGCTGCTAGGATTATGGAAACTCGTGGAACATTATGCCGCGCTTTCACGGAAGCTCGGCCAAGGTTCTTTTGCCTCGAGGAAAGATGAAGTGCAAACTGGTCTCCGGACAAATTCGGCATTCGTTACCACTTGAAACGTTCGCAGAATATGTCGAGCGTTTTTATCCGGAATGTAATTAATGTTGGACCCTAGTAAAGGACTTCAAAGGAATTAAACAAAATTCTGATGCGTTGATCTAATCTTGAACGTACGTGCAATTGGCAATAAAAAAATCGAAATCGTTCACCGAGGTTCAGTCCTCTCGAGTTGAATTTAATAGTTTTCGAAACATTTATAAAGATTTATAAATCGATATATAATATTAAATATCAAGCATCCACAAGCGTTGTGTTATCTGTTTCCTATGACCTTGACCTTGACATATGTTGTCAAGGACACTATTCTGAACAATTTTGCTTTATACATTATCCGTCGCTCGGCCTTAGTTTCCGAGATATTTGCGAAAAACTTCAGTTAATCTTAAGTTACAAGTACATTTCTAGACCTAACCCAGACCTAACCCACTATTTGGCAGAGTTTATTTTTAAACGGAAATTTAATTATACAGATCGTATTCATAAATTTTTCGAAATTATGGCCCATTTCTACCCATTGGATGAGCATAATAATAGCGAATATATTAATATCTCAAATTGTTAATTGTACGATAACCATGCACCATACATTCCATCCCGAAAAGAAGAGTGATTGGAGTAGGTCTGGGTTAGTTTTTTAGGCGAGGAAGGTGTTTGGCTGGCGCCCCTCCCCCAAAACAATAGACGAGATTCGATTTGAGATGGTTCAAACTGGCTGCAAGGCAAACCTACTCCAATCACTCTTTTTTCGTGAATATTCGGGAACGAAGCCCGAGCGATGGATAATGTATAAAGCAAAGTTGTTCAGAATAGTGTCCTTGGCAACATATGTCAAAGTTAAGGTCATGGGGGATGCCTCCCCTAAACTAAATATTTACCTTGTGGATGATTATTTATTTATTTATTTGCAGTTTATTTTAATGTGGTCGCATTAACAGCGAGGCCATTAGCGACCACATGGTTTAAAATTTACAATTTGTTATAATATATTTAATATGTACAATAGTTTGTAACAGTTTATGGCTAATATTGGCATTTGGATGAGGAACAATAATATACGTTTATAGCAGTTCATATTTCTATATCGATGGATATAAAGAAGAGGAGGACGTTCCTGATGTTGTATTCGTTTACATTCAACTTGAGGCCATTTTTAATAGAGAATCTGGATCGTTGCAAAGAAAATCTGGGACATTTGAGTAGTATGTGTTGGATACTATTGGTTACGGCACATGTGGTACACTCCGGGGGGTTTTGATTGGTTATAAGTAAGTCGTGGATATATCTTGAGTGTGCTGTTTGAATGCGAGTAATTGCGACTGTGATCCTTTCTAGAAAATTGGGAATCCTTTACAGTTTCATAAACATTGGCTTTTATATTGTGAAGTTTGGTTTGGGTACCGTTAATTCAATTGGTATTCCAAAAATCTGTGGTAGCTGTATTAACAAAGGATTTTGCATTCAGAAGACTGATTTTACAGTTGTCGTCCCAGGATGGTAGATTGCAAGCTACTTTTGCCGCTTTGTCGGCAGCTTCGCTACCAGTAAGGCTAAGATGTCCAGGGATCCATGTTAGGTTAATGTATTTATTTTCGTTTCAAATTTCTATTATGGTTTTTTGGATACATTGGATAGTAGTGCGCTGTGTCGGTTTACCATTGGCGTCAAGAGCGGATTTGGAGTCAGTAAAGATGGAAAATCTGCTTTTCTTAGAATTTGGGATATACAGGGTGGCCCACATAACTCTGAACAGCTCAATATCTCGAAAACTATGCCATCGATTTTAAGGTCTTAGTCTTAAATTGCATGGAACTGAAAAGCCTTTCTGACTACATAAACGTGAAGTGGCCTCCCTTCCCCTTCAACGGGGGAGGGGAGGCACCTTTGTAATTTTAAATGGAACCCCCTATAAAATGTTACATATTTAGATTCTACAGGAAAAAACAAGTCAATTTTGTCTGAAACATTTTTTTGTCAGATACTTCCATGATGAGATATAACAGTTTGAAGTTTCGAGTTGTAGGTACTTGAAGCTCTCGGAAATAGCGTTATGGCATTATACGCGCTTGAGTCTTTTGCTTATTCGTGAAGAAATAAAATGTACTTTAAATTAAATGTTCAAAATGTCCACCACAGGCTTGTAAACATTTATTTACTCGAAACATCAAAGTTGTTCTAACATTTTTTAACATTTCGGAGTCACTGAAGCGCAAGCGTCACGTCCAGGGATCCATGTTAGGTTAATGTATTTATTTTCGTTTTAAATTTCTATTATGGTTTTTTGGATACATTGGATAGTAGTGCGCTGTGTCGGTTTACCATTGGCGTCAAGAGCGGATTTGGAGTCAGTAAAGATGGAAAATCTGCTTTTCTTAGAATTTGGGATATACAGGGTGGCCCACATAACTCTGAACAGCTCAATATCTCGAAAACTATGCCATCGATTTTAAGGTCTTAGTCTTAAATTGCATGGAACTGAAAAGCCTTTCTGACTACATAAACGTGAAGTGGCCTCCCTTCCCCTTCAACGGGGGAGGGGAGGCACCTTTGTAATTTTAAATGGAACCCCCTATAAAATGTTACATATTTAGATTCTACAGGAAAAAACAAGTCAATTTTGTCTGAAACATTTTTTTGTCAGATACTTCCATGATGAGATATAACAGTTTGAAGTTTCGAGTTGTAGGTACTTGAAGCTATCGGAAATAGCGTTATGGAATTATACGCGTTTGAGTCCATTGCTTATTCATGAAGAAACACAAACAATAATATTTACAATTCTTGAGTTTGACTCACTTATCTATGAAAACGTTTTCAGTTTAGAGCTCTTATTCAAGCAGTAACATTGTGATTATGGCTACTTTTGACACAGAAGTGAATATGTTATTAACGTTAGGTGAATGCCAAAAAAATTATCGGCGTGCAGCAGTGATGTTTTTTGAACGTTATGGGATCAAAAAATGTCATGCAACATTTCATAATTTAGAAAAGCGGCTTCGCGAGCACGGTGAATTGTGTAAAAAAACTCACAATAAACCTAAAGCTGTCACTAATGAAAATAATAGTGCCAGTATTCTTGCTGCAATTACATTAAGTCCTCATATTAGTCAACGTACACTTGCACAAACATCACATATTAGTCGTTCATCGATTCAACGAATTTTGAAACGGCAAAAGTATCATCCATATCACATGGTTTTATCACAAGAGCTTTCGATAGCAGATTACGATCACCGAAAATGACTTTTTGTGCAAAATACTTTTTTTCCGATGAGGCCACTTTTATGAATTCAGGGCATGTAAATAGACATAATCTGCATTATTGGGCCGTGGAAAACTCAAATTGGATACGATGTGTTCCCTTTCAACATCGATGATCTTTAAATGTTTGGTGTGGCCTAATAGGAGATTTTGTGATTAGACCTTATTTTTTTCAAGAAACTGTAACATCTGGAAGTTATTGTGATTTATTGAAAAATCATTTGCCTGCGCTTTTGAAAGATGTGCCACTGCGCGTTAGAAGAGAAATGTGGTTCCAACAAGACGGCGCTCCTCCACATGTTGCAATCATCACCAGGCAATTTTTGAACGAAAAATTTGGGAACAAATGGATAGGTCGTTGGGGACCTCGTCAATGGCCTCCTCGATCCCCCGATCTAACACCATTAGATTTTTTCTTATGGGGATATGTAAAGGACAAAGTTATGTTTGAACCACCGACGACAAAAAAGAATATGAAACAAAGAATACCTGACGCTTGCGCTTCAGTGACTCCCGAAATGTTAAAAAATGTTAGAACAACTTTGATGTTTCGAGTAAATAAATGTTTACAAGCCCATGGTGGACATTTTGAACATTTAATTTAAAGTACATTTTATTTCTTCACGAATAAGCAAAGGACTCAAGCGCGTATAATTCCATAACGCTATTTCCGAGCGCTTCAAGTACCTACAACTCGAAACTTCAAACTGTTATATCTCATCATGGAAGTATCTGACAAAAAAATGTTTCAGACAAAATTGACTTGTTTTTTCCTGTAGAATCTAAATATGTAACATTTTATAGGGGGTTCCATTTAAAATTACAAAGGTACCTCCCCTCCCCCGTTAAAGGAGAAGGGAGGCCACTTCACGTTTCTGTAGTCAGAAAGGCCCTTCAGTTCCATGCAATTTAAGACTAAGAACTTTAAAATCGATGGCATAGTTTTCGAGATATTGAGCTGTTCAGAGTTATGTGGGCCACCCTGTATATGGCATGTAATATTTCATGGGCATGCATTTCACATGACCAGGAGGAAAAATTGTTTAGAAGTCTTTTAGTGAAAATGTAATTTTCCGTAACAAAGGCGCAACCACATATTGTGGATGTGTTGAGGCGTTCGGTGATACTGATGCGGTGGCTCCACTACAAACCTCGAAAGGAGTGTACTATTCCAACTTGACTTAACGAGGTTGGAACGATAAGTTAAAAGGTGTTGTGTGAACTATGGCGGCTGAAAAGTGTGTGAGAGGAGGAAAAAGGAGAAGGAAGCGTTTCGTCCTAGGCCCGCTAGAGGACTCGTCAGTAAGGCTATTTAGCGGACCCGTGCCTTAGACGCGGGATGTCGTAAGGACAGTTTAGGACTGTATATATACAAATAGAGGAAGATTCAGGTAGTAGCGGGAAAGGTGTTGTCGTAATGTCACTCTGTTGACGAGCATAGGAAGTAGCCGCCACAGAACGATAGGTTTGAATTGAGTTGTTTGCTGCCGTTTATTCGTCAGAGGTTCTGCCGAACAGAGTTTTGGGTTGTACGTTGCCCTACGTCAGGCATGTCCAGAAGTAGCTCACTTGAAGGCAAATTCGAGGGAGACGCCTACTTCTCCCGCCCGCGCGTCTCGCTCCCCGTGGCGGCAGTAGTCCTCCGAGCTCCTCAGACCCGCGCCTACCGCTTGCAATATGTACTGCGTGTGACGCGTTGGGGCGATCACGGACCCACGTTAGGCACGGGTCTGAGGAGCTCCGAGGACTACGGCCGTCACGGGGAGCGAGACGCGCGGGCGGGAGAAGTAGGCGTCTCCCTCGAATTTGCCTCCAAGCGAGCTACTTCTGGATATGCCTGCCCTACGTTCTGACAGAATTGACACGGTTTTCGCTGCTTTTATGCTATTTCGCGTGCCAGCCCTTCGGCCAATTAGCGATCGTCATTCAGTCATTGGCTGCTTCCGATGCGGGTGAACCGCGTTGAGTTTTTCCCAATTCGAAGGGCTTCGCTGGCCGCTACACTGGACAGGTAGGTAAGCGCTGCTTGAGGTAGTTCGAAGTGTACATTGTCGCTAGGCTTAAAAGCTATGGGCTTCAACAGTGAATGGGATATTAAAAAATGTCAAATGTAATTCGTAAATAATTACCTCCGTAGTTCTCGATGAAAAGTGATTAAGACAAAAGGAAGTTTTACATCATACAAAACTTTGTATGTTAAGTTTGAATTTGTAGCTTTCTCACATACTTTTTAACATTCCAATAATCTGCTACAATAATATTAGTGAGCTCAAATATGTATACAGGTATGCAATTTTATGTATTCTTCTAGCCCAAACGAGCAATTACACTTTATTTTGCATGTATTGTATATTTTAGATATTACCACAGCTTTAGTACCGCAGAAAACCAACTTTCCGAAGTAGCTACCTCATACCGCATTTATTATTATATATTCCAACGGTATTACTAGCTTTTCTAAATGTTTCTTTAAAAAATTTAGTCGTAAATATTTCAGAATATAACCCAGGGAATTCGGAGTCTTCGCAGATCCGACGTGAATATCGGTCTAAAGTACCGCGAGGTATGCCACGCAAATGAAAGCAAAACTCGAACGCTTGTAAATCGTCGTAAATTTTACGGTTATAAATGCCATTCACAAGCATTTCCTCTTGCTATTTCCTTGCAGTTCGAGTTTACGTGTATTGTAAGTTGGTTTCTTGAATAGTCCGTGCCACGGCGCTCGTCTGAAAATATTCTTAAGTACTTCGCAATTCTACTATTTGGTGAGAGAATATGATATCCGCATTTTACGTTAGTTATAACTAGGAAGAAAATGATTGAAAAACTTCCAATTTTTCGTTATTAATACAGAACTGCTTTCTGTCACGTGTTAAGCATTCTAATATAGCAATAGGATTGTTTATAATGTTTGTATTAAACTTCTGCCAGGTTCAACAATATCGAATTGATGGGTATATCGTATAATCTAAATCTACAATTCTCCCTTATTGAACATTCATTTTTCTGTTTATCAATTTCAATTAGAGCATTTCGAATAATTTTGAATGCTGAATACAAAGATAATGGAATTCGTTATTTTATTACTAATATTGTACCCAATGTGTATACGATATGCATATACGTATAATGGATTTCATATGCACGGTCCATTATGTATTTCTATTGTATACATATACATACAGTGGCTCACGAAAGTATTCGAACACCCTTTAAATCGGAATAATTTGTTTAAAATTGCACAACTCAACTTGACATTTTCTTTCGCAATTAGAAGCATTGATTTATTAAATGACGTGCAAAAAAGATTTTGAAAAAATTGCAATAGGTAGGCATTACATAAAAGAATAACAATGGCACATTTAAAACTTTTTTATTCCAGCCCGTAATGAAAATTTAAAATACGCGTCTTGTAGACCTATGTTAGTAATACACATGCTAAAAATTTCATCGAAATCGATTAATGTATACACGAGCTACAAGCGGTTCAAACTGATAAAAATCGCAGTTTTTCACGACTTTTGGTCAGATTTTGATTAAAATCATCAGATTCTTACATCTTTTGATGCATGTCGTTGTTTTCTGCGTCAACCGATTTCGATGAAATTTTCGGCATGTGCATAACTAACATAGATCTATAAAACGCATATTTTAAATTTTCATTGCAAACTGAAATAAAAAAGTTTTAAAAAGTGCCATTTTTATATTTTCACATAATTCCTAGCTACTGTAATTTTTTCAAAATTGTTTTGCATCCCACTTAGTAAATCAATGCTTGTAGTTGCTAAAGAAAAATTCAAATTATTTGGTCCATTTTTAAAAAAGTTATTCCAATTTGAAGTGCGTTCGAATACTTTCGTGAGCCACCGTATGTATATTGTGTATTCTATCGTAAGGTTTCTAAGCAAACCTCTCGACAAGCTGTGGCCAAACAGCAAATTAGAATGTTTAATTATTCACTTACATATTTAATTTCCAAGAATAATGAATTAACAAAAGTGTGAATGAAATAAAAAAAATTTTGAACTTATTACATTTGAAACATTGATTGAGGTATTAGTTAAAACTTTTTTAAAAAAGATTTTGTTTGGTCTCCAGCTTCTACTTAGAATCTTTTAATCCCTTAACTTCTTTTAGGCCGTCTTTCAAAAGGCCCCTTATGAAACAGTATAATTCCACTATCATTTCGTGGTGTTTATCGTTCTCAATGTATCCCTTGCAGCATGTACTTTCTGCTTGATATCCTATTGATTGTTTATTAGATATTATATTGTTTAAATTAAACTTATTTATGGTAAGTGAACTTACCAATACTACAGTGCCGTCTATTCTCTTCCTCTCTTTCTCTCTGCAGTAACTCTTCATTGGTGGTTTGTGTAGTAACTGTAAATAAAATATATTTTGGGTTGAACTTCACCTTGGGGTAACTAAAAATTTTCAAGTTTTCCTTATGTAACGCTATACATTTTGACGCGATAATGCTCGAAGTGTAAATTTTAGTGCGCGGAATTCAAATTTTAGTTTGCGGAGTTCACCAGTTCAAAAGTTAGACACGTGTAAAGTTGACCGATTTCAAGTGCTTTTGACAAGTTAGAACGCCGCCATATTTCTTTGTACTTATGCGTTATCCAATCAGGTGTGACATAGCAACTTTGCTGATTGGATAACGCGTAAGTACAAAGAAATATGGCGGCATTCTAACTTGTCAAAAGCACTTGAAATCGGTCAACTTTACACGCATATAACTTTTCAATTTTTGGTCCCCGAAAGTGAAGTCTATTCTAAATTTTGATTAAAAATATACTAATTACAAGAAAAATAATGTTTTATAGAGTATTTACCTTTTTTATATTTACATACCTGTTTTTCTCTGTTCTTTAATTTTTGAAGGAGTACGCAAAACCGATTCTTCATTCGTGAAGTCATCACTGCTCGCTAATATGTTTTGTTTTTTCTTCCTTTTAAGTAAGGATGAGTCAACCTCCGATTGTAGATCGCTAGTTTCTTCTGCTGCTTTCGCTTTACTTTTAGCCTTTCTATAATCACCTGGAAGCATTAAATAATAATTATTTTAATTGTACATTTATGGTGTATAATAATAGTAACTTACCAAAAATGCCATTTCTAAACATTTTCACTCTATGCTATGACCATGACTTGTTTAATGGCTCCAATTTCTTAATGGCATTCATTAAGCGAGTTTGTTGATCCCTCGATACTCAACAAATTATACTACTGTCTATGTGCCTGTCTCCATTCTTTAGTTGCATAGAATTGAAAAGTAAGGTGAATAGTACCCTGATAGGCACACCTGGCAGAATTGCAGCAGAATAGTAGGTATAAATCATTTTAGTAGATGTGTATTACAATTGTAGAAGATGTATGGGCACAAGATCCTTGTTCTACTTAATTAATCATAAGTGGCATTTTTGTTTTACAAGAGATAGACTAATTTAAACTTATTATTACAATATAAATGAAATTAATTAAAGAAACATGTCTAGAAATAGCAATCGAAATTTTTCTGTATGACCTTTTAAGCATTCAACACTAAATCAAGCATTAATAGTATCTGGTGAATATTGCCTTATAAAAATGGCAACACTAAATTTATTGAGATTGTCCGTAATTTTCAATGTAATAGATGCTTGGACAAGGAAATTTATTCCATTATTTTCCATAAATGAATTTTTATAATTTCAATCATTGGAAAATATAGAACCGGTCATCTGACCGTGGTAAGTTTAGTCTTAATTAAAGCTTTAGCAGAAAACTTTTCTCATATGAAACTTTTTATCTGTATGTATATAATATAATTCCCCATTACTTAAGAATCCGTTATTAATTATTTTTATTGCATCCTGTAAAAATTCTTTAAAAAATGGTTGATGTCTTTTGGGTTTTCATAGTCATGATATATACCAACCATATCTTCATTTTAATATCCTATAATACTACATAGAATCAAAATAAACATGACTGCTAGAACATTTAGATAATGGTTAACCATCTACGTTAATATTTATTTGAATAATGTTGCTATTAACAGAATAAATATCTACATTTTTAATCAAATTTAAAACAGTATTTCTTAGGTCAAAAATATAATACTGTCCTGGATCAACCTGTTTTGTTCTCATTGTCCTAGACGTTTTTAAAAGAGTCCTAATATCTGAGGGTACATTATTCGGAACTGGCTTTTTGAAAGTAGAAAGCAAACATTAATTGCACAAAACTTTGACTAATCTAGGATTTTTTACTTAGTTCAGTGTGTCCTATATACCATATAAATGTTGAATGCTTTTTTTTTAATACCCTTTCTATATAAATGCACAAAACTAGACTAAATGCTGATCTACGCTATAGCTTCTTTCTAACTTGTGACAGCCTCATAACAAGTTCACCATTGCGTTGCTCGGATTATTCAGGAAAGTACTTGAGGAGCTATCAATTTATTTCATTACTACGCCAGATGTTTTTGAAGATCCAAAACCTAATCTTCCTAATATAACTTTATATAACTTGGTTTGTGATGATTTCATTGTGGCAATAATTCGTAATTGAATTGTTCATTTCTTTCGATGCAAAAGTAACAGTAGTGTAACCGGTTATACTATTTTCCGTAATCCTCTACACTCTATGTACATGATTCGGATTATCAATCCAAGTTTGATAAGCTAGAAAATTAATTTAAATTGGAAACATTATTCTGTCCTTCTCGCTATTTTTCGTCACCATCAGTACGTATCCTACAGTGGTCTCAGAAAATAAATTAACAATACCATGAACCTATTTTTAAAAAATTGACACAAATAAACGATTAACCATGTTAGACAGATAATAGAAGTTTAGATATTTGTTACACGTAGCAACAAATGGAAATTCGAGATTTTTATATGTCTTATATACTCTGTATGTCCTATACTGTATCAAACAATTATAAATTGTCATTCTAACAGACATTCTTAATAGAAATTACTGCTTAAAGTAGCATAATTATTCCTCAAATTAGTTGATTAACTACAATACTCACAATCTAAAGAAATAGAGAAAATGAAAGATATCGCAGACTATTATTAGTTATAAATGCCATTTTATGTAGTTATTATAAATATTCTATAAATGAATTCTATAAAAGAATATTTATTTTGAAAAAATAGAACGTTTTATAATTATGAAACTAATTACCTGTTGTCAGATGAGATATTTGAAATAAAAAACATTTACTTCATGACGTCAGAATTAAAAATATAAGATGTCAAATATGTTGAGGAGCAAAGACGAACATTATTGAAACTATTGAGATTTTCGAATATTATCGAAGTGAATACTTCACAATAAATATGTCACAATATAATGAATTATTAACAGGTATGCCTTACATAACTGCATGAAATTCACCTTCCAAAAATCTTAACATTTTATCCTTATTGTCATGTAAATGCCAGAATATTTATGATCCCGACTTGTTATTATGAATCATTGATCCACCATTCATTATTCAACCGGTCGCCTTACTGATTTAGGCAGCTGATTCCGATAAGTATGTCCTTTTTTAAATCCACTCGACTATTCAATCATGCTCCAACGAGGATAAGATATCGTGGATAGTCGCTGCAATAAATTATGCTTACGCAGCTTCCCGTTTGCTTTTTACGGCGTTTAAAGGAGCCAGCAAAATATTATCCAGACATCCAAATAAAGGAAATATCACGGCCGAATGTATTGGACAGAAGTCACGTCGTTTGCTAAATTAAATCGAAAAACAACGAGAATTCTTAAATCACGTTCTTTTTGGGTCGAACCCTTTTTTCGAGTTAGAAGCCCTGGGGCACATCAATCTGCAGTATCTTACTCGTTCAGATTCCTTTAGTGCTCCATTTCTTTAATAATTTTAATGAGCAGTGTCTTTTTTACATTGATTCGCATGAATGTTTGATTGAAAAATATATTTAGTGAGTTTTTATTGAAGAGCACGCACGTTGATGTAATTTGTTCGTATGTGGCGGGTAGAGGACTTATGAAGGTCAATTTTGTATTTCTAATTGAAACCATACGTCTATATACTCTTATACTGCCAATGCAACATGTCATTTATTACAAAAGTATTAAGCCTGTCAAAAGACCAATTGCTGTAAATTATGTTAATTTCAATATTGTAGTATGATATCAATAACACAATGTTTTTCCTATTATAAATTAACAATTTTTTTAGTATAAATAGCTTAAATCCATCTAATGTTGAAAGTGTACGACTTGGTTTAAAAATGAATGCTTACCTTCGCACATACATATATCAGTTTGCCGAAGCAACCTGTCTATGTGCAAGAATTTACATCAAATTATACATTACTACAAACCATTCTACAATTGCTTCTATTAAATGCTTCTATTAATCTAATGAGACTATATTAATTTAAATGAGACAGTCTAAAATCCTACAGATTTTAATTGTGTTCAAATAATTATAATCAAACAATATTTTTAAAAATAATAGATTCTTCAATTTTGCTATTACGAGAGAAAATAGCACATACTGTCACCTTAGATAACAAATTAAAGCTACGTGAATTGTTTACGAATCCTCTATACACTATGTAACTGAAGGAAAATGATAAAATCGCAATTATAATACGATATACTATATGTACTTACAAAATTTTTCTTTTCTTTCCTTTGTAAATCATGAATGCTAGACTCTACAGTATGTATGTGGAGAAGCATTTAATATAAATAAAAAGTTTAACAAATGTTTTATCGCATTTATTACCAAACAAAATATTTTAAATAAATTTGATAAACTCGATAAATTTCGATAAATTTGATAAATGTGTTCGACCCAGCAACACCATTAGAAACCTTTCAAGGTCGTATGATAATCGCTTTTAGGTCTAAAATATGTTCCAAAGGGATATCCTAACCTAAACGGACCGACAGATGAAATCCGGTTTGAAAAAGAAACAATATCTGCGTCGGACGGCTATGTTCCTCTAAAATGCTATTTTCAGGACTCTTATAATTATAGACCTTCTGACATCGGACTAAGGTATAATGTACGAAGAGGATCCTCTGCCAAATTCCTCCCGGCAGAATCTTTCAAAAATGCGCGAACCATAAGCCGCGCGTATAAATCTTCTCCGAGAAGAAAGGAGGATCGAAGTGAGCCATGCTATCCAACATAAACGCCGGAACTTTAAGAATTCCTTCCCACTCCGACGTCGTTTACTATTTTATTCTTATTTGCTATGCAGTTCAGGGTTGAACTATAATGTATACTTTCAATACGTTCGCTACCAGTCATCACAGATGTTTGACGACCATGATTTTATTTTCTGCGTACAGAAAAACAAATTGATTTTATGCACGACGTTATACAAAATTACAACACACAGCACGATATTCGGGCAACTTATTTTTCTGAGAAAGCATAAGCTACATATTTTGTAAGAGGATAGGTTGCATTTAAGTATCAATATGCTCCACGGGATAATAATTGCCCTATTTGCGCTTTACGTATAAAATTAAAGAATTCTGTTTTGTTTGTAATTTCACATTCTAAAGAAGTACACGATCTATTCATAGGCCAAATCAGTTGACCATCTTTCGAGTTTTTCTGGATTTTCCTGGCAAAACACCTTTTAGATTTTCAATTTAGTAGAAATTTACTCAACAATTAGGCTTAATACCATTGAATAATAGGAATTGAGAGAACTTTTAAAAATGAAGGAATGTATATTATTTCATTAATTTCCTTTACTTTTTATTTTGTGGAGTTACTGGATTTTGAAAATGAACGGCTCATGCCTCATAACGCAAAGAGAAAGAAATCAAACATTTTACATTATCATGAAGCAAAAAATAGGTGTTTTACATTGAGTGAGCCAGGGATGTATTCTTGTACTACTTACACTCCTCGTCAAAAAGATAGCTCAGGTGTGCTATCTATAATTTCTCAAATAATATCCAAAGATAATGAGTTCCGGATAGGGTATAGGTACCAGTTATTGGTTATTTAGTGTTGACTTGGTAGTTTTTTGTCGGTTTCGTCGGTCGTAACGAAAATTACAACGAAACCAGCAAGAACGGATAACTGGATCAAATATGTAGGCTGTTCTCACTGGCTTCATGAAGGATGCTCCAAGTTTGAAAATATGTGTAACGATTGTGTGAGAAAAGAAATAAGTATCCCGAAATGATCAATTCTTATTAAGTAAAATAATTTTTTTTCATAAAAATGGTTATAAATCTAAGAAACGAATATAACTTCTATAAAAGTGGTCCCTCTCACCCATAGTAGTGAGGGAGAGATTGATCACAGCCCACAATTTTATTTTCTTCTTTCCGCAGATATTCGTAATAACATTCTGTTATAATAATTGGATGTTGTAAGAAGGATCATTCATTATACAAATCGATATGTAAAGTATTTAATGTTTTCAAAATATTTGATTCTGAAACGTTTTAATAACATGGTCCATCTTTCCCGGAAACACCCTATGTATTATATTTATATACGACATATGTTCCGTATGGAGGAAAATATTGCATTCGATTAATTTTTGACGCTGCGATGTCGCATGCATATACAATATCTGAATTCCTGTACACTATAATAAATTAAATAATAAGTGCATGGCTACTAATAAAATTATCATTATATTTAAATATAATACTAGTAATGCTGTTTTGGCGTATGTAAGGCTACACTTAAAAAAATGTATCTTTATGAAAAGATACTATCGCAACTATTACTAATTACTAACTGCAACAATTGCAGATATATCGTAAACACGAAGTGTGAAAGACTTCGTTCGTTGATTCACGTCTCTTGTCAGTGATGCGCTAGTAACAAATCCACACACCTATAAAGACAGTTACAGGAATAAATGGTGATAGCCAACGTGCTAATCAATTATGCAACTTTAACTCCGAATAAGCGAGAACAAAGGTCAGAGAAAAAGCAGAAAATAGTACAGTAAGCCAGTGTGTTTGAATCGCTTCGAATTTTAGTCCCTACCATTTATTTTTGACCGAATTTAATTATTTCAACATGCAAAGAAGAAAACAGAGTAGAATACGGCGATTCGTTTTTAGACTAGTCATACCCCATACCGTGTCACATATTTTACAAGAGAATCTTGAAACATGAACATAGTCCGGTGTTTATCCAAAGTGACCGCCTGGCCACTGCCGTGTCGAAACTCGCCGGATTTATTCCGTGTCGCGTCGGATTTTAGATCCAGTTCGGATACCGCGGTGTCCCGAAGACTTACGAGGCTAAACGAATGCGAGAAGCTTATAGAACTTATTAGGCGACATGGGTCCCGATCCCCATTCCTAAATAACTTCTCCAGCCTACACCTTTTTCGAACCCCTTGACATTCTTTCCGCCATTATATTACGTTATTAGCAGCTGCAATAAATTCAAAGATTACGTCCCTTTAACGATACGCTTTATCTTTCTTGATCGCATTGTAATTGGAATAGTTAATTTAACTTTTACATGATAGTCTATTTTTGCTCATTGGACTGC
The DNA here is from genome assembly GCA_913789915.3 of Sphecodes monilicornis. Taxonomy (NCBI): domain Eukaryota; kingdom Metazoa; phylum Arthropoda; class Insecta; order Hymenoptera; family Halictidae; genus Sphecodes; species Sphecodes monilicornis. Next base: position 1,719,278 of record OU565289.1, read on the forward strand.
GGATTTTATGCATTTATGACAAAACTGAGTAAATCAAGTGTCAAACAGTGAAACCATTTAAGAAATTTAAGGATACTGTTGTATTATTTGATTAAAAATATTATGGAAAGCAATAAATGTCTATGGAGCTCCTATATGTTTTGTAATTAATAGAGGCAATTTTTATTTAGCATAGAAATCTGCAGTCTATATCATATTATGCAATAAATATAAAATTATTTGAAGATCGAAATTGTATTATTATATGGCTTTGAAAATACTGCATTTAATTTTGGTGCTCTGATGTAGCATTTTTCAAACTATGTTCTGCGGCATGTAAATCAATGTTGCACGGAGAATTATTATCAAAATTAATTTCAGCCAATAATTAATATGATTTTAAACGCTACTGATTATTGTATACACAGTATGTCCGGTTTAATTGTATGCACATGATTATTGTATATTCACATTAGTTTATTTTATTATTTTTGTGTTTTGTTTTAAGTAATTGCTGTTTAAAGTAGTGCAATTACAGTCTATAGTTTCAACAATTATGGTACGTATTTGTTGAAAAAATGTTTAAAGATTAATAATTTAGGAATAATATCCACCATGAAGAAGATACAAGTAGTATTCCCACCACAGTTTATCTTTATAATAAATGTTATCAATGAGAGCTACAGAAATTGCTACAACATATATCAACGCATATTTTCGCCAATAATCACGAAGGAGTTTTCAGGATTATTGTTTAAAACCTGAATGAAAATTATCACTAGCGTTTTAATTTACATCATTAATTTGATCTCAAGAAAATGAAGAAAACAAGCAAATATCAAAATAACAAATATACACCTCCACTAACATACTCTATGTGGAAATATTGAACAGTTTACACTTTTATAAAACGAATACACTAGCACAATTGGTAAATGAATTGTAATAGAAAGTTTTCACTTGCTGGTGAAGTACCCAGGCATAGTTAATACTTGTTTATTAGTTTTAATGTCATTACATACCTCCGTAATAGATATCTAGGAATACTTCTGTGAAGGTTTTAAATATCAACATGAAAAGTGATTTTTTGATTTTTCTTCCATGACAATGCACCATACGTACATATGCTAATAGCGTCAGTTCGGATAATCGTGATGTTTGGTCTCATTTCAATTACAAAAATGTTATAATTATGGTAGCGGAAGCTTCATAAAGAAATAATTAAAAGCAAGAACGTTTTATTATTGGATTAGTATTATCTCAACTATACCGGGTGTCCCGAATTTAAATGGCAAAACTTCAGGAGCGTGTAGGGGGCCGAAAAACTAAGACAAAAAGTCTTTTAGAGATTTGCTCGTTTTTGCTTCGTTTTGGAGAAAATCGCAATAAAGAAACAAAACAAGTTTTCATTTTTGTACTTATTTATTTTCATTGTATTTACGTTATCATCTATTTAATTTAGATACTGTTCAAAATGTTGCCCTCTTGCAGCAATGCAAGCATTATATCTAGCACTGACTTGATAAATTGCAGCTAAACATTGTTCTGGTGATATTTGGTGCATTTGGAGCACTGCATCTATGATTCGGTGTCTTAATTGCTCTCTTGCATTGATTGGCACCGAATAAACTTCCTGCTTCAAGCAGGAACGTAAACAAACGAAAAGAACGTAAAGGATAGCATCAAGTTTTTACATATCTCACTGTCACAACTCACAGAACAATGTCAAAACAATCACAAATACAAGTGTATACAACAACTCAAGAGAGCAACTGACAACGAGATATTGAATTTTTGCGATTTTCTCCAAAACGAAGCAAAAACGAGCAAATCTCTAAAAGATTTTTGTCTTAGTTTTTCGGCCCCCTATACGCTCCTGAAGTTTTGCCATTTAAATTCGGGACACCCTGTATATCTAATACTGTGTCAGGTTATCGTGACATTACTATGGTTAGTTTAACAATCTTCTATACAATATATACACATATAATTCTCTATATTATATCCTTCGATAATATACAGTGTATCACACTTACCTGAAAATATTTAAATATTTCGAAAACTGTTGACATCACGAAAAAGTTATTGTTGTGAAAATTATTTTGTATGTTGGGAACAGTGTGCGATGTAAGTAGTTGTTTCGGATATGATTGTATAGAGGATATGTCAAAGTCACCCTAATGTTATTAAATGTATATATTAATAAAATAAATGTATATAATATGCGTATAGTTTCTACCAAACCGCCAATAACAATTTTAAAAAGTAACATGTATCAAAAGATACATACAAAAATCTTTTGATCGATTTGTAGCACGCGGCCAGATATGTATGTATATTAATGTGTATATTATTTCTGGCCGATAGTATATACAATATTAGATACGATCCCAATTTTTGTCAGTGATCAATTCGTTCTGATAACGCGCAGAGATAACGCGGGAAGAAGTGAAAATGTTCTCGGTTATGATGGCTTTCACTTTTACGATCGCGTATATGATATAATAGAAGCAAGACGGTTTTGCGACGTCGGTTATGGCGAAATCGATGATTTACGATACAGTTTCGCCCGTAGTAAACTTCGGTTTTTCGTGTTTAATTGTCATTGTGGAAAGCATCATCTTCGATGCGGTGTTTTATTATCTTTTGTTGTCTTTCTGCGCGAGATGCAGCGCGTGCGCAGTCATTGTGTCCTAAACAGTGGTGAACTGTGGAGTTCAAAGGTAAAGCAAGAAAGTACCACTTTTGCAATGGAATGAAAAATGAAGTGGAGAGTAAACAAAATTTCTATTATACAGAGTGTCCCAGGTTTTTCCGGCCAAAATACGGGAGCATATTCTACAAGTAGAAATAAGAAAAAAATGTTATTTGAAGTTCGGTTAGACACGCTATATTACAAAGTTATAAACAAATGAAATTGAATTTGGTAACGGTGGATTTTGGAATTTGGCGCATTATATAGCGGATTAGGAATTCATGGAATTCATTCCTAAGCTGAAATTAACCCGAATTGCGTAATTGCAAATGGGCATTAATAAACACAAAGCGATGTGGTACTGTTCTTCCGGGAAATCTGCGATGATATTCTCGTACAGCAGCTCGAACTTTTTTCTCACAAAATCCGTACATGAAATGAATATCAGCGTATTCCTCGTTTGAAAACACTCTTGGCATTTTCACCACTATTTCTTGATTTAACAGGTGTTGTGGTAAAAGTGACACTGATGTCGAATCCCTCCAAGATAGTAAATATGATAACTATCGAATAAGATAAACATGTTCGTCCTTTCATACTCTGCGAAATAAAATCCACCGTTACTAAATTCAATTTCATTTGTTTATAACTTTGTAATAAAACGTTTCTAACCGAACTTCAAGTAACAATTTTTTCTTATTTCTACTTGTAGAATATGCTCCCGTAGTTTGGACGGAAAAACCTGGGACACCCTGTATATGCATGCAATATATAACACGTCTAAACATCTCAGAAAAGTGTGTATTGCAAATGACGAAACAAGTTAAAATAATTGTAAATAAAAATAAAACAGCCAAGTTTTTAGTTGAAACTATGATATATCACGTTCGAAAATATTATAGAATGTAATCAAGTTTACTACTTCCTATGATCTCCTTAGTGTGTGTAATTTTAACAACTTCTCTATTAAGTGATCTTATCAAAATTTGGGTAGTAAATTGTAACGGATATCAGTGAAATTTTTTTCATCCATAGAGATAGAATTGCTTGTTTTCCTATTAATCGACCTTGCTCTTGGCATTGAAAGCAACAGAGAATTTAATTTACGCAAATTCTTTCACGCTATAACGTAAGACGAAGTCGTTCACGGACGAGGAATCTACATCAAAACAGTTTTACTAGTCGGAAGAGTCGATTTAGGATCCACATACGTATAAAACTGTTTCGTTAGTTTCACCGAGTGTGTTAGTTTCATTTTGATAAAATTTGATTGCTCCGCAGCCAATAAGCTGCCTTGGTCGCCTTGTAGTTAATTGGGAGGGTCGGAGTTAAGATGTCTACAGAATTTCTGAAGTTATTAATTAGCAGTTAGGACTAGGGATTAGGACTACTTTATGTAGAGAAATGTGATTTTGATTTTCATCACTTATATTATTAGTACTATTCATGACAGCCAAAGTGGTACTCGAGACGGGACAGGAGCAAGGGAGGCGAAATTCACAGACACACGATACGATACACCTGAAGTAGTAGTGGTAATCTTTTCAACGCATTGCGAGAAGCTTTCGCTCAACTGTGTGCGCCTGACCAATCGGACGGTTTCTTTGCGAATTCCTATCGCATTCCTTCCGAGTACCACTTTTTCTGTCGTAAATAATACTAGTAATAATAGTACATAGTTCCAATAAATTAATGATTATTTATACAATTCAAAGCCACAATAAGTTAAAAGAAATACGTAGGTTGTATTCTCAAATCAGTGGATGATTTACTTATTTATATTAATTTTTTTTATTATAAAAATTCATTCTTATTTTAGATTTCAAACACTTCATGTATAAAATTTTTGTATCAGAACAGCACACAAAATTATTCAACCGAATCTAAATTATAAATGGCCACCTAATTGTAAGCTTGTAGTTGCTAATAACCCTTGTGAGGTTGATGCAACTTAAAAAAAAAATTTATTTACTTCATATCATTTTTCGATTAATAATATCCACAAGTTGCGCTTACATTGACACCGTGTAGTATTTAATCGAAATTACAGTACAGGAAGTACAGGAAATGAAGTCAGTACAAGGAAGGGGAAATTAATTAAACTCGTGCTTCCAATCACTTTCAAATGTTGTTCAGTTAAATCAATTATGAAATTCAATTAATAGAGATTATACACTATAAGAAGATCATACATTATAAGAAAATTAGTATAATGAATTATGAGTGTAAATTATTGTTAGATGTAACCTGATGAAGTAGGAACTTAATTACAGATGTGAAAGATCGTCGACCAAGTCGTAGTTGAAGTAAGACTGCGCGACGATTATTTATACTCGATGGTAGAAGCGATATTAGATTTATTAAATCCATATGTATATACAACAGTCCTCAGGAAAGATGAGAATTATTTTCTCAGGTTGAGTCGCAACTACCTACATGTGCTACATGTGCTAACACGCTGTAATTATTTATCATTCGCGTTAACAGTGCGATATTTTTCATTTTCATGAACTAATTTATAACCTCGTTATCCGTACATTTTTAATTTGCCTTTACTTTTTAAAAAACACATCAACAAAAATCTTTTTCTAAAGAAATATTCACATAGTTTAGTAAGGCTACTGTTAAGTTTTAAATATAACGCAAATTTTACTGACGTTATGTTATATGTATCAAAGTGTATATTATAATTACAGTATATTTAAAGTTTGCTTTATACATTACTATATTGCTCCATTATTACAGATATTTAACCTGGCGGAATTTCGTAAAAAATATCGTGCAATAACAAACTTGGACTCATTTTAAAATTTGAAACATCTATTTTCACATACTGTTTTCCTTTTTCTTCGAAGTTTCTGTATGATGTAGCAAGTCGAAAACTGAAGAGCCATTTTCTTTCTCAAAAATGCTATTAATTGAAACCTCTGTAAAAATATTAAACAATTCTTTTCATGAATGAATCTTCCATAGATTTCAAGATTGATGTCTCCCCTTTACAACTGATTCTCAAAAAATGGCGTTCGATGATTTTTCACTATTTTATGGATACAAAATGAGGAACAAATTTAAAGCACTCATGGTGGGCCCTATGTTACCGTACAGTTAACTGTACACATTCAAATATAAATAAAACAACTAAAAAAAATCGTACGTCAAGTTTTTCTATGTCGTTATGAAAAGGAGGCTTCAATAGTTGTCATTCAGGAAACAAATTTTTTCAACGTTTTTAGAAACGCTTAAAGTGATAGCATTTTAAAATGAAAACAGTTTTCAGTTTTCCACCTGTCACGACTAGCTAAATTATCTTAGGCCAAATAAATGATGGTTAGTAAATTTAAAAGCTTCAAGTTTTAAAATGAGACCAGATTTATTGTCGTACTATTTTTTTTTAACGAAATTATCATAAATTAAATATTGACGATTTCTCGAAAGTAGAAAATGCAGTGTTCGAACAATTTTTGGTATCACTATATTACTTTCAACCTTTTAAAATTATTAAAGAAGCAAATTCCCACGTGGCTTCTGTTATTTGCAATTCATACAGACAATTTTTATATTGCATAAAACTCCGCAGAATAGTTATGAACGATGGTCATGAAATAGATGTTAAAGTGTTCAACAGATTTTCCCATATTAAAGAATATGCAGTGACTCACATTAACATTAGGACACTCAAAAAGACGATAACTTTTTTAATATTGAACCATACCGCTTGGATTATTTTTAGCGGTTAAAACAATTAGTTTACTACATGACGTGAAAAAATCACAATTGGTGGGAATTGTAGAGAAAATACTAAAATTTGTATTTTACAACTTTTTGATGTGAGTCTATATTGTAAATTTAAAAAATACGTTTTGTAGAGTTATACTCAAACGTTTTGTAGACAATTATACGTATGCTGAAAATTACATCGAAATCAGTGTACCGTTAAAATGAGCTATAAACGTTTAAAGATGGTAAAAATTGCAATTTTCCGTGATTTTGAGCCTCTAACTGTAATAAATCTAAGAGTTCTTACATATTTCCATGCCTATGGTTTTTTTTTTTGCATCAACCGACTTCGATGAAATTTTTGAAATGTATATGAATGACACAGATCTACAAAACGTATTACTTAAGTTTTCAATGTAGGCCCACATAAAAAAGTTGCAAAATACAACTTTTAGTATTTGCTCTACTGCAAGTCTGCAATTATTTCAAAAATTATTTTTTCACGCCATGTAGTAAACGAACTGATCTAACTTCTCAACAAAATCTAAGTCGTATGGTCCAGTATTCATAAAGTCATCGTCTTTTTAAGAGTAGCCGAATATTAATGGGAGTCACTGTATGTCATTTACGACTATAGTTACATATGTATGTGTAACTTTAAACTTTTTCTTTAATAGAGATTTAGGAATAAGTTTCATTTGATAAAACATTAAATTCATTGCAAAGACTGTTACCAGAATAAGTAGTGGTAGGGAACGCGCTAACAAAGAATTTAGGTGAAGAAAATACACGGAAATCTAAACTCTAGATACTCAAAGATAGTACACAGTGCACGGATGCAGTGATATGCATATGTATGCGTCAGCGCACGCCAGGAACAATGATACCAGTTTGACTGGTGTGGTTCTCCCACTCCGTGAATGCAGCGTGCACGGTACCGCGATCCAATGCACTCGGCCTGCAGCATCGTCGACCGAGAATATGGTCGCAATTTCAAATTCCAGTCGCTGCAGAAACTGATAAGTTTTGAAGACACGCGACAGGATTTTCATTGCGTTTTCAAACCGAATCATGAATTGAATGGATTCGTATCGAATCGATTTCAACAATTTCGTAAAACAAATACAAATAAGTAAATCGCACGGATAATAGAGCCCGATGTATTCAAAATGTTTGGGTATATGAGTATTTAGATAACTAAAAATATTGTAGAGTTTTTTTTTACATCTTCAACAAACTTCATAATTTGCTCTAAGAATACATTCGATAATTCGTTATACATAGTATGATTAGGAAAGTAGATGCTTTCTCGGCAGAAACCATCTGTGAAAGACTTTTAATCTTTCACCTGGATAATTTCTCAATTATGAACATTATTAAAGACGTAACGAGAAACAAGTAAAATTGATATGACAACCACTTTATTGTAATAAACGTATTACAGTACAGGTAATACCAATATGGATATTATGACACAAAGAGGTGAAAGAATTATTCGTTGAAATAAAAAGGAGATTAAAGAATTTGGGAAGAATAGCGAATATGAACGATGAGTTAACTCGTTATCCCCAATTAAAAGGTTAATATAATATTTTGTTATTGAAAAAGGAGATCTTTAGGATGTTTTCTATGCAGCATTCTGGGTAGTTGAACTATGTGCAGCGCCTTAGCTATATGTATTGTTCAAATGATTTGATTATATTTCCTACTCAAGCATGTTATTTCTTTTGCTGCTGACCAATATTGTATGTACAGTTGAATTTTGTTTATCTTTACGTGGCAGATAAGACAGTTTGATAATCGACAAGTCTCAATAGTAGAGGTTTGAGACTGCTCTTATTATATTCAATGATATAAAATTGCGTTTGGAGAACTAACATTGATCAAATAACATTGTAATATTTCATACTGAGGATTAACTTGTTTGTTCAAACGCGACTTTACTGCACATTATAAAACTAAATGGAAACTGATTTTCTGTATATATAAATAAGTAATGCAGAATAAAATTTCTTCGTGTAGTACTTCATGCTAGTGAGATATGTCTTTGACAAATCATTGGATATGCTTACAATTAAAATTGGTTTAATAGACGTATAATCCTATTGTGAACCATACCTCATGTTGACAGTGGCTGTAAATATTCACCACTTTATGGTGATATATATCACCCAAAATAACATTCCTATAAACCTACATATATTAACACAATGCAGTAAAACGTCGATTATCGAAACTAATTGGGAAATCCGTCCGGATATGCGGTTTTCGGATAATTGGTAAGAACAACAAAATTTGTGAGCGACTCATAAATTAACTAAAAATTAAATCATTATGTGATACAGTATGTACCTAATAAGATAAATGCAGTACAAAAAGTTAATCAAACATTCTCAAAAATGTAGATTTGTATGTAGAATGTAAATAAATACGCATGTAAACACGTAAATTCGATGCATTGTTATAATTACATTATTGTATTCGGATAATCAGTTCGGGTAATCGGCATTTGGTTAATCGACGTTCTACTATACTTATCTTCTCATCAATTGAATCGCTGGAAATTTTATCCTGCGAGATCCTATCTGCGCCAGGTTACCCAGAACCTTCAACTTGAATACTCGTGTAATTTCTTTACTGGACGTGTAGGTTTTACATTCCGTGTACAGTGATTCCCGTAAATATTCCGACAATTATAAAAAGACGATAACTCTTTTCACATTAGCCACTACGACATGGATTTTTTTGAGAATTTAAAACAATTAAAGTACATGACCTGAAAAAAATTTTGATAAAATTATAATTGGTCAAGATTGCAGAAAAAATACTAAATCTTGTATTTTATAACTTTTTTATGTGGGCCTATTTTGAAAATTGAAAAAACACGTTTTGTAGATCTGTGTCAATTAAATATATTTTGAAAATTTCATTCAAATCAGTAGATGCGGAAAGACGACAGGCTTCGAAAGATGTAAGAATTCTTAGATTTATTACAAGTGAGGCCAAAAATGGAGAGAAAAGTGCAATTTTTACAATTTTATCTTTGAACGTTTGTAGCTCACTCTAATGTAGACCGATTTCCATGAAATTTTCAGAATATATATAATTGACACAAACCTACAAACCGTATTTTTTAAATTTTCAATATAGGCCCACATGGAAATGTTGTAAAATACAACTTTTAGTAGTCTCTCTGCAATTTCGACTAATTGCTAATTCTTCTAACTTCCCAAACAGTTCAAATCGTAGGACAGAATATTAAAAATGTTATCGTCTTTTCAAGAGTGCCCGAACATTTATGGAAGTCATTATACATATATCGAAATAGGAACATCAATAAATCCTGATAATTTGCTGACTTGCTGTCGCCTTTAAAATGGGAAGGCTCTTTTGACTCTAGTACCACCTTAACATTAACCGTACCAAGCTCAAAATGTGATTTGAACACTTGGTTTTATAAAAATTACAAGACTGGATTTATTTAGATTTGTCGAAATTTCTATAAAAATATGTGTTTGAATGAAGCAATTGATTTAATCATTTCTAATGGAAGTATTTTTGTAATTTCAATAATTATAAAATAAAAAATGCGAAACCGGTCATTTGACTTGTCGTAGCACGGTTTGTGTTAATAACTAGTCTTTATTCGCGGATATTGGCAAACCTGCAACTTCACTTTCAATTTATCAAGTATTACTGGCTTACAATTGTTAATTATTTTTTTGAAGTTTCAGTGTGTTATTAATAACACCTTTATTACAGTTGTGTTAAGCTTTGTTATCAATAGTCTGCGGACGTTTAAATAAAATTAAAATTTCCGACTTTATTAATCGTTATGGAAACATTATCAAAGGTTATTGAACAACATTATTAAACGATATCAAAGATATTTACACAACGCATAGAAGTTTTCTTGTTCTTTTTTGCATTCTTCAAAATTTCTATCGCTTAAGTTAACTCTGCTGAAATTAATTCGTTTGATTTTTCATTTATTTGTCACGTTTTGTTTAAACAGAACGATTTAACACTAAAACAACTAATCCTTAAAAACAACTGGTACGTATTGCCTAATAAAAATTGCAAGATTGAATTTATTTAGACTTTGTGCGGTTCTTATTGTAATTTGTGATTTACTAAAGATATTTATTCAATCTTTTCCTACGACAGTATCTTTATAATATCAATAATTGTAAAATAAAAAATCTGTTACTGGTCATTTTGACAGGTGGTGGTAAGTTTAGTGTTATTCGAGAAATCAATTTTTGAAATTGTAGTAAACAAGAATAAGTTGAAAAATAAAGTAATGATAATGCAAATGCATTTTGTACTAACAATTCGTGTAGAAAAGGTTGCCAGAAATTTTCTATGAAGCTGTCACGCTTTCATGTTTTCGTTGGTTAAACTGTACAACGGCTTTAATTAGGAGAAAGTGTAAAGATCTTGCCGAGATAGGTTGTCCAGGCATCGACGATACTTTTAATATCCTTACTTTCATCGCAACTCGTTAACATTAATTCATAACTCTTTCTTATACGCATATATATTTTGTGCTGAAACCACGTGTACAAGAAATATTCGGCATTATAATTGATAATTCTTCTATTTAAACTGAATCAAATATTTAATTAAACAATAGAATAATTTTATATGTAATGTATAGTTTGTATATGTATACGTTTAGTGAATAGTTTGTATATGTATACGTTAAGTATAATATTGATACAAAACAATTTGTTTTAAAACGATGTATTGGAATCCATTATTTACACATACACAAATTAGTACCGAATAGGTATGTATGGCATTCATTGATATTTTTAGGACTCTATTAGACTTCCAATGGTAGCTGTTAATGTTAAAATAAAATGTGTCTCATATCTTCCAGTCGAATTCATCTAAATCAATCAGAAATTAAGTAAATTATTATGAAAGTATACTTATATTTTTTTATTACTCTATCTGTGAATGAATCCTCATCCATAGAAGTTATTATCACATTTATGTTCCTTACTTTCAAATGAAAAAAGTTAATAAAAATTACGAGTACTACCCTATAAAAATAAAAAATTTTCTATTTTATTGTATTATATGGATATGGAGGCATCGCTGAATAACTTGTTTTCTCTTAACTTCAACTACTGTCACATTTGGTGATCAATTCTATCATCTGCCAAACAATTATAGTTTCACATAATCTGTAGAACCATGAACTTAACACATTATCTATTGGCAATTATTCTATAATTTTTGGAAGTCTGTAGCCCATGCCTGAGGATTTTTTAATGGATCTTTCAAGAGCAACAAAAACTTCAATTATAAACCAAAAACTCACCCTCAATAACGTAATCTAACAATTTTCTTTGGGATTATTGTGTAAAATAAGCTTTTTAAGCTTCTATTTAGTACAGCACAATTATTAGAAAGACCGTAAATAGGTTTCCGGTAGATAGAGTATTAAGAAAAACAGTATATTTTCTCATACTTATCTAAAATACAGGTACGATCAGAACATGATCAAACATTTTGATACAACCTTTCACCCACTCAATTACGCAACTCAGTCATCCGATAAATCCAGCTCACTTAATCACGACGAAAATAATGGACCTCAAATGGAAATTACGTTCAACAATAAACCACGATGAATCTTCCAGCGGCGCGGCGTGCACTAAAGAACGCGAGCTGAGATTGCTGATTGAAAACACTTTCCATTCGGTTCCTCCTTCAGACATAAATCCCCAATAATTTCTATTGTTTCTCTAATAACCTCACGCGGCAATACAGGATGGTTCAGTTAAGTCTGCTACCTAAATTACTTCTACGCTATTTAGTATATGAAAAAAATGGATGAAACGAAAGATGTACGGTTTCAAAAGTAGTATACAATGTAATAATTAGTTTGTTCTGTTTTGCAGTTTTATCGAGATATAAAGGTTACCTTGACTTTCTTTATATTATATGGGATTACTGAGTACCTTTACATTATTTGAGATTATTGAATTTGTTTATATTATATCGAATAAAAAACTAATAGCTACCGAGATATACCCAATAAATGATTTTCAATGCAGTTCAAAATGTTTTCCATTCCAATTAATACATCATCGTATTCGGTGGATATGTGCAAGTGGTACACTTTAGGTAGCTTAGGCGTCATTGGTATCTCCTGATTAATTTCGTTTTTAAGATGTCCTCAAAGAAAATAATCAAGCGGCACGTGGGGTAAAAAGCATATAGTTATTCAGATACAGATCTTCAATGAATAACAAGAAACTTTCGAATGTAAAATTCGTGCAACGAATGATGACACCGTCTTTACCTGATTGTTTAGATCAGCGATGTCCAAACTCGGCTCCGGGAACTGAACGCCGTCCTCACCACCGTTCGCCGTTTCCATAGCGCCGTGACGCGGCGAACCGATTACCAATATACTCGCTTCAAGCGTTAACACTAAACCTACCAACCACAAAACATATAAAAATAAAACGCCTTACAAAATTGAGAAGATTGAATTTATTTAAACTTTGTACCGTTTCCATAAGAATATGTGCTTAAATAAAGAAGTCAATTCAGTCATTTCCATTAAAATCGTTTTCTCATTTCAATAATAATTGTAAAATAGAAAACTGGTCATTTTGACCGTGGTAGGTTTAGTGTTAAAAAGATGATCGTCGATTGTTTTATGACACGCAGGTTGGTTACTCGGTTTCTTGGTCGGCGTGGAGAGAACACACTGCGCCTGCGCAAACTGAGTAGGAAGGGGAAGCAGGCGCGTGAGGGGCATCACGCTGGACATCGCTGATTTACATTGTATCATTCGAGGAGTATTTTATTCTCTGTAACAATTGTTAAACATTCCTCTTGAAATTATTACCACGCGAGTAAAGTATGCAGAAGGAAATGCTCTTCAAAAGTTATTTATTTATGATATATCTCAAGATACACTTCAATATGTATCATTTGCATAATATCGAACGATTATGCTAATGTATTACAATGGAGAACGTTTTGAGCAATACCTGCATTAAAAATCATATATACAGAATATCTCGGTAATTATTAATAGTTTTTGATCCCATATACACTTATAGTTCTTTATTCAGAATTCAGTTTTCACTTTGACCAGAAGATTAACATTTCGCTTTACGATAAAGAAACTCAAGGTGATTTTTTATATCTCGATATGAAAACAAAATAGAAAAAAGTAATTATTGCATTGTATGCTACTCTTGAATCCATATAACATTCGTTTCAATCGTTTTTTCATATATCAAATAGTTTTCAAGTAATTTAAGTGGCACACTTAGCTGAATCACCCTGTACAGGCGCTTCTAGCTTCATTTCCTCCGACCTATTGTAGTTTGTTGAACGCGCCGCTGAATATGGCGACTATTGTGAGTATCGCGGATGCGCGTCGCGTTCTTCGCCGTTTCCCAAGAGCGAACGGCATCGAGAGAGATCGATCACTCTTTATGTGGAGCATCGTTGCAACGATCTTCGTGCACCGTCGCTCGCCTATTGTGCATCCGCGATGAGGTTCGATACGCCGCCGGATAAGCGACCCTGCACCGGCTAGCATCCCCGGGGAAAAACAGGGAACTACGTGCAATAGTAATTGAAGATTGGACATGGAATGGCTGGTTAATTGTGCCCTTACATCTCCGTATTGTTGCCGTTATCACGCATTAGTTTCTTTGACAACCATGTGGAAGCGACTCATTATTCCTCTGAATGGTAGTCATTTGCACGTATCAGTGCCGTATTCGCTCAGTTTCTTTCGGTAATTTTTCCGTATGAGTGAAGGTCCAGTCGCGTGATTCCAGTAGTCATGCAGATCACGATCAAATGCTATGCATTTGCTTTTATCTTGACTTCCTTTTCTGGAGAAAATTCTTTTCATTGTACCTTTATTAAAGAAAAGTAGCTAAATATGGTATACGAACGATGAAATCGATCGTAAGAAATAAGAATTGTTAAGGCTGTTTAATCATATATTTATGTTCAGCTTAATTCAAGACATGTTTAATTGAAATAGGGATTTTTCAGTAGGAACACATCTCAGGTTGTTCTTTGGTAATTTAATTCAATGTTGTTGCTAATAACCTAAGACGTTGATGCAACCCTAAATAAACTAACCAAAAAACAAATTGTGAAATTGATGTACAATAGACTTCTTTAAAAAAAATAGCTACGTGAAAAATTAATATCAATATGCTTATTTTATTTGACTACAATTAAATTTCTTATCTTCCTCATATTCACATTTATGCTAAAACGAACGTTACTTAAGAAATGCGCATTAATATTTTTAACGAAGAGTGTAATAGTAAAATGGTTATTGCAAATACCATTAGAAGTTGAATAAAAAAATCAATGAAACTTGGAACTACTTGCGCCGATGAAAATGAAAGTAATAAACGCTTGAATTAGTGACGCTGGATGGTGCGATTGAAATAAAACTCGGGAGTAAGTATTGCGTAACTTCTGAATATGTCACACTTACGTTGATGATTCAGAACAGCGTATTAGATCGTCGTAGTAGTCGCACGTATCAAGCCGTAGTGACTCGTTTACACTTGAAACGTGACAGAGACGATCATTTCCGAGTGATAATTAGATTTATTAGCGCACCTCAGGTTTGCACGCGAAGCAAATTATTACGATGTAAGTCGTCGAAACAAGTTTGGTCAGTCGATTGGCCTACTCCCGGATCAGTGGTATTCGCGGGACTTCTTTGACCGATCGGTTCATTATAAAATACAATTAAATTCGAATCGTGCAAAAATATACAGCTCAGGCACTTTCTATTAACATAAAATAAGCGTTAACATTTACATTATTGATCTATAATTCTAGAATCAGAGAAAAAGCCGAAACTACAAGAGCGACCAGGAAATCGTTCGAGCATTTTATATAGATGAGTAAATATACCATACCATAAACACAGGTTATAAAATCTCAGAAAAAGTTTAATCAATCAATTATTTTGCAAATAATATCATCATTTTATTACTTGAAAATTAATATTCTAGTAACGGCTGTAGTTGAACATCTTGATCTTTGCAAATAGTGTTACTTTCACACCGATTATGCAATGTATGTCATAGCAAGAATAAGTAAAGAAAGATAATAATGTTATCATTTTGATTTTCGACACACCGTCAATGATATTACCATTTGCATAAAGAAGCCACAGATCTATTTGACATTACGGAATTTTATTACAAAAAATGCCAAGCTTCAAAGTCTCACTTCGACGCCGGTACTTCGTATGAGTAGCGTCCAATCTATTGAAAGGCTCGACTGCGTTTTGGAGAACTCCGTGTTCTTAACTTTTTTGAACTTTTTTTTATGTGATCCTGTAGATATCGATGAAGACATTCCGGAAATGTGTGTATGGTAATTACGAATTCACTGGTTCATAAGTTTTACGCGTGTAAAGATGAGCAGTTTTAAGCGTTTTTGACAGGTTAGATCGTCGCCATATTGGATATTCGTTGAGTGGTAGAGGTAGGTAGGTCTGTTCGGCGCATGCGCTCGATAGATCGTGAGTGTTCAGCGCATGTGTTACATTGATGGTATATTTGCGGGATCGGTTAAATAGTACTGAGCGTATGCGCTAGATAGCAATTCAGTAGTTACACATACTTTGTAAACATAAGCAATTTCAAGTGTTTTTCACAAATTAATTATTAATAAGTTTATTGTTGATTTTGAAATGGCTAGTTCAAGTATTAGAAATTTTAACTTTACAGACATGCCAAGTAGTACAGAAGAAGCAATTACTTGGACTCAGGATTGTGGATTGTTGCGGAAACTTAAAAAATGTCGTACTCATCGGTGCGAAATGAAAATTTATAACAATAATCATGGAATCGGTCGTTTTCGGTGTCCTGTAATTAAAATATACAAAATCACATACAAGATTTCAAAAAGAAGGTACAGTCCAAGATGGTTTGAGGTTAGGTCGTCGTGGGAGCGGAGAAGGCCGCGCGGCCGGCCCGACCATGGTATAATGTTTCGCATTTTGATTTAGTAAATGTGTTATTATGCACTACGTACGTGTTTATGCTGCCATCTAATGGATTTGTTCGGAAGTATTTAGCCTATTTTGTGTGTATTACTTAATGGCGGCGCTGTAACCTGTCAAAAAGGCTTAAAAGTGTTCAACTTTATATGTGATGAGGTTTTTGTTTTCGGTGTTTTCTCGTCGAAATCTATAAGATTATATTAAAAAAAAAACTTGAAAAAAAAGAGTTCTTCAAAACGCAGTTAAACCAATTGAAATCTTGTATCTCAGTGGTAGTATTCAAATTAAAAAGGCTTCGGCACCAGACGTTCTCCCTGCCACATCAGCCGGCTGCGAATGTGTTGCAAACTGGTATCGAAAGCAAATTTTTCATTGGTATAGCATAATTATAAGAATTAATCAAAGAACAGGATGACTTTATGGTAATGTCGGCAACGTACCACAATTACGTGAAACATAATGCGGCATAAGTTCGTCAAATCGTCGTGCCATTTATCTACTCCTACGACAGCTCGCTGTGAATCAGACGATTCCGTGTCTAGCAAAATAATATCTGAAATAAAACGACATCCTCGACGGTTGCCGCATGCCGCCTCGATCAGGATGCACGGCGCGCACATTTCAAACAAAAAAGCTGCTGCACCGATCGACGTTGGTAGCCCGCGACCACTCCTTTTTTCGCCAGTCCGCCGTTGCACTAGTAGACGCTGGATCTTGAAATTCATAACGAGAATACCGACACGTCCTGTATAGTCGATCACGAGCCATACTTTACGATTTCACGCGCACTGATACCAGGAATAAGTAATTAATCGGATGATTGAGGGCCTGGTAATAAAAGGAAACGGAGGAGGAGCTTGCTAATTTCAAATCTGTGGAAAAATATTTCATTTGTGCATTATAAACAACATTAGTCGCGTCCTTTTCTATTGTAACAGTTTTGCGCGAGACAGGGTTTGTACTACAACTGGCGAAAATGATTCAGTTAACAGTAACGGATATTATTCCGTAAGGCACCCGTTTATAAGATACAGATACTTTAGTGGAAGCCGCTCAATCACTGTGATCGTTTGCATCGGACATATCACCGTATTGTCTCACTAATTTGTTTAAATAGAAAGTCGTCTATTGTTTTGGGGGAGGGGCGCCGCCCCCAAACACCCTCCCCACCAAGGAAACTAACCCGGACCAACTCCGATTCGTCTTTCAGCACGCACCACGATACAACTCGAATTCAGTGATGGTATATGGTCTCGGATTCTTCACGCATGCGCGCCTAAATGCAGGAACGTATGTACGTCTTATGTTTGTTGGGAAGGTGGGGGGAACTGTTATTGGCGGGAAACCGGACAGAAGAGTGCAAGATGTATTTATATATTATATGTACATACACATAAAATTTGAATATAACATACGTATGTTGAACATTCATATTTGTAAGTCGAAAAAAAAATTTGCGAAACTATGCGGGGTGACCAAGATACTCAATTTTAGCCCAACTTTGTACTTTACTGATGCTAAAATCGTCGCGCATGCGCGAGAAAACCGAGACCATATACCATCACTGCTCGAACTGTCTCACATTTCCCTAAGCATCGCGTTTCCAACGGAGAAACATAAACAGATCACACCACACCATCACTCATGCTAAACACATGCATACATATCCCTTAGGCATTCTTACATTGTTGCTGAATATAGCGTCCAAAGAAACGAAAACCTATTATGACGGATTTATAATTGAGAACCTGTATCTTTTAAACGCATAAATTGCCGAAGCTAAAATTGTATATCTGAGGTCCTTCCTCCATCGGCCACCGGTGCCCTTCGGAAGTACAGCCGGAATTATTAAATAAATTTGGAAATTGTGCATATAATGTTAGGATCAAGATTTTGATTAATTTTTGCCTATATGTATATTTTACCTCCCCTCCGCCTTAGTTTCCGAGATATTCACCAAAAACGACAGCTACTACTCATTGAATTTCGTCTATGAGGGCAGAAATGGAAGAAATAAATGTAACATTTCCAGTACAACATTGGCAGAAACTACAAGCAGTATGGTCAGCAGAACTCGGAAATGTATTCTGGCTAATGGAAGTCACATTGAAATGTTATATTTATTTCTTTTATTTCTGCCCTCGTATAACCCTGCAGACCATGTTATACTACATGGTTGATCTCATTTTAATGCCCGCTTTTATATGATGTAAGAAAATATGTAGCATTCCATTTAAAAAAAATGAAGGTCACGTTTGTTCCTAGAAAAATATTGAAAACACAACAAATTTGACATAGCTATCATATTGCTGGTAAAATATACTACAACTTCCTCCTCTTCCATTTTTTTCTAATCTTTATCGTTGACGAAACAAACGCTGGTACAAATTATCGCGAATATTTTGTATACTGCTTGAACTTTTCACTTTTCAAATGATATTAAAGTCAAAAGGTTTAAGTTTGGTTTGGGTTAGGTTTTGAGTTAGGTTTGGTTTTCGTTTGGATTATGTTTCGATTATTTTTGGAATCGTTATGGATTATTTAAAAAGAAACAGAAACTGTCCCACATTGATTTAAAGTTTTATCGTCCCCATGCGTTCTGAACATTTTTTTAGAATATCTATTGTCATCTTCGTCGTTAGAAATATTAAAAAGTAATACTTTGTCATATTACATAAAAATCTTTATAATTTTCACATAGATATAGACAGTTTAATATTTCATATTAAGTAAAATGTCAACAGAAGTCATCATTTTATTGAAATGATCATTTTTTGAAAATATCATTACCTCTTATTCTATATTTGTTACATTGAATCGTCAAAGTATAAGCATTATATAATTTCTTCATATATTTTTGTTGTAGCGGCAAATAAATAATATAGTCCACCTTCGTGACATTTACACTTACCATGCATTCTGAAATACATCATAGATTGAATATATAACACCAAAATACCGCCAGTATAAAATTCTATGGATGATAAAGCCTGTTGATTTCTGACGCTTTTTCTGATTACGAGTTGTAGATGGCATTTTTTACATTAGACTACTGAACATAGGCCACAAACACCTCTAAATCTTCTTATCTGTCATCTGCCTTTGACTTAACGTGGTGAACAAATTTTGTTGGCACATTTAGTTTTTAGGTTTTGTCCAGCTAGATAGCTCATTTTGACCACTGTGCGTCTGCATGACTCAAAGATTCGGAAAAAAGTACCGAGTCGCCTCTTGGAGTCGTTACACACTGTCGAGCAGTCGTCGACGACTTGGTCGCCGAGAGACAAAAAATTATTGTTATTATCTGCGACCAAGTGCGTACGAGCTCATATGTTTTCGCGTACCTAGTGGTCGGCGGCGACTGGTTGACAGTGCGTAACTGGCCTTATCTTATCCTCGCAGGATCGATCCTCTTCATCGATCTCCACCCCTGCAGGATCGTTTTTATTTTCCTGGAAGACTTTTTTAGGGAATGCGGCCTTGCCTCAAGTACTCGTCCCTTGTTGCAAGCCCCACATCTGCAAGCCATCCGCGAGATTATCGGCGTTGGAACTCGAGGGCATTGCGTCTGGGCAGTGTCGTCATCGTCATATCCTACCGCCCGACTATCCTCGCTCCTGGTACGCTTGATATGTCAGGGTTGCGAGAGAAAGTTTCTTCCTTGTTTTCATTTCCTATTGATCCTTATAATACAATTTATATCTTGCGTGGAAAAATCTTTGGTTATTTTTTGGATTTTCCTTTGACATTATAATTTCACATGTGTTTACTTTCGTGAAAAAGAACGATAAAAAAGTCGTACATAAAGATAAGGGAGTTATTGTACAGTGAAAGCTTGATTCTTCAAATCTATGGTAGCTATAGTTATGCAAACAATTTTTAAATGATTTCAGTGGTCTTTTAATGTGTAATATTATCGAGAAAAAACGTATTGTTACGGCGGCGTGTATATTGAGAAGTTGCCGTAATGCCGTGATGGACAACCCCTAAGGAAATAGTTGAAGAGAGGGGTTGTCAAGAAACTGTTGGCCATGGAACAGCACAAAAAGAGAGATTCGACTGCCGAGTGGAATGTACATATACAGGGTGAGTCCAAAGAAGCAGAACACCTAAACATCTCCGTTACTTTTCGTTGTACAAAAAAACTTCTTAGGACAAAGTTACGCTGTTTGAAGGGCCACATGTAACGGTGTAAGGGAACAAATTTTCGAGGTCATTTTTTTATGATATTTCAAGATTATCGATGTTTTAAATGGAATGATATATCTTCGTTAACGTAATGTTGTAGCTAACAAAGTAACGAATTCATCCATGTAACACAATATGACCTAAAAATAAACTTCAACCCAGAAAAATGAAATAAATAAAATACAACGTCCAAGATTCATTTGCTTTATTTCTGTTATGCAAAATGTTCAAAAATATTGCCTTGAGCTGCTATACATTCATTTAGCCGTGAAGTTACAGAACGTACTGCTGTGTAATTCATTTTTGAGGGAATCAACGCACAAGCCCTGACGATTCTTTCTTTCATGTCGTCTACAGTGGTTGGTGGTTCATGATAAACATCGTCTTTCAGTTTTCCCCATAGATAGAAATCAAGGGGTATAAGATCTGGTGAGCGAGCTGGCCATAATACGGGCCCGTTACGTCCAATCCAACGATTTGGAAACTTGTTATTCAAGAATTGTGTTACGACACGGGAAGAATGGGCTGGACATCCGTCATGTTGATACCACATATCTTCACGCATGTCCAAGGGTGTATTTTCCAGGAGAATTGGTAACGATTCTCGTAAAAATGCAATGTATTTATCTGCAGTTAATGTTCCGGTGATAAAGTGAGGCTCAATTATTTGGTTGTTTAAAATTCCGCACCAAACATTGAAGGACCATGGTCTTTGTTTGTCGACCGTCCGTAATCACCGCGGATTTTCAGATGACCAATAATGCATGTTTTTTAAATTTACCTACCCGTGATTCGTAAACGAAGCTTCATCGGTATATAATACTTTATTAAAAAATGCTCTATCGTTTACCAATTGTCTCAATCCCCACTGGCAAAAGTTTACACGATTTACAAAGTCTCTACCACGAAGTTCTTGGTGAATTGATAGGTGAAAGGGGTGAAATTTTTATTCATGGAGTATTTGCACCACACATTTTTGACTAATGCCACTTTCTCGTGCGATTTGCCTCGTACTAGCATGAGGGTTTATATCCACTGCTGCTTCATTCCTTACAGTCCTCACCTTCGTACATTTTTTATTTTTACGACTACCAGTTTCACGGAATTTATTTATCACATTGAAGTAAATGGAAACTGATGGACAATTACGATTAGGAAATCGGCCCTTGTACAACTGCACTGTTTCTCTTAAACACTGTCGACTTTCTCCATAAATGAAAATCATATCAATCTTATCTTCCTTCGAGTAACGTATTGTGAAACGTTCATCGATAAACTGATAGATTAGAAATCTTAGAAATAGTGGAAATCTGATAGCAAGAAGGTCTTCAGAGTAATTAGTAGTTGATAAACACATTCCTGTCAACACCGAATCTGTTATTATGTTGTGTATTGAAATACATTTGAATGTAAGCAGCTCAAGGAATATTGAAAATTTTGCGTAACAGAAATAAAGCAAATGAATCTTAGACGTTGAATTTTATTTATTCCATTTTTCTGGGCTGAAGGTTATTTGTAGGTCATATTGTGTTACACGGATGAATTCGTTATTTTGTTAGCTACAACATTACGTTAACGAAGATATATCATTCCATTTAAAAACATCGATAACCTTGAAATATCATAAAAAAATGACCTCGAAAATTTCTTCCCTTACACCGTTACATGTGGCCCTTCAAACAGTGTAACTTTGTCCTAATAAGTTTTTTTGTACAACGAAAAGTAACGAAGATAATTAGGTGTTCTGTTTCTTCGGACTCACCCTTTAGAATCGACAAATTCATACAATCGTGAAAAGTCGTGAAAGTTGTAAATATATCTTTAAATAAAGTTTGTGAATAGATATTTAGCGATACCGCGGCGGACGATGCGAAGTATGAATAAAAGTCACAGCAGTATTATTAATTTTCTACCTGCTGTATAATGCAGAAACATAGAAGAAAATAACGGACAGATTGTGAAGGTAGAGGTTTCAAACATTAAAATAATTTCAAGTTTATTATCGTTTTTTGAAAACTGTAAAATGGGAATACTTCTTACAACCACTGTACACGTGCAACCATAAAATAAACCTTAACTTCTCAACAACTCAACGCCATATCAGTATTCAGAGGAGTTTGTCATGACAGGTGTAATTTATTGCCTATTAGGCATGGTTAAGATACATCCTCTATTGAAATGATACTTCAAATTTACAGGAATCTTACATGCGTCGCAGTACGTGCTAACTTTATAAAAAGAAATTGTATAAGTACAGGTACGCTGTCGTAACGTGTTCCTTAAAATTATCGTGTTATGCAAATACGTCTTCGAGCAAAACTAAAAAACAGTACAAGAAAGTTCAGAAGAAGTTTACTTATTATGCATTAATACCAGA
This sequence comes from Sphecodes monilicornis, assembly GCA_913789915.3. Classification (NCBI taxonomy): domain Eukaryota; kingdom Metazoa; phylum Arthropoda; class Insecta; order Hymenoptera; family Halictidae; genus Sphecodes; species Sphecodes monilicornis. The sequence continues at coordinate 1,742,264 of OU565289.1, forward strand.
TAATATACCCTAAGCTGGTTCGTCTTTATCATTGTTGGGTATCATTAAATCAGCCTGTTTTCTTTGTTGCAAAATAACCATTATAAGTCTCTCTTTGCACGTCTTTGTTTTACGCTCCACTTCTTTCTAGAAGTCTGCTACTTTTGCTTGTTTACTTTTTCGCGAGAGATCTTTGCTATTCGTTCCTCGTCGCCTGCGGCTTGTACTTCAATGTTTGCGTGCAGTAACCTTGTGAAAGCGTTACGCTTCGAGTGCTTCTCAATTTCAATGAGACTTTATTGGTTAAGTAAATAACTATTCATAACTATTCATTACGCATAACGGCATATGTAGTTTCATACATGCTTTTGGGAAGTCGATCATTTGATGCTATTAATACAGAAAAATTGTCTTCCTTACGTCGCTAAATGCAAGGCAACTATATCAATCATTTCATATGAACTCAAACCGTAAAGTTGTTGACAGCCTTGTATTTTTCTAGATGTGTGAAAGGAATTAAAGCGTTGAAAGAGGAAAAGTGAGACAAATAACAAGATTTTAGACAACTTTTGGCATAATTGGTCTTTAACAGAATATGCTTCAAAATATTAAGACGTTAAATATCGCTACTATTATTAAAAAGCGTAACGTGAAATAAATCACAATGAGCCTAATTCAGAAGAATTAATTGAGCTATATATTATGCATATTTTCAAGCTTAAAATATTAACAATTTGTCTAGGGCACACGTTGGTATTATAGTACACCTAAAGAATTTGTAAAGAAAACTAAAAACTACTTATGTTATAAAAAACGAATGTTAATCAAATAGATGATACGAATCGATAAAAAAAATGTTTTATTTCTTCGAATAATATGTTTGCAATTCGCATAATATGCGTTTTGCAGCATCGTTATAATCATTATCTACATATATACAACATACAATGTCTTATCTATTTCAATGCAATGATTAACAAATGTTAATTCTACTTGGTCGGTAATTTTCCATATTGTTCATACAAATACTATGAACATTAAGACAATGTGTTATTTCAAATTACTCAACAATGATAAAACAAGTAATAGAAATGAAAATGAAATTATTAAATGTTATAAATCTATAGAAAGAATTAAAGAGTACTATAATTGCGAAAGCAGAGATATACAAATTAGGTTAGAGGTAATGTGAAAGAAGAAGAAATCCGGCAATTGTATTTGTTAGAACTATTTTCTTATCTGTAGAATGTCAACAAAGATGAAAGGTGAATTCATAATATTATATAAAAATAAGGAGTTGGAATAATTTTAAGGTTAAAAATAGTAATTAAAGCAAGAATGAAGTTTATATGTAACTTAACCTTTTACGCTGGTAATTGTTCCACACGGATACGCGTCACCCAACCGTGTACTAACAGAAATTATTTAGGAAAAACTGGGAGGATTAAAGCAAATGAAGGTATAATAATATTTAAAATTCTGAGAAAACAAATTTTCGACACGTACGTCACGTCATTTTCAACTATGACACAAAAAACCGTCGACGCGTGCAGCATGTCGTTTCAGTGCATAGGGTTAATAGTTACAAACATAATGTAGTATATTTGAAATGATTACAAAATTCAGTCCCTCGAGGAGATTTATTAGAACAGCAATGGGATATTGAACTTTAAAGCAATTTCGCCGATACATCAGATAGAGAGAAGGGACAATTTGTAATATACATTGTGAAATGAAATCTTAAATGTCGGCACCTTAAGCATTCTATGACATTTTGCCATTTTATAGCGAGTAGATTTTTCAACGAACGTTCAACCTCGCGAAATAGAAACGGCGATAAGATTCTTCATACTTGAACGAAGCAATTCAAGGATGTTTTTAGATAAAAAGGGTAAAGCAAAGAATAAATGATGTTTTTGACGCAAAGGTTCGATCTAATTTTACAATATTAAAGCAATCTTGCTAGTTTGTTGAAAAAACTTTCTATGGTTCGATCCTAATATGGATCTTTTTCAAGAAAGAAAAATGAGAACTGCGTCTGAAAGAATTTTATTTTTAAATTAGACAGGAATTTTAATGTTGTAATATATGACCACCAGTCAAAATACTGTATTAAATTGCTTACTTGCTTTATAAAGAAACGAAATTGTGGACAGAAAGCACGTGTTGTTACTGTGCCGGTACACAAGTTACTGTTGTGAGGACACGAGATTGATAGAAACAAGAACCAATTAGAGTCAAGACATAGTCATGAACCACGTGATATTTTGGCGGTTATTTCAAACCGTGAAAGGTCAAAACATATTGTATTTAACTGTATGTATGCAATTTTGGTATAAAGAATTTAATACAAACATCAATAGAGACCATTTAATACATTTTGAACAAAATGTAATTAAGTTGTTATGCAATTAGATAAAGACCATAGGATAAATTTTTTTAATAGGAAAGAGATTCATCATAACGCATTACTGGTTCAGCAATGTTGCGTAGTATTCTTGAATCGTAGGTGTTTCATACCTAAGATTTACGCTAGGATGTTTAATCATATGAATCGTTTCCAGAAGTATCCTATTTCTTAGATTGTCCTCTTTATCTAATGCTTTAACATTGTCAAAATCGAATCTATGGTCAAATTCTAAAGAATGTTTAGTCAATGCATTATGTTGAGATGGATTTTGATAAATATTACGTCTATGTTCCTTGATTCTTGTTTCTAAGTGTCTAGAAGTTTGTCCAATGTAAACTTAGTTACATCCTTTACAAGGTATTAGGTAAACAATATTATAACTTTTTGAAAGTGGCAACTTATCTTTGATCGATGGTAACAAGTTTTTTAAATAATACGGTATTTTGAAAATAGTGCGTAGTAGTTCAACAAACTAGCAAGATTGCTTTAATATTGTACAATTAGATCGAACCTTTGCTCCAAAAACATTATTTATTCTTTGCTTTAACACACTTACGATCGATAACCGAAATAACATTGATAAAAAGGGTAACTAGAATATTACTTTCAGTTATGAATGAAACATGCAAATAGCATTCGAACATTTGAATATCAATATCGACGACTATAAAGTCAAGATTTGAAAATAAATGGCTTCAAACCGTGGAATCATATATTGATGACTAATGGCACGACATGAGTTATATGATACGAGACAAACAGTTATGCATTTGTAGAACCTGTTACACATTACTGCGAACGAATAGAAACTAGCACAGACATTCTCAGACTTGTAGAATCCTATACAGACTTAGCAAGGCACGTACCACTGAAGATAGAATATTTCAAAGCTATAAGATCTTTACCAGACGACTTTGGATTTGTAAACGCCGATACAAACCAGCCTGCACTAAGCAAAACCAGTACAGAAGACCACAGAGTAATTGGAAAGATAATAAACGACACAGGACTTGTAGAACCAAAAACAAACCATCTTGCGTTTGTAGAACCGGTTATTTACTATTACAGGGACATTGCATCGGCTACAGGGGATACACCAGACACGATGAAAATTCTGAAACACACTACTTCACACCTCCAGGATTAAATGTAATCTACTTTGGACGCGTGGGATGTACATTAGAAAATAATAAGATGCAGAGAATTAAAATTTTGTATCGTGTTATTTAATGCATTTTTCGTGCAGTGTACCCATGAATCATTTGGCTTGCTGAAACTCTATGAATCGAGACATACAATGCAATAATACATCTTATATTTCTCATAATTACAATCCTTCACATTCTGTCTATCGTATCTGTCACATTATATGGGTGACAATGTTTTTATCAAGTTTGAAAATCAATTTTTATTACGATCTATTGGGTAAACAGAGTTTTTTTAGAATTTGCATAGTGCACGAGTGTTAACGAAGCGGTTGTTATAATGAATCTTTCTTTTTTTATTGTATATCGTGAAAGATATTGTGAAGATTTTATGCGACTTTTATAGGCTGTAGTGTGGCAATTAACTTGTTAATTCATGTTTGTCTCTTGTTGTTATTACAACTTTTTCCTTACTTTGGGTTATTTATGTGCCTTCTGTTCACCTTTCCTTCTGTTTTTCTTCACATTGTATTTTGATTTTATTTCTGGGAAATGTCAGTGTAGATGGTCAATTTTCTTTTCTTTCTGCTTCTATTTAAATCTTTTCGAGGTGCAACTTTATGAAAAGATTTTATTGGTTACTATTTGTGATGTGAACTCTTCGTAATTTATCCGTTCATCTTGTATTGGGATCTGACATGGGGGCGTGGACAATATGTATAGCTATCCAATATGGCGACGAAGTGCTTGGTCTTAACATTGTATTGACATCTTCCTCTTTGTTTTTACTTCAAATGTTTGTAAGTATGGGTGAAACTTGTAATTGGGCAGGTACAAATTCTGCAGAAAGAAAGTTTGTTGAAGGATAGCGGCTTTTTAAAGTATGTTCTATCAAATAATTCATTTTACAAAAAAGATTTGTTTTATAATATACCTTCTAAATTTACAATTATAGTTTCATAAATTTCTAATCGCTTAGAATTGGTGAGGACATATTAATTACTCCACAAATAATTGTACAAATATCTTCTATTAAAGGCACCAATGCTACAGGTATCACTGAATCGAGAATTTTAGATATGCACACTAGCTTTAGCTATTTTAGCTGTCAAGATAGACTGTTTTTTACTAAATTGTTCCTTGTATTTTAGAAATGAAGGTTTTATAAATTCCAAGCAGTTCACTTCACATACTTCATTTCAAAGTGTGGAAACGGAGCAACAAATTTTTGCTAGCTCTACTATCACAATCTTTCACTGCGCAGTAATTAAAATTGTTTTTTCTATGCGGTAGAAAAATTGGAGCTTCCATAACGTTATTTTTAACTAACACCTGTTTAACACTGTAAATTTATACTGTAATTAACACCTGTTAACACTGTAAGATGCTATAAGCCAAGCCAAACCAAGCTTTGGGTATTTCTACTTTTCGGCAGCAGATGGCGCCAGTCAAAATGTCAGATCCCAATAGATTCGAGTATAACTTCATCCAGTTTCACTACAAGTAACGTTACTTTCGATCCCAACTGCTGATTGCAATCCCCGACTACACTTCTGAACTTAAATTACAAATTTTCGTTAATTAAACGCTTACAAATGCTATGCAACGATTAGTGTAACATTCAACGGGGGCAGGCTAAGAAACATTTATATTACAATTTTAAAGCACTAAGAAAAAGTAATTACATATTTATATTGTTAGGACATGGATGTGTGTACTTCAATTCTAATTTTGCATCATATATCCAAAATTTGCGTTGTTGAATTATTTACAATGTTTCTTTTATCCCATATTGCTTTTAATCCAGACATCTCTTACAGTATTTATTTGCTTATAACAAGACTGCAGACATTTATGCAAAATAAAAATTGTCCTCTTTTAGAAATTTCACTAAGTCGAGAATAATATAACATCATTCAATTCTTTTAATACCTTTACAGTTTCGTATTTGATTAATTTATTCTTGTCGTAGTGCATAAAATCCACAGTCTACTTATACCATTGCAACAAAACATTTACTACAAACCTTTAGGTTTCTTTATTATCTTCGTGTTTGAAAACATCTTGTAGCTAATTTGCAAGATATAGAGTTTTGGGACACGGTGTAGAAGCACATAACACGCTCAGGCACAGAGCTGTCATTGCGATCGTCGAATATGAGCACTTCGAACCCGTACAGTTCACATAATAAGGTGACCAATCGTCCTCCTGTAGGGAGAACAGTCCTCCTTTTGTAGTACTCATTTAAATAATAATTAATAGGCATGTAAGGCATTTTACAATATAAAATGTTACAAATGCAGATTATGCATTTAACATATTATGTGTAACATAGTTGCAATGAATAAAATGTTTCTTTTATTTACAATTACTTTTTCTTCAATTTATTTGTGGCCTCCTTTTCAGTATCAAAAAGTTGGTCGCCTTAATATAATGTTCTCGTTACATTTTTGTGCGAAGACTAAATCAGCGCAGTTTATGAGGAAAAACTGAACCCTTTGCACTTGAAATTATTTTGAGTTTTTAGAAATTTCATTAAATCTATATATTTTGTTCGACGCAGTACATTTTCTAAAGACAAAATGAAATTCAGTGCATTTACTCGTACCACGCTTAAGTTCTTAGTAACTCAGTAGCACGTTGGTTGCATTATATAGATGACGGAATTATTTATTCAGATTTCCCAATCAATTTTTACGTTAATATATTAATTGTACCAAATTTGATTAATGTTCAGAAATGCAAGAATTTTGAAGGATTACTCAGTGCCGCACATTTAATCTTTCCAACATTTATTTCATTAAATAAATCACTTCGATTTTACGGAATTATTGAGGTTGCTGAATTAGCACTCAACGTGATCAATATAAACAAGTTTACTGATGCAGAAATTGTATCTAATTTTGGTATGATCAATTCTAGTCGCGCCCGAGTGTTGCTATTCAAGCACAAAGAGTTAGAACACCTTCTATCTAATTTGCAATGTTTAAAGTTTCGGGACACCGTGTAGAAGTCTATAAGATGCAAGGAACACAGCTGCCATTACGATCGTGGCTCACGAGTCAAATATGAGCACGTCGAGCTCGTCGGACGACGTCTGCCTATTATGCGGTTGATGAGATCGCAGCCAGAGCTTCGCAGCGTGAGATGCGACGACAAAGATACCACGGCCATTTCACGGCGCAAAACGTGCGAAACAGTAAACCGCACCAGTACCGCGGACTGGTTGCACTGTTTAAGGAAAGAGCGGTCTCTGTATCCACGTGAAATCGTCACGACGCAAATGGTAATAGGACGAGCGTACCGACAATGAACTAGGTGTCACGGGATTACAGAATCTGATAACACTGCTTCGTTTGTACGAATCGTTATGGAGAAAGCAGTTTTCACGGATCGTAATTCCTTTTTTTCCGGAACATCTATATTACTGTAAGAGCGTTTCCACATTGTCTGGTTCTCGCCATTCAACAGACTTCGTCGTTGTTCTTTTTACATTGATACCAGGCTTGGGCATTATCGAAATAAATGATTTGACAAATAATCGTTAGGATAATATATTATCCTATTTGGCTCTCAAATGATATTCAAATGATTCGTATTCTTTAATATTACTATTTGTTTCGTGTACAAAAGAACAATTTTAGACGCGAATGCAGCTAAACTTTAATCCTTATACTACAAAAATTAGCATATCTAAATGTAATAATTAATTACCTTATTTCAATAACCTTTTCTTCGGGTAAAATTATTTATTATTATATTTTATTTGAACAATGTAGTTTAAATAAAAAATTATTCAATGATTTAAACGCCAAATCAAAATGAATTTTTTATGTTATTTGTACAATACAAATAATAAAGTATTTACAATAATTCATTACTTCAAATAATTATTTGTTATCTTATTTCAAATGAAACGTGTCCAATCCTGATTGATAATTGATCTTCGATACTTTGATACGATCTTTGATACTAATCGATTATACGCGTAATTAACATGTTCACTGCCATATTGGTCATGTGTGGGTGGCGCTCATTTCATCGACTTTTTTACGCATTTAAAAGAACAAAATATTCTATTGAAATGAAATGGAGTTTTATTCACGTACTTTCTTACTTTTGTAGAGTCTAGAATCATTCTTCTATTCCTCCATGTGTATGCATTTTTTATCTTTTCTCTTGATCCGAAGAACCGTATAATTGAAGCATTAGGTGCATTTCAATTTTTACAGTCAAATATATATTCTTAAAGAATACTTCATAAAAGATAATTATATTTATTATTATAAATTTTTGCTAATTTAATTATATTATTGTGCATCCACACGAAAACTGACTACGATAATGTTTTTATATTCGTGGTAAGGAAGTTCTTTAATATTCTCACGGCTCCCTGATTTCGCATCAGGTTCGTCCGTGCACCTTACTAACAATTAAAAACCATATTCCTCTATAAACCATAAAACGTTCGCCGGGAACACGCGCTACCGCTCGGCCCAGGCTCGTAACAATTATAACGGTAATTATTTAGAAGTTCAGGCTCTTCTCCAATCTGAATAATTTTTAGATATGTGGTGGGGAGTGTTATCTTGAACAACTTTTCCCTTCGGAAATATATGCCGCTTTCTTTTAGTTTCTGAGATATTTGCGAAAGATTGTTTGTACCACTACAAGCAATTCTGTCCATGCATGTGCGCCTGCGAAACATTCACAAGCATTGTCAGCAGTAGTACCTTCAACCTTCAATCAAAAGATCAGTCTCAAAGAAAAGATACAGTTGACGTTGGTTGGGGTTAGGTCAACGCGGGAGCGGAAGACGTACCAAGTAGGAATGACTCATGTTGTGTCGTGTCAGTGCTCAAACAGTATTAGTGAACCGCTGAGATACACACCTCAAAGACAGGTAAATAAGTAATAAGATAATCGGGTTTCGGATAACTAAGTAACTTTAATAGAAAATGTGAAAGACGGTATAACAGCGACGGTATTTCACGACTCTTATTCTGCGACAGATATTTCACGACTCGTAATTTCGACTCTTAAATCGCGACTGATCTTACAACTAACGCGTGAGAGACAAGTAACCTCGTGGGGTTGAAAAATCCCTCCACAAAGTACAAAATAGTGGGGGCCCCAGCCAATGATATAATATTTGGGAGGCTACAAATAACCTCCCAAAACAAGGGCAACGCCCATAGACGAAATACGTCGTAACGAGTGTCGCAAAACAGACGACACTCGGTTTCCTGCAATTTCGCCGGAAACCATAATTTAGGCTTTGGGCCACAGGCCCCCCTTGGCGCTAAGCGTGGGCCTACGCTACGTCAAGTGCCATTGAGAACTGCACGGTTAGGCTGACTTTCCCATGGACAGCTGATACTTTCCAGCCGCACCAGAGTCATAAAACAATAAATTCGTCAGAAGACGCTAGAGGACCCCTTCGACAATGGCACAGTTCAAAATCGACCGTAGCGTAGACCCAACCCGAAATACGAGCAGGCCATACAATAATCACGTCTCAACAACTCAATTTCAACATTTTTAATATTAGTACATAACATAGTATACAATAATTTTCTTTAAAGAATTGTTAGAAAGTATTAATTCAATTCTTCCTCTTTGAAATTTGGTTTCCTAATTTGCGGATCCTCGAAACTTGCGTTCAGGTAAAAGACCGGCAAAGGATGCGGCAATTCAGGTATTTAATTCTAACTGCATCGACTGGTCGACCGCTATCCACCGGCAGGCTCGGAAGAACCATTGTCCTTTTTACGACATCCCAACAACAGTTCAGGTAAAATAATAATGAAATGACATCTCGCGTCCGCTTCCCCGTGTTCTTTCTTTTACTACGTGGAAGTTGTAATTTTGGAACTACGTCGTCAACCCTATTTCAAAATGTTTAAAAAATGTTCAGCATCTTTATGAACCGAAAATAATGAATAGTTCAACCCGTTTCTATTTTTTGGCATGTGTTACTTCGCATGTGTATTGTATGAAATTTGCATACGGTGCGTACAGTAAACGTTAATTAAGTTGCAAAATATTTTAGTCGGCGAAATGACAATATTAGTTTTCCTAAAATTAACAATTTATTATTTCTCTGTGTCTGAAATAATCTTTCATATCATTCATATTTTTATAGTAGTTCTACGTGCCCAATATTTGAAATTTTAGAAGCTGCGCGAATTAAAAAAAAATTTTGTCACACTTGAACGGGCGGTAAAAACAATGATGTTTCTAATTTTTTGGTATTAAGAAATGACATTTGCGTATAGAATGATAAATTATTTAAGAAGAATAACGGTATTTTGCGATGATCACAAAAAAGAAAGAAAATGTTTCTATCTTTAATAATAGCAGTGATATAAATTATTTTGTGGAGGTATGTCGTTTTCGTACAAATTGCTCAAAGTAGCAAACTTTGAAGGTGTCTGTATGTAAAAATGATCCGCCTTCACATGGAATTTGAATTAAATGATAAAACTGAACTAGAAAAATAACTGTTATTCTCGGTTTCACAACACATATGCAATTCACGTATAATGTCAGAATGTGTTAATGCTTTTCCAACAAGGAACAGGAAAATGATGTTGTAGAGGAGAGATACCGATAGTTTACATAAGGAGCTGTGAAACTCCTGAAAACATCTTTTTTTTTGTGCCATGCACAGCAGGAAACTGTGAACGCGCTCCCGAAAGGCCATCTGGAAATGCTCAGACGTCAAGATAATGGTCTCGCCGTGGCGAGCTGAAAATATCGGTAAAGTGAAAGCAAAATCACGGTCGGGGTTTTCTCCAGACCCCATCCTATGTAAAAAAAAATCACGTACCGGCAGTATAGTTGGACCCTAAACCGGCGCGGCGCCGCACGGCGTTAATGTGGACTCACCAAATGCCGCGGTACCCCGTGCACTTTGCTTGCGACGCAGCTACGGATTCATTGGGCTGGTCACCTGGCCGTCGGCGAATTCCGATTATCTTCCGCGATCGTCTTGAACGACCGGTAATTTCCTGTCGTGAAGAGGCGGGGTGGCTCGAGTCGCTCCGCCAGTGGACCGACGAAATTCTCTCCGGGCGTGGCGGTGACGGGAATGAGTCGATGTCAGCCTCCGGTCCAAAAGTCCGTCATCGGCGCCTCTAGGTTGTTTGGCCTGTGCCCGCAATTCCCCGCTGTCCTCTTCGGATGTATCTCCGCGACCGGTTCACAGACGCCTTCAATTTCGGGGGACCAGCAACTTTTCCTTCGGGAAGAAAGGCGTCCTGGCCCTTCGGCCTCGGGTTACGGACCTGCAAATTCACGTCGCGCGAAAGTGGCGCGACCCTTAAAATTCTTAGACGTTGCACATTTTGCGACGTTCAAATTGCACATGCAGAGTACGGCTGAGTTGCAGGACATGCCCTATGCACCTCCTCTTGGCGGCTCGCTTCGTTGGAACTCTCTTTCGCGAGTTGCTGGCCACCAAAACATACTGCGCGCACGGGTGGAGGAAAGGAGCCGCTACCAATCTTTCTAAAAGGAACGTCACGATCGCGGCCCTGTGGCCTCTCCCTTGCAAGGGGTTCTAGTGTGGGAGCGCCCTGGAGATGTTTCGGTCGTTAAAGTGCAAATCCAGGTGTAGTCTGGGGCCAGGGACCATCCGTGAAAGTCCCACAATTTCTTATTTCGTGCGCGAGACCGACCTATTATGAGGATAATGAGTAGAGTGGGGATAGGAGGAGCAGCGTGTCACTACCGAAATCGCGAAGGATCATTATTAGGAGTGTGCAGACTGTCTTATGTTTCGGACGTCCGAGTGTTCGGGTCGGATCCTTCGAACTCGGGCGGTCTCGGGCGGGCGTCCGTTACAAACGAACGCTCGGACAGTCCGAGACAGCCGGGCAGTTCGATACAATTGCGATTTCGGACCCAGACCAACAATTTCGACAGTTCAACCTCTTCGAGCAGTCCGATTATGCAAGCAGCTCATCGTGTATACAAAATTTATATCATAATTGATTTTTAATATAAATTTAAATTTAGTTAATTGTTTGTATAGTATTACCAAGCGTTTAGTACTATAAATAATGTAAATGCATAAGGGAAACTAATTTCTATGCACAAAGAGAGAAACAAAAGTTTTAAATATAGTTATATATTATATATTTTATTCGCATGTAAAAAACACAACTCCTGCACATTTTCAGGCAACAATCTAGTACGAGTTGCCGTTACTATATTTCCAGAGAGCGAAAACAATCGCTCACTTGTTACCTGGGTTGCAGGTATTGCGAGATAATATTTTGCAACTTTACTCGGTATTGGATATCTTGGTGCGTTATTCCACCACCAATCTAAAATATTAATTTTGCGTGATAACACGCGTTCCGAAAAATAACTCTGTATATCCCGATTGTTGCGTGTTTCAAAATTGGACGTTTCAATTTCCGGGTTGCCCAACGTCTTATTAAGAAAGTCTAGTAAACTAGATTTTTTACAAACAAAAAGATTACACCAAAAATCCAAAATCATAATATAATCATTATAAATGAATAATTATTTATCCTAAATCCTATCCTAATAAATATTAACTTAATAAAATAATATAATTTAAATAATAATTTAACACTTCTCACTATTAACAAACAACAAATAAAATTGTTTAATAATCTTAAATTTTCTTCTTATTAAAAAAGTTTAGTAAACTAGATTTTTTACTTCCATCTATAAGTAATACAATGGAAATTTCAATGAAAAAAAAACTTCAAATTATATTTTATTTTTTTTAGATTATCAGACTTTTTTAATAAGACGTTGGGCAACGCGGAAATTGAAACGTGCAATTTTGATACGCACAAAAATCGAGAAATACAGAGCTATTTTTCGGAAGGTGTATTATCACGAAAAATTAATATTTTAATTGCAAAATATTATCTGGCAACACCTATAACCAGGTAACAAGTAAACGATTGTTTTCGCTCTCTGGAAATTAGTAACTGCAACTCGTACGAGATTGTTGCCTGAAAATGAGCAGGAGTTGTGTTTTTTACATGCGAATAAAATATATAATATATAACTATATTTAAAACTTATACTATACAAACAATTAATTAAATTTAAATTTATATTAAAAATCAATTATGATATAAATTTTGTATACACGATGAGCCGCTTGCATTTGTCGGACTGCTTGAAGAGGTTAAACAGTCGAAATAGTTAGTCTGGGTCCGAAATCGCAATTGTATCGAACTGCCCGACTGTCTCGGACTGTCCGAGCGTTCGTTTGTAACGGACGCCCGCCCGAGACCGCCCGAGTTTTTTTAAGCCCGCCCGAGTCCGATATCTCGGACGTCCGCACACCTCTAATCATTATGATGCTAGTTTCCGTTCCGAGCGAAGCGCTTTGCGTTTTTTTAGTGAAACGACAGGTCGTGCAGCCGCACCGAACAAGTCGCCACATTGATCCTTCCCGTACGTATTTCCCGAGGTTGATCGGACATTTTTCGCGTCAAAAAGAGACGCAAAAACAATGGCTTTTGTAATATTCTCACGCCTCGTAGATCTTAATCAAATTTCTTTTACATAATTAATAGATTGTAGTAAAAGTTGATTTTCGGGTTAGGTAAAAAATTTGTGTCGGTCAAATACGACGGACGTGGCTATCATAGTGGCAAATGTACAATCTAAATTAAAAATAATATGGGACAGAATTTGATTCTATGAAAGTTATCATATTCTTCTTCGATGTTCCTTGTGAACAGTGAACGTATGAAGCTCAGCAGTCTACCGATGAAATTGCGTTTCAACTTTCAACCATAACGCGAAAGCCACAGGCAATACAGCACCCTAAACTTTATCCTTTCATTATTCGAACCGCAAGTGACACCGAACGACCGAAAATAAAGTGTTAGCACTCATTACTCCATCCGATACGCGATAATACCACGTAATTTCCTAATCAATAAAATTACATCTCTATGAAGACGTCATTTCTCAATAACTGAAATGACATCTTTATGAGCTGGTTATTCCTGAGTATCACCTTAGGTAACTTAATGTTAGACTTCAGAATGTAGAAGAAGATTTATAATTAGGTACAACTCACGTAATAAGACACAGATGAGTAATTCGCTACTTTCTACTGAATTTATTATCTTGCTTTCCTCCAGTATCTCGTATACTTGCCTATTAATAAAGTGGATGCAAACATTTGTCTCAATCAGGATTATTTCTTATTAGATTCTGGATTGATTTTATTCATGTATGGCAAAAATGAGTAGGTGGAACACAAAAGAGGAGAAACATCAGATAAATTTAACATTACTAGTATATTATTTAAAACCAGTTGAAATTATTAAGAAGCATTATTGTGAAGAAATCACTTCTTAAGCACATAAAGACAATTTTCCAAAGACAATAATCCAAATAAGGGATTACATTTTATTATATTTACAATTCCTAATATTTAACGTGTATAATGGTCAATCTATTTTATATGATTTAGATTAGGTACGCACTCAAAATTTCATTTGTAGTTACAACTTGTGTTTTGTTTCATTTGTTTCATCATACTTTCCATATATTATACTTTTACAATTTTCTGTTGTTTTCAAACAACTTCATTATCGTAAATACATTGCAATCTGTGCTTCTTACATACTGTAAGAATACAATTTTTTGTTTCAAGCATATTATTTCTTCTACACAAATGAGAAGTGCATATTAAGGAGATGGCAATGAGAAACTTGTAGGTAGCACGTGATCTCGCTTTTGCGCGCTACATGTCTACCGCTATTGGCGGAGTCGCTCGACAAAGACGGAAACGCGCGTATTAGTGTGACTGGAACAGAGAGATGTGGTGACCAGGGGGTGTCGACTCCTTTGTTAAAATGTGGTACGAATTGTAGATGCTTCTCCATCGTTAGGTATGGTGGCAGCACAGTAGTGCCCTGGCGTTAAAGAGTAGGGATATACGTTTTATCCCCACTCTTTGCCGGCCTCCGGCTAAATTTTGGCGTGCATATTAGCGTCACATACCACGTGCTCATCGACATCGCTAGGCATCACGCAAAGTATATTTGTATTATGCATGAAATATGTTACATTATGTATAAAGTATGGCTTATTTAATACGTATATTTCACTTACATTGTACTTTTCAATCATACAATTTATAATAAATATGTACACACTGCATAAACACAGCGAATCAATTTTTGTAAGAAAACAGATTTATATGTACCCAGTACCCATCAATGGCGAGCGAAGGATACGATTTCACGTACATGTGAGGTTAATTATGTGTGAGTACAGGTTTGTGTGATCACACACACACACACACACACACACAGATACGTTTTAGTTCACTTCCGATCAAAGCTGAGAGGGCGCCCTGAACAGTGTCTTCGAAAAAGTACGAGAGTCGACACCTCTGGTGGTGACGCTGAGCGCCTATGTCGACCGTTCCCGCCAAAACGTAAGCGTAGGAGTGGTGCCCGCAGCCTAGCGTCAAGAGTGGGGTCTCGCAATCCCCCTGCACCCCACTGCCGAAAATCACTGCCATTTCCTTATGGACGGTTATACGTATGTATTTTATTTCTTAGGAAGAAAGAGTATTAAAGATGCTTAGTAGGAAATTACATAAACGAGCTAATAGCACAAGTTGGAGGTATAAAATACACATTCCTCTTATTTTATTTACTCGTAAAAACGTATAAAAGTAATACCGTTAACTATTAAGCAAACATTGTAACAAAAATATATTGCGTCATTTACGAACATCCTGCATAGGTAATTGCTATGACATTGCTAGGATATTGTTAGTCTAAATAAAAAGTAGCAATTTATGTAATGTGAGAGCGTATGAATTTGAGAAAAGAAATAGATCAACTAATATAGGGAGATGAACAAAATTAATTGGTTCTATTATTGAAATAGTGCCATCATTCTGATAACTTATTGATGAAATATGAAATAATTATAGACTTATGAAATAATTAAAGAGCTCGAAAGTGGTGAGAGTGCAATAAAACTGGCAAGAATATATGGTGTCGGAAAGTCTACAATCACAGACATTAAAAAACGAAACCTGAATATTGAAAATTATGTGCAGTGCGTAGAGTTATTTACGTACAGTTACTACACAGTTTTTTACGTTCAAAAACATATGTGATTTAGCAGTCAAAAATATTTAGGATCATCAAGTGCTGTACAAATTGTAAAGTCTCGTGATTTTGATTTAAATGAATGAAATTTAATATCAGAAAAGTGATTGTTCCGTTATCTGAACATTCTTATCTTCCTATTGGTTTGGGTATAGGAGGCTCTACTGTATAATGTTCTACACTAATTCTTTTAGCGTTCCATCATGCCCTCCTCTAGCCCGTTAGGGTTGAACATCAGTGATCGTTAGCTCATTATCGGAGCAACGCTGTGTCAGATAAAAAGGTGGTGGCGTAGGTATGATGCGCTGCAAGAAATCGATCGCGATCAGACGGGGTACATGCGCTATCCGCGCACGAATCAAGATAAATAAAACATAGGAAGCGAGCTACGTAACTGTACAGGCAGTCCGAGCTTCGATCGCTATACGGTCAGCCTTTATTTCCGCGATAAGTCGCTAGCCATTGACACGTTATAGGACCACTTTGCGGCCGATTAACTCGCACGTTAGTGGCTAGTTATAGTTCCGCCAAAGACCGTTTATTCAACAAATACCGATAGCGTTTTAAAAATGGGCAGGATTAGTCGACCATTTAAGGAATGTCAAAATGCATTGATAGTGAGAGTTCTTTTTAACTTCATACCATCGAGTTAATCGCATTCGTTTAATTGATCAAATTGTATCGCTTAAGATATTTCACGTTGCATTTTCTGTTTGAAATCCTTTTGTACATTGGCTAACATTCATATGTCGTGGTAGCAATTATTGTTGGCATTTTGATAGACCTTTTGTAGGGAGCTAGGAGATGCAAAAATAACGGGTCCGTTTCCTTCGATAGGCTGTCGAAGATTGACTCTCCGATCTTCACTTTTATTAAATTCACGCCTTCACGCACAGACATTTGCACATGTACGCAGATCCAAACGCAAGCACACTCATCCGCTCTGCCGCGCCTCGTCGCACAGTGGGGTACAATTCGCACCCGAAAGCCGGACATTAGCGAATTTCAAAAAATTTGAGTTAGCCGTAAAACTGTTAGTGTTAAAACTTTCAAAAGACCTTAAGAACGACAACAATCAGAACATTTTTTGTATCACTATATTTACCTCCTTTAACAGTACAACTTTTCTCTATAACATTTTCTCCTATCTTCCAGCCTAACGGAGCTATTTAGGTGGTCTGTTTCTCGTGAATCACCCGGTATAGTACACATAATAAATTAAATTTGATATACTATAAATACAATCTTTTTTATTTCAGAATCAAATTGACCTGTATACGTCTGCTGCTGATTATTTCTTGTTGAGCTATAGCGATTGAATCTGTCAGTCTGTGACGATTGAAGTTTTGACTATGTTATAAATTTTGTTAGGATTGGGGTTCGTATATTATTTATGACTAATTAAATTAAGTATTTATTATTTGTTTATCCATATTAGTTAGTATTTATTTGATTAGTTATTATGCATTAGTTTCTTTAAATGCCCATATCTTAGTTAAAAAACATCTCTTTGCAATTAAGTTTGACTTATATTAAAGACAAACGATCATATTATTCAATAGTACATATGAAAATTGCAAAAAACTATTGTCTGCAGCCCGTAAACTTAACGGATTTCGAGAAATTTTGACAATGTGATATACTCTACTTTAAATCCACTTTTACCTCTTAGATACCCATTACGATGGAAGCAATTAAAAGAATCGAAAAGTAGACAGTGCAAACTTTAAAATGGTTTTTGTTTGATTAATTTTGAATGTATTTTGACGAAGTTATGGGATTTAAAGATTGACTAAATTTTAATCTCGTCATGTCCGGCTTTCGGGTGAAAATACCCCACTGTGCGTCGGGCCGTTCCCATGACGACGATGATGCCGAACTCGGCGGCAGGTCTCGCTGGCCGTACAATGTACAAGGACGTCGAGATAAACCCGATAAAGTCATTGTATAGAGAAAAACAGTTTAAATTCCAGGCAAATGTCAACATATTCTTTCATGAGTTTATACAAAAGTAATGAATGGTATAAAGAATGGTACTTCTCGATGTAGCCCACATTAGCTGCCCCGACCTTCTTGAGATTGTACCTGAACCCGCCAGAGCTCGCTTCATCTCCACCTTGTCCATTTTTATCATCACCTTCGTGATGGTCGGCTTTAGAGTATTTTTGGGGTTGTGATGATTTATATTTACATTTGTATCGACTACGCCCCACGTGTAGTAGTTAAGAGGATTCCATTCGGGACCACAAGAGGAACTATAAGTCGCGAGATCAGTGACTGCGGATAACTAGACTGTGGATTTCATGCATTATTTATGTCTTCGACGTATTAAAATTGCTAAAAAAGAAAAGGAAACGTAAATATTACGTTTAGGGGAGGCACCTCGGATGACCTTGACCTTGACATGTGTCATCAAGGACAACATTCTGAACAACTTTTCTCTATACATCTACCCTTTTTAACAAAAAACGAGCGACGGCTGAAACCTTCTGAAGGTCACTCAGCTTGGTGACCTTGACAATATATTTCAAAGTCAAGGTCATCGGAGTTGCCTCCCCTAAACGTAATAGTTACGGTTTACGGTTATTGTTTCTTGCAATTGATGCCAAAATTTTGTATTGTACATGAAGATCCGCAGACTAGTGGTAACAGAGGTTTTCGTAAAGCCTGATTAATCTTTTCTTTCAATTCGATCACGAATTCTGCTCTGCTCTCATGATCAGAACGATTCCTATCAGTTGCCCGGGATTACTATTCATGCCCGGGTTGCCTCTTACTGTTTGTAAAAATTTCTGAATTTCCTGACTAGGTTGTAAACTTGCGTCTTCTTGTAGCCGATCCACGCAATGATTTCCGCTGACGATTTTCCGACACGGAGCGATTCGAGTACTACCGTTTTCGGTCGTAATCTAGGTTCATGACTGGCATGTTCCCACTTGTTCACTAATTAGTGGCTTATATAGTGAGTTATATTGTCAACAATTGCTTTGCTCATATTTGTCTTATCTACATCTTATTTGTGGGACTGTTCGAAAAGATTCCGGATTTATCACGACAGCCCCGTACTTGTGCCTTTTGCGTCTATCTACTCACTATATTTTGACGCAGTATTGGTTGGCCAACAGTTAGAATTATTGCCCTTTTTTGCAAATTAAACTATATTAAAGTAATACTATTGTAGAATTGATAGTGTGAAACAAGATGTACGATTATTGTAGAATAAATATTGATATGATCTCAGTAATAAAACTTTCTCGGAAGAGAAAATTGAATAAAATTCCTGATTTACTTAGCGGGCGTGCTATTACGAATATGCAACCGTTTTCGTTAAAAAATAGCCGTGTCATCTATTGTCATTTGTTTTCTATTTTAGTGGAATAACACAGGTACTAAAAAGGTCGGGACTACCCGTTGTATGGTGCTACCCGTCTTTTCCCTATAGTACAAGTGATTAAATTTGTTTATTATGGTACAAAATGCATGGATGCAAGATAAATACAGGTTGAAAATCGGTGTCTGTATATTGTTTACATAATAAAACGGCAAAGAACTTCGAAAAGAAACAAGGAAGAGAATTAGTGATATAGAATTACAGCATTTCAGCTGGCAGAACCAGTCTATTAAGAATAAAGGTTGCCTCGAAGATTCTCGGAGGAAGATAAAGTGTCGAATAAACCTGCCTATCAACGGTATGTCGGTCAAGCTTAAGCAAGTCTTCGGAGGACGGCCCCCGAAGCGGTGTAATAGTTAAACGATAAATCAGCTCGTCTTTATCGCAGGCTGCGCATCGGTAATATATTCTGGTCGGGAACGGGAAAAATCGATCAGAGGCGGCTCCCCGGCCTAGGAAATCGCGGTAATTTCTCTATCGAGCTGTCGTAAATAATAATCTACCGGCAGATTGCGTCGCGGCCGTGTCCGCTTCAAAGAACGCCATGCTGCACAGTCACTTGCAAATCAACGGAAAACTAATTGCCAACTAAATGACCGTCTTGGAACTCACGTTTTCTCATCTCTGCCAGCTTTTGTGGCTGTTTTGCTGCTGCTGCGCGGATATTACCCGCGGTGTCTTTTCAAGCGATTTTCCGCCTCTCTTCCTTGTTTTGCGTTATTGTGCGATGACGATGGGAACAGCCGCAGATGAAAGTTGTGGTGTTAAATGTTGCAAGCCTTCTAGGAAAATTTGACAATATTCTTCATCATTGTCCAGCGCTTCAGATGCAGCGATTAAATTTCAAAACTCCAAACAGTGTCATTGGTTGTTTTTTAAGTATCATGTATATCGGTACTTCCAACATTTTCAAAGGAATGAAAGACTGAGTAAAAAATATTCATTAGGGCTTTATTATGTAAAGGAAAACTGCGAAAATATTTTACTTTGCGAAATGACAGCGTTATAACGGCATTTCTTACATGGAGCTCTCCGCGGCGTTAAACGTAATTTTCACATTGTTCATTAAATTTACATGAAAGAAACGAATATTCTCGTATATACAATTTAAAGTACGTATACCGAGTGTCAATTTAACTGTAATGATTGAATAGTATTTACCAATTGCAATACTATTATAAATTTGATTGCATAATATTGTAAAATGGTTGTAATGCTGTATTATTTCATGGATTTATATATGCACTTTTGTGCATCAATTTTTTTTAAATCATTTTTTTCAAATGGAAACCTACATTTTTGACAGCATCAATCGATGCAGTTTGTTGTGCTCTACATAAAAGTAGTAACATACTTATGCCCTAAACTTATTCGTTAGGACGATGTCATAACTAAAAGTTACAAACATTATAATGGAGCACCACTCCAGAACACTTGTCGACAGAGCGAAATCATTCACAAATATACAACAATCTTAGCTACGATAACTTCCGAACGAATAAATTTAGGACATTAGTATGTTACTACTTTCATGTAGAGCACAACAAAATGCATCGATTGATGTAGTCAAATATGTAGGTTTCCATTTTAAAAAAAGTGCAGTTGCATTTTTCTGATGCACCGATGTACAAAAGTGCATAAAATTAGTTGCGTATTATGCACCGTCTGATGCCATTCAACCTTTTCTCATAACATTTTCCTCTATTCCCAACCGTTTAGGAGGTACAGCCTGTTCCAGTTGCGTGGGACACCCTTATATACATATACATATGTATATGTATACCGGGTGATTCACGAGAAACAGGCCACCTAAATATCTCCGTTAGGCTTAGATATAGAAGAAAATGTTAGAGAGAATAGTTGTACTGTTAAAGGGGGCAGATATGGTAATATAAAAAAATGTTCCGTTTGTAGTCGTTTTCAACTTATTTTGAAGGTCATCGATGATTTTTTAAATTGCACCATATATTTTTAACTTTACAGTGTTGTAGTTGATGTCAAGACGAGTTCAATGATGCGATACACTATGCCTTTCAAATGACCTTGAACTAGAAAATTTATGATAAATCAATGATAACTTGTAATTAACAATGAAAAAATGTAGAATTATTTTATTTGATTTAAATTAAATGTTCGAAATTATGACCTTGAGCAGTAACACAAACATTTAAACGTTTTACAAGGCAATCAATTGCACTTTTAATTGTTTCTGTTGAAATTGATCTACAAGATCTAATTATTCTTTCTTGCGTGTTCTCTGGCGTAGTCAGTTGTTGACGACATACATAATTTTTGAGTGCTCCCCACAGAAAAAAAACAAGAGGAGTTATATCAGGTGAACCAATGTGGTACCAACACGATGGCTGTCTCGCTCATTCTTTACGTACCGTAAGAGTTCTGGCCAGCTCGTTCACCTGATCTAACTCCTCTTGATTTTTTTTTGTGGGGAACACTCAAAGATGATGTATATCGTCAACAACCTACTACACCAGAGAACATGCGAGAAAGAATAATTAGATCTTGCAGATCAATTCCAACAGAAGCAATTGAAAGTGCAATTGATTGCCTTGTAAAACGTTTAAATGTTTGTGTTACTGCTCAAGGTCACACAAAAGGTCAAACAAAATTCAAACGTTCTGATTATCATTTTTATTGTATTTATGTTGAAACTAATATAAAAATCATGATATATCAAATTTTTCATAAACACAGATTAAACACTTTGGTCCTCCACTGTACCACATATGAATTAAAGGGTTAAAAAGTTCTGTAAGTCTTACGATATCTGCAACTGACTGGTAATAGACACGCGATCGCGATCATGGAATTTACCCTATGTCTCATTAGATTACTAAAATGTCAGACTAGCTACGGGGACCATATTTTGGGGAGCGAAATAGGGGACAAGAAGAAAAGTAGGAATTATTGCAACACGCATACAGCAAGAAATAACAAAACCTTTATTTTAGAGGATTTAATACATTATTTCTTCTAAGGAACAAAAAAGCCAATATTTTATGAAAGTAAATCTTAAAACGAAGAATTGAAATACAGAACTGTCACCGTAACTATAGCGGATCTCCGTTTCATAGTTGGTCCTCCTCAGGCTAATTCACATCGAAGATTACACCTTTTTGGAATCTACGAGATTCCGGATGGGCGGCGAAGGGTTATTCTGTATGCACCGACAAAGGCATCGGAGGTGTGCATGGAGTACCGTGTCGAGGTGATCAGAAAATGGTTCGTGACCATAAGGAATCACGATGTTCCGTTGATAGCCGCGCCAGAGATCCCCGGCTGTACACGTGTTAGTATGTAGATCGAAATTGCAACAGGCCCGATCAGGGGAAAGTTACGTGGCCATTTCCCCGAGTTTGCCGGTAAGATTAGCGACTTTCGCTGGAGGCGATGCACAGACAGACGCCGATGCGGTCCTTCACGCGCGGATTCCATTCGGCTTGCATATAAACGCATCCTGTTCCTCGTTCTGGAAGACCGGCGCAGCGGAATACCTGGAAACGGGCACGTCGTTAATTAAAGAGTTTTATGTATTCCGTGCGTTTTCAGGTAACGAGTATACATGCACACCAGCGATAGAAGGAAACGTTGACGTAAGGGTATCCGTGAAATCTAAACGAGACACTCGCTTCATTTAAAAAAATTAATCGGGCGAACGCCTCGTTAAGCTATTTATTACTATATCCCATTTAATAAACGGTGCGAATTTATATTGGTCGTTTCGAAAGTTTCGTTTCGAAACATTTACGCGCTCGTTATTTGTATGCAGTGTCGGGTATTTATGATTTATGTATTCGCGGCTACCGCGAGCGAATAAAATCCACCTGTATTCCACGAAGATCTCCAAAAACATCTCGCACAAGTCTTAATAACACAATGGAATCAATACTGGAAAAATTCTAGATCTACTACCTTACACAAAATTCGCGATAATATAAATGATGTCCATTATTACCAAATGAAGTCCAACGATCTGTGATACATGCAACATTGAAGTATCCATCGAACATATTCTAATCCAATGTCCCAAATTCCAAATGAAAAGAACACAATGTGGAACAAAAAATCTAAAAAATATGCTACAAGAAAATAATTCCTGCGTTCAAATACTAGCATTCCTGAAGGATATTGGACTTTATCATTTAATTTAAAACAAATACACTGCGGTCACTAATAACCTGAGAAAGGGCATGTGACGTAAAAAATTCAATTAAAAAAAATCGAATAGTCTACAAAGGGTTACGTTCGTCTATGTACGATAAAAGTACGATCATGTTTGGTTTCACCGAAATATGAAATTTAAACGAAGTTGAACGTTTCAGAAACATATTAATTTTTATTCTCATCGAATAGTGTACATATAAAAGGTTATGTTCGTCTAGGTACGATAAAAGTACGATCATGTTTGGTAGCATCGAAATACAAAATTTAAATGCAGTTGAACGTTTTGGAAACATTAATTCTTGATTTTATCAAATGGTCCATAAAGGGAACGATAAAAGTTCGATTTCGTAACATTTTTTATATGTTCAAAACGATGCTTGCAGTACTGGGTACACTAAGTTTTACTTGAATCTAAAAAGAAAATTATTCTTTTATTAATAATTTCTTATGACGCGACTATGATTTTTATGCAAAAATTATGACAGAAATAAGAATGTTCTCTGACAAATGCTATGTGTATAATTGCATTCAATATAACAATACAAAATTTGAGCTACATAGGTTCATTAATCTTGTTGTCCTTGTTGAAACTACAGTTTTAGGCAAAAATACGTTCGAAATTTCTACGATTTATATTTATGGTTTTTTCGCACTGAGTTAGAATCGTTACTTTTATTAATTTTTTCAATTAAATTTTTAGAATAAACTTGCGATCTAAATAGGCACATTTTTGCGAAATCGATTTTCTGCACATCCCAAAATCTGTCACATATCTAAACGCATGAGCTAAAGTTCCCTCTGTCCGTTAAACTCTTTCAACAAAAATGCTTTTAAATAACGTCTAATCATTTTTTGTTTTACTTTAAGTATGAAATATATACATTTATAATGACAATATACAGACAACTAATTATATGTATTTTGTAATATAATAACAAATTTTGTTCATATTTTTATTGCCAATCATACTAATAGCAAATATACATACATGTGTGTTACGACTACGACCATATTCAATAATTAACTTATTCCTTACTTAATTTTTATTTGTATACAATTTTCTGGATAAAATATTACCCTCGATTCCTGTAAATATTAGTATCGATGATTTTCTAAGTACACATGCAGATAGTAGAATGAGTATAAGTTTTATGACTAATATACGAATTGAAACTCGAGCGCATTAATTGCAGGTGTATTAGAGTATCCGTGAAATGGAGTCCTTTAGTAGACAGATAGATATTAAAACCGGTGTTATACATGAGAAGCCTCGTTGCGAAAAACAATCTCTAATAATCGTAAATTATCAGGACATTTAGAGCAGTAAATAAGCTAGCTTTGCGTAATGACGACTTTGATATACAAGATCCGCAGTTTGTCGACGAACAAACTACTTTGTGTGAGAACCAATCAAAAACAGAACGAATATTAGATACCGTATTGATTGATATTCACGAGTGCATGTTACGTTTGCTCCAGTCGCCGATTCAAGAAATTGCGAGCCCGTTCTGTGAAACGAAACATGATTACCATCGGCGTAAATTAAAAGTTTCAACGCAGCAGGAGGGCCGTGTAACATCAGAAATCGAGGGAAATAAACGTGTTTACAGGATGTGCTCAAAAATGGCACGGAATAATTGGGCAGCGAGAACATTTCAAGATTGTAAATCTTGTTGGTTTACGTCTACGCGAATAGAGTGGTTTAATTATTAACGTGGTCGCGGTCGTACGCAAGTCTATGCATCTACGAATATTGCCATGATATTTTCTGTTCTGAAATTTTGATCTAAAATTTGATCTAATGAACTTTTGAACTAATTAATCTTCCAATTAAATTCAAATTCAAAGAATTTCTTTACCTTCAATCGAAAATTGGAATACAAAAATCTAAGGACCACGAAGTAGTTTATAACTACACTTCTAATTATTTAGCTAACAAAACTTAAGCCACACATTTGATAAACTGAATTATTGTAAACGTTGTCTTGTGACAGAAATTAATCCTGTGAATTGTCCTGTGAATATTTGCAGAAATTTTCGTGTAAATCGGTTCTTTACTCTTCGATATATTAGGTGAATGCAAAATTTGTAATATTTTTTCAATTATCTTTTATTCATACACGACATAAGAGTTATTATTACAACGATAGTACAGATTAAATTATAATAAAAAATGTAATCATTTTATGATTAATAATTAGTAATGCAATCACGAATATTGATTACAAACAACTTCTGATTCCTTTTTTATTCATTAATCAATGATTAATGATTATTTAGTAATCAGTAGTCACGATTAATAATTGGATTATATATTAATCGCAATTTTCAATCATTAATCGGATTACGTTTTATCAAACTCTGTGGCTGGGCCACAAGATACTTTGACTTACAAACTCCTTCATTATCCCTTTTTTGGACATGGCCGTTCATGCTTCTTTATTTATCTCTTCTGTCCCTTGGAAATATTCTGATGAGCATTAAATCCTACTTTGATTTGTATTCGACACATAATTTCCAATAAAGTCAGGGGTTCCTCATTAAATGAATACGCAGCCATGTTGTCCCCAATTATCAAGCACTGTTGAGCCGGTGTGAACTCTTTTCGGCGATATCTTCCAGATCAAGTTATGCAGATTTTTATTATTCTTCTGGTTGTGGCATCTAACGGATCTCGTAATTGGGCCTGATCGCATGAGGGAAGCCATACAAAGCGAGGTGCAAGTGATTGTAAATCGCATTTTTACGCGGCTAATTTGCCGTTAGTTTTCATCTTCTGCCACGAACACTGAAAATCAGAGCCCGATGATCTTATGCGGTGTAGTCTCTCGGCGTGAGAGATCTTCATCTTTCAAATGGATCATTCATAACTTGATAAGTTGACCCTCGCGTGCTGCTTTCGAGTCTTTATATTTGACTTGGCCTATTTTTAGTTTCTATTACTATTCTATTACTTCCATGATTCACAAATCACATGATTCACTGAAATAGTAACGATTTTCAGCGGTTTTCTAAAATATGACTGCTCACAGTGATGTTACTTTCGTGAGAATTTCAACAAACCTTCATATGAATACGCTTCAGGATACTACTGACGCAAAATAATATAAATATTATGGGTATTATTATTATCAGAACTCGAATATGCAATGTGAAATACTATTGTATTTGATATTCGACGAGCTCTTAAATAAAAATTACAGAAGTATTTCATATTTCATAACACGATGAAATACAACATGCCAACGTATTCGTCAACTGAATTATGTATTCAATAGTAGTAATTTGTAGTGACATGACAATGGAATATCTAAATACATTTCGCATTCGAAAAAGATAAATTACAAGTTGATAACATATTTGTTATTTGAATATTTTCTTATATGCTTTTTGTTCATCACTGCGAGTGACAATCATGTCATGTTTTGACACTTCTAAATCATCAACAGAAAGATGTAACCGCTGGCATTTATGTATACGGTTTTTATGCATAATCTTGGCTGCACATGAGCCACAGTTAAGTGGAAACGAATAACCTTTAGAGTTTAATGTGTTTTCATTTCAGAGTACTAGAAAGTACCGGCTGAAATACGATCTACAAAGATTATCTCTGGACATTCGGCAGTAAATCTGCTGCAATTTACGTTCCGTCGTGCCCCTAACATTAAACCAGTTTAAAAATAAATGACCTAAGTGTCATGGAGTACCGCGAACTGAACAATATTCCTTAACTATAACCGATTTATATATATATATATATATATATATATATATATATATGAAATATAGGAATTATATAAATGACCAAATAACTAAAATTCATCCCCTCGATGTAAAAATATATGATTAGAAATCTCGCAATTTATAAACGGTGGAATGCCACGGGGAGAATATCAACTGTGCGAGTTTCCTTACGTATAAGGTGTAAGGTCATACCGGTACAGTATCAAGGTCACTACCGTGATTAATCAATGGTAATGTTTATGTCTTCGTTAACCAATAACATAGCCATACATACTGTATGCACAAGCTTCCTGATCCTAGTGAATGTTCAGTAGATGCGAGAATCATGTGATATGCACATTTAAGTGCATACTACTACAATTATATGTATGTATACCGCTCATAATTAAATTATAAATCGATGCAAATTCCACGCACCAATTCAGAAAGATTGAAATAAAAGCGAAATTTTTAAGACTCTATTGAACCATAAATGAAGTTGAAACATCATTAAAATGTATTTAGTGTACAACAATTGTGTTAAAATGATAGAAAACAATGTATTATTATTTATAAATCCATGAAAGCCGTAGATAATTCACAATAATTAAAGAAATAAAGATTGTACATTTGATTCTGCGTTTGAATGGTAATTATAAATATAATATTGATGTTGTAACTGGTTACTTATTCGAGAAATAAAAAATTTTTATTAATTAAGATGTATCCCAAATTTTAGTTGCTACTTACTGATGGAACGTGTCTTCATCATTTGGAGTAATTACATCAAACGTCACTTAGTTAATGACCCTCACAACTAATTTATTTCTTATCATACTATTTTATTTAGCAACTGTAAAATCATAAGGGCTAATATTAACGTAAACAAATTATAACGTCTCTTGATGGGACAGTTGCTTTTGCTCTACACTTTATTTTGACTGTAATATGGCGGGCTGAGAATCATAGTGGTGTAAGTTCAAAATCTGATGATTTGAGTTGATATTATTTTTCGAATCTTAAATGCATTATTTATATACCGATAGCGTCAATTGATGTAGAATTTCATTCTTTACTGAAAAATGGGTTCATTATTTTGTCACGAAACGAATAGAACGAACCATTAGGGATCATAGTGTTGTAAGTCCACTTTACGCGCTTGTTTTCAACCGTCGATTTATCAGGTCATTCAGTATGAAACTTGACAAATATAACACAAATGACATTGGCATTTGTCAAATTTCATACTTAACGACCTGATACAACACAGATTTACAAAACATATTTTTTAAATTTTCAATATAGGCCTATATAAAATAGTTCTAAAATACAACATTTAGTAATGTTTCTCTGTAATTTCGACCAATTGCAGTTGCTTCAACATTTTTTTTTCACATCATGTAGTAAATTAATTGTTCTATTTTAGAAAATTCCAAGTCGCGGGGACCAATATTAAAAAAGCTATCGTCTTTTTAAGAGTGTCCGAATGTTTATGGGAGTCGCTTTATGTCTAATCTATCTTAATTAGATAATTCACTTGTAAATTGTATAAAATTCTGTATCGTGCTTTTATTTTCATGTACAGCCATTTTTCAGTTTTCTAAAGCTATAGATGTGTTTTTGTAAACCTAAGCGTATGCGGAATTGTTGTTGACAAAAAACACAAAACTATTTTAATACCGCCATATAAGAAAAGTAACATGAAAAGTGCGTCGAGGTGATGCGATGTAAGGACTGTTCGATTGTTCATTGAGCACTGATTGATACATATTAAATGTATTAGGTACGTTGTGACAATGCAAACGCCTTACAAACATTTGCATCTTGCTTTTGTTTTCATCCTTTCTTGCTATTCGTATATTTTTCCACAATTATATTATAATTTAATCTAGAAGTTTATCATGTAAAAACAGGTATTTATTTCAATGACAATTTTCATAGTAACATCAGCTTAGTAAAATGTTTACTACCACCATTTGTTTCGCTGCTTACCTTCCGTATTAAAATGTATTATGAAACGCCACCTTTATGAAATATGATAAAAATTTCAAAGAAAAAAGTCATGAATTCTCTTAATATTATGCTGTGTACTATGACATGCAACAACAAAGTGTATAAAATTAGTTCAACTATCTTTAAATAAACTACGAGATCGAGGATGTCACATATCCGTAACAGTGGTAGCGGAAGTGTTAATTATATCGCATAGTTTCTATATAGTATTGCAATATATTTAAAGCGAAAAATCATTTATTTCCTGAATATCTCACCATGAATTATAATGTTAAGCAACCGTGTGCATAAAATTATTTTGCCATTCTTTGCACAAATTATAAGGTCGTGGTTGTCAGAAATGTGTGGCGTTGGTAGAGAACGTGTTAAAGTCGTCTGAATAATTATGAGCAGTGCTATATGTTGATAAGTATGTACGTGTTGGCCGAGAGACACGCTTTTGCTCGCTAATGAACAGGTAGCCTGAGAAACTGGTTAGTATCAATTTTGCCGCGTCTGGTTAACTGATAGCGGGTCGACAATATTTTAGGGGTTATTAAAAGTTCGCACAAGCCAAGTAATTTATATGCTGAAGGAGGTACATATGTATCTGTATGTCGTGCAAAGGTGGGTCAATTTTTACACGCTTGGGTTGCAACGATGGGCAAAAAAGCATTTAGAAAAATATTCGAATGACAAATACATTATCAACTTGTAATTTATTTTTTTTTCAAATACGAAATGTAGTTGGATAAGGTATTCGATTGTTATGTCCATACAAAATACTTCTATTGAACACATAAATCAGTTGACGAATACCTTAGGATAATTGTATTTAATCGTGTTATGGAATATGAAATACTTCTGCAATTTGTATTTAAAAACTCACTGAATGCCGAATACCGAATATCTAATACTTGCTTTTGTAGCAATATTTCATCCAGAATTCAAAGCTCGATGGGTGAAATATCTACTTTCAATTGCACAACGGATTGTACACGATGCGGCTATGTAAGCTGCGAAGGACTCATCGTGCTACACTTAAGGGTGTTATTTCCTTTTTATTCAGCTGTGATACTGTGAATGCAGTACTGGACAAAAATATAAGACACTGTGCCTATTTTCATATTTCGTATATTTGGAACAAGGAAATGTATGGGTGTACTTCCGAAACCGAGAACCCTCCGATTTTGCTGAAATTTTTTCAAAGCTTATCCTTGATTAGAGAAGAACGTCCGTAAAAGGATTTTTGGCGACAAAGCCTCGTTTACTCCCCAGCCCCCTTCAAAGTTTTGACAGTTCTTACTAAATATTTTAGTAATAACTTACTAAAATATTGATTTTAGAGAAAAAAGATTCAAACAAGAAATGAAGCTCACAAAAAGCTCTACAAAAAAGGTCCTATACATTTTATATGTAAATCTATTATTTTGGCTGTTATGACCCAAAATAACTCGGCGGGAGACATATCTCCGATTTTTTTTATACTCTGGATTCTTACGTATTTTGACGTGCTGATTGCGAATATGATAGTGAACAAATTGGCGCAACTTTTATTTTCATAGCGGAAACCATGAAAAAACTGTATTGAATTTTCTGTATTTTTGCACATTCTGTGGGAATGTAAGGGTACTCTAAGGTTAGTTTTTTTTTTATAAAAACGTTGTGGATTTTTGTATGCGGCTCTAGATGACAGCTACAATGCAAAGGTAATCTAGAATGAGTTGGGGTTAGGCCGTGGAGGGGGCGCAGAGCACGCATACGAAAATCCAGAAGTAAATACAACAAATGTAAACGAAATTTGTGCCAATTTTCACTATCATATTCGTAATCAGCACGTCAAAATACGTAAGAATCCAGAGAATAAAAAAAATCGGAGATATATCCCCAGCCGAGTTATTTTGGGTCATAACAGCCAAAATAATAGATTTACGTAAAAAATGTATAGATCCTTTTTGTAGAGCTTTTTAATGGCTTCACTTTTTGTTTGAAACTTTTTTCTCTAAAGTCAATATTTTCGAAAATACTTAGTAGAACTGTCAAAACTTTGCAGGGGACTGGGGGGTAAACGAGGCTTTGTTGCCAAAAATCCTTTTAGGGACTTTCTTCTCTAATCAAGGATAAGCTTTGACAAAAATTTCAGCAAAATCGGAGGGTTGTCGCTTTCGGTAGTTTATCTGTACATTTTCTAAATTCTACGTGTTGTTTACAATCTCTAGAACGAGTGTACAAAAACATAAATTCGTAGAACATACAACAAAGGAATAAAAAAAATGTAAATATGATGCGATTTTGGTTGGACAAAAGTATAAGGCAAAGATATAACAATACAATACAGTGCCGTACTAATATCTCGTAAAACATCTTTTAAGCTGTACGATACCCAGCACCACTTTCGTGTTGTTTTGTACAATTTGAATTATCGTCCATCCGCATAAACGGCTCGGGATGAGTAACTCGAAACATTTTCGATAAAGGTTTAGGTAGGATTTAGGTAGGCCATTCTAAAATGTCTGCATTGCTAGACCTAAAATATTGTTGTACGACTTTCGGGGTATGTATAGATGCATTATCTTGCTGGAACGTATAGTGGCTCGCGTTATATGTACTGCATATTTATTTTAATTATTAGTCTATTAATTTAATATAGTTCTTGCTATTTCTACGACCCGATATAAAAATTCCTGTTTCTCCATAACAACCAATACCGGCCCATATCATAATACTACCACCGCCCATTTGCGGGCGATTTAACAGCAATTCTTCTTTTCTTAGATTATAGAAATAATAATGCCACCCATCAAGGCCGTCCAAATGAATTTCTTCTCATAGCAAAAAATAACTTTTCTTCATTTTTTTATTCAATTGTTTCAATCTTACTGCCTTATGCTATTCCGTTAAAGAAGGCCATTGTTTTAATTTCTTCCGTCAATTCCGCTTACTTTTTTGTTAAATGCGACGTAGGTTTTTTCAAATTTGTTTGCACTACCGTTTTTTCGACGATTTGCCTTGCTGTCCCCTTAAATTCGAAGCAACTCGTAAAATTGCCTCCCGCGTTCAGATGTGGGACGAGATCTCCTACTCATTCTAGCTTTTCCATAAGCCTGTGGATTTTTTAACACATTGTATACAGTACAACGACTTCTATTTAATAATTTCGAAATTTTACTACATAGTACTA
Organism: Sphecodes monilicornis; assembly: GCA_913789915.3. Lineage (NCBI taxonomy): Eukaryota > Metazoa > Arthropoda > Insecta > Hymenoptera > Halictidae > Sphecodes > Sphecodes monilicornis. The sequence goes on from OU565289.1 coordinate 1,774,410, forward strand.
TAATTTTCTGAACGCGAAAGTACTATTCTATTTGTATTGTATTTGTGTAGATGAATACAATACGTATGTATGTATCCATATTATAAACCAAATGACAAATTTTTACCTTTGTGTCTCTTCGCAGACGAATAGCTACTGACAGAAATCGTAAGACTGGAAAATAAATACAGTGTCTAATACTTTTGTCCAACTCTAGTATTTTTGTCCAGAACTGTAAAAGTATTTATATCGTTATTAAATCACAAATATGAAATACTATTGCGTTCGGTATTTGATAAGCTCTGAAATGCAAATTGCAGAAGTATATCATACTCTATAACATGATTGAATATAAAATGCCATGACATTCATCAACTGATCTATGTTTTCAATAGAAGTATTCGGTATTTTACACGAATTTCAGTTACGAAAGCATTCAGTACTGCACATCACTGCTGGGTACGCAGACTTTCTTCATATGTCATTGTTCCATCTTGCAAATATTAGGATATGTACAAAAAACAGTAACGGATTCCTAGTTAATTCCAATTGCTAGTTGATAATCAAGTTATAAGAATTAATCTGTAACTTCATTGCATGCATCAGAGAATCATGTATTTGTAATCAATATCCTTATAAATTAAAACAATAATACGTCAAATTTCTCATTCCATTAAAAATAATAAGAGTTTTATTGAGACAAAAATACACGACTTTATATTATATATACGACATTAAACAATTGAAAATATTTAATACTAGTAATGAATAAACCTTTCTTCACTTTGTATGATTTCGATCATTTGATAAGGCAGGCATGTTATCATTTTTAATATTAGTGTCTTGAGATCGTGCTGAACAATCCAAAATCGATATATTTCCAATTTGAAAATATTTTCTAATAATCTTATCGTATCGTAATCTTATTGTATCGGCAACAACCTTATTTAAATAATTACTTGTGTTTATAAAATTAGGTTTAAAACAAAATATGTAATTTATTTTGTAATGCTACTACTCGAAAGTTTGAAATATGTTATAATTTCAAAACAAATGAAGTGTAATTTAATATTTATAGTAATAACATTATGGTTACTGTAATAGTAAAAAAAAAGTTGTAGTCATAATCTATTTAATTCCAGAAAATTGATGACAATATGATAGTACTAATGGTACTCTGATTGTGAGTAGCAATGAGTATGTAGTTCAACATTTAGAACAACAGTACAGTAATCGTGATTTTCTTACAATTAATTCCAAAAACTAGAAATATTGTTTACAAGAACGAAGAAAGTGCAATGTAACGTGGAACTTCTTTTTCCATTGAACTTTAAAGTTTTATGTATAAAATGCCGGTTGTTTCATATTGGTGTTTGTAATACTATTTGAGTTACGATTTTTTTTGTATTTTCTTTTTAGTTAGCATAGAATAACCCCTAAACTGAATATACAATGTGTTATAAATACATAAATCTACAATAAATCTACAAACTGGTCGCAAGTATGCTTACACGATATCACCTATTTGTTCTCGTCACAAGTCGATGAAATTTAATGTCTGGAGAAAGTATAGAAACGATTAGAAACGAGTACAACAAGAAAGTGTTGAAACGTAGAGGAATTCACGAGAAATAGTTTGAGATTCTTGACAACGTGCACTTTCATTGCTAGGAATGTTACAAGTACAACTTAATGGTTTCATCAGAATTTCTTTTATCGTTGAAATTGTAGAACATATCTGTTTCCTTTCTTCAAACCTGTAACAAAATGTATGTTCCCTACGAACATAATTCTCAATCAACATTTATTAAAACTTTACTATAGTTGCAAGAAATTAAGCCAATTTTTAAACCTTTTCAACGTATCGTTTAATTACTTACAATCATTGGTTTACCTAATTCTTTTTGTTCCATTGCAATTGCTGGATATATGCATTCTGTGTCGAATTTGTGTTTACTGCAATTATGATATTCTCGAGATTTTGCTATTATAGTGTTATCACGATTAGTGCTATAAGCCTGTAAAGAATAAGCGCAGTAAAATCCCCCCCCCCCCCACTGCGCGGTATACCCTAGCGAGGGGCCCTGAAGCTCAACCATTCGACTCAGCCGTGAAATGTAACAAGCTACGGGTCAAGGTATACTGGTCGGCTAACATTAATGCAATAACAATCCTCTTTTTGATTTGAATTATTCTTTCATGAAACTTTTACCAACACATTCGTGATATTTTCCTGATTCAAATGCAATGGAACACAATATAATTTGGAGCATTGGCTATGTTTAATTGGCGATAGTAAATTTCGGGCGCAGCAAAGGCGGCGAATGAAATAGAAAGAGTGACTAAAAGACGTGTAGTCGGCAAACATCAAAAGCATTGATCACTGAAACGAATAAATGGAATTGTAGAACCTTTTTATGTTTCATTCTTTCCTTATGAAGCTTTCACCAACATATTTGTGACATTTTAATCAGAAAAATGAAACCAAATATAACATAATTCGGTGCATATTTGCCTATGTACAGGTTAGCGACAGCTTACTTTTAGGGGTAGTCGTTGGCAAGGTAGCCGACGCTTTGGCCTCTAGGCGCTGCGACCTCTGAAGGTCGGCCGATGCTTTGGAGTCGGCGGCAAAGAGCCGGCACCTTATTGCCGATAGTCGACGCGACCATTGACTCGACGTCATCGGTGATGGATTTGGTGGGCAAACCAATCAGAATGATTGGTGGCCGAATCTGGCCACGAAGTGGGAAAGACGGTGTGTCTTTTGGAAAGAGGACCGTGAGGCGTGAGGACCCTCGCGGCACTTACCCCAGACATTCATAGCGTACGGTCGTTTAAAAATCTTTGACTTACATGTGTACATACTTTAAAAACTTGTTATCGTCAGTTAACAAGTAAATATGATCCAAATTATATCGTATTTGATGTCATTTTCATAAAAAAATATCACGAATATGTTAGTGAAAGTTTGATAAAGAAATAATCAAAAACAAAAAAGTTTTGTTATTGCATTAGTGTTGTCTCACCGACACGCTGGGGCCGATTAGTTCGGTCGCTGACGCTGGCAGTAAAAGATAAAGGAATCTCGAGTAATCATGATTCGCAATATTTTGGACTCGAAGTCGCTGCAACTCATCGCGACAATACTGTACTTTTTTCATCTTTAAACATTTTTAAGATTTTGCTACTGTAGTGGAACCAAAAAGTATTTCAACACTAAATTTCCGATTCTGGAAAAATTGTCGATATTTAACTTGTGGTAACTTCGTAAAAAACAGTAGTATAGACATCAATCTGGACTCATTTTAAAGCCTGAAGCTTCTTGAATATCTATTTTTCCTCAAAAATGCTATACATATATTTAAATCTCTGTAAAAATATTGGATCATTTTCTTCGTAGCTGAATTTACCACAGATTTCACAAAGCCTCGCCTTTGCAACGACGTCTTAAAAATTGTTATATGATTTCATTCTTTTATAGAATAAAAATGAGAAACAAGTTTGGTTATGTAAAGCTCACATCGTGTGCCTTATACTACTGTAAATTTGGCAGTACACATTTCATTCAAAGCATACTACAACAGCCCCAAAAGATCGCAACTGAAGTTTTTTTACGTCGTTGCAAAAATAAGGCTTCAAACTTCAAATTTATCATTGATTTATTCACCACAGACATTTTTTAACGTTTTCAAAGACGCTTCAATTGATAGCATTTTGAGGCGGAACCATGTCTTCAGTGTACCACTCGTTATATCATGCAAAACTGGGTTTAACTACATTTTGGAGAACTCAGCTTTTTTTCAAGTTTTTTTCATACAATCTTATAGATTTCGACGAGAAAACACCGAAAATGAAAATCTTAATGCGCGGAATTCATTAGTTAGAAAGTTATACGCATATAAAGTTGAACACTTTTAAGCCTTTTTGACAGGTTACAGCACCGCCATATTGATATATTTGCTAGGTAATACACACAAAATAGGCTAAATACTTCCGAACAAATCAATTAGATGGCAGCGCAAACACGTACGTAATACATAATAACACATTTAGTAAATCAAAATGCGAAACATTATACCATGGCCTTCTCCGCTCCCACAACGACCTAACCCCAAACCATTTTGGATTGTACCTTCTTTTTGAAATCCTGTATGTGATTCTGTATATTTTAATTAATGGACACTGAAAACGACCGATTCAATGATTATTGTTATGAATTTTCATTTCGCACCGATGAGTACGACTTTTTTAAGTTTCCGCAACAGTCCACAATCTTGAGCCCAAGTAATTGCTTCTTCTTTACTACTTGGCATGTCTCTAATGTTAAAATTTCTAATACTTGAATTAGCCATTTCAAAATCAACAATGAACTTATTATAAATTAATTTGTGAAAACCACTTGAAATTGCTTATGTTTACAAAGTATATGTAACCACTGAATTGCTATCTAGCGCATACGCTCAGTACTATTTAGCCGATCCCGCAAATATACCATGCTATCTAACACATGTGCTAAACACTCACGATCTATCCAGCGCATGCGCCGAACAGACCTATCAACCTCTACCACTCAACGAATATCCAATATGGCGACGCTCTAACCTGTCAAAAACGCTTAAAACTGCTCATCTTTATACGCGTATAAGTTATAAACCAGTGAATTCCTAACAACCATACACACATTTTCGGAATGTCTTCATCGATATCTACAGGATCACATAAAAAAAAGTTCAAAAAAGTTAAGAACACGGAGTTCTCCAAGACGCAGTCGAGCCCAAAACTGTCTTAGGTAAAGAATGATAATTTATGGAATTAAAAGTTTCAAGCTTTAAAATGAGACCAGGATGGTTGTTGTATTATTCTTTATATTGAAATTATCACAGTTTAAATATAGATGATTTTTCGCTAATCGGAAATTTACTGCCCAAATACTTTCTGGATCCACTGTACATTTTGCTTGCATAAAAAACAAAACAAAAAATAGAAACAGATAGTGTAAGTAGTAATCGATAAATACGTGTAAATTCCTTCACTAGTGAGGGTACTTAACTGTTTCTGATACACTAAGCTAAAATCTGAACTATGTTTGACGCATTAATTATGTCGGTAATCATGCCTTGACATATAATTAAGTCGAGAAAAATAATGTGGAATAATTTTATTAACAAGAGTAAGCGATTTCATAAAGCTTCCTCGTTCTCACCTCGGCTCGTGTCGAGCGAAATGAGTTTTATACACGGGGAACCTTTAGTTTGAGATTAGTGGTTAGTACGATGGTGAAATACAGGCATTAGTGTAATGAAATACTATCGTTTATGGTTGTAGAGAGCGATATCATGTTCTGAAATAGCATGGTTTAATTAGAGTTCATTCATTTACCGACGGTTAAAGTGAATTATACGTTTGCTACTTAATTTTTATAACGGCCCATTTAATTGCAATGTGAATCGAGGATTATGAGACATTGTACAATAATTCGTAATTGGGCGATAATTTATGACCAAAAGTATGATGTAAAATTTATAATGTACTGAACATGATCAGTAAACGAGAAATTCAGAGATTTCAAAAGCTTGTCTACAAATCCTATAAATTAAAAGCTTTAGACAAAAAATTTAATTTTTAACGTACTACTTTCAACGTTCAGTTTTCAACATAATGTATTCCTGAATGGAGAATATACCGCGATATACTTTTTATTCTAGCATATCTTCCAAGTATACTTAAAATTTAACTTACACGTGTGTGACGAATCTAGCCGTGTGCGTTTGGAAATTTCCAAGTCGTGGAAACCGAGATGCTATGAGGATGAAAAGGACAGAGAATTAGGTATATAGAGAAAAGTAGATTGAGGTAGGTAAGGGTACGGTGAAGAAAGGTGTCGAGATATGTACGAAAATAAATACTATATTGAGCCAGAAATGTATACAGAGCAGAAAGTGAGATATACGGATAAATAGGTAAGTAGACGTGAATGAAAAGAACAGAAATGAGAAGAGATGACGTGAGGGAAGGATGATGAACAGTCGCGAAGCTCGCGAATGTACGAAAAGAATACTTCTATGAAGCCCACAGAAGTTTAGATAAACGTAGATAGAGCGCGTGATCAGTCGATCGATTTGTACTAGACAAGCAGGAGGAGCGCTGGTCGTCGGCCTATTTATACTGCTTTTGGGCCATCGGTTAGGAAAGGATAAGGAGTGGGAAGTTTGAAATTGAAAGGACGACAGCACCGACCGTTTGTTAGAGCATGAGGGCAATGCCCTAACGGCCGATACGTCTAAGGAGACAATGGAAAATAGGCAGTTGATTTGGCATATGAAATATAGGAACGATGGCCCGCGAGACAGATCCGCATCGGCATGTAAACACGCTCCGCCGAGCGGTTTACAATCGCGGTCGTTCACCTAGATTTCGGCATCGAACGCTAACAGCTGAGCACGGTGCAAGACAGAAAAACTACTGTGGCTGTTGGTTCTTATGCCGAGACCCAGGTGTATCGGGCAAGAAGCGATGTAAGAAATTTGAACGAGCCGTGCAGTCGCATGTCGAGGCGAGCGAAAAGATTTTGAACAACGTGTAAAAAAGTACTAGTCCTTAAAATACAATGAAACAAAACGTATAAACAGTTTTACTAATATTTCTATTTATTTCTAATTCAATCATAGTTATCGTTTCTATAATTTCAATTGTGCTCTTCCTTGAAATAGCTATTTATATAGCAAAAATGTGTCTTTCAAACAAATATAAAAGAACATTGCTATTTTTTGAGAATTTACTGAAATTAAAAGTACTAAATGAGTCATATAAAATGTCAAAATTCTTATTTGGTTTATATTGCTTCAAATATATGAGAATTTATTGGTCTATATAAAATTCTATGATTGAATGCATAATTTGTTAAACTCGCAAATAGTACAAATTCTCTAAGAAATTGTACAAATCACACATTCTGGAAAAATAATATTCCACAAATAAAAAATACAAATGTCACTTATCTTTAACCTTCATTAGACCGTGAATGGTTATGTATTTACACTGTACAAATGTACAAAAATTTTGGAAAGTTTATATAATATAATTAATACAGTTTCATTTTGTTTGCCATTCAATAAGATCACTAGTATCTTACATTAGTAACTCTCTTTAATATCTAAATTAACACAGTATATTGTTTAATATAATATAAGAAATCTAATTCTTTTTACCTCCACGATGTGACGATATAAATATGAAATATCGTTTAATTCTGTATATTCGAAAGGCTGTTGCAGTAAAAAAACAGTTTCACTTTCAAGAAATCTTAGAAATGATTAGGATTAAGATACAAAAAATGAAAGGTCAATATCATACATTTATGGTCACCCAATACAAGTTAATGAACTTTTATACTGAATACAAAGCCTAACCCGCTATATCATGAAAAGAAGTCTTAGAATAAAATGAACGATGGAATATGGAACGAATAAGGCTTTTAGCCTTAAACTGAATCCAAATTTTTACGAAAGTATCACAGTTCAAATATTCGTAATTTTTCGAAAATCGAATATTTACTATTCAAATACTTCTTGGATCCACTATATATAACAAGAAATTGTAAAAAAGAGCTACCTATTACTGCAAACGCTTCATATACGTATAAACATCCGTAAACTACTAGTGCAACTCGATGAAAATGACACGAGATTAGTGTCATAATTCGCTAATGCATAAACTTGGTTACGCTGGCGTAAAAAACGTACGTGAAAGCTGAGAACTTTGATCAATTATTGGAAATTGTTAGAGAGAAATTATCCACGAGAAAATCTTTTATCGTAAAAACCATTCAATCATTATCTTCATTCGCGATAAATCTCTCGGGGTACATAATCCCACTGATATTTGCTTTCACGTTTCTTTAAATTTATTAATAACAAGGTTCAGGATTTAATAGTAGTAATGCCGTGCGTACGAACACGAAAAACACGTTGCATTCGTAGAGCATATGTTTTCCGATATAGTCTCCGCGATGCACCATGCAACAGGTTACCGTGCACCTTTCGAAAGAGACTGGAAGCATAAATCTGCACCTAAAAAATGCAGCTGTTGCGTTATAAATTATGTTTGTTTCGCGGGACCACGCTAATTTACTCATAAATTATGAAATCTTTTAAGTTGTTATAGTTTAAAATGAAGTCTGGCTCGTAAAATTGTTTATTTCGCGGCTCTGTAACTTATATGTAGTGCGATCGTATATTATTGTTAGTTACTTTTGTCGTTGCAGTGTAAATATCAGTTTGAAATATAGGCACTTGTAAGCTTAACTGGTTAATACGACTCATTAGAAGATACAGTCGAGAACAAAATTAAGTGGACACCCTTTAAAAACTCGTAATTTGTTTAAAATTGGATCAAACGACTTGTAATTTTCTGAGATATTAGAAAGATTAGTTTACTAGGTAATGTGCTGAGAAATATTTTTGAAATTGCTATTGCTGGACATTTCGAAGAAGAAAGTGAAGGTCATGATTTTTAACTTTTTTATTTGTGTTAACGAAAATTTAAAGCACTCGTTTCATAAATCTAAGGAAGTTCTATACCTGTACAAAGTTTGATCGAAATCGGTTTATGTCACTATGAGCTACAAACGTTTCAAGATGAGAGCTTGAGGATGAAAGTCACAGATTTTCGGCCTTGTCAGGGAATTATAGCCGCTATGTGATCACTAGATTGCGAACTTTATGGATTTATAGAAAACTAGAGTAGTTAGGCGCATTTTAAAACAGTGGAAAAATTAAAATAATTTAGAAACACCAATGTATTATTTTCAACTTGTTAAAATGATTAAATCAAGAATCAAAGGTCTATTTGGCTCCTATCTCATGCAATTCATGTAGACAATTTTTATGTTGCATACAGATCCGTAGTCTAGTGATCACCTGTAAATGTTTGTAGCTCATAACAACGTTAACTGATGTTGATGAAATTTTCATCGTCTATATAGGTAACATAGATTTACAAAACGCATTGATTAAAGTTTCATTACAGGTTCGAATAAAAAAATTGAAAAATCTAACTTTTATTTTTCTCTTCGCAATTCCGACCAATAACAATTCTTTCAAAATGTTGTTTAACCGTTATGTGGTAAACTAATGTTTCTAACATGTCAAACGACCTCAAGTTGTTGGGTATAATTTTTAAAAAGGTATTAGTTTTTAAAAGGTGTTCACTTAATTTCGTCCCCGACTATGTACAATAACTTGTTAGGTCAACGTTTTAAATATTCCTTGCGCACTAATGGAATTGTTCATTTTAAATCATTGCGATAATACGTATCTTTGGAATAAAAGATTTTCTACCATTCTACCATAGATATCATTTTTATCGATACAGAATTGTACTGCGTCTGTTTAACACTAGGTTTACCTCAACCTGACGGATTCTAACATTTTTAATTTACGATTATTGAGATTATATAAATGCATCCATGAAGAATTGTTCAAAAAATTTATTTCTTTTGGGTATATGTTATAAAAAATGGCTAAAAATTAGAATAGACACGTTTTTGTTATCTTTATAATATAATGTAAAATAGTTGCTTTTACCTTTCCGTAAACCTAGTGTTATAATCACAGAAACGATTGAAATATTTTCCAAAACCAAATGTACAAAGTAGTCTGAAAGTAATGAAATCCTTTAAAATTATAATTTGTTTATAAAAGGATAAATGTGAATTTATAAAAATAACAAAAGAATTAATAAAAGAGTTATTCAATCTTAAAATGGTTTAGTGACTTTTGGGCCACCGTAAATGTCTAAATATAAATATGGAAAATATGTGCAAAATATATGGAAAATATATATGATCAATATTTACTGAAAATAGTACACTATAATACAATTAAATAGTTGTATAATATTTGATACTACTTGTAATTTGCATTACAATATGTAATAATTTTTTTTGTGTTCTCCCGACATCACAAGATGTGGTAGGAGCATATTTATACTTTCTCGTTCACTGTCTGTTAGGTACATTATTTACATTTAGATTTCTCGCTAATGTTATTATTTCTTATTTCGTTACAGTAACCAGCAGAATAGAAAAATTAACTTGAATAAATGCTAAATTATCAGTAAGAGCTTAATTTCTACAATTTATGTATTTGATTCGTATCTTATTATTATTCACAATATTATCACGTATCAATATGAATAATCATTTGTTAGTAGCAAGATAGACATTTGTAAGAAATCATTATATTTTTGGTTATTATTACATGAGGGATATACTAAAAATATGCACAATATGCAAAAAAAAATTCAAAAAATGAAAAAATATGGTGTATGCAAAATATGCAAAATAAGATGTTTTTAAAATTGCTTAATCATGGCATACATTTTTGTCAGGTTCCATTGGTCTACTAATCAAACAATCTTGAAGTCATTTAGGGAAATTACAGTGTATGCTTTTTAAAAGAACACTGTTTATTCTTTTCTTGTTAATTGAAGCCTTGTATCTAGTATACATGTATTAAATGTTTCAGCCATGTAGAGAATCGCATTATTCGATATAAATCGAGCGGATGTAAGAAATATATCGCTCCAAGTTGCGTCTGGTGATATTATTTAGAAGTTGAAGCAGCTAACGAAGACGCCCTTCATTACGTTACAAATCCTTGTTATCAGGCACTCATATTTCCTGAGTATAGGTCTCGTTAGTTGCTCGATGTTCCGTTTTAATAAGCAATTATAAGCATCACCCGTTGACCCGCGGAAACGAAATCATGAATTCCGAGAAGAGTTCGTGCCGATCCCTCCGACGATCTCCTGGTCAACATCTCGAAAGTCACGACCCGGAACACTTCACCGGAACCAATATTTCCTCGGCAATGCATTCGAAGAAACGATCTTTTGTTTTATCCACTGAAACGGGAATGGAATATATATTTTTATCATATTGATATTTGTATGTAACAGTCATTTAACTGTAACACCTAAATGTACTCGATAGCTGTGCATTGTATAAAAAACTGATTCAAACAAAAGTTGTTTTCTATTGAGAGGAGTATACGGTGTAATCTAATTAGCTTTTTGATGTTTACTCTATTTATCGAGATACAAAGGAGACCTTGGAATTTCTCTTAACATAATATTTGACGTTGCGATTAAAAAGAAGTGCAGAATGCCGAATAAAATACTACTAACAATAAGTTATATGAGATTCAAAATTAAGATTCACCGATACATTCTTTAATTTATTTTTAATTCAAATCATTTTAAACGATCAAAGAGGACGAGTAACACATCTTCAACTATTTCTGGAGTTACATTATTATATGTTATAATTTAATCCTTCACGTTTTTGAGTGTTGTAGGTGACTCCTAATAAAGTTCATTCTTTAAATGACTCCAAAGAAAGTAGTAGGCAGTACTTTGGACATTAATAAAATTAAAAATAAATTAGGGAATACATACTTCCGTAAAAATTAGTTATTAATCTTATATATTTCAATAGTTTTTTTTACTAAGCATATAGTATTTCTTTATAATCATAAGCTCAAACGTTATACATTTTAATACAAACATTCAAGGTTATTTTCATATTTTTATAGAAAAGGAAAAACATAAGAAACTTTTACTTGATACATTTACTTGTACAGCATATAATTTTCAAGTAAATTTTGGTGGTACAGTTAAATAACTCATCTTGTACAGTATGGATTAAAGTTTGATATTTCTTATAATTGGAGTGTGTCATTATTAGACTGTGGATCTAATTATACTAGACGAGTATGGTATGAAGCAACTTTACTTTTAATCCATTTCAAAAATATTTTTAATGAATACCAATATTATAAGTTTCAATTGATTACCATTGTAACATAATTATTATAAAATCTTGAAAATAATGCCCGGAATGTTAAAAGTGGATAAATTCAGAGAAATTGAGCTTGTTTAGAAGCAGAGAAATTGAAATCTATTGTCCGAATTAACAAAATTGTAAGTTATAGTACAATTTCGGAAGGATGTCGCTGCCCATTTTCAGGAAATCACATTCTTAAAAGCTATAATAGTACTTCACCCTTGTTATATGTATGGTTAACGATCACTTGTGTGCACGTATACCGTTTACACACAATCGAGTAGAAGTATTAATCGTTTCAGTGACAGTGATATATGCTTGCCGCATCAGAAACTCATTAGAACAAGTAGCGTATGCGCAGGAAACGCAGGATGGTGCGAAATTTAATTTCAGGTTTCCCGTGTCCCTTCTTACGCCCGACGAGATATTAATGAAGAGAGATACAAAACGTATACTTTAGCTAGCGGAATTGTGTCACTTCTAACGCATTTTCCTTGAAATGGTGTTTTTATTTGGAACTTCGAATTTCGATGTTATTTCGAATTTATCCGAACTAAATTACAGCTTTTAGTTATTTAAAATTCTATCTACTTGGCTATTTTTACTAATATATATTCCTAATAGTTCTTATTTAATCCATCATTTTACTTTTGGAAAATAATTGGAACTTATTCGGAATTGAGAATTCTTTATCGATTTCAATGACCTTAACATATGTTGTTGGGTGCGTAATTCTCAACAACTTTTTCTTATACATTTTACTGCCGGACGACCTTCGTTTCTGAGATATTTGCAAAAAACTGTTGCTACTATACAGAGTCCGTTTTATAACCTACAACACGACATACTTCTCGTATACTTTATATTATACTCTTTCCTGTCATTATAAGTCACCTTCTTATACCAATTGTTGTTTCTATGCGATGACATGCCTGATTTGGCATGGGAACATAAGAAAAATCTTTGCTTAAATAATTACCTACATTTGATCAGGACGATCTATAATACGTATCTAATAAAAAAAGCGTATTCTATGACTAACCAAGATTCTTTTCAAACAGCTATAGAAATCTAACCGTCCGTGATCGTTGGCAACTCCAAGAAAAATTAAAATATTTAACCTAACTAAGGTTTGTATAGTCAGTTTGAACAAATTTTAGTGAGATCTGGGTTAGATTTTTGGAGAGAATTTTAGGTTATGGGTAAATGTCTTATATGGTAAATATGGTAATTGGGAAAGATACAGTTCGCGATTGTCATTCCAACAGTTTTCTGCAAGCATCTCACAAATCAAGGTCGTCCAGTGGTAACAATGATAAGAAAAAGCTGTTCAGAACGATGACCTTGATAACATATTTGAAGGTCATTGAAATAGGTGAAAAATACCCTATTCCGAATAATTAGCATTATTATTATTATTATTATTATTATTATTATATATTGTCTATCTTTTTTAAGATTATGTTTGCAATAATACATATCTACATACATACATAGTTTGTCGGAATTCAAGAATACTATAGTTACAAAATATTACATTTTTATTAGTTGGAACATTTTTATGTTTAGAATGAACATTTTGATTGAAAAATTAATCCCACATTAACAATATTTGGATGAAGTACTATAGTATGTTTAAGATTGAAGTACTCAGTTACTCGAGAGTGTAACTATAACAATAAATATTATAGTAACCAGGTATCGAAAGAGTTGTAGAACCTGTTAATATATACTATTTAGGATATAAAGAGTAATGTAATCTAACGGTTTCTGTCGAGATTATTATGTAAAACAAGATTTTTAAGATTCCCTTCGGTTCAGCACAAATATTGAAAATTGATTAATAACCCTCTTGTAGATAGTGTCAAGAGTACCATTTAACCCATGAAAATTCCGCAAAAACAAATATCTTATTAAACGAAACATACAAGTTTGAATAGTAGTTTTTTACAATCGACAGATAACTGTTTATTTCTAACCCTTGTAGTAGCACAAATATTAGTAAGCGTAAATTCATAACCACGTTTATTAATATCGAAGAATTTACGTGTTACCCATTTACAGAATTATTTAAAGAATTCTTAACCACATCGAATCTAAGAATAAACAATATGAAACATACAACTTTGCAAATATTAAGCGAATATTACGGAAATTTTTCACAACCAGAAATGAATATTAATCCTTTGTATTTGGAGGTCATCATTGAAATGACAACACTATTATTCTTTTAAACTTTCGAGTCACCTTTGGCATGGCGAGATTATTGAAATTGCGAGGAACGATTATAATGCAAAGGAAGCAAACTGGGAAAACAACTACACCGCAAAAGATTAAAAATGTTTCTGTTCGAGATAGGTAAATGTCAGTAATCTAAATATGAGAATATACTGTAAGGTGCTGTAGAAGATCAGAGTAAGTTAATGTTTAGAACATCGCCGTTTTAATGCTCTTAATTTAGATGTAATACCCTGTTCCATTCTATGTCGATCGTATATGTAGGAATATGGATTAAATTGCATCGCATGATCGTCGATGATTATTGCGCGATTGGTGTTATGAAAATCACAGTTCTTTAATTACGTAGCGAAAACACCTTTTTTTATCGGTGATTGCGGGACAGGGAGCGTCGGTACTGCCCATTATAAGTTTTATTAAGGGCCATTAATCTTCCGGCGACGGTACGTATTATTATAGCAGGTATTTAACACCGCGGGATATGAAAATCATTTATTTTCCGAAAATGAACTATCATCTAGTTGCTCCTAATGCAGGTATCGCTTTTTGTGTAATTCCTGTTTGTAGTTATGAGATGCTTCTACTTGTTTCGTCGGGATCGTCGGTGATACACCGTGGTCGATTACCTCTGATAACTAAAAACCAATTATTTAAAAAAATATATGTAATAATCAGTAAACTGCTCATATTTATGCATTTATAAATAATAAAACTCTTATCAAACAACTAATATAGCACAAAAATAGAATATTCAAATTCTCTTAGATCTATCATTGTTAGAAGTAACAGGTTACTTCATTTAATCTTTTTAAGTTTAATTGTGTAAATGTAAATTTTTCTGACCACCTGCAATTTTGGCGACACTTTAAAAATTAGCAATAGAAAAGTGAAGAATCCTTTTATTTTGTAAAATCTTGTAAGTGTAAACGCTAGAAAACCAATCTTGTACATCTGTGGTTTATGTAAATGCGAAATGTTTTCGTAAAGTTTGTACATTATTTCCATAATTATTGCTACCTTATATTCTTGTATTTTTCTTGAGTAAACACTTTGCGCTCTAATAATATTCGCCAGCTTTATAACTATCGTCAATTGTCAATTGAACATAATTGAACAGGTCCCTGTATTAACAGTCTAATCGGATTACAGTAAATTATGACTAGACTGTTAATTACTAGAAATAGGAAGTACATGCAAATTTATTTCTTCTCTTAATATAGGAATTTCATCGTGTTCAAAGTAATATTACGGTAGCCTCGAATTTTTCTCATATTATAACTTTTTTGTATTTCACCTACTCATTTTTATCATAAATGCATAAAATCCTTAGTCTATTTCTGACAAAGCAGTGAATAGTTCTAATTGTCTTCAATTATATATTTGTAAGAATGGTCCGTCGTCCGATGGTTAATAGAGATAAGAAATCACTTTAGTGCAGTTATAGCATAAATGAAAGATTTTGTCCAATCTTTTTACAAAATAACATAACATCGCCATAACAAAATTATAACACGCTTTTCATAAAATTTTATGGTATTGTATACTATTACTATTGATGTTAATATTTTATGCAGGGTAGGACTGGAATCGAAGTTCAACCGGGCAACGGAATAACATTTTTTCGTTTGACGCCTCGTTTTCGAGAAACTCGAGTTCAATGCTTCACTATTCGTGCTTCACTAGCATATGTAGAATGTATGTGCAGGAAGTAGAACTGGTTGGTCATGATCGGACGCGTTAAACGATTCCTATCTAATAGCATGCGTATTCTACGGATGAAAAAATGTTGTATCTTTTTTTTTCTTATTTTGTTATGTAGAATCAATCCCTGCCCGGTGGTACTACGATTTCTGCACATCCTGTATATCCTTCTTTATTTTATATAACGCTAGGTAATCGTTTTGGATGGACTTGTATAGTTATTTTAATTATTTTGAATCGAAAACTAATCTTTATTTCTTGTGAATAATAACAATGTTTAGCCTGGTATAAAATGAAGAATTAATTTACTGAATACACAATTTACTGTCATTTTATTTTCAAGAATGATTTAAGATCTTAATTATAAGTCGACTGCAGATTTTATGCATTTTATGACAAAAATGATTAGCCACAATTGCCACAGTAGGAAAGTTGAAAGAATTGAAACCGACCAGTGTTACCAACATGTAAATATTTTATCTTTTGCTGTATAAAATACTATATACTTTTAAGTTATTTTAATTTTCTACAATATGTCACGAAGTGAACTACTAATAAGGCGGAACAGATTACGATAATGGCGTATAAAGATGCAGGACTTTCTGAAAGAGAATAACCTTAAAAATAAGCAGGTCCCATCATGTAGTAAATAATTTTGGTGGATTAGATGATTTGTATGGTAAAAATCATCCGAAAGGCGGAAATAATCGGAGGCTAACTTCGTTAATTTAATGTGCTGATTCACATTAAAATGTAACAGCAACACAAATACGAAAGATGTAGGTTACAAAAAGCGCCAAAACTGCCCTCAACACATTCAGATCAATTTTCGATTACTTTCCGATTAAGCGACGCGGGTCGCTCATACCCCACGGTATTAGAATAAATTGTTTTGCATATGACATATGCATCATCATATATGTACAATAAGACTCCGCTTAAGGGTCTAGTTATACTGCCGGGACGTGATTTGTTTTTACATAGGATGGGGTCTGGAGAAAACCCCGACCGTGATTTTGCTTTCACGTTACCGATATTTTCAGCTCGCCACGGCGAGGCCATTATCTTGACGTCTGAGCATTTCCAGATGGCCTTTCGGGAGCGCGTTCACAGTTTCCTGCTGTGCATGGCACAAAAAAAAAAGATGTTTTCAGGAGTTTCACAGCTCCTTATGTAAACTATCGGTATCTCTCCTCTCCACTATCGTGGAAATAGGACATTTTCCTCTCCCTTGGTAGAAAAGCATTAACACATTCTGACATTATACGTGAATTGCATATGTATTGTGAAACCGAGAATAACAGTTATTTTTCTAGTTTAGTTTTATCATTTAATTCAAATTCCATGTGAAGGCGGATTATTTTTACGTACAGACACCTTCAAAGTTTGCTACTTTGAGCAATTTGTACGAAAACGACAAATCTCCACAAAATAATTTATATCACAGCTATTATTAAAGATAGAAACATTTTCTCTTTTTTGTGATCATCGCAAAATACCGTTATTCTTCTTAAATAATTTATCATTCTATACGCAAATGTCATTTCTTAATACCAAAAAATTAGAAACATCATTGTTTTTACCGCCCGTTCAAGTGTGACAAAATTTTTTTTTAATTCGCGCAGCTTCTAAAATTTCAAATATTGGGCACGTAGAACTACTATAAAAATATGAATGATATGAAAGATTGTTTCAGACACAGAGAAATAATAAATTGTTAATTTTAGGAAAACTAATATTGTCATTTCGCCGAATAAAATATTTTGCAACTTAATTAACGTTTACTGTACGCACCGTATGCAAATTTCATACAATACATATGCGAAGTAACACATGCCAATAAATAGAAACGGGTTGAACTATTCATTATTTTTGGTTCATAAAGATGCTGAACATTCTTTAAACATTCTGAGATAAGGTTGACGACGTAGTTCCAAAATTACAACTTTCACGTAGTAAAAGAAAGAACACGGGGAAGCGGACGCGAGATGTTATTTCATTATTATTATACTTGAACTGTTGTTGGGATGTCGTAAAAAGGACAATGGTTCTTCCGAGCCTGCCGGTGGATAGCGGTCGACCAGTCGATGCAGTTAGAATTAAATGCCTGAATTGCCGCATCCTTTGCCGGTCTTTTACCTGAACGCAAGTTTCGAGGATCCGCAAATTAGGAAACCAAATTTCAAAGAGAAAGAATTGAATTAATACTTTCTAACAATTCTTTAAAGAAAACTATCGTATACTATGTTATGTACTAATATTAAAAATGTTGAAATTGAGTCATTCCACGCGAAATCTGACACTTTTCTGAGTAGTGTTTCAGATTTTGTTCATATTTGAGCATGTTGTAGTCTATAGTGACCTGTCAATGAAGCTCGAAGGATTAAATAATTGATACTAGAAAGATGTAAGAAAAATCTATTTAATATCTCTAATGCATCACGTAATTATACATAATAATGTATAATATAATAATAACAATAGTAATAGTAATGACAATTATGTTTTTATTATTATCATCGCTATATGCATATACTATATACATTATTATTTCTATTATTAAGTTACATTATACGTTAGCGATATTAAATAAAATTTTGTAATAAATTTTACTTTTTTCCAAAAGGGCTTTTTAAATTAATTTATGCAGAACGAATATACTGATAAATAATAAATAACAATAGTATAACATTCAAGTAAGCTGACATAATTGTGCACTTATAGCCATAACGCAATTCTTCTCGATATTCCTCTCGTTAATTACGGGGAAAGAGATAAATCACAGGAACTAAGATTCCGTAACTTCATTGCAATATAATTACCTGAACATTCAATATTCAAAGTCAGGCTTCAGATTGTATGCTTAATTTTCCACATACATAGATATCTCAATAGTAGATCTATGTAGCACACAGTGACTATGATGATTTTGTTTAAGGAAGTCTATTGTCTTTTTTAGTAATAAATTGTTATTTTGTTCTATTGTTGTATTCTGCACCTACTTGCACGAGGAACTTCGAATAGTTCTACTTTACACTCGACGTACATAGAAAAAACATCGGTGAAATAACGTTTTAAATCATACATTTATACCATTTTTCGTATGCACCGTTCGAAATCCCGTCCGTAGTCACGGAGAGATTGCTTGCCTCAGTTGTTTATATCCTCCTGTCCAGCCATGGGTCATGTTAGAAATAGGCATGAACTCCAAATTGAATTGAAGAAATCGCTCAACGACGAAAGGCATCAGTTTGCTGTTGTTTCATATATAAATGATATACATCTCCGTAATTATATTTAAATCCTGTAAATATATATGAATATAACCTGTTGTTAAAGTAGTCGCTGATATTCTGCGATGTTGATGCGACTATAAACTAATAATAATAAAAAAGGCTCGACTGCGTTTTGGAGAACTCCGTCTTCTTAACTTTTTTGAACTTTTTTTATGTGATCCTGTAGATATCGATTAAGACATTCCGAAAATGTGTGTATGGTTGTTAGGAATTCACTGATTTATAAGTTATACGTGTGTAAAGATTAGCAGTTTTAAGCGTTTTTGACAGGTTAGAACGTCGCCATATTGGATATTCGTTGAGTGGTAGATGTAGGTAGATCTGTTCGGTGCATGCGCTGGATAGATCGTGAGTGTTCAGCGCATGTGTTAAATAGTATGGTATATTTGCGGGATCGGCTAAATAGTACTGAGCGTATGCGCTAGATAGCAATTCAGTGGTTACACATACTTTGTAAGCATAAGCAATTTCAAGTGTTTTTCACAAATTAATTATTAATAAGTTTATTGTTGATTTTGAAATGGCTAGTTCAAGTATTAGAAATTGTAACTTTAGAGACATGCCAAGTAGTAAAGAAGAAGCAATTACTTGGGCTCAGGATTGTGGATTGTTGCGGAAACTTAAAAAATGTCGTACTCATCGGTGCGAAATGAAAATTTATAACAATAATCATGGAATCCGTCGTTTCTGGTGTCCCGTAATTAAAATATACAGAATCACATACAGGATTTCAAAAAGAAGGTACAGTCCAAGATGGTTTGAGGTTAGGTCGTCGTGGGAGCGGAGAATACCGGCCATGGTATAATGTTTCGCATTTTGATTTAGTAAATGTGTTATTATTTATTACGTACGTGTTTGTGCTGCTATCTAATGCACTTGTTCGGAAGTATTTAGCCTATTTTGTGTGTATTACCTAGCAAATATATCAATATGGCGGCGCTGTAACCTGTCAAAAAGGCTGAAAAGTGTTCAACTTTACTAACTAATGAATTCCGCGCATTAAGATTTTCATTTTCGATGTTTTCTCGTCGAAATCTATAAGATTGTATAAAAAAAACTTGAAGAGAAGAGTATCTTAATAAACGGTTGTCGTAACACGGTTAACAGGTCTCTGCCACTTAACAACAAAAATTTCTTACGACCTGAACGGAAAGTTTAGGTTGCATACGCCCTACACGGCAAAAGTTGTGTTAACGCGTGATCATAAAATAGCACGACTCGTTTCTGTCTAAAGATACATACATGTCTTGGAACGAAGAATGGAAATACGTCATCTTTTCGGAAGGAAAGATGTTCAATCCGGACCAGGTGGTTTTAAGTATTATTGGTACGATTTAAGTAAACCACACGGCATTGCTATGAGTCGAAATTTTGGTGGGAGTGTTATGATTTGGCTGCATGCAGCTTTTTCGCGAAGACGCCAATATGGCGGATAATGAAAAAAGAATTCCTAGAAGTGTACAGAGCATCTAGAAGATGTTTTGATTCTGTTCATGGAAGAAGTGGATTCGAATGGATTTTTATTTCAACAGGATAACGCGGCCGTTCACACATCAAAACTGAAGCGTCAATGGTTTTGCAAAAAAAATATTGAGTTATTGCAGTGCAAACCCATATAAAACCTTTGGGAAGTACTATTCCGTAAGGTATATGCAAACCGAAAACAATTTGTAACAATAGCGGAACTTAAAGATAGCTAGATAAGTATATCAACTGTACAAATGTTAACTTTTCAGTTAAATATACGTGTGAATAACCGAATTTTTCAAGTTATTTTAGAAATTATAACAATATACCATATTAACACGTATATAATAATTAACATTTTGATTCTATATATAGAGTAAATAAACTATTATTTACTAGCTAGAACTACAGAAATTTCACACATCCTTGTATCAAAAATGTATATTTTTTAAATTAATCATTTAAAAGAAAAAATATTTTATTCTTAAACTATTCAGATATGTATGTGTAGTCAACTTCATGTAACAGGAATGCGTATATCGTATTTGTGTTTTAAAACTGATTGTGACGTAAAATTACGAAAAAATTACACATGGAACTATGATAATTTCGCGAACTGTATATCGACTTTTTTCTGGAATTTGAACTGTTTTTCCTTGTACAAGGATTTTTACGGATTAACCTCGATGACTCTGTATGCGATTTCGGGGATGTGCTATCTTCTCGTCGCATATTGTAAGAACCACGCTGATCAGCGGAAAGAAGCACCGAAAGTGCTAATGAAGCAGTAGGCTCGCGTTTCCTATTTTTTGTCATCGAAACCCTGTACTCATTACAGCAATACGTAGGCCGGTAGTCCAGCGATCGGAAGTTACGCAAAATCACAGGCGAGATATGTACCTCGTCCGTGGCCAAATGTCTCACTTGGTAAGATAATCGATGTCAGCGGAGAACGCCTAATGCTTGCGATGCACACAGACGGCAGAGAAACCGACTTGGCCGGTCGTAATTTGTCCAGATGATTGTAATTTGTAGCTGGGCCCAACGCCGCACTGGATAGGTGCTCAGCTAAATGTTCCTCATCCGGATAATGAGAGGATTCGCTCGTCCAAGCTGCATTAGAGCAAATGATCCGGTAGGTGTGCTCCATCACTCTTTACGGCCGAGAATGAACGCTCCACTGTTGCGTCGAGACGCGTCCTTGCGCGTCGCTTACGACTTTACAGTTATTCGCATAAGAAACTCGGGCAACGACCGCGAGTCCCTGCGAGGGGTGAAATTGACCCTTAGCTGCTAAGAATCCAGACATGCGACTCCGCTCGAAAGGTTCGTAAAATCGCATCAATAAAATTCGGTGTTTCAATTTCTTTTCCAGTCGATGCTATTCCGTTCAAAGTAGTCCTCTGTTTTGATTCGTTAACTAGTACTTTATTAATTCTTAGTTAGTATCCGACGACCTGTAACAATCTAGATTGTTGAATTTCTGATTGTTAAGCAATTACAACATTTCCTATACTTTTTGTAACATAAGATGTATGTGCTACATTAAAATCCTGTTACAAAACAGGGATTTATACCGAAATGCAAAACACCGATATTATACCAGTGTTTTTCGATTATACTTATTATATGTATAGAAACCGAAATACGGAATCACCCCGGTATGACATCCTATCGGTATGTGTAAATACAGATGTGTTTACCTATATTTACCGATAATTTTTTCGGATTTCTTATTTCATTTCAATACAATTATCACAATGTTTTTAGACAAAGATTTAACACTAAACCTACCACGGTCAAATGACCGGTTTTATATTTTCCTTTTATTGAAATTATAAAAATTCATTTATGGAAAATTATGGAATAAATTTCCTTATCCAAGCATCTATTATATTGAAAATTACAGACAATCTCAATAAATTACTGTTTCAATAGGAAAGATCATGTAATAATTAGCGGAGTGAGAATGAGACATACAAACCTCATCCACACATTCTTAATAAAAAACCTAGACAAACCCAAATGCACTAGTTGCAACACAACAAACTCAATCGAACACATAATTACATCATGCCAAATATACCAACAAGAAAGAAGAACTTTGTACTCGTGTACAAAGTTTGTACTACAAACTTGTAGTCGCTAATGACACTTGTGAGGTTGATGCAACTTTAAAAATATATAATAATTAAATAAAAAAGATTTATGATGTCAATATTGCTGTAATACTGAAACTAAGATGTAGGGATTTTGTAGGGATTGTGGCTGAACGGGAGTGAGTTTTAAAAGAGTCGTCGCTCCAGCGACATTAGCATATAAGGCAATTTTTGTCTATGCTATAATTCGTGTCTTCTGTAAAGAGGTGTGTGGCGAACTTCATAGAATTTACCACAGAATCGAAAAATACCGGTATTTATTTCGGTTATCGGTAATATATCGGTTTCGGTATTCAGATATTTCGGTACGATATCGGTTTCGGTATAACTTTGCTGTCGTAACACCGGTATCAAAATCGGACCGGTATGAAATCTCTGGTTTCAAATCGGGAGTATTAATTATATTGCTGTCGCGTTTGTATTATATTTGTTAAAATGTCATCATACCAACCAAATTTTAATAAGATACGGTAGAACTTAACGAAAAACACGATTACAACAGTACACTTCGTCAGTGGACAATTTTAGCTTTGTAGAAGTTAGCCCCCCACTTGTTGAAAAATAAGACCAAAAATTGAAAAAAACGAAAAGTGGGGGGCTACTAAAAAATCGTTTTTCTCAATTTTGTATATTATTGTTATAATATTGGAGCACAATCTTAGCACAACCTAGCACAATTGAGAAAATTGAAAAAAACGAAAAGTGAGGGCTACTAAAAAAAATCGTTTTTCTCAATTTTTAGTCTTATTGTTTATATTATTGTTATAATATTCGAGAACAATGTAGCACAAACTTAACACAACTCAGCACAACTGTTGAAATTATTTATTTCAACAAGTGAGGGGCTAACTTCTAGGAGGTACAATTTTAAGACATTCGAACGAAGTGCTTGTGAATGTTGAAAAAGGAAAAATTTCGCACTAGAGTTGAAGGCAAATGGCGTATACAGGTTCTAAATTCAAGTGGTTGGGTTTAGAAGTCGTAAGGGCTATTATAGTGAGATTAGAGTTTGAGGATGACGTAGCCATGAGGTAGGGTTCGAGAATGATGCAGCAAGGACGTGAGTAAAAGAGTAAGTTATGGGTGAAACCATTGGTTTCTTGAAAGATTTCGGGAAACTTGAATTGAGTAGAAGACAGGAGGCTGCATATCTATGTATTAGGTTGTCCCAAAAGTTTGTATCGCAATGTGTATGCTTAATATTGTTAAATAACACGACCATATACAAACAACGTGAACATCTGTTCGTTATCGATTTATTACCCCCTAAGCTTGCTTTTATACAGCCACGTAATATACTTTCTTAAAAGTCTATATTGAATTTGCATTGTGTGCATTAATCCAAAACGAAACGAAATTTTGGGACAACCTAATATATCGAAGCATTACTGTATCTAAGAAATTCTACTCATTCTACTATGAATTCTATAAAACCGGTTACTCCACCAATATCATTTTCACTTATATGCATATGAGACAGCGCAGCGCGCTGCGGTGGCGCATGGTGTCGAGAAAAAAGTCAATTGATTCATTCATTAGACTTTACACCGCGAGACTAAACCTGTCTTGATAACCCCGATACCTACGAGCCCGTTAATGAACACACTTCCTACCTCTCTGTGTATTATAATTACCATTACGGTGAACCGAGCGATGCATATTCATTACTAGTCTGCGAATTCAAATGTTCATGCAAATTTTTGTTTTTATACGGTCTTTTGCGAGGACCGAAAATAGAGGGAAGGATACTGCACCAATTAACGTGTTAAATCAAACGTAACGTTAGTTTTACCATTAATTGTATACCTTCGTTGTGTAATCGTGAAGAACAATGTTTGCTGTTGCCTTGGAAATTACCCGTCGACTAACGTGTCTACAAGAAGTAGCATTAAAAATATGCTTTAAAAATTAATACGTAAAGTTGCAAACGGTCCTAAACGGCATCAATTATGTAGTTCTAAAATAGATCTACCATCGGAGGGTTAAACAGCTCCGTATATTATTAAAAATGGTTTAGGCTATCGAGAATGTAATAAATCTTTAAATCCAATCATTTTGTTTCAAGAATTGTATTATTCAGAAAATAAAGTTCTATCTTGAAGTTTCATATTGTTTACCTAACAATTTCCAACAGTGTCATGCATAGTAATTAGGTAGTACTTATTTAGTTGAGAAAACAAAGTGGTATGCCTTGCTCAGTTTGATTATATGATACAAGCTATATAGTAATCTATGACATCTGCATTTACCTTTAACTTATTCAATTTTATAGAAACAAAAAGACTTAATTTATTCCGATTTTGCGCTATTTTAGTATAACGTGTACCCGAATAATTAAATTTATTCAATAATTTCCTAAAGAAGCATCTGTACATCGTGTACAATGAATAATATGGGTCCTATTATTTTTTTAAAAATTGTTTTATACCTCTCTAACCCTCCATTGCTCAAGTGAGGAAACAAACACTCGGTTAGAATTTCTTAAGGGAATTGCATTATGATAATTGTACATAATGCGCAAGAGATGTGCACGATATTTGTGAAAAATTTATACGTACAGTGGCTCACAAAAGTATTCGCTCGCCCTTTAAATCAGAATAACTTTCTCAAAATTTGACCAAACCACTTGACTTTTTTGAGCAATTAGAAGCATTGATTTAGTAAATCACATGCAAACACGATTTTGAAGAAATTGCAATTAGTAGGAATTACACGAAAAAATTAAAATGGCACCTTTTAAAACTTTATTATTTCAACCCGTATTGAAAATTCAAAATATGCGGTTTGTAGATCTATGTTATTTACACATATGCTGAAAATTTCATCGAGATCAGTTAACGAACATATGAGCTACAAGCGGTTGAAAGTAGTGGTGATCGGAATTTTTTTACCACTTTTGGTCAGTTTCTGCTTAAAATCCATAGTTACAAAAGGCATATTTTAAATTTTCATTATGGGCTAAAATAAAGAAGTTTTAAAAAGTGCCATTTTTATCTCTTCATGTAATTCCTACTAATTGCAATTTTTTCAATATCTTTTTTGCACGTGATTTACTAAAACAAAGCTTCCAATTCCTCAAAAAAGCCAAGTGGTTTGGTCAAGTTTTAAGGAAGTTATTCTGATTTAAAGGGAGAGAAAATAATTTTGTGAGCCACCGTATGTACTTTGTAATATGATACACGCCATGACATTGATACACAAGGTGCCCCGCGACTCTTGGTTAACCTGTTAGGAGGCGATTCTACATATAAAAATGAGTCGAAAAAGAAGAATAAAATTTTTTCATTTGAAACTTCGTATTCGAGAAAATCGAGTTTAAAGATTTGTCGGGTTCGCGTTCATTAGTACATACAGTGAAGAGCAAAACTGAATCAGCACCATTTGAAACAGTATAACTTTTTTAAAATTATTACAGATGACTCGAGTGTTTTTGAGAAGTTGGAAGGATTATTTTATTACAAGATGAGTAAAAAACTTTTGAAAAAAATTGCAATTAGTCGGAACCGCGGAAAAAATAGTAAAAGTTGACTTTTACGACTTTTTTATCAGGGCCTGTATTGAAAATTTAAAAAATTGATAATGTTCACTCAAATAAATTATATATATGCTGAAAATTTCATCGGTATTTGTTAATTGGTTTATGAGTTATAAACGATTGAAAGTGGTAATAATTTCAGTTATAAGTCGAAAATCGTGAAAAACTGCAATTATTACCACTTTCAATCGTTTATAACTCATAAACCAATTAACCAATATCGATGAAATTTTCAGCATATATATAATTTATTTGAGTGAACATTATCAATTTTTTAAATTTTCAATACAGGCCCTGATAAAAAAGTCGTAAAAATCAACTTTTACTATTTTTTCCGCGGTTCCGACTAATAGCAATTTTTTCAAAAGTTTTTTTACTCATCTTGTAATAAAATAATCCTTTCAACTTCTCAAGAACACTCAAGTCATCTGTACCAATTTTAAAAAAGTTTTGCTGTTTCAAATGGTGTTGATTCAGTTTTGCTCTTCACTGTATATGCACAGAGTAGAATTGAGTGGTCATTATCAGACGCGACAGCCGATTTCTATCTAATGGCACGCGTATTTGCTGAATTTTCAAACTCGATTTACTCGAAAACGAAACTTCAAATGAAAAAATTTTATTCTTTCTTTTCGACTCCTTCCTACAAGTAGAACCACCTCCTAATCGAGTGACCATGAGTCGCCGGAAACCTTGTATATTCGGACACTTTTCAAAAGGCGATAACTTTTTTAGTATTGGACCCTACGAACTTTGAATTTGAACTTTCTAAGAAGTTACAACAATTAGTTTACTACATGATGTGAAAAAAAAGTTTGAAAAAATTTCAATTGGTCGGAATTTCAGGGAAAATACTAAAACTTGTATTTTAAAAGTTAGATTTTACAACTTTTTTGTGTCGGCCTATATTGAAAATTTAAAAAGTACATTTCGTAGATCTGTGTCAATTACATATATTCTGGAAATTTCATAAAAATCGGTCAACGTTTCAATGGGCTACAAACGTTTGAAGATGGTAAAAATTGCAGTTTGTCACGGTGTTCTGCCATTGACTATAGTAAATTATATCTTTCAATATCCTGTCGTTTTTTCTGCATCAACCGATTTTTATAAAATTTTCAGAATGTGTATAGTTGAGACAGATTTACAAAACTTATTTCTAAAATTTTCTATATGTATAAATCCACATAAAAAAGTTGTGAAATACAAGTTTTAGTATTTTCTCTGCAATTCCGACCAATTACAAGTTTTTCAAACTTGTTTCACGCCATATAGTATACTAATTGTTCTAACTTCTCAAAAAAAGCAATCTCCTCAAGTCATAGTGTCTAACATTAGAAAAGTTATGATCTTTTTAAGAGTGTCCAAATATTTATCAGAGTCACTATATATTAATCACAACATATTTGTAACATTTTTCTGATTAAAATGACTGAATTGCGTCCGCGTATTTAATGTTTGTTAGCTTAGTTCCCTTCCAATGTTCTAAAGTAAAATTAATTTTTACTTATAAACTTAGTAAGTTTAATATTTTTACTTATAAATAGTACAATTTGAAACTCCCCTTGAATTTCAACAGCGTAAGCAACTAATTCAAACATTTACTTCATGTTATTTGTAATTAATCATAATAAATTTACTAAATAACTAAATATTGTTTAGGATTTGCGTAAGATTGACTTACCTTACATTTAATTTGTCTGGGGCACGGTGCCCATTTGTCCTATTTTTCAGTAAAAATATCATAGCTACAATTCGACATAGACAGATGGTAGTCCCATTCAAGAATGGGCATCAGTAACGTTAGCATGACCATAATTGTGGCGAAAAGATTGAATCTAAATCTATCACAATGTTGTAGTGAGAAACACTAGTGGTTTTATACCTCGTCCTGTCACTTCTTACTATGGCCGATGAAACGTATTTATTAAGAGCGACGTGCTCACGTGCTCTTCTTCGAGTGCCGTTCAGTTACGGTACAGTTATCGTTCGGGACGTAAAAACTACTAGGAAGCCATTTCGACTTTCAAGATAAAATCACATACCACTTCTAACAGTCCGACCGAGACATGGACAGAAACACAGTGTAAAACTTGGACCCCGTATGTCCCGCAGAAAAAAACTTGTGATCTTCGAACTAGATCAATTTTTATATGGTATCGCTTACTTAAGTAGCTGGCGCTAGCAACATACAACTATATTAGCAGTTTATACGAAAATGAACTGAGTATTTAGTGGTACATTTCAAAGTCGATGTTTAACTCTTTCTTAAAAAATGGTTCAAAACGGAAGCTTCTCAAGCTGACGTTTTATCTATTTATTATTTGATACCGTGAACCACGTTTAGTTTATATAGCATACGCTAACATAACAGTTTACAATTAACAATGAATACATAGAGTTATATTAGTATGTGCGATAGACGTTAAATACTAATTTTACATTTTTTAAAGAAATTATAAATAATTGTCAGCGCTGCAAAATCTCGCACGCTTCGAGAAGAACTAATATTGTGAGATGGGTAATATTTTCGTTTGAGGAGCAGTCCTAACAAGTGCTCTCGTTCTGTATCATATTCTAGACATTGTCAGATAATATGACTAAGGTCTTGAGCTTTTGCTCCGCATTCACAAGAACCATGCGAAATAAAGTGTACTCTCGTTAGGGAGGCATTTCAATTATAGTGGTTCGAACGGCTTCTATTGACGAATATAATCAAATCTCTGGGTTATTTAAGACCCGAAAAACCATGGTGCTCTTGCATCGTTAAAGAAGTGTTGGAAGAAATATACACCTTTGCGTAAGGCTTAATTCTTAATTGTATCGTTTGTTGAAATTCTCATTCGACATATGAAATCGTTCAATATATCGGTAAACGGTATTTTAACATTCGATAGGATTCCTGATTTTGTAGCTTTTTTAGCTAACAAATCAGCTTTTTCATTTCCAATTAAACCAATATGTGATGGAATCCAAATGAATTCAACAAATTCTGTATTGCTACTGTTGATTATAAATTTTAAATATTTGGCCTTAATTTCTATGAGTAGTTTGTTACATTGAGAATTTGCGAATCTGTGAGAATGAAAAAGTTGGTATCGGTATGAAAGTTTACCACATCTAGCTTGATTTATCGCATAACGTTCTGCTGCAAATATGGACGCTCGTTTATGTAGACTAATTTGTTTACTATTATGCCCCCATTGATTGCACGTTTTTAATTTTGCTACCAACTGTGGAAATTGCAATCGTTTGCGGAGGAGCCGACTTAATAAAGCGCATTCGAATAGCATTAGTAATTTGAGATCACAGAGTGAGATATTAAATAGTTGTTTCGTAATTGTAGGAATATACGGGATGCCTATCGTTTGTAAACATATCTCTGAAATATTCATATGTAACATTCGAATAAGCGAGAATGCTTCACTCTACTGCTCAAGCTGAAGGTTCAAGAAGATACATATTTTCTCTCATTCGTCTCCTAAGAATTTTAATTTTAACAATGGTATCTTAAAGACGTACGTCTTCGCTATGATTCTGTTATTGTTACTAGTATATTTTATGAAGTCAACAAACATCTTTAAATATACTAGTTTTCTGTACATCATTTTGTAATTCGAATGTATTACAAATGTTCATTCCAACGTTCGCTTCTGATCTGCTTATATCTCGGTCATATCTATTTAGTATTATCTTGTGTAACGATCCAGTATTACCTTAAGGAACTATTTAATATTTAACTATTTACCTATTGCCAATATATCGTTAACTACGTGTAGCTGCAATATTAATAAGTCGAAGCATGTGAGATACGATTGCAAGGTAAAACATTGCACATATCAATGAGGACTGCCTCTGGCTGTTTAAATTAAAAATTGTTCGATATATTTTTAAGTCATCTCTTCTCCAGAAGCATCTATATAATCTAATGATGTGAAGTGGAGAAATATCTCAAATGATGCATTAAAAGTTATGACTTTTGCTTAACTCTCCCACGCTCCGCTAAAATAGTTGTGTGGAAGATTCACAGACACTGCATCATCCATTTCTGCTTTACACTTAACAAATTGTATATTAAAACACTTATCTTGTAAAATTATCTATAAATAATAATACAAAAACACATAATAAACATTTTATATAGTCAAATTATGTTGTAAAACGATGTAACACATTCTCTTTTATTTAGAATGTACTGTAAAGAAACACATCCTACAATATAAACTTGAAAGAAATTAAACGTTTTACAGTTTCTAAAAATGAAACTGGGTGAATTTTCACTTTTACAAACGTACGAGTGTTAAACTTTGTTGGCCAATTGCAGAAGGTAATAACTAAACTATGGATTTATGCATTTATGACAAATATGAACAGAACTAACACAATACATTCAAAACATTAGAAGAATGCGAGTTCAAAAACAGAAATAAATCTTTACTCATCTTTCGTTTCTTGAAATTCATGTAGAAAATTGTTATTTTGCATAAAAATGCGCAATCCAGTAATAATTTTATACACCGAGATATTGAAAAAGCCGTCTGCATCGTTTAATACTAAATCGAACTTCGCAGCGTTTTTATGAAAACTCGTGTTTTAATTAAAAATTATTAATTCAGGTTAGATTGTGGATCTTATAAAAAAATGTGTTCAAATGTGACATTTCAAATAGTCGAAAGATTAAAAGAAATTGTTGAATATTAAAATTATTGCAGAGTGAATGAAAGTTATAGTTTTCCTATCTTTTACGGTTGATACAGACAATTAATATTTTGCGTAAGAATCTACAGTCTACTGTAGAATAACTCTGCCTTCGGATTCTAAGAAATCATGCAATGAAAACTAGGGATGTGAAGAATGGTTTTTATTTGTTAGTTCGCGTAGATCGCTAAATACTCTTTTCAAAAACAGGGCGGAGTACCTGTCGATATATCGAGCGAGCAAATAAAGAAGAGAATGACAC
Organism: Sphecodes monilicornis; assembly: GCA_913789915.3. NCBI lineage: Eukaryota > Metazoa > Arthropoda > Insecta > Hymenoptera > Halictidae > Sphecodes > Sphecodes monilicornis. Next base: position 1,805,593 of record OU565289.1, read on the forward strand.
CTTGATAAGAACAAGTGACTAACAAACTGCGTCAAGACCAGTCGTCGTTGACATGTACAAGCTTGGACACGCGGACCAAAATTGAATGACATCACGTCGTAATTGTCGCGCAACAGGACGCTTGATGATGTACTCAAGTCGCGCTGTCAGTGCGCATCTAGCTCGAAGATCAGGCGAAACGAGTCGCGACGACTCGGAGCCGCGAGTTTTTCTCCTTTTTTCGCGGACGCATCGTCGGTCGAGATGACTTCAGCTGACTCCCACCCAGGTGTATTCCCTTTCAGCTCACGTACACGTTTCTTCTCTCGTGAATATGGACTTCCTCGTTCGTGGCCGCGATCTATCGGACGCGATTTCGATTTTGTGGAAAGCGCGCGCGATCCAATCGGTCACCGTGCGCTAAACGTGGTTTTGTCGTCGATCCAATGGCAAGCCAGATGGAATCGTTTTATTCGCTTCGCATGATCGCTAGATTGCAGGCACAAAACAGAACTGTTTGCTCCGCTATTTATTTTTATTATTAATGACCAGAAGAAGCTGGTTCTTAAAATACTATGGATTTTATGTCATTTAGTCTACTTGTGACGTGTACAATAAAACATTAGAACGGTACATGTGAGCTAGAAATATTTTCACTGTGGACCTTTATGCTAAGTAATGTTTTTAGATAATTACTAACGGCGATAAGAAATACACAGAGACATATTAGTAAATCGTAAGTCTACAGATACTCGGTAGGTAGAAAAAGGTAATACATAATCATTACGAATCGTTGTGCGAAATAAAAATTTTGTGCATCGTTAGCAAGAAACGAGAACTGTATAGACATTTCTTTCATCTCTTAATAATTTTAATAACTTACAAATGATACACTGTAATTCTTAAAATCTTTTGATATTATCACTATTTTGTGTTGCACTTACTGATTTTTGGTCGTAAATGTATCAACTCCTCAAACGATAGGCTGTTCCATTTAGAGATATCAAGGTGACCTTAAAATATTCAAAACACCCAAACCCATATAAAAAATGTTTGCATAACAATATTTTCTTCTGTATACCATGCAAGTTTTTAATATACCATTTTTTTCGTATTGTTCCAAGTAACGCAGATATTTAAGATGGTCAAAGTTACTAGACTACCCCGTATATACTGGGTGAGTCCGAAGAAACAGAACACCTAAATATCTCCGTTACTGTTCGTTGTACAAAAAAACTTCTTAGGACAAAGTTGCACTGTTTGAAGGGCCAGATGTAACGGTGTAAGGGAAAAATTTTCAAGGTCATTTTTTTTATGAGTTTCAAGGTCATCGATGTTTTTTTTAAATGGAATGATGTATCTTCGTTAACGTAATGTTGTAGCTGACAAAATAACGAATTCATCCATGTAACACAATATGACCTACAAATGACCTTCAACCCAGAAAAATGGAATAAATAAAATTCAACGTGTAAGATTCATTTGCTTTATTTCTGTTATGCAAAATGTTCAAAAATATTTCCTTGAGCTGCTATACATTCATTTAGCCGTGAAGTTACAGAACGTACTGCTGTGTAATTCATTTCTGAGGTCATCGACGCACAAGCTCTGACGATTGGTTGGTGGTTCATGATAAACATCGTCTTTCAGTTTTCCCCATAGATAGAAATCAAGGGGTGTAAGATCTGGTGAGCGAGATGGCCACAATACGGGTTCGTTACGTCCAATCGAACGATTTGGAAGCATGTTATTCAAGAATTGTGTTACGACACGGGAAGAATGGGCTGGACATCCGTCATGTTGATACCACATATATTCACGGATGTCCAAGGGTGTATTTTCCAGGAGAATTGGTAACGATTCTCGTAAAAGCAATGTATTTTGCTGCATTTAATGTTCCGGTGATAAAGTGAGGCCCAATTATTTGGTTGTTTAAAATTCCGCACCAAACATTGACGGACCATGGTCTTTGTTTGTCGACTGTCCGTAACCACTGCGGATTTTCAGATGACCAATAATGCATGGTTTTTAAATTTATCTGCCCGTGATTCGTAAACGAAGCTTCATCGGTAAATAATACTTTATTAAAAAATGCTCAATCGTTTATCAATTGTCTCAATCCCCACTGGCAAAAGTTTACATGATTTACAAAGTCTCTACCATGAAGTTCTTGGTGAATTGATAGGTGAAAGGGGTGAAATTTCTGTTCATGGAGTATTTTCACTACACATTTTTGACTAATGCCTCTTTTTTCTCATGCGATTTGCCTCGTACTAGCATGAGGGTTTATATCCACTCCTGCCAGAACATTAATTGTGTTTGCTTCATTCCTTACAGTCCTCACCTTCGTACGTTTTTTATTTTCAACACTACTAGTTTCACGGAATTTATTTACCACATTGAAGTAAACGGAAACTCATGGACAATTACGATTAGGAAATCGGTCCTTGTACAACCGCACTACTTCTCTTAAACACTATCGACTTTCTCCGTAAATGAAAATCATATCAATCTTATCTTCCTTCGAGTAAAGCATTGTGAAACGTTCATCGATAAACTGATAGATTAGAAATCTTAGAAATAGTGGAAATCTGATAGCAAGAAGGTTTTCAGAGTAATTAGTAGTTGATAAACACGATTCTGTACGAACGCATAGGTGAAGGTGTTTATGATATCATAAATGTCTTCCTGTCAACACCGAATCTGTTAATATGTTGTGTATTGCGATACATTTGAATGTAAGCAGCTCAAGGAATATTGAACATTTTGCGTAACAGAAATAAAGCAAATGAATCTTACATGTTGAATTTTATTTATACCATTTTGTCAGCTACAACATTACGTTAACGAAGGTATATCATTCCATTTAAAAAAACATCGATGACCTTGAAATCTCATTAAAAAATGACTTTGAAAATTTTTTTCCCTTAAACTGTTACATGTGGCCCTTCAAACAGTGTAACTTTGTCCTAATAAGTTTTTTTGTACAAAAAAAAGTAACGGAGATATTTAGGTGTTCTGTTTCTTCAGACTCACCCTGTATAATTAAATCTTTTAAAACGATTCAGTCTGTGATATAATCGTACATTGCACATTGTATACTTGAATTTACATCGTAATGGTAATATATTGATGAAGGTAATGAATATAATAGAAAAACGTGGTTGAAAAGATCAATGCGGAGGTCGAGTTGAATTTCCTTCTTGCTGCTTGACAAATTAAATTACTAGAGGATATCAGTAACCATAACTCTACGTTGCATAGGCGATTTATGGATGTCAGCAAGAACAAATAAGGTTTGAACGATGGTTCGCGGACAACACGTTCGAGATTCCATAGAGCTTTGTACGACAAGAATCAGTTTGGGCATTTACTAAATGACATCTAGCAATAGAACGAGTGTAGAGGCATTAAGAAGCCCGCGTAAACGTAAGTGTGTAATAATGTTGTTGGCCACGGCGTTATTAATCGTTGCGCGACGGTAATATATCGGCTGTCAAGGATGCGACAACAGATCATTCCGATCTGTGCGACATGAAAGTGCGCGCCGGGAAAAGCCTTTTACACAGTAAATCAATTCGTAATCGCGGCTCTAAGCACGATTTACCCGAGTCCGTGGACACCGCGGCAGATGAAGCGATCTCTACTGGTGATTCTTCCGCTATTGAGTGATTTAACGTCGCTCGAGGAATGAACTATTAAACGTTAAACACTGCAAAATGTAATAAATGCAATAATAAATTACGGCCCCACGGTTTAATCAATTTCCCATTGCACCGAAGACACGCACATCCTGCGCTTCTTCCGGATATTATAAATGCGTATACAAATCGCCATACAAATCACCAAAACCACGTAATCAGAATTTAATTGGTGTTGAAAGGAGCTAGGAGGCTCTTATACATATTTTACAATCTACTATAACAGTATAAGCTTTCATTTTATTGAGCGAGCAGCCCCGAGTCATGAATGTTCTTAATAGACTAGGAATTTTATGTTATTTATGACGAAAGTGAGCAGGTGCAATACAAGATATGTAATAAAATCAATTCATTAAGGTTGTAGAGTCCACTCGAGTAAGAGTGCGGTGGCACATTCACAAACCGCTAGATCAGCGTATACATATACGATAATTGGAAGGGCCTCGGATTCCATGATGTCCGCCTCTATAATGCAAAGATGAAGTTTTGAGGTTGTCAAATGCGCTTGATGAAAGTTCAATGTATTGGCCACTCAAAAGATTTACTTTTGTGTTTTCGTGGCGTAGTTTGTAATGTTCAACAACATGTTGCCTGTCAAAGAGGCTTTCTAAGCAAACCTCGGATAGCACCGTACGTCCATAGGACGTCCGTTTTACGTACAGTTTACGACCACAAATCCGAAGTCCGTTGCGGACGTCCATTCTTTACGTGCTAAGGACGTCTGTGGGACCTACATTTTTTCTTCGAACGTCCCAGGGACGACCTTAGAACTTCAATTTCGGACTTGAGATTTAAAAATTACGTACGTTCCAGGAATGCCCACTTCTTACGCGGGAGATATATGTATATTATATTAAGATATATTAAGATATATATATTACCTAATATGCATATACAGGGTGTCCCAAAAATGTCTGATTTCCTTTAAAGGGAAGGTTCCTGAGGCCATTTGAAGCGACATTTTCCTTTGCAAGAATGGCCGTTTCGGCTTTGTTAAGGAGTTATTAACGAGGAACACGGACCAATCGGAGCGCGACCTAGAGGCGTATTGGCAGAGACGGCCGCGCGCGACAGAAGTCGAGCGATGGTGATACACCGCGGTCGAAAGCAAGGAACAAACAAGAGAAGAACATTTTTCGAGTCCTATGTCGGACAGTTCAAATTTGAATATGTTGTAGTCTTTAGTAGCCTATGAACGAATCTCGAAGGATTTTTCGAAATCTTAAAAAATGTTGGTTTTACAGACGTGTAAAGAATTTTTTTTCATTAAATTATAACACTAGAACTAACGTACTAGTATCTATTGAAAATATTTCGATTCGGAAGAAATGGTTTCTTCACCATTTATTTTGCAAATGTTTTAAACAAATCCAATTTTCCTATAGCCGGGACTGTTTTAAAAATTCGAAAAAAAAACATGATGACAGCTTCGAGTCTCCTGTTTACGGACCTATTTTTTAAAAGGCAAGCGCTTTAAAATTTTCTTCTCTTGTTTGTTCCTTGCTTTCGATCGCGGTGTATCACCATCGCTCGACTTCTCTCGCGCGCGGCCGTCTCTGCCAATACGCCTCTAGGTCGCGCTCCGATTAGTCCGTGTTTTTTGTTAATAACTCCTTAACAAAGCAGAAACGGCCATTTTTGCAAAGGAAAATGTCGCTTCAAATGGCCTCAGGAACCTCCCCTTTAAAGGAAATCAGACATTTTTGGGACACCCTGTATATTAGGATTAAACCGGGTTATTTGGGTTATAGCTTCTTTGCCTAACCCGGTTAGTCCTTGCCTACCCCTGGATTTTATACAATCTTTGAGGTTACGGGGTTGGCAATTGCAGTGTTAAGGGTGGAAATAAATTTCCATTTCATTCTTATTCGTCGCAATTGAGGTAAACAATTTTTATCCTACATAAAAATTTAATTATTAACTTTAAAGATTATCACTAATACTACAGAAGACACAGCTTTTTTTTGTTTTCATATTCTTAATGTATGAATATTACTGTTTCTCATTATAATGTACATATATTAGTAACAGATTCAGGGGAATATGAAACATTACTAAATTGTTTACAAAATCATGAATGACTGAAAAGGTGATCAAGTATCGACTTGATTTTCTAAACTTGAACTATTCAAATAATATTCTAATAAAATGTAATTCATTCCTCATTATCAATTATGAAAGTATCGAGCAGTAATATTGATTAGTTTGTACATGATGGTTCACAGACCAATTCTTTCTTTTCTAGATACAGATAAGTCAGATAAATGAGGGTTTAGCAGGTAGCCAGATGTAAGAGGAAACTATGGAAAGGATAATTTATATTACTGGAAATGTACTTCTCTTTACGATAAAATGTATACTCATATAGTAACAAGAGAAAGTGCTCATAGATGTACATATACGTCGCTAAATACAGGTTTCAGTTGACAGTATGTACTTTTCACAATGTGGCATTAAGGTGAGTATTTTTTAAACAAGTCCACTCTTTCATACAAAGTTATATCATTAATGAAAAATTTAACGCAAGTATGCTACATGGCATCAACTAAGGAAGACAAGTTGCTTGTCATTTATGCTTCATCAATATCCTGGATTATATTAAATTTCCTTACCTTATTTTGCAAAAATGTCTCTAATTATATCGCATTGAAGTATCCCCGTAATCACGGGTTACATTCTATATAATTATATTTTATATATTATTAATAAGTTGAATAAGTTCTCGGTGTTTTTTTTATTAATTAATGCTTTATTTTAAAAAACTGATAAAAAACGTGTCATTGAAAGTATTGTCCCTCGCGAGCCACTACTTTTTCCCATCTTTCTGGCAGCATAATAATTCTATGTCGGAAAAACGACACGTCTTTTGAGACAATCCAAGAGTCAACCCTTGGTATCTTCATAAGATTGGAAGTGCTGAATATAATTCATACTTTTGATAATCTTTCACTAGCTTCTTGGATTCATCTTGAAAAAATTGTACTGTCCGTAACTTAACACTAAATCTACCAAGCAGACAAAGTAACTAGTAAGTGTTATTTTGATAGAAACAACAAAATTGAATTATTTTAGATTATCCCTGATTTTCACTATAATGGATGATTAAGTAAGGAGATTTATTTTACTTTTTCTAATTTCGATAATTATAACATAAAAGCCAACCATTTTACTATAATAAATTTAGTGTTAAATCATCAAATAACAGTTCTAGTGTCGCAGTAATTTCGCTGCGAATTTTTCAACCAATTTGTTATAAGAATTACGAGAATGTAAATCCCAGAATACTGAAAATACTAGGTAGATAATTTTCTGATGTTGTCATTGTTAAAAATGGTCGAAATATAGGGGATATTACGATTTCCGTGGCCCCTTGTTTAGAGGTTAAATTTGTGTTCTTGGGGTCATTTTAAGAACAAAATGTATATGTCACAGGTATCGAATGGGCCTGGTTTAGCTGGTAAAGTAGATTTCTTGTTTTTTATAAATCTGCAAGTATCTCGGTAACTATGCGAATATGGAAAAATATCAAGAGACCTTTTTTGTAGAAAATTAAATTTCCAACAAAGAACAACTGCATCCCTCCCGAAATTATGGTCGGGGGAACATAGTAAAGGCTCCGTTCACAACTGCTTATACGAGACTCAAAAAATGTCTGTGTATTAAAACTCAATTAGCAGTGAATATTATTCACGTATTAGGTTAGGTTAGGTTAGGTTAGGTTAGGTTAGGTTAGGTTAGGTTAGGTTAGGTTAGGATAGATTCGGTTAGGCTACGCTAGGTCAGGTCAGGTCAGGCTAGGTTAGGTCTGGGTTAGGTTAGGTCTGGGTTAGGCTATATACTTAAACGCTGCTGCCGTAAGTCGGCCGGGGCAACGCTTTCGTGAAGTAATAAAATGGTTCCGAAAAACGGAATTTTAACATCATTTTAATATTTTTTATAGGAAATTCAATTTCCTACAAAAAGGTCTGTATATATTTTGCTATATCTCGCATAGTTTCCGAGATATTTGCAGATTTATAAAAAACGGGAAATCTACTTCACGTTCTACACCAGGCCGATTTGGTACCTATAACATATACAGTTTTTTTCTTAAAATGACCCCAAGAACACAAATTTAACCTTTAAAGTAGGGGCCGCGGAAATCGTAATCGTGCCGAAATATAAATTCCGCCACTACAAATATACTAGCACGAATTTTTGATCGATAATAATTCGTGGAAACATTTCGACGACCCGCGGTTAAATCAATTATTTGTCACACAGTGTATGTAAACAATCAGAGGGGTATCCGATGCAAGATGCGAGTGTAACGCCTACACATTGATTTATAGTGATTCTTCGTTTTTTTTTTTCCCTCGCTTCGGTTCATCCTTCGTGAATGGATATGCGCCCTTCTCTAGCTCCGAAGTCGGCACGTAAGACTTCCAGTCATGAGTCAACTAAACTCTAGTGTCTACTCCTCATTTGCTTCTTCTCCCTGTCTTCCGACATTTACACCATTCTCATCTTCTTTGTCGTTCTGCGTTTCATATTTTTCGATTCCATCCTATATTCTGTGTTACGTAGCTTTCCTTCTTTTCTATATTCAATTCATGAATAATAAATAATCATGTATACGTATAATGACTTTCATAATTCTTCATACACCCTTTAAATCAGAACGATTTTTCAGCGTTTCGGTGAGGCTAACAGAATTATTTTAAGATATGACGTATAATGAAAATTTTGAAAAACTCATTTATTCGGAACCGCGAAGGAAATAGTTATCCGTCCAAGCCTGTAACGAAAATTTTAAAAATATTTCTTGTATATTCATGCCAGGTATATATATACATACTGAAAATTTCGTCGAGATTGAAAATGTTGTTATGAATTATAAACAATTAGAACTGATGAAAATCGCAGTTGCTAGCCAAATATAGAAGTTCAAAATCCATAGTTGTTCCCGTTCTAGTTTGGTCACCAAGCATTGTTCTTCCTTTTCCTCGACCAAGCCACCCCTATCGATCGTTCATGCTATCCTCTTCCTTCTCTTTGTCTATTTCTCGCTCTTCGTTCATCGTGCGCGTGCATCGCAACGCCTACTTAACGCGGATAATTTTATTTTCTCCGTTGTATCGGCGCCTGGCGAGCGTGGCCAGTCGTGAAAGCAACAAATTAACCGACGACACTATCGTAGGTCGATACCGAGCGTATGCGCAGTGAATTATAGAGTGTTCGCGCAACCTTTGCGGTGTCCGTTTTAAACGAGTTGCACGCCGCTACCTATGCCAGCGAGTCCCGTTTCCACGTGTAACAAACGTAATTACCAGTATACGTTGGTAATTGCGCCTGGCCCCATTTACACTACTTTGAGCCGCTTTGATCACATCACTGCCGACCATTCTCCATAGAAAAATCAATTTATTCTATATAAAAAGTAAAAGACTATTGTCATTAATATTAGATACAGTCAGGGGCAAAATTAAGTGGACACCATTTAAAAACTACGACAAGTTTCTTCTTGACATGTTGGGAGGATTAGTTTACTAGGTAATATGTGAACAGAATTAATTAAAAGTTATTATAGAAGTAAAGGTCACAGTTTTTAATTTTTTATCTGTGCCAATAATGAATATTGAAAATACTTTGTAGACCCATTTGTAGATCCAAACAAAGTTATTTCCATGCATATAACGTTTCATCAAAATCGATTCGAGCCATGGATAATTAAAAATGGCAAAAATTGTGAGAAACCTCGAATGAAACTGTGATTTGCAAACATTCTTACATCTTTCAATGCCTATAGCTTTTTTATGTGTCAACCAATTTCCATGAAATTTTGTATATAATTTATTACTTGTTAGAGCTACAAATGGCATATTTTAAATTGTCATTATAGGCAAAGATAAAACTGTTAAAAATTATGACCTTCAATTTTTTCTCCAAAATTCCGAGCAATAGCAATTTCAGAAAAAAATTTTACACATAGACTTAGTAAACTAATCTTATCATATCAAGTACGCTCAAAACGTCATTCGGTCCAATTTTAGATAAGTTACTAATTTTTAAAGGGTGTCCACTTAATTTTGCTTGCAACTGTATATACTATGCAAGAAATTTTAGTCTTTTCAATTATTCAAGTATGCTGAATTATAATTATAATGGTTATAATCTTCCACCCTTTTTTGCAATTATATGTTTGGTGTCAATGTGTCTAAATAAAATCTAAATAAACCTGACTGATAAACGACTAAAACCTTTGCATGCATCAAATAATATACGCAACTTGCCTACACTACATTGCTTCAATTGTGTTTACTTATTCTCTTAAAATCGATTTAAAAATAAATAATTTGAATTTATATGTATACAGGTATTGGTGTATCGGGTTAATTCTAAAAGTATAGCGATTTTTCTTTCATATTTTTATAAAGTGAGGTACAAAAGTACATATCACTACCACTAATGTTCTATGTATTTTCTTATATTTTCTATAATCTATAAAATGATATAGGAAAGACTAATGTTTGTGATATATATTTCTGTATTTAACCTTTCAAGAATACGAAAGGAAGTTCGCATTGCTTATGGGACAATCTAATACATATGAATAAATAAATTTACCGAATTTTGATCTCGTAGAAAAATAATTCCAGTGAAAAGAACAGTGCATCTCTATAAGTAGTACAAGCCAGTTATTTAAAAAAATGTAAATTCTCAGCTTTAATTTATAACAAATAAACCTTCTAATCCTCACAACAGTTTCTTAATTTATCTAGATCGATAAAATGATTCGGCACTGGTTCTGTTCGCCGATTATGAATAAGTATAGAATGACTGGAATAAGGTCGTCAGAATAAAAGAAGCACTCTACCGTTTATATAAGCTTGTTTGAGCGAGGTAGAAAACACAGTTTTGTTTGACAACATGATAAGGATGGCGCCTTTACCATACGCAACAATATAAATGAAACATAACTATCGCAAAATTGAAATATACAAATTCAAGTATTGAGCTGTTCCAAATCTTAATTCTATGCAATGTTTGCTCCGGCATCTGAAATTATACTTAAACAATATTCCTTTGCTACGAGGGAGAATTAATAGCGTTCGAACATACAATGAACCACGAAAGTATTCGAATGCCCATTTCATCAGAATAACTTTTTTAAAAATGAACCAAGCAACGACTTTTTTAAGGAATTAGTACCATTGATTTACTACATGACGTGCGGAAAGGATTTTGAAAAACTTTTAAGTGGTAGGAATTACATGAAAAATAAAAACTGCACTTTCTAAAGCTTATTCATTTGAGCCCGCTATTTCGAGCCAGGGCCGCGAGCAGCGCAAGAGCCAGCGAAGGGTTATTACCCTTGGAGTGTGGATTGAATTTGTTAGTTATGTTCGCGGACGAACCCAATGTGAAATTGGGGAGCCTCTAGGAATGGAATCAAGCGCAGACGAACCTGATGCGAATTGAGGGAGCTCCTGGAGGTTGAAACTTCGTGAACGAACCCAATGCGAAATTGGGGAGTCACTAGGAACGACACGCAGACGAACCAGATGCGCAACCGGGGAGCTGCTAAGAGGTTGTAAAATAGCGGGGACGAACCCAATGAGAAATTGGAGAGCGAACGAACCTAATGCGAAATCAGGGAGTCGCTGGGATTGTTAGTAGGCCTCGTAACTCTAATAATATAATTTAGTTGATCCAATCCGAGTGGTAAGACGGCATCTAATGGGAACGTTCAATTACTAAATTAGGAATTTAGACGATAATTCAGGGTTTAATAGATTTTACGAGTTATTAGATAACAACGATATATTTTTAATAAGGTGTGTTGCAATTGTTATTGTCGCGATTGAAATGTAAGTGAAAAATGTAATTGTATTCACCTATGTTGCGCGATTTTGACGCACTGGCAATGCTGGATCTAAGTGTAATTATATGCCAAAATAGAACTGTATCCGAACGTTATCCTGATCTTTCTGTAATTGACTCTTACAAACGGGGCACTACGTGACTCTACGCGTGACTATACGCCAAAATGATGGGGTTTATGTGTGAATGATGATTGTTTATATTGTATGTGAGAGTTCAGAATGAATGGTACAGATGGAAGAGTGAGCGCTAGAGTGAGTGAGAGTCCGGAATGTGAGGAAGAGAGATTATTTGAGGTTAGGGTTTAACGTAGAGAGGTATATACACTATGCATATTTAGTTTCATATTTAGTTATAAGTGTTATATTATTAAAGTATATTAGTAAATATGTTTCCAATCGTTTATTCACCACATTGTGTACCCTGAAAAATAGGTGGGGATGCCTCCATGGAGTACATGGGTCACGTAGGGTCACATTCCTAGTTTTGGTAATTTCCAGCGAATCTAGACTATAGCTGGGTCTTTCTATTAAGGGTTAAGCGGAGGTTATCTATGGCGTTTCCTGCCAAAGACGAACTCGAATGATTTTTGAGAGAAAGTTGATCGAAAATATTCTCCGTACGTAACACCGCAATGAAAATTTGAAATATGTGTTTTTAGATTTATGTTACTTATGCACATGCTAAAAATTTCATCGGAATCGATGGACGCAGAAAAACGACACGCACCCAGAGATGTAGAAATCTGTGGATTTTAAGCAGAAACTGACTAGAACTCGTAACAAATTGTTATTTTCACCACTTTCAACAGTTTAGAGCTCATGTGCACGTTAATCGATTTCGATGAAATTTTCTTACCAATAATTGCAATTATTTTAAAATCTTATTTGCGCGTCATTGAGTAAATCAATGCTTCTAATTGCTCAAAAAAAGTCATGTCGTTCGAATACTTTCGTGGCTCACTGTAAATAATTAATTGTTTGTTATTTGAAAATGGAAGACAACGATAAATGTCACGTAATTTTGTATCACTTGACGAATGTATCTGTCAGATGTAGTTTTCGAAATTTTATTTCTTATAATTATATAAACATCATAATTTATATGAAAACCATAAAAGTTTTGAAATTTCGTGAAAAATAGCGGGAAATTCTTGAACTGAATAGGGAACGTATATTGTTCAACCTCTTACTCAAAATAAAATACGTATCCGTTTCGTGTAAAAATATGCACAAATGTATCAAACTAATAATTAATGAAATGATAAATAAAATGTAAAGCAAATTCTTATTACGAAGCTCTCATAGTCCTATACCTACCAGCCATTTTGTGAAAACAAAATCTACCTATTTGTCTATTAATAGTATTGTATGTATATCTTTTGATCCGGTGATCTGACAATTTTGTATTGTCTTGTATCGACACATTACAATAAGTTTTTAACATAAGTACAATTAACAGTTATATGTAAGGTTAACAAGAATGATTGATTTATTAAAACTCCCTTCACTCACTTAAATTGTGAGAAAGCTTATCACCGCCTACATAGTCATCTTTCTTATCGCCATCGTGTTTCGTGGTAAAAAAAAGGATATAAATAGGCTCTTTCCTAACCGACACTATTACAATACCCTATTTGACATAATACTCGCCTAAGAAACAATTATTACCGGGAAAAAGAGCTTGTTTTACTTGAAATAAAGTGATAATGAATGAATTATATAATACTAATTAATGAATAGATATTTATTTGCAAGTAGTTTAACTAAAATTAAGATTTTAATGAACATTTAATATTATTTGCCGCAATAGTGACATATAATTAAGATTTTGAACACTTAGATAAATTTGTTAGCCCTCGTGTATTACTATATCGTATATGATATTATAATTACATTAGTATAGAGAGGAAGAAATACAAAAAAAATGATCTCGACCGTGACAGGATTCGAACCTGCAGTCTTCGGATCCGAAGTCCGACGCCTTATCCGTTGGGCCACACGGTCTCTTAGGGGTAGCTACCCCAAAGATGAAACCCATCGTACAGTTCGATACTGAATGTATTTTAAAATGAATTAATTTGCATTTCTTTCTTTCAATTCGACCGGTTTTAAATTACATTATTAATTATTAATATGAAATATAATTACAATTGTTAAAACTAACAATTTTTCTAATATTTGAAATTACTTATAATACGTGTTGTAATTGCACCTGTTTATTATGTAATTAATATATTTGCGTTGAGTAAATAGAATCTGACACATTTTTCTTTGATATTAACAATGTAACTCTGAATTTAAGTTTTATACGAGTGTGTTTTTACTATCGTTCGTAAATCAATAACGGAATGCTTCAGTATGAATTTTATGAAAATATTGTGAATGTAAATTATTATATATTTAAAAATTAATTGCAATATTAACATAGTATTATTATTGCTTCTTTCGAGCAAACACAGATATTTACTATGATACTCATTTAATGTGGTGGACGCACATGTTCGTCTGAAAGCCCCCATAACCTTACGATACCACGGAGATTTCGCATGAAAGAATCTAATTATATTTTGCACTTTCTGATTCTGCTCAAATATAAAAATTGAATTTAATGTTTCATAAAAATAAAGTTCACTAATTTCATTTTTGATTTTATAATATTCTACTATAGCACAGCATTATTATATTACCAATTCGTTAAAATACTTTCCCTGGTCATTTAAAATGTTATATTAAACGATTAGCATCAGTTCTCCTTTAATTTATGCACGTTCGCCTTTAACTTATACTAGTCAAAATTGCTACTTAATTAGTAATGTAGTGTAATAGTCTACTTAATTGTAGTGTAATATTATCTAGACGTAGTTCAATGTTGCTTCAAAGCAGTTTCATTATTCCTTCCTTATAGTACAAGTACAGTAAAATAACAAATGTTCAAATTTATGAATAAATAAATATTCTAAAACCTAATATTTTTTAATATTCGTTTCTAGGTTCACATTTGTAAAAATGTTTTCTTTAATATTCAAGATCATATCGTTTAATTTAAAATAATATTTGTGAGTAATATAATAAATTAAAATAATACTTTTAATAATGTAGTATAAGAATATTCGTTAAAAAATAATACTTTAATGTTCAATACTATCTTCAAACGATTAAATACGTCCTGAAACAATTATCACTTAAATACTATTTCTCTTTATTATCTGACTAACAACAATTCATAAGTAACAAACTTAAACTAATCCGAAAGCGTACTTAAAGTTTAATCTCATGATATAGTTCTCTTCAGTGGTGAGTAAGCTTTAATAAAAAAAGATACTATTTATCATCTAGAAATACATATATCTTTCTATTTAATTAATAATTTCATTTTAGAATCTATTTGAAAAATGTTCGGCTTTCAATAGTAAATAGGTTACAAATTTGGATGCACTTATAGTTTATAAAAATGTTTTAAAAAACAGTAAAATGTGAAATATAATAGGATTATTTAAAGGTTTTGATTATTTTTATCTCCATAACTATTAACACACAGAAGAAAATTACAGTTATCCCCATTTTCATGAAATTTATCCAAATTTAAATTTTTATAAATTATATTTATATATTATAAATGACACATTTGTTTACGGTTTAATTATAAGTTTCACTTATTTCATCACTATTATTACAACATGAACTACTTATTTTAAGACTGATCTAGACTTTTATAAAAATAAACAAAATTAAGAAAATTCATACAAGAGCAGAATGGAATTGAGATATTCCATTCCAGTTTCAAACTTAAATATTCTGTCTATAGTTATTCATTTCAACGGTGTTACACCCTCATCTGAAGAAGGCACAATTTTTCTTTTCCTTTTTTCTTTTTGCCATAGCGCAGCATAAACAACGTCGTCCAATAACTTTGACCACCTTGAATATTTCCGTTATTTGTAATAATATGAGATAATGGTATATACAAAACCTTCATGGTATAGAGGGGGAAATATTGTGATGCAAACATTTTTATATGGGTGAAGGCGTTTCGGAGATTTCAAGGTCACCTCCACTTCTTTAAATGGAATGACCTACATTTGTATCGAAAATAGATAGGGTATCTAATTATGCGTAAAAATGTATTGACCTTCATATGTCCTAAACCTAATAGTTATCGAGGTATTATCGAAACAATTTTCAGTACGTATCTATTGTGTACAAAGACTCCTATAAATACTCGGACCATCTTAAAAGGCAATAAATGTTGTAATATTGGACTCTACGACTTGGATTTTTGTGAGAAATTCGAACACCAATAGTTTACTATATGATGTGTAAAAAGATTGGAAAAAATTGCAGTTGGCCGGAATTGTAGAGAAAATACTAAAAGTTGTATTTTACAACTTTTTTATGTGGGCCTATATTGAAACTTCAAAAAAATACGTTTTGTAGATCTATGTCAATTACACATAATCTGAAAATTTTGTCGAAATCTGCAACGTTTCAATGAGTTACAAACGTTTAAAGATGGTAAGAATTGCAGTTTTTCGTGATTCGCGGCCTCTAACTGTAATAAATCTAAGGATTCTTACCTACATTTTTCTTTTTGAAGTTGCAAAATACAACTTTTAGTATTTTCTCTGCAATTGCGACCAATTGCAATTTTTGAAACTATGTTTCATGAACTAATTGCTCTAATTTCTTCAAAAAATCCATGTCGTGGGGTCTAACATTTAAAAAGTTATCATCTTTTTAACAATGTCCGAATATTGATGGGGGTCACTGTACCTGGAAGCTAGTGCTTCCATCCGGACTAATGTCCCCCAACTTGAATATGATGAGCACATATGAGAAATTATATCGATGATATCTCGTTAACTATTAGATTTAGGACATACGAAGGTGAATACATTTTTAAGCAGAATTTGATACTTTATCGATCCACGACACAAAAGGTAGGCCATTCTATTTAAAGAAATCAAGGTGATCTTGAAATCTCTGAAGTTTCTTCACCCACATAAAAAATGTTGGCATCATAATATTTTTCCCTCTATACTATGCAAGTTTTTTCATTTCATTTGATCATTTTTTTCATATTATTACATATAACGGAAATATTCAAGGTGGTCAAAGTTATTAGACCACAGTGTTTACTTCGAGTCGCCATTATTACTTGAACCGATATTCTTTAAAAGTCCGTGCTGCACCCTTTTTGTCTTGAGCTCAGATATAATCACGTTCGTTTCGTTCGTAGTTCGTGCAGAGCTTAATGAAACTAACGACTAACCTCTAGACACGCGGTAATTAACGTTTAAAGATTCGACGCCGACGCTGACGCCCCCAGCGGCCAACATTACCTCCGATCGCGGTTAGGCGGACACCAATCGTCTCGGTAAAAACAATTTCGCACGCAGATATACGCGGTTTGATTGACAATAAATACGCGGACCAGGCCTGTGTTGCTCGTTGCAATTTCTTCTGTTCCAACCCGCACACGAAATGCCTAACAGGGATCCTCTCGCGAGATAAATCAAGGCCGCGCAATAAATTCAGAAGACCACGGACGTTTTATCCTTCGGTAAATATACTGATACAGGATGATTTAACAGTTCCCGCCTCGGTGTGTAGCTTGTTAGTTAGACAAATGTTACGTTGTCGTTCGTCTTCTCTCTTTCTCCTTCGTTCTCTCGAAACTTTCTCCCTTCGCACTGTTTCGCGGAGCAGTGCCGAGTTTCGCGATCTTTCACCTTTATTTCGACGATAAAAGTCTGACTCAACAAATGCCTGCTTGTCCGAATTTCAAGTATTCACATATTCAGAATGTCAGTTTAATTCTGTAGGATATTTATTTAACAGTGTTATAATGCTATCCATTGAAAGTCACTTAGTATTTGTTGCAATTTTTTGACAACTCTTTTAATATTGCTGAACGAAATATCTGTGTCGGTAATAGGGCCAATTTTTATTATTATGTTTTATAAATTCTACTCGAACTAAAACTATTACTTTCCACAATTTTTCTCTATCGAGTAATATCAGACTCTATAATAGTAAAATGTTTTGAAAAGAAGTTATATTATTCATATTTTAAACAGAATCTATTAAATGTTCAATAACTTCTTGAATAAGTAAAAAAATATATACATTCAAATTGATATGTATGCAGGTAGACATAAATAAATAGATTTACCGAATTTTAATCTCGTAGAAAAATAATTCCACTGAAACGATCAATGCTTCAACGTAACACGAACCAGTTATTTAAGAAAATGAATCATTAAATTATTGAATTTTAAATTTGTACAATAATGCAGAGATCAATTAATTCTCATTTGAACTTTTGAGTTCATGTAGTTCAATCAAATAATTCGACGCTGGTTCTGTTTGCCGATTATATGTACAATAGTAGCAGCGGTACATAATCAGGAACCAGACACAATAATCCCAACACAAAACAAATACTCTATCGTGAACCAGTGTTGGAATATGGTGCAAGATTTCACGCGCATGCGCGGCGATTTCAGCCTCAGTAAAGTAAGATTCTCGATAAAATGGGGTATCCTGAGCACCCAGCAGAATTTTAAAAAATTGGTGTGCTTTGATTCAGAAAAATAAATGAATAACATGTGTATTTGTATATATTTTGTAACTCGTAGGACACGTCCTGAACTCTTTTTGTCCGGAACAGATTGTTTCGATACATTCCCGCCAATATAACTGTCTCAGGGCTCCACTACCTATGTCATCATTATATAGATACATTACTGTTTTGGCCGCGCATGCGCGTGCAATCTTGCACCATATCCCAACACTGTCGTGAACGTGTGTAAATTCATTTAAGAGAAATAGGAAACACAGTTGTGAACTAGGTGTTCTTATATACGGTTAAGTCTAGTAATAACATAAAAATGACAATTAAACGGATCATTGTTACTGTAACCTTCAAATATACAAATTAAGTATTGAGCTGATCCATATCTCAACTACAAACATTTTTGCACCTCTATACAAAATTCTATTCAAACAATATTTTTTTATGGAAGAGACATTTGATAACGTTCGAACATATACATATATGTATAGATATTGTTTTGTCGTTTGGAAATGAGGGACAACGAATTTTACAGATGCATCGTGAACGTATCCGTCAGAGGTAGCTTTCGAAATTTCGTTACTTGTAATTATATAAACTTCATCATTTGTGTTTTGTTCATATAATATAAAAGTTATGAAATTACATGATGATTTGGACGATATAAGTCTGACTCGGTTTTATTCAAACAAATGCTTGCTTGTCCAAATTTTAAACTAAATATTATTTAATAGCCGGAAGAAGATACCTCCAGAAATCACAATAGCTGATCAAGCCACACCTATTACTTCAGACTTGCAACGTAGGAATAGAGAAGATTGCTACTACAACTTCATCTATTTTCTGTCGGAAAACAGACCATAATGTAACTCAACCATTTTGCTTTCGGAACTGTACAAAATATGTTAATAACAGTACCGAACACAAAATATAACTAGTGTAAATTTTACAAAAATTACAAGTCTGAATGTATTTAGATTTCTCGTTTCTTTCTCGATTTTTCGTATTTTTTATAACAATGATTGCTTGACTGAAGAAATTTATTACATAATTTCTGATGGAAGCATCTTTGTAATTTTAATAATTATAAATTAAAATATGTGAAATCGGTCATTTGACCGGTCGTGATACAGTTAGTATTAAGAGTGTAAGATATTTTAATTTTCTTCATCATTGTTGAACACCATTACTGTAACATTTTATTTTTACTCTCTCATATTCTTGGCACATGTTTTACTTTTACGCGTTGCATGTGATCATGGTAATAAGAGAATAAGAAAGAATATTTCTATGTATAATAATTTCCATAAGGTTACCATAAAGTCACCATAATTATACCATAAAAACTTACTATAACGAACGAACAAATGGATATCCCTATCTTTTGAGGTAGCCAAAGCATCTAAGAAATAAACGGAAAGGGTTTTATTCAGTGAGTAACCTTTAACCACGAGAATTGAAAAAGGCTAATCATAAACAGATATGAAACGTTGATATACCACTATTATATTAGTACGAATAAATAAAGGTACTAATAATTTATATGGCTGAAATTGTATTGAAATCGTGGAGACAAGTTCCGCTTACACTACTTTGATCGACAAGAATTCGCACATCAACAATGCGCCTCGATAAGAAGTATACAGGTTGTGCCAGCAGACCCTGCATGTCTTTTTGAAAGTATAGTACAAAACTATACTTTTACAAATTCATTTAATATTCAAATATGTTTTATACATTTTTTTCATAGAGATATTGACACAAGTCATCAAATTCTAATGGAACATTTCACATTCAACAGACGCCCCCTTATCAGGCCTTTTATCAAAAATATGCTGAAAATGAATACAGCTTCAGAATACAGTCACTATGTTCAATAACATTTTTAACTTGATTTTATGTCACATTTTTCTATCCGTATGCAATTCGCATACAACGTAAGTACTTTTTAATTTAATTTAAAATGTGTAAACAGTTTTTAAAATGTATTTGAGAATTGTTCGTTTATAGTTTTATTTAAAGATGTACACGAATTCAAAGTACATGAAAACAAAGTGTGTATAACTCACAAGTTACAGCAATATGATGATAGCAAATTTAAAACATGTCTTGCAATTAGTTCAGTTTATGGGACATAATTGCATTCAATTTAATAATACAATATACGATATAATCAACAGTCTTCGTTCGTTATTAAAATACACGTAATTCTTGTAATGAAACAATACACTTTAATTGTTAATGAATTAGTAGTAGTCGCTATATTACAATAATTGAAACGTACTGAAATATTTTTTATCATTTTCAATTGCAAATGTAAGAGTACTTTCTTACATAAATCAATAAGCATTCCAAGCCGTCTTCATATCAACTGGAAGAAAATTAATTTTCTTTTCTTCACTTTTCATTCTACGAATGTCTCATTTTTGAAATGCATATCTGCTATTTAAATTTGTTACCGCAAGAAAAGTCACAATCACACGTAGTAGAAACGAAATGAAATTATTCCCGATGTTAGGTAGAACGTGCTCAGAGGATCGCATGCCAACGTGGTATCCCACTATTGTCCAAAAGGCAATTAGCATGCCTCGGCTGACTCTTCTGGAAAGAGGGGTGAATACATTAAACACTCCTCCGGATACTCGTCGATCGTGCGTGGGAGAACGTATTTCTGTGAACGTCCTGCACGCACCCGCACAACATTTATTTCGTAGAAATATATTATTTTAAAGTTTTATACGTGCGCCTATAATAACTTCATCCTGCTACATTAATAAGATAATTTTCATTCATTCTCATTGTAAGAGATACCACCGGAATATTTTATAATGTTGTTACGATCTAAACCTATGTACTATGCTTATCTAATTGTTATAAGTATTTAAATTTGCAGTGAAAGGAAGTGATTTAAAATATGATAAAACATAACAAGATTAATGAAAGTATTTGAAAAGACGACAGATATCCAGAACGAAGAGAAAACGACAGAATACTTACATATCCGTCATTTTTTTCTCTGTTTATCTTTCTGTTCTTCCTTACATTTTCTAATAAATTATTATTTCGTTTCTTGCTGATGTTCATGGATTATTTTAATTATTTTGGTTTGAAGAAACTAGAGTCATTTATTTATTGCAAGATATAAGTGACTTATATGACTAATATTAATTATACAATATGTATGACTGTATTTTAATAGTAGGCACATTAGTCGCTTATCGGTTAGTCAATACGTTTAATATGACCAATATTAGTCATCTAATCGTTGGTAATTGACAGTAAAATAACTAATTTTAGTCATGCAATCGGATATGTGTTAGAAAGGAATATAAAACAATAACAAAAAAGATGGTAGCAATATTAAACAAAGGCTTATATTTAATTTAGAGCAGAAACTACTATACAGAAAGTCATATGTCGTGCTGCCATTTTAAAAATGAATAACGGTCTTACAAATACATACTTCTTCATTGCAGCCCATAAATTAATAAACAAAAATCGAAACTATAAAGATTATCATATACACATGTACATACATTGAGATAAAAGTGAATAATAGATGCACAAAAGCAGTACACATTTTGTAAATAGTAAGTAACGTAACATAATTGAGACATTCTCATAGACCAAAACCATATAATAAAAAACTTGCTTTATTAATTCCTCTAACACACAAGCGATATATTATAAAATATAATGTACCTAATTAATTCTTCTGAGACAAGTATTTAAAATAAACAATTTTATTGATTGGTACAGAATAAAATCAACACATTTTTTATTGATTGGTACAGAATAAAATCAACACGTTTTATTGATTGGTACAGAGTAAAATCAAGACATGGAATATAATATATAATGGATAAACTCATTTTGATACATAAATATGTATACCCTTCCAATAAACGGAACTTGCAGAATATCAGTCAGAATGTAATCTCCTTCAAAAATACCTGACATCAGTGCAAAAATTCATTCAAACATAAAAGTTCAGTATGGCTTGTGATCTTCGAACTTGCGATGGTTGGACAATCTTGCAGTGATCCATAATTCACGAACCATGAGTGTAGTTCTGTATAAATTCATGAGAAACTGCTTTTATTCTTTTTACTTCTTAGGAATGCGATTCTTTATTTCCGACAAGTCGTATTCCGAAGTTTAGAGATTGTTTCTTTTCAAAAAAGAAAATAGTCTAATAAATCAATCCAAATTTTTCTGGAGGAAAAGAAACATATTTTAACTCAATGTTTAAAATAGAATTTCGGTAGACCATTAGGCCAAACATTTAAGTCAGACCAGATCAGAAGTGTCAATTTTACATGATGTAATAGGTGCGAAACTGATTTTTCCTAAAAAAAATACTGCAAATTAAAATGTCTCCAAAAACATTCAATAATTTTTCTCGTAAGTCAAACTGCCATAGATTTGAAGATTGAAGCCTCCTCTTTACGTCATCTCGTTTGAAACTAAAATGAGGAACAAGTACGGTTGTGTAAAGCTCTGACGGTGTAACTTGTACTACTATCAAGTTGCAAAACAAGTTGTACCAATTTTTAAGTAGCTATTGTAAAGAAGAAGATCTTTAAATCTATGGTGATCTCGGTCACGAAAAACATTTTTCAAAGTTTTCACAGACGTTTGAATAACATTTTCGACAAAAAACGCTTCTACAGTTTCTCTCCCACAACGACATGAAAAAGATCTTAGAATTAAATAACTGATGGATTATAAAATTAGAAGCATCCACCTTTAAAATGTGTCGTTTAATAAAACCTACAGTTAAACCTATAACCTAAAAACCTACAGTTTATATTTCGACAATGTTTCGAGAATTGGGTATTTAGTATTCAAATACTTCTTGGATCCACTGTACATAAAAAACCGTCACTGTGTTAAATTAGGGACTTCTCATAATGCTCACACATTATCAGTTGCAGTGGCGCTGATAGAAAAAATATAAAATAGAAAAAATTTTATCCGAAACATAATGAACGACATATTAAATATCATCGAGATCGGAGAGCAGTACCTTTTTTCTCGTCGCGTCGACCTTTTGGTAATTAGCTATGACTTGAACTTGTTATATATATTTATGCGTCTTTTTATGGTGATCATATTTCTTGACCAAAATTTCCTTTTCGGAATTTATGTCTAGCTTCTGGGTGTTCTTCTGATGTCAAGACTATGGGTGGTCCTATTTTATATTTCCATCTTGGCATCTGGAATCTCTTACATTCAAGTAAGAGATGGTATGTTGATAAGATTTGGTTACATATGTTGCATGATGGCGGATTTGTTTTGTTCATCGAGTAGTCGTGTGTAAGTGTGTGAGTGTTGGACCTAACCCAGACCTGGTCTGAAGCTTGTCATAAAAATTCTATTTTTCTCACTCAAGTTATTGGTGAGCATTGATTAATAAAAGTTCTGCACTACATCGTTGCTTCCTACTTTTTAGAGATGCTCCAGGTAATGTTTATTAGATACTCTATATACTGTATTATGCATATATCCGTACATATATGTCATATTGTGTTTCATTTCTGTTTATTAACACGTTCACGATTTACAGACAGTGTAAAAAGTATTCGTACACACTTAATAAACAAATAACTCTTTTCAAATGTCGCCAAACGACTACATGTTTTAATATTAGAAGAATTAGATTACCAAGTATTGTATAAATAACCTTATTGAAAAACTCGCTATTGGTTGCATTTGCGATGAAAAAAGTATAGGTCACGATTTTTAAATTCTTTATCGGTGTCTATAATGAAAATTTAAAACATGCCTTTTGTAAACCTAAATAAATTATATACGCCTATAAAGTTTCATCGAAATCGGTTAACGTATAAAAAAGCTGTAACATGTAAAAATCTTTGAATTTAGAGTTTGCGAATCAGTCATCTATATTTCATAGCAACTTTGATCGTTTTCGATGAAACTTTGTGCATGTATATGATTTATTTAAATTTACAACAGTCGCCTACTAAATTTTGATTAAAGGCACAGATAAACAATTTAAAAATCGTGACCCATACGTTTTCCATTGCAATTGCGGCCAATAGGAATTAAAAAAAAAAGATTATTTACATATTACCTAGTAAACTAATCCTTCTTAAAACTCCAGAAAACTCAATCCGTTTGATCCAAGGTTAAAAAAGTTACATGTTTTTAACGAATACTTTCTACACTCACTGTATGTATGTACAGGAGAAAAAATTGTTCGTCAATAAAAAAAATCGACTGCAAAGTATTCTACACGCGTTTTATAACCAGGATACCTGGATACCCACAAAAATGCGAAACGTAACTGACGTATAATTTAACAATGAAGCTATAATCAAGAATTGTAAAATACAGTCAGATTAATAAAAAAATACGCTATCATTAGAGAGATGCCAAATATTATATGTAAAAACATGGAAAAAATGTATTTACTGTTGTTAACAGCATTCTATACATTTTGTGAATGTTTGAGAATGTTCATCGCAAACATTCGGTAAATTGGAGTACATATGTACATATAGTGGACCACGAAAGTATTCGAACGCCCTTTAAATCTAAATAACATTTTTAGAATTGAACCAAACGACTGGACTTTTGTTAGCAATTAGAGGCATTGGTTTACTAAATGATGTGCAGCAAAGATTTTTAAACAATTCGCAGTTGGTAAAAATTATATAAAAAAAATAAAAAATGACATATTTAATTGTGCAAATATCTGCTACACTTGTCAAGGTCGTGGTTCTGAACAATTTTTTCCTATCACGTCACCGCCGTTCGGCCTTCATTTTCGAGTAATTTACAAACAATTACGGACACCCTACAGCGAATTCTACGCTTTTTAACTGACTGAACACGTGTTTTGGGCTTAGCCCTTTCCCCTACACCCCTACCACAAAAAACCCAACTCAGGCCTAACCAAAATTCATTTAAAACAGCGAAGTCTGCAGTAATGGACCTAACAGTTGTTTACAAATATCTCGGAAGGTCGAGTGGCGGTAACATGTACAGAAAAAAGTTGTTCAGAATCACAGTTCGAATAACATATCACATTTGACGCCCATCAAAATCGATAAGGATCTCCGTACCTAGACTGTTACCTCACGGAGGGTTAGGTTTGTGCACCATTAAATGAATTTTAGTTAGGTCTGGGTTACATTCTTTGGAGTGGAGGTGCAGGGAGTGGGCTGGAGACCCTCTCCCGCCCTGAAAGACAAATTCGCTATAATCATCCTAACCGTATTTTGCGAATATCTGAAAAACTAAGGTCCAACGGCAGTAACTTGTATAGAGAACAGTTATTCAAGATGAATAACCTTGACAACATATTTCAATTATGCTCCCAGTATAAGAGCAATTTGGATTAGCATTTTGGATCTCGAGTAAAGGGTTGAAAAGTCGTCATTGGGTCCGGTCAGCAAGTGAGTAAGCGGTAGAAGCGGAACGTTCCGCTCGATCGGAGAGATTTATCGCGGCGGGGTTAATCGCGGTCGATACTAGGGCCCAACGGCGTACAAAGCGCGAATAAATCACAAAGAGCGGATGCGTCGCGGCGAGCGCGGAAACACTTGTTCGCTCGAAACGACCGCGAGCAGAGACAATGGTCCGCTTTCACCGGGGCAATCGGGTCTCTTTCAGGTCTCTCTCGGTAGTATCAGCCAGGGGGCTGGCTTCTCTATGCCCAGGGCAGCCTTTCTGGTCGCGTTATGCCACCCGTCGTTAGTTAACGCCATACATGGAAAACGGGCAGCGGCTATGCGAAAGTTCATGATGCACGTTGTTACGTCAATTACGCGGTCTAGTCCGGTGTATGGGCTTCCATCACGTAAACGTTGAAGCCCGCGTGATCCAGCGACCGTTCACGGACGTTTCGACATCTTTTACGCCGGACGAACCGCGATGAAGGAATCTAAATTAACCGCTTTGTTCGGAGCGGCGAACGCTCGGTACAATTTATTTTCGACAGCGCGTCCAAGAAATACGGAGATCGATTCGATAAGACAGTAATGACTTGATTCGAAACAATTATCTTTATTTAGGATTTTAGCTCCTTACGGGGTTACATATCTTAGAACGAAAAATATACGAGAAATTCTACAAATGTTTTTTGTTAACGAATTCAAACATATCATTTTGTAAAAAAAGGAGAAGTGTACAAATAAAAAATCTGCATCGTCAAGCACTAGATAATAGTCTTAAGAAATTTTATTCAATTTAGTCCTGTAGTCTTTCAGATATTTCTGGTACCGATTTGAAAACTTCTTCTAGAGAAAAATGTGTTTAAAGTTTCAATTATCTGTTACCACATTGCTCAAATGCTAGAAAACCATTGATAACGCCAATCACGTCGAGGGTCAAAGTCGTACCTTTGAATTTCATGGATTTAAATCAAATTTCTTTTTGCACACCCAACATTCCAGAAACATTGTCCCTCTTACTCAACGCTACGAAACTACTGTATCAAATTTAGCATGGACAAACTGTGTACTTTGAATATTAAACTGCTATAATTTCTTAAAGCAAATCGTGAAATAGGCATTGATAGATCTGATGATTCTATTATTTCTATAGATTATTTGTTATTATTAGACTGCCGAGCATATGTATGTATAACAAAAATAAGTAGGTGAAATGTAAAACGATAAAAGGGTTAAAAGAATATAAGAATATCGATGTATTGTATTATTCCCATCTTATTGAAATTGTTGAAGAAAGAATTAAATTTCTAAACTAAAATGTTTAGTTTGCATGAAGGTCCACAATCATTATTTATAAATTAATAATTGCCTATGTAACAAAAACAGCTAGCATAATACAAAAACTAAATAAATTGCATGTTCCAAGTTGCTAACGGTTGCTGTTATGCATATATTTGTTTTTTAATAGTAGTTTATTTTAACGAAGTCGCATTAACTGCGAAGTCATTAACGTCCTCATGGCGAACAATTAACTATAGTATAATTAACATGTAATAGTATAGAATTAACATTGACATTGGCATGAGTACTATAATGAGTTATCTAAATCAATGGATTTAAAGAAGAGGAGGACGTTCCTGATGTTGTCTTCGTTTAGCTCTGTCTTGAGGTCCTTCTCAATACAGAATCTGTTATGCCTAGTTAATGGAAATTTATGGGCGTAATTAGGGGATAGAAAGATAATTCAATTGTTCGTGAAAAGAGAAGCTATATTGATTTGATGTTCAAATTCAGCTACTGGATTTTCATACGGTAGCGACTAATATAAAGATTGCGCGCACATGAATCATGCAGGCAGCTTGCAGCTAGTTGATTGATAGGTGTCTATAATGCCTCTTGTGTTTTTCGCATAATGCTTACGGAATGTTAGCCTTTTTTCCGAAAAAGAGAAATGCCTTCCTGTCGGTTTCGCGAATCAGTCACAGATCATTACTTCCTGCCGTGGAATCCACTAACCAGTATAGCAAACCTTTGCTGTTATACCACTCCTCTGTCTTGCAGGTAATGATCGGTACCGCAATGTCAAAACAGATTTACTGAATGGATAGTAACAGATTGTACTCTGTAACTGCGCCCAGTTTTACAATTTTGCTAGTTATCATGATTCCTGTGATCTAGTTGTCTTTTCTCGGAACAAGCAAAAACCGGGACGAGCTTCCGCGAAATAAGTATTTCTTGAAACCGGAGTTTGTTATCTTACGGAATAAATAAGCAGCGCATAACAAGACATGACCGTTCAATACTGAATTGTCTTCAATGTGTAATCTGTGCAATTTGAATGAGAATTATAAGTGTAAAAAGCATTTCTCCGAATTTATAAGTAATTATTCATAAGAAAAATAATAGGGCGAATCAAGTCAAATTTAACTTAGTATTTTTTATTCAGAATGTATCATTCTATTGAAATCGAAAAGATAAGCTATTATGTTAAAAAAAGAAACGAAAGTGACCTTCGTATTTCCTTTACGCGACCATTTGTCACAAAATTGCTACAACTATATTATTAATTGCTTTAGATCCTATAACTTTTAATTGAAACGTTTTCTCGTGTCGTTTAAAATAGCAAACATATTTCAGGTTGACAGAGTTC
The DNA here is from genome assembly GCA_913789915.3 of Sphecodes monilicornis. Lineage (NCBI taxonomy): Eukaryota > Metazoa > Arthropoda > Insecta > Hymenoptera > Halictidae > Sphecodes > Sphecodes monilicornis. The sequence goes on from OU565289.1 coordinate 1,833,783, forward strand.
ATGGGACACGTTGTCCAATCTAAAGTATGTAATCTGAAATTATAATTTATAGTACTGGTAAATTAAAATACTGTATAATTAGTAATTTGTTTTACTGTTAATAAACGTAATGTACATACGAGCACTGTCACCTAAACATCGAAGTGAGTTGCTTTTAACTTGGGATTAGGAAAAAATTAATTCTAGCACGCAACGTGTTTACTAGAGATCACGAGTTTGAACGTGTAACGAATATATACGTGTTTGAGTTAGTGTAATGTTTAATACACACGAGCTCACGTGTATTTCGACACACGGGTACACGTGTATTTCGATACACGGATACATGTGTATCGAAATTAGTGTGTCTGATTTCGAATGTTTATTGAAAATCTGATAAGATGCTATTGGCGCAAGGTTTGATCTAATTGATATCAATTAGATTAGAACCTTGCGGCAATAGCATCTTATCAGATTAACAATTTTTCGATCGATAGAAATTATAATTTTATTGAAAATGCTTGTTTCAATCCGCGTACCGGGTGCACGGGTATTGAAATACACGGATCGTAATATCTGTACAGAGTGTTTCAAAATTATATGTCGTGACTACTCTAGCGTGATTCTCCATCTCTGGATCAGTGGAGATTTGTTAAAAAAAAACCCGCAAAATTGTATAGTACTCATCGGGGGAACAGAAACTATACGATATCGGGAGATTAAAACACGCATTTTCAATAAACATTCGAAATCAGAAACTCTAATTTCGATACACATGTATCCGTGTATCGAAATACGCGTGTACCCGTGTCTACACGTGTATTTCAGGAACACGTGAAATGGAGATCTCTAGTGTTTACATAACGAATTGCAGAAATTACACTTATATTTTATTATTCATTCTTTCTGCCTTATTTTGTTTCCCACTGTTCTATATCTTATAAATGCGTAAAATCCGTCACTGAATCATTTTATGTACGTAAAGATTATATTATATTATATTTTAATATATTGTACAGGTACAGTGGATCCAAAAGTTATTTAAAAACTGAATTTGTCATTCTTGAAAAATTGTTGATATTTAAACTGTGGCAATTTCGTTAAAAAAATAGTGCAACTTTTACATAGTTCGTTTTTTAAAACGAAGGTTTTTCTCAAAAATGGAATGAATTGTAAGGTCTGTAGAAAAGTTAACAAATCTTGTTCGTGACTCAATCTACCGTAATTTTGAAAATTAAACTTCCACTTTACAACGAGCCTTTAGAACCTGATCTACGATTTTTTGGCTATTTTATTAATAGTCCTCGTGGCGTAACTTATATTATGTCAAAGTCGACGGTACAACTTCCATTCAAAGTTTAGAAAACGGCCAAAAATATCGTACACCAACTTTTGAGGTGTCGTTACAAAAGCTTCAATCTTCAAATCTACGGTAGATTGAGTCACGAAATGTTGTTTTTACAGACCTTTGAATTTGTATGTTTTTTGAGTAAAATCATGTTTTATGCTGTAACATACAAACAAATCTCAGGAGAAAATGAATAATGCATTGTGAAAGTCTTCAAGATATATATATATATATAGTCTTCAAGCATTTTACCGAGTACAGGTTTTTTGCTGTTTTATTTTTTTAAAGAAATTATCACAGTTTAACCATGATCAATTTTCTAAGAATCAGAAATGTATATTAGATTATGCAAGTATAAACTTCTTATACATTTCCTATGATTACGTGCATATATCATGAACGCATAAAATCTGCCTTATTATACTGTGGATTTTGTGCATTTATAAAAATGACTAGTTGAAATAGTAAACTGTAGAAACATTAGAAGAAATTAACGATATTGTTACATTCTTTGCAATTTATCAAAATTATTGAAAGAAGAACACATTTCAATTTAACCTCTGTTTCTTACAAATGATTATTTTTATAGTGCATGAAGATTTGCAGTCTAGTCATAATACATACATATCACACGTAGTGTTGAATAGCTTAGTTTTTGAAACAGTCAACGTAATGCTTCATTAGATTCGCAGTAGCCTTCATTAATATACACTCTACAGGTGACACTAGAAATTAATCCGGTTTATTAGAGCCGACACGCGCCTGGATACTACTTAATTACACAGGCTGCTGTATAGGACTTGATGTACACGCCTATCAATAAATATTATCTTTAACCGATAGTTGACACGCGATCAATAGTCGTATCGTATTAAAATTTATCAGTGTGAACCTATCACCGTTACTTTCCATTCCCGCATTTTTAGTAATTAACAGTGAAGGGAGAAACCTGGTCCGATGATTGCCTAATACCCTGCGGATTATGCGTGTCTGGTTTGCAGCTGACACGGGACCGTTTCCTGCGAAAAAGAAGAGGCAAGGTGTGAGCCCTTTATTGCTGTCTTTTACACGCTGCGTTACATCCTGTACAAAACGGTTACGAAGAATTTGCCAACAGTGCATCATAACAAAAGATGTTCCAAGAGAAATTAAGGGTCATCCAAAAGAGCGCCATTTGTTTTTTATTGATAGTATAGTCTGTTACAATTATATGTGGAACAGAATATTCATTCAAATGTTTCAATAACTTTCGATATGTTCCTGGAGAAATTTTACGAATTGCAACTCGAACATTGTTCTTGTTCGCGAGTTTGTAATGTCGATCGTATTCACCGTGATAGAAGACGATAGTCTCACCGTATAGATGTATATACGCCAGTTTTGCGAGCATTTCACGTTGGTCACGATTGACAAGTGGGGTTGTTGTAGAGACGGTTGCGAAGTGGAGAGTTTGTTTAAAAAAAAAAAAAAAGGGGATTGACGGAATGTGCGAGACGACACGTTTTTGCTCCGCGATAAATTATTGACCTGGAGTGTTCCGCGAGTGGTCCCGGGTAAAGAGAGATTTGGACGTTGGGTCCTTGTGCACTCGGTTCGGCAAGACTTGGATTCTACCAGGCCGGTTGCACATTTGAGAGTCGAGGGCATTGGAAGCGCTGAAGCTCCTTTGCAGTGTACACCGAAGCTGGGACGGATCGCAAGGCTAACCGTAGTGCTGCCGGCGAAGGAATGTCCTAAGGGCAAGCCGGCAATCGTCCAGAGAGTTCCGGTGGAACTCTACTGTGGGGACCACTGCGCGTTGAGATTTTGGTTATAAACGGTAAGAGAGCTCTCTTAGTTTTAAATTAGAATGGGCATTTAGTGTTTAGTTTGTTAAGTCGTTGAATCCCTGAAACCTCGTTAATTATCTAAAAAATCCGGCGTAACTGCTGAGCTTTCGTATAACGAAATTTATGTATTACTTCCTTTGATTGAATAAATCTAATGCGCCTTGCTTCGGCTTTTCCTCGTAATCCGCCGAGGTTTTTACGCCGAAGCAAGAGTTTTGTTTAACCGGGAAATGGTGTGTCTTTATTTTAGTATAAGTTCGAACATTGTTCAATTCAGAATTTCGCTTCTGCGCTACGAATTTTATTTTTCTGAATTAGTAAGAATGATTAAAAACATTCCGAAACATTTTGGTGCTCCGGGTGAGGAACAATGTTCGAGTTTAACAGGATTAAATTGCTGTATTCACTGGATATTTTCAATCGATTGTGGAGGTCGAGTGTGTTTGAGGAGTCATTGCAAGAGCCGTTAGTCATATACGATCGAAGTTGGCTGTCTTCAATTCGATAATCCAATGTTCACGTTGCGATGCATATTCAAGTGAGAATTCTCGTTGTTTTTCGATCGGCGATTTGTTTTCAGTTTTCGTGTTTTGTTCAAATTGATATTTGATGATACGAGTTTCCTTTGGTCGAGGTTATCTTTTTGCTCAGTCGCGTTAAGAAAGGATAAGGTTGGTTTATATTAGTTTACCTTAGTTTATATTATTATATTTAAGTTTTCCTTGAGAAGTATTTTAGCGGTATATTCTAATTTGCAGAGTTGTTGGTTGCATTTGATAACAACACAGTTTTTTGCAATGGCTCCTACATCGTTACGAAAGCTCATTGCATTACAGAATTCCCGCTCAGCGGAAATTCAATTGACCAGCAGCCGATTGAGAGAGAGATCACAGGACAGTTTGAATTCGAATATTATTTCATCACGAGTTAATTCACTGGCTGAGATTTGGAGCAAAGCGCGTGCAACACATGAAGAGATTGTCGTACGTGAGGATGCTCTGGACCATGTTTACATCACAGAGAACGTGTTCGCTCGTCTACAAGCAATGTACGAGGACGCTCTCGATTTTCTTCTTACCACAAGGTCAGAATTAGACAACAATTCAAGTAATACTGGAACTTCGAACACCGTTTCTACAATCAATGACGACACTCGCCCTGCGAAGTTACCGAAATTAGATTTACCGACGTTTGCGGGTCGCTACGAGGATTGGGAGAATTTTTGCGATCTGTTCACTACTCTAGTTCATAATGCGCCGCGTTTATCTGACGCCACGAAATTGCAATATCTCAAAGGTTGTCTGAAAGGCACTGCCGCAGATCTAGTGAAAGATGTTACCACTACCAACGCGAATTATGTGACGACTTGGCGAGCTCTGAAGGCGCGTTTTCATAATCCAAGATTAATAGTTTACAGCCATTTGCGAGCGTTAATGAACCTTTCGCATATGAAAAAGGAATCTGCGGTTGAGATGCGTTCTCTCGCGGACGAATCTCAGCGTATTGTGCGTGCGTTATCGAATTTGAAAATGCCGGTTGAATATTGGGATGTTTGGTTAGTGTTTATAGTAGCTTCGCGATTGGACCCCGATTCGCGAAAGGCTTGGGAAACAGAGTTAAGTAAGAAAGATCGTCAGGTAATTTTAAATTATGAAGGGAATTCCACCGAGGAGGATGCTCTCGCTAGATTCCCCAAGTTTTCCGATCTGACTGAATTTTTAGAGAACCGTGCACAGACTCTCTGTATGCTCACTTCCGAACAGAGTGATAATGTCAAGAAGGCAACTTTACCTAAACCGATACCAGGATTTCGAAAGGTATTTCATACGTCGACGTCGTTTTCGGCAGACGGTAAACTCAAATGTCTGATATGCTCTGGACCTCATCGAATTTATAAGTGCAATAAATTCAAAGCAAAGAATGTTTCTGAACGTCGCGCTGAAGTACTTCGTTTGCGGCTTTGTTTTAATTGTTTCGGTGCTCATAGAGTTGCCAATTGCTCTTTTCCTACTAGATGTTCGACTTGTAAGGGAAGACATCATTCTTTGCTTCATTCTGATAAAGTTTTCACCAACTTCACTAAGAATTCAAGTTCGGAATCGAAATCAACCAATTCGGATGAGCCTAAGATAGAAGCTTCAGCAAAGGCCTTGGGCGTACATGTGCATACCGCGAATGTGATATCTCATAAACGTTCAGTTTTATTAGCAACTGCTCAGATAATGTTGCTAGGGCCACATGGTTCACAGACGCGTGTGCGAGCTTTACTTGACCAAGGTTCGGAGGCTTCGTTTGTTTCTAGTTTTATCACGAATCTTTTAGGATTGGAGAAACGTCGCGTCAACATGTCGTTGGCTGGGCTCGGAGCTAGTTCAGCAGGAACAGCTAAGGCCGTAACGCAACTACGGTTTCAGTCTGTTGTTGATCCGTTAACTAAGTTCGAAGTTAATGCCTTTGTTTTATCAAAATTAACGTCGCAGCTTCCATCACGTAAGTTAATGGAGATAGATGTTGGAATGTTTGCTGGTTTATCTTTGGCGGATCCATTATTCTATGTTCCTGATTCTGTAGATATTATTTTAGGCGCGGATGTTTACGGACAGCTACTAAAGCCAGGATTGAAAGGATTCTCTGATTCGTCTTTAGTTGCACAAAATACAGCGTTAGGCTGGGTAGTTTCTGGTCCAGTGTCCGTGGATGTTTCACGGCGGGCGGAAACTCCTGAGCATCTTCAGACGTATCACAGTGTTTGGGAAGACGATTTAGACATATCGTTACAACGTTTTTGGATCCTCGAAGATTTACCACCAATAATTGCGACTCTTGATTCTAAAGATGATGCTTGCGAAAAATTATTCAGGGATACACACTTTCGAGATACTAATGGACGTTATGTTGTACGTCTACCTTTCAATTCAGATCCTCCAGAAGTCGGAGTCGAGACTCGATTTATGGCTCTGAAATGTTTAGCTTCAATTCATCGACGTTTTGATCGTGATCCTGACCTAGCAATCGCTTATCGGAAGTTCATGAGTGTTTATGAGGAACTTGGTCACATGGAACGCGTCCCATTTGACGAAATTAACAACTCGAAGGCGTGGTATTTTCCGCATCATGCGGTAGTGCGATCAAAGATCAGGGTTGTTTTTGACGCATCTCGAAAGAATAAAGAAGGGAGGTGTCCAAACGATTTCCTTATGAAAGGGCCTGCTCTTCAACGCGATTTGTGTTTAATTTTATTGAATTGGCGTCGGTATCGTTTCGTATTCACGTCAGATGTTGTTAAGATGTTTCGACAAATTTATGTCGCGTCGGAACATCGAGATTTTCAGCGTATTGTATGGTCTCCCAGTCATTCGGATCCTCCTGTCGATTATCGACTTACGACAGTGACATATGGCACAGCTTGTGCTCCTTACCTTGCGATTCGCACACTTCAGCAAATAGCAATTGACGAGGGTACTCGGTTTCCACTCGGCGCCCTTTGTCTGAATTTTAATACATATGTAGATGATATATTTGCCGGAGCGGACGATCTCACTGATGCGTTAAAAAAGCGCCAAGAACTGGTTGATATGTTACATTCAGCAGGAATCGAACTCGACAAATGGGCCGCGAATCATACTGATTTGTTACCGTCAAAAGCTTCGCAATGTGAGAAGAATGATCAAAAAAGCATTACAGATGACGAATTAGTAAAAACTCTCGGTATTCATTGGAATCCAACGTCTGATGAATTCAGTTTTGTCACTTTAAATTTCGAGGAGTTGGCCAGAGCAATGACGAAACGTACGGTCTTATCAAACATTGCACGTTTATTTGATCCTTTGGGGTGGCTAGCGCCAATAACGGTTACAGCTAAAATTTTAATGCAAGATCTTTGGATAATGAAATGCGATTGGGATGAAATGTTACCCACAGATCTTCGAGAACGATGGCTCGAGTATTGCAGTTCGCTTCCTGAGCTATCGAAGTTGACAATTGACCGATGGTTAGGTGCATCTTTAAATTCAGGTGCACAGATCCACGGATTTTCTGACGCTTCATCGAGAGCTTACGCTGCAGTTGTCTATATTCGAATGATTGACGATAACAATCGCGTACACGTTTCTTTGTTAACTGCCAAATGCAAGGTATCGCCTGTCAAAACTGTGAGCATTCCGAATCTTGAGTTATGCGGGGCTGTGTTGCTCGTAAAACTTTTTCGTTATGTAAGAAGTATGGAATTTTTGCAAGGTTTCCCCATGTTTGCGTGGACCGACAGTCAAATTGTTTTGACTTGGCTTCGAAAACATCCATGTAGCTGGAAGACCTTTGTTGCGAATCGGGTATCCTACATACAGACTGAGTTACCAAATGTTATTTGGGCACATGTACCGACTCGTGAGAATCCGGCGGATTTGGCGACTCGAGGTTGTAAACCCGTTAATCTAATAAATTGTAATTTATGGTGGAATGGGCCTGATTGGCTGGTGAAAACTGACGAGCATTGGCCTAAGGTGGCATCGTCTCCTCAGGTACTATATATCAATGAAGTTGTAAGCGAACCAGAACTTTTCAGTAGATTCTCTTCATTTTCTCTTTTAATTCGTGTTGTGGCATATTGTTTGCGTCCATTAAATGTTTTTAGGAGACGCAAAAGTAGTTTAATCCCATTGCCCGTTTATCTCACAGCCATAGAGTTGAACGAAGCCCGAAATGTTGTGTTCAGATTAGCTCAAAATCATGCATTTACATCAGAAATTAAACTTTTATCACATGGGAAGCCGTTACCCAAACGCCACGTTTTATGTACTTTAAATCCGATGTATGATGAGAAGGATCGTTTATTACGGGTAGGAGGTCGTCTTGGAAATTCAAGTTTACCTCACGAAAAGAAACATCCATTGATATTACCGCGAGATTCGGCACTCAGTCGTTTATTAGTATGGTACGCGCACCGGAAATGTTTTCACGGTGGGCCAACACTTACCTCTAATACTGTGATGCAATATGCATGGATTTTGGGTCGGAATCGTTTGGTTAAGACTGCGATCAGGAATTGTATAGTTTGTCAGCGCAACAAACCACGTTTGGCTCATCAGATGATGGGAAATCTGCCTGTCTCACGAGTGACTCCGGCTCGACCGTTCTCGACGTCAGGACTAGATTATGCTGGTCCTTTCCAAATTAAAAGCTCTAAGGGTCGAGGACACAAATCTTATAAGGGATATATAGTACTTTTTATCTGTTTTGCGACGCGAGCGATACATCTTGAAACGGTCAGTGATCTTACGACTAAGATTTTTCTCGCCGCCTATAAACGTTTTGCGAGTAGACGCGGAATTTGTACGAATCTTTTTTCTGACAATGCATCCACCTTTCAAGCTGCTGATAAAGAGTTGCGAGCTATGTTTAAATCAGGTTCTGAATTTTATAAAAATGTTGCTGCGTCTCTTGCGAATGACGGAACTTCATGGACATTCATCCCAGCGAACTCTCCTCATTACGGAGGTTTGTGGGAGGCTGGAGTAAGATCTGTGAAGCATCATCTCAAACGTGCTTTCGGTGATAGAATATTAACTTTCGAAGAGTTTTCTACTGTCCTTGCCGAAATAGAATTATGTTTGAATTCACGTCCAATATGTCCATTAAGTGCTGATATTGACGATTTACAGGTTTTGACACCTGCACATTTTTTGATCGGCGAAACTTCTGGGTTAATTCCTGATAAGGCCACTTTCGATGTACCGGAAAACCGTTTAGAACGCTTCCATATGCTTCAAGCAATCCGAAATAATTTTTGGAAGCGGTGGTCAACAGAATATATGCAACATTTGCAAGAACGTTCGAAATGGCGAGGTCAAACTAAGAATTTTGCAATTGGCCAACTAGTTTTATTACGCGATGATCGTTATCCACCTTCGAAATGGCCTTTGGGACGAGTAATAGAGGTTCATCCCGGTTCAGACGGGCTGGTTAGAGTCGTCACCGTAAAAACGGCGAAGTCAAGTTTGCGTCGGCATATAGCGCGTCTTTGTCCTCTTTTTGTGGAACACAATTCTGAGGAGTCGAACGAATCGACTCGTAGGGACAAAGACAGTTAAGCTAGTTGTATTTCTGTATTTTTATGCGTACGCCACTTAATTCCGGCTATTGTATTAAATTGATATGGTATATAGAATAAAGTTGTATTTCGTTGGAACAATCCAAGTTTGATCGACGTTCTCAGATTATTGTTTAAGTTCGTCTGATGACGAAGGCGGGCGGTATGTTCGCGAGTTTGTAATGTCGATCGTATTCACCGTGATAGAAGACGATAGTCTCACCGTATAGATGTATATACGCCAGTTTTGCGAGCATTTCACGTTGGTCACGATTGACAAGTGGGGTTGTTGTAGAGACGGTTGCGAAGTGGAGAGTTTGTTTAAAAAAAAAAAAAAAGGGGATTGACGGAATGTGCGAGACGACACGTTTTTGCTCCGCGATAAATTATTGACCTGGAGTGTTCCGCGAGTGGTCCCGGGTAAAGAGAGATTTGGACGTTGGGTCCTTGTGCACTCGGTTCGGCAAGACTTGGATTCTACCAGGCCGGTTGCACATTTGAGAGTCGAGGGCATTGGAAGCGCTGAAGCTCCTTTGCAGTGTACACCGAAGCTGGGACGGATCGCAAGGCTAACCGTAGTGCTGCCGGCGAAGGAATGTCCTAAGGGCAAGCCGGCAATCGTCCAGAGAGTTCCGGTGGAACTCTACTGTGGGGACCACTGCGCGTTGAGATTTTGGTTATAAACGGTAAGAGAGCTCTCTTAGTTTTAAATTAGAATGGGCATTTAGTGTTTAGTTTGTTAAGTCGTTGAATCCCTGAAACCTCGTTAATTATCTAAAAAATCCGGCGTAACTGCTGAGCTTTCGTATAACGAAATTTATGTATTACTTCCTTTGATTGAATAAATCTAATGCGCCTTGCTTCGGCTTTTCCTCGTAATCCGCCGAGGTTTTTACGCCGAAGCAAGAGTTTTGTTTAACCGGGAAATGGTGTGTCTTTATTTTAGTATAAGTTCGAACATTGTTCAATTCAGAATTTCGCTTCTGCGCTACGAATTTTATTTTTCTGAATTAGTAAGAATGATTAAAAACATTCCGAAACAGTTCTTTAGGTCCTTAATTGTTTGTGGCTTGTTATCATTGACTCGATTTATCATAAAATCTTGCAAAATATCTCATGGTTTCAAATCACTTGATCTTGGTTGCCAATTAAATCTGAATTTCGTGACATTCCACGTTGACGAAATTTCAACATGAAGCATTTTTATAATAAGTTTAAATAATGCGTTGCTGCAATGTATACCTGTCCATGGTTAAAATTGTACTACCTCGTAGTAAAACATAATCGTTTATGTCATTCGAAAATATATAATGTGTAAACATTATACGGCGATGACATCTAGGCGTCGCATTTGGATGTGATCCCCTGTATATCTATTCCTATCCCAAATAATCCAACGTTTCTTTCCAAACGAAAGATCAGTATTTTTTCTTATTCAAAAGTGCAATAGTTTTTAATTCCCTGTTTTACATTTGCATCTAAACTTGAAGTTTATACCTTACAGGTATATTTGTCGTTTTCATAGAGGCTCTTTTCTTGTCGACTAAACAACGTTGTGTTGTATAATTCAACTGTTTTCTATAAATGCACTTCGGAACAGTAAAGAGATTAATATGACTTAAAAATATCAATTAGTTCCAGGGTAATTATTGCGAAAAAGTCATTATACTCCAATTTTGTTGAAATTTAAATATGTTATAGATTTCGTAATTTTAAACAACTTTTTCCTTTTCCAATATAGGGGGGTCGCTTTTAGTTTTCGAGATATTTGCAAAAAACTATTGCTAGTACAATATTAAATTTTCTGTATTCTTTATACTCCGATTTTTATGACATTTAAATATGTTATGCAACAACACATTTTAAAGAACTTTTTCATTTCTCAATATAGGGGGGTCGCATATAGTTTTCGAGATATTTGCAAAAAACTACTGCTAATATTGCATTGAACGCACGCTCCGTGGCAACGTAAGGCTGCTCCGGCGCGGCCTCTGTTTACTTTTTTTTTGTTAACACGCTGTGGAGATGAGAGAGAAAACAGGGTCTCACTTTGGTCATACATATATAAGGTGAGCTCTCCATTTTGAAAGACTACTCTTCGAGTTTTGCATGCTCTGGGCCCTCTCCGCTACTTAACCACAACTCATTCTATTCGCATAATCTTTGCATTGTAGCTGTCATCCAGAATTTGATATAGTAATGGAAAAATCATGCGAATAGAATGAGTTGTCGTTAGGTCGCGGAGGGGCCGCAGAGGGCCGGCCTGACCACGCATACGAAAATTCAGGAGTAGTCTTTCACAATTGAAAGCTCACCCTATATAGAGATAAACTCTGTTTTTCTCTCATTTCCACAACGTGTTTACAAAAAAAGTAAACAGGCGCCGCAGCGGAGCAGCCTTACGTTGACACGGAGCGTGCAACAATAGGTTAACACTAGAAAGACTGAAACTTAGTATATGTATACCTATATTGCCCAAAAGCAGTCAAAATGACTGCATTGTGAAAGAATAACTAATATGTAAAGAAAGTTTAAAATTAATTTTTAATATTTTTTATATTATTTACAGTTATATAACAAGTTATTAGTAAATATTAACAAGAAAAAAAATTTACTTTTCCTGGGCATATTGATGACACTTTCATTTTCATCATTGGTGATCGACTCTTCTTCTAATTGAAATTAAAAAGCAGTCAAAATGACTTCCTTGGGCAATCTAGTGTTAAATTCAATAGAGTATTAGCAATAGTTTTTTGCAAATATCTCGAAAACCAAAAGCGACCCCGCTATATTGGAAAAGGAAAAAGTTGTTTAAAATGACGACATCTATCACATATTTAAATTTCATCAAAATCTGAGTATAATGACCTTTTCGTAATAATTACCGAAACATTTTATTTTGCATAATGATGCGCAGTCTACCTATAAATATACAAAATCCTATAATTAGACCTAAGATTATTTGTTCTAAATACATCCATTGAACCTGTAGTAATAATAAATGGCTATTTGTTAAAGAGAAGGCGTATTCTGATATTACTAGTGCTGTGGATAGTATCCAGAACAGATGAAAAAATAAAGCAATCTTTATGTATCTCTGCTAAAATTCTGCAGAGTAATTAAACCCCGAGGAATTAATTGAAAAGCTGTTTGCTGTTCAGTATGATAAGGAATGTTGGAAGCACATCAACACGCTTATTAACAGGATTTTCGTCCACACAATATGTTTCCCTTGTTATTTCGTTCCCGGTAGTTACCCGGGCTAACGTCGCGTGAAATCGACTCCTTCGTGTAAACGTTCTGTAACTTTACAACGGGACTGAAGGCGTCCATTACATCCTGTCACTTATAAAACCGGACACGATAAAACGTTTATGGTTTCCGAAGTGCGGAACCTTTCATATTTATAACACAATTTACTCTTTGTTTTAATACGGAAACATGATATATACGAAAACCATTTTAGCTTTTCCTATCTTTCTATTTCAACCGTTTTTCGTATAACACCGAGTAAGGCTTGTCATGAAAATTTTTAATGGTATTTTCTAAATGTCTATGTTAGTTGCTTCTTCTAAGTCGAAATAAAATTCAATTATTCTTTTATGAACACTTATCCGTCGGAGAATATTCGCGTTTCAACAAATTTTTTAACAACAACAAAATCAAATTATTTTAGTCGTTAGAGATGTCCTAGAGCAAGAGGTTAATATTTTATTCATAAAGTTTTACATGGATTACGATTATGAGTAAGAGTTAAACTATTTTTGACCATATTTAAAAATTAATTTTGATTTTAGTACATTGGAAAGAATTACATTTTAATAGGATTAGGTAATGCAGAAAAGTTAAAGGAACAATCGCTATGATAAATTTTATCTTTTCAATTTTGATTTTATTAATTAAATTACTTTGATTTTATTAAAATATAATTTACTCTAGCTGAAACTTTCGATAGTTAGTCTCGATACAACAATTCAATATTTTTCATCAATTTGTTTATATTTGTAATCATTCGCAACAAAAGATGAACGTCTTGTAGACCAAGTGGTATAAAAGTTTATTCGTCCAGTTTAGACACATATCTTGTTATTTATTCAGATAAGTATTGGCGAATATATTTCTCGTAATTCGTAATTTAGTCATTCTAAATAATCTGCCTCATATAAACTGTTGCACTTCTACTCGACTTCGAAAGTTTAATTAAATGTTCCAAAAATTACTATCAAACCTTAACTATCCACTTTCGTTGATTATTCTTTTAAAAATTAAAAGTTAATATATATCAAACCGAATAAATTGTTACGCGCCTGCCTGCGGATTCCCTTTAGGCGGAACGAAATGAATCTGCTCTATCTAGCCACTAATTTAAATATAATATCTAGGAGCGGAGTAGTATTTGAGTCTATTGGTTCGAAGGTACGGTAGTCCAATACTCCCCTATGAAAGGAGAGAAGGACGTAATGAAGAAAAAGCTATTACAGTTGTGGGTGTAATTATGCGTGAATCTAAACAGGGTGTTTCACCAGATTTTGACATCTTGATTTTCTCGCTATTGTTACCCGAATGTGCTGGAATATACCAGAATATACCAGAAAATACTAAAATATACTAGCATGTACTTGAAGATACTTGAATACAGCAGAATATACTAGAACATACTGGAATATACTAGAATATATTTTAATGTACTAGGAGATACTAGAATACAGTAGAATACACTAGAAGTCACTAGAATATACTAGAATGTACTGGAACATACTAGAACATACTGCAAATACTGGAATATACTAAAATATTATATACTAGATTATACTAGACTGTACTATAAGGTACTAGAATACACTAAAATATACTAGAATGTACTTGAAGATACTTGAATACAGTAGAATATACTAGAATACACTAGAACATACTGGAATATACTAGAATATACTATAATATACTGGAATATAATAGAATTTACTAGAATATACTAGAATATACTGGAATATACTACAATTTACTAGAATATACTAGTACTTATATGTTTATTAGAATATACTAGAATCTACTGGAAGATACTAGAATATACTAGTATATATTAGAATATACTAGAATCTACTGGAAGATTCTAGAATATACTAGTATATATTAGAATATACTAGAATCTACTGGAAGGTACTAGAATATACTAGTATATATTAGAATATACTAGAATCTACTGGAAGATACTAGAATATACTAGTATATATTAGAATATACTAGAATCTACTGGAAGATACTAGAGTACACTAAAATATACTAGAATATACAAGATTATACTAGAATACACTGGAATATACTGGAATATACTAGAATATACTAGAATGTACTGGAACACACTAGAATATACTGGAATATACTAGAATATATTAGAATATACTAGAATATACTCGAATATACTGGAATGTACTTGAAGATACTTGAATACAGTAGAATATACTAGAATACACTAGAACATACTGGAATATACTAGAATATACTATAATATACTGGAATATAATAGAATTTACTAGAATATACTAGAATATACTGGAATATACTACAATTTACTAGAATATACTAGTACTTATATGTTAATTAGAATATACTAGAATCTACTGGAAGATACTAGAATCTACTGGAAGATACTAGAATATACTAGTATATATTAGAATATACTAGAATCTACTGGAAGATACTAGAATATACTAGTATATATTAGAATATACTAGAATCTACTGGAAGATTCTAGAATATACTAGTATATATTAGAATATACTAGAATCTACTGGAAGGTACTAGAATATACTAGTATATGTATATTAGAATATACTAGAATCTACTGGAAGATACTAGAATATACTAGTATATATTAGAATATACTAGAATCTACTGGAAAGTACTAGAATATACTAGTATATATTAGAATATACTAGAATCTACTGGAAGATACTAGAATATACTAGTGTATATTAGAATATACTAGAATCTACTGGAAGATACTAGAGTACACTAAAATATACTAGAATATACAAGATTATACTAGAATACACTGGAATATACTGGAATATACTAGAATATACTAGAATGTACTGGAACACACTAGAATATACTGGAATATACTAGAATATATTAGAATATACTAGAATATACTCGAATATACTGGAATATAGCAGAATATACTGGAATATAGTAGAGTATACTACAATATACTCGAACATACTACAATATACTTGAATTTACAAGAAGATAGTTAGTATACTGGAATATGCTAAAACTCGCTATTGTGACTGAGTGGAGCATATTCTGATGTTGTCAGTTTTTTCATGAGTGGTCATGTAAAGGTCATATAAAGGTCAACTTTGTTTTTTTAAATGTAATGTGGTATTTTTTGATACATCAATCGATGCAGCTGGACATTAGTTATAAAAAAGTACTAGCTATGTCTGTCGAAAAGTTAGTAGTTCAGGAGATATTTCAATTTAAAGAATTCTAAAACACCGTTACTGTTGTACTAAGACGTTAGCGTTTATTTACAGGAATGGTTCAACGTAACGACTATTTACATCACGACGTTTGCGAAATCGATCAAGTAATGACTGGTTTATGTTGTTTAATGTATCGGTTTATATTTTACGACATGTAGCGATAATACGCTGCTTCATATCGGCCAAATTCCGCTACAATAGGTACCAACTGGCATGTTCTTATACATGTATATTAAACGGTAATCTCGTGTGAACGTTATTTCTTATGGGTCGTCGCAGGAAGTTCGTTTCATATTTGCGCTAGGAGCACGTTGATTTCAAGGAATGTATGCGTTACATGTATACCATCCGCGTTGGAAAAAGAATATGATCTTATATACATGAAAGACCGTGATTTCGTTCGATTAGTTATTTCCCACAATACTTTCGCATTATCGGGTCGCAGTACAGCCAGTGGAAAAAATATAAAATAAATGAATCTTGATCGGAGCGTAACAAAATATCGAATAATGTAGGTTAGTGATTTCTTTTGGAATTGTTATATAAAAGAAAAGTAATAGGTTTCTTTCAAATATAGCATAGTTATTAAAAAACGTATTAATGAGCTTGTAAAGCTGTTCGTTACATCAGGGAGAAGTTTCGAAATCTCCTTTTAAATAACAGTACCAAATTAAATAATCAGATTGTATTACTTAAATTAATTTGTCAATTCACGATTGAAATTTAATAATTTACTCAAATAAATCGTTAGCTTAATTATAGCTAACTTATAATAGTTGAATTATAGGATTTCAAAAAGTATTAATCAAGTACTGGTAGGTAATGTGTCAATAAAATATCATTTTTTACGTATGTAAAGCTTTCAAACAAAATCTTACATTCATCGTTCCAAGGTGTGCTGTAGCCGTCAACTCGAGGAAGCTGAAAATAACCGGAATACTTCGAGCTATGGAATCTTAACCGAGGCTGACCCTTAGACCGCAAACTAACCACGGCTTAATTAATAATTATTCGGTTCCGAGACTTTCATTTCTGTAATGACAGCGACGAACAAAAGATAGCAAATACTCGACAGCTCGACACAATAATTTTATTATTACCAGGGGCTAGTTATTGCAACCTTACCTGCTTCTCAATAACAGTTGATTATACCTGTAAAAACGGATTCGTTCGGTTCACGAATCGCTATAGACAATAATTCCAATTCATTCACAGTAACATCATCGTTAGACGGTTCACTGCTATCGGCTTGTTTATTACTAAATCGTGGCACTCTTAACACACCATGATCTTAATTTAGTGCTTATTGCTACGATAAATCTTTTCTATGGGGTCTCGATAGTGCAGCGTCTCACACTTTGTTGATGTACTGAGATCGGTTCGCATTATTCTCACGCGTCGGATTTTAACATTTTATGAGAACGTATTGTTAATTTGACGTTTGAACAAAATGATCGCTATTTTTAGTCATTAACATGAGTTACTTAGTTGTTATCGCGATTCATCTGGAGAAATGTAAAATAGTAACGGGAACGACAATATCTTAAGGAAGTATACTCGGTTATCCATTTGGAGAAAACGAAGTCTTTTTAACACTGGAACTACTGGTAAAAATTTCCTAATTTACGATTCTTGAGATTGTAAAGATGCATTTGCGGGGACTTATTGAAGAAACTTATTTCTTTGGACCTATGTTATGATAAACATTACTAAAAATCTGAATAAATAGATACTTGTTAGTTTTATAAAATTACGTCAAATCGCTGTGGAACTTTTAGTACTCTGTAAATCTACAGTTAAGAATCTTTTAACATTTAAATGAATTTTATTGGATATATTTATTTATTCAGCCATACTAAATCCAAATAATTGCGCGATGTGCCAATTAATGTGCTCTTGTTGTTTTTAACAAATAATTTAAATTACTCACTTTTAGTGCCCAGAATTCTATTGTACTAGAATTCCATACAATTTTTAGTGTAATATGTGCTTCAATAAAGATGTTCTTTCGAAAATTTCTTTTGGAAACATTTTTACAGTTTCAGTCATTGTGAAAAAAAATTAGGAAAATAAAGTTACAATTGATTAACTGTAACAACTATGGATTAATTTGTGTACCTAATATAAGCCGATATTTATTAACTAATTATCTTGAAGTGTACATTCCATATTAGGTTTCTAGTTATTTTATTTTTCGCAGAGCGTGTGTATTATACTAGGTAAAAGCAGAACACGTTAAGGACACTAGGAAAGGAAATGTCGCGGGTTTTCTTCTCGTTGAAGACAGATCGCTCTTTGCATTAAGAGAGAGAATTAGAAGGAGGCAAATAGAAAGAGAGAAAGAGAGAGAGAGAGAGAGAGAGAGAGAGAGAGAGAGAGAGAGAGAGAGAGAGAGTGTGTGTGTGTATGCCGTCACTCAGGGGCAATTTGAATGATTCATGAGTGTACACGTCACGGATTTGCGAAAAAAAAACGGTTTTCCATTTACAGAGATAGACCAGCGATTTTCATGTAGGGCTTGTCAATGATTCTCCGCTGCTCGTTGTAAACCTGTAACCACGCGGTGAAGGGGAGCGAAGTTTCGCTCGAAGGGATGCCTTCATGATTTATGGAAGATGCGTCAGAGTACCTACCGCGTAGGAATTATTGGTGAAGCCCTGATACGTCTTCGTCGTGGTTGTCGTCCTGATTGTAAGACGGTAGTATCTCGCCACGTCAAATAGTCTCCCCGATCATTTGTCCGTTTGTGATCTGGTTGCTACACTGACGCACGATTCGTGATCATTTTCACGCGTGCTTCACAACATTTTTATTGGCTCTCGAGAACATCAATCGCTTGTAAACGAAACATATCTGATACATGACGGCTTTAACCCACTAACACGTACAGTGGCCAACAACAGAATAAAATTATAGTTTCTGTATATGAGTATTAAAAACTTCAGCACTAAATGGTTTTCCAAATGTTGATAACATTAAATTAATCTGGAGTATCCTCGCTACACTATATGATATCAAACTTCTTTTGTTTGTTCTATAAAAGTAAGTTTAGTCTAATGTATTTTAATAATATTAACAACTAAGTTCTTATTTCTGTAAATACATTGACTGTAACTGGCATCTGCATCCTTAATCACACAGATGAATCAGAATAATGGAATTGATTCGGGTTGTTTATTTTTCAGCAAGCATGTTTTAGCATCTTTAACACTTTAAAGGTGGCATTCAAGTTTATGAGGAAAAAAAGAATTGTTTTATGACCTGCGCAAACTTGGCAAGCACATGCACCTCCAGGACCCAAGCTATCTTAGTGGTCAACCGAAATCATATAGCACTCCAGGTCACCAGCAGTACCTGGTCGTGTCCGCTTACAAGACACCTAAGGCCTCTAGGAAAACCCCGACATTTTCCACCCGCTTTGGACCCGTCAGTAGTGGGCCATCTTCTACCCCCATAAGCCTTTGTAGTGGGTGGTGACTAGTAGATCGAAATGAGCATTGCCCAAAATCAACTTAAAACCAATTGGCTAATTGCGAATCCTCCCACAGATTAATTTCATATATGGGTGTCCGTGATCCGCGCACGCATATCCAACCGGACACCCCCGCTTCTACATTCCTCCCAGGAGTGTATAAGCGAGACACCTTTATCCACAGGATGATTTCACTCTGTCCGATCTCAATAGTACATTTTGATATATATATATATATATATATATATATATATATATATATATATATATATATATACATATACAGGGTGGCCCACATAACTCTGAACAGCTCAATATCTTGAAAACTATGCCACCGATTTTAAAGTTCTTAGTCTTAAATTGCATGGAACTGAAGGGACTTTCTGACTACATAAACGTGAAGTTTCCTCCCTTCCCCTTTAACGGGTGAGGGGAGGTACCTTTGTAATTTTAAATGGAACCCCCTATAAAATGTTACATATTCAGATTCTACCGGAAAAAACAAGTCAATTTTGTCTGAAACATTTTTTTGTCAGATACTTCCATGATGAGATATAACAGTTTGAAGTTTCGAGTTGTAGGTACTTGAAGCTTTCGGAAATAGCGTTATGGAATTATACGCGCTTGAGTCTATTGCTGATTCATGAAGAAACACAAAGAATAATATTTACAATTCTTGAGTTTGACTCACTTATCTATGAAAACGTTTTCAGTTTAGATCTGTCATTCAAGCAGTAACATTGTGATTATGGCTACTTTTGACACAGAAGTGAATACGTTATTAACGTTAGGTGAATGCCAAAAAAATTATCGGCGTGCAGCAGTGATGTTTTTTGAACGTTATAGGATCAAAAAATGTCATGCGACATTTCATAATTTAGAAAAGCGGCTTCGCGAGCACGGTGAATTGTGTAAAAAAACTCGCAATAAACCTAAAGCTGTCACTAATGAAAATAATAGTGCCAGTATTCTTGCTGCAATTACATTAAATCCTCATATTAGTCAACGTACACTTGCACAAACATCACATATTAGTTGTTCATCGATTCAACGAATTTTGAAACGGCAAAAGTATCATCCATATCACATGGTTTTATCACAAGAGCTTTCGATATCAGATTACGATCACCGCGTAAGATTTTGTGAGTGGCTGCAGGGTGTTGTGGAAAATGACTTTTTGTGCACAATACTTTTTTCCGATGAGGCCACTTTTATGAATTCAGGGCATGTAAATAGACATAATCTGCATTATTGGGCCGTGGAAAACCCAAATTGGATGCGATGTGTTCCCTTTCAACATCGATGGTCTTTAAATGTTTGGTGTGGCCTAATAGGAGATTTTGTGATTGGACTTTATTTTTTTCAAGAAATTGTAACATCTCCAAGTTATTGTGATTTATTAAAAAATCATTTGCCTGCGCTTTTGGAAGATGTGCCACTGCACGTTAGAAGAGAAATGTGGTTTCAAGAAGACGGCGCTCCTCCACATTTTGCAATCATCACCAAGCAATTTTTGAACGAAAAATTTGAGAACAAATGGATAGATCGTGGGGGACCTCGTCAATGGCCTCCTCGATCCCACGATCTAACACCATTAGATTTTTTCTTATGGGGATATGTAAAGGACAAAGTTATGTTTGAACCACCGACGACAAAAGAGGATATGAAACAAAGAATACGTGACGCTTGCGCTTCAGTGACTCCCGAAATGTTAAAAAATGTTAGAACAACTTTGATGTTTCGAGTAAATAAATGTTTACAAGCCCCTGGTGGACATTTTGAACATTTAATTTAAAGTACATTTTATTTCTTCACGAATAAGCAAAGGACTCAAGCGCGTATAATTCCATAACGCTATTTCCGAAAGCTTCAAGTACCTACAACTCGAAACTTCAAACTGTTATATCTCATCATGGAAGTATCTGACAAAAAAGTGTTTCAGACAAAATTGACTTGTTTTTTCCTGTAGAATCTAAATATGTAACATTTTATAGGGGGTTCCATTTAAAATTACAAAGGTACCTCCCCTCCCCCGTTAAAAGGGAAGGGAGGCCACTTCACGTTTATGTAGTCAGAAAGGCCCTTCAGTCCCATGCAATTTAAGACTAAGAACTTTAAAATCGATGGCATAGTTTTCGAGATATTGTGCTGTTCAGAGTTATGTGGGCCACCCTGTATATACACGTATTAACATGAATGTAACCCCTTCTACTATACTAGCGAGTCAGATTCGCAATGAAGGGTTCGAACAGAACCTTCTAAATATATTTGTTGTTAATTTCCTTTAAATTGAAATGAAATTCTATTTTATTGTAGTCAATATTTAGTCATTAGAGAATGCTTGGGCATATAATCAATATAAATAATCTTTTTTTCCTAAACGTCAAAGAGGTTCGATCATAGAAATCGTAAAATAAATTGCGGTGCAAGGGATGAAATACTCGAGTGTCCACCACAATCCCCAGATCTGAATCCTATTGAAAATTTCAGAACAATTTTACATGAACATATGCCTTTAAGTGCTCTTACTAATAAAGAAAGTATTATTTTGAAAGCACCTCCGGACACTTCAAACAAAGTCTAAATATGAATGTTGTGCCTTTCTTTTAAAGTGGAGTAGAATTCTATTTTTTTTTGTAACCAATATTTAAGCATTAAAGCAAATGTAAATATATAATAAATATACATTGTCTTCCCTCTTCTGTGAAGTTATTACACACAGAGAAGTTCTAATTATTGTAGCCATGAAGATAACCGTACGGCAAGGTGTCAATTGCAAATATACCAAACAGGCTATGAGCTGTAATAGATAGCAACGGAGGTCCTACAAAGCAATAAAACTAATCACAAAAATGGAGAATTCAACTTACTTTTGTCTATATAGTTTCTTTACTTGTTTCTTTGTTTTAAATAAACTATCAATTTTCTGTCCCCTTTTGTAGTTTTCTCGTTTCTATTATTTTATAAGCTGCATAAAATTTAGATTTATAAAATTTCAGTTTGTAAAAGTTGTGGTAGTTATCGTATATATTACTGTTTAAACTCTTTTCTCTACCATTTTCGGTAACATAGATTTATATTTGTAACATAAAAATGTATGCTAAAAATGTTAAACTGTTGCAGAGTTATTAGCCATTGAAGCATTTTTACAGTTTCCGTTGTATGTGTACCCTTAGCCACGAAAGTAAAGAACAATATTGATCAAAATTAAGTAAACCCAGATACAGCTCTAACTTCACAGGATCACTTAAGATAGACAATATAATACCACAAAGAAACAAACATCTTCACAAAAATATAATTCAGCAAGACCTACTCTGATCATATTATTAGGTTTAACTTTTGTGCAGGGTGAGAATATGTATATGAATATAATCGAAGACAGTAGATTATATGAACCAACGTTCAATAACGCTGAACAAAAGGGACTTTAATCTTCAACGCTCTAGTTTTAGTCCGTTAATTTTACCAATGCTTGTAGAATCATTTAAAAATTATTTAGTCATTTCTTATCTCTTCTGGTACCCTTTACGATAAAAAAATGTCTAGGGTAAAATTGCTACAGCACTCTGAAACTAGAGATTTCACGTTCTAAAATAATCTCGTATGATAGTTTCACGATCTTCTTTTACAATGTTATAATTGTTTAATCTTGCGACAGCGGATCTATTTTACTCCAAAATATCAAAATCGACGTTCAGTTACTCAGTTTCCGGCAATTAAATTAAATAAACAGTTGTTATATTATTAGCAGTAGACATACATACTAACCAGTGATGCCAGAAACAACCAGAACTAGTTGTTTTCTCTTCTCCTCGTTTTCCCCTTCCACTACCTGAGCACACTCCAACGCCCCCCCCCCCCCACTAAGACCGTAGACTGGTCACGTGACGTGCCGCGGAACGTGTCACATATTACTCTGGTCATCAGAGAGGTGGTAAACTGTATTCTCCTCGATTTAACCGATCTGGCGTCACTGATAGTAGCATGTCTACAAGAGGAACCTACAAAAATACGTTTTAGAAAATTGATAAATAAAGCAATGAACGGTCCTAAATATCAATTATGCAGTTATTAGAATGCTCCGCCGTCCAAGGATTAAATGCAAAAATATTTTGGTGAAAATTTAATGTTGCTTTCACTGCACACGTCAGTATATTTTAAATATACGGTAGAAGGTAGCTTACAAACGTTCCTTTATACATAGCAATACATTTTTATATATTTTTAACGGTACAGAGTTTTGCAAAGAACACGGTGTAAGTGAGACAGCCTTACTGATTTATGCGTGGTAGCTTCCTCTAGTCTGAAGTGTAGACTGTTTGCCCGTGGGCTATTTAAGAGGTTCTATATCTTTAGTGGATCTTTCTTTCAAACTACGGTTGTCTTGATCCCTTCGAGCAACAACAAGGATAATATAGGTTTCTCGCTATAGAACTGCTTAATTTGTGACCGTAGGAAAAGTGGAAATGATTTTAGAGTTTACGACTGTTTTATCTTTTATTGGGATTCAACCGTCTAGGTTGACCACTTTATTTCTTTGTTTCTTTTTATAGCTTATTCTCGTGAGATAACAAGACTTTGTTTTAAGTTAATGAGAATGTAGTCAAATTCCAATTTTGAGGACAACTGCATATTAATCACTGAATGGTCTTCATTTATTTTAACAATGTGCGATTTAAAAGTGAAAGATAATACATGAAATATTTATTTCTTTGCATTGTATATCGTAATTTAACATTTTAACTTGTCATTCCCGTTCACTATCACTTGTTAAAAATGTCATCAATTACTTCGTAATTCAACAAATAATTCTTTCACTATACTGTAGGTACTATAATACCCTTGTTATTGTAAACTACGGCGTAGTTACGTTCATTCTGGCAAAATTAATGTTACATCAATCTTATTTGTGTTGCGTCACGTTTCTCCAAAGGATCATGATTAAAAAATTGCTCAGTTCATAGGTTAAGCAAGTATATTGTTGTAAGGCCCATAAATAACAAAGATTTTAGAAACCAATGTTGAAGAGAAAACATAATGAATTATTCTTTAGTAAAAAGTGGTACATACAATGCATATTACGACATTTCAAACAAAGAAACAAGTTCGATAGTCTTAGTAATATTTATAAATCAAAAGAAGTCAGTATAATATAAATCATACTTTAGAACGTTACTAGAATTTTTGACAGTACTTCCAATGCGTTCATTAATGAAAACATTTTGATGTGAAAGTTAATTTAACTATAAATTAATTTAACTATAACTTTATTTAATTAAACTTAAGTATACAATTATGACAATGACGTGTATTTAATTATAACTTTAATGTTATAATTAAGAAGAATTAATTTTAAATATGTGCGAATGTAATCAATTTTATTTGTTTCTTTTTAGACTAGCGTTACACCTTTGCAGAAGGCAGCCTCGGAAGGTCATTTGGAGGTAGTTGAATTATTGTTGAAGTACAATGCAAACGTCGCCCGTCAAGACACAGTGGTGAGTAAATATTAATTTTCATTTAAGTGACTAATTTGATAACTGCTTACTACTACCTACCGCTACGCGTCAATATATGTTCGACCATTTACTTACTGAAGTGTACTTCGTCAAGGATTAATCCTTTTTCGTTAGAAAGACTAAAAACTTTTATCAATGAAAGGACTAAGAAAATAGTACTAAATCATACTTTGACAATTATTGTTAGGCTAAAGAAAAATATGAACATAAAATTGATTGACATATCTTTCTATAAAATTAGAAATACAAACTTGACGATTTTAAGAATTTTTAAATGAGCAAATAGTTAAATAATCATACTACTTCATTAAAACTAATAAATAAATTAATATAATATGCAACAACATCAAACAAAAAGTTGAAAATGATACGTAAGATGAAATATATGCAAATTAGAATATCTCAAAATAAAATAAACGTATATCGATACAGACATTAAATATTTAACGATTATATGTGAAGAAAGAATTGGAATCCTTCAGGCTTCAACACGTGTGCGTTAAAGCACATAGTGGTGAACTGTATCGCAAGGATTTAAGTACATGATAACGCGACACAGTGCTTCAAAGCATGCGTAAAGACTTGTACATATAATTATATGAAAGTGTACATTAACGGTTTAATACTTTCGACAAAATGAACAAAATGAATAAAAGCATTTCTATCAAAAAATACAATTGTAATAATTTGGAAAGTAAGCAGAAGAAACAGAGACTAGTTGACTAGTTTTTATAAATGAACTATTGGTGTTTTGTTGTTATACAATACACTAAAATTTCACACACTTACTCAGATCTACAGACTTAATTTTAAAAATTGCTTTAGTTGAGCCTAGATTGTAGTTTTTGTCATATTAAAATAAATCAACGTAGTCTGGCTTTACATTTATTTTTAAATGTTTGAGAAACTTTCAACTGGTTTTAATTTTGTTGTTTCTGGATTTTCTGTCTCAACCATTTCTGTATTACATGACATTTCTTGTTCTTCTAATCTTTCTCTTCCTTGTTGCAATATTTCTTTCATGGAGGTGTCTGTTAAAATAGCAGTTTGTCTCGTCTCTTCCTTCTCGTTTTTCGATCGTAATGAAGTTGCTTTTGGAAATGATCTCATCTCCTCTGGACTAAATACATCTTGTATTTCCATAGTCTTTAATTTCTGGAGAATATTCATTACTTTCATTAACACTTTCATATGCTTCACACGTTCACTGCCACCCAGAAAATGTTAGGAACATGCTGTGTGCCACTAATTCCTAATTTTTTTATATGAACTGCGGCACTGCGCATAAAAAAATTTATTATGATGCACATAATGATGTCTAGCTATGAGTGTGTAGTGGTAATTCGTCTGTGTAACATCGCGAGCAACATCGAAGCACAGTCGACAGGGTGGCACACGGCTCATTATATTTTTTGTCGACATTGTTTCGACATGGCAGCGAACGTGTTAATCCAACAACCAGGTCTGCCATTTTTAACATCTTAGGAACTGTACGTATAAAATTCCAATACACCGAGCAAAACAAAAGTACATAAATTAGAATCGATGTATAGTATCACATTTCCATAAAATATTTATGAAAAGAATATCAAGCAGTAGGTACCTAGTGAATAGAAATTCATAAATAATCAAACAAGAATATTTGTTGCCATCGATGCTTTTAAATCTTTTTATTCTCATAAATACTGCCGACGAATTTATGCTGCGGTGACACATACGACGAGATGGTAATTTATACGTTTCAATATCACAAATAAAAACCATCGTTTACTCTATAATTCAATAGTTATACAGAATTAGTCGATTAAGCTCATTAAGCAAGCAGCCACGGGGTCTCTCCTACTCATTACCGGTGGCATCTTGTTATTACTATTTCGATACTGCGTTCGCCCGTCAATTTGACCGCTATTACAGTAAGCTCAAATGGGATACGATACGAAGAGAATCGGCGTGTCGGATTCAGGAGGTTCGGCGGCAGAAAAACATAACTCACACGTCAGAAACGCATAAACTCGTTTTTCTTCTCGGCCGCACGAGCAACTTTACGCGGGAATATACTTATGTACATTGATACGCGTATCTTCGTAATAAGAGCCTGCAGCACGCAGCACGCGGTCGACGGAAAGAGAAAAAGAACAGAAAAAGAAAGGAAAAACAAGAGTCTTGAGAAGGGGGTGTTGGAAGGGGGACAGGAGAAATCGCTACCAGGAATGAGCGAAGACGACGGCAATAATTTCACGTTCTTTTATAAGGAACAATTTACGAGAATTTTTGCACGGTCGCATTGGCACTGGTCTTTTATCACTTTCTCGATGCCTGATCCCTCGGGGCTTCGGATTTTATTCATCTCCCGCAGCAGCAGCGTGGCGTGGCGCTTACGCACGTTTCGCAGTGACCTGCGTCTCTGTGGTTGTTAGCGAGAACACGACACTTGACATAAATTGGAGACCTGCAGACCATTCGCTTGATATACGCAATTATAGACGGTAAACGAGAGCAGCTATGAACGAACGGTAGCGTAATAAATTAAGAAAACGAAGGGATCCTACGTACCTGCACTTTTGGTGAAAATTTTCAATCAACCATGTTGTCTTATTAGTAAACTGCAGGTGTTTATGCAAATGCTTATTTTTATAGAAAATAGGTAGATCAATAGGACCTGGACAGAAATTTAGGTCATGATTAGGTAGTTTCAAAAATATATTTTTTATTTTGCACATTTTGCTTACTGCATATGTTTTGCATGATGCATATTCTTTCATATTTTTCATATTTTTTGTATTTCTCTCATATATTAATAATCAAAAATATAATAAATTCTAGTAAATATCTATCTCGCTAAGAAACGGTTATTCATATTGTCACGTGATAACATTGTGAATCATAACAAGGTATGTAAACGTATATGTATATACATGTTTAATTTGATATTTACGTTTAAGAAAACCGTTCCAAATATATAAACTGTAAAATGTCAACGCAAGCCTAAAACATTATTGAAAATGAAGCTGCCATTGACAATTTAGCATTCATTGGAGCTAATTCTTCTGCTTTGAAAGTTATACTATAACCACATTAGAAACAAATACATTAATATGAAAGGACTGACTGTGGATAAAAAAGTATAAATATGCTCCCATCATATCTTGTGTTGTTGAAAGTACATTTTTGGTATAACTAATTTTATGTAATTAAGGGCATCAATTGACAGTTAAAAATATAGAAAATGTTATGGTTGCATATTGCAATGTAAATTACAAATAGTGAGAAATATTGTACAAGTATTCGTATATCTTGTAATATCATATTCTATTGTATTATAGTGTACTATTTTCAATAAATTTTGCTTGTAATTTACATATTTTTACCATACATTTTGCATCGAATTTATAACTCAAATTCATTTGAATGATTGCTTAAAATGTAGGTCAACTAATAAGGTTACATGTGATAGAAGGCGAACGTAAAAGAAAAATAATTTCATTGAATTTAATATGTATTATGAAAATAAGTCGTTTTGGACCATTTACAAAAATGAAGGTAATGGCCGGTATATGGCCCCCTAACCTAAATCGTACAAAATCATCGTTTTTTGGTATCATTTTGACATCAACAAGAAATAAATAAAACAAATTTTTTTCTTTATATACAAAAATTGCCCGTGTATTTTTCTTTTTCGTACGATATACACTCGCTATGTGCACTATTGTCTTCTTTTCATAAGGGGCATTGAATATTTCTGCATGTTGGCCTATTAAATAACATCTTTCATAAAATGTGCATTTATATGATTAAAATATGAATTATTTCATTCCGTATACACATTATTTCATTCATTCCAATCATATTTGGCCCCCTTCGTTATGGGGGCCAAAATGTCAACACGCATGGCTTCAGAAACTTTAACTTCATCTTTGACAATATCAATGATTAAGTAATTGCATCTATGAATATCGATTCTACGTACCTAATATTGGGTATACATATTCCAGCACACAACAGTTTAACTCATTTAAATCGCAAGAAATATTTCTTTTATGAGACGACGAGAAACTTTTGTTCTTCAAGTTATGGTACTTACGCTTCGTATTAGCAGAAACATTATCTAGAGAAAATTTCGTTACTCTAGACCAGGCATGTCCAAAAGTAGCTCACTTGTAGGCAAATTCGAGGGAGACGCCTACTTCTCCCGCCCGCGCGTCTCTCCCTACCGCTT
Organism: Sphecodes monilicornis; assembly: GCA_913789915.3. Taxonomy (NCBI): domain Eukaryota; kingdom Metazoa; phylum Arthropoda; class Insecta; order Hymenoptera; family Halictidae; genus Sphecodes; species Sphecodes monilicornis. The sequence continues at coordinate 1,862,722 of OU565289.1, forward strand.
GTAATATGTACCGCGTGTGGCGCGTTGGGGCGACTCTCGGACCCACGGTAGGCACGGGTCTGAGGAGCTCGCAGGATTACGGCCGCCACGGAGAACGAGACGCCCGGGCGGGAGAAGTAGACGTCACCCTCGAATTTGCCTCCAAGTGAGCTACTTCTTGACATGCCTGCTCTAGACTCTAGACATAGTTCTTCGCTATACGTCTTTGTTGTAATATCAAAAATTACAAAGGGGCCGTATTACCAGCAGGGGAGTACATTACCACCCCTTCCTTTACATCTTATTCTTTTATTAAGAATGTTTGATATTATTCATGGCGTTCAGAGATAGGAACAAGTAACGAATCACGTCAAAAAGAACTTATTATTAGGAGGACATTGTTAAAATAAAATTAAAACAAGTTTTTTACCTGTTCAGTAGTTCTAGTGCTAAATAGTAAAATGTGTCAAATTAAGTTGACCATCTTTAAGTAAATTGTGTATGAAATGTAGGTGGTGGTAGCGTGCGTGTTAAAAACTAGTTTGAATTCGCTTTGTATGTAATATTTAAAGGGGAAATGAACTGTCGAGACAACCTAATTTATTTATTTATTATTTGATGCTGTAACTCATGTTTGGTTTATATAGCGTACGCTAGCATAACAATTTACAATTAACAATGAAGTACATATATTAGTATATGTGATGTAAATTCTAATTTCAAATTTTTTAAAAGAACGCGCGTTCAGAAAAGAACTACATAATACATAATATTGTTAGGTGGGTAATATTTTCGTTTGAAGAACAGTTCCAACAAGTGCATTGTTTCAACAGTTCCAACAAGTTCTAACATTTTTAATATCACACATCAATTGTCGTAGCAACTGTCATTTGCTCATAAACTGCAATCACGCTCGTATTTCGAATGCAACGCGATAATGGTTAAAGAACAGACTGTAGCCGCTTCTTCGATCGGCGCTGGACTAGGTGACTCGTTAATATCATATGCAAATGGAATGCAAAGTCTACCATCGGCTGGTTTCGTTTCGAGTAAACGTTATACGAACCCCTCGGAACACATAGTTGCTCTGTCATCGGCAATTATCTTGCTCAAAACGACGACTACGACGACGACGACGACGACGCCGTCGAGATACAGAGGTCAGACAGTATATTCTGATCGATATTCTGGCTATAATTATATCGTAAAATACTTAATGGCTGTCATTACCCATATTGTATCACATTTACTCACATTCGCGTTAAGGAACACATTCGACGATCGTTCTCGGTCTCTTCGAGGATACTGTCCGCTTCGTTGTGAAACTGCAATTTCGCGAACGGACACACGTACGTGAAATGAACGACACGAAAATCATGGTAGGCGTGTATGCCTTACGTCTTAATGAATACCCAGTGATTGATCTTAAAATTTGCCGCGATCCCAACGATCAACTGCAAAGCAAGGTCTGATGTTTTCTTAAATGGTGTTTATAACATCTTCAAGAGATGTTACGCGAAACGATGAGATTTTAGGCAACGAAAAAAGAACGTAATTCGATGTAACCGTTTCGCATGGAACGATTTACAGAAAATGAAATAATTATATGCAATTGAAATCGAATATAGAGTACGCATAACTTTTGAATATGTTGTACCTATTACCTTTTTGCAATTTACAACTTCATTAATGGATATTAATGGAGAGCTTGTGTCTATTGCATCGACGCTATGCCTAATAATGTCGCTTTATTTAATAATCTCGACGAAAATGGTTAAGTAATGATTAACTCAAAATAAGTAGTTAATACACAGACGGGATTGATGTTCAAAATTTATTCATTTTTAACAAGAAATCGTTGATTTATCAATATTTAAGCATTAATGTAAATGTAGGTATACAATACGTACAAATTATCTTTCTTCATCAATAAAAATATTGAAGATAACCACGAAGATATCCACGAAGATAACCGTATGGCAAAGAATTAAGATTTATTATGTACTCAAGTATTAAGTATTACATAAATGTAACGAAACGTGTTTTAGTGAAAACTTTTCACTGAAAAGATAAAGTGCAGGATATTCAATCATAAAGTGGTGAACATTTGAAAAATATTAATATTGAGCGCTCTTGTGTATGAAAGTAATATTTTGGATTTATTCTGTTAATTTAGTTATCAGTGGACTGCTGGTATTCATACAAAATAAAAAGAGTCTACCTCAGTTGCAACAAACTGAAGTAGAATAGAAATTTATTTCGTTTCTTAATAGTTGTGACAGGTTCAAAACAAAATGTCAATATTTTTAAATTCGTCTAATGTTTTTACTGCTTCGTGTATTTACTTTTGTCATGAACGCATAAAATCTGCACTCTAGTCATCGGTATATGATCTTTTCTTATGCTGATTCTGAACGTATTCTATAGGATGTTTGACACAATTGTTTCAGGCTATAACTTCGTTATAAGTACAGAAACAGAAAAACATTGAAGGAATAGAATGAATGGTTTGAAGAGTACTACATCCATAGGACCTTATTTTTTTATAAAGTGCAATGGTGCATGTACGATCAACAGTTCCATTATTTTTTTAAAATGGAATAAATATATTCCTCTCCTCATTCTACGTAAATCAGTTTTGGGGTAAAATGGCAAAAGAATGATTAGTTATCGAGATATTTCTAAAAAAATATCTATATTGAAGATGCACAAACGCTTCTCCATTCTATTTAACCGTTTGAGTACCAGGGGTATTGAAAAAACATTGTCGAAGAATCCCAAACAGCGCAACCGCGCTTTCTCTAAATGCCGACGAAAAGTCCCAAGCAGCGCGATAACGCTTGTTTTATTTTATTTTGTAATGTATTATTCCATTATTATAGTATTATTCTACCTATTGTAAAATGTACTATTTCCATTAAAAGAAGCTGTGTGATGTACTTGCGTCAGTAAATTTGAGAGCGCGACTTCGACAATCGGTAACGCACCGTCAGTTGCCCACAATGCTCGAAATGTGCTGGGTTTTCTCAACATAAAATCTCAACAGCGCGATCGCGCTGCTTGGGACTCAAACGATTAATACACTTCAGACAACACTTGTCAATACAGATATTTTTTAGAAATATCTCGATAACTAATATTTTTCTACCATTCTAGCCCAATACTTTTTCACGTAGAACGACGAGAGGAAAGTATGCATTTTCATTCTAAAAAATATGGAAATTGTTGATTGCACATGCACCATTATACTTTAATTGCGCCAAACGCCCTGTAGTCTTTAATTCGGTAAAAATGGTCTGCAAAAATGAAACGGAGCAGTTCATTAATTTCTTTAGATTAAATTTTTGACCTTATTAAGAAAGTAATAGATTACTTGTTGGCACATCTAATATAATTGAATAGATTATGCCAATAAAATATTCAAAGTACCATTCGCCATTTTAGTAATAAAATATAAAACTTATTCAGAAAAATTATTTAGTCCAAAGAGTCGTATCCCCATAATAATATGTGTACACATTTGAGATGCTATTGTATTCCAAAATAAGTATCACCGCCATGCGATCGCTGTAAATAGAAAATTGTGTCTAGAAAGGGAATGTGAGAAGTGTGTGTATTCCCAGTCATCAAATATATTATGGGAGGAGATTACAAATCGTTTTAGAATCGATTAATTTGCGTCGGGCACGGAACGAAACATTTTCGATTGATTATTATCGCACCTGTAATGATAACACGTATCGGGCGAATCGTTTAATGAGCATCGTACACGTATTCTAGTTGGGAGGAGCGGCACATGAAGGAACGTAATGCATGGTATTAACTGGCTGAAAATATTTATCCTCTGTCCCTTACCTCCAGTTTCGTGGAATTCGCGAGTACGCGTACAAGATGAATCGGTTACTTCAGGAAACGCTTGCTGCAAGAAAATCAGGAATTTATTATTTTATGTAGTAGCATGCGTGCACGATCGAGCTTTCGGATTCCTTAGTAAGGTTGTGTACACGTACTCGTAGAAGAAATAGAATGTAGAAATTCCTATCCAATCAAACTCAAGATGTAAAATTTTAAACTTAAAAGATTCTAAGTATTTTTAAAAATTCGAAAATGCCTTTACCATACAGTAACGATGAAAAACAATTATGTAGCATTTTGCTTTTTAATTTGGAAAAGTTCTATGTTTAAAACAGTTATTGTTTAGGTTAGTCTACTTAATTCTAGTTCACTAATTATTTTATAACAAATACTTTCAATAAAAGTATCATGAACTTATAAATGATAGAACAAATTTTTATCGAAACTAGCTCTTGGTAACTTTGTTACTTATCAATATTTAATGTGACGTCTTATGTTAGAATATTTGTATCAACAATTTTTTACTGTAAAGTCTTCATAATAGTGGTTATATTATTATTATTGTATTATTTTTATACGTATGTGGGTTACTATAAACGGGAAAAAATGTACGACGCGCCTTTGAATTTGTATACATTTTCATACGTTTTGTCTATATATGGGATTTATGAAACGCATATTCTTAAAAAATTCAACTGAAATATTTTCATCTTAATTTATAAGCAATACGGACGTGCAATAGTTATTTCAAAAAATTTATAATCTGCATTCTGCGAAAAATGCGTTTGGGATAGATGGAATTTCCAATACAGTATATATTTTTAACGGGGCAGGTACAATAATTCGTGGAATCTAGCGTGTTACGATCCATTGCCTCGAGCAGCGCGAGAGTCCGGTGAAATTACCCCTGGAATATTGATTGAATTTGTTAGTTAGGTGCGCGAACAAACCTGATGCGAAATCAGAGGGCCACTAGAATTATAGACAGCGAGGGCGAACCTGACGCGAAGTCAAGGAGCCCCTAGAAATGGAATCAAACGCAGACGAACATTTCTGCATTCTTCTCTAGAGGTGCAAAAAGTGAGACTTAAGGAATTGGCTCGACTGCGTTTTGGAGAACTCCGTGTTCTTAACTTTTTTGAACTTTTTTTTATGTGATCCTGTAGATATCGATGAAGACATTCCAAAAATGTGTGTATGGTTGTTAGGAATTCACTGGTTTATAAGTTATACGCGTGTGAAGATGAGCAGTTTTAAGCGTTTTTGACAGGTTAGAGCGTCGCCATATTGGATATTCGTTGAGTGGTAGAGATAGGTAGGTCTGTTCGGCGCATGCGCTGGATAGATCGTGAGTGTTCAGCGCATGTGTTAGATAGTATAGTATATTTGCGAAATCGGCTAAATAGTAATGAGCGTATGCGCTAGATGGCAATTCAATGGTTGCACATACTTTGTGAACATAAGCAATTTCAAGTGTTTTTCACAAATTAATTATTAATAAGTTTATTGTTGATTTTGAAATGGCTAGATCAAGTATTAGAAATTTTAACTTTAGAGACATGCCAAGTAGTAAAGAAGAAGCAATTACTTGGGCTCGGGATTGTGGATTGTTGCGGAAATTTAAAGAATGTCTTACTTATCGGTGCGAAATGAAAATTTATAACAATAATCATGGAATCGGTCGTTTTCGGTGTCCAGTAATTAAAATATACAGAATCACATACAGGATTTCAAAAAGATGGTACAGTCCAAGATGGTTTGGGGTTAGGTCGTCGTGGGAGCGGAGAAGGCAGGCCCGACCATGGTATAATGTTTCGCATTTTGATTTAGTAAATGTGTTATTATGTATTACGTACGTAATAACGATTTGTTCGGAAGCATTTAGTCTGTTTTGTGTGTATTACCTAGCAAATATATCAATATGGCGGCGCTGTAACCTGTTAAAAAGGCTGAAAAGTATTCAACTTTATATGCGTATAACTTTTTAACTAATGAATTCCGCGCATTAAGATTTCCATTTTCGGTGTTTTCTCGTCAAAATCTATAAGATTGTATAAAAAAACTTGAAAAAAGAGTTTCCAAAACGCAGTTAAACCAAGGAATTTATAAATACACGGTAAAGGGGGAACAAAGGGCTCGCGTAAAAAGGCATCCTTTGTATAGGGTGGAGAGTATCCCGTGTTGCAAAGATTGTAAATTAGGACATTTCTATTATTATCGTTGATCGGGCATTGCTATAATACATGGTTAAGATCCTGTACCCGACAACCACATAGGCAACTCGTGTCAGCAACAAGATTAATCTTAAAAAAGGAGGCGTTCAGCTGATAGTGTCCCGATCGAAATCTGTTAACCCAACAGATGAAATCTCTAAGCAGTTTAATATGAGCAAACCAAGGTCTAGAGCCAGTATAGTAGAAAGATCTGAAAAACTTAACAACCTTGAACTCTGCTTCTTCGAGGATTCTATTGACGGTTAGCGACTTAGCTTGTTTTTTAAAACTATGGGAAAACTTGGAATATGCGACTAGGATGTTGGAAGAGACACCCAGAAGAAACGCTTCTTTAACTAGAGCGTCTGCTTTTTCATTATGTGTAATTCCAATATGCGAAGGTATCCAGAAAAGAAGCAGTTTCTTGGTTTCCGTAAAGTTGGTGTTTATCAGGTTGTTAATATCAATTAGAAAATGGTTGGATTTAATATTGCCCGAGTAGTTACATGGTGCGTTGGGATTGTTAATACCTAGGTCTCGTAACTCTAACAATATCATTTAGTTGATACAATCCGAGCGGTAAGATTGAATTGTGTGGGAACGTTCAATTACTGAATTAGCATATTAGGCGATAATTAAAGGTTTAATAGATTTTCACGGTTTACTAAATAACACTGTTATATTCTTACATGATTGTGTGATACAAGTGTTCCAGTGTCGCGATTGATTTGAAATGAAATGTAAAATAAGATCGTAGTTACCTACGATGCTCGGTTTTGACGCACTGGCAGTGCGGGGTCTGAGAGCACTTATTGAATGTCGAACAGAACTATGCCCGAACTAACACAATTAGTGTGTTAACACCGAAGTGACGAAACGTGACTTTACGCGTGACTATACGTTTATGGACAGGAGAGGATGAAAATGATCGGGTTTATACACCCTCAAAAACGGGTGGGGCCTGTATGGAGTACATAGGTCACACAGGGTCACATTCTTAGTTTTTGTCATTTCCAGTGAACTCAAACTACAGCGGAGTCCTTATATTCTGGGTTAAGCGGAGGTTATTGTCTAGGGCGTTTCCTGCCATAGACGAACTCGAAAGACTCCTGAGAGAAAGTCGAACGAAAATATTCTTCGTATGTAACAAGCGTATTCATAGTTGCTACGATGTAAATAACGGTTGTCATGTACAATTTATGTCTTTTGACTTCTTTTTAGATTTGTTTTTAGATTTGTCAATGTATTAGATATAATAATTTCCCAACACCATATTATTACAGAATAGGTTTATCCTCCATTTCAAGAAGTCTATGCATGGATAGAAAAATGTCTTTCCCACAAAAAATTTTCTTTCAAAATCGTATTGACTTTAAAATGTTAATTATGATACGTTTTTATCAAGAATAATTATAATAATCTATAGGTTAATTCTGTTATGTCATTTTAGGGCGCAAAACTGATTTTTAAGGTACTATCTCCAGTTTTTATTTAGATATCAAATTATACTTTTGAATAAGGATTATTTCAATGTCAATCAATATTGACGTCTATTCTTTTTTATATTAGGAGATTGAATAAGTTCTCGCTGTTTTCCAAAACGTGGTAATACCAGAACTGCGTGAATTTAGTTTCCGATAGTAACGTATCTATAATGAAGTACTACATATATGCAAGGTTAAAATTCAGTGTATGTCATTCCACTGAAGTATAAACAATTTTTCTTTCATTGTGCTAAATGTCGAATTTCATGCCAAAGAAAGAGTAATTGCGGGGAATTTTACTACACTATTTTATTAAAAAAAAATCTGCAGCTGAAGCACACAGAATTCTTGTTGACACATACGGCGACCATGTTCTGTCGGAAACAATATGCAGAGATTGGTTTAGACGCTTCAAAAATAATGATTTTGATCTTGAAGATAAAGAACGCCCTGGCGCACAACAAAAACTTGAAGACGAAGAATTTGAGGCATTACTTGATGAAGACTCGTGTCAGATACTAGATGAACTTGCAGAATCATTAGGAGTTGATCACACAACAGATTCGAAACGTTTGAAAGCATTAGAAATGATTCACAGGAAGGACGTTGGGTGCTGTACGAGTTGAAGCGATTTTTCAGCATGACAACGCGCGGCCACATGTTGCAAAACCGGTGAAAACGTTTTTCAAAACACTCAAATGGGAAGTACAACCCCACCCGCTGTATTCACCAAACATTTCCCGATCAGATTACCATTTGTTCCGATCGATGACACATGGCCTTGCTGAGCAGCGCTTCCAATTTTATGAAGATATCAAAAAATGGGTCCACTCTTGGATTGCCTCAAAAGACGTGTCGTTTTTCCGACATGGAATTACTATGCTGCCAGAAAGATGGGGAAAAGTAATGGCTAGCGAGAGACAATACTTTCAAGAACATATTTCTTACCAATTTTTTAAAATAAAGCATTCATTTCATAAAAAAAAACAGCGAGAACTTATTCAACCTCCTAATATGAGTAAAAAAATAAACATATTGACGGTAGTAAATGGAAAATCTGAAAGACCCACACCAGACATTTCAATGTTTAGCTTACTTTGATCAGTAAACTTTATTTAAATGAAAGTTATGTTTGCTGAACATTACTGTTAAAAATCGGGCATTTCGTATGCAAAAACCTAATAGCACAATTTACCGACATCATTTTACGAAACATCGATTTAGAGAAGAAACAGAATATCGAGTCATATCTACAATACTTAAAAGAATCTACTAAATATGTCATTCCACTCTTCTTGGTCGAAATAAAATTCTATCCTCTTATAATTAATATTTAGGATTAAACTAATTTTACAGGGTCGTCAACAAATCCAAAAAAGTCATAGGACAATGAAAATCAGTTCAAATTCTAGAAAAATGTCAACGTATTCTTTCGCCAGTTTGTACAGGGTGTCAAGAAATTATAGTCGCAGACACTATAGCGCGATTCTACACCCCCGATTTAGTCGAAAATGAGATAAGGAAAACCCCGCAAAATTGTCCTTGAACGCGAAGAATAAGGTCAAAAAAAAATTATTTTAATCGTGTTCTACTGCAACTCAACCGTTCTCTTAAAAAATGACGTTGAAGTTCATATAATTTTTAAAGCATCTCTGTTCATAATATTCTTTCATTTCATAGTTCCGGAAATAGTAGTTTGGGGGACAAGATGGTAATCAGAAAGTTCTGATTTAGTGTAACGTGTAATAATATTTAATATTCACAGAATAACAAAAACGATAACAATAATAACAAACGATGTTTAATGAACGTAGGGGTTCTCCCTTCGCGTGAAAGTACGTAGAAATAACGCAAGACGATACTAAACGTATCAGTTATTTCTCACGTTCAAGGTCAATTTTGGGGGAGGGTTCCTTATGTCATTTTCGACTAAACCGGGGTGTAAAATCGCGCTATGGTGTCCGCGACATATAATTTCTTGATACCCTGTACAAAAGTACCAAATGGTACAAAGAATGGAATTACTTATTATAGCCTCGACTAGCTGTCACGATCTTCTCGAGCTTGTACCTAAATCTGCTGCAGGCTCGCTTCACCTCCTGCTTGTCCATTTTCCTTTGCCCCAACTACGCCTGTCATGTAATAGTCAAGGGGTTTGCAGTCGGAGCTGGACAAGGAGGCCACAAGTCGAGAGACCAGTGATAACATTCTTTCAATTTGAAAACGAATTGTGCGTTTCCCTTTGTCAGAATTTCTGAATTTCTTGGCTAGGTCGTAAACTTGCATCTTCTTATAGCCGAATGACGCAATGCCTTCCGCAGATGATTTTCCAGTGCAGAGCGGTTCGAGTATTTATTGCCGCTCTTCAATCATGTTCTCGGTTCATGGTTGACATTTTCCCACTTGTTCATTGATTGGTGGCTTTATAGCGAGTTACCTAATCAACAATTGTTGTGTTTATATTTATCTTACTTACATCTTATTAGGAGGTTGAATAAGTTCGCGCTGTTTTTTTTTATGAAATGAATGCTTTATTTTAAAAAATTGGTAAAAAATATGTTCTTGAAAGTATTGTCTCTCGCTAGCCATTACTTTTCCCCATCTTTCTGGCAGCATAGTAATTCCATGTCGGAAAAACGACACGTCTTTTGAGGCAATCCAAGAGTGGACCCATTTTTTGGTATCTTCATAAAATTGGAAGCGCTGCTCAGCCAGGCCATGTGTCATCGATCGGAACAAATGGTAATCTGATCGGGAAATGTTTGGTGAATACAGCGGGTGGGGTTGTACTTCCCATTTAAGTGTTTTCAAAAACGTTTTCACCGGTTTTGCAACATGTGGCCGCGCGTTGTCATGCTGAAAAATCGCTTCAACTCGTACAGCACCCAACGTACTTCCTGTGAATCATCCTAATGTTTTCAAACGTTTCGAATCTGTTGTGTGATCAACTCCTAATGATTCTGCAAGTTCAGCTAGTATCTGACACGAGTCTTCATCAAGTAATGCCTCAAATTCTTCGTCTTCAAGTTTTTGTTGTCCGCCAGGGCGTTCTTTATCTTCAAGATCAAAATCATTATTTTTGATATTAATTGCATATTGTTTCCGACAGAACATGGTCGCCGTATGTGTCAACAAGAATTCTGTGTGCTTCAGCTGCAGATTTTTTTTTAATAAAATCGTGTAGTAAAATTCCCCGCAATTACTCTTTCTTTGGCATGAAATTCGACATGTAGCACAATGAAAGAAAAATTGTTTATACTTCAGTGGAATGACATACACTGAATTTTAACCTTGCATATATGTAGTACTTCATTATAGATACGTTACTATCTGAAACTAAATTCACACAGTTCTGGTATTACCACCTTTCGGAAAACAGAAAAGAACTTATTCAACCTCCTAATATTTATGGGACTGGTCGAAACAATTCCGGATTATTAAATGTTATATTCCTTTTTCCTAGGTCAAAACAAAATTCTATTCTCTTGTAATCCACATTTGATGATTAAACTAAATGCAGATATAAAATAAATATCGATTTTCTTTTAATAAATTTCTAAAGACAGAACTATTTTCATTACTGTAACTGTGAAGAAAATTGTACGGCAAGGGGTTAAAGTTGAAATCCCCAGCAGTGTAAAAAAAACGAACTGTTCGAAGTAAGTCTCGAAAGTAATAATGGTATAAGAAATTTCTTCATCCGTATGTGCTGTGCAGACTTTAACAAGACTCAAACGTAGAATCTCGCACACCGGGGAGTCTTCAACCCCCTTCCTCGAGCTTATCCCGTTTCTCGTTGCACTACGTTCTCGATGTTATCCAGAGGAGTGACGGCTCGATATCGCGCCGGCATCCAGCGCATTCGCGGCAGCTAAGATGCAAATGTCAAAAGATTCGCGACGGTGCAAAAAAGGAAAACGTGTCGGAGACCATCGGCGGAGGGCTATCGACGCTCGTGAATCGATTCTCGATAACGGAAAGAAAGAAACACCGGTAATGTGCTACCTCGAACCGTGGCCAAGCTGCATCTTCTCCCTCTCTTTCTTTCTCGCTTACTCCTCTTGTCGATGCAGGATATGCATTCTTCGAGTTGAAGGCGTCTCGATGCTGTGGTAGTTTGGACCGCGACCTCGTCCCCTAGCCCCCTTGAAATTTCGATTATGTTGTTTTTCCGAAACCGAGGACCGGACACGTTTCTCTCAACATGCACGCCCCCGCGACGAGCAACCGGATTCAAACTATCTCTACACATCTGAAATAACTCCTCGCGTATTTCGAGACTTTTTAACGTTCCTTTTCTACTCGTGATTATACAGGTTGGCTCAATAAAAACTAACACCTAAAATAACTCGTAACCTCCTGGTTGCATCAAGGAACGTTTTAAATAAATTATGGTGCATTTCATTTCATTATTTCTAGTGTTACCTTGTAGTCCTTAGAAAGGTGAATTTGGAAATCTATAATCAGGTGTGTTTGTCTCGATTTTGAACCTCAAAATATTACAAAATAATTTGTACAATATGTATTACAAATTTTTTTTCATAGTACATTGTCAGCCATGAGATGAGTCTCCCGAAATAGAATATAACGAGTTATTTTAGTATTACACCAACATTTATAAAATGAAGAAGTGCACGTAAGCGTAGTTCACTAGAGACACACTTACATCAATTGCATTGAGGATTTTATGTACGAAATATAAAAAACAATGCGAGTATTGAATTCGCAAAGGAAGAAGCTAATATAGCATCCTATACACCATCGAAGAAGTTCAAACGTATTAGAGCACAATGTTATACATATACATATTTCTCATTCGAAAAAGAATGTGAAAGGAAATAAATTTTATTTTGTTATAAAGCGCTGTTGAAATGAGTGTTATCACATATCACACAAATGAACTAAATAACTTTATTCGTCCTAAAAGAAAATATGACAGTAATTTATGAAAAACGCAGGAACTTATGACTCGCTCTAATAATTCAACGGAAGTCTGAGAATATTAAACTTTCAATATTTCAAACAAGATACAAAGGTTAAATCAATAATTAATACCTAAGGAATTGCCAATACTGGCAGTATAAAGATCAAAGACCATATATAAACCAATGATGGACACAACGTTACAGATAAAATTATATTTTTTGATGCAAAGCTATAACAACGCAACATTCAAATATTACTTATCCAATTGTTATTTTAATACGTTGGTCAATGAAACCTAAATGTGTAACAGCAAAGACCATCCAATGATTATTGTGGAAAAGATTCACTTATACTTGTCTACATTGACAATGTCTTCTGGCATTGAAACTGCAATTTTGAATATAAAATATTTTGTGCAAAAAGATTGTTGAATTTCTCTTGTTTTTCAACTCTTCAGAGGAACACAATACGTTAATGGTTGAAAAGTAAATAGAAATTAAACATAACGTTGCTAAACCAAACAAATATAAAATTTGTAAACCAATTTTTCATTTCTGTTAAAAAATAAAGGGAGTCAGAGACTCTCAAAGATTCGAACGCAAGATAGGTATGCACCGTTGAAATACTCGACACTGTTCGACAGTCCCTCCCGATGGATTTACATGATTCTTTCAGCCACGCGAACGTGGATCGGTTTATTTTTCTTTGTAACTTCTTAACAGGAATTACAATCAACCCCCGAGCTGTAGAGTGCCTTGATAATTACTTTATTTTGGTATTTTTAAGCTGCGTCACACAAGGCTATTCATGGTAGAGAAAGGAAAACGTTTTTGTTGTATACTTTATAAAAACACAAATTAATCGAGTCAATTCAATTCAATGCATACTTTTACGTTTAATCACATAATTCTTATGAGGATGTACTTATAGTGAATCCAAAAAGTATTTAACACGAAGAAATTATAAAAATTCATTTATGGAAAATAATGGAATTTGCCTTGTCCAAGCATCTTTCATATTAGTTAAACTCAAAGTGTTCACCAAATACATTTAATGCGTGATGGGTTTAGTGTTAAACACTACATTACCGATCCTCGAACAATTATCGATATTTACCATATAATTTACCATATAATTATAATTTACGAGATAACCATAAGCCTGGACTCATTTTAAAGCTGAGACCACTACTTTTGCAAAGCAGTGTTCATTTTCCTCTCAGATATCTTTACATAATGTAGCAAGTGGGAAACTGAAAACTCATTTTACCTATAAATGTTGCAAATTCAAACGTCTCTAAAAACTCAACAATTTTTCTCGTAAATAAAACTGGCATAGATTTGATGACTGAAGCCTCATCTTTACGATGACTCGTAACAAAATGTACGATTTTTTTCACACTGTATTATGGAACAAAAATGGTGAAAAAGTTTGGTCGAGTAAAGCCCTCATGATGTAACTTATGCGACTATAAAGTTGACGGCACACCTCTCATTCAGAGCTTGATAAAACAACGAATAGAAATTGTACATCAATTTTTAAGGTGTCTTTGTAAAGCGGAAGCCCTAATCTTTAAATCTATGGTTGTTTTTGAGTCATAATAAAATTTTTTCAAAGTTTTCACAGACGATTGAATAGCATTTTCGAGAAAGAAGCGTCTTCAGTTCCTCGCCGGCTACATCATGAAAAACTCTTAGGATTAAATGACTGATGGATTATGAAATTATAAGCTTTCAGCTTTAAAATGAGCCGGAATTGATTATCGTACAACCGTTTTTTTGCGAAATTATCACAGTTTGAACATAGGCAATTTTTCGAGAATCGGGTATTTAGAGTTCAAATCTAGTTCCACAAAATTTCATTATAAAAGAATTATGAAATAAATATATAAATAGAAATAAATACTGTAAATATGTTTACAAATGTTTCCTATGTATAAGAAATGATCACAGAAAATTTTTAAAACAGTATTGAGTATGTACTATTTAGAACAGGATAGTATGTATATTACTGCATGCACATTTATACTAGAGATCCCTTTTTCACGTGTATATAAATACACGGGGTACGTGAACCGTGTAGTGCGAATTTAAGGATCCGTGTACACGGATCTGCGACTACGAATCCGTGTACACGGATCTGGAATACGGATCCGTGAACACGGATCTGCTACTACAAATCCGTGTACAGTGTACACGGATCTGCGAATACGGATCCATTCGGCACGTTCGAGTCCGACAACTGAAGCATTATTGTTTTTCGATAGAATTCTTTTCGACTGTTGATGTTAGAAGTAGGAACTGAAATGGTTCTGGAAATAACTGTTTCAAACTGTTATATATCGGTTCTGATGGAAATAGATATGAAGAACCGAAATGATGTTATAACTGTTACGAGAATGTCGGTTCTGGCTTATATCGGTTACGGTATCGGTTCTCGAGAACCGATATTATTTCGGTTCTAAAACAGTTATTTTTCGGTTCTGGATATCGGTTCAGGGTTTCGGTTCCAGTTTCGGTTCTGTCGTCTGTCATTCTGTATTCTATTGTGTACTGTGTTCGGCCTGCTATATTTATTATTTAAGTGGTTATTTATTATTATTTATAATTTAAACAATTTTTAAATAAGTAAATTTTTATAATTTTTTTTCTATATTCATTATTTGAATTGTTATTTCAATAATTTATTGTTAAAATAACTGTTTAAATAAATACATTTTCATAATTTGTTTCTATACTTATTATATGAAGTATTTCAATAATTTGTTGTTAAACTAACATATTTATTATTTGAATTATTATTTCGATAATTTAATGTTGAAATAATTATTTAAAAAGTTAAATTTTCATAATTTGTTTCCATATTCATTATTTGTACGGTTATTTCAAGAATTTTTTGTTAAAATAATTGTTTAAATAAATAAATTAAGTCAAATAATAAAGTTTAAATAAATAATAATTCAAATAACAAATATTTTAGTTTAACAACAGATTATTGGAATACTTCAAATAATAAGTATAAAAAGAAATTATGAAAATTTATTTATTTAAACAATTATTTTAACAATAAATTATTGAAATAACCATACAAATAATGAATATGGAAACAAATTATGAAAATTTATTTATTTAAACAATTATTTGAACAATAAATTATTATTGAAATAATAATTCAAATAGTGAATATAGAACCAAATTATGAAAATTTATTTATTTAAACAATTATTTTAACAATAAATTATCGAAATAATAATTCCAATAATGAATATAAAAACAAATTATGAAAATTTATTTATTTAAAAATTGGTTAAATTATAAATAACAATAAGGAACTACTTAAATAATAAATATAGAAGGCCGAACGCCGAACACAAGACAGAATAGAATACAGAATGACAGAACCGAAATCGGAGCCGAAACCCAAAACCAAAATCCAGAACCGATATTCTCGTAACAGTTATAACATCATTTCGGTTCTTCAATCCCTGGTTTATACATATTAACAGTTTTCAATCCCTGGTTTATACATATTTACGCGTCACCAATGCTGCCGTCTTCAAATTGCATGCTTACGTGTATCTATACTATGCAATTGTATCTTTTTCTTTGTATTGTCCTCTTTCACGTGAATATCGCTCCTTATTTCGTAATAAACGCGCCGCTCTTCTAACAGCTGTTTTATTTCGTACGCTATTACCGCTAATTTATTCTGTATCTTTTTCCTTTTGCGCTACCCGTTTCCAGAATTAAATCTAATAGAGGTGCCTATTTCACGTGCAATAAACGAATCCGAAGGTTAATCCATGTAATACTAAACACACGGGTACTCGTGTATTTGAATTTCACAAATACTCGTGTATTTATTTTACACGTGTTTTCATATACGGTGATATAACGTCGAACAATTTACCGCGACTTTATTATTGTTTCACTTCTAACATCAACAGTCGAAAAGTATTCGATCGAAAAACAATAACGCATCAGTTGTCGGACTCGAACGTGCCGAACGGATCCGTATTCCAGATCCGTGTTCACGGGTCCATGTTCCAGATCCGTATTCCAGATCCGTGTACACGGATCCTTAAATTCGAACTACACGGTTCACGTACCCCGTGTACACGTGTATTTTAGTACACGTTCAAAACCGCGATCTCTAATTTATACTAGGAAAAGTTGAAAGCAATGTGATTATTTCTTATATAATTAAGCTCACTTGCAACATACTACTATTTTATTAAGCTATGTTACTAAAACTATGCAACTACTATTTTTGAAGCACATTAACCTTCTATCTAATTTATTTTATTACCCAAGGAGTATTTATTGGATACATAATTTCACTTTTCCTTCGCTAGTATAACTCGCTAAGAGTCATAAAGCTCTTAGTTCAATAAAGTTCAATATCATACACAATTCCTTCACTGAATATTTATTCCGTTTTTCAGGGTGATAAACCGCTTTCTAGAGTACAAGAGAAAGTACTTAATATTAATCAGTATATCTCAGTCATTAGAGGCTCGATTTAATGCAACCCCGCGCGAGACAAGAAGCTTGAAAATTAAGACGATAACTTCTTTTTATTGCGGACAAGAATTTACGGGTATGCTCGCATCACCGTAAAGCGACTTTTGTCACGAGACAGTGGCCATTTCTTTCGCAGGACGAAATTTTCTTACCGGCAATATACTGACTGCACTTCAGACCACATTCCGCTGTTCAAAACGGTCCATGACGATAATTATTTCGCCCGTGTCATTGAATATAATCGAATCCGCTGCGTGATGTGTTGAGCTCTCAACTTTGAAACACGCGTTACATTGCAGTCCGGTTTCAAATGAAAATGGAAGGGTTGAAATTATAATTATTATTACCTTTTAATGGGACTTAAAAAGTATCGCTTGCATTTAATGGTTTATGTACAGGGTGCGAGAAATACTTTCCAAATGGAATAATAGGGTAAAGACAGTAATAAAATATCTCCGCGGCATTACAAATTGTATTTGTACCGCACTGTATCGAATATGGCATATGGGAAAGTTATTTTCTAATAATTGTGTTAAACGTAAAAAATTTAATGCAAAAATTTTATTTATTTATTTTATTATTTTTATTTTATTTTATTTAGATTTATTGTAACATGTATTGTTTTGTTGTACATTGTCTCATAATAAAACAAATTTGACTCGGCCAAAAAATGAAAAATTTAGTTCAAATATCAATGATGAAATTATTTTAAAACGTATTATTTAAATGTGCATCTTCTTTAAATAAACGAAACTTTTACTTACTAAACAAACAAAAAATTTAGTTCAGAAACTAATTTTGGAATTAATGTATTTTACGGCGAATATATTTCATCATGAAAATATGGCATTTCTTTAGTTAATTACGAATATAGTTATCATAGAGCAGGGAGTTCCAACGTATTCCCCTCCGAGAACTGCAAGGTCCCCACCATCGAACCTCTGCCCACTACTACGTATAGCCGTAGAGTTAGAGAGTGCTACGCGAGCCGCGCGGCTGTCATGGTGGGAGGTTCCCACTACTATACATTATAACGATAAAGTCCAAAAGTGGGGGAAGAACCTAAGTGGGGAAGGTGCCTCGAGTAGCTTTGGAGCTGCTGGTTGGAACTGCCTGTCATAGAGGAAAGAATATTTGCTTTTGCTATTCACAGAAAAATTTTGGTAGAACAAGAAACATATTCGTAATTTTAATATATTTTAGAATAATAACGATATTCATACAGTATATGTATACCTACATTAACCAGTTAATTACGTTCGACGTGTATAAACGTCAATCAAAAGCTCTATTGCGGTGCAGTTGATGTGTATACTCGTCGTGTAAATTAAAAAATTTTCATTCGCTATAAAAACTGGAAATTTCAATAAGATGCAGAATATACATATAATAGGAGCATTTGCCCTACGTTCGACGTGTATACTCAATACTCATCATTGCTTGATTTTAATTCTGGATTGTTAAGAAACAAAACGCAACGTTCAAGTTAATAAAGGCAGTGCACCAATCAATGATATCATTCTGTTCAATAAAAACAAGATGCATACTAAATTTTACTTTTCCAAATATTTAATTATTTAGTAAAAAATAATGAAACTGTAAATTCTGTAAATAACATTAATGAATCTTTAAAATATAAGTTTTGTAAGAAAAACGCAATTGAAAAAATTTGACATTTTATTGTAATTTATTTCAACTTTACACTAAGATGAGTGCACTTTTGTCGAAAATACTCGTCATTGCTTAAAAACAAATGAGTGCACAGATGCACACTTTAAACATGAAATAGAACACTGAAAGTGTTAAGAAAAAGATTTTAATTAGTAAAAGATCATGCTGCCAAATAATACAATTATATTACTCCTTTGAAATAATAATATCTCAATAAAGCTAAATATACAAATACCTTAAGTTTGCAAAATTCTCGAATTTTATAAAACAATTGTCGGATTGCAGTAAAATCGAAAACATAGTGATGGAAGTTACCAGAGGGGACATTAACGACATTTTTGCGATCAGTCAAAGTAAATAGTAAAGGATAGTGCAGACTGTTATTTGTTTATGTTTATTAACTTTTCAATTCATAGTGTTGTTATCTTGAAATATAAGGAGCTATCATTATACTTAAAGTAACTTTAAAATTTTTTTAAAAATGTTTTCCAATCATCCATAATGGAGGATACTTAGTTTTCCATCTAACAATTCATGTATTATATTTACCTATTCTAAATTTTCCATTTAATTTTCTATTTAAGGTTTGTTCAAATTCCTCTTGTTCTGCGTACGAAATAGTATACCTTACAAAATCAACAAAGTCTTATATTTGAAAATTTTCTCCCTCATATTGAGTGTCCATTCGCACGATTCCATGAGTCAAAAGGACGTGCTCGTGTCTGCGCAAACATCTTTAGCAAACAGACGTAAAAGTGCATCGGAAATTCTTACAAAACCGCGGACCGAAATCTCGAGAGCTCTCCACATCCTCGAAGAGGGAAACCGAGTTCAAGAAGCGCCAGCTTGAGCCTGAGGACGGGCTTAAAGTGCTCACGGTCTACGTTTGTTTCTTTATTTGCTATGCCCTAGGTTAGGTTATAATTTTCCTTAACCACTAGCGAATCGATACAAATGTCTTGATCTTCTTATGTAATGCTGTCAAACTGAAACGATGAAGTTATAGCACTTAAATTCTATAAGCATTTTTTTACAGAATCAAATGTCGATCATAATTATTTAAATAAATAGTTAGAAACGAAACGAGATCGAAAATATTTATTTATAGAAATCAATATTCTTGTTGTATAAATAAACTGCGGGTGTTCACGCAAAATAATGCACTTCCTCTTTTAAGCATCTTAAATAGTCGAAAATACAATATCCTTAAATTTTTCTAATGTCTTTTGAGTCTTGTATTATTGTATTTTAATTATTAGAATCTTACATTTAATTTATTATTATATTTAAATAGAGAATACTCAAAAGATTCTTCTGAATTATGTACACATATCTGATTGAAATTGTTATATGTTTTGATCATTTACCAATTCAATAATTCAAAACAATAGCTGCAAATGCGATAAAAAGTATGCATTAAAATTTGATATAAAAATCACTACCAGCATAAAAACACAAATTTTGTATATCCATTGTAATAATGATTTTAATTTATTATACTATTGACTTAAGATATTGCAAGTAAATAATAATGCTAATATTTTTTTAAACGTCAACTTTCATTTAAGTAAAAGAAGCTGTTTTTAAGTAATCACTACAACTTGAATGCATTAGATGGTTAAGAAATGTTTTTTATATTTATACTTTATCTCAAAATTATCTTTTATAGTGTATTTTTATAAGCGGAGAATACACAAGAAGAATAAATGAATGGTTAACAATGTATCAGTAAAAGAGGTGAAGTGAACTTATAATTTTGGTCAGTAGTGTATTTCAAATACAGTAATAATTTCATAGTCAATCAACTCGGCATATACGGAATGAAGTTACAGATAAATTCTTCTACCTTCCTCTCATGGGTTTGCGACTTGTTTTCGCTAAAACATCGATCAATCGTTCAATCCCAGCCATGAACGGTATGAAGAAGTATAGTTGTAGAGCCAGGTAATTTATTTGAATTACCTAGTCACACATTTATTACTATCACCATGTGTATTGTCACTATGATCTGTTTTTCTAAAGACACAGGTGCACCGATGATCATAAAATAAACCTGATGATCAGGAATATCTGCCTCACTCCAAACCAGTAACTAGATTGTGGACCCTAATGGAAAATAATAATTTCATACATAACGTACAAAACACAGGAGCCAGAGAAAAATTGCTTTCTTTAATAAACTAAGTATGATATATTAATCGTTAACTTCGTCATAAATTCATAAAATCTGCAGTTTATTCGTAACTAGACTGCGGATCTATACGGAATTTTCCATTTTAATAATTTATTTTCTATGGATTGAAGTAAGACAAAAATGTGTACCGCTGATTATGTTTAAATGCCTTCTTAAATATCATAAATTAGTAAGTGTCATAAATGCATAAAATCGGCAGTATACTCACAATATGTAGACAACAGTAGTAGAACGGACAATCATTTGTCGCCATCCTCGAATCTCTTTTTTCAAAAACCAAGCCACGATCGCTAAGTTGATGAGCTACGTAAATGAGTGTTATCACATATCACACAAATGAACTGAATAACTGTATTCGTCCTAAAAAACAATATAACAGTAATTTATGGAAAACGCAGGAACTTATGACTCGCTCTAATAATTCAACGGAAGTCTGAGAATATTGAAGTTTCAATATCTCAAACAAGATTCAAAGATTAAAACAATAATTAATATCTAAGGATTTGCCAATACTGGCAGTATAAAAATGAAAGACCATATATAAACCAATAATGGACATAACGTTACAGATAAAATTATATTTTTTGGTGCAAAGCTATAACGACGCAACATTCAAAAACCAAGCCACGATCGCTAAGTTGATGAGCTACGTAATTACCAAGCAAAAGAACGACCCGTTATCGGTTTAGTCCGTTTTCGTCAATGTCTAGGATTTTCTACGTAGAACCACGTAGAGTCACCTTGATCGCTTCTCCTGCGCTTATTTGTCACATTTACAACGCGTTATGGTCGGCACGAGTGACCGCGAAAGTCGATCGGTTCGTTCTATCGATCGACTGTCCGGTTTCCATGTTCGCGATAGGCGATTTTCTTTACAGGCTTTACGCGCGTGATCCACTTTGCTTTTTGCTAGTGCACACGAACCGGGAGCATTCTCCTGATACCACTTATAACGACGTCAGTTCACAGGATTCAAGTGCGGCAATGACTAATTAAAAGGATCACCTGTCTCAACCTTTTTCTTAGCTATCCCCCTCACCCAGAAAAGAATCGTGAAAGTGTACAGGATTGGCGGAAGAGATTGACACTTCGTTGACTAGATTACTCGTCTGTTCAATCTCCATTTCTACGATCGGGCTCGGTCTTATTGCCTTGCTTGTTCGAAACCGTACGCTCTGCGACAATACTATAACACACTACACAGGGTGACTCACTTGATTTTGACATTTGGTTTACGTCACTACTATGATATATAGCGAAAATATTTTGAGTGATTTTTTAATGGCTTCGAGGAGGACATGTTATGATATTCTTAGTCTGTTTATCAGTCCATGCGTAAAGGGTTAGGTCATGTGGACATTGAAAAAAGGGGGAGGGGGGACACCTCGGACAGCCGAGCAATAGATAGTCTTGCTAGGGGTTAGCCTGAGTCTGAGTATCCGATAGGACACAATGTGAGAGACAAGGAGAGGGGCCAGCAGGCTGATAAAACAAGGAACCGGTAAAACACGCAAAACTGGCACCAAACAACACCTGAGTCGCTCTCTCCAGAAACAGGTAGACGAAGGCAAATTCGTTTACCTAGTTTCCGAGAGCTGCCCGGGTGTGAGTTCTTCGAACTCCTGCCCGAGGGGAGGGGTTAACACGCAGACTAGAACTGCGGGACCACGAGACCACCGGCTCGTCGATCATGCTCGCACACCGCTCTCAAAAACTAGGTAGTATGACCCGGCGTTCAATGACTGGTTGCCCTCACGCTCCCGATGGACGATCTGTGGCCTGCCTGCCGAAAAAGTCGTCACTCGGATCAGCGGAGGCAGACACACTCTCGTCAAGTTATGAGGTAGGAAAGCCCCAACAGAGACTATTACAGCCTTGTATGTCGGAACCGTCCGGCTGCCCGAGAATTTTAAGAAAATAATAAAATAATAGGTCATGTGGAGGTCATCCTTGTTTTTTTTTTAAATTATGAAATATATTGATTTAAATATCGCTTACTTTTATTTGCATTGTAAATATTACATGATGGGTTCAATATAATTACTAGACTGCGGATTTTATGAATTTATACCAAAAATGAATAGGTCTAATATATAAGTAGAGTGACATTATGAGAATTTAAAGATGTTGTTTATTATTTTCGACTTTTTAAGATGAATAAAAGAGAAAATACATTTTTATGTAGCTTCGCCTTCTTACAATTGACCCAAACAATTTTTATTTTACACAAAGATACGCAGTTTAGTAATGACCATTTACATCAAAGCATTTTTAAA
This sequence comes from Sphecodes monilicornis, assembly GCA_913789915.3. Taxonomy (NCBI): domain Eukaryota; kingdom Metazoa; phylum Arthropoda; class Insecta; order Hymenoptera; family Halictidae; genus Sphecodes; species Sphecodes monilicornis. The sequence goes on from OU565289.1 coordinate 1,885,843, forward strand.
TCGACGGATTAGTGATTACCCTACATTAATTAAAGTATCTTACGACATTTTGCCACATTCAGTGATAATACTTTACTTACATCAGCCTTCGTGTTTTTGAGATTCAACCTGATCTAGTGCCTCTACATATATGTGTATACTTTTTCGTGAGGGGCCATTTAAAAAAACATTTCTTAACATAAAGATTTTTCTACATGCATAGGTTAATACTTTTTTTATAGAGAATGTCGAGCTGTATCGATGAGTGCATTAAAAAATATATAATTCTATTGGTTGACCTTCGCATGACCTTTACGTGTCCACCTACAAACATACTAACAATATCATAATATGCCCTCATTAATATAAAACCATTAAAAAATCACCCAAAATATTTTCGCTACATATCATAATAATGATGTAAACCAAATGTCAAAATTAGGTAAGGTAAAGAAATCTCGTTTTCTTGTGTACTATGGGTTATAGTTTACCTGAAAAAACCTTCTACAACATCATATTGTATTTGATAGCTAAAAATGACGAAGGTAGAGAAGAATAACTGATAACACTTCCTATTAACTACGACCAATATAGACAACCTACATTGAGTAGGAAAATTGAACGGTATGAGAAGAGAATTTTGGTTGAAAGAGTTAATAGTAAATATGCAATTATAAATGATAGTAAATTGTCATATTTTTTGTTCATATACAATTCTACAAGGAAGAAAGTTAAACTAAATCTAAGTGAACGCGATTTATATACTTTAAAGAGATATATACTTTAAAGAGAATACTGCATTCTTTAGAGAAGACTTTTCAAGATATTACGTAGAAATCGTTGTGTTCAGCTTGCTTATTTAAAAGTTAGCACAAATTTCATTTAAAGAACACGAATGATTGTCTAAAAACACTAATTTTGGGGGAAAGACATCTTTATGCACGCGTTGAATTCTTTATTGACATCGTGACAGTTAACACTAGAAATCGGCATAAAAAGCAGATCTCAGAACAGTTTAGGGGTTTTTGCGCACCGTCCCGCCGGGCCACGCTGGTCCGAAATCGGGGGCAATCGCCGATCGTCGGAGATAATCGTCGCGACAAATTTTCTATTGGCGTCCTTTAACACCCCATCAACGTACCCTTGGCATTCTCCCCACCCGCAGTCCCAACGATTCGGCCGCGATTCATTACAATCAGAACAGTCACAGTGAATGGACGCGCGTTTCTTTATCTCGGAACCACCCTCTGTCCTTGTGAACCGCGTCGTGTGTTTTGTTATTGAGACACAAAGAAGGACCGTTATTTGGCAAGTACCCCTTTCCGTTTTTCATTATTCGATAGAATTCAAGATTTTTAATCCTCATTTTTGATAACATTAATTGATTGTTCGAGCGAATTATTTATTATTCACCGGATTAAATTTATTCTCGAATTACGTTTATTTCGCGATAATTTACTTTTGTGTCGATGTCGCGACGATCAATTGAATTTAAATTCGTGTCGTGCGATGGAAATCGAGTTTATTTAATTTAGTACAAATTGATCGGCACTGCAAATTCTTTACCTACACCTGAACCGTCCCTATCATAAACATGATATGATGATACCTGCCAACACGAGTACGATTTCCGTGGCCCCTCGTTTTGAGGTTATATTTGAGTTCTTGGGGTTATTTCAAGAAAAAAAAAGTATATATAACATGGTGTTAAATCGGCCTGGTTTAGCCGGTAAATTAGATTTCCTGATTTTTATAAACCTGCAAATATCTCGGAAACTATGCGACATATGGCAAAATATATACAAACCTTATTTGTAGGAAATAGAATTTCTTATAAAAAACATTAAAATGATAACCCAGACCTAAACCAGACCTTTTTCTTTACGTGGGGAAATGCTTTACGCGCCCTCCAAGGGGAAACGGGAGGGCGGGGGTATGTGAGACTCCCCTCCGGCGGAACACGCCGGAGGGTATACCCACTAAAACCCCACGGTGACCTACCCTGGGCGATCAGGGGGGTAGTCAGGAACTCGCGATCGAACACTACTGACTACGCCCCGCCCCGGCGACGCTCATTAGCGCCGCCCCAGACCCGGAGTCGGAGGGGGGGGGCGTAAACCCCCCAACCCTCCGACTCCGGTTAAACTGCCTAACCTAACTGGGACACTGAACAGGTCACCCACTCAGTGTCCCCCACCCACGGGTGACCGCATAACATACGGGTAGAGAGTCCCCCCTTTGGAGTCCCCGCCTACGGCCCCCACAGAAAGCTTATGGGAGGGAGGGTCACGGGGCGAAGCCCTCGAATGACCCTCCCTCCACCCTTTCTTTAGCTCATGGGAGGGGGAGGACCGAGGACCCAGCTCGCGGTGGGTAGCCCGATCGGTCCTCAACCTCCACTGACCTAGTCCAGACCTAACCCAGACGTTTTTTTTTTAAATGTGGGGAATCCGCCTTAAGGGTACCCTCCTCCCTACGCTGTAGTGGGAGAGAGGGTTATGTTGGGCTCACCTGACCAAGCGGTCAGGCATACCAACTAAACCCCACATTCTACCTTGCCCTGGGCTATATGGGCCCACTCCGGGATCCGCCAGTGGCATTGCTACCGGAGTGGACCACCCTTTCATGCACTCACAGGAGGAGAGAGAAGCTGCCCTGCCAGCCATCCTACTTAGAACCCTATGACGGTAGACACCGTGTCTCCACTTCCCTCTGGGCTGCCCGATGGACATTTGGGTACAGGCCCTTCTGTCCATCGGCCTCCGGCTATGTCCTTCCCTCTAGTGGGGAATGACGTATCCGACTCCGGTAAGGTCGGCCCTGCTTAGGGGAGCTGTGCTCAAACCCTAAGGACCAACCCCCTTCCCGTCCCGGTGGGCATGGTTGCACCGGTGCACCCACGCCCATTAACCCCCTCCCGCATTCGCACCCGAAGGCGCGTCCGCGGGAAGAGATTGTCCTCCCCCTGCTCCCATCTCCAGAACCTCCGGGCTCCGGACCTCCTGCCCATCCGAGACCTAACCCAGACCTAACCTAACCTAAGCTAACCTAAACATCAATAATATTCACTGCTAATTGAGTTTTAATACATAGACATTTCTTGAGTCTCGTATGAGCAGTTGTGAACGGAGCCTTTACGTTCCCCGACCATCATTTCGGGAGGGAGGCTGTTGTTCTGTAACTTCACGGAAATATAAATTTACTCGGAAACTGCGCAGCTGATAAAAAAATGTCATACGACATAAATTGTCGGGAATTTAATTTTCTACAAAAAAGGTCTCTTGATATTTTTCCATATTTCTCATGGTTACCGGGATATTTGCAAATTTATAAAAAAACAGGAAATCTACTTTACCGGCTAAACCAGGCCAATTTGACACCATGTTATATATACATTTTTTCTTGAAATAACCCGAAGAATACAAATATAATACCAAAACGACGGGCCACGGAAATCGTACTCTCCCCTACCTGCCTGTGCAGTGGTTGTGGAGCTCGTGCTGAAGAGACGGTGGGAGGGGACATGGTGGGGACTGACTCGCCGAACGGACGAAGAGGAGAAGCAGCAACATGTGTTTCAAGTTCCACCGTTAGGCTCCCCTGCTCTAGAAGGAAAAAATGTGTGTTAAAGAAAAGTGGAAGTGTTTAAGTCAGAAAACAATAAAAAAACCAGCATAACTCTATATCAAAAAGAGTGTTGAAAGTTATAGAAATATAAATGGTGACTCTACATACTGTCAATAAACAATAAAAATAAAGTACTCGTATTCAGTTTTTACAAAAATCATTATGTCTTATAGTTTTGTCGCGGCTAAGAATAGGTGTTTTTTATTTTATTAGTTTTATTGTTATAATCTTTATAGTTTACTGACAAGTACTTTTCATGGAGTAAACAATAAGGTTGTATATATGGGAGGAACAAATTATTTTTTCATTATATAGATTGCTATGGTTTGGTATCGTGTTTCATAGTACTATCGCGGAGTGTAATTACACTTTACGGATACATCTACGGGCACTTTAAGATTATAATACATACCTATATTCAACACCAGGTATCTTTAACCCTTTTAGTGCCGAGCAACGATATATCGTCGTTAGCTTGATTTGCGAAAAGTGATTGTTCTATTCTAACCTACAGATTTCCAATAATATTAGAATCCTATCTCATTTTAATATACATACATATCATCATATCTTATTCTCATTTATGAATTCCTCTTCAGTATCATAAATGTGGCTCGGTATTTTTCATTCAATTTTAATTATTCGGTCGGCTATGAGAGGATTAATTTTTAAAATAATCCAGATACTTGAATTTCTATAGAATTTGTTACACAGGTTTGAGGAGTAAATTTCATTTGATGAGAGACAAATGTTGACTCGCTTGTGTAAATCATGTACAGTGGATCCAAGAAGTATTTGAACATTAAATTTTCCAGTCTCGAGAAATTGTCGATGTTTAAACAGTGGTAACTTCGTTTGAACAAATAGTACAATAATAATCCTGGTCTCGTTTTAAAGCTTCGGACTTCTACTTTTGCTAACCATCGTTCATTTTTCCCTAATATAGCTACCCACGACGTGACAAGGGGAAAACTGAAGACACGTTTTCTCTCGCAAATGTTACCAACTGAAGCATCTCTAAAATCATGGAACAATTTGTTTTGTGAATGAATCTTCCTTAGTTTTGAAGATTGAAGTCTCCCCTTTACAACGACACAAAAAACTTCAAGTACAATTTTTTAAGTCGTTTTATTCAGGTTTAAATGAAAAGTGTACAGCCAACTTTACAGTGACGTAAGGTATTACACAACGAGGACTTTACACCACCTAACTGGGTCCTAATTTTGGTTCCATAATACAGTAAAAAAGTAGTCGTACATGAATTTTTTAAGATGTCACTGTAAATGGAAAATTTCAATTTTCTAATCTGTGGAGGATACATTCGCGAAAAAAATGTTTTAATGTTTTTACAGAGACTGAAATGTATAGCATATTTGCAGAAAACTGGATCTTCAGTTTCTCATCTGCTACATCATGTAAAAATAGCTTAAAATAAAAAGAACAATGGTGCGCGAAAGTAGAATCTTCATGCTTTAAAACGAGTCCAAGATTATTGCTACACGATTGTTTTTTATGAAATTACAACGGGTGAAATATCGCCAATTTCTTGTGAAACAGAATTTTTGAACTAAACTTAAATATATTTGATGATCATCAATAGCTTTAAAAAAAAGACTCATAGTTTTGCTATATTTACAATCTTCCATTTTACTGTATCCTCATGGGACAGAATAAAAATAATTTAAAGGATTATGAAAGAGATAAAACTGCTTGCTTAGACAACAATAAGTCAAAGAAATCACAAGAAAATGTATTTAACAATGCAATTTTTTGCACTCCAAATTTTTAACAAGCCATATCACGTTTATAAGTATCATAACTTATATTTTCTCAAACTCAAGAGCTAATAGAATGGTGACTAAGCAGCGATTTATCATTTCGTTTATCATTCAGCTAAGTCGTGTAACATTATTTTGGCAGAAACGGCAGATCTCTCAGACAGAGGTAAGATGATAAAATATCTGAATTTCAAATAGTTATGAGAAACGTGCGACTCCGTGGGGACCGAATTAATTCGCACACCTAATATTTGAATACCGGTAAGTCCGGCTGCTCGCAAATCACCGAGGTGTGTTTCGCCCGGGGTCACGTTTAGGAAACTGTCTACCGCGTTCGAAATTGTCTTAATGTCTTCCTCGGCGCGTTTCCAGCGAGCGTATTTCAATCGAATCGTGAGCTTAACCACACGAACGCACACCGGCCGCCGAGACTCCGTGTTGGAAGACGACACGTGAGGTTACACGCATGTAAAGTAAACCGTGCTCTCGCAGACACGCGATCGTCCGTCACGACACCGGAGCAAGCGGTTAACTGGGAAACCGGCGATCCGCTGCAAAGCCTGAAATTACTAGATCGTAAAAGTTACTCGGTGCCAGGTCGGACAGAGGCAATAAGTGCTCTAAATTCACTTACGTGGCTAGGCGTAACGGCGCAAGATCATTGAGCGCTCGATCCGAGGTACACGCGTCCCACGTAAACGAAAACCATCAGGTTTTGCAGGAGCGTAAATGCGCAAAGGACAGAATGTCCTTCTAGGCTACAATCTAGAGAAATATACGACCGTTGTACGTGGAATCGGTAGTCGGAACTTACTATTGCTGTACTCCGGATGCACTTATGTAAATAAATTTTTTCACAGACTTTGTGAAACACATGGGTCGAACACATTGAGTAGCGTGACATAATTTACGACTTCTCTATGTATGAAGGGTGCTGCATACACAGGGTGTCTCAAACTTAAGCGGCCCAGCTACTAAGGTTTAATCTACACACAAAAAGAAGAAAAGAATGTTACATAAACTCTGCCAGGAAACGCTTTGTTACAGATAGAACCTAATATTGTATGTATAAAATGGGTAACTACGCACGTTTCGTTAGAGCACATCTGTGTGGTAACAGTTACGGGTCGTACATTTTTCATTTAACGAGTTCCTCACTCGTTTCGCATGATGTACAGGACAGCAATCTAACTCAACGTCTCTCAAACTGTGGTACATGTACCACTATTGGTACATTACGTTATTTTTGGTGGTACAAATTTTACAGTTGCATTCCTACTTTCCTGAAAATTTAGAAAATGAAAGTTGGATAAGTGATCCGTTTTCTTCTTCGGATAGGTGGGACTTTTATTTTTCTCGGTGGGCATTTCAACGTAAGATGAAGGTCAACTTTCTTATTTTAAATGGAATGATATGTTTTTTTATCTACTATCAAATAGTGCGTTTTAAGATGAGTTCAAGTACCTATGGCTCAAGGTCATTCAAGGTCAAACTGGCAGGGAAATGCAGAAAAGGCGTGATCGTTTTATTTGTACTTCAGTTTAGTATGTGTTCAAAATGATTACCTCGTACTTCAATGCACTTAACAATTTTTTGTTTAAATGATTCTCTCACTTCGCTCAACATTTCAACATTTATCTTAGCACAAGCTTCGCGTATTCTGACTTTCGTGTTTTCACGCGTCGTAGGCATAATGGACATTACGCAGTTTTTAATGTAACCTCATAAAAAGTAGTCGAGTGATGTTAAATCCGGCGAGCGGTGCGGCCAGGATACAGGACCTCCTCGACCTATCCACTTTTCTGCAAAGATTTCATTCATTACTGTTCGAGAGCATATTGCATAGTGCGGAGGCGCATCGTCATGTTGCATTCGCATAACGCGCCTTTTATTTAAAGGTACTTCTTCACATAGTTGGGGTAGTACATTGTGTATGAAGTTATCATAAATTTGCCCAGTTAAACGTCCTTCGAAAAAGTGCGGGCCAATGACAAAATTCACTATTTGATGGTGGATAAAAAAACATATCCTTCCATTTAAAAAAAGAAAGTTGACCTTCACCTCACCTTGGAGTGTCCACCGGGAAAAATAAAAGTTCCACCACATGATGCCCCCCCCCCCCCCTCGGTACTAAACAACTTTCATCTGAAATATTTTTGCGTATAATAAATATTTTTGGAGATATTCGTCTGTAACGCTTTATAATTTCCACTCTGTATATGCGTGAGAGGCACAGATAGGAAAGTTAAAAATCATGATCGTCACTTTTTTCTTCAAAACTCCGACCAATAGCAATTTTAAAAATAGTCTTTTACACGTTATATAGTAAACTAATCCTTCTAACATCTCAAACATCTATTTAACATTTAAAAAAGTTATTCGTTTTCAAAGGGTGTATGTACTTACGTAACATGCCACCACTGTATGTATTAAAATTTCAAATATGTGAGCATAAATTCAGTTATATGAACTTCCTGTTATACGAACGAAGAAACGACAGTGAAGGGAAGAATTAGTGAATTCCTATTATTTAAACAATCCAGTTATCCAAATCTTCTTAATCCTGGAACGGTTTGGATAAATAAAGTCCCACTGTATATTATTTTTTGATCAAGTTTAATTTAAAGTCATATGTGGAGCACCCTGTATAAAAGAGTCATAAATGATGTCACGCGGCTTGATGTGTTAAATTCTGATTTCAACAAATCAGTTATGGAATCTATATACCTAAGTGCATCCGGAGTACAGAAATAGGGAATTCAATCATTGAAATTTCATTACAATGGGATCAGTATGAAATTGGAAACTTGCGAACCATGCTGTTTAAAGCCAATCAAGCAAGAATCAATTAAGGAAGGATATGATTTAGGAACATGCCGGGGGCAAAAAATTGGTTAGAAACAGGCTAAATAAATAGAGCATCGTTCGCCAGTTAGCGCAAGGGTCAACGGATCAGTGAAAGAACACGGGGTTCATGGAGCGATAAGAAACACGATCTAAACGATGTGTAATCGTTAACTAATGCGAATCGAAACGGGCTCAATACCTTATAAATCGCGTAGCCGTGCAGGAACACGCGAACGTTCAGATCGTGAATTCTTTATTGATCGCCGGCCGCTCCGCTGCTACCCCCATAAATTGCTTCTGTAAATAGGGTTCAGAGAAATTGTTGTATCTAGCGTGCACTTAATCGTTCACGTAGCGAAAGTGCAAGTCCGCGGCAACGATGTTCGGTGTAACGTTTCGTTCCCTTAATCGGTAGTCGCAACCCGATTCACGTGTAAGGAAATGGATATATGGGAATGCGGCGTGCAAGTGCATCCGAGCCCGCTTTCTACCGAAAGATTCGATTCGATTCCTCTTACGAAATAGCATTGCCGATCACACGGAGACATCGCATTGAAACGTATCATCAAGCGTATTGAGCGTATTAATGAATTGCCAGTATAAAGGGTTGCCGAGATAAATTCAGAAAAGTCATTGGATACAAAAAAACTGTTCAAATTCCCGGAAAACGTCAATATACTTTCTTTCGCCAGTTTGTACAAAAGTAGCGAATAGTATACAGGGTTTAGTCTAAAACAGGACACCTAAATATCTCCTTTACCTCTGAAAATACAAAAAATGTTAATTTATGGTATTTAACAGCTATGTTCGTTGCTCTTCCTTATTAGGCCTTGTAGATCAAGGAATGGATTGGTTGTAACCTGAAATTCTTGAAAACTACGCACCTTCGTTCTTATAAAAATGAAGAATTTGTAAATCATTAGGTCCATCTTATTCGGCGAGTTTTAAGCGATAAATCTGTGTGTTTATTAACTAGGATATACAGAGCGTTCTCCTATAACGAACTAATTCGATTTGAATCCTTGTTCGTTATAGGATACGTGTGCATATAGAAATAAGAGAAATATATGAAATAAGTACATACATGCAGTCAGCGAAAGAAGTATTCGTGCACTATTTAAAAAGGTATAGCTTTTTCAGTGTAGACAAAACGGCTTGAATTTTTTGCGGTGTTAGGAGGATTGGTTTACTATCCAATGTGTAAATATAATTTTTCTAAAAAATTGCTACTGGTCGCAATTACGAAGGACAAGGTAAAGGTCATTTTATGTACATGTACAAAGTTTCATTGAAATCGGTTGACACATCAAAAAATCAGAGGCATTGCAAGATTTGCAAAAAACACTTTCCAAATTTTCATTACAGACATAGATAAAAAACTTAAAAATCATGACTTTTACTTTTTTCTGCTTAATTGAGATCAATGGCAATTCTAAAAAAAATTAATTACCCATCACTTGGTAAATTAATCCTTCTGACATCTCAAAGAAACTCGAGCCGTTTGGTAAAATTTTTAAAAAATTATTCGTTTTTATAGTGTGTACGTTAGGGAATCTGTTTAGCACTGACTGTATATTGGACTCTAATCTGGGAACTTTACATTTCGAGACTGGATGCTATCATTAGACTTATATAAACATTAGATTGTCTTCACCAATTACGAGATACCACTATTGGATACCAATTTAATTCTTCTTCTACTCACTTTAATAAATTGCGAAAAATCTAGTTTTGACTTCTTCATCTTTCAAGCACTCACTTTTATCACAAACATAAAATCTGCACTCTAATTGTCACAGGTTTCTCATTTTAGAAATTAACCTACCTTGGCATACTGAAAATGTGCCACGGTTTATGCACTTTCTTTCTAAGTAACAAAAACGATTTTTTGGAAAATTGTCTCCACAGTTACAGAGATGTATACAGGGTGTTTCGTCTTTATCACATCTAAATATCTCCTCTACCTCTGAAAATACAAAAAATGTTTCTAACTTAATCTAAATGGTTTCAAAAGACGAATCAGATGGAAGAATCGTTTTTTATAAATTGTAATTTTTTAATCGTTTTTTCAAGGTCACTCGTGTTTTTTTTTTACATATATACACACATTTTTTGTTGTTGAATGTTATAGCAAACATTATTGTGCATTCATCCATGTTTAATAGCACGACCATGCCATGACCATGAACTGTAGAATTTGCTAATCAATGCAGAACATACTTTCAGCAACATTTCAGATTTCAACGGTAACAGAAATTCAACCATGAACTTGAACTTGTAAAAACAACATCGACAAGCGATCCATAATGCGTTATTCAGAACAGGAGAAAATTCAAATGGTTTTAATTTACGGTGAAGCTCGAGAGTGTCTAAGAGAAGCAATACGAATTTACAAAGTCAGATTTCCAGAACGTTCTTGTCCATCACGTTCTGTATACTCAAGTATTGTTAAAACATTTTGTGAAACTGGTAGTGTCAACAGAAACATTCGTGTAAGACGTAAGATTGTTACTCATGAAGCAAATGTGAACAATATCATCGCTAATGTTAAACAAAACTCGCATGTTAGTATAAGGCAACTTGGACGTGAAACCGGTTATTAGTGTGGCAAGCATATTCCGGATTCTTCATTCACAAAAATTTCATCTTTTCCATTTATCTTTTCAACAAGAGCTTCATGGAAGAGACTTTGAAAACCGCGTACACTTTTCTCAATGGGGTTTTCGAAAGAGCTGTACAATCTGTCGTTTTTCGCCTCACGAAATGTATCACAACGGAAGAACATCATTTCGACCATTTATTGCAGTAATAAATGTGATTATTTACGAGTTCAAGTTCATGGTCGAATTTCTGTTACCGTTGAAATCTGAAATGTCGCTGAAAGTAGGTTCTGCATTAATTAACAAATTTTAGAGTTCACGGTCATTTCAAGGTCGTGCTATTAAACATGGATGAATGCACAATAATGTTTGCTATAACATACAACAACAAAAAAGTGTGTGTATATGTAAAAAGACACGAGTGACCTTGAAAAAACGATTAAAAAATTACAATTTATAAAATACAAAGCTTCCATCTGATTCGTCTTTTGAAACTATATAGATTACGTAAGAAACATTTTTTATATTTTCAGAGGTAGAGGAGATATGTAGGTGTCCTGTTTTAGACGAAACACCCTGTATAAATAATGGAATTATTCGATGTAGCCTTTGATAGCTGCCACGACCTACTTGAACTTGTACTTGAACCTGCTGCAGTATCGTTTTACCTCCTCCTTGACCATTTTCGTCTTCACCACATAATGGTAGGCTTTAGGGTATCTTTGGTGTTCTGATGCTTTGCATTTACCTTTGCCTCGATTACGACGCACGTGTAATATCAAAGGGTTTTCAGTCGGGGCCACAAGGAGACCACAAGTCGCAAGTCCAGTGATAACAGAGGATTTCGTAAAGTCTGATTAGTAGTTTCTTTCTATTCGATCACGAATGGCGCGCTTCTCTTGTGATCAGGACGATTCCTGAGAGCTCCCGGAATGCAGTTGCCTGCTACTGTTTGTCAGAATTTCTGAATTTCTTAGCTAGGTCGTAAACTTGCGTCCTCTTGTAGCCAAACCACGCAATGACTTTCCGCGGACGATTTTCCGGCAAAGAGATTTTCCGGCTTTTCGATCGCATTCTCGGTTCATGGCTGTCATTTTCCCACTTGTTCTCTGATTTATGGCTTATATAGTGAATTACTTTATGAACAATTGCTTTATTTATACTTGCCGTACCTACATTTTATTTGCGGAAAAAGAAAAAAACGAAAAAATTCCAGTTTTGTTCCGACAACCCTCTATTCTTCTAATAAATTCACAAGTTAGAGGAAGTTGCCAATTGTATACTGGCCACCTAAATTGTACTGTAAATTGTGTTTTATAAACAGTAAGTTGATTCGTTGTTATTTATTATATGCATCGTCTAGCGATACATATAGTATCTACAGTATCTACAGTATCTACAGTATCTACAGTCTCTACAGGGTGTCTCAAGAATGTTGTAAACCCTCGAAATGGGCGGTTCCTGAGGTTATTTAAAATCACTTTTTCCTTTGCAAAAATGGCCGTTTCGGCTACGTTAAGGAGTTATGAAAAACACCGACCAATCAGATTTAGTTTTCGAAGTCATCTGTTTTTCGTCTGACCACCCGTCGTTTTCCTAAGCGCGTTACAGCGTGCATTTACGACATGCAGAATTTCCTTCCTAAACTCTTCAGAAAAATCTTGCGTAAGATCAGTGTCGTTCAAATCGCGATAGAGAGAACATCACTAAAGTATAGTCGATTCAAAGATCACTGTTGCTAATATTTGTATTTTTAATAGTTTCATTGAAAGTAATTAATAGACTGCGGAATTTTATGCAATATAAGAATTGTCTGCTGCTATTGCAAGGGACAGGAGCCAGATATTTGATTTTTACTTTCACAATTTCAACAAGTTGAAAATATTGCATTGGTGTTCTTAAATTAATCGCCTTACTATTTTAGGATGTATCTACTCATTTTTGCTATAAATGCATGAAATCCGCAGTCTAATGATCACATTACATGATTGCTATGATTTTTGTATGATTTTGTGTGATTTTGATATCTCTATACAGTGATAGTGAGTGAGGAAGAATTTCACAACATTTGTATGAAATAAACATAGGATTAATTTATGGATTAATTAGTGAGTAGCTATTATATTTGATAATAAATTAAATGAACTGCTTGCTACTGGCCCACAGTCCGAACAGATAAAGTCAAGTCTTCTTACAAATGTCCTCCGATACAAAGGGGTAGATTTACCCCCCACCCCCGAAATCGTATATAATTATAATTTTATGGAACAATCAAGTCAGCTTGCGTGTAATTATCGTACGGTACTAGATAACAATAATTCAGTATTCTAAGAAAATTTCAACCGCGCACTGACAGCGAAAATCATTGACGTGACCGTACATCCCTCAGCTTGTCGTAAACGTACTATTGGATTGTTCGGAAAGTAATTTCGTTTTTCCAAGGGAAAATGAAGACGATGTTTCACTATTTATTTATTTATTCGGTGATGTAGTGGCAATTTTGTTTTATGATCTTGTGCCATCTTTCTAGTAACTTGGAGATCCCATGTTCGTAGAATTCCTGTTTTTTATTAGCAAATAATTGAGTTGTATTACTTTTGACGCCTTCATTTAAAACGATAGTTACACCGATTAAAAAGTGTTGGAAAGAACGAAATAAATGGTAATACGACGGTACACCCTCTCTATAAACAGCATACATCTTTTTCCCTGCTTGCATTGCGTTTTTACCATACCAGTAACAAAAAAGCAAAATGTGACGGATATGCTCACTTTGATTTTGCATATTTGATGCGATGGCAATAGAAATGCTTGAAAGATCATAAAGTTCTATAAGGCACGAAATGACGTCCGAAATGTCAGTTCTGAAAATATACAATGATTTTGCGACTTAGAATAATGTTAAGTAATAATAAATGGAAGCAATACCATCTCTACACGAAAAACGAAATTACCTTCCGAACAACACAATACATACCTACCACCACATGTGCAGTTCGTTGACCTTACCGTACGTCCCTTAGTTGTCGGCACTGCCGTATACCTGCAGTCAGCTGTGCAATCCCTCTCCTAATAGTCTAGTGGCATACATTTATGGCTGAATAAGCGAGTTTTAATTAAAAACCATTTCAGCACCTATTCTCTTGTTCACGCTTTCATTGCGGCGTTACGCTAACCCTCCGCTCAGCGGTACCTGTCGCCGAGCCGGGATTGCCCCGTCATTGGGCGCCGGAGCCGCGCTCTGATTGGTCCGTGGTTTCCATTAATAACTCCTTAACAAAGCCGAGGCGGCCATTTTTTCAAAGGAAAAAGTTACTTTAAATAATCTCAGGAATTGCCTATTTCAAGGAATTACAACATTTTTTAGACACACACAACTGTTGTTTTATAGCAATGAGCTTTGTGCTCTCTACATTGAATTTAAAAACCACGGAATGCTGATGTAACTTTTATCAATTATTTAAGTGGACTGTGGATCTTCATGCAAAATAAACATTTTCTAAGTCAATCATAAGGAACAGAAGTTAAATGACACGGTATCTCTTTTTAGAGAAGAACTAAAGAAGAATATAATATAACAATATTTTCAAATACTTTCAAAGTCTTCATAGTCGTGTATTTCACCTATTTATTATTGTTATAATGCATAAAATTAAGTATTTTGCATAAAAAAATCACTTTTACAAATATGTAACTTATATTTCCTATAAACTTGTACAAATATTTGTATAGAAAAAGGGGTGGAGGCAATATAATTCTTGTAAAAAAATTCTTTTTCTTTGCAGATTTATAGGAACCAGGAAACGGTCCAAATATTAATTCAATCGTTTTCATGTCTCTTGTTGCTTACGATATACAATAAACACTTCTCTACAGGGGCTGGTCTTCAGATAATTTTATAGTTACGAAATTACAGTCACAATTAAGAAATAGAAAATTGCTAATAGCTAAATATCAAGAACAGAAAAATAAAATTTTATTTTGTTGTGTGTTTTTTGATATTATAATAATAAAGCAAGGGGTTGAAGTAGAAAACAGGAACAAATAAATTCCAATTCAATTTTTAGATACAACTGGATTATTATAAAGAAAACTTCAAAAAATTATAAGTTCTGGAGGTAAATCTAGGAGAAAAGTTTTTTTTTTAATTTGCCAGCATGATATGAAGTATTACGTTTGATCATACTATGAATTCCTGTCCGTACCTGTTAGAGTTGCGTAATTAGAATCGTCCTCCAAATGTTAAATTCCAATGTCAACATTTAATATTTTATTTTACATGTCACATAAATCTGTAATTACATATATTAACAACTGATAATCTCCTATTTCACTAACGATCAAAAGCATGATGAAATGCATTGCAAGCATTTTCCACGAATCAACCGATACGTTGCGCAGGAAATTGCGATTTCAAACCGGTATACGTCCCTTAAGAAATTTTGTGTAATCGAATTAACTCGACTGATATCTTTATTCAGAATTAACACATAGCAAGGTAGCGCGTGGTATTTTAATTATACAAAATTGCTTGAGTTGCGCCGTTCGTATAGTATTGCATCGCGTTTCACCGCGAGGACTATTTCGACGCAACTTTCGCAATGGCGTAAACCTGAATTACAGAACAATTAAATCGTTTCGTCGAAAGATACAGATTAATTTACGTAATAGGACTGCCGCGTTTTAATGATAACGATAATAAAACAAGGCATTTCCTTAACTTAAATCTTACTCGAACTATCGATTAATTAATTAGTGCGCGGAATGCAAACTATGAAAAATAATGGCAATAGAATTCATTGCCGCCGGATGGTTGATTAATGAGACTCACTTTTGCACTATTCAGGCACAAGTGAACTAAGAATTTATGGCGGCTATAAGAACTGTATTTCTGTGCAATAAATATACCAGTTTTATTAGTGTATATTACCATTTGAAAAAACATTCTCAATATATGTATGTACTTACCTTAGTTTTTTAGACTTTCAGGATCTTATCCAATTATTCTGTAAATACCCCTATGTAATTATTAAAATATTTCTATTTCTAAAAAAATTTTAAACAAAACTTTAAAATTGTCCGTGTAAACTGTACGCAGTAATTTATCATGCGAAATTGAAAATATTAAGAAATTTAGCTAGTTAACAACAGTCTACAATAAATATTAAAAACAAATTTAGCTATGAAATCTAATAATAAAAAAATCATCGTTGAAAGACAATTTCTGCTGTTACTATTGAAAATGTTAATACTTTGGAATATTAAGAATTGTGAACGTTCTTATTTACATTAATATCTAAGTGCATGCTGCTTAAAATTATAAGAAAAACGTTCTCCTTTCGACAATAGAATAAAGATGTCTAAACAGACATGATGTATCGTATCTACTGTATGAACATTATCATTCGAGCAGTCATGTAACGCTTCATCATTTACTTCTGAAAATGCAGCATAAAGCAAACCGACCAAATTGCTGCAACGTGCACAGTGTATACGAAATCATAGGGCATCGCAGCCGGAGCGGAAAATTATCGATGATTCAAACAAACACATACTTACTATTCTTGAACATTATCGGTAGCACTGATCGAGTGAAAGTGAACGTAACTATCTGCTCCCCAACTTTTTGCACAGTCACATGATTTGTTGAACTTTCACGTCTTCGTCCGCGCGAACGTGTTCAAGTGCAACACGTGCAATCATTGAAGAAAATTAACCAGGGCTGCGGAGTCAGTGATCAAAATCCCGACTTCGAATTTATCGGCGTTTGACGAATAGTGTTTACGCACCATAAAAGACAAAAATCATCGCGGTGATGGTATCGACATCGACATACAAAGAATAAAAATGCTATTCTCTGAATATGATGTAGCGATTTCTTCATTAATTAAGGATATGAACATCACAATTTTAGTACTTCTACTTCTACAAAACAAACTGCAACGCGAATTTCGATTTAACACGTTTTAAAATTCACGGGTTTCCCTCTCTAATACGAAAGGAAAAACAGTGAAATCCAATATTTACTTGTGCTTTGATACAAATTTAGTATTTTCCATATATATAAATAATTTTATTACAGCTTTCAATTATTTTGAGCACATTTTTGATTATTATAAAAATTTCTAACACGGAGTAGGTGTCGGCATATTTTCTTCCTACTCCACAGTTCTGAAATTAACAAAATATTTAGGCAGTGCTGAATCAATAAGCACAGTAAGCTTGTGTTTAGGGTATCGGGAGAATATTGCTAATGCTTGTGTACAAGCGTGTGCGCGCAATTCTGCCGCAATAATGTTGTTTGTACTAATGTGAATACTATAACACAATAAAATGAAAAAATTATTTGTTGAATTAAGAAGAAAGTGAAAAATTGTTAACAGATAATTGCAAACAGGAATGACGAATTATTTCGTCATTAGAAGGTGAAGAAGCTTCATTTAAGGTTAGCAATTGTGGCTTCAGGGAAATTGATTCAAACTGTTCAGTTTGTTTAAAAGTCACTTATGCTTAAACACAATTACACATAGAAAATAAACTTTTGTTATGTAGGCGTCCTATATAATTTTTAAAATCTACTCTTTCTCTTGCAAACGAATCTCGATTGTTTTATTTTGAAAATTTCTAGTGATTCAAGTTAAAAACTATGCAGTCCTAGATTAAGAAAATCAAAGATTTCCGACATGTCCTTTTATTTGAGTATAATCAAAATTTTAAAACAGTGGGGACTACTATACTATATACAAATATTTGCGCTGTAGCTCAGAACGGTAATTCTTGAAACGCGAAAACCATCTATGACCAATTCTTATACTAATCTGTAATTCTATGTTTTGCTTTAGGTGAAGGAAACTTTTGATAAAATTTAAAAATTCAACATGATTGAAAGAAAGGCAATAGAATTTTAATATGATATAGAAAGCATTGACAATTTACTACCTTGAAAAATTTCTATTAATGCATTTTCTCGATTTTTAATCGTACAGGATAGATATCGTACCTACGTATTTCTGTCCTCCTGTATGTATAATATAGGTGATACTTTATGATATTAATTGTAAATGTTAAACAGAAACACCTAAAGATTTTCTTTATTTATAAATGTACGAGATAAACTATTTAGAACAAATTAAATTGTTCAATCGACAATCAAAATGATTACAAGAAAAAGTTAAAAATATTCTTCTTTACAAAGAACAAATATTCTACGTTTAAATGACAAGTATAATGATAGATATAAACAAAATTCTAAGATTTAATACGAAAAATTACTTGTGAAGTTCATTGTGAGTTTCGTTTTCGTATATTATATTTCGTATATTATTATCGTAAATAGTCCAGTAGAAATCACAATCAAACATTGTAGAACTAACCAGAATCACGGAAATAATTAGAATTTATATTTCCGCAATCTCAGTTTACGATGTTTGCGGTTATTATTATTATATTTGAGACGCATGCTCCTCGAGATCTTTATCCATTTGATTTATGGAACGACAGTATATTTAATACAGTTGCGCAGTACTGTCTGACATCGTGTACACAGGAAAAGAAAAATTGATTATACCTTGCTTGGTACACCGGGCCATGTTGAACTACAATTAGTTGGTACATAAAACCATTCCACGGTCACCCGTTCGTGGCAGCAGCGTTAGCTATATTGGCGACGCGACGGTCCAAGAATTCATCTAATAACGAGGTGTCGCCGAAAAGTAAAAACCGCTTCCCCGCCCCTACAGTAATTCTTCGTCTAATGATACGCTGTCCACTTAATTACCGTGGCCGAGAAATTAGAAAGGAAGGTAAATGGCGGCGGTTTATACAGAAATGCCACATACAGCTAGGTTTGAAAAGTCTGTTAACCTGGCGGATTTCTGGCTGACTTTATGAATTTAATTCTGATATTTATTCGGAAAACCATTGTGAATAAACAAAATCAACCCTTACAATTTTCTTGCCTTTGACAGAGAATTTCTTAATCGTACGAGGTGTTAAAAATGTAACATATTTTAATAATGCAAATGATAAATACAATAAACATAGTGCGAGTCTTTTAACTGTACCATCTACAATTACTCACAAACTTATAATGTGTAATATTTGACCCTGCAATTCGAAAAAATATTGAATGTTAAGTAAAAGACTACTGATAATAATATATATGGAGTCAAAAAGTAAGAACTATTGCGATTCATTCCGAGATCACGGGAGTAATATTATATGTATACTTATTTCATTTATTCACATATAATTGACGTTCATTATATTATTTTTTTAATATTTAAATACTAAATACTAAAAATATATTATATCTATATACTAAACAAATGTTATACAGCATCTTACCCGTGCCCGATTTTATTTCTATAAAATATGATCTATCTAAATATAGAAATTTAAAAGTCTTCAGATCAATTTGTTGTACTTGTAATTGTAGATAATTACTAAAATAAACTAAAGTCAAGAACATCTTCATATTGAAATTATTAATCTGTCTAAGAAAATAAAACTATTTGATATAGTATATTGTACTAATTTCCATAACGCGAAAGCAACAATCAATTTTTAAATTTAATTCCGAATTAATTATAAAATTACTTGAGATGTAAAAAGCGATTGTAAACACCAATAGTCGGTATATCGATAATTAATGTTTATGTATGTTTTAATGCTTTGAACTGAAAATTATCGTTAAAAAATAACATTACTAGACTGCGGATTTTATGCATTTATGACAAACATGAGTAAATCAATTACAAAACAGTGAAAATATTTGAAGAATTTCAAAATGCTGTTGTATTATTTTCAACTGATTAAAATTATTAAGAAAAGAAATAAATGTCTAGGTAGCTCCTGTATCACTAATGAAGTAATTTGGTATTATATAATCCTTAAATAAATCTCAAAGTGAGATGTTCGCCAACTACTTCTGTTTACTATGGTGACTTAGGGATAAACGATATGCTACACACCGAGGCAGACAGTCATGGTATACGTAAATTAAAAAATGAGTCAAGGTAAACGTAAACTCATCCAATGTCGGTAAAGCAAAACTTCCGGCTGATTGACATTTAATATGACGATTAGTGTATACCTCCAGCCAATGCCGGATTAAGACCTTTAGAGGCCCTAAGCATTTAAAAGATGTTCAGGCCTCCTTATACACAGTGGCTGGCACTAGTGGAGCCCCTCAAACGCCTGCTTCTCCCACCAAAGCTCTCTTTCATGCAGCGCGCACGTTCGTTGCGTACGCTGATGTACGCCTCAATTGAGGCAAAATTGCCCATCCCTGTTATACAGGATCACTTCAACGCAATGTAGGATGAACTTGCACGATTTTCTAGGCATTTTCGATCATTTTACTGAAAAGTATCTTTACTACAAGTTACAGTTTTGCTCGCTCGCTACTGATTTTTATCTTTCTACTCGCACACACGTGCACATAAACCCTTCGCAATATAATTACTATGTAAAAACTGTACAATTCAGAAAATTTCTATGGTGCTCCTACTCATGCCCTAAGCACGTACTTATTTTGCTTATTGGTTAATCCAGCACAGGACTGTTACTTTCCTTCGAAGGTCGAAGATTTCGAAGCTACGATTTCAGAAACTTCGAAGGTGATGAGAATTGAAGTTTCGAAGCTTCGATTCGTTCCCAGTTAACGGAGAAGAGGCAAAAAAAGTTGAATCTGCGCGAATGAAGACGCTCATTTTCTAAAATGCATTACAATGTAAAACCACCACGGGAAGCCTTCACAGAATTTAATAAAACTAATTGAAATTTTGTTTCCAAAGTATTATTTTTCAAATACATTCGGCATATGATCTCGAAATTTATTAATAGAATGCAGTTTTATAAATTTAATTTAATTACCAATAGTCCAAACGGAAAGATTAGTCACCGGTGACTGACATGGCGCTTAACGTGTTAATATTTTTATTTATCATAAATCGTGACATGCTATGAAACTCATAAGCTACAACTTCGTACGTTTCGAAGACTTTGAAATTTCGTGCACTTTCAAGACTTCCAAGACTTCGAAACTTCAAAACTTCGAAACTTCGAAACTTCGAAACTTTGAAACTTTGAAACTTCGAATACTTTGAAGCTTTGAAACTTCGAAGTTCCCTTCGTTCCTTCGAATCCTTCGAAGCTTCGGAAAAGTGACAGCCCTAAATCCAGCACTGCTTCCAAGAAATGAGTGGAAGCAATATTTATGAAATGAGTGGATTAATGTAAGAATTAAAAAAATTACACTTTAATCACTTTGACTTAGAAATGATATTTTCTCTCTGTACAATATTAGTATTCCAAACAGAAGATTTAAAAAGTAAGTTATTATTTCTATACCGTATGAAGTAAATATTGAAATATTCATAGTACATCTATTCACGGATATGGTGAAGTGCCTACATTGTTTAAGAAGTGTAATATAAAAACTGACTATATTGATTTTTTTTAAATTTTGAGATGAATATTGTAATCTACTTGCTTGTCACCACTTATTTTATTGTATCAAAGATCAGTCTGGGAACCGAGATACATCTTTTCAAAGTATAGTTTCGACATTGATATTATTACACTAATGCCGCGAAGAATGCGACGGCTTGCGCTAGGTGCGAAAATAATATCCTTCCTACTACGTGCTATAGCCCTCGAGGGGCCGAGAAGCCAATACTAATGGGATTACAAAACCTTTTTGTTTTTCTTTATTTTGTTATGAAACTTTTATCAACATATTACTGACACTTTTTTATTAAAATGAGACCAAATATGACATAATTCGGTGCATACTTACCTATGACAATCTGTACTTTGAAAAATTATCGACGATTAAACATGTAAATATGCACCGAATTATGTTATATTCGGTCATATTTTAACCAGAGAAATGTCACGAATGTGTTGGTAACGTTTCATGAATACATAATAATAAACAGAAAAGGTTTTGTCATTGCATTAGTATTGCCTCACCGATACGTACCGCTCGTAGAAAGGGAAGTTTGTAGGTTTTAGTTGAAAATTCGTTGTTCAAAGGTGATTTTTATTTGAATGCGTATAAAAAGTTTTTGTTAGGAGAGTTATATAGCGAACATTTTTATTGAACGTAAGTTAAAAAAATATTACTTTTATATAATTTACCATTACACATGTTTGTTTTTGAGTATTCTAAAAACATTTACCGTTAGATTTATTTCCTTCTTAGTATAATTGTTATGTATTTGTCAAAATAAGCATGTACCCAATATGGAACACGTTGAGTGTACATTACTGTACATAATATGGAATATGTTCTATATTGGCTGCACGCTTATTTTATGGTGATAATTATAAAATCAACACAAATGGTTAAAAATTGTTCAATGTATTCGTTGCTTTCATTGGGATCATGAAGAATGTGGTGCATCAAGTACGTCATTCACGTACCCAGCGTGTAGAAAAAGAAGAAACTTAATATAATATGATATAGATTTTAAGAAATGTAAAATGTTTGCTCATTTGTTCTTTTTACAATAAATAAATATTCATTTTTCATCGCAAAAAGAAAATTTTTTATAAGACTCAAATTAGCTATGTATTATTAAAAAGCCACCGCACAGAAAAATACCTAGGTGTATATGAATTTTGTCATTACGTTGTGCACAATGCACCGCGAAGAAAACTTTGTACCGCAATTATTATTAACACTCTGTGCTACTAAACCGGCTGCGTTCGCGAGTTGCGAGAATAAAGGTTCGTCTCGGTGTATCCGTTACTCTTTACAGAAAAATCGATCCGACATCAATCAGGAGCAGCATGGTGCTCGTTAGTCGAGCACACGATACAGGCTGAATGAAACAACGTGCAGGGAGTTGGGAGTCATAAGTCACGGAACAAATGACGTTTCGCTTTTAATCTAGGTCGATAGAAACGAAGCAACGAACCTTTACACTCGTATTGTTGGTTGCTCCGCTGGAAGATGTATCGATTAGAGGACAGTTCCTTCTTTTTTCTTTCTCGAATGATGAATGGACGCGGCCAAACTCTATATATGCGATCAGATTGACATAATATTCTTGATTAATGGAAATGGTAAATCGAAAGTCAGATGATTTTTTTACTACATCAGTTTACGGCCTTATTAATTTTCCCGATGAAGACCTAACATGGTGCTGTGAACTTAATTACTAAAGTTCTTAATATCTTAACGACATTAGCTACTGTCACTAATAACTTATACCTCAATCTCAAGTATACAAATTATTTGCTATGATGTAGAGTTAGAAAAAGATACACTATTTTCGTACGTCAATATTCTTTACTAGTGGTCTGTGTAGTAATTGTATAATGTAAGCAATGTAATTAAATGGTCTATGGAAACATAATATAATATGTTATATAAAAAACGAATAGGTGCAATTTAAAATAGTAAAAACTTTACAAGAATTCAAGCACGTCGATGTACTAATTTCTATATTATATCAAAATTCTTAATGAGAAAAAATTCAATTTTTACTGAGCTCCTGTAGCTTGCAATTCATACATACAAATTTTATTTTGCATAAAGATCCGCAGTCTAGTTATAGCAAATATCTAGAGTTCAATACAAGTACATTTGCTTGGTTGACGTTGACTATAAACGTTATACAAAAGTTTTTGAAATCTGGAATCTTATTGTATAAGGTTTTTATACATCGTAAGTACACGAAATACAGAACCGTAAATTCACCAAAACAATTTAACAACTGTTAAATTATGTTCAACTTATTAAAACTATTAAGAGTAAAATAATTTTTTATTAAATTTCTGTTTCTTGCAATCGATGCAGACAATTTTTAACTCCTTGTCCTATAACATTGAGTCGGAATCGTGATGAAGATTTTGAACGGAACCTGCTGAATATTTATGTTGTCAATACCTTTTAAATTGAAATGAAATTCTATTTTATCGTAGTCAATATTTAGGCACTGGCGAATACTTGGACATACAAAAAATATAAATTTTTCTTTTTTCCTAGTAACTTATAAGCATCAAAGAAGTTCTAATCACTGTAATCGTAAACTAAATCGTAGTGTAAAGGGTTAATTTGGATAGAAATCTACAGTCTAATTATAAGTAATTATAAGTGCACATGTTAATGATTGTTATACTAGTAAAGTTAGATCTGTATTTTAGATTAAATTAAATTTTAAGAGTTATATTTCATACACGTATTCATAACATGGTACATAGGCAGTAAAGACTATTTCAGGGTACATAAATTTCATTAAGCGACAGTTAGAAAATAATACAACACGTATGCAAATTGGTTTTGTCCCTTCGAAATGTCACAGAATGCCTTTTCAGGGCATTATTACGCTACACCGTGGTTCCAAACGAATCTCAAGTCATTGTGTACAGGTCAGTCCTATTGTGTCATAGTGCTGGTAACCGTGTACACAGTATGGGAAAAAGGAAAAATAGATACTCCAAAAATAGTTCGAACAACGAAGAAGGCTTGGCACAGTTGTTTGCGCTACCATAGTCGATGTTCTCCCGGAAACACAGTAAGTTTCGCAACAGTGGTTGTGAATCGTGCGTCAGACCTGTATTATCCATTAGGCACAATAGCTATAGTGGTGCAATAAATCGCTAGAACTCGTGACCGCACATTAATTTGATTAGTTATTGTAAATAGGGCTTCATTATATTACAATTTTATGCATTCACCAATACTATTATAAGGAACATGACCCTCTGCGACGCCAGGTATTGATCTTGCACTAATATTGTATAATTATATTTTATGTAAATTGTATTCCAGTTGTTGATTCAAATACTGTTACTTTTAAATTTTAGAAAACATTAAATATACAATAAAAGATGTACTAGGAATCAATAAAATATCAAGATATTGAAATAAAATTGAGTATTTAGTTCACTTCGACGTTTTATAAATAATTCGTACAAATAGTATAATCCTTTGGGAGAATTTTGCTGCCTAGGGATAACGTTTCAAAGGAACGGAAATATGGAAAGCCATACTATAAGGGAGAGGGTAATGAGAGCCTGATAGTTTCAAATCAGGTACGTGGCATAGGGAAACGTAAATTCAGAGACACCTTCCACATGAGAATGTTCTTGTTCGACATGTTAGTGTTAGCTGTTTTATTATACGGAGTAGAGCTATGGGCCTACAAGAAGAGGATGGCGGCGGAACGAGTGTACTTAAAATACACAAAGCGGACGCTGGGATTGGATATCCGTACACCAAGTTACCTGGTACTGGAAGAAGCAAAGAGAGATAGAGTTAGTGTATATGTATACATACAGGGCAAAGGGCTTCAAGGTTTCAGGAGGGACAGAAAATCGAGGGAGAAAGAAAGATTATTTTAGAATGTATAAAAGAAAAGAAAGAAATCAAAGAATTGGAAACCAAAAGCAAGACGGTAAGAGATGAATATTTTGAAAGGAACGAGTAGAGTCAAGAGGGTATGGAGCAGCTGAGAGATCGAGGGTTGAACGTAACTGGAGAGCTGAGAAGAAGAGATGAAGAAATGCAGCAGCAGAAGCAATATGAAAAAGATAGCACGGTCGCAAAATAACTCTAAGTACAAATGAAGTTAGGAATACATTAGCGTCTTAGGTTCACCATAGTGCCTGGTGAAGAAAGGAAAAGGAGGTAGTCGGAGATTGCTAGCAAAAGCGAGGTGTGAAAATTTGGAAAGATGGAATAAGCACTGGGAGAAGGAAGAGGGAAGAAATTGCGACTTGTTTGGAGAAAAGCTCGGCACTCTAGAACATTTTATAAGAATTTGTAACGAAACAGGAAGAGTGGTTGAAATAGAAACGATAGTAAGCGTTAGACAAGACGAGATGGTGAGAAAATGGTTAGGCATAGTAGATCAAGAGAGCAAAAACAAAGGAAAAGAGGAGCGCAATAATACGGTAGAAAGTCAGATAACCCAAAGGAAAACGCGATGCATTAGATGGAGGAAGAGAAAAGGAATAGGTAGATATATGTATGTATAAACCATCAAATGATGAAATGCAGTACCATTTATTATTACAATTACAAGAAATGTTTATTCCAACAAATAACAATTGCATAAGTAAATAATATATAATTATTAATATGATTTTTTTTTAGAATACATATATATATATATATATATATATATATATATATATACATATGTATGAATATATTATCCTTCAGTATAGAAAAATTATATTTCTACAAGTTAGTATAAAAATATATCATTTAAAATGTTTAGATATATTTAAAAAAATAATAATATCGACGTATAAGCAAGAAACATATAAAATCCACAAGAAATATTGTGTATTACGAAAAAAAAAAATTTTACTTTGCCGGGATTCGAACCCGCGCAACCACGTTGCCAAGCGCAATAGCAGTCTGGCGCAAAATAATCAATGTTTCTCGCGATGTTTAGTATAAAGAACAATATTTTTGACGAATTAGAAATTGCAAAAAGAATTTGTCAGAAGTGGGATTCGAACCCACGCCCTCAGAGAGGACCAGAAAGCTCCAGAAACCCGAAGAACGGGTAAGGTATGAACCTTGAGTCTGGCGCCTTAGACCGCTCGGCCATCCTGACATTGTGGTAACACATTGTAAGTTTAGCACTATATATTGCAATACTATGTATAACTACACGATTTTAATACTAAAAGCATATTACTCCAATCATAGTTTATGAATATAAATTTGTTGTTAACGTGATGTATTACAAATTTTTGTAAAAAAATTCTGATACTGAAGATTCAAAATAAGAATTGAACAAATAAGATTATATAGACGCAGAGTACTGTGTCTGACATAAAGAAAAAAATACTACATTTGATGAAATAATCCAGTATTGCAAAAAATATGTTTAATTTTCATTTCTACAATTTTAATCTCCATCGATATTAATCGCAAAAGTATTGTTAACTACAGTTATTTTACTAATTTATGAGATTAATTTAATATTAAAGGAAATGTAATAATTTGAATAACAATGATCATGCTCCATTTAACACCATGAGATTATAGTTTTAAAATAAATTATGCTTTTTTTGTAAGACATTGTTAATTTATATAAAGTCACAAGACACAGAATATTGAATGATAGTTTTTCTTAAGGAGAATAGAAAAATGAAAATAATTAGGCTTTCTGTACGAATTCATTTAACTATACTTACTTTACGTAAGTGTTCTAATCGCAGAAATTAATCTAATGTCAAGATAATGTAATCATTGTACGTTGTACGAATGTTACCGAGTGAGCTCAAATAATACTATACGCACGTCTCGTAGATCAATCTGTTCGTTTATAAAATAAATTAGCCACCGCCTTGTTTCTTTGGAAACCCGGTTTCACAGAATTCAATACTGCATGTGGAAACTACGGACACATAGTGACAGAGTCGATTCAAAGAGCATTTTCATTACAATCTAATATAATATAAAGTATGCACTTTATTTTAAATAGGTTATGCATAAATCTAACTAGATTTCAAACCTGTTATAAATGCCATTAAAATAATTTCAAAATGTAGAAATACAGTAGGATCTCGATTATCTGAACTTACGACGTCTGAAGTCTTTAGTATCCCAATATGCTTCAGATGTACGTCTCTACTTAAGGCGATCCATATGCAACACTTTTGATCACAATAATAAATAAAAATTGAATCTAGCATTATAACTGAGTAACTGTTCTAATATTCGAACAGATATGTTTCCCTATTGTATTCGGATAATCAAAGTTCTACTGTAGATGTTTCTCCCGGATACAATTTTTATAAATAATATCGAAATTCGTTTTAACTTGATTCACTAAAAAATAGTTTGTCTTTATAAATCCTATTCTTGATAATATTCTGTATAAATAATAATCGAGTCAATCGTAGTGTGAAAAATGATGTAGCTTCTTTAACCATCCAATGAACCAAAGAAGTAATTGCGTATACCAGTTCTAACCCATCACTACCAATGTCTCGCGTCTCACGACCTAATTTATTCTTATCGGTTTCTGGAGCTCCAGCTTCGTCCCTGTCATCGACCTGCCTGAAAAAGAACAACGAATGAAAGAAAACAAGAGGTGATAAAACGATTCACTGCTGCGGAACCTAAGAGTGTAGTGTTTTATCCAATATAGAATAAATGGAACTGTTTTTTGGAACAGCGAATGTTGTTAGTGTTTTAAAAGGCAACATAATCAATATTTACTTAGGAATCTTCAATTTTTGTAGCAATTGTTCAAAAATTGTTCAATGCTTGTAGCAATATTTACTTAGGAATCTTCAGTTTTTGTAGACAAATTGTAAGAAAGTGGAATCTAATGATATCCCTATTTTCAGTCGTAGTTGCCTTCATAGATCACAAATAAATAAAAATCCTACTAAATTCTATAAAATTTTATATTCCAGCATTATTTCGAAATTTTCAGGAGTCCTAAGTGCATAAAGATCCTCAGTCTAGTAATAAGTATATCAAATCCGCTTCTAGAGTTTAGAACTGGCACAAATGTTCAACAAAAAATAATTTACAACACTGTATTAGATTAGCTGTACCAATCAAGTAAGTTTCCATAATAACTGTAAGTTAAGAATTTGAGGTTCAACTCGTGTGTAAGTAATTATAAAATCATATTTAGGTCTATATATAGGTAAAGTGAATCTCATCCGAGCTTACAAATATTTAATAAAAAAGGATTTTTATATAGACAGCGAATATGTACCTATTTATTGTTATTGAGGATTTATGAATAAAATTATGATATCATTTTACAAAAGTCACAGAACGGTCAAATATGTCCAAACAAGGCATCTTTGAAAAAAAATGTTTGAAACAAAAGTTTTAAAAGTTTTAAAAGTCCTATTGAAGTCATTTACCGGTCCGGGACTTTCGGAGGACCATGTATACAAAACTGATGCAGATATCGAAATGAAAATCGTCATTTTATTAGATGCCCCAATGATGATCGTCAGATACATCCGTTTTCCTCGACGTTAACTATCAGTACTGAATTCCGCATTGAATGCTCTCAATTGACATTTGAGATTCAGGAAATCTAATCCTTGATAGAAACTCAGAAAGCGTCCAGCAAAGGTGACCACGGAGAGATCACGCAGAATAGATGATCCAACACGAATGCCCGATAAAACCGGTTAAATCAGGAGCACTGGAGTGGCCCTGGAACTACCCACAAGTCCGACAATAGCATGGGAACAGAAGAAGTGCCATATCTCTGGCTTATTATACGAGCGTCGTTAAATCGGATCTATCTTAGTTGTTCAGAATGCCCGTATTGAAGACACAGCGTGTCATTATGGGTGTCAAGGGAGTTGTAGCCGTGGTTAGAACCGTGAGTCTATTTTACGATCATCGAATCGTCGCCTAGAATAAGTTTGGCTGGTATCCAACAGTACTACTCTCCTTACGGGATCTCACGCGGAGAGCCTCGTAAATTTTGAATGGACTGATCGAACAGCGCGAATAAGTATAATCTATTCTTGAAACCGCTAACCTCACAAATGGAATAGACTAGCAAGAGGAATAGTCTAGTTCAATCACAGCAGTACCTACCGGTGGTTATCTAACAGGTTTTCAAAATCTATGATTCATAACTGAGGATTTATTAATTTTTCAATAAAAATAGCAATTTAACTTGGGAGTCAACGTTTTAAATAACTTCCGGTAATACGTTCTAATAATTTCCTTTGGAATTATTATTTAAAAGAAGATTTTTAAGCTCCACTTTGATATACATACATAGTTGATATTGTGGGATTGGTTTAGAGCACGAGGCACGGTGTGAATGGGACCGAGATGGCACGATGTGTACGTCGACGTAAGGAAGGCTTTCTAGGTTAGGTATGGTCTTAGACTGCGAGTGGCGAGCGAGCGTCGAGCGAGCGGGGGAGTTCTTCGTTGCTAACGAAACGAGTCAGTATCGTGAGAAGAGAGCGTCTTATGAAAGTGCGAGTGAGAGAGAGAACAGCGAGAAACCAGCGAGTAACAATTACGAAGGGTTTATACTATATTATAGCTTAATTCATATATTAAACTTATTCACTTCTCAATCTGCGAGACTATTTATTGAGTTCACCCACAGATATAGTGGTTAAAACTCCTGTTAATAGGCTTTCGGTTGGTACAATAGTAATTTTGCTTAAATCACACTTTACTAGAGTAATTTAAATGTCCTCATGAAAGTTGAAGGTGTCTACTTCATGAAATTTTACAAACGTGAATTTTTAACATTGAGAAACCTACAATGAGATTTTACTAATAAATGGTTCCATTTATGTTCTCCATTTACTAAAACAAAGCCACAAGAAATATAATTTTATAATTTACTTTATATTTCGTTTTCATTGGGTTACGTGTACAGTGAATCCAAAAAATTATTGGAATGTACATATCTCATTTTAGAGAAATTGTCGATATTTAAACTGTGATCATTTCGCTAAAACAAATATTACAACAATAGACCTGGACTCTTTTTAAAGCTGAAAGTCTCTACTTTTGCTATTTATCGTTTATTTTGGTCTGAGATATTTTTTCATGATTCTGTGACTAAGAAACTGAAGACACTTTTTTGGTTAAAAATGTTGCAAATTGAAACATATGTAAAAACATTAAAAAATTTGTCTCGTAACTGAATCCACCACAGACTTGAATATTAAAGTTTCCCCTTTACAAGGGGCTCTTAAAACATAATGTACGATTCTTTGGCCGATTTATTGCGCTTTGAATGAAAAATGCATTGCCAACTTTGCAATAATATAAGGTGCGTTGTGATGTTTTCACACGATCAAACTTGTTCCTCAGTTTTGTTCCATAAAGCAACAAAAAAATCGTAGATCAAATAAGTAGTCATTGTAAAGGAGAAGCTCCAATCTTCAAATCTGTAGTAAATTCACTCAGATCAAGAATTTCCTACGGTTTTTTTCAGATGATTCAATTTGTAGCATTGTACATAACAAAAGAAGTGTTTGTTTATAAAAGTAGACTATTCAAACTTTAAAATGAGGCCACATTTATTGCGGAACTATGTTTTAAACGAAATTATCTGAGTTCAAATATGGACAATTTCTCAAGAATTGGAAATTTAGTGATCAAATACTTTTTGAATCCACTGTACTAACGGTAATAATAATGTAACCTGAAGCTTGTCCTACTATTACGCATCATGTTTCATGCTTACTATGTGTATCATTGAAAATAATATTAAGTGTACAACTTTGCTTCCGCCGTCTTTTTCCGAAATTCGAGGTTTTATTGTAAAAAACTGGTTATACATTTATGATTCAATTATAATGATCGTGCCAATCTTTCTTGATATTGACACGAGTCTTCATTAAGTAATGCCTCCAATTCTGCATCTTCGAAAACCTTCTTTCTTCCACCGCTATGCCGGTATTCGACATGAAAATCACCATTCTTGAAGCGTTGAAACTACTCTCGACACGTTCTTTCACTAATAGCGGCCTCACCATAAGTATTTGAGAGCATTCGATGACCCTCTATTGGTTTTCTAGGAAACAGGATGTAAATAAAAATGCGTTGTGTTAGATTTGGACTTTGCAACAGGACCCATGATAGTTGGGCTGACGGCCCTTCGCTCTATCTACGTCTAAACACATGGCCTTTGGGTATTTTATTACCGAGGCCTTTGGGTCTAAGAGACCTGGCTTGGAAAATAAATATTCGTCCTACGGTATCTGCTTTAAGACAGAGAACCGATGTGACGTTGTAGTATTAATTTTTGCCCTTATATCAATACCCTCAGCCGCAGATTTCTTCATATTGAAGCAGAAAATTAAAACATCCCGCAAATGACGAGAATTTGTCTCGTAAATTGACATCTTCAATCGAGAATAACTTTATGATGCAGACACAAATCGACTAATGTTTCTATGGGGTTATGTTGACAGATGCCCAAATTTATTGCATGACATCTATGATTTATTTATTTCGACCGCTACTTACCGTTAAAGCCATCTATAGGAAAACGGCGGAAGCAAAGTTGTACACCTAATAATTCCGCAGAAAAGAATATTTTATTATTTAAATTTAAAGTGTATCATAAAATTTGAATGTAGTTTATTTTTCTTTTAAAAACAGTATACATAGTCAAATGGCCAACAAACTATGTATTATTATTAGATTGCGGATTTTATGTATGTATTGCAAAAGTACCGTCCGTCCATCAGGAGATGGCAGCGAGAAACTTGTAGGTACCACGTGATCTCCCTTCTGCGCGCTAAACGTCTACCGCTATTGGCCGAATCGCTCGACAAAGAGGGAAACGCGCGTATTAGTGTGAATGAAACAGAGAGATGTGGTGACACTGAGCGCCTATGTCTACCGTTCCCGCCAAAACGTAAGCGTAAGAGTGGGGTCCGCAGCCTGGCGTCTAGAGTGGGGTCTCGCAGTCCCCCTACACCCCACTGTCGAAAATCACTGCCATCTCCTGATGGACGGACGGTACATAGGTAGACAAAACACAAAATAGCAAAAATATTAGAACCATTTAAAAGTATGTACTGCTATAATATTTCCAATCTATTAAAATCATTATGGAAAAGTGTAAATATTCGTTTTAACCTTGTTTGTTGCAATTGAAGCAGAGAATTTTTATTTTGCATGAAGATCTGCAATATAATTATTACATACAGTGCAATAGAATTTAAAAAATTGAATTTTCTTTATTGTACTAGCGCTTATAGCAAATGCAAAATAAAATGAAACTGTATATGATTTTGTTAAATTTTGTCGAGTCGAATATTTTTTTCAAGTTCTTAAAGGTTGTGATATAAATGAATGCAAAATTTTCATAACAAAACTATGATCATTCGGTTACAAGGAAACAATAACATCGACACCAAGAAAGAAAGAGAAATGTAAAAAGCGTGAGGACCAACAAACGATTAACGCTGTCATTAAATGTAACAAGGAATGGAACAGAAACTAATTCGCATTTCGTTACCGTCCAAACGTGTTTTCTACATTAGTTCTCATCAATCGCACGGAATAAAAAGTTTACAAGCGTTGAGCTGTGAAATTGAATTCATCATAAAAGTCATTGGATTTGATGTGACGTTAATTGAGAGCAGGTACCGCGCCGTAGGAATGAAACTCCGCTTGTTTTGCCTGTGCGTTACGGTAGACTGGTTTTCGCGAAAGGGCCTCGTTTCATCGCAATTTATTAGCGACTTTACTGGGCGACGATTCCCAAAGTGAAAGTGCGAGACACGGAGGCCGTGAAAAACGTCGTTTGTGACGAACATGGTATTACAAGCGCGATAATTAGCCGTGAAAGTGTATTGGTAAAAACTGTTTATACAGTTAGGCTACGTGGTTTTTCTGCGCGATTGGATACCATTGGCACAACGAGCTGCACACTTGTCTGCATGCAACATTTTTTCGTCCTTCTCGTCGGCGGTAATCACGTTATCAATCTTCTGTCTGCCATCGCGATCGAGAGAAATCGTTGTCCACGGAAAAACTATGTCTAGCCACGCCGATATTGTATGTATGTATGTATACTCGATACCGTGAACTCAGGCTCCAGGCACTTTTATCCAATTAAGTTGACGCGTATTTCACGTTTGTCGCCGGGACACGGTTGTTATTTTACGCTGGGTTGGCCCAGATTTCTCTGCGCGCTTTATATGGGAAAAACGTGTACCACGATCTTCAGAACCGCGTCAACTTCGTTAACATTTTCGAGTCTCCTGACATTTTCGCGGCTCCTCAAAGGTTAGGGGATGAAGGAACGATAGGGAACTGCTACAGAATATTCGATCTTGGTAAAAAGAGGTTTCGTAGTCGGATACCATACCGTCTGCGTTAATCGGGATTATTGAAAGTTGCGTAGGTATGTACAGTAGAATTTCTATAAAGACCGATTTAAGGTCAATTTATACAGCCGTGCGGGTTTTTTTTTTACATAGGTTTGGGTCTAGAGAAAACTCCGACCGAGTTTTCGCTTTCACGTCGACCAATTTTTCAGAATGCCCCGCCCGGCCATTATCTCGACGTCTGAGCATTTCCAGATGGCCTTTCGGGAGCGCGTTGACAGTTCCCTGCTGTGCATGGCCCAAAAAAAAGATGTTTTCAGGAGTTTCACAGCTCCTTATGTAAACTATCGGTATCTCTCCTCTACTACATCGTGGAAATAGGAAATTTTCCTATCCCTTGGTGGAAAAGAATGTTACACATTCTGATATTATGCGTAAATTGCATATGTGTTGTAAAAACGAGAATAACAATTATTTTTTTAATTCAGTTATTTTTATCATTTAATTCACATTCCATGTGAAGTCGGATCATTTTTACATACAGACACCGTCACAGTTTGCTACTTTGGACAATTTGTACGAAAACGACATACCTCCAGAAAATAATTTATATCACGGCTATAATTAAACATAGAAACATTTTCTTCTTTTTGACAAGTCCGCAAGCAAAGCCGGGACGAAATAATTTTATGTCACCTCTTTTCCTAATTCACATAATATTCATAATAACTTCTTTTTCCGACCTTAGAACTGTTTTTCTTTTGAAAATTGGAGCTTATTAGTGAATTTGTTTAATATCTCTGTCAGTTATGTATATATGAAAAAACTCTTCAAACAAAAGTTGTAGCATGTAAGGAGGTGAATATAGCATCAGGAGAAAAAAAATTTTTTCAAGCTCATTTTCTCAAGTTTTCAAGGTCACGGATGTTTTTTCTATGAACAACTGTTTATGCTATATATGGATTCTTAAAGAGAAAAAAAAAACAAATTCAACGATACATCATAACGTCTATTTATGTCAAGATTTAAAAAATTGAAAATTTTCAAATTCGTTGCGCGCCCTTTTGCGAAAAAATAAGGTGCACCGTAATGTATACATACGGTATACATAAAATACTGAAAGTTGTATTTTTAAACCTTTCGAATATGAGTCTGTATTGAAAATTTAAGAAGCATGTTTCACAGACTTGTGACAATTAAAAACATTTTATAAATATCATCGAAATCGGTTGATGCGGAAAAAATCTGATAGATGAAAATCGCGAGAAACTGCAATTTTTCCCACCTTTCAATGTTTAATATTACATAATATACTCTTAAAACTCAGAAAAGATTGGTATAACTTAGTTTTTCACGGGAAAAACACCGAAAAAATTGGTTTTGATTTTTTTCAACTATGACGCACCAGTCTCAGGAATTTGAAAACAAATGAGCATATTACTTATGATGGTATCTTATTACTAAATTAAAGTTGTAGGTGTGCTCTTTCATCTTCTATATGAAATCTGCATCTTTTCAATTTTTTTCATGTTTTTCATGTCTTAAAACCAAAATTTGCAACGTCCACGACGAACTTCGAATAGTACTACTTTACACTCGACGTCGATAGAAAAAACATCGGTGAAATAAAATTTTAAATCATACATTTATAATGTTTTTTCTGCCTTGGTGTAGCTACACCACGGACCATGCACGGCGAGAGATTGCTCGCTGAGCAACTTGTCCGGGACCACGTCAGATATCTCAGTGCGGAAAGTGCTCGGGTTTCGGTAGCAAGCGTGACGATTTCAAAAGACACCGCCGTCTCGAGTGGCCTAGGCCCCGCACGGCTATGTATAATATAGCCGTCCGTGCAGCCATGATCCCGCACGGCTGTATAAATCGACCTTTATACTATCCGCACAGACACGGAACGGTTCTGTTCAGCACCGATCAGACAAACATTCCCTAATGTGTTAATAATATAGATGCTTACACTATCGGATCGTATAAACACAGACACATATCGGAAAGTAAACAAAAACGGTATTATAGAAGTGTTATTACACTGAAACGAAACCGTGTCTTTACGGATAGTATAAATAGAACTTTATCCGGCATGTAGCTCCATTTTCAGTCACTTGTTTTGACTATAAACATGAAGCAACCCGGTAATGATGGCAGCTCGAACAATGTTTCTTAGCGTGAAATTGTTGAAGCACTGAATGGATGTATTTATAAAATTCGTCAAGTGCAAAAAAAAAGTAGTTTTACAGAAACGATGAACTTTCATGTACTACGAAATGATTATTTAACTAAAAAATCTAACTGCGGACGGATATACGAACACAATTTAAAAGAACTTAAATTATATTGTGTATACAATACAATACAGTGTATTTCGAATTGTATTCTTGTTACTCCGAATATAGAAGTGTTCAATATTGCGTATATGCCTACAGAAAAGTAAAGAAACATCGAAAAAAGTCGATTTTTTATTTGATTAACCCTTGCGTAGCCAACCGGGTACCCGGGTACTCATTTCCATATTTCCTTTAGTAATTGTTCCTGACAATATATTGCAAAACCCTTCCAGATCCCCATTCTTTGTACAATTTCACGTAGATTAACATTCAGGGAAAAAAATTTGTATAACGTATTTTAAATAATTAAGCTTTAAACTTATATGTATATACGGTTGTTGTACAACCGGAGTAGCGAGGTACCCATATACAACAAATCATACTTGGTCGAATTGTGAATGGAAATGTTAGAAGAAAATTATGCAGAATACAAAATTCTTAATGCTACTTGTTTATTAACATAAAACATTAAATTATAATAATTAATTATTTGCAGAACAAGTTTTACATAGTGTCATGGTGTTTGCGTGCTCCTCGCAAACTGGTTTGAAACACTTTTGGCAACTTTTTCTCGTTTCTTTACGTCTTTTAGTAGATTCTGCGTGGCACATAGGACATGATCCTACAACTTTTTTTCTACCAGTTGCACCTGACGACAATGGCAGCGGTTGTGCAGCACTAGTGAATGGAACGTTTATAGAGTGTGGTGCCATTAGTATATTATCTATAGGTAATTTGGTTGAAAAATGTCGCATTACTTGGATATTTGAAACACAATTTTGTATAGTTGGGATACAAAGTTCTTCTGCTAATTGACGTAAAAATATTCGGAGGTCATTCGTTATTTTGCGCTGCATACTATTATTTGATAAATATGTAATGTACGAGGCAAGAGCGGCAATATCATCTACGTCAGGCACGTCTAGAAGTAGCTCATTGGGAGGCAAATTCGAGGGACACGCCTACTTCTCCCGCCCGCGCGTCTCGCTCCCCGTGGCGGCCGTAGTCCTCCGGGAGGCGCTCAGTTGCGCACAATACGATTGGCCCCGACCACATTGCGCACATATCTTTTGGACACAGTATGATTGGGCACAAGAAGAATCGGACACATCTGAATTGCGCATAAATAGAATTGGACACATACTTATTGTGCACAGATAAAATTGCAAACATGCGAATCGCGCACAAATTGAAAGTTAGACACAGGTGGAATTGCGGCCAAGTTGGATTAATTTCAGGTTATGTGCGTTTGATCTAACCCAGACCTAACTCAGACCTAGTAGAAAATACTTATCTAAATTATCTTTATTACGCAGAATTATTCAGGAGCTGTGAGAGCAATTCTATACGTTCGTATAATTTTTCAGTACTTCACTCTTTTTAGTAACTATTTTAATTCATTTTCAAATTAATTTTAAAAATTGAATTGTGCACGCATTGCTTTGCACGATATTTACATTTAATTAATGTAATCTTCTTTCATAAACTTTATATGTTAATATAGTCATCATCGAAATCATATTTCGAAAAAAGACATTATAACCTAACATTTATTACAGACTCCAATAACCATTCATTTGAACACTTCAAACATTAAATAGTCTTCAAACATTAAAAGGCTCATAACCCGAAATTAATCCAACTCGGCCGCAATTTCACCAGTATACAAAATTACTGTGCGCCATTCTATTTGTGCGCGATTCGCATGTGTGCAATTTTATATGTGTCCAATTCTATTTATGCTCAATTGAGATGTGTCCGATTCTTCTTGTGCCCAATCATACTGTGTCCAAAAGATATGTGCGCAATGTGGTCGGGGCCAATCGTATTGTGCGCAACTGAGCGCCTCCCGGAGGACTACGGCCGCCACGGGGAGCGAGACGCGCGGGCGCGAGAAGTAGGCGTCTCCCTCGAATTTGCCTCCCAGTGAGCTACTTCTGGACATGCCTGAACTACGTTTTAAAAGAATGCTAGTGGCTATCTAGTACTTCCTCTTTTTCCGGTATATCTTCCCAGCATTTGATCCATTGTGTCAATGCCAGATTTTGTTTGATTATAGAAATTTCGGGTTTTCTTTTTGACCCAGAAACAGAATTGCCAGTGTGCATTATTGACAACAATAAGACGCTTTTATCTTTCTTCAGTACATACGAACAAAGTGTAATATTTCCATGATACCCAAATAAAGAAGAATACTGTTCGCGTGATTTAGATGATGCCATTTCTTTAGGGATATACTTTTTATTTTTTCTTAGTGTGCCTATGGTCGTCAACTTCCAAGGTAGCAAAGCATTCGCTAAGGGAACAGTGGTAAAAAAGTTGTCCATGCTAATATTTCTACTCGAACCTCTATACGCAACAACCAAATCCGTTACTGATGTATTTACGAATGTTCGAGAACAAAACTACACACGAAAATTTCTTCACAGTACACACACCTTATTCGTTCAAGAAACAGATTCAAACTGATTCAGTTCGTCGTTTTGTTCTCTGGTTCAACCAGTGGGCTTTTATACTTGTTTATATAAACGAGATAAGAGACCCTTCTTTGCTGCCTTAAAAACAATCGTCGACGTAGAGAACGTACAGAGAAAGTTGAATGTACGAGTAAGAATGACAGGAGTTATTCATTTTATCATGGAATTATACTGTAATTTCAAACAATTTTTCACCAAAATCTTTTAAAACAATATTTGATATATTATAGAAAGGTATAATTAATAGTATCAATAATGAATAACAGTAAAATTGTCGCCACACATCTCATATATCGGGATAGGACGCTTGGGGTACCCGGGTATCCCAGTTATTCAACAAAAGTGAACATTCTGGTTGGCTACACAAGGGCTAACTACGACGCACTTTATAAATAAGTCTGAAACAATTGAGATCACTACTATCGACAATAGCTCATTACTGAATTTATGTGAAACTGGTAAGCTCTAAAACTTCTATGAGAAATATGTATTGTCTCGCGTGTTTGGAGATTTTTAATTTTCTTAAACGTTTGCCTAACTCACAAAACCTAAAAAAATTCACATTAATAAAAGGAATAAGACGCAACAACCACAATAATATGTATAAATGTGGTCATATGATAACTTTAATATAAAATCAGCAATTTCAAGTTTCTGGAATTTTTTAAAAATCGATTTTGCAGTTAGAACTTTGAAAAAATTCACAGTCATGTATGCTGTCAAGTAGAATGCCCACAAATGTTTTCGTAATTTTTTATTAAGCAGAACGGATGGAAGCGAGCATAATTCATTAAGTCGTGCTCACCCTGTAACTACTTTTGTAACTATCGAATGGTATCAAGGAAAATCAATATGGTTGGTCCGGAGACACATTTGATCCCCTAACCTGGCTATACCTTTTGTACGCATTTGTAGCTCACAAAAGTTTCCATAAAAACGGTAAAGTACAAAATAAAATTTCACTAGAGATTTGATCTTCTCCTGTATGTATATGAATACAAATTTACGCGAAAGTCTGCAGTCTATTTATTGTGTATCTTAGGGCCCCGAAGGATCAACCTTATGGTTCGCGTCTGAAAATCCCTGCAACGTCAGTTAAAGTGCATGAGCAACGCTTTCGCGTAAAATTACACCGTGTTGAGGTGCAGTAAAAATATCTTCCTGTACCGTGACCGACGCGGAATGCTGAGATCTCGGTGGTTCGAGATCAAACGGATGAACGATTCTGCAGCTCGAGGCTCTGCAACTAGAATGCACCCGTGCGGTGTATGCAAAGATTGTTGTGCACCTCCGCGTCGACCATGAACGTTCGACGTTACACGAGACGCGGCGAAGGTGAACAAACCCCCTCACCTGCTTCATATTGTAATATCTATCCGTCTATGTATATTTATCGGTGCCTCTTTTATTGCTAGCTACCGTGGAGCTAATTGAACTTAGTTTCCTTGATGTCCGAACACATGGAAAAAAGTCACCAAACTTATACGAATAATTCTAGCTCTTTTCATCCCAGCTACCCCTAAAGTGAAAGTCTCTGAATACTAGACTGTGGATTTGTATGCAAAATAAGAATTGCTGGCATTAATTGCACGAAGTTGGACCTAAGTTAAATGTTATTTCTATTCTTAATCATTTTAATGAATTAATATTAATATAATGATATTCTTGAATTATTGTCATGCTTTTACTATTTCGTGTTTCATCTATTTATTTTTGTTATAAACGTGTAAAATCTGCAGTCTACTAATGAGTATTGATCCAAATTTACTATGTTGAACCCCTTAACATACAAATTAAATGAAACTCAATGTGAACAAAGATACCATTCAATAGGATTTAATTTATCATGTGCTTAAGTTTAACAATGTATTTTTTTTTTAATGTTGGACAGATTAGTTCATTAGGTTATATACATATAAAGAAATAATTTAAAAATAACTATTGGTCGAAATTCCGAAGAACAAAGTAAAGACACAATTTTTAATTCTTTTACCTGTGCCCATAACGAAAATTTAAAATTTTTATGCCTTTTGTAGATCTAACTGTAAGTTATATGAAAGCTTCATCGAAATCCATTAAGGTTGCTATAAACCATAAATGATTAAAAATGGCAAAATTGTGAGAAGCTGCAATTTAAATGAATCGCAAGACCGAAATTCAAAGATTTTTACATCTTTCAATGCCCACAGCTTTTTATGCGACAACCGATATCAATAAAACTTTGTACATGTATATGACTCATTTAGATTTACAAAAGGCATGATTGAAATTTTCCTCATAGGCGTAGATAAAAAATTAAAAATCGTGTCATTCACTTTTTTCTTCGCAATTCTGATCGATAGTAATTTTATAAAAAGATTTTTACACATTATATAGTAAGCTAATTCTTCCAACTTTTCATTTTGTCTAATTTTAAAAAAGTTATCAGTTTTTAAATGTTGGTAATGCTGGTAATTGTTTCAATGTATACAATAGCATAAGAAACACATAATGTATGTAAGACGCCTTTGCACGTCGTAGGGTTGGAATGGTACAATCAACCAGTGTATTACGTTCCAAGCTGCCTTTTTATGCAACCATAAATACTAACTTTCGTAATCTACCCTGAGTAAACTCTGCCGTTAGATGTGAGTAATACACGCCTGTACTAGCTAATTATAAAAAAGACATATTGACATTCTTTTAACTTACAAGTAGCTAATTCTGTTTCTTTATTCATGTTTGCGTAAAAAGGATCGAGTCATATTTGTAGGATGGGTTATCAGAGTAAATCCGGAAAAAATCGGACTCGCGTTAACGATATAAAATAATGTTTATTTAATAACAAGATATAACGAAATAATGTACTTATCCGTCAACGACTCGCTTTCGACTGACGCTTTTCGGCCGTGTATCCCCGTTCGATCGTCTTTTTGACGATCGTCAACTTCTCTTTTGCGTCCCGGAACGTACGTAAGTCCTATGTTTGTGGGGAAAGTAGGGGGGAACTGTTATTGGCGGGAATCCGGGCGGAAGAGTGCAAGACGACACGACGAGACGACCGTGCTCCGAAGCCAAACAAAATATTTTATTTTTTTATTATATATTTGGTTTATAAAGTTATTTTAGTACCTTTCGCTATCCCAAAAATAAAGGAAAAGAGTGAATATATTATACATACATACACAATATATAATATATTTATATATTATATGTACATACACATTAAATTTTAATATAACATATGCATATTAAACATTCAATTTTGAAAATCGAAAAAAAATTTTCGAAATTATGCGGGGTGACCAAAGTCCCCCGTTTTAGCTAAAATTATCGCGCGTGCGCGGAAATAGATGCAATATGTATACCGTCACTGTCCCCACGTACATCCACCCCCCCCCCCCCCTCCCACACACACACACAACTCGATATCATGATCAAGCGTCGGTAGGTCACTGTATAAATATTAAAAAATTCTTATCTTGAGAGTGTTGTATTTCATACGGATAATTAAATTTAGTATGCATATCCCCGGCAGCAAAGTTTAATTTTCCCAAAAAGAGATCAAACAGAAGGATGCATAAACAGTATAAAATGCTACGAGAGTCCCATAATTCATGCCAAAAGTATACTTTCATTTTATAATCAACCGAGACGAGATACTCCATAATTTCCAAAACGAATCATACCTTCCAATTATGCAAACCGGAATGTATATTTCACGTTGACAAAACTGTTGACCCGCCCTGTCCGTTGTTTGAGACACTCAAAATATATGATCGGCATTATATTGCATGGTAGGGTATGTATTCAAAGCGGGGTCATTTTCAAAGACGATAACCACTTATCAGCCTGGAAATCCTGCGGGCTCGCCATCGCAGTCTTGTGGCGTTCGTGAGATAATGGCCAAGCTGCTGGCAACTACTGAAGTCGATTCTCTTTTTGGTCGTAAATCGGCGGCCTCTTAGAACCCGCGATAAATTACTTTACGCCTGAATCAGGAGTAACATCGTGGAATCCCAGGAAAATGAACGCCGGTTCAGCCCGTTCATGAGTGTCGTTCGGAAAGGCTTAATGGCTCCTGTTACCCACGGTAAGGAGGTCGAAACCACGGTGAGACGTGTGAAACTAGCGGAAATAAATGATAATCCACTCAAAAATGCCGTCAAATATGTACTTTACCTTGTTCGCGATATTTCACACAATACCTGACAAAGGAATCAATGACTTCAACCATAACACTTCTTTCATGGTCAGTAGGTCGTAATCTATGCATTTATAGCTTGTAAAAATCTTTAACTAAATAACAGGGGTGCTTTCATGCTGGAGCTGTGGAAAACGATCAAACCAATG
This sequence comes from Sphecodes monilicornis, assembly GCA_913789915.3. Taxonomy (NCBI): domain Eukaryota; kingdom Metazoa; phylum Arthropoda; class Insecta; order Hymenoptera; family Halictidae; genus Sphecodes; species Sphecodes monilicornis. The sequence continues at coordinate 1,928,607 of OU565289.1, forward strand.
ATGAGAGCCAAGAGCAGATGTGTATTCTATTGTTTTATGCTGGAATTGTTTATATTGAAGCAACGGGCAGAGCTATTTATGCATTTATATAAAAAATGGGTTGGTGTAATTTAAGAATTTAAGAATGCCAATATATTATCTTTGAACTCATTAAGATGATTAAAGAAATAGAGAAGCTTCCGTATGGCTGCTATTTCATGCAATTGATGCAGACAGTTTTTAGTTTGCAACATAATTATCTTCAAATCTAGAATCGCAAAAAAGTGGGCAAAATTCATGTCACGATTAATTATACATTATTAATTACAAATAGAACGGTTTTAGGAACTTGAGGGTCGTAGAATCTGATTCTGGTATTACTTATTTGCAAAAATGAGAAACTGTCTTTACAAACCCATCCTTATAGGGGGTGTTTCAATCGAAGAAACTAAAACTTTGCTAATATTCACTTGTAAGTAAATAGTTAAAGAGTTGATAGTAATGAAAAGTGCGATTTTTACTGATTGTGAGTTTGACACGCCTACACGAATTTTAAACGAATTGAAATATAAAATTACAAAACTACGTAATTTGAACAGAAATCAACATTGAAATTGTTATTAAATTATCATTAGTTGCGTCACACTCTCCTATCTCAACACATTTAACAACTCTCTTCTATTTGCTACGAAATTACTTCCTACAGCAAAAAATTGTTTCACGGTTATAGCCGCAAGTTGCTGAAGCTGAATTTTGAATTCATCTCAACAGTAGTCTTTTTGAAACGTAATAACGGAAAAATTTGGAGATACCTAACCAGACCAGAAATTTACGTCATTCGATACTATATATATATACTATATTATTATATTATACATACATCATTCTATACTATCTATACTTATACTATAAATACACCAAAGAAAAACATTTTTGAACCGCTTTTATTCTCGCCTTGATTGACGCTCCTCTAGTTTCTATCACATCTTCACGTAAGCGGACGCTGAATAATTAAATTAACATAGGATTCTTTACTTTTTTATATTATTTTTGTCCTTTCAATAAAAGTATTAATCCTTTGCGTTCGGAGATATTTTAACTACAAAATCAAACAGTTTCTCCGACGAAGAATATATCCATTCTATACGATTTTTTTGTACATATGTAACTCGTACTTTATTAAATAAAAATATAGTAATGTAAACAATATTTTGAATAGTGGTATAGCAATTTTTAGTGGTGCTTCAGTGTCACCACTCGAGTGTTAATAGAGTTAGTCCCTGGACACTTATTTTTTTGTCAAAGAGAACCGGAATTGTCAACCCGTAAATTGTCAAAGAACGGTGTTAAATGTCATTGGCTTTTTATCCCCAATCTCCTCTGATTTGAAGCTCTGTAATGGAACGTACATCTAAAAGTCATTAAAGTATTATTAAAACCACAGTACGCAAACCATATTTCTTATCCACATGGCGAATAATATTACCTGCAGTGTTGTTAAACGTATATTTGCAATTCCCAATCTTGAATACTTCATAAAAGAACAATAATATTAGCAATTACCAAACTTGAATACTTCATAAAAGAACAATAATATTAGCAATTCCATAACTTGAATACTTTATAAAAGAACAATAAGAATCCAGTGTAGCAAGGTTTTCGTTTAGATATGTATCGTTTTAATGCAAAATTCATCAATCTATGCAAGTAACTCTAACAATTTGATCATCCGTTGCATATGCAATTTTCCAATTTCTGATTATAAAAATCTGTAATCTAATAACAATCTTCCGGAATGAAGTGGTAAAAAATATTCGAAATAGAAAATTGATAGCGATTAAATGAATTTTTGTGTAAAATGCTGAGTGCAGACTCTTTGAGAGTGTAGTACATATAATGTATAATTTGATACAAAGAGAACCACATAAAAATCTGAGGATTCGAAATTTATTCGGCAACTAATAGCTTGTTCTAATAACAATTTTATCATGAATATTAAAATAAGTCTACTTAATTCACTTATCTCTTTCACGGATCATTAAATATACGCAATCGAAGCTGTGCTGATAACGATACGAACAAAGAACGAGGAACCGAAAAGTAAGCCGAAAATGGTTATGGCTTTATAAAATCATATTTTAAAATTCATTCTTCTTGACGTACACCTTATTTTATTATACTGCGCATTTTATCACATTATTTTAAGAAGCACTGTATGATTATCTCAGAACAAGAATTGGAAAAAAGTAGAGTACGCTAGATGATGTTTAATAAATATTTTACTGATATACATAGATTTGAATGGTAGTGTGTAACTAATTATAAATTACATAATACATATAACGAATATAAATGATATTTTCAAAACTGCAAAATGTTGAAGAAAGACAAATTACCGATTGGAAAATACATTGCTAACAGAAATAGCCATGTAATATATAAATTGTAGAAATTTACATATTTGTAGGGTTAACAAATTTATAAAAATAGTGACGTACCGTATTTAACAGAATTTTCATTTTATTTTTCACTTACTGAAATTATTTATGAAGAGAACAGAATATTATTTTATTTCAATCCTTTCTCTGCCGGTAATTTTATGGATTTACATAAACATTCACAAGTCTAACAATATAACTGACATAACTAATACATAACTATATAGTGAATATATGTAGAAATTAAATATATAATGGAAGTACTTACAACTATGGAGTTCTTACTTATAAAATGATCATTTTATTTCATCTGTAAATAGTTTAAAAAATTAAATTAACATTTAATTGTTAGCTTGTTACGATATGGATAGCAAGTATGTGATATACTGTGAATATTAATGTTTAAAAAAGTTACAAAAGAATTTGTCAGAAGTGGGATTCGAACCCACGCCCTCAGAGAGGACCAGAAGCCCCAGAAGACCCGTTGTACGGGCAAGGTATTGCCTTGAGTCTGGCGCCTTAGACCGCTCGGCCATCCTGACACTGTGCTGGCACTGTTCAGATTAACAGTCACGAGCAGTGACGGGTAGCGTCGAATGCTTTTGTAATCGAAATATTTATAAACTACCGAATACTTTTATTGACTCCATAAATAAATTGTCGAACACATTGGCATTTTGTATTTAATCGTGTTATGGAATATGGAATACTTCTATAATTTGTATTTAAGAGTTCGTCGAATAACGAGTACAGTATGTATTTTTTAATGTTATACTTTATTTAATATAATGCTAAACATAGGACGTAACGGCCACGTGGCAAAAACTGAATACAGATATTACGATTCCACATACTTAAACTTACAATTAGATCAATTTCAATACCTGTATAATAGAATATAAATAACTATTACCCAATAACGAATTAAGTTATTAATCGAATAAAATTTTATTCGAGGGTATTAGGACCTTTATGTATAAAAAAGTTTACAATAATTACTAATATGCCTGCGAAATTGGAAAACTTTCAGAAAAAAAATATGTGGCGATATTATTAACTGAATAATGATATTTTATAATAATATTAGTTATTTTGATAACAATAATTAATCAAAATTTCTCTAGACGTTGGAATACACTATTGTTGTAATTACGAATTCTGTAAGTTTGCAGTTGGATTTTATTCTTTGATTGAGTTTCTATTGGTTTATACCTACATATCTTACAGTCACAGAATAACATACTCATTAGCTTTTGCTTTCAACTGAATACATATATGTAAATATCTTAATTGCCGTATGATAAAATACTCATTAGTTTTTAGTTTCAACTGACAGCATTACAATGTATGTAATGTATATAAGTATCTTAATTTATATAAAAAACATTAAATTATCCATTGAAAGTTTGAGAATTGTATGCACAGATGTATTTTTTTTCTTTGCGCGTCATAATGTAAGAGTGTTAATTATTCTAAATATTACGTTATAAACTAATTACATTTACAATGTAGCTCTTATAATAGCACTCGTTCTCTTTCTAATGATTAATTAAAAGCTTTTTCAAAAAGTTTGCCATAAATATTTTTGAAGTTATTAATGCTTCAGCTTTTTCAATTAATCAATTTCTCTTGAAACACAAAATGCAGAAAAATGTTAAAGGAGCAACATAATAGTGTACATATATTATGACCAACATAGTTAAAAAAATAAAAGTTTATCAATTTTCTTTCTTATTAATTACTTTGTAATTTTCTGAATGTGTATGGACATCTGTGATCCGTCCATCCACAAGTAAGAATCCGATGAAGGAAAGTAAACTAAAAATGTAGGTACACATACAGTCGAACCTTGGTAGTTCAAATTCCATGAGAAGAATTATAATCAAATCTTCAATTTTTAAAGATTTACAGAGATTTTCGCAGCAGTGCGGGAGGGAAAAATGTTGTCTTATACAGGTTTTCTATTTATATCTCATTTGTATGGAAACCAAAATAAGGAAAGAGTTTATTGCAAATGATATAAATTCGTAAAAGTCCGTGGTCGGATCATAATCAATACGGGATCATCATTAGGTCCAAGAAAAGGTATGAAATGAAAAACTATTTGCTGGTTTCGATTTAATGGAACATTTTCGCGGCGCATGTGTATCTGTAAGAAATCGCGTGTAATGACGCGTAATTGCACAATCTAACCACTTGTCAATTACGTCGCTATCAGACGAAGCAGTGAACGAAGGAAGAAGCAACCGGGTAGTGGGGGTTGAGGGTAAGAGTATATGGCGAGATGAATCTGCATTATGCTGTTGTGCGCTTAGATCCGTCTAAACGGATACGGTGGAACTGGTTTCGACCTCACAGAACGTTTCGTCCGGCACGGTGCGGTTCCTGGAGTCTGGCTCAGCCTTAATCCGGCATGCAGATGCGTTATCCAGCAGAGGGGATCTTTATATACCTTCCCCTTCGTCGTATTATGCGCACGTTGGCTACCGTAAATCTGCCAGCAGGACCCACCGGTTGTCAATTATTTCGTTATCAACGCGATAAATCTCTCTGTTCGGCCCAACAATCGTCAATTGGCCAATTATCAGCCCGGTGGATCAGTCCGCGCCACTTGCCACGCGTTCGTTACTTTGTTATCAGCCTAACCCACATTGATAACAGCGAATCGCGCGACTCAAACGGTGTCGATATGCTGCCCCGTGGGATTGACTCTTGACTCTTGTGGGGTCAAAGTCTTGGTCTTTCGTTACACCTTTCCTCCTGCTTCGATAAACTAATCTTTAAAACGTTTCACATATTTATTCAATACTAAATTCTTTGAAATTCAATATAATTGAAGAGTTCTTAGGAGTATGGTTGTTTCTCGACGAATACCGGTTTCCCTTTTATTGCATTCTTAGAATTTATAGACTTGATTTTATATGTCAATAAATGACCAACCTTATATCGCAATAGTTGGATAGAAAAAACGAAACATTAAACCGAAAAATGAATTTCTATAGGAACACCCTATTTTCATTTAATTGCTTGTTAAATATGAGAAAGATGTTTCTCAAGAAATGGCCTTCTTCAACTCATTCTTTTATCAGATTGTAAGGTATATATGTTGACTAAATTTGTTAATTTCAGTATTATTAATGGTTTGAAGAATATTGTTTTTAACTTAAATATAAAAATTCTACATATCTTTCCAGTTTGTGGACACTTCTACAACCAGTGTGACCATAACTTTGTGAAGTATAGTTAAAATCTGAAAAAAGGGAAATTGTACAGAATGTTCAGGAGTAGAGTTACTTCGACATATTTCGTCCGTTTCTGTCCTTGTAGGTGTCTGAAGGTTATGGAATGACATATCATTGAATTCGTCACTATACACGCCTCCGTATAATGTAAAAAATACATAGCATAATATATAACATTAAGGATGTGAACGTCACTACAATTGTAGTACTTCTATTTCTACAAAATAAACTGCAACGCGGATTTCGTTCTAACACGTTTCAAAATTCACGGTTGTCCTTCTGTAATATGAAAGGAAAGTCGTGAAGTCCAATACTTACTCGTACTTTGATACAATGCAGTATTCTCAATATATGTATAAAAAGTTTCATTACAACTTTCAATTATTTTGAGTACATTTTTTATATTTGTAAAATTCACTAACACGGAGTCGGAGTCGGCATATTTTTTTCCGACTCCACATCCCTGAAGAAAAGGCAGTTCCTGGAGGTTACCTCCTTATTATATCTTTCACTGTAAACCTACATTTCATTGTATTATTCGAATCTTATTAGTTCCAAATATATTATTCATTCTGCTAATACCCACAATATAATATACTCTTTATTTATATCTCTTTAGTGGATACTTTATATTTTGTGCTGCCTTTTCTACTTTGAAAAATGTTAAAGTATTATTATACAGAATATGGATTAGAGAAAAGTACGAAATAATGACTTTTTAAGTATGTGTTGAGATTAACAAGTCACATTGACAGTTGAAACAAATACATGCTTAACTGCTGGAGAATCACCAGCATTTACTTTTAAGTAATTTAGGTATTACCTAATAATAGGTACCTAAGGTAAAGTTACCTTTAGATAACTTAGGTATAGAAGTACCTTTAGGATATTGAATGAGAATATCTGTCAAACGCCATGTTTGTTTCTTGTTACTTTCTTGTATTTCTAACTTACAATGGTAGACAATTTTAACAATGGAGTCGTATACAATTGAAGAGCATGTTAAAATTATTAAAATTTATTTTGCAACTCAGTGTTCGATAAAAAATACCCATCGTAAATTACGTGATTTTTTCAGCATACATAATCGTCCATGTCAGCAAACAATTCGAAGTTTGATTAAGAAATTTGTTGAAACTGGATCTGTTCATGATAAACCAAAGTCTGGCAGACCAAAAACAGCTTGTTCGAATGAAAACATTGCTGCTGTTCGTGAAAGTGTTACTAATGACCCATCAATTCCACGTCCTTCTCAAGAATTGAATATTTCTTATGGCAGTTTGTGGCGAATTTTGCATAAATTTTGATTATTTATGGCTGAAATTAAATGAAATCGACATAAGCAATGTTTATTTTCAACAAGGCGGAGCTACGCCACATACAACGCGTGAAAACATCACTTTATTGCGATCAAAATTCTATGGTCGATTAATTTCAAGGAGTGGTGATGTGAATTGGCCACCTCGTTCGTGTGATTTGACTCCATTGGACTTTTTTCTTTGAGGTTATTTGAAAAGCAAAGTTTATGCCAACAAACCAGCAACAATTCATGACCTGAAAACAACATTAGAAATGAAATTGGTGAATTAAACGAGCAAAAATAAGTGGTAAACGTGGTCGTGGTGGTCATTTGACAGATATCGCCTTTCACACATAATTGTCATAGATGATACCTGATCATTAGATAAAAAAACCAATAAAATTAAAAATAGTATGTTTTTTATTTTAAATAATCTTCCTATACTCTATTTTGGATAACCGCTTATTATAATATACACAGTACGATGATACAGAATTTTAAGGGAAAAGAATGTTTGCGAAAATTACGCAAAATATCAAATATTATTCTTTTAATTGTTCGAATCCCACCGCCGTCACCTCTGGAAATTCTTCTATGTGATATTATACTGCGTTGCCCAAAGTGGTTCGGAGCCCACCTTTATAAGCTGTAGGTCCTTCACGCACACGTCCATACACACACACACACCCATCGTACACTCACCGATTACAGTACCAAATCTCATTGTTCCACCCTCGTCGCTAATAACCTTGGAAGTTGATGCGACGTTAAAGACAATAAAATATAAATATATATTCTTTTAATTATTATGGTTGCTAAAGTTAGAATATTTTATTAAATGGTACAATTTTAAAAGCATTCCTCTTAAAATTAAGATTTCGTCCCTTACATTACGTGTAACTATACTGAATTTCTTATATTTTTTCATATTTAATATTCATTTAAGAAATTATTTTAATACGTTAGTTTTAAAAAAAGTTGAGGCCAGAAGATATTATTATTTTATATCGTATTGTTAATCTCTTACAAGAAGTATCAAATCTCTTATTGATACATTCAATGTCTTTGTGAAGATTTAGTATCAGGTCGTTACGTATGAAAATAAAGCACAAATGACACTAACATTTGTCAAATTTCATATTTAACGACCTGATAATTTCTTAACCATTTATTTCTCACGTTTGACATATGATGATATGGATTATTAAAGGGTTCGATTGATAAATGAATATAGATAAGGTTGCTCAGCGCTTCGATATACGAGTTCTCAATGGAAAACAATGCAAAAATAAACAAGATCGAAAGTAGTAGCCGTGATAATGTCTTCACGATGAGCCATGAAGGTGCCAATAATGTTAATGCAACCACGAAGCCGACAACGACGACGAACTTGTAATCCAGGTCAGCCGTCGTGACCTGGCTTGCATTAACTCCAACTTCTTCTCCGCCTTCCTATCTATGTATCTCTTCTCCTCCTCAAGTCGCTTCACACCATTCTGATAAGATCGACACGCTCGATGGCCACGTCATAAATATTCTATGAAATGCATGCGACACGGTGCATCCGAAAATGATTCGAACTCATTAACTTCGGTGAAATCAATTTTCGGAGTATGAAATTTCCTCTCACCGTAAATTAATCTTGATCTTGATTCTTATTAGTCAATTATCAAACTAAGTTATTACTAAACTGCGGATTTTATGCATTTATGACGAAAATAAGTAGGTGTAATTTAAAACAGTAAAGACATTAGCAAGTTTTAAAAATTCTATTGTATTCTTTGCAGCCTATTAGACATATTAAAAAAGAAAATAACTTTCTATTTCACCCCCGTTTGCTGCAATCCAGGAAGAAAACTTTTATTGTGCATAAAGATCCGCAGTCTAGTTATTACTTACAACTAGAATTTCTATAGTTATTTTAATTCGGCATATTTAATTCTACAAAATGTTAGCAGTAATAACATGGGTAAGTTCAATGTAAAGCAGTGCATACATGAAAAAATGTGTAGAAATATCAATCAATTAGTTTCAACTGATTAAAATCATTATAGAAAGAATGATACGGCTGTTTGATCCCGTGAACCCTGTTTCGTACAATTATACAGACTATTTTTATTTTCCATAAAGATCCGCAGTCTATTGATAACTATTACTAGAATTTCGATATTTATATTAGTGCACCATATTTTATAAATGTTTATTATGTTTTTACAAAACATGCTGATGAAAATAAACATGATATGCTTAATAATATTTTTATTTCCAGTTTAAGAACATACAAAATTATTATTATTTGTCAATAGCTCATTTGTTCTTTCAGACCTTGCAGGACTTTATTTTTGACATTCTTAAATGTACTTGTTTCTAATATGCAGTATGAAATACAGCGCACTATTTCTATATCTCTGTCAATATATCTATTCCGTTCTAACTAATATAAAATAATATAATTTAGCACCAATATAGATTATGTTGGCATACATTTATAATGTTAAACATAGGGCTTATCTAACTGCGGTAGCGCTCAATTAACTGACTATATCACTTTCCTATTGCACTAGCCTTTGCATTCTCTTCACAGCACACTTTCTATCATTTTCTTTTGCTTTCATCTCCTTCCTTCTTTTCTCAGTTTCCCCTTTACTCGTCTTTTTCACATTCTGTCACCTTTTCACTTTCCTGCTCCTTCAAGCACTTCTTCAGAGTCTCGGTTTTTCTTTTTTCTAATTTCAGTCTTTTGCATCTCAGTTTTCTATGGTTCTGTTTTTTTTCTTTACTTTACTACTTCTTTACAATCTGCATTCTTTTTCATTCTCGCCTCCTTTTCCACAAAATTAATTTTCTCACACTTTATGTCCCTTTACATCCCTATCTGTATCAATACTTGAAAAATAGGAACACTATGAAAGAATTACAAAACACAAGATAGGAAGGTAATTATTGTGAAACAGGTCATTATACTCCGATTTTGATGAAATTTAAATCTGTTATAGATTTCGACATTTTGAACAACTTTTTCCTTTTCCAATATAGGGGGGTCGCTTTAAGTTTTCGAGATATTCGCAAAAAAACGAATGCTAATACTGTATTGAATTTTCTGTATTCTTTATACTCTGATTTTGATGAAATTTAAATATGTTATGCAACAACACATTTTGAACAACTTTTTCATTTTCAAATATAGGGAGGCAGCTTTTAGTTTTCAAGATATTCGCAAAATCTATTGCTAATACTGTATTGAATTTTCCGTATTGTTGCACGCTCCGTGGCAACGTAAGGCTGCTCCGGTGTATGTTTACTTTTTTTTGTAAACACGTTGTGGGGATGAGAGAAAAAACAGGGTGATGTTTCAATTTTGAAAGACTACTCCTGAATTCCTGTATGCGAGATCGTTAGTCCGGCCCTCTCCGCCCCCTCCGCGACCTAACCACAACTCATTCTATTCGCACGATTTTTCCATTACTAGATCAAATTCTGGATGACAGCTACAATGCAGAGATTATGCGAATAGAATGAGTTGTGGTTAGGTCGCTGTGGGAGCGAAGAGGGCCGGCCGTTAGGCCCTCGTGGTCTCGCACGACACGCGTGCAAGAGTCGATGAGTAGTCTTTCAAAATTGAAAACTCACCTTATATATGTATGACCAGAGTGAGAACTTGTTTTCTCTCTCATCTCCACAGCGTTTTAACAAAGAAAAGGTAAACAGATCCGCGCCAGAGCTGCCTTACGTTGCCACGGAGCGTGCGAGAATACAGGAAATTCAATACAGTATTGGCAATAGTTTTTTGCGAATATCTCGCAAACTAAAAGCGACCCCCCTATATTGGAAAAGGAAAAATTTGTTCAAAATATCGAAATCTATAAGATATTTAAATTTCATCAAAATCGAAGTATAATGATCTTTTCGCAATAATTACCGTAGATTTTTATAAACATCTGTGAATTGTTTATATTTTAACCCTCCGTCTGCAAACCTTATTTTCATTGACTGTCCTAGGCTTACAAAAAATCTAAGAAAAATCTGGTATACGTATTGAAGTCCCTATTTCAGTATTTAATCGTTGGAACATCAATTGTTCAAAGCATTAATGGGAAAAAATAAATATAGAAAAATTTTTCACTCAGGACATAAACGGCCCTGGTTGCCCACGAAGGGTTAAGTTCATCTTAAGTTCTCTTCCTTTCATAGTTTACTCTTTTTTTCAAACGTTTTCAAACTAACACAAATTAACACAAGAGAGAAAATCATTACTCAATATTTATATTCTATCTGTTTGTATTATACATTTTATTAGCTCACATGACAAGTTCGGAACAACGACGAGTGCTATAACTAATACAAACACAATCTTTCTAGTCACGCGTGCATAAAATTTCGTAGTCCGAAAGGAGACTCTACTGGATATTCTGGTATGAAGTGCATGCGCCCATCAAAGCGCAACAGACCCTCGATGAGAACCCATGTGCTTGTCTGCACTTCCTTCATCTAAATGAAGTTTCTTTTTCACTCCTCGCTGCAGACTGGCAGTTATTATGCACTTAATCATTGTTTATCATTCTACGGTGTTCACAGTCCATATAGTACTTGCCCAAGCATCGCGATATTCATCACATGCATGCCATTCTTAACAGGAAGAAAAGAATTATCTTACGCTGCTTAAAATGTTTGATGCTGAAGAGAATTTCTTTAATGAAAAACATTAAGATCGAAGACAGATTATTGAAACGAGACGTCACTCCGCTTTTCTTACTTTCCGTTTCCGATATTTTATCATAATAATAAATGTTCATATTGTACGAAATAATAAGAGGAAATAAATACAGTACTGTAAGCAACGACATTCAGCCTTGTTCTAAAAATAATTATTACATGAATAAATATTATCATATCGTCTTTATTTCAATGATTGTTTAGGTTAGGCATGGAATGATAAATGCAGATAATCCAAACTTCACCACCAAAATACTTTTTTTTTAGCATATACATATATGCTAAATGTATAATCATAAAAATATATTCATACAATCCTATTTGCAGTTTTTGTAGCAGTAAATATTTACTAAAATTACAGCTCATTTTGAAAAACGTTTCAAGTAAAACTTACCCTGCCTAATTGAAATCTCGAAAGCACATCCACCTAAAGTGATTTTTTTAAAGTGAACTACAGTTTGAGAAATAATTGCGTAAGAAACTTGAAATGGAGCACTCTGTGTATATAAGTATAGTTGCTTGTTTTCATTTCACAATATAATGAACACATTCATTATTCTTATTATCACCATTTGCGAACGATATATTGCATAAGGCCAAATACGTTTTGTGTTCAGAAAAACAGCGCTACAAGGGAGTAGGTACTCGAGGCGAATGTATAAGTACATTATCAAGAACAAAATCTCGAGGAGGAAATTAAATATCCGATCCAGGATAGCTGTTCGTTAGGATGCAAATTGCCAATAAACTTCCCCTCGTGTCCTGCGAAAATATCACCTCTCGCCTCCGTGTAACCTGCTAATCCGCCAGAGATTGTCGGCGAGGCGAGAGTAAATCGTTGACATTACGATTGACCTTTTCGCAGTCAACCCGGTGACCATGTGAGCCGCGCTCAAAGTAGCGATTCCCGCGAATGTTCCGTTGTAAAGACAGTGCTAATCAAGCAACTCCGATCACGAGATGAGGTGCACGGTTCTATTAGCTTGGCTGCTCGGGAGTGCCGTGTGGAGATCCGTGGATCGTAAATTGAATCCTTCCGTGTGGTTAAAAATCGCACTCGGTAATTGAAGGGATTCGAGTAATTGGATGGGGTGTATCTAATTGACTGTCTATTTTATGCTAAGAACATGTATTAGCATTCGGTGCGTCTGTGCTCTACAGTACCCACGCCGTCTCTGGTCAACTTCAGATGTAGCTTAAAAATTAATTTGGTAAATATTTACATTAGGGGCTTCCTCACCGATTTTGATGACGTTGAAATATGTTGTCAAGGTCATCATTCTGAACAACTTTTTCCTATACATGTTACCGCCGCTCAGCTATAGTTTCCGAGATATTCGCAAAAAAGTTAGATTTGAAATTGTGGCCGCCGATAACGCAACCACGGACACAACTTAAAACAACTTCAATCAGTTGAGACCCACTGTTTTGTCTGTTTATGTTTAAGAACTGAAACATGAAATGAATCATGTCGAACGCGAACTCATTTCATTGTCAGCTGTGTTAGCATACAGAGTATTAAGCATGAAACTATACGAATTCTTGGACATCTGCAACAATCGAGAAAATATATAATAACCCAGTATATAAATATATAAATATATAAATAGTATATAAATAACCCAGACCTAACCCAGACCTACTCCGATCACTTTTTGAGATGTTGAAACTTTTTTGCGAATATCTCGGAAACTAAAGCTGACCGGCGGTAACATGTATAGGAAAAAGTTGTTTAGAATGATGACCTTGACAACATATTTCAACGTCATCAAAATCGGTGAGAAAGCCCCTAATGTAAATAGTTACTATTAATTTCTACAAATGTGTCACCTTTCTATTAAGGGATACAGAACTCTGGAAGCCTAATAGAATCCAGTGAGTTCAACATTTCTTTTCCTCTATCAAAATATTCTAAAAAACAAGATTTTTGTGGGGGACATTAACAACATCTTAACTTTATTTGTATATTTTTCATTGTTTTAAAGCTACAACGTGTAAAGTTTTACATCATTATTGAATTTCATGTCCAGCGAAATCTTGTAAGCTTGCACCTAGTAGAAAAGTGAATGAAATATAAAAAATAAAAAAATCTTGTGCCAACTTAAACAAAAATATATGACCTGCAAAGTAGGTAGAATTTTCGAGATAAATTCTTTAAAGTATTTAAAAAATATTCTTCATACAAGAAAACGATAAAATCGTATATGTTATGTTAAGCATTATTATTCTATTATTATTCTATTATAGTTACTATATTACAGATTACAAAACACTTCGCTATGTATTACAGAAAATTCATGTTCAGAACAATGTTCGCCATCAAACAACTCTTTTATAATGATAATATCGAGAGCAATTAACTTGAAATTTTAATAACATAAATTGTAATTGGATAACATGAGCATGTATATTTAATTGATTGCTGTAAGGGAGAATTGTCTGCTAGCACACTGTCTAGTACTTAAATCATTTTCTGTCAATTGAATAAGAAGGTGATTTCATTTATGAGGTCAAGCAATCAACTTACACTCTGGGGCTAACAATCCCTCAAATCGGTAGCGTGACGAAAACAATCGGAGCGTTACTCGCTCAGGAGGATGAAGTAATTAAAACCACGATTAAAAGCTGGTGTAGTGGTCTTTATAATTCCAGTGTAATTACTTCTTCAAATCGTTTTTCCAATTGTGAGGGAAGCAGTTCTTCCCCGAGTTCTTTATATTTACTTTCTGTCAATTTTCTTCGAGTAAAAACAAAATTGTTTCGAATGTTTAAAGTAATAGAAACAGTTACAATTCTATGGTAAGACAATTCTATTTAAAACAGTATATGTAATCCATTTTTTTATTTGTAGGACATATAAATTAAAAATAATACTTATGTATTTTCACTACTGTTGTTATATTATTGTAATTCATATCAACACAACGCAAAGTATAGACTCAAAGTCATGGTACAGTATATTGTTAGATCTGCTTTGATCTCAGCTTTTTAATGATAAACCAAAACGTAGGATACACCAATTTTAAAAAAATTATTTTTCGTTGGATCGTAAAAATAAGACCTTGAGGTGACCGTGACCTACATAGACTAATATGTATCTTCTGCAATGCAATATCTTTGAAATAATTACCAAAGCTATTAAGAGTGACAGGGTTAGGTGAGGTACCCTGTATTATATTTATATTACATTTTATGTTACGTACAGAGAATTCTCTCTCCCTGTATTTCGATCAGAATTTTTTAATCTCTTTCCTGAGAACGGAAAACGCCCTATTGCTTATAAGCTTATAGAAACGATCACCATGCTCGAACTGGGTGCAGCCGGCACAAAGCACTGATTCAGTACAGTGACAGTTCCATAAGATTTCCTAATATAGAAATTTCGAGAACATCCTCAAGATTCCCTAATATGAAAATCATGAGAGCATCCGTACTTACATTTCACAGTATATAAACTCTAGAAATTTAACCCTCGGGGGCAGTGCTTAAAGTACAAACGGGCTATAACGTCGTTACACTGAATCTCGTTATGGAGCTGGATTTATTAAATGAGATCGGGCCTAGTCACTCTTTCGAATCGAATGACCTTATAGATTCAGCAAGGACGGTATCAATCTATGTTGACATAATTATTCAACCACTCCATATACCCCGCATTGCCTTTGCGTCATCTAACAGGCAGTAGTACAGTAATTCCTCTATCTAAGTCCTTTTTCGGTTCCCTGCCCGGACTTAGATCGCAAAGGGACACTATTTTTTTGTGACCGCATCGACCGCGCTAAACGTAGAAAAGGACAGCATGCAAACACGGACTGCGCGGCCGAAGACGCAACAAAAAATAGCGTATCGGTGAGACAATACTAGTGCAATAATAAAACTTCTTTATTTTTTATTATTTTCTTATGGAACATTCACGAACATATTCGTGGAATTTTTCTAATGAAAATGATACCAAATATGACATAATTTCGATGATATTTACTTGTGTAATAAACGATGAAAGTTTTGGACGTAAAGAAGGACAGCGTATAGGAAAGAAAGAGACGACAAGAGTCGCGGCTACCGGCACAGTTCTAAGTCCCGCGTGTCCGTACAATGTAATGCCAATAAAAAACTTCCATCGTTCATTACAAAAAGTACATATCATCGGAATTATATCATACTTGGTATCATTTTCATTAGAAAAATGCCACGAATATGTTGGTGAAAGTTGCATGAAAAAATAATAAAAAATAAAGAAGTTTTGTAATTGGATTAGTGTGATTCACACCGATATACCCGACCCAGGATCAGATTACGGCATGTTTACACTGCTCGGCGACCGAGGCAGCTTGAGCTCCGCAGTAGAAGGAGTAACTAAGGGACATAGATCGAGACGTTCCGTTGGACTTAGATCGCGGAATTACTGTACCTAGGTAACCGCATCCATATCGTTCATAGACAATCAGCTCTTACCGCGACAATAACAGTTGTAACTAGGCGGTTTCTTGTAATATACAATTTAATTCAAGTTAAATTTGTCTAACAATTGATTTTAACCCACCATTCAGATCCAATAATTCTTAGTTGACCGTTCTCACATGATACAATCTTGAAACTCAGGTTGTATCAATTAATTTATAATATTATAGTTACGAAGCCGTTATTAGCATATCCTAGGAGCTAACTGATTTCGCATCAGGTTCGTCCGTGCCCCTTACTAACAATTAAAAATCATATTCCTCTTTACACCATAAACCGATCTCCGGCCACGCGCGCTACCGCTCGGCACAGGCTCGTAACATTTAATTTCCTTAAAAACACGTTTAAGGATTTTTAAGTTTTATTCATTCATTCAAGTTCTGGTTATCAAACTCGATTGCGTTTATCTATAGACCGTTTAATTAAGAGATAGTGACAAGCATTCTCGACGAACTTTTTAAATTTTCTGTCGCACGTGATGTTACGGTCCAAGAGATATTGAAATCGTGTTCAAGCTTCCGAATATGGCGGTTTACGGTACTTAAAATAATATTCAAGAATATTCTAATGCTGTGACACTATTTCGATTCCGTTTTTTCAAATCGGTTTACTAATTGCTCGGATCCACTTACGCTAGAAAAATTCCCTTCCGCCCATCGTTGCGTTCGATCGGCGATCGTTAATCAGAACCGTTATCTCGCAGGCGAGCCTAAAAGTAAGCATGATAAATGGCCGCGGATCGACTAGATTTTCTCATAGGAATGCAGAACACTGGCTGACGCACCGGCTACCCATGACATCTGTTCCCATCAATGAATCGCGTGAGAGATAGAGTTATTACCTGTGCAACCCACGCTCACCCATACCGCGAATACAGTTCGTTAGCATTTTCTATCACACGCAATTAACAGAGTCGTCGGGACCAGCTTACCAACGGGTGTTCTTGTCACCTTTCGCTATAGGTTGCTTCTGTTCAGCGGCATTTCAGAAACGCGTAAGAACTTTCTTTGGCCTTGTGTACTACGGAAGAGCACGCACGATACCTTACTTTTCCATTTTTTAACGCTTTGTCACGGAAGGTAACTGCTCCTTTATTTTGGAACCGGTTTCGTAAACCAGTGGGTTACTCAATGTGATCAATAGGCTGCGGGTTTTTGTGCATTTACGAAGAAATTGTCTGGATGAAACATAAAACAGTAAAAAATGAGAAATAAAGGATATTATTATGTTGTTTTCGATGTGAAAAAAATTATTAAACAATGAAATAAAATTTTATTTAACTCCTGTTCCCCAAAATCAACGCAGAACATTTTTATTTTGCATAAAGATTCGCTATCTAACAATCAGTGGTTTGGTTTTGTATATACAGCAAAATAAATTGCGTTTTTGCCAACCTTTGATAGAACGAATAAGAAATTAATATACAGAATGGTCCGTAACTGCTGGTGCGACGGGAATATGGGTGATTCTACATAAAAAAATAAGTCTAAAATGTTGAATAAAATTTTTTCGTACGAGACTTTGTTTCCGACAAAATCTGCTTTCAATATTCGCCAGGCACGCGTGCACGTCAGCAGCGTATTTTGCTTTTTTACAAAATAAATTGCTTGATTTATTAAAAGATACACTCTCACAATAAGATGAAAAATGAAGTTTCTGGGTGAGAAACGAGTGAAGCTACAATAGTGAGAGTTTGAAGTAATAATTTAATCCTAATTTATTGAAGTGTATAATAATATTGTAATTGTATGTATCAACGAATAGAGAAAAGGTGCAAAAATTAAAATAATTTTACAAACTTATCAATATTTATAACGATTGCTTAACGTGCTTGTACGATTCAACCATTCGTCACCTGCTTGACCATACACCATTATTGAACCCCACCATATTTAGTTAATAAAAAATTTTTTAATGGATTATATAATACTTCATGTTTTCTATACCTAAAAATGTATGCAAGGATTCTTTAATGCTATAGTTTGCAGACGTTCGTTTAATCTGAATTTATTTAAAATTATTATATTTTACATGACTAAAGGTGAAGCAGAAGTTTCTTCTACTCGTTTTATTTCATTCAGCCGTAATACACGCTTTATTATTGTATTCTATTTGAAACAGTAAATTTGACCCGATATGCTGTTTCATATAAACTCTTACAATTAATTAAGGCTTAGTATAGCGTTGTCGTACGGCAATGCAATTTTAAGTCACCTTCATATCGTATGATTTCGAAAAATTTTTGAAGAATTTTTTAATTTAGGTTATTAAGGGTTAAACAAATGCAGCATTTCATATTGGTAAAAATAATGGTAAATACTATACATATAAAGATAACGAACTTTCGTACAAAACCGTAGTGCTTAAGATTTTATAAAAACATTATAAATAAATATGACGAGTGCATACAAAAGTATCCCATATTAGGACAAATCACCCTATTATTTATTATCACTAAACTGCAGATTTTATGAAGTTACGACAAAAATGAGTGGGAGGGAATATTCTCTTCCTATTCAGAAATTATATTTAGTTCCAGTTTCACTTTATTTTGCACTTGTTCCACATTATTTTGCATAAAAATCCACGGTCTCATTATCATTTATATTCTCATGATTAGTGTGGAAGAATCTTTTTTATTTACTAAATACAATATTTTTAAAGCCATTAGGAATTAATAATTGTACACTCATAGAGATTGATAGCTTATACTATACGTTTTACGTTTTTAAGACTAACCGTTATTCTGTATTCACGCGTGGTATAATTGCGATAAATGGATAGATTATGGATCTACATGATAAATACACTACTCGCTATAATACTCGAAAAGTATATTATACATATACTAGATTCTATGTATATTTTCTTCGTCAATTTACTCTTTTGAAACATAATCTATGCAACTTTGTCAAAAGTGAATATGATAACAACTATGATAATATCGAGTCAGATTTGCGATGAAGATCTCAAACAAAATCTGCTAAATATACGTTATTTGTTTCTGTTAATGTGAAATAAAATTTTACTTCTCTGTCGTCGACATTTAATCATTATAATAAGATATATAAATGTAAACTAAAATAATGTATGATGAGGTAAGTAATGTAAGCTGATAAAAAAGTTGTAATTCTAAGACAAACAAGGAGTTACCTGCAAAGGGTTAACTTATTATTAGTTATACTATTAAAATTAGTTATGTTATTATATTAATATAATCATATTAAGTATATAATATTAGTCATTTGTATCTTGCAGCAAATAAATGTTTCTAATTTCTTTAAACCGAAATGAATTAAAATTATCCATGGACATTAACGAAATATGATGTTGATAATGCAGATTAATGGCAGGCGAAAATTATTATATAGACCGCGGTATTAATAATAAAAACACTCGAAAAGATGTCGCGATCTATCGATCAACAATCGGTGACGTATGTAGAATCGGTCTAGCGTGTACGTACTTTATTCAGAAGACGAATATCCATTGTTCTATATTTGTACTCTATTGGGAAAATATAGACAGGGTGGAAATTGTAAAGCGTTACAGACGAATATCTCTAAAAATGTTGATTATTCGCAAAAATGTTTCAGATGAAAGTTGTTCAGTACCGAGGGAGACATCATGTCATGGGACTTTTATTTTTCTCGGTGGACATTCCAAGGTGAGGTGAAGGTCAACTTTCTTTTTTTAACGTTGTAAGAAGAGTTCAATTACCTAGTATATTACTTAAATTACCTAATATATACCTTAATAAGAGCTCAATGTCATTCAAGGCCAAACTTGCACGGAAATGCAGAAGAGGTGTGATCGTTTTATTTGTACTTTAGTTCATGCCTTTGAACTTTCACACCAAAACAATAACATGTGTTCAATATCAGCATTACTCGGGAGAACATCAAAGTCATTATCAATCAAATGAAAACAAACGTATTTATGTATTACTGTACTCTTCTGCGAGATAGTCGATTTACTTTCATTACTATTCGTGCTAAGCTATCCTTCGCTGAACGATACTTCGTACTTAAATAAGTGGTGAAAATTGAAATGTATCAAAATTGTTTCGATGTGTTTATGGTACTAGGAGAATGCAGGAAAAATTACAGAATGGCTGCTAATTGTATGCACAACGCTACCCAGATCGACCATCAAAATCGCATATGGCATTTAAAAGACTAGAACAGCGTTTTCTCCGTTCAGGTTCTGTGCTTAAAAACTGCCTGATGTCCATTAAGCCTGCAACGCGTAAAAACAAGAATGTCAGAATATGCGAAGCTGGTGCTAAGATAAATGTTGAAATGTTGAGCAGAGTTAGAAAATCATTTAAACAATGAATTGTTATGTGCATGGAAGTAAGAGGTAATCAGTTTGAACACATACTAAACTGAAGTACAAATAAAACGATCCCACCTTTTCTGCATTTCCCTGCAAGTTTGACCTTGAATAACCTTGAGTCATAGGTAATTGAACTCTTCTTACAAAGCACTATTTGATGGTAGATAAAGACATCATTCCATTCAAAAAAAGAAAGTTGACCTTCACCTCACCTTGGAGTGTCCCTCGGGAAAAATAAAAGTCTCACCACATGATATCCCCCTTGGTATTGAACAACTTTCATCTGAAATATTTTTGCGTATAATCAAGATTTTTAGAGATATTTGTCTGTAACGCTTTATAATTTCCATCCTGTATAAGCGTATTAAGGGGTAACAGAAAGTGTTCCAACCAAAATCCAACATATAAAATCATAATTAATTAGAAAATATAAGAAAGAACAGATAAATGAATAGGGACAAAATGCCAGTCGGATATGCGTTAACGAAATCCACCAGGGACCGCATTCTTTGTTCACTCGTTGATCTATTTCCTGACAGAAGTGGCAAACGCTGTACAGATACATTATCAATCACCCTCATGTCGGCAACAAGAGTTTCAATCAGTTTGTAGGTCTACTTCCCGATCGGCTACTTAAATAGTTACTCCAGGGAGAGAAAGAATCGATCGATCGGACCGCCAGATAAAGATTCGAACCCGGATCTCTCTCGTTCACCGAACTGCTCTAACCGATTGAGCTATCCAGGCCGTCGACAGATACCTTTCCCTAAACCCCAACGTTCGAAATGGCTGCCGCCTACATTATCGTCGCATTTACATATCACTGGAAGAAGAATCGGAGGTCCGTGACGTCCATAATGTCCGAACCCATTGCGTGTTGTCTTTCACGACGTGTCACGATCGTTCCACGCATTTCATCATTTCATTGAACTTATCACTTCACGACTGATTCCTAATTTTTTCTCATGACAGAACAATTTTTCAGTCGTGTAAGCTTGTAAAACTCTTGCATAGAAAAGTGTTTAAATCTTTTTTTAACCCAATTGCATCATTAGCGTATATTGCGTGTACGCTCCACTTTCTTGGTCACTATCACTACAACGTACACATATTTTGTACGTAACAATATATATAACAAATATGTAGTAATTACTGAAGTAGGAAGTTTTTATTTACCGTTTGAAATTTTTCTACCTCATGTTAATAAAAAAAAATTGATAATGAAGCCATTTCTTTTTACTATTACTTCTATATGAAGTGGGGTTAGCAAGAATTAATATATGTGTAATTTCCTAGACATTCGATGGATCTTTGCGAAGTAAATTGTTAGTTATTTCTACTAGACAACAAAACTACTAGATAACAAAATTTTTTATTCGTATACTCTTTAGATCTTTGTACGCGTATTGTGTAGAAAAGAGTGAATATCTTTTCTGAAGCAGGAATTACGTGATATATAGTTATTTTTCGAGTATTGGATATATCTTTTTCAATGAAATTGTGTCATCATTGTGAATCTGTATGCAAAATAAAAATTGTCTACATCTGTTGCAAGAAACAGAATCCACTTAGTTATCTTCAATTCTTTTAATCTTTTTGCGGTTTCAAACTACAACTACTCATTATTAAAAGAAATACATAAAATCCGCAGTCTAGTTATTACTTTTTATATGAGTATATAATAACCACTCGTAGCCTTGATGTCAGAAGAGCACACGGAAGCTACACTTCAATTACTAAAGGGAATTCAATTTTACTAAATAACTAATCTAATTGTAAGTCGCCTCTAATGACTGGAAGGTTGATGCGAAATAAAACATATATATACAAAAATACATAATATTCACGTAAAACATGATAAATACGTAAGATTCCGTGAGCTATTTTAATCCCTTACTGCGCTATTTGTTTAACAGCTACAATGATTAGAACTCCTTAATCCCCTGCATTCCGATTTATTTCACGGTTGCAGTGTTAATAACTTCTTTGTAACTCATAATTTTCTAGACGAAGAAGAATTCAAGAGAAATTAGTAAAATATATATATTTCTTAGACACTGATCAGAATCTTCAATACAAGTCTGACTCGATGTTATAATGCAAGGGATTAATCATTTTCTAGGGGCAACAAAAATTTACATTCATTCTATGTAATGCTAACACTACTGAACTTATAACTTATGTAAACCTTATGTAAACTTTTGTAAATATTATTTAAATCAAATGGGGTCGCTAATGTCCTGATAATAATGCGACCTTTCAAAATCAGTAAGCTAATAAAATGTCTACATTACTGAACGTCTTTGTGTTTAATAAATTGCTGAAAGTACAAGTGTGGTGCGAGTGAATGCACTCGATTTGCATATGCAGTAATCATATGCAACGAAAATATTCTAGATTATGTAAAACATCTGAATTCTGGAGGCAAAATAGCTTCGAGTGCAGAAGGTTATTATTTAAATGTTGATTAACAGCAGAATAGAATTTCATTTCAATTTCAAAAAGATGAATAGCATTCATATTTAGCAGATTCCGTTTGAAGTCTTTATCGCGAGAATGACACGACATTATACGACAAGAGGTCAAAAGAGATTTCTGCATGCCACATATTGGATATTTAATAAGTAATCAATTTCAGTTCATTATTTAAATCAAAAACTTCCATAATTCAGCGAAGAATATGAAACTTCAACACGTCTAATGTCAGGATAATGTATCCTCTCCAAACTGGATTCTCATTATCCGTTAACGCGACTGGTTGCTATACAGGTTATACCGTCAGAAATAAAACAGTTGGTACTTGATCACTTTCCTGATGTTCAAGGTCGCTCCAAGGTTGTAAAGAAGATGCAATATGCACTACAAAACCCATTACAGAGTGAATTTGACGATGACAGGCAATGAATTTGCGTTCGAGTATTAGCAGGCTATTGACTCTGGAGCTATTAAAAGCTGCAAAAAAATGATTATACAGTAATTACGATAAGAATCTTTTTAGCGGAAATGACTTCTTTTTTTTGACAATTCTTTTTTAATACATCTGGCTTCGTTAACTCAATGAATTATATACCTTTTCGTTAGATCGTTTGTTGGTGAGTTTGAATGCACATTCAAACGCTGGTTATTGAATAGCTTTCAAGATACATAATGCCCTTGCTCGAGGTATTATTACTATAAAAAATTCAATGACGTACTTCTATACAATCGACGTGCTTTATTTCCCACCTAAATCACGCACTATAAAATGCATACTACTGAATGAGTAAAAACTAAATATTAACCCATCAAAATGACTATTTTTCTCATACAAGATCTAGTATTGATATTCTGCGATATTGTTAACGATAGAAGTCAAATACAAAATTGAAGAGACACGGATGAATTTAATGATATTGCTATATTATTTTCGACTTTTGTAAGATAATTGAAAGAGAAAATACATTTTCATTTCATTTCAGTTCTGCCACATTCTCTTGGACCATTAATCATTTTGCATATAAATATGCAGTCTATTTGTAATATATTAATACTAATACTGTTTTTATATACAGTGGATCCAAAAAGTATTCAAACACTACACTTCTGATCCTCGAAAAATTGTAATAATTTCGTAAAAAAAAAAAACAGTAAAACCATAAGAATGGACTCATTTTAAAGCTTGAAACTACTACTTTCGTAAAGCAATGTTTATTTTTCTCTAAGTTATTTTTACATGATGTAGTAGGTGAAGACCCATTTTTCCTGCAAAAATGCTGCAAATTCCAACGTCTCCAAAAACTTTAAAAAATTTTTCTCGTCAATGAAACTACTACAGCATTGAAGATTGGAGCCTGCTCTTTACAAAGACTACTTAAAAATGGATGTGCGATTTTTTTCACTGCTTTGTACAACGAAAATGAGGAACAAATTCAATCGTGTAAAGCCCTCATGGTGTAACTTATACTACTGTAAGGTTGGTTACATTCCTCTCATCCAAAGCTCGATAAAACGACTAAGAAAATCGTACATCAATTTTTAATGTGTCGTTGTAAAGAGGAACTATGGGGATTTCAGTCGCGAAACAAGTTTTTCAAAGTTTTCACAGACATTTGAATGTATACCATTTTTGAGAAAAAATACGCCTTCAGTTTCTCATCCGGTATATTGTCATTACTTATTGACAGATTTTCATATATTAATCTTCGCAAGACAGATGCTTTTGGCCATTTCGTGGCAACTATAGCTAGATTTATTCAATCTATTATATATCATTCTTTTTTACATACCTCTGAATCTATTTCTTTGAGATCAACGTTAATGCTCCTACTGGACATAATGTAAATAGTTAATGGTTTGTACTGGCTAGTAGAAAATTAAAATTTAGATGAAACATTTGTAAGTTGGGGTAAAAATGGACGCCAATCCTTTCATTCAAATGTTAAAGCAAATTTCAAGTGATGCTTTTACCAATTGTCATAACTAGACCGCAGATTTTACGCATTTTTGTGTAAATCAAACACAAAACAATAAAAACATTTAAAAAATTTGAAGCTACTATTGTGCCATTTTCAACTCGCAATAATCATTAAGTAAATAAATAAATTTTAATATAGCAGATAACTTTTATTTTGCATAAAAATCCGCAGTGTAGTCATAACAAAGAAACTCTTACATACGATTGTGCTAACATTTATTGGATAAATTCTAAGTTATGGTAATTATGTGATTATCTTATACACGTCTACGTTACGCAAACAATACACAGACCTCGTTAATAGAAAATCAGGATTAAAGAATTATATTAGGAGGTTGAATAAGTTCTCGTTGTTTTTTTTATGAAATGAATGATTTATTTTAAAAAATTGGTAAAAAATATGTTCTTGAAAGAGTGGACTCATTTTTTGATATCTTCATAAAATTGGAAGCGCTGCTCAGCCAGGCCATGTGTCATCGATCGGAACAAATGGTAATCTGATCGGGAAATGTTTGGTGAATACAGTGGGTGGGGTTGTACTTCCTATTTAAGTGTTTTCAAAAACATTTTCACCGGTTTTGCAACATGTGGCCGCGCGTTGTCATGCTGAAAAATCGCTTCAATTCGTACAGCACCCAACGTCCTTCCTGTGAATCATTCCTAATGCTTTCAAACGTTTCGAATCTGTTGTGTGATCAACTCCTAATGATTCTGCAAGTTCAGCTAGTATCTGACACGAGTCTTCATCAAGTAATGCCTCAAATTCTTCGTCTTCAAGTTTTTGTTGTGCGCCAGGGCGTTCTTTATCTTCAAGATCAAAATCATTATTTTTGAAGTGTCTAAACCAATCTCTGCATACTGTTTCCGACAGAACATGGTCGCCGTAGGTGTCAACAAGAATTCTGTGTGCTTCAGCTGCAGATTTTTTTTTAATAAAATAGTGTAGTAAAATTCCCCGCAATTACTCTTTCTTTGGCATGAAATTCGACATTTAGCACAATGAAAGAAAAATTGTTTATACTTCAGTGGAATGACATACACTGAATTTTAACCTTGCATATATGTAGTACTTCATTATAGATACGTTACTATCTGAAACTAAATTGACGCAGTTCTGGTATTACCACCTTTCGGAAAACAGCGAGAACTTATTCAACCTCCTAATACAAACTGGCATAGAGTGAATGGTGAAGAATAGCTTAAACGTTGCTCGTATCGCAACTTCGTGAATACATTAAGTGTACAAATTGATAGTCGGCCTTTTTACAGAAAAATGATGATCTATTTATTCAAAATCAAACAACAATTTAATCAAATATGTAAACTCCAGCAAATTTTACACTTTTTTATCTCTTGGGCAGGTGGAAAATCCCATTTCTATAAAATGATGGCGGTTTTGAGTTAGTGAAATCGAAGATGCATTTTCCGACCTCTTCATATGTTTTGAAGTTGGAGCCCACTAATTGTAAGTGGTATTGAAGGGATCGGAACAAGTGAAAGTCCGATGGAGCCAGCTCCAGTTAATACGCCGGATGCGGCAAAATTTCCTAGATCAACGAATCAAGATTATCTTTAGTCGTTTTCACTGTATGAGAGAGAGGGAGAGAGAGAGAGAGAGAGAGAGAGAGAGAGAGAGAGAGAGAGAGAGAGAGAGAGAGCGGGCACATATTATGGCTGTAAGTTGCTTGTGTCTTTTTAGTTGATAACTGATGCTCTCTCTCTCTCTCTCTTTCTCTCTCTCTCTCTCTCTCTCTCTCACACACACACTATCAATTTAAATAAATGCAACAGCTGATTTAGTGTTTGGGCCAACAATTAATTTGTACAACTAATAAGTGTCCCTAAGAATGGAAGAATAATGCAACACGTTATCAAGCAGGACTCGCTAGAAAACGTATCGCGGAAATCGAATGAGTGGTTTTAATAAATCGTTAGAATTTAGCTTGATTCTGTGAATAAACGTGATCGAAACGTGTTCAACGCAGCGGTCATCTCCTAACGGGAACAGCACCCGTTAAGCTGCGGTTACGATTGACGGTCTCCGAGAGGCCAGCATCGGGTTATGGTAATGCCGCGTGCTCGCTACGTAATCAACATGTGAAGAGGCTACTTATTGTTCACTGTTGAGCCGCCTGGCGCACGCACCTACGACGAGAATCCTTTCAACTTGGACTTCTGGCTCCATTAATGGCTTGTACACGTCATTCAGAGAATTCCTGACATGACGTAATTGTTTTGAAAGCGTATACGTGTTCGTTTTTCCGATCCGCTGAATGGACCGTTCATGAAACGTACACTGTCAATGCCCAAGCTTGATTTGAGAGTAAAATAGGCATTCTCGGCTTGGTCCTCGTCGTCACGGGAAGTAACTTGACAATAAGTATCATGAGCATCAAACGCGGAAGTGATTAGAATATTCCCCAATGCACAGTCATGCAGCATGGGACTGCCGACGTAATTGTAGAGGACTGTCAACGCAATTCTGTGATTGTTTCATTGACTCGTACCTTGAACTCGCGTAATACTAGACCACGGATTCTATGCGTTTACCGTGTGTGCGAATCAGTGGAACGAAAGAATGCACATGTTTCAGTTTCATTCAACGCATGATACAATAAATGAATTTTACTCTGTTATGATTAGACTGCGGATTTATATGCATTTATAAGATCATACACAAAACTAAAAAACCATGACAAAAATTCAGAGATGCTGTTATATTATTTTTGATCTTTTAAGATGGTTAAAGCTTAAGTGAAATGGGGCCGATGCAGCCACAATCAAATTAATGCTAATAGTTAGTTAATGTGTAACTACTAATAATATATCTATTTGTTGATTTAGATGAAACTTTACTGTCTCATTACGTTTCAATTTAGAGGGAGTTCCCCTAGTACGGGACACTTAAGGGTTTTCTTAAATAAATAAAAAAATATATAATATTTTTTTTGTTTTATCCTGTGTTATTTATGCATTAATAATACTATGAACAAAAATAAAATGAAAAATAATCAAAATTTCTGTTATAATAAACTTAAATTACCATTATACTATGGTCATATGATTTTAAGAAATCATGAAGTGTCCTCTAGTACCAGACACAGTCAAAATTACTAATAATAATTTGAAACAATCGCAAATATAACGGTCGAAACATGCTGGGATATCGTCATAAGTCTCGTGAGCTAATTTTTCAAAGCCTGAACATTGAAGCAATATTCTTCACTATTTTTTAAACAAACTACGTGGATTGTCCTCTGGTTCGTCTGTTTCGGTTCTAGTGTTCTCGCAATCTGAAGTTTATTTCTAAAAATTTTCCTTTAACGTTTTGTCTGCTATTCATGTTGCTTGTGTGTATTTTTTAATTACAGAAACCGAAATAATAAATAGTAGTACACAAAGGAAGACACGAGGCTGAGATTTGTACTGTCCGGTAATAGGGGAAATTATTCTGTCCTGTACTAGGGGACAGTGAACCCACAAATCAAAGAAAATTTTTTGTATTAAAGCGGATACACTCTATGTGCAATGTAAGGAAATAATTAAAAAAAGATTTATCAAAAGATAATAACGCAACTCACACGTTTCCTAACCAGAGAAACTAATAGATATAATACTTTATAATTTTTGTGATGCATTAAATTCTTGTCAGGCGCAACAATCAGCTAACCTCCTTAGCTGCGGAAACGTGATAAAACATGATTACTGTTTATGTTTGTTCCTCTAGAATTTACACGATTCAACAGCTCGGTAAAGTTTTAAATGTTAAAGATGTAGCTACTGTCCGGCATTAGGTGCTGTCCGGCGTTAGGTGAACGCCCCCTACCATTTCGATAGAGATGAATATTAACTATAATTTAATTCATTTGTTGCATTTTTAAGCACATTTTAAAGATCCACATAAGGCTTAAGAGAGAAAATACATTTTCATTTAACTGCGGTGTCATACAATTGACTTGAACAGTTTTTATTTTGGATAAAGATTCGCCATTTAGTTATGATTGATAACATTTTTTTATTTAATGTACAGCCTTCTGTCTCTTTCTGTATTTTTTCTTTTTATGGTATCGAATATCCATTCTTACAGTAAAATTCCATATTTTCCAATTTTCTGGAGTTTCATAACCGATGTATGAGATGTACAATTTTCTACAGATTGCGAGAAAACACAATAAACTCAAAGTTAACGTTTTTTTAGCTATATACTGATTCTCTTGACTTAAATGATCGCAAATAAAAAGTCCTTTAGCATATTCTTTACTTCTTTTGTTTCCTACTCACGAAACAAATTCCTGTTGAATTAGGACTAATGTAAAGGAGACATTTCATAAACGTTATTCGATTAAAGAATATATAATACATAGAGAATCCAATTATTTTACTATTGCGTGGCTATCACTCTACTAGTCCATATGCCAATGATAAAAAATTGTTTTTTATGAAGGCTAAATGCTTAAATTTTTTTTTTTTTTCAACATCCAAGAAAATTTATAATAGAAAGTAATAGCTCAGTGTGCTACTGTCACCAGTGTTTGTTTACGATATTTTTATAACACTACTTTATTGTGATTTGTTATTGTTACTAGCACAATATGCATACTATTGAACTATCAGAAATTCAATCCAATAATATGTATAACGAGGCTTTTCACTAAAGGTACTCTTACGTCAAACACAAGAACCTTTTTACTTATAACATAATTTAAACTAGGACTCGAGATAAACAGTTATCTTTCATTTTCAAAACATACGTATCTCCTCAGTAGCTGGCACAACTTGGGAAAACGTCTGCATTTCCTGAAAGTGTGTCAATAATGAATGCACAGGAAGAATTATGGCAGGCAACGAAACCGGTCAACGCTGAATAAATTAAATGTGACTCTTAGGATTTTAATACTGGGCATATCTTTATAAGATAGTGAAATTAATTGAGGCCGTCGTAAACATACAGGTATTTTACTCTTTTTGACAACGTTGCTGCACGACTTTATGTAGAAAGGAGTTGAACATTTTCTGTTTACCAAAAAAGATTTAAATCCCAATTATTCTGTAGTGAATGTAATGTAATACCTACATCGCAGAATGTTATTTATTTATAGACACTCGCAAATCGTGGAATACAAGAAACGGTTTAGACTAATAATCATTAAAATAATATTTCTACTTTACCTCGTTCCGTAAGAAGTTATCCAGTCAAGGAAAAGAGACTTTCTCTTATTCTAATATTCATAAAACGATATACAAAAACTGGAATTTGCATCAACATCCGCAATCGGGCAATAAATAACATCGAAAGTAAATTATACCGATGAAAACTATTTAATCGATACTGGTAATAAACTCTCTCATATGTAATTTTCTCTCGACCGATCGGTGGTTAGTATGTATTACTTCACATACTGCATACCCGTGGGCGTATTAAAATATTATTTAACGCTTTGCGTGTCATCGGAATGTATCCATCAGAAGTTATCAAAACATCGCAATTTATCGGCAGTCAGCTCTGAATCATTCTGCATTTATCACCGTTACTTCGATGCCACTAGATCTGTTCAACTTGTACTAACTTGTAAGTTGCATGTCAATTATGTCGATGCCCGATTAGATCGACGAGATAAGCGATTGCAGCTATTTCAAGGATGCAATCCCTTGTATTATCTCAGTTGTTCTGTTTCAGCTGCTCTTGTCGGTCAATCCGGCTTTCCCTTTGATCATGAGACAAAAAAATCGAATCGATAGTAATCGACGTGATAGCAAACCTCGTTTTTACATCTTTATAAACAAAAAAAGTATTAATTGTCAAGGTTCTTACCCCTCTGCCAACTCTTATTCGTTTAAAATCATATAATTTAAGTTATACAGATTTTGCTATCAACTCAAAATATACAGTGCTTCACGGAAGTATTCGAACCCCCTATACATCAGAATAATTTATTTAAAATTGCACCACACAACTTGACTTTTTTTGAACAACTAGAAGAATTGATTTACAAGATGGCGAACAAAAAAGATTTTGAAAAAATTACAATTGGTAGGAATTACATGAGAAAATAAAAATGGTACATTTTAAAATTTTTTGAAGTGCAACTTCTTTAGGCGCGTTAGGCCTAAAACCTCGACACGATAGGCGTAAAACCTTGACGCGGTAGGAGTAAAACTGATCTGGCGATGGAACGATGAAACGATGAAACGATGAAACCATGAGACGATGAAACGATGAAACGGTGAAACGATGAAACGATGAAACGATGAAACGATGAAACGATGAAACGGTGAAACGATGAAACGATGAAACGATGAAAGCGAAATTCTATTCTATTGATAAGTTAAACCGATCTGGCGATGAAACGATGAAACGACGAAACCATGAAACCATGAAACCTTGAAACAATGAAACGATGAAACGATGAAACGATGAAACGATGAAACGATAAAACCATGAGACGATGAGACGATGAAACGATGAAACGATGAAACGATGAAACGAAATTCTGTTCTATTGAAGTGAAACTTCTTTAGGCGCGGTAGGCGTAAAACCGATCTGGCGATGAAACGATGAAACGATGAAACCTTGAAACGATGAAACGATGAAACGATGAAACGATGAAACGATGAAACGAAATTCTGTTCTATTGAAGTGAAACTTCTTTAGGCGCGGTAGGCGTAAAACCGATCTGGCGATGAAACCATGAAACCATGAAACCTTGAAACGATGAAACGATGAAATGATGATACGAAATTCTATTCTATTAGCATATACGATTGATGGTTCGGCATTGCTTAATAAAGATTGTGATTAAATTCCAATGATGCTAAGTGGAGATTTCAACGTGAACTTTGCATCGGAACAATCAAAATTATGAATAGAATTCTTAATAGAATCTTTTAGAAGTAAATTAAGATTGGAAATGATAAATAATCCTAATGAAGCGACAACAAGATCAGGAACAACTCTCGATGCAGTATTTGCAAGACATTTAGACAAAATTGAATCAAGAATATTTATATCATATTTTAGCTATCACAAGCCAATTGTTTCAATAATAGAATCATAGAAAATTAAATGTCATAAAGTGTTAATAAAAATTCGAAAAAAAATTGAAGAAAGAAGTCTCACTTCAGCCATGTGGTCTGGGCACACACCAATTTTATTTATTTCAGCCCGTAATGAAAATTTGAACTGTCTCGTAGTCCTATGTTAGTAATACACATGCTGAAAATTTCATTGAAACCGATTAACATATACACGAGCTATAAGCGGTTCAAACTGATGAAAATCGCAGTTTTTCACGACTTTTGGTCAGATTCTGCTTACAAATCCACAGATTCCAACATCTTTCGATGCGTGTCGTTTTTTTCTGCGTCAACCAATTTCAATGAAATTTTCAGCATGTGCATAATTAGCATAGATCTACGAAACGCATATTTCAAATTTTCATTACTAACTGTACAATAAAAATGATTTAAAGAGAACCATTTTTATTTTTTCATATAATTCCTACCAATTGCAATTTCTTCAATACCTTTTTTCCACGTCATTTAGTAAATCAATTCTTCTATTATAATTGCTAAATCAAAGGTAAAGTTGTTTGATCCAATTTTAAAAAAGTTATTCTAATTTAAACGGAGTTCGAATACTTTCGTGAGCCACTGTGAATCCCTCTTTATCATGAACCTATACTTAAACAAATAAATATATTAAATATGATCATTAAAGTGTAGCTCTTTATGCAAAATGAAAATTGTTCGTAGGTACGAAACAAAAATTGATTTTTGCCTTCGTAGTTCTATTAAGTTATAATTAGACTGCTGATTTTATGCATTTATGAGAAAACTCGGTAGAATAAATTCAAAACAATGAAAATACTCTAAGAATTTAAAAATTCTATTGTATCATCTTCGACTTATTAACATGATCAACAACAAAAATAAATATACGGTAGTTCCAAAAAGTACTTGAACACTAGATTTCCTATTATCGAAGAATTTTGATACTTAAACAATGATAACTTTGTTAACAACAATAATACAATGATAAGTTTGAACTCATTTTACAGCTTAAAGCTTCTACTTCCTCCATCCATCGTCCATTTTTATCTAAGACATTTGTGCATGATACAGCATCTAGGAAACTGAAGACGCTTATTTGGTCCGAAATGTTACAAGTTGAAACGACTGTAAAAACATTGGAATCTTTTCTTATGACTGAAACCACCGTAGATTTAAAGATTGAAGCTTTCCCTTTACAACGGATATTAAGCACTTAGTATACGATTGTTTTTAGTGGATTTGTTAAGCTTTAAATGAAACGTGTACTTCTGTTTTGAAGTAGTACAGGGTACGGCAAAAGTTTGGAAACTTTCTAAATAAGTACTGTACAACCAAATTTTTATTTATTAAAACGAACACAACAATAATAACATTAGAAATCCTTAAAATTTATGTTACATAACGTCTTTTTCGAAATGACCTCCATTTGCTTTTATGCAGGCCTCGAGACGCTTCGGAAATTGATCGACCACGGCACGCAGAGTATTTTCATCAATTTCGTCCCACGCTTTCTTCAAATCACGCTTCATCGACTCCACTGAGTTGTGGAATTTAGCACAAGCTTTTGCCTGAAGAATCCCCCAGATTGAACAATGCAACGGATTCAAATCGGATGAATATGGCGGCCATTCTTTGGCCGAGATGAACTCCGGAAAATGAGCCTTACAGAAGTCCAGAGTTGTCTTAGCACGATGAGCGGGTGCAGAATCCTGCTGAAAAATCCAGGGTTGTCCGTGGTAGTGGTTTTGTGCCCACGGAACTACGACAGCTTCCAAAATAGTGCTAACGTAATTTTTAGCATTAATCTTGACACCATTTTCCACGAAAATCAGGTCAGTTTTGCCTGTGGCGGTCACCCCTGCCCAAACCATAACTCCTGTAGGTTTTTGAGTTCGTCAAACGATGCAACCTTTCTTATTCGCTTCAGAAGACCCACGAGCAAGCACTCTATCATTTTGGACGTTATAGACCTGCTCGATGCTAAAATATTTTTCGTCGGAAAACAATGTTCGATTGTGAAACCTAGCACCGTGTCTGCGTTTCAACGCGAGACAACGCTTCTTCCGTTCATTTTTTTTCTTATCGTTTAAATGTTGCCCTTTTTGAAGCTTAAACGACTTTAGTTTAAGCTTCTTTTTGACAATACGGACGGACGCACTGAGTATAAAAATATGCAGAAAAGATACATTTCTGATGCAAATATTTTACGACAAAAAAAAGTTTCCGAACTTTTGCCGCAGCCTGTATAATGTACGCCGTCAAAGACCTTACATGGCTAAACTTGTTCCTCATTTTTTTCTATAAAACAGCTAAAAAATTGTAGTTTAAGTTTTAAGCAATCGTTGTAATGGAGAATACACAATCTTCAAATCTGTAATAGATTCATTGAGAAAACGATTTGTTGATGCTTTTACAGACGATTCAATTTGTAGAATTTTCGATCCAAAATGTGCCTTTGATTTTTCACCTGCTACATCGTGCACAACTATCCTAGAAAAAAATGAATAATGGTTTGCAAAAGTAGAGGCTTCGAGCTTTAAAATCAGTCCACATATACTATTGTACTATTTTTTTTTAACGAAATTATCGTAGATCATATAGTGTCAATTTCTCGAGGAACGGAAATTTAGTTATTTTGCCTGTATCTTGTAATGAATGCAGACAATTTTTATTTTGCATAAAAATTTATAATCTCGTTACGATTGAGTTTCAGCTTTTTAAATCAAATGGGGTTTTGCTGAAGTTTTTAAAATAGATATTGGAATGCAAAAAGTGTGCCATATTAGTATTAAATATTTCATGAAAGAATTTCGTTTCATCTCGTGGAATCTGTCACGACGTGTCACGCTACCCACGTGCAAATTTAATTATTGTAAAATTGATGGTAAGTTCTACAAAACTGTGAGAATGATTAATCATGGCAGTCACTTTGACCTAAAGCAGGTTGAAGTTTCCACTTCATTTTATCTCGTTACTTCGTTCGGAGACGTCGCGTCGTTCCAGGTGATTTCAAGCGGTAGTTGGTTCGCCTGCATGCGACAGCAAACGGGTCTCGCCAGAAATATAATATGATGGATGAGAAGCTCGAGATCAGCGACGAAAGATATAAAGCCACTTCTATTTGCAATGCCAAACGGGGTTCATCATTTTATAATTTTGTGTATTTAAAGCTGTGTTTCGTACATTCTTTTCAAATGAATGATTAGAATGTTAATAATATTACAGCGCGAACAGAAAAGAACAAAGATGGAAGACTACTGGTTTCTAGAAGTATCAAAGATAAATGTAATTAATCAGAATTTTTTTTAATCAATTCATGAAAACAAAAATAAAATTACTTACTTTTTTAATCCAATCTTTTATGACATACATAGATAATTAAAATCATCGGACAGTAGCATTAACAATCAGTTAGTTTTACTACTGTTTACTTTCTCTACATTACAATCTTTATTTTGTAACTTTTTGTACATTCATTGATACTAAAAATTCGAACAATTTTATCTCTGCGGATATTTAAAAGATAGTCTTACTAATTTCATTTCAGTGTCTTCTCTTTTATTATACAAAAAATGAGGAATCATCTTTAACACTAAATTTACATTCTTAATTTTCAATTATTGAGATTGTAAAGATACATCCACAAGGAATTATTCAACAAATTTATTTCTTCGGACATATATATTATTTCAAAAGTGACTAATACTTTGGATAGACACAGTCTCATTATATTTTTGAAGTAATGTAAAATAGTCACTTTTAACGTGCCGTAAACCTAGTGTTGAAACCATATTAAATACTTTGTTCTCGTCAATAAAACATTTCACTTTGTATGTATCTAGTATTTTTCTATTCGGCCGGTGTTATGTAATGTTACGTAGCGTTAAAAATGTTTCCATAATATTTAATCAATTATACTTTTCATATTTACCATAGCTGTTTCTAAATTCTAAAAAGTAAGAAACAATGGATGGTGGTGTGAAATCGTACGTAACAATCTAGCCTCGTGCAATAAATTTTGAAACACTCATAAGAATCAGTGATGATCAGACGTCACCCCTGAAGGATTAATTACTGAAGTGTGATCATTTTCTATTGCAGGGGTAAAATTCTTTCAGATGCCGAATCCTTAGGTGTACTTCCGAAAAGACTATACATCCGACTTTTTTTATACTCTGGATTCTTACGTATTTTGACGTGCTGATTACGAATATGATACTGAAAATAGGCGCAAATGTTATTTTCAAACATTATTTCCATAAACTTAAACTTAATGTTTAAGTTTAGGTTTAGATTTAGGTTAGGTAAGGTTAGGTTATTCCTTTTGGGGATGAAGCTTCCCGCAGAGGGTGGATCTCGCTATTCGTGCAAAGTTAAAAATCCAATGATACAGAAAACGCGCGGGCGAGGGAGGAACTTTGCTGTATCCCTTTCTAGTATTAACTAATGAAATTAACAATAAAATTTGATTTGTGTTGGATGAGTTATATGGAGTTCTAAACATTTAATATCGTCTTTCTCAAAACAACTTTTATTTGAAATATTTTTCAAAATTACCATTGTTTACGGAAATAAATGGAAAAAACTATGATTTTTATGGTTTTTTCGTGGTCTCGGCTATGAACATATCATTTGCACCAATTTTCACTATCATATTCATAATCAGTACGTCAAAATACGTAAGAATCGGAAGTATAAAAAAATCGGTGGTATGGTCTTTTCGGAAGTTTATCCGATTCCTTTAATAGAGGCGAAAGACCGCTAAGGAAATCTCTAAAAGCTCGAAAAAGTATAATGTCGTACACGCGGACAGGTCCGATTGCATTCGATGCAGATACACGTGGATGATTGAAATCCTCGGCGAGGTAATTAATCATGGAATGCTCGCGGTGCTCGTAGGTAAATGAGTCACGTTTATTCGTAAGGGAAGTACGAATCGCCGCCGAGGAAGTCACGATGTAATCGCGACGCTCAGATTCCTGACTAATTTACACCGAGCTGAATCTGTCTCCGATGCAAAATAAACAACCACGGCGCTTGGGGAGATCTGGTGAGAACGCGGAGCGATGAGTATAAGTTGATGAAAGGGGCGGAAGCATCTTGATGGGAATCTCGTTAAGATCTGTGTAACGTTCCATTCGATATCATAGAACCGTGTCGATAAAAGTTGAGGCACGAACTTGAGGAAGATTGTGAGGCTAAATGAATATTGTATGATAGGTATTTATTAGAGGAACTATGCAGCACATTTTAACTACCAGTTTGTTTGAGACGAATCAAAATTTACAGTAAAGTATGAGAACAAATAAAACTGCATAATATCATAGAGATACTGACAAACTAGTATACATCGAACTGTTTGTAATAGTGAGAAACGTAAACTATGTGAATCTTTGGTGTATCTGAAAACTGACATAAGGTAAGTACAGTGGATCCAGAAAGTGTTTTAATTAAACACCAAATTTCCGATTCCCGAAAAATTGTCAATGTTTAAATTGTTAAATTGTTGTTTAAAGATGCCTCTATTTACGCAGAACAGTGTTTATTTTCATCCAAGATATTTTTACATGATACAGCAGGTGGGAATCTGAAGACTTACTATTCCTAAAAGGATGCTGCAAATTTAAACATCCCCAAAAACTTTCAAATATTTTTTTTAATGAACAAAGCTACCATAGATTTCAAGATTGAAGCCTCCCCTTTACGTCTCCTTAAAGATTGATGTAGTATTCGTTTTCACTGTTTTATGGAACAAAAATGAGGAACAACTTCGGTCGTGTAAAGCCCTCATGCTGTAACGTAACTTATGCTATTGTAAAATTGGCAGCACACCGGTCATTCAAAGCTTGATAAAACGACTAAAAAAATCGTACATCAATTTTTAAGGTGTAATTGTACAGAGGAAGCTTCAATCTTGAAATCTTTCCTGGTTTCAGTCAGGAAACAAATTTTCCAAAGTTTTCACACACGTTCGAATGTATGGCATTTTTAAGAAAATAAATCTTAGGATAAAATGAATGATATATTATGAAAGGCGAGACGATAGGATTATTTTAGACAAAATTATCACAGTTTAAATGTCAACAATTTTTGAAAATCGGATATTCAGTGTTCCAATATTGTATTTCTTTGATCCACTATGTTTCAATCTACCTTTACACTAAAAATTTAAACATTAACACATTTACGGTGTATGCACATTTCACACATAAAACACTACACTTATAGATATTTTAGAATCTGTATAGTCAAAATTACATGACAACAATTTATTTAGAACATTTAATAAAGCTTCTGGAAGAGAATCACAAGCGACCTTTGTGCTCTGAATTATTTAGATAAATATTACAAATAAGTAACGTATTCAGAATATCAATTCAACTGTAATGATCAGTTAATGTTATTGTCGAGCTATTGTAGCAATGATTGAGAACTCTTGATATACAGGGTAGTCTTAAATATCTTAAAATATCTCAATAATTAATAAATTGTTTACCATTGTACTATGTATGTATGTACAAAAATATGCGTATCCATTAAAAAAAATAATGCAATTGTTAAATGCATATCCACCATTGCACTTCTAAAAAAAAACATGGCCTTACCCTGTATAAAATTCCTGTTGTAAGAAAATGTTTATTTTGATATAAAACTAAAACTAAAACTTTTTTAGTTTCACAACTTTGTTTTTGTCTGTTCTCATCAACACTTCTAATGTTAGAATATTGTTCAAAAGAAGTTCCACGGTTCATGTTTTAAAGAGAACAAATTAAAATATTCTAGAACTCTTCCGATCCCTGGTGTAATCGACTGTATTGAAACTTGTCCATACTGTAAATTAGCTACACCTTTTTTGCTGAAATTCTATGAACAAAAAATAAGACATAGCAAATTGACAGCTATCACATGCATGAGGACATTAAAGATTGACTGAAATTACATATTAATGTTGTGCAAATGTCAAATGTTTTGTCTATACTTCATAGGTTTTAGATGGGTGATACAATGACACCCTGCTGTAAATAAATCATGTTCATCCCTTAGGTGACTTTGCCAGACACTCATTGTTACTTAATCTACGTTTTACCCAGTTATTTTCTGTCATTTGTTGTTGTTGCCGACAGATTTCACGACGCCGAGCAATCGTTACAAATATGAATGGCGGTCATGGGTGGTGTCCAGAGTCTTCTGCGTCAATGGTGTACAACTGAAACAGGGAAAAATCGAAATCCCGTCGATCTTACTCCGCAGAGAGACCGCAGAATGACCGGTTAGGTCCTCCGCGACATGGCCGTTCGTCTTCTAAATATGGCGAACCAACACAAACGTTCATCACAGGACAAACGCGCTGCGTTATCGATGTCGAAGGCAGACTAAACGATAATGTGCGTGGACGCTCATTACGCTGTTCGTTAAAATGTTTTTGCAAAACCGCACGCCGTTCGCTGGAAATAAGCGAGGAAAATTATACTTCGAGGGCAGATAAAAAGATCAACATTCTAACGAAGTGCTATTTCGTAATTTGCTGAAGATCGCCTGTGGTTGCGCCGTGTAAAACAGCGTTGGAAGCTGAGGAGAAATTTTAGAGGGAAACTCGTTCTGGATTGTTTCTCCCGATCAATTATTTTATGTGGGATCATTCTAGGAAAATTGAATGACTCTGCATCATATGTGGATGATATAATTAGTAAAATTGAATAATTCTCATTATAAGTTTTCTATACTATTTCTGTACAATTATCAATGTTTCACAAACTTTACAGTAATATCTCCACTACTTTACGAACTTAAAATAACGTTTCGGAGACGTCATGGGTTTCATAAATTAACATACGTAATACTAACCTAACTATAATACATTGTTTTTAAACCAATACAAATTATTTTATATTCCATTGATGCGTATTTAGAGGATCAGGTGAAATGGAGTAGTAGGTATGTTTTCATCTGAAACCTTGAAATTAAATTGTAAGGTAAGGGGTTAAGATAAAATTATATGCTCAAGGCAATCTAGGCAATCAGCTCTAATTTGATATAGAACATAAGAAGCAAAAGATTGAAAATTGCTAAGTTATGCAATCATACGTATCTTATTTTACGTCGAAAAATAAGAAATGAGCTAAAATGCATTCTATCTGCACTGGATGTGTTTAAATTTTTCTTGACTATCGGGCTGATAAAATATGAACCCTGATTTTGTTTGCATGTAATGAAATTCATCGTCAAATATGCGCGCGCTAAGACAGTGTTTAGTTCTGTATCTCATTTGTGTCTCTGGTATATCATCTTAAGCTGATGAAAAGTCAACAAATAATAATTTCAAAATTATTTCAACTAAAACTTAGTGTCCAACATCGCCCTTTAGATAAAGGGAGGTAGAGATCAACTTCAAGATCGTCAATGAATGACCTTAAATGACCTCCACAGGTTACCATATGGAGACACACTATACATACATACATTACCGCTGATGGAAGTATGGACACTTGAAAATTAAGCGAATAAATAAGTACAAAATTTGGTCAACGCAAAATAATTTTTTTCTGATCAGTTTTTCATTTTATAAGTATAAAATTAACGAATTATACATAAGTAATTAAATAATGTTGAAACATAAACAAAGTAATAACTCTTAAATCTAAATGTTCTTTTCCTCGAAAAATCTTCCTTTGACATTTATTATACCTTCCGTTAAACGTGGCATTCGTCGTATTAATTGTTTTATTTTTTCATCTATTATGGTTTTCCATACATCTTGTAACATTATCCAGAACTGGGTTTTAGAAGTGAGAAAATTTTTTCTAACGCATAAAAAGTTCATGTAGATCTTAAGAAAATAAAATATTAGCCACTTATTATTTGGTAAATAAGCAGAGATGTGGCAATGTACACACA
This sequence comes from Sphecodes monilicornis, assembly GCA_913789915.3. Lineage (NCBI taxonomy): Eukaryota > Metazoa > Arthropoda > Insecta > Hymenoptera > Halictidae > Sphecodes > Sphecodes monilicornis. Next base: position 1,969,476 of record OU565289.1, read on the forward strand.
TTGTTTACAAGTTATAATTGGCTATTTATGAAAAAAAACTTTTTAATGTAGTGTCCATACTTGAACGATCGGTAGTGTATATTATATAGCCCAGATTAATTATTTTCTATAGAAGTTTATTTTACCTTTATAAATACACATTTGATTAAAAACAAATGGTAGAAGGTTCCAAAAACGTGAATTTCCTAACTTAATACATACACCACACATACGAGTTTGGTTTTAGCAGAAAATACGAAGGAAATAAAATTTTGGTTATTATAGTTAAAAAAAACGTCTCATTTAAATTTATACAATCAGAAAACTAATATAAAACCAAAATAATTTAAACAATTTGGTTGTACACCTTTTAAGGGTTATTTACACTGATTGTGAACATACATATGTCGATAAAAAAATATGTTACACATTTATTTTTTAGTTAGATGTTTGTAAGGAATATAAAAGTATGGAACAAAAAATCCTTCTATCATGTTGTAGAAAAATGAATATTTATAATAATCTTCCAGCGTTCCTCCGACTTGTTTTAACTGGTTGATGATGATACTTTCATCAATCTTACATGATATTCATGAAGATAGATACACTTTTTCTAAGCATCTTCCGGTGTTTTCGTAGTAAGAAGTGACTCCTCATTAAGATTGCAAAGCGATTGTTTTACGATAAAGAATTTTCAAATAAATGAAGAAACACCGCCATCAGCGGCCGCAGCTAGACTAGACGCTGACGGCTTCAACCTTGGTATTCTTCACTGCAGAGAGCAAAGTGTCTTCCATGGGTTCCTCTACATTCTATATACTTTCACGCGGTATCATTACTAGATCAGCGGAAGTGCAGTCGCCAGTCTCCTTCAGCGTAAACCTGTCGCACAACAAGCCCCTTGTACACTTCCCTTGGCAGCGTAGTACACGTGACTCTTTGCGCTCTGATTGGAGCAACCGGTAACTCTAACCGCATTTAGATTTTCATTTACGCTCGCAATAAATCGTTCCGTGGACTCGATGAGAAATGCTCCAAACCGAAGCGAAGAAATCGGTAAATTTATTTTCCTATTAGCGACGAATAATTTCAATAATTTATTAATAAGTTTCAACACTCTCTCTATAGGAATTTAATTAACGTTAAATTTTGTATTTATACAAATTTTGTGAAAACAAGGCGGACTTATAAGTCTTTCATATTTTCTTGGTGTAAACACTTTTTACTTATACTTATAAATTTCTGTCTAGAGCAGGAACATTTAAATCTGATTTATTTACAATCAGAGGCACCATGAAATTTTTATTTTATTATACGAACCCTGGAAATATTTACTGCAGTCTGCGCATACGCTTATTGCTTATGGTCTGAAATGTCTGTCTGTGTTCATATGCAAATTAAGTTTGGTTTAATCAAAGATACTATTTATTTTTTAACTTATCGTTTGTGTAAGCTAGACTATGGATCTTTATGCAAAGTAGAAATTTTCTGTGTTAAGTGCAAGATACAGGAACCAAGTAAAAGATTGTTTCCTCCTTTAATAACTTTGTTAAAATGTGTACTCTTAACTTCTTTTAATCCGTCCACTATTTTACATTTCACCTACTCATTTTTGCTATAAATGCATAAAATCTGAAGTCTAGTGTAAGATTAGCAATAAATTTTCATATAAATACAAAACAGATATGGTCCTGGATTAACAATACACATGTCACGAGTAATATTTGCTATTAGTATTAAGCAATATTATACTTCAACGTATACAATAGCATCTGAAACACATGACATATTAAAGACGTCATTGTACATCTAGGTCTCAAGTTGTTCAACTTGCTTTTGTGTGGCTGTAAAACTACACATTGTTACCAGAAGTTCATGAATTCAGTCTTTTCACTAAATTATTGTACTTTAGCGTTGGTAGTGAACAATTAAGAGTATACTGTCTAATAAGCTGAAAGCTTGATAGGAAGCTCTATAGAAAAACTTATCAACATGTGATCTCTCTCGTGCTATCACAAACGAAGCGCTCTAAAAATGGTATAAAACGCCCCGATCTTTAGATAAACAGTACGCGTAGTGATTCCACAATCATGGAAAATAGTTGCATTAAGGCAGGTTTCTTGCAATTACACGTATTTGAAAATACGGTTGCCCGTTTGCTTACCACGAACGAAAGGATACGCGCAAGAAAGCACGCTCTGAAACTGGTTGAATGAATCATTGTCCAACAATGAACATGTTTGGTAGAAGTATGCGCGTCGGCGACGCTTTTCGGCGAAACACCAAGCGCAAATAATTCTACGCAATGCGTAAAATCAATTGAATGATTTGCCGTGTCCGAGCGTTTGTGGAAGCGAAAAGATTTACTTTTGAACCTCGGAAACCGGGGATAGCCATTCTGGGCCGCCATTAAAATCTGAAGGATCATTAGTGCATCCGTCCTTACACGTGCTCGCGTGTTTTATGCTACATTCAACGAACGACTTCATTTTTTTTTTAAATTGTAGATGTTTGTTTAGCACTAAATAGACAAGTTGTACATACTGGATGTCCAAACCTAACTCTACCACCCTTAATAGCTTTGTTACTTGTACAGATACAAACCTCAAAGGAACAAGAATGTATTTTAAAATAGAATACCCTACTTTTTGGTTTTCTATTAACCAGTTGAGATTAAAACGTATCCAGTATTATAATGTACCATGACCTTGAAATGACCTTGAGTCGAAAACTTTGCAAGAGAAAAGTTTATTAATTACTATGTATTATAGATATTAACCCTCGGACAGCGGACCGTTCTTACAACGCTACGGTGTGATTCTTAGAAAGTTACCGATTAAGTTTTCTCCAAAATGGATAGACATACGAAAAAATCGATTAAACGAAAAATGTTCTGTTACGAGGGGGTCATCTTCTGATGTGTAAGTCGGCGTTTTGGGTAGGGGGGCTTTCAAATTCAATTTTTTTTTAAATGGGATCCTACATTTTTTGCACTATAGTCTGATAGTGTGCTGTGTGATGAGCTCGTTAACCACGGCAGAAGGTCATCCAACATCATGCTAGGTCACACAGACCAAAGCACTTCAACTACTATGCTTTAGGGGAATAACGTGATTATTAATGCATTATTACATTGAATGCTCAAAATGATCGATCTCCACTTGTCTGCTAAGATCAATCCGGGTCGAAAAATTGTCTACAGCCCTCATAATAGCTCTAGATGGTAATACAGACGACTTGTAATCGTATTTACACTTGTACGCGCATGGGTCTCCGTTTCCACGAATTTGTTGATGCCCGATTATACTTGGAGAGGCGTTTCGACAAAATTATTCCAGTTACAAGTTGTTTGCTATGACAGAAACATAGACAATTTCTCGAACAGGATTGATCTTTGCAGACAAGTGGATGACAATCATTTCGAGCATTTCATGTAATAATGCATTAATAATCACGTTATTTCCCTAAAGCATAGTAGTTGAAGTTTGTTTGTCTCTGTGTGAGCTAGCATGATCTTGGACAACCTTCTGCCGCGGTTAACGAACTCGTCACACAGGACATTGTCAGACTTCAGTGCAAAAAATATATGGTTCCATTTAAAAAAATTAAATTGATCTTGACATCATCTAAGTCCGTCCACCTAGATCGCCGAGGTATACGTCGGGGTACACGTGAAGTGACGAGGAATCGGTCACTTTATAAGAATCACCCTGTACAATTGATGATATTTATGACAATTCACTGCTTTATTTACCAATTTTTGAAAACATATTTCTGACGGTATTTCTTGTAGACACATTAGACACTAATTGCAGTTAGTAGGAATTACATGAAGAAATAAAAATGGCACTTTTTAAAACTTTATTATTTCAGCCCGTAATGAAAATTCAAAATATGCGGTTTGTAGATCTATGTTATTTACACATATGTTGAAAATTTCATCGAAATCTGTTAACAAACACATGAGCTTCATATTCGATGTCGTTGTTAGAACATCCGTCAAACAGATAAACATGACTTTATTTTACGCGTAAGCAACTGTATTGATATTGAAGGATAACACTTCCAGCAGATATTAGAGAAATAAATAATGCTACTAACGTGTTTATTATGTGAAAGGACGGTTTTACAGAGTAAAAGATACTTTATTATATATATGAACTGGTGAACTTACATATTTACTGCACGTTTATACGTCGTACACGCGCAAGCGATCGGGACGGAAGAAGGAATAAAAACCTATATCCGGAAGGGACCGTACAGCTAAGCTTACTCTAAATGCTCACAGATGTCGTGAACGTCTTACATTATGTTTCGGCACTTTATTTTTCGTAAGCTTCTTGAACTTATCGATCATTTGCAAAATTTTTGGTTGGAGGTCATTTTAAAGTCATAATATGGCATATTGTTAATGCAAATCGTGTTAAGGATTAAGAACTTCAGATAGCCGATGTTCCTTGGTGAAACCAGTCTTTAACGATTTTATTCAATGTTCTTCTCAATGTCCATGTGGTATCGATCTGTTAATATAATGAAATATTATTGTAACCACGAAAAATAGATTATTGCATCTTAAGTAAGCAGTATTGTTTGTAAGAGCTCGAAAAATACGACCTTGAGACTTTTGTATCTGCGCAAACAACAATGTTCCTAGAGATGGCGGAGTTAGCTGGGATACCCAGTATATTATACAGTAGGTTTATTTGAATATGGATGATAACAGAAATATAACTATATTGAATTTTGATAAAAATGTAATATCTATACAATATGATCTTTTCGATAGACAGTGTATATTATATGTTTAGTGTTTATGCTATATTATATTTGTATGTTTTAGTTCTAATGATGAAATTTACGAGCGATATACATGCATAATCATTTCATTACTTAAAGAAATAAAGAGATTCAATTGGAAAAATAGTTATAAAATGTACGACAACGTAGTAAAACTATGTGAAAAAATTTGTACCACTCAATTTTTATTAGTCTGCATTGTTATGCAACGCATCCAATAGAAATGAAAAAGAGAATTTTAAAGTCAAATGAAAGTGTGATCAGACAAATAAATTAAATTCCTAGATGAATTTTTTGGATTTATATTCCGTTTTTGTAAATTAGCTTCATACTTTTATAAAATTTATATGAGTATTCAATTGCATTTTATAATTATAAAATCACTGTGTATGCTTGACAAACCTCATAAATTGTGACAATTAATCGCAGTTCCTAATTCGAAACATTTAGTGACACAAAGACTGTATTTTTTAGAAATACCTACATATTATAAAATAATGGAAGCGAGAAAACTACAAAGATAGTTTTTTCAAAAAAATGAAACAAGTAAAGAAACTGGATGGGCAAAAGTAAGTTTAATTCTACATTTTTGTGCTTACAATTTTGATAATCGAACATTTTGTTAGTTCTCATCATTTTGTAGGACCTCCGTTGCTATCTATTACAACTTGTAATCTGTTGGTATACTTGCAATTAATCTGTTACCCTACGAGTACCTTCCAGGCTTGAGCCTTATACAAATAAATTATTTCGAAACTAATCGTTAAGATAATATCTTATCGGGCTACATGTCATTTGAAATAATCATGTGTTAGATTATTTGAAAAACTAACTAATTTTATCAAAATTATTTCATTGTTTGAATTTTAAATGAAATTCAAATAGTATCTCATTTCATCTTTCATTTGTTTGAATAATTCGTACTTTCCAAAATTCTATTTATTTCATGTACTAAAGAACAATTTTAAAAGCAAATGCAGCTAAACTTTAATCATGAAACTACAACAATTACCATACCTAAATTTAATAATTAATTTAGTTACTTCAATAACCTCTTCTTGAGGTGAAGTTATTTATTATTTTATTTGAACAATGTAATTGAAATAAAAAATTATTCAAATAAAATATTATTTGAAAGTAATTTATTTGATTTAAACGCCACATGAAAATAAACTTTTAATGTTATTTGTAATATACAAATAATAAAGTATTTAGAATAATTCATTATTTCAAATGATTATTTGTCATCTTATTTCACATGAAATGTACCCAATCCTGGTATCATCATGGTTACAATGATTAGAGCTTCATTGTCTGTAATAATTTCACAGAAGAAACAAGAAAATGTATATTTATCGTATGTCTAAATTTACTTTAATGCTTACATATTGATTACAAAAGGATATACTTCTATTTGAAATGTTCTGAAATTTGTTAGTAGAAGCACTAAAGGGAATATGCTCATTTGAAATTATCCAAAGATTTTCAATAGGATTGAGATCTAGAGATTCTGGTGCATAGTTGAGTTTTTAAATTCATCTTTCCTTAAAAAATTGGATGCTACCTCTGACGTGTGTTTGCGGTCGATGACCTGCTAAAAGATAAACGACCCGAATCAACTTTATTATACTTATTCATCTGTGTTATTAAGGATGCAGATGTTTGTTAAAGTCAATGTATTTACAGAAATGAAGAGAAATATCGACAAATGTGTACAGTGTAGTTGTTAATATTATTACAATGCAAAGGACTTTAAACTCACTTTTGTCTGCTGTACGCGTAAAACAAAATGCATTGTTTACACTATGTGTTTACAATATGTGAAAACGGACAAATACACAAAAGAAGTTTGATGTCGTATAGTATGACGAGGATGACCCGGATGAGAAATCACAATTTTAAACTTTCTTTCATCCGTCACTCTACCTCTTGAAAAGGCGAATTACCTCGAAATATTTAGATTTGGTGAACGCGGATATTCACTCCACTTCCAGTCGTCTAAACTAAAGATTTCTTTTCTAAAGATCGCAATCTCTCGTACGGGCTACCAAATCCGGAGATGAAGCAATTAAAATGTAACCGTGAAAAAAGCAGGCCCGAAAGCCAAAAGAATGCGAGTAACAGCTATCTTCGAAGAATTTGTCTTTCTTTTCGTCGTCCCCGCATTCCTCGGCAGCCCCTCTCGTTCTTAATCTTCCTTGGACTGGGACTTCCTCCTCGCTCGATCGGCCATCTCCCTCTAAGAAACACTGCGAACGAAATTACCGCTCTGAAATCAAGAATCAGTTACAAGCTCTCCTCGCTGCCTCCGCTGACGAACACCTGGAGACCGTGCAACGAACTGGAAGATACAAGGAAAAAACAGCCGAGCAAAAGAAGAGGGAACAGGCCGCTAGTTATAAATTCCACGCTCGATTTTCCGGCTCGGGACTGTCCCGGCCCCGTTCCTCCAGGACATCTCGGGGCCGCGGTGCGTTCATTGCGTGCAACGTATGTATTTTCCGGAGAGCCGAGAGCTTTTATTTGGAGCAGACTCACGTGATGCTCGCGATACAAGCACGTGAGACGGTCTAACGCGCCGGCAAGAAATGTAAATTTCTCCAGCGAGGCTATCTCTCTCTCTCTCTCTCTCTCTCTCTCTCTCTCTCTATCTCTTTCTTCGCCTTTCTCCGGCGATGCTGGAAAGAGAGCTCGATGCCGTGGGCGCAACAATTTACTGCGGTAATTATTACAAGTTATCGGGAATTGTACAAGAAACGTTTGCATGCCGTGGCGGTGAATTGACCATCTGCTGTTCCCATCAACACTAACCATCCCGCCACGTTACAGTTCTTGCTACGAACCGTTTACATCGCTTCGATTCCAGGGAAGCAGTATCGGCACCGAGGAGCCTCTCCACTAGCGACCGATGTGTTCCACAGTCGGCGTTATCATAGGGGGAAGGTTGTTACGTGCAAATGTCTAGCGATAATGGTTACACGGCGTACTGATTGCTCACGTTCCAAGAGGTTCTGGAGGTCGTTTGTCGTTAATTTAATTTATGGTATTTAACAGCTATGTTCGTTGCTCTTCCTTATTAGGCCTTGTAGATCAAGGAATGGATTGGTTGTAACCTGAAATTCTTGAAAACTACGCACCTTCGTTCTTATAAAAATGAAGAATTTGTAAATCATTAGGTCCATCTTATTCGGCGAGTTTTAAGCGATGAATCTGTGTGTTTATTAACTAGGATATACAGAGCGTTCTCCTATAACGAACTAATTCGATTTGAATCCTTGTTCGTTATAGGATACGTGTACATATAGAAATAAGAGAAATATATAAAATAAGTACATACATGCAGTCAGCGAAAGAAGTATTCGTCCACTATTTAAAAAGGTATAGCTTTTTCAGTGTAGACAAAACGACTTGAATTTTTTGCGGTGTTAGGAGGATTGGTTTACTATCCAATGTGTAAATATAATTTTTCTAAAAAATTGCTACTGGTCGCAATTACGAAGGACAAGGTAAAGGTCATTTTATGTACATGTACAAAGTTTCATTGAAGTCGGTTGACACATCAAAAAATCAGAGGCATTGCAAGATTTGCAAAAAACACTTTCCAAATTTTCATTACAGACATAGATAAAAAACTTACAAATCATGACTTTTACTTTTTTCTGCTTAATTGAGATCAATGGCAATTCTAAAAAAAAAATAATTACCCATTACTTGGTAAATTAATCCTTCTGACATCTCAAAGAAACTCGAGCCGTTTGGTAAAATTTTTAAAAAATTATTCGTTTTTATAGTGTGTACGTTAGGGAATCTGTTTAGCACTGACTGTATATTGGACTCTAATCTGGGAACTTTACACTTCGAGACTGGATGCTATCATTCGACTTATATAAACATTAGATTGTCTTCACCAATTACGAGATACCACTATCGGATACCAATTTAATTCTTCTTCTACTCACTTTAATAAATTGCGAAAAATCTAGTTTTGACTTCTTCATCTTCCAAGCACTCACTTTTATCACAAACATAAAATCTGCACTCTAATTGTCACAGGTTTCTCATTTTAGAAATTAACCTACCTTGGCATACTGAAAATATGCCACGGTTTATGCACTTTCTTTCTAAGTAACAAAAACGATTTTTTGGAAAATTGTCTCCACAGTGACAGAGATGTATACAGGGTGTTTCGTCTGAAACATCACACCTAAATATCTCCTCTACCTCTGAAAATACAAAAAATGTTTCTAACTTAATCTAAATGGTTTCAAAAGACGAATCAGATGGAAGAATCGTTTTTTATAAATTGTAATTTTTTAATCGTTTTTTCAAGGTCACTCGTGTTATTTTACATATATACACACATTTTTTGTTGTTGAATGTTATAGCAAACATTATTGTGCATTCATCCATGTTTAATAGCACGACCTTGAAATGACCGTGATCTCTAAAATTTGCTAATTAATGCAGAACTTACTTTCAGCAACATTTCAGATTTCAACGGTAACAGAAATTCGACCATGAACTTGAACTTGTAAATGATCACATTTATTACTGCAATAAATGTTCGAAACGATTTCCTTCCGTTGTTCGTGAGGCGGAAAACGACAAATTGTACAGCTCTTTCGATGATTTCAGGTTTCATATCAGCACATGCAGTAATTATTCGTTCCTTCATATTTTCTGGCGTCGTGGGCTGCTCTTGATAAACCGTACCCTTTAATGTCCCTCATAAGAAAAAATCAAGTGGGGTGAGATCGGTTGAACGAGCCGGCCATGATACGGGTCCATTGCGTCCAATCCAACGATTTGGGAATTTTTCGTTGAGGACACGTGTTGCAATATGGGAATTTCAACACGGTCATTTCAAGGTCGTGCTATTAAACATGGATGAATGCACAATAATGTTTGCTATAACATACAACAACAAAAAATGTATGTATATACGTAAAAAAGCACGAGTAACCTTGAGAAAACGATTAAAAAATTACAATTTACAAAAAACGATTCTTGCATCTGATTCGTCTTTTGAAACCATTTATATTACGTTAGAAACATTTTTTGTATTTTCAGAAATAGAGGAGATATTTAGGTATCCCGTTTTAGACGAAACACCGTGCATGTTTACACCCTAGAATTATTGTTTACATCCTAGAATTTGAAAATAACTATCAAAAAGTCTAGATCATTAACAGAGGATGCTAACGTCCGTAACATCATACAACATACAACATGGATCATACAAAAAGAAACCAACGATCATGCGTCGTCCTTGAAGGGTTAAATGACGTATAAATAACAACGTTATTTTCATTCACGTTTTTAGAGTTTCGGATTACTGAACGACGGTACCATACCACAAGCTGGCTAAAGTGAAATCAAAATAATACACCGAGTGTGTTCGCTTCCCGTGTCCGAGGGTCGCCGATAACCCGGCACAATTGACTCGTAATTCATTTACATTGCCGTACGCATCCTGTAATCGATGCAGGAGAGAACCAGTCGTTGTCCTTCGCGATACCGTCCACCTTCGGTAGCTCTCTGACAATGAGCGGAGGGGCCGTTCTAATCGTAAAAGAGGGGCAGAAAGAAGATGCATTTGCATCGGGTGTTGGAGGGGCAGCGATGATATCGTTACTGTTCACAGAAAGAGCGTTCACAGAATAGAAAAAGGACTAGCAGGAGACTCGAAATCGATTAAGATCCTTTTAATATTCTGTTCCTCTTTCTCTCCCTTTCTTTCTCGTCCGACGATCCCGTTTTTCTTGATCCTGTTTACCTTGTGCCATCCTCACCCCCCCTGCGATCATTCGATCCACGCCAGATCGTGGACGACACGCTTCTTTGAGGCGAAACGAGTCGAAAATGAATCGTGGAACCGTTAGCGTTCCACATGGCGCGAACCGGAGAATGTTCGATAATGCAACTTTCCGAACGACTGCGCCGGACGACGCGACGCATCGCCGCGTGCATATTTACCTGAATTGCAGAGGACGAGCGTGCGCCCTGGGCACGTCACTTCGGTGGTTAGGTGCGTTCAATGATTATCTTCAGCATCGGACGTTCACGCGCTAAATACTTTCTATGAGTTCTGTTGTGCGATAAGGAATGTTGTACCGCTAGGTGACGCGTTGAATAATTAGCGTAACTCCCAATTGCTCGTTTACACGTTTTAATGTGTGCACGTGCAAACAGCAAGTTTATTAGTTTATCGTGAAAGGATGCACGGTTCGTTTATAAATGTTTATTGTCACGCGTTTAACACGTTCACTATCGGTCGACACACATGCGTGACAACCACGCTGTATAATGTAGGTACAGAATATTAAAGACGTAATTAAATACGTTAAGTATGTTATCACACATAATATGTGAGGAATTCGTGATTTTCCTGTGATAATACTTTTTCATGTTTTATACATGAATACGTTATGCGTCTAGCAGAATTTTACTGCATTTTAAGCTTATGACGTACTTATTTACGTTTATTTGTAAATTCATTTTGTGGAAACGCTTTTAAAGCTAGAAGTAACAGGTTTGTAGTGTCTAGGAGAAGGGACAAAAGTGCGTTTATTGTTGCTTGCGCTATTTTTAGTGCAATATGGGCACGAATAAAGTTTATTCGATAATTTCCTACAGGAGAGCCTCCATAATTGTAGTACTTGCAAAATAAGAAATTATAAGTGAGTCTGGGTTTTATGCGTGTGTTTTAGTGTTAAATGTGTTACAGATTTATAATAATTTAACCTTTCATTAGGTATGAGGGTAATGCGAGGGATACACTGACCGAGGAATGCAATGATCGAGTCTTACTTTATTGTTACTTTATTATATTATCACATTATTTACAATTTCATGCCATAAGAATACACTATTTGAATTAAAAGATTTTTAACACTAAAAATGGCCGACATATGGTGCCTTATATAAATAAGAAATTCATTTAAATTTTGCATCGATCTTATTATAATACATGTTTGAATGGTTAACTTTATTTAATAATTCTCCAGGCAAGGATCTTTACAATAATTGTAAAATAAAAAACAGGGTTAGTGTTAAATAATTTCAAACAATATTACTCAAAATTGACCAATTTTTTAGTTAAAAGTTGCCCATCACATTACCAAGTTTTTGCGAACCAAACATTACGTTCGCGAATAAAAGGCTTTGATAAGAATAACAAAACGACTGAAGAAAACAATGAAGTTAATAAATGAATACCGAGGAAAAAGGTCGAAACAAGAAGAAGTGTATAACGTTAAGATTAACGCGTTATTTTTTTCTCTTCCTGACAGCGCGTTTTGTGTTCGGGACAAAGGCAAGGATAAAGAGAGTAGTAAAATAAGTAAGGAATGCACTTGCCCTTGAACCCATAGGTCTTGGGGTGTTAACCGAGTCGCTCACGTCCTGTTTACACGGTACATCCTTTTCTTCTGGACAATATCTTCTTCAACTGCATTGTAGCTATTTCTGCTACTGCGACTTTCTCCGAATTATTTTGCTGAGGTTGCATTTCCTACCGCTCGTAATCGCGTGTAATCTATTTGTCAATTCATCACGCAGTTCTCATCCGTTGAAAACATTCTATTATTTTCTCATTTATTTGTGCCTGTTTAAATCGTTGAAGATTTCCAGAATCATTCAAGAATATATCAATATGTTTCTTAAACTATACAATTATTTGTTCATCACCATGACATCAATTTTTAATTCAATAAGCAAGAACCTGTGTTACATATTTGTCTGCATTTGTCCAAGAAAAATTAAAAGCTATGGTCTGCAAGCGAGTAGTAAGCATTATACACCTAGCCCAGACCTACTCCGATCACTTTTTGAGATGTTGAAACATTTTTGCGAATATCTCGGAAACTAAAGCTGAGCGGCGGTAACATGTATAGGAAAAAGTTGTTCAGAATGATGACCTGGACAACATATTTCAACGTCATCAAAATCGGTGAGGGAGCCCCTAATGTAAATATTTACCAGTTAAAAATTGTGATCTTTACTTTTATCGTCACAATTGCGACTAATAGCAATTTTTAGAAAAAATTATTTACACGCTAACTAGTAAACTAGTCCTTCTAACATCTTCAAAAGGAAACTGAAGTCGTTTGATCCAATTTTGTATTTGTTCCATAAAATAGGCCCATTTTGCAGTTCGGGGATCAATAACTCCGCGAAATTGCAACAGAAATCAAGCTAATTTGACATTCAAACAATGCGACCGACAAATTCCACATTACCGCATCGCTCGCATCGTCAAAAAACGGACGTGACCATAAGATGTGTTTGTTTTGGTTTGTGCCGTACTTGGTTGGTTCGTCGGGCGACAACGATTTTGTCGTCGTACATTTAATTAGGACAACGCGTTATGGGGATTATGCTCTGTAAAGGGCTAACAGCCTGTACCTGTTATAAGTGCAAGTTACAATTCGTAAGAATTTCTGAAGAATTGTTTGACGCCTCGGTAAGAAAGAAACCAGAAGCGCGACGCGCGTTTCGGGTAGATCAGATCGCAGCCAACACAGGCTAATGCATCGCAGCAGCTGCATCTGGCCCGGTGCGCATATATGGAAATATAGCGTATGTATACCGGCTATACCGAGCAGGTGATCCGAGGTTTCTTGCGGGCACGATTAATGCGGGGCATTTTTCCGCGTGACTGGTGAATAATACAAGCGAATTCTTCGCGGTATTTCGTATTCTTTCACCGACAACACCGATTTCCGTGCACCCAGTTGGGCTTGCTCGGATGCCTCGCGCGTGCAATGCATCTTCCTGTAAGAAAGGGACATCTACATACCGCGAATTCAACGGGCTCCCAGAGCGACCATCTTGGGAGGGGCGGGGGGGAGTCGGGGTAATGGCGCACCCCGTTCTTCGACTGTGATCTTTGGAAATCGAAAGGAATTGCAGTGCGTCCTCGATTCTTCTTGTTTTTATTCCAAACACAACTGCAAAAATGGAATCTATAATTTTTCCATTATCATGTAATCGTAACACGTATTGTTTTGAAATTTTTCTGGTTACAAAATATAATTTCTGCATTTATTCAATGTTAGTTCCTAACCACTGTGAATATTGAATAAAGCTTTTTTGTTCTTAATCCTTTTATTAGTGTTGATATGGATACTATTTGATTTATTTCCTAGCTACCATATATTTTTGCTTAAAATTCTACTGACATAATATATAAAGAATAATTTATTAGCTACTATTATCACTTGACATTTTACATTGTCATGTATGTACAGTATTTCAGGGAAATGTTTTGTTTAACCTTTCGTTATTCTAGCATAACTCTAAAAATATATCTGAATTATATTATAATGGTTGTAACAATTTTCTATTTCAAACTACGTTCATTCTTCATAGACTATCAGACATTTCAAAAAGCGTCATTAAATTTCATGCACGTGTTTTTCATATTTCATACTTAAATATTAATCTACATTTCTATGCAATGAAATTAGAAATAGTTACGGTAAGTGACAATGACAATTTTATATAAACTATAACGGTGGCAATAACGATTACATATTTTAATAAAATTTAATTTGTAAGCAATCTTAGAAGTATAAATTAAGTTAAACAGTTAAAAACAGCTTCTACAGATATTGCAGCATATCGATAATTTATATTTCAAAATGAATATTTCTATCGAGCAAACATTTTTGACAAGTTGGCTGCCGTATCACACGCCATCCTATATTTTATACATATACAGGTTGTCCCACGGAACTGGAACAGGCTGTACCTCCTAAACGGTTGGGAATGGAGTAAAATGTTATAAGAAAAAGTTGAATGGCATCAGACGGTGCATAATACGCAACTAATTTTATGCACTTTTGTGCATCGGTGCATCAGAAAAATGCAACTGCACTTTTTTTTAAAATGGAAACCTACATTTTAGACTGCACTAATCGATGCAGTTTGTTCTGCTCTACATAAAAGTAGTAATATACTTATGCCCTAAACATATTCTTTAGGACGTTATCGTAACTAAAAGTTACAAACATTATAATGGAGCACTACGTGATACTCCAGAACACTTGCCGACAAAGCGAAATCACTCACAAATCTACAACAATCTTAGCTACGATAACTTCCGAAGGAATAAGTTTGGGACATAAGTATGTTAGTACTTTTATGTAGAGCACAACAAATTGCATCGGTTGGTGCAGTCAAATATGTAGGTTACTATTTAAAAAAAAAAGTGCAGTTGCATTTTTCTGATGCACCGATGCACAAAAGTGCATAAAATTAGTGGCGTATTATGCACCGTTTGATGCCATTCAACTTTTCCTTATAACATTTTCCGCTATTCCCAACCGTTTAGGAGGTACAGCCTGTTCCAGTTGCATGGGACAACCTGTATACTTATTCTTTACTAACACCAAGTAATTAGTAGTAACGATATCTAATCACAATACTGTAAGTTTTCGAGATGTTATACACTTTTTTAATACGTTAGCACACGAGGAAAGAAAAGTGGGAAACAGATCCGTCAGTCAACGTGTTAAGACATGTTGTATAACAGGAAGAATATACCTTGACAATGGTAGAGTAAAGTGACCTAATATGAGACCCCACTTTGTCCTCGTTACGGAACTCTTGAACGTTGTAAAGTTGTTTTATCTGTACATGGGCGTGGAATCATTATAAGTAACGAACAAGTATGTTTTGTGAAATACGGTGCATAAAGCTTTTAAAGTGGTTCTATTAAATAACAAATACTATTAAAATGGCAATTGTTTAATCATTTTCATAAGTACCGTTCTTTAATACAGGCAATGGAGTCCAAAATGGCAATTGCACAATTAATTTAATAAACACTATTCCATAGTACATGCAATGGAGTTTACGTAGCACACAAGAAGAAAATCTTTTGATAAATATTTACATTAGGGACTACCTCACCGATTTTGATGACGTTGAAATATGTTGTCAAGGTCATCATTCTGAACAACTTTTCCTATACATTTTACCGCCGCTCAGCTTTAGTTTCCGAGATATTCGCAAAAAAGTTTCAACATCTCGAAAAGTGATCGGAGTAGGTCTGGTTTAGATTTGAAATTCTGGCTGCCGATAACGCGGCCACGGTCACAACTTAAAACGACTTCAATCAGTTGAGACCCACTGTCTTGTCTGTTTATGTTTACGAACTGAAACGTGAAATGAATCGTGTCGAACGCGAACTCATTTCATTGTCAGCTGTGTTAGCATACAGAGTATTAAGCATGAAACTACACGAATTCTTGGATATCTGCAACAATCAAGAAAATATATAATAACCCAGTATATAAATATATAAATATATAAATAATATATAAATAACCCAGACCTAACCCAGAGCTACTCCGATCACTTTTTGAGATGTTGAAACATTTTTGCGAATATCTCGGAAACTAAAGCTGAGCGGCGGTAACATGTATAGGAAAAAGTTGTTCAGAATAATGACCTTGACAACATATTTCAACGTCATCAAAATCGGTGAGGAAGCCCCTAATGTAAATAATTACCAATCTTTTTTATGACTTAAGGTATGGTTTTATGGTTCTAAACAACATTACAAATATAATACAGTTGTAATTTTTTGAGAGTCTGTGACATTTCATATTATCGAACGATATTTATTAGTAAATACTCTTACAAGTATGTGTCTACTACAGTGAGCAATAATTCGTTTCAACGAATTTCAGAATTTACGAATTTTCATGCTTATTTAGAAGTAAAGGACAGATGATGTTGTCATAATGGGGATATTTACTTTGCTCGACCTTTACTTTCAACATTTATACGTCGCAACTTTACGCATTTGCACGTCCGTCTATGTCGCAGAGCAAAACGTGTTACAATAGCGTGTACCAGTGCAAAATTCGTTTAAACGCAGTGCTCTCCTTTTTCAGATATTGAGAGAAATTATAAAGCTGAGTGTTTCATTTAAAGAATGATCATACAGGTATTGTTGTTCCGTGTTTCCAATTAAATAATATTTTTGACTTGATGGAAAAGAAACAAATGGCAAAAGGAAAATCTTTAAATGAAGCTGAAAAGGCAGTAATCACATCTTTACAAAAAAAGAAGCGAATCGAATCAAAAGATTGCAAAGAAAATTGAAGTTCCGAGTCCGTAGTATGACATTTTTTGAAACGTGGAGAAGATTACGGTAGGAAACATGATACAAAAGGTAATACGAAAAGAACAAAACAAGAAAAAAACACTATCATAAGTGAAGCGACAAAAAAAAGTTAGTTGCACGTCAAATTGTTGCTTAATTACAATTCCAATAACTTCGAGACGTGTACAACAAATTTTGCACAACGCACTAAACGTGGTTTTTAAAAAACCTCAGAAGAAGCCGATGTTAAAGGAATATTATAAGGCTACCCAGCTAAAAGGACCTAGCCGAATAAGATGGTCAAAAGTGCCCTTAGAGGTTTCTCAATGACTTGAACCATTCGAAAGCTGACCAAGAAAAACCCCTCTGAGTAAAATTTCAGCTCCCTAGCTTGCCCGTGAGGGTAGTTACAGGGTAAATTATATTTCGCGCTTTTTCATGCATTTTCCGCGTGGATAATTTATTCTTGATCTTACAAGAAAAACAAATGGCTTAGGCTATTTGTACCTGACACGCCACTTTGAAAATACTGGTAGTAATATGTAACCCTTTTCTTTCATTTTGACAAAACACTCAATACTTTGCTGCGTATTATTTATTCACTGACCTTTCCTTTTCCTGCATAATTTCAGAAGACGCAAGGCTTATAATCTAGAGTAATGAATTATATGTTAAGAATGTTAAACAGGACCGTAATGATGCACATATCCAGTTAGAGAATCAAGAAAATAATAGATACTCCAAAACTATTTTTGTATGCATTTTACTTCAAAGCGTTACGCACTTAAATATTTGTGAAACATTAAAAAAATATTTTTTAGTCGTATGAATCGATTGTGTAAAATAATATTGAAAAAATAAAGTACGACGTATGGATAAAAACGTTGCAACCGACAGGATTCGGCTACTTCTGGACATGCCTGCTATACAAACTTGAGATTTAGTATCAATGATGACTTAAGAAGACGCATTCAATATACATATAGGGTGCATAAAATATACATTTCCTTCTTTTAATTATACTAAATATTTAAATATACGAAACGTCCTATTATTTTGTCCGGCACTGTAGAGCAGCAGTGCACGTATGATTTATTCTAGCCATGTTCGTATGTAATTTCCCAAAAATTCACTCCTTTCTTGAAGCTTACTTACACGTGATTGCAAACGGGAGGCCACCGGCAATTACATGGTAATCGTAGCGTCATAGTGCTCCATTACACCCCTTTGCTATGTAGCCATCATCATTACACACGCGACGCGTTCCGTAACGCACGAGCCCTGACACCGGCTGACGTGTAGCTTGTGTCGCATCGTGCTAAACCCGGTGGAGTCTTCCGCGAACAGATCTGGCTGCCGATTAAGGCCGCGGAGTTTGATATATGTTGCGGTGTCCTGTGTCGCCGACCGGCTCGTCTCGCAGGATATCTCGGGGCTACCCGGCTCGTGTTAGTTTTCTTTTCGCCTCTTTAAGGTGTCTTCCCGCGAAATCGTTAGCCACCAAGTGAAACGGCACCGTTTCCGGATCAGAATTTATAGTTTAATTAGCGTTGCCGGTACACCATGGGACACCACGCGGTATTTCAGCCCGTTCAGCCGTGGTTATAGGTGAACCACCGACTCGGTGGCATCGAGTGGTGAACGGCTAGGAACGGGCTAGGAACGGTACTCCAAACATCGCGTCTCGTCGCGTCGTTACGCGGCGCGACGTGCCCCCAGACGATTTCCGCGAGACTTGTTCTTTCGATTCTGCCAGCATTCACAGTCGGTGACCAGTTGATAACGTTCAATGTTAATGTTGCGAGGAAAAATTTATCGTGACGGGGATCCCTGTTTTCTGTGGCTCGCTCGTGGCAATTACCTGTGCGCCGTTTCGATTGCGTAACTTGTGTGGGAAATGCTGTGCATTGCATACGGAAACTATCCTTGGTACAAGAATTTCGAATCTTGACTTCACGATAGGAGCTTACGGGATTTTCTGTAACTTTCTTTCTTTCTCTTGAGTTCAGTAAATATTGCACAATGGTTATTACCTTGTAAACAGTCAAAGTTAGTATATGTATATGTAAATTTATTATACACGTTGTCACCCATGAATTTCTTCGGTGATAGATATAGTGTGCTAAAACTTATGGTCTGTCAAATGTAAGAAGAATGAGAAAATAATTAACACCATCTTAAATTCTCAGTCTTAAATAAATTATTTTGATTTCATCCAATTTTTGTGGTCGAAATGCAATACAATTCGTTTCAAACGGTTTTTAACACAACCAACAGGTTACGAGTTATTTTAAATATTAATTGTTGTTGACATATATATTAATATATACAGTATATATGTATAATGCTCACGGTTTGTAATAGAACAGTATTTTGAACAAACTTTAATTCTTTTAATCTCTGTATAAGAACCGTGCACCTAAGTAC
The DNA here is from genome assembly GCA_913789915.3 of Sphecodes monilicornis. NCBI lineage: Eukaryota > Metazoa > Arthropoda > Insecta > Hymenoptera > Halictidae > Sphecodes > Sphecodes monilicornis. Next base: position 1,988,797 of record OU565289.1, read on the forward strand.
TTATCTTCAAATTACATTTAAGATTTTTTGAGTTCCTACTGAGAATCTACCGAAGCACATTTGATACTTATTTATGGCTAATTTTACATTGTTTTACATTTGTGGCGACAAAAGACTTGTTAGAAACGTTAGGCGTAAGAATTTGAACAACGTAGAAAATTTTGATTAGTGACACAACAGTTGAACAGACAATAACTTCAATAAATATTAAAACATTTTTCCTACAAATTGTTAAACATGTCGAACTTCGTAAGTTCAAAACAATGTACAGTTTTAAGTGGTCATCAATAGACAGCAGATTTTATGCATTTTGAAAAAAATGTTATTTTTAGTCAGTAGTTTAGTTGGTAGCTACAGTTTATAACAGTAAAAACATTAGAAGAAACTATTACGTTATTTTCAACCTATTAAATATATTACGAAAGAAAATAAATTTCTAATTCACTCCAGTTTGTTGCAATTCAGGTAGAAAATTCTTATTTTGAATAATGTTTCGCTGTCCAATCATCAGTAATAAACTCGACAATTTATTTGAATCTATTGTGTATAATAGTAATGCCTATTAATAATACCAAAATAATATAACGAAAAAAAATCTTATTGCTTTAAGTTATGTAAATCAACTTTTGGTGTTCAATTACGTTAGATATTTTTCTTAACAAATCTATTTTTCTAAGATACAGTGGCGTGCAAAAATATCCGGACACCCTTTAAAAACGAATAACTTTTTCAATATTAGTTCAAACAGCTTGAGTTTTTTTGAGATGCTCGAAGGATTAGTTTACTAGGTAAGGTATAAATAATTATTTATAAAAATTGTTAATACTAGAAATTGTGAAGAAAAAAGTGAAGGTCACGACTTTTAACTTTTTTATCTGTGCCTGTAATGAAAATTTAAAATATATCTTTTGTAGATCTTCATAGGCTATATACATGCGCAAAGTTTCATCGAAGGCGGTTAATGTTGCTGTGAGCAGATGAGCCATGAACATTGCAAGATAAGAGCTTTAGAGTGACAATCCCAGATTTTCTGCATTTTCAGGGAATTTTGCCTTATGTGATCAGCTTTAAATGTTTGTAGCTCATAACAACGTTAACCGAGTTCGATGAAACTTTGTACATATGCACAACTTACCTAGACCGACAAAAGGCGTCTTTCAAATTTTCATTACAGGTACAGATAAAAAAAGTTAAAAATTGTGATCTTTATTTTCTTTGCCGCAATTCCGACCAATAGCAATTTTTGGAAAAAATTATTTACACGCTACCTAGTAAACTAATCCTTCTAACATCTCAAAAAAACTCAAGCCGTTTGAATTAATATTGAAAAAGTTATTCGTTTTTGAAGGGTGTCCGTATACTTTTGCAGGCCACTGTAAAAGCCTCGTATCATAATCAAAATTATTTTTATCTCCTTTTCTTCGCCAAATCAATCATATTTCTATCGCGGATTTTTTGTTCATAAAGTATAAATATTCATCTGTTTTCTTTACGTAACCACGTTTGAGCTTATTAAAATGTTCGCATATTTTCTATGGCAGTGGAAAGCCAAACGCTAACACGTTGCTATAATGAATTCAGATCAATTCTGCTAACTGATCGATGAATACTTCGATCACGAAAATCGGTATATCTCGTTTCGGGGTGCGAATTAGTCGAAGCAAGCCAATTGATGCAGCAACGCGTAGCTGATTTGCCTAAAATCGCGGGAAAAAACAGCACAATGGCTTATCAGAATGTCTATCTACCGATGCGATAGGGGGGAACCGGTATTCCTGCGATTATTGTTTTGATATAGACGAATGAATCTAGTTACCATTCAAAAGCTTTGGAAGAAAACTCCGTTCCTTTCTTACGGGGGTATTCTCATTCAGAGCCGTCAATTCCAGACAATTTATGAGATAAAAAATGGTTAGATTATTACTGATCAAGTCTTTTCAAATATTGTATACATACTTGGCTATATTTCAAGTTGGTACAGTTTAATTTTTATGCAATTATCTTTGTTATTACTTAAATCATGGCTGACACGATATATTATTAATGAAATGGGTGCTGCGATATATTGACCGCAATTAAATATAGCACAAAAAATTTGCCTAGACATAAGAACATCAGTGTTCACTGCGGAGTGCTGTGCTATTAAATCAGCTTACATACAAACACAAACTTTCTCATCCTTACTGATTCTTTGAGCGTGGTTAAATCGCTGGAACAACCAACTGTCTGTTATGCCACTAACCATCATCTCATTGAAATTAAAAATAAATATTTCAACTATGTATCTAACAACAATAAGCAAAACTTTATCAAGTTCATATGGGTACCAGCAGGTGGGGAAGCGACAAACGAACAGCCTACGCTAGACATTAAAGTGCCATTTACCGATTTTCTCAGCGATCTTAAAATTCAAACGCGAATATCTACTAACAACCTAGTCAAAGAGCAAGGCGTATTCAAGGGAAAAGAGTACATCCGATGCTTCCATAAGGATGATGGTAAGTCATGGTTTACTGAGCGCGGGCTCCCTAGAAATTTTGTAACTTTTGTAAATAGGTGTCGCTCTAACCATTACAACTTAAATGCCTCATTAGCCAGAGTTAACTTTATTTTAGACAGTGCTTGTGAATGTGGTGCTGAATCACAAGACTTAAATCATGTAATTTGGCAATGCCCAGTCTATGAGGTTGAGCGTGACACGCTGGTATCAGCGCTTCTCCGACACAAGTACTGTCTCCCGATTTCTATCCACTTCTTCTTATGCGGCCCAGATATTAGAGGCTTGAAAATTATTTTTGATTTTATTAAGTTATGCTCAATAAAAATTTAGTTTCAATAAGGTAGTTGTATTACAACAAAACTAATATAAACTAATTGTAGGTTAGTCATTAAGTCATATTGTAACACAATAATATATTATATTGTATAATTTGTATGGTACATGCTGTATAAACCTCATATGGTTTAAGGCAATAAATAAATAAATAAATAAATAAATATTATTAATGAATTGATCAATCTTCTTCGAATTGTACACAGATTTAAAAAAGAGACTCCTTGTTTTGTGAACTAGAATTATGTCAACATCGACGATAGTTCTTTCCTATTGATTGAAGAATTTTCAATTTTAATGAATTTCTGGTTTATATGACTGCCATTTTATTAACAACATTTTGTTCTACATCATTTTAGTTCACAAGATCTCTATGTAAACACAAAACATACTATTAGGAAATACTGATCATCGATTAGGCCAAAGTAATTTGTTTCGCGCAAATAATAATACCGATATTGGAGGCTGAGTAATAAATGTTGCTCCTCCCTATCTTAAATAGCGACAAACAAGTCTGCAGAAATTCTTAACCTCAGACACTGTTCAAATTTACGTCAAACTAAATGCCTGTTATCCGTGCGCGAGTAGACAGATCAGATGATCGAATTCAATTTCAAAAGCGTATTACAAGGGACCTGTTGAATCCTAACGATTTCTCTTCACTTCGCACCCCGTTTCCTTCGTTTTTACGACTTTCTTATGGGCCTCAAATCACATACTCTATCGAGGCCCACCGACGAGAATGAAAACGGTATGGAAACGCTTCGCGTAGGTCTATAGGAATCACTTTTATTCCTCACAAAAGGTTCTTAGCACTGGCCCCTGAGAGTGGCCGCCGCTCGTTAAAATTTCCCCCCACTTCTATGTTTCCCCATAAATTCCAACCATCAAATTTCTCTGTTTGACATTTAAAGCTTCTAATAATTCTAATCGTTTCTACAGCTCATCCCGTGGTCCATACCTTCTGCATTTTTATACGGTTATTTACGATACATTCGCGATCGCATATGGTATTCAGAATACTTTCTTCACGCCCTAATGGCGGTTCTGACGAGCCATTAAAAATTACCATATCATAATTCGAAACGATCAAAACGATTCGCATTACAGTAGAACTTCTATTATCCAAACCTCTAACGTCCGAAGTCTCTGGTATCTCAATATGTTTCTTAAATATGCTCACAGTCGTACCAATAATTATCCAATTGCTTACGTTGTACGAAATTGTTTAGTTGCTGATATTCTTCCTGTTTCAATCATTTAAAAAAAAATTTTGATACCGGTCAGGGATGATCGCTGTGATCATAATGAAAAAGCGAGTATCGATCATCGACGATTAGCGAGGCAATCGACTTGTTAACCCTTGCATAAACTTACGTTCATTTTGACGCAATGTTATAAATGTTTCACTTAAATTCTAATTCCTTGGCAGCCAGTTTAAATGATTAGCTATTTACATCATATCCAATAAAAGGATCAACGTTGATACACAAGGATTTGATCTCGATGAGAATTGGATCTAGACATGGCTGCCATGCAATGGATTAACTTCGTGCACTCGAGTGACAACTCTGAGGCACCACTATTTATTATATAAACCATTTTCAAGTTACTATATTTGCTTGCACGTAATGGAACTTTGTGGACGCTCTGAATGAATATAATAACGAAAGTGGACTCTCGAGTTATAATAGCTTCGAGAGCATAGGGTTGAACTCCTAAATGTTAGATGAACAGTTGATAGGTTTTGTAGAGCCAATAACGTTCTGCAAGTTTCGCCATTATCCGAACGAGCATCGTTCAAGCAGGCAGGGCTAGCGTGCAATTTATGTAACTTATTATTCAAGGTCCGCGGTACCAAGCCGAAGTTGTCGATCGTCGCGGAGCTATCTATCAGTCTCGAGTCATTAGAGGAGTCGGCGACCACGATGGCCTCTCTCGCGAAGGATCATTACCTTCTCGCATCACAAACTTGCTGTTCTTTCTTCAGGCCTCCCTCCCCTCTCCCCCTCACTTTATCTCTCTATCCCCTTTCTCACCCCTTTCTATCTCTCTCCCTCCCTCTCTCCTCCTGCGCAAATCAAACGAGATAGAATATTCATACAAGAACTGTTAATGTGAATCGAGTCCTCGTAGTCCTCGTAATTCGTTACGAGTAAACACTTCTAACTCGAGCCAGCATTACTTTTTTGCTCAAGGGTAGAAATGAAGGGAACGCGTAATGAAAAATGAGCATTAATTTTAATTGTTGAGCGTGAATATTGTAAATTATCGTTTATAGAAATCGTTAGCAGAAGTCGGTGCGCGTGACTGTAACAATTGGTTTTAATTGCATCTTGGTAAACGAAGGCGTTCTTTAATTACACGTTTCTTGGATACTATTCGTGTAATTGTCACATTAATATTTTGCGGCTTCAATTGACTGAAAGCCGAGAATCTTCATTTTAATTATATTATTATATAAACTAGTGACACGAAATTAATTTATATATTTCTATAATATAAGATATGATTAGTATTATGTTTTTCAGTCGAAACGAACTGAGTGAATAATGTATATGTAAGTGAATTATTCCCGATTTGTACATGCTGTAAATAAAACTACTTTTATATGTAAAGATTAAATACATTTTCCTAGTCAAAAGTCAAAAGAAAACTAAAAATGCTCATGGTATCAAGATTTAATTTTGGAAACTTAAAACATGAAGCTCTCGCTGATATGAACTAAAGTAAACGACAAAAACATAATATATATGTAACAATATACATAAATCAGTGTACAAAATAGAATACAGGTTGAAATAATTCCATTCATACGAAAGAAAACTCTATGTTATTCAAAATAGTTTAAATTAACACGTATTGATTTTCTAATACCACAGCTAATAAATGTATGTATACTTAAAATCATTCGTTCGGTGAATGCAATTAATTTTTCGTAATTAATGAACTATATATTTGTAGAACAAAACAATTTTATCTTTGTTGTATAATAAATAAAACAGTTATTTATATAATAAATAAAATAGTTCCACAAAACCATTGCCAAAGTAAGGTTTGGATTATGTAGAAGGAAAAGTTTGATAGATTCCACTTGTTTGAATATGAATATTGTGTGAATGAATATTGTGAGAAACAGAAATCACAGATAATGTGTAGATGATTCCTTTTCTGTCAACATTCATTTACTTAAACCGTTTATTCCCCGTCGGCAGCATATAAACAGATGCTTCAATTATTCAGAAATGACTGGTTTTACTCCCAGCACACACCATTTGTAAACAAAAACATTTGAGAAATGTTTTCGTTTCCTGTCGAGTCATAAGTCATAAGTAGAATTTGCAATTCAACTTTGATTACTGTTAAATATTTAACGATTGCAAATACTGCTGGCCTTCTCAAGGTACAGCAGCACAAACGATTACGAAAGCAACGTACCGATAGTTAACCCTTTACTCTCGAAACTATTCTGAATTTTGAAACATTATGCACCAGAACTCAGAAATTTCATTCAATCCAGAACAGTTTATAAACAATAAAAACTGTAGTCGTGAGCATATATTACCACTCTTAATTATTTGTAATTGATTTCAATACAATAGGACCTTGATTATCGGAACTAAACAGAGAAACGTCAGAGTTAGCATAATAAAACAGTTACTTAATTACAATTCCAGATTAAGTGCTCATTGATTTGTACAATGAATACTGTAGCTTATGGATTGCCATAGACTGAGCTATTCAAGGGGAGGTGACATGAAGGAGACGCGTAGAGGTCACATGAAGGTCACATACGTTTTTTTTTAATGGAATCGTATATCTTTTAATGAACTAATCGATGCAGTTGGTTATTTTCTATAAAAAAGTATAGCTATTTATGTCGAAAAATTATTGTTTTAGTAGATATTTTGTCCCTTTCCGAACGATGTAACATATGTAACTCCTAAACCAATGATTTTTCGACATAGATTGTGTTATACTTTTTTATAGAAAATTAGGAGCTGCGTTGATTAGAGCATTAAAAAATATGCAATTCTATTTAAAAAAAAAAACGTAGGTCACCTTCATGTGACCCCTACGCGTCCATCTACAGAAAAACGATTTGCACCAGATTGCGGCCCCTCTCGAAACTATTCGCTTCTTATTTGAACAATTTTTTTCTATAATGCATAGTGTACGAGTAATTTGCATTTATAGATTAAAACCGGTCACCCTGTATTGAGCTATGCAAAAAGAAATTAACGTAATTTGTTTGACACTTCCTGTAGGTAGGATCATACAACGTACCACAAATTCCTTTACTAAACGATCTTTTCTGGTGGCTCCAAAAAAATTGTAATGCGAGTTAATTGAAATACCTCACTATATATTTGAGTATGCATTGCAAGTATCTACATATACGGGAGTAAATACATTACTCATGTCGAATGATTCAAGCTGCAGTAGGTCTTCAATAGTTACGTTCCCCATAATGTGTGTACGAACCTTGTTGATTGTGTTCTGTCAATATATAATAGTGATTGCAGCTTAATTACAAATAAACGAAATAAGAAACAATGAGGGAGGAAGAAACACCAGTTTCTAACCTTATCGCAATCAACCTAAGAAGTTGGAGGTCCTAGAAAGCTGACTGCTTATCTCATTAATTGTAAGAACCTTGATACTTTTATTTTCAACTTCGTTTTAGTAAATATACGTTAGATATACAAGATGGGCAATATTTTTCCCACCACATTGCAAACATATTTTACGGATAACACTATGAGAAAAATGTAAGAAACATAGATTATTATACTTTTATTAGGAAGTTATAAAGAATACAGAGTAGAAAAAGATTGGTTTCGCCTACTAGGTTTATAAAAGTTTTATTAAAAACTGATGAAGAATACAAAGTAAAAAAATTGTTTCCACCTTTAGTTAGATAAAAAACCTATTAAATTAACATTTATTATTTTTGTCGCAATTCCTACCAACTGTAATTTTTTTAAAACTTTTTTACACGTCATGTGGTGAACTAATTTTTCCAAGTTCTTCAAAAAAACTGAATTGGTTTGGTCCACTTTTGACTGACTATATTTTCGTAACTCTTTCAAGCCCTTGTCATAGTCCTACCAGCAACCAACTTCGAGTAGCAATGTCTTTATACGGGAAGTTCCCTTAGCGTCGGACACTTAAGGTTTTTCTTTAATAACTTTCTTAAAATTTGACCAAACCAATTGACTTTTTTTGAGTAATTAGAAGCATTGATTTACTTTTACAATGTGCAAAAAAGATTTTGAAGAAATTTCAATTAGTAGGAATGACATGGGAAAATAAAAATGGCACTTTTTAAAAGTTTATTATTTCAGCTCGTAATGAAAATTCAAAATACGCGGTTTGTAGATCTATGTTATTTACACATATGCTGAAAATTTCATCGAAATCAGTGAACAAACACATGAGCTACAAGTGGTTGAAAGTGGTGATAATCGCAGTTTTTCACGACTTTTGATCAGTTTCTGCTTAAAATCCATAGTTCCTTACATCTTTCTATGCGCATCGTTTTTTTCTGCATTAACCGATTTCGATGAAATTTTCAGCATATGCATAACTAACATAGATCTACAAAAGTCATATTTTGAATTTTCATTATGGGCTAAAATAAAGAAGTTTTAAAAAGTGCCATTTTTATTTCTTCATGTAATTCCTACTAATTGCAATTTTTTCAAAATCTTTTTTGCACATAATTTACTAAATCAATGCTTCTAATTACTAAAAAAAAGTCAAGTGGTTTGGACAAATTTTAAGAAAGTCATTCTGATTTAAAGGGCGTACGAACACTTTTGTGGGCCACTGTAGCTAAGCTCCATTCTACTAAAATTTTCATCAAGTATAGCTGAGGTCCATTCTACTGTACACACGCGACAGGGACGTGATTAAACGTGGTTATTGTTTGTTTTTCTTCCTCTACAAGTACAACACGATGCAACCGTTCGGAAAAGCTTTGAATGTTGAAGATATGCATATGTAGCTACTGTCCAGCATTGACGTCCGGCTTGAGAGAACTCCCCCTAAGTTGATTTGACAAATAAGACCTCTTGGACGACTGCCTACCATGTACGATGTTTTCTTCGGTAACTTTTCGAGCGACGGAATAACACTGTGTCCTCACAAGACAGTGTTCTGCCGGTGACGCAGCAACGAAACCCGAAGCGTAACGAACCAGTGCATTATCATTCCAGCGACATGCGTTTCGAGGGGAAGGATACGCCGGTAGGAATTCTCAAAAATCGTGGCCGCGGTCTTGTTCCCCATCTGTACACGGCCGCTTTGTAACCACCTAAGTAAGGAACGCAGCGACGTGCACACGGGTAAGGACAAATGCACGCACGCCCACGAAGTACCAGCCACTCGGTTCTAAATCACCGGCAAAACCTGGCATTGTTAACTTCTGACGTTTCCACCGGTCGCAATGCATCAGCCCGGGAAGATATCCGTTTACGCGAAACTGAGGAACGAACTCGAACCCGAGTGGACTGAACCTAACCGCCTTTCTAAAGGTATTTTCTGGCCGAGCCTGGCCAGAGCAAACCCGTCGGTCATAGATTTAATACGGAACACTAGATTTACAGTATAGCAAAGTGACTATTCTACATAACTTTATAAAAATAATAAGAATGTATTTCTTATTATATATTTATTAATCTCAGGTTTACCGGCCAATTTATATCTGCCTTACGCATTAACATTAATAGAACATTTATAAGTAGATTGCGGATCTTTATACAAAATAAAAATTTTCTGCATTAATTACGATGGGAGCCTTAAACGGAGTTGGAGCTAAAACATATTTATTACTAGAAAAGTTCTTAAATACTTTTCATATCGATCTGGTTACTGATCTGACCAATAACTATAACGTATCAAAGTTAAAACAGCATCCCCTACAATACATTTTCTATTTCTAGTTTCGGTTTCATTTATTAAATTACTCTGATTTTATAAGAATCTCTGTGGTTAAACTTTAATTTAGGGGACCACTGTTTTAAAACTCTTTTTTATGTAATCCTGTAGATTTTGACGAGAGAACTCCAACTATTTAAGTTTTAATGTTATGAATTCACTGGTTCAAAAGTTATGCGCGTCTAAAGCTGAGCGATTTCAAGCGTTTTTAACAGGTTAGAACGCCGCCATATTGCTTACGCGTTTCCCAATGAGCACAGCTGTTGCTGCAATTTGATTGTTTTAGGTACTTTATGAAAAACCTGCAATTAATTGGCAATTCGATTCAATTTTTACTAAATCTAATCCAGACCAACATGATTTATTATCATTATATTCATTTTTTTTAATTTGTCTGTTAACAATCATTAACTAAATGCCCCATTCAATGATATGTTTGAATTTAAGTTCCGCTAGTCATTGTTATTACTATATATGTATATGTTTTAATTCGTCTGTTGACGACCTTTAACTTAATGCAACGATACCTCGTTTGTTAAAATCGGTCCAGCCATTTATGCTATAAGAAGGAATAAACAATCAGACATACCCATATATACCCACACGCTAAACATATTGCCCTCTTACTGCTTGCGCAGTCGGGTAAAAGTTGGGAACTCTTCATTTCGATAGATCGAGTATTTCTAGTGTTGAAGAGTTACGCTTATTTATGAGGCTCAAAAACCATATTTTACGAAAAACTTGTGAGATTATTTTCGCAAGTACTATTTCATTTTGTACAGCATATACCAAACCAATATTAATAACTTTTTCTTCAAAAAATAATGAAATTTTTAAGGAACACTCTCCGTGTCCTGAAATCCATTTTCTGAAAAATATGTTCATAAGAATCTACACATATCACTGTTATAATTTATCATCTTGAATTTTCATTTATAACTAAACTTTCACTGCAAAATGTTGACTAAATGAAGTAAGATCTAGAAAACGTTTTAAAAGCTCCATTTTTCAATTAAGAATCAGAATCTGTTAATATACTCTAACGCTGTGTGTGTTACCTATATTTTAACCTCACAATCAGTTTTAATATAACTGATTCTATGGTACAAAAGTTGATTGTGTCTATTACAAGTGGGCTACGAGTTTTATGCATTTATAACAAAATTGAGTAGGTGACATTTAAAATAGTAGGAAAATTAAAAGAATTTAGGAATGTTATTATATTATTTCCGATTTATTAAAATTATTAAAGAAAGATCTTACTTTCTATTTGATTTCTATCTCGTCCAACTGACGCAGAAAATTTTGGTTTTGGATAATGATCCGAACTATAATTATAACTGATAAACATAATATTGGAACGTGCATTATATGTTACAATCGTTAAAACGCAGATATGTCAATATATATACGTGTTCAAACACATGCTAGAAGAATGTGTAAACGTAAACGTTGACAATTTTGTAGATACTTCACGGAACAACGACAGATCGTCGCAAGGGCAATAGTAAAACTTTTTAGATGAATTACGGAAATGATTGTTTGTAGATGGCGAAAGAAACTTAAGGTTGAGAGAAGAAACTTAAGATTAGCATTCTGGAAAATGACAGCTTCATGTGCAAAGTATTTCTCTTCTTAAGAGTGTTGAAGTGTACTATATTAGTCAGATGAAATTACTCGATTCTTAAAAGCCATTTTCTTCATGTGTATTGTATCATAGTATAGCAAATTAATTCTGTTTCATTATTATATGAATGAGTATTTATCTGATTAACACCAGATGCCTTTATAAAATAGTGTATACTATGTATATACGTGTGTAGACAACATAACACTTATTAATATATTCCATACCACGTGTGCCACCGATGGTACACGCGTTCAAAATATGTAACTTTATAGTATCTATTTCATATAAAGGCAGAACGTGATGTTGAATCTAGTATGTAGAGTCTAATTCCTTATCAATTGATAATATAATGAAATAGTTTATGATAATATATCAGTCTACAATCAAAACACCAAATGGTCTGAATGAAAAATCGAGAAACATGGTTCGACACGGAACATGTTAAAGAAGTTATAACATTTTAGTAAAAGTACATAATACAAAAACGCAGTTCTGTCAAAATATCCAGACATTTTCTTCTTTGATAGTGAACTCGTAGAACTATAAGTAACTATAGCCAATAGTAATCACAATTTTACGTTCATCAGTATCAATGTTTCAACTATAACAAAAGTATAAGTAAAATTATATTATCATTGCATGATTTTAGATTTAATATTAATTAGAGCATTTCTAACAATTTTAAACTACAATACACGCTGACATTTTGTGTATTTATGGAAAATGAAAAATTATCTTAACCTTCCGACGCGACGGCGGAGTCGTGATCTGGATTAGGGCCAATATCAAAATCGTAATTTAATTACACAATTACTAGTGAACTAATTAAATGAACAGCTGCAGCATTGGAAACAATATCAAGATTAACGCGTCTAAAAGAAGCAACCTCCAACATATGTTTTAAAAAACCAATAAATAAAGCAATGAATGGTCCTAAACATTCGTACAGTTACAGAAATAGTCCACTGATCGGGGATTAATGCAAACAGTAAACGTATACTCGTTACGACCTAGATAAATACAGGGTGTTTCGTCTAAAACAGGACACCTAAATATCTCCTCTACCTCTGTAAATAAAAAAAATGTTTCTACCGTAATCTAAATGGTTTGAAAAGACGAATCAGATGGTAGAATCGTTTTTTATAAATTGTAATTTTTTAATCGTTTTTTCAAGGTCACTCGTGTTTTTTTACATATAAGCACACATTTTTTGTTGTTGTATGTTATATGTTAGCACGACCTTAAAATGACCGTAAACTCTAAAATTTGCTAATTAATGCAGAACTTACTTTCAGCGACGTTTCAGATTTCAACGGTAACAGAAATTCGACCACGAACTTGAACTTGTAAATAATCACATTTATTACTGCAATGTTCGAAATGATGTCCTTCCGTTGTGATAAATTTCGTGATGCGAAAAACGACAGATTGTACAGCTCTTTCGAAAACCCCATTGAGAAAAGTGTACGCGGTTTTCAAAGTCTCTTCCATGGAGCTCTTGGTGAAGAGATAAATGGAAAGGATGAAATTTTTGTGAATGAAAAATCTGGAATATGCTTGTCACACTAATACCGGTTTCACGTCCAAGTTGCCTTATACTAACATGCGAGTTTTGATTAACTTTAGCGATGATATTGTTCACATTTGCTTCATGAGTAACAATCTTACGTCTTACACGAATGTTTCTGTTGACACTACCAGTCTCACAAAATGTTTTAACAATACTTGAGTATGCAGAACGTGATGGACAAGAACGTTCTGGAAATCTGTCTTTGTAAATTCGTATTGCTTCTCTTAGACACTCTGGAGCTTCACCATAAATTAAAACCATTTGAATTTTCTTCTGTTCTGAATAACGCATTATGGATCGCTTGTCGATACACTGAGAAATCTAGCAGTGAGCAAACTCTTAAATACATATCTCTCTCACTCTCTATGTACACAGAGGAATGATACAATGTGTTTATTTACAAGTTCAAGTTCATGGTCGAATTTCTGTTACCGTTGAAATCTGAAATGTCACTGAAAGTAAGTTCTGCGTTAATTAGAAAATTTTAGAGTTCACGGTCATTTCAAAGTCGTGCTATTAAACATGGATGAATGCACAATAATGTTTGCTGTTACATACAACAACAAAAAATGTGTGTATATATGTAAAAAACACGAGTGGCCTTGAGAAAACGATTAAAAAATTAAAATTTATAAAAAACGATTCTTCCATCTGATTCGTCTTTTGAAACCATTTAGATTACGTTAGAAACATTTTTTGTATTTTCAGAGGTAGAGGAGATATTTAGATGTCTTGTTTTAGACGAAACACCCTGTATAAATAGTAAAGCAGAGTCACAATGAATTACTTTTATTTTGTGAGTGAACATTGCCATTTTATTGTCCTCCTCGCAACAGTGCCCTTTAATCCTTACAATTGGCGATTAGACAAAAAGAACCTAATGGACTCTATGTTTTCGAAACGTAAACTGCTCCAGTAAGCTTTAGCAATTTCATAGTTAGCGTTTTGCGAGGAATATCCTTTTATAGGGAAGCAAAAAGAGGCGAGAACGGTCAGAAGACGTTGCGAGGAAGATCGTGGTCACTTTTCCATGATTTTGCTGCCGGTGAAAAAACGCAAGCGGGGCACTTAGTGCGCTTAGAAACCGGAATCGGTTTCTGTAATTTTCAGCGCGCCAGAACAGACAGCGATGATCAATCTTACGGTGATTCGACGCAGCTGGATCGTAAAGAACAGGAGTCGGATGTCCTTCGGTAGAAAATGGAAGTAAAGGGAATCAATTTCATCGAACGATTACGACCAGCTATTCTTTCTTGCAATCTATCAATGAATTTAAAAGAGAAAACCAAAAATTGCGAGCTGCACACAGCAATAACTTAAAATCGTTAACAAGATATTTTTCTTTCAATAAAGCTATTCACAGTCTCAAAAACGTTATCACTAGACTGTGGACTTGATTTATTTATGACAATAATGAATAATGCAGTAATGTTTCATTATTTTCAGCTCGTTAAAATTATTAAGAAAAAATATGAATATCTATGTAGTTCTTGTATCTTGCAATTGATGCAGACAATTCTTATTTTACATAAAAATCCACAGTTATTAGTAGACTGCGAATTTCACGCGTTTATGACAAAAATGACTGCATGCAATACTAAACTATGCAGACATTACAAGAATGCTATTATATTATTTTCGACTTATGAAAATTACTGTAAAAAGAAATGTATTGTCATCGAGCTCCTGTTTCTTACAATCAACGTAAACAATTTGCGACATAGAATTATAAACTAAATCATCTTCTTGTTACGAATGTCGTTCGGTTCCATGAAAACTGTAAATAAAGGACAATAGTTTGGCTAATAAGTAAAGAAAATGTTTAATTAGATAAAACTAAAATTTTTGTGGATCTGTTCTCACATAAATACTTATATTTTGCACATCGTCGTATGAAGTTATGTAAAATTACGAAAAGGTTCCTACGTAATTTGAGGCGAGTATTCTGTCAAAAAACGTGTTAATCAGTAAGCACAGCATGAACATAAATTTTCCAAATGACAATAATTCGCGTGACATGTTTGGTGTGAGCATAAAGGACTATCCTGAAACGTGTGGTACAAAGTACAAAATATGCATAATATTCAGGTGCACGTTGCGCACCGCGTCATTAGTGCGTTCTCTTGAATGCGGCCGAGAAGAAAGGTGCTTAAGCGTTTCTGACAAGCTGTAATAAAAACGTAGCAAATCAGCACATGGAAAGCTGTCGAACCTGTCGGTTACGAAAATCACTGATATTGTACCACCGGTGATAATCGATTCGTTGGATTTCTTCATTTTTCATGCTTGATCTGCGACGAAGACATTGGGTACCGTATAATCGTTTCGAGAACATTGGGACTTTTTACATGTTTTGCGAACATTATGAAATTTTATATTTTTAATCCTCGTATAGGCAACGTGGGCGACTGATTTTACCAACGAATTATATTTTCTTTAGTGATTTTTATATTATCTGGGTGCTCATTCTTTGAACACTGTTACGTCCATTTCAAAATAAAAATTGACGTTTTAATATATTAGAATTTTTAATTTATTTGTACACTGTACCTGTCCATGCAATGCTTAAAATGTATTTTCAAATGCTAAGCACTAGATTATCAGTGTTATACTTCAATTTCTACTAACCTGGATGTCAGCAAAAAGTTAGCAATTGTTGAAGAAATTCAAGAAATATTTTTCAAAACTTTTCAACTATAAATATAATACTCAATAGAATATAATTTAATATATTGATAGTATTCTCAAGTAGTCCTCCCTTTTTTGTTTTAGATAGTATAACCCTTTTTATTTCTCTATAACTGTCTGATAATTTGAAGTGTTTGCTTAAAGTATGACCTTAAGAATAAAACATAGTTGGTTGACTTAAAGCGTGAAACAAAAATGGACGAATATTAACCGAGAATCTCTTGGATCCAAAAAGTATTTCAACATTTTCAACACTAAATACCCGATTCTCGAAAAAGTGCCTACATTCAAACTGTGATAGGGTGACCTGTCCAGTGAATGAACGTTTAAAATGATCGTTTAAAAATCGTTATTTAATCTCCTGAATAATATTATCGTAAGTGAACTGTTTTATTGCTAAGTTTATACATCCCCGAACACAATTCTAGCATTTTTTTATAGTTACAGCCTTTTTTAAAAGTGTAATATGGGATTTACTGAAAATATATCGAACGACCAATCAATGAACGCTTTACCAACTCGATAAATTTTTAGAAATTGTTACTCATGTAATAGTCTTCGTTAAAGGAACTTCTAAACTGTAATATTGTACAAACAAATATAATTTCATTGAACACACTTTAAAATACAAATTGTAGATTTCACGTAGTAATACTTGTCGTGAACACATGGGACGTCGTTGAGGCAACCAGTGTCGCCAGATCGCTACGGTCTTAGTGGAGTCTTAGTTGGAGTGTGCTCAGGAGTGGAATGGGATAGTGGAAGGGGAAAAGGTGGAGGGGAAAATCAACCCAGTTTTGGGTTGATCTGGCGACACTGGAGACAACTGCTAATAAAACAAATAAAATGCGAAACAAATGCTAAGCAGAACCAAAATTGCATTTGCATACCATCTGTAGGTGTATATTAAAGCAACTGTATAACTTTCAATGTGGAAAGGGTATGATAAACCTTACATTTTCATATAATACGGAAAATGATCATTCACAGGGGTTATTCATTCACTGGGCAGATCACCTACTTTTGTAAAAAATGATCCTAAAATGATCTAGTTTCATAATCCATCGTCCATTTATTCTAAGACCTTTTTCATGATGTGGCGGGCGAGAAAGTAAACACGCGTCTTTTCTCGAAAATGCTATACATTCAAACGTCTGTGAAAACTTTTTGAAAAACTTTTACCATGTCTAAAACCACTATAGATATGAAGATTGAAGCTTCCTTTTTATAACGACACCTTAAAAATTGATGTACGATCTTTTTTAGTCGTTTCATCGAGTTTTGAATGAGAGGTGTGCCCGTGAACTTTACAATAAATAAGTTACACTAACACCATGAGGGCTTTACACAATTTTTAAGGAATCGTTTTAAAGAGGCGACTTCAATCTTCAAATCTATGGAAGTTTCATTTGCGAGACAAATTTTTGAATGTTTTTGGAGACGTTCGAATTTTCAGCATTTTTGAGGAAAAATGAGTCTTCAGTTTCCCACCTGCTGCAATATATAAAATATTTTAAAGGAAAATGAACACTACTTTATGAAATTAGAGACTTCAAACATTAAAATTTGTTCATGCTCACAATTGTTCAATTTGTTTTTACAAAATTGTCGCAGTTTAAATGAAAACCGTTTAGTTGCAGTTTTTTTTAATGAATGGATAGGAAATATCTTATAGCAAAGCATTATAGGTGCCGTTGTTCTCGAATCATTGAAGGAGAACCAAACGAGGAGCAAACATCCATGCAGAACAAACTTGAAATCTTCGCAGTAAAACCACGAACAAGTTGCGGTTGCGAAAACATGTATTTTCAATCTTTCGTGCAATCACAAATTACAACTACTGTATTGAGCGGCATTACATTCTGTACTCTTCTTAAACTTGTTTTTTGCCTTGACCAATGTTGCATTTTTCGCATTGCGGTTTCTGAAGCCTTACAGTTATGATCACTCTTTTCGCCAAGACATTATTATTTCTCAACAAGCAATATTATTGAAGTGATGAAATGTAAGAATATTATTTTGTAATGACTATTCCAAAGTAAGTAGTACTTGAACGAATTAGTTTCTTTTCTGATTATTCACTCTAATCTCTCTTAAAGTAGCACTTAAATCGTCGATAAAAGAATGGAACAAACAATTTATTAGACAACCATTGCAGGTGTTCTTTTGTTTCACAAAAATTAACCTTTACCAATTTAGAGTTTTTACTGAGTATTTCTTTTTCTGATTGAATTCTTTATAAATTTTAAAACTTGATGGCTGTTATTACAAATATTAAATATATTCTAACTATTCTCAATATTACCATTATCACAAATTTCAATTACAATTATACAACATTTTAAAAAAAATTGCTGTGTCATTTTGTAAATATTGAGTAATGATATTTCTTGTATTTTGTGTAATCCTCAAATACCAAGAGTATATTTATTATATAAAAAGTTTTAATGAAATCTCTTATTTTAATATTACTTACTGAAAATTTATTAACAGACTTTTCGATGACTATACCATATAAAAAGTGTATTTAATTGTTTTCTATGCAGTAATAATTCCAAGAGAAAGTTTATTAATATTCATGAATTGCTTAAAAAACTATCAATCAATGATTTTTGAAAAGTATTAAATAATCGCTGATAGGCAATGTCTTGATACATGAAATGTTGAAGAAGACGTTAAAACTGTTCTGTGTAAAGAAAAGATCGAGTACGTAAGAATCTACTTCAACAATTAAATACATTGAATAACAAAAAAGTGTCTCCATCTTAATGAAATTATATACTTACATGTTATTTTAAATACAAGGAAATTTTTACTGTAAAAAATAAAGTTCTAACCAATTGTTTTTTGGGTATTTAGTATATAAAATTGGAAAGCTGCCATAAATATATGCAATTTAGTATTAACTTTTCTACACGTGAATTCTAAAATCGAAATTACTTAAAGCAATGATAAGTGAGTATCATAATAACAGCATAGAAATTCCTAGATGGAGAAGCGAAATCTTCACGGCGCAAGACAGCATAATGGCTCAGGCGTAAGTATTATGCACGTAACAAAGCCCTGAACAAGCATCTTTTTTACAAAGCCACCGATCGGCTTTCGAAGTGGTTCGTGTCAGGGGCGCATCAAAGAATCCTCTGCCTTTTGCATTCTTTAGATCCTGTGGATAACATACAAGTTAGGACCAGATCTAAGAAAAAAAGATTAGAGAAATAGCATCCAAAATATTACTTAAATATCACTACAGTAGAACCTAGATTATCTGAACTAATCAATGATACCTGAGAGTTCGTATAATAAAACAGTAACTTAATTAAATTGTTAGCTTCAATCTGTATTGATTTGTACAATAAACAGTGTTACATATGGATCGTTTTATTGTTAGATTGAGCTGGTTAAAAGAACTTGTTAGGATAATAGAGACTTGAGATTCTACTGAATTCAAATACTGCGAAACTAAAAAATTGGAAATTTCTCGAAATTTTTCGATCCACAATTCATTGATATCAGAAAAAAGATCAAGAAAATACTTATTTTATTTATTTTTCTAAACGAACTCTTTTTGACTCCTTTAAAAAGTTAACGGACCGATATAAAAATATATGCAAACAACATAACAACTGAAAGTTCCGTGCCTTACAGTATAAGAGGTGAGTCTTAATTAGTTAACTGTACCATCTAAGTTTACTCATAAACTACTTGCTGTATAAAGAAATGTTTGAAACAAAAGTTGCTTGATATTGAGGAGGGCATACAATGTGACAATTAGATTTTTAACGAGATATGAAAGTTACCTTGAGTTTTTGTTTTATAACGTGTAATAGTTGACCTTGCGATTCGAAAGAACATTCAATGTTGTGGAAAAAACCATTAAGGAATGTATATGTAAAAATTAATACTTACCGAGATATTCCTCAATCAATCTTTACTATAAGGGAGGCGCAAACTGCTCAAAACTTCTGTACGAACGTAAGAAGTTTCATCATCTTTCATTGAAAAATATCGTGTCCATTATTAGTCAGCATTCAATATTTTTTCGAATATCAAGGTTAACTATTACTCATTATTATATTGTAGATCTTTCTGTAAAATAAAGGTTTAACTGCGTTTTGGAGAACTCCTTTTTTTCAAGTTTTTTTTATACAATCTTACAGATTTCGACGAGAAAACAATGAAAATGAAAATCTTATTGCGCGAAATTCATTGGTTAAAAAGTTATACGCGTATAAAGTTGAACATTTTTAAGCCTTTTTGACAGGTTAAAGCGCCGCCATATTGATATATTTGCTAGGTGATACACATAAAATGGGCTAAATACTTCCGACCAGATCCGTTAGATGGCAGCATAAACACTTACGTAATACATAATAACATATTTACTATATCAAAATACGAAACATTATGCCATGGTCGGCCCGACCTCCTTCGCTCCCACGACGACCTAACCCTAAACCATCTTAGACTGGACCTCCTTTTTGAAATCCTGTATGCGATTCTGTACATTTTAATTACTGGACACCGAAAACGACCGATTCCATGATTATTGTTATAAATTTTCATTTCGCACCGATGAGTACGACATTTTTTAAATTTCCGCAACAATCCACAATCCTGAGCCCAAGTAATTGCTTCTTTTTTAAACTTATTAATAGTTAATTTGTGAAAAACACTTGAAATTGCTTATGTTTACAAAGTATATATATGTAACCACTGAATTGTCATCTAGCGCATAAGCTCAGTACTATTTAGCCGATCCCGAAAATATACCATACCATCTAACACATGCGCTGAACACTCACGATCTATCCAGTGCATGCGCCGAACAGACCTACCTACCTCTAGCACTCAACAAATATCCAATATGGCGACACTGTAACCTGTCAAAAACTCTTAAAACTGCTCATCTTTACACGCGCATAACTTATAAACCAGTGAATTCCTAACAACCATACACACGTTTTCGTAATGTCTTCGATATCTATAGGATCACATAAAAGAAAGATCAAAAAAGTTAAGAACACGGAGTTCTCCAAAAGGCAGTCGAGTCAAAATAAAAGTAGTTTGTATCAATTACAAGACTCAGGGACAAAATCGTATTTCTCTAAGTAACAATTACTCATGAGGTATGAGTAATGTATCGATATTCTTAAATTCCTTTAATCTGCCTAATGTTTGAAATGTCACCTACCCAATTCTGTCATAAATGCGTGAAATCCACAGTCTATTTATTATAATAAAAAACTTACGGACATTTTCATAAATAAATTTAGGTGCTACAATTAAGTAACTCATCCTGTATAGAGATGTTACTACCGATCAAACTTACATCGAACAGTTAAATTAAAATAAAAGTTGTAGTAAAAGTACAACTCATGGGTCAGCTCATAAATCAGCTCACTGTTTTGACGTATGTACCAGGTCTGATTACGGCACACATACACATACCATATGTATAAGATTTCTAGACGACTGTTTAGAGATGTCAGACGCCTAACAGGCAGCAACCGTTAGCTAGGCATTCTGACGATCTATTAAATAGAGAATCCATGCATCCTTTATTTATAGAAATCCTTTATATAGACATACCATGTCTATTTTCATCGACGTTTCTTATTTCACGGTGACTTTAATTGATCGAGACGGTTCTTCTATCTTTGCATCGAAAATAAGACATGAATACAGAATTGCTAACGATCAGTCACCACGAAAGGTAATTACAACTCTCAAGTGTATGTTTGATTGAAACTGTAATATTGTTTTATTTTCATACAAATATATGTATATACTATTTGTCTACACACAGATTTTTTTGGATGATAGGTATAATTAAAGTGGACATGATACCGTAATATAACTTTAGAGACCGAGAAAGTTTATTCAATATATTTCTTCATTGTCTTTTCAAAATGTACTTTACACATCATTATTGTGCCACCATCTTTATCTAGTACAGTGGCGTGCAAAAGTATCCGGACATCCTTTAAAAATGAATAACTTTTTCAAAATTAGTTCAAACAGCTTGAGTTTTTTGAGATGTTAGAAGGATTAGTTTGCTCGGTAGCGTGTAAATAATTATTTATACAAATTGCTAATGGTCGAAATTGTAAAGAAAAAAGAAAGTCATGATTTTTAACTTTTTTGTCAGTGCCTGTAATGAAAATTTAAAATATACCTTTTGTAGATCTCCATAGGTTATATACATGCGCAAAGTTTCATCTAAGTCGGTTAATGTTGTTATAAGGTACAAACATTGCAAGATGGGAACTTAAGGATGAAAGTCGCAGATTTTCGGTCTTTCCAGAGAATTTTGTCCTTATATAATCACCTTTAAATGTTTGTAATTCATAACGACGTTAACCGATTTCGATGAAACTTTGTACATGTACATAACTTACTTAGACTTATAAAACGCATGTTTTAAATTTGTATTACAGACACAGATTAAAAAGTTAAAAATCGTGACCTTTACTATTTTTGTCGCAATTCCGACTAATAGCAATGTTTAGGAAAAATTATTTGCACGCTACCTAGTAAACTAATGCGTCTAACATCTCAAAAAAACTCAAGCCGTTTGAACTAATTTTGAAAAAGTTATTCGTTTTTAAAGAGTGTCCGGATACTTTTGCACGCCACTGTAGCTTGTTTGGTTTAAATTACTGTACTTTTGAGAATATTAATAAAAAACGGAATTGTCATCACTGAAATGTGAGATTTTCGCTAATTGTAAGAAGAAAATATAAATAATGCGTGTATTACCATTTTCAATTGTCTGGGTATAGTGGCCAAAGTTTGATAAAAAAACTGTGCGTTTAAATAAAACATTAATTCAAACCAATGTCACCATCTTCATTCATGTCTCTGTAACTCATAATTTTAAGTAATAACAGTAAAGTGATATTCAAAAGCTCTATAATATTATTACAACACAAACATTATAACCGTTGTTTTGTAATTATCACCACAAAGATACTAGAATACATCTGATTCAATTATATTAGGTCACTGCAAAAGTTCGTCCCCGATTTCGTATTAAAATTAAAATACAAGGAATCGGACACGAACTTTTGCACCGACTAATATTTACCGCATCAGTTCGCAGCAGTGCAATATGACCTGGTCCAGTCATAAAATTATTAGTACGGTCAAAATATACCAAAATACGTAGTACGTGAATATACCAATAAAATTGTACCTATTGTTCTACCAAAATTCTAATGCTGTCTAATGTTGATTTGTACAAACGAAAATGCAATAAGTTGTGTGATAATCACTGAAAATGAACATGGATAAGATTTTAAAATGAGTAGCAGTTAGCTTCTCAATCACGGTACCACTAAATTAAATAACGTATTTTCAATAGTATGCCTGAAAGTATCAGGTTTTATCATTTTGAATTCATTTACTATTGAAACTGTTACTGCTATTGTGTCATTCACTAAGAAATTTGCAAAGTGCATTACATCTCCATGACAATCTCAATTTATCACTTGAAGTTGCTACTTATGACTCAATAAATACATATAATATTGAAACAGGTGATGAGACGTGTTACATGTCTGGCATCCTATGGAAAAACTCGTTACATTTAATAAAAAGTTATAATCATTAGAACACTTCAAGAAGAGAACGGCGATAGCAAATGTGTTAAATAACCGCTGATGACTAAATCTCTCACAATGAGAGGGAGAGAGAGAGCAACCAGATTGAAACCAGTGGCTAGACTAGATATAACATGCAACTAATAATCAATGAACACGTCTAATAACGCTGTAAATATTTTCTTCATGATACAGTTAAATCAAAATCAAAGTTAAGTTTCTGCACGATTACTCTGATTTGAACATCTTAGGTCCTAATAATTTCGTAAAGTGGAAAGAAAATTTGTATTTATTGTACATCTATATAAACTCACTTTGTTGCCTATACATGTTTACCAAAGGAAAAGAATTTCATTTCGTCTTTAAAAAAGGATTATAATTAGAACTCAACAGAAACTGACACGATATTGCATAACAAGGGATTAACACTGCAAGAATGTTTCCTACCCATGATACACGGTGGTTCAATGCTGACACTGGCGCAAATTACGCTACTTTCCCCTGTATTAAAATTGCAACGATGATCGAAAGATTGCAGCAAGTGTCGAAATCCTTATGGATGGTTGGCTACGCGAGCAGAAAACGAAACAATGAGCCAATCACCGCGTGAGAACGAGGAACCTCCGAAAGGAACGGGCCGCATTATTCTGTTACCGATCACGGGCTAAAATGTAGCAGGGTAGATACTGCGAGAGGAACCGGTTTCTAAAAGCGTGTTGTCCGATCGGATCGACTCGACGGAAGAATAATCGAAGGAACTGGGTCCGCGGACGGGCTAGGCCCCTCTAAAATTAGAAGAATGTCAAGAGGCTGAGAGCGATCGGTTCGCGCCTTGTCCACCCCTGGCTGCTACATTGTGGTTTATTCGACGACCGCCAGCCAACCGCAGTCGGTACTTACAGACAGTGTAGAGCGGAGTACGCTCAACAAAGGAAAAAAGCCATACGGTGGTAGAGGAAGACTTTCAGCCAGCCGGCCGGCATTCAACCGACCAGCCAGACCTGACCGTACCTGGCGAACAGACGCGCTGGTCAATGAACCGTGGAACACGCGACGCGGCCAGGTACACGCAACCAACGACACCCGTGTGCGTACACGCGTCCTTCTCCGATATCCACTCGTTATTACGCACGATACGGCCCACTGATGGGCCTGGAATCGATGCGGCCGGAATAAACGCGTGGTCACTTTTCTGTACGGGAACAGCATACTACAACCTACCTGAAAATAGGACAAATAGCTACGAGTGGCGGGGCAATATCAATACCTAAACATAAATCAATGCTTCATAACGTAATTCTTTTTTATGAGACAACACCTTGGTGAAAAGGATTCATTTAAATGGATCTATCGTTTATTACGATCATAACCGGAGGTCGTAATAGATACAGTCGGACAAAGAAGTCTCCATACACCCGTTAAAATGATGTAACCTTTCTAAAAGAAAAACTGTTTTCAAATTTCAGAAAATTTCAGAAAATTGTAATTGACAGGTATTGCGAAGAAAATGGTAAATATTAATGTTACAATAATTTTATCTGAGTCTATAATGAAAATTTTAAATAGTACATTTTGTAAAATGGTGTCAACTATACAGATTCTGAACATTTCATCAAGATTGACCAACGTTGCAGTGAGCTGCAAATGTTTAAAGACGGTGAGAATTTCAGATTTCACGATTTTCGGCCTCTAACAATAGCAAACCTAAGGATCGTTCGATGCTTGTCACTTTTTTTCCCACATCAACCGATTTTAATGAAATTTTTAGACTGTAAATATATACTTGACAAAGATCTACAAAACGTATTTTCTAAATTTTCAATATAAGCCCATATGAAATAAGTTGTCGAAAACATCTTTTAGTATTGGGTTGGGGAATAAGTTCGTAGCGTTTTATGTTTTCTTTTATTCTACAACGATTTCTTAGTTCTTTGGCAAAGTGTTGTACATCAATCGAAAGAGCTCCTTCTGCTCTACAAAACGGGGATAATTGTTATTTTGAATAATTTAATTTTTTATTATTTTTCAAGCTTTGAAATGGAATATCCAGGAGGCAAAAAGTTTTCGGAAGCGGTTTGTTTAATTTGTTTAGCGCGTTGATGAAATGGATATACAATGGTTTGGGAGAGTTGGTTTTTTTGATTATATAGATGCTGTAACCATTTTGAGAGTAACGTTCCTCTTATGGGGTTATGTGGCGTTGAGACTGCATTTAAGGTGTATGAGAACATTAACTGTGTTCTTCTGTAGAGAAGAGTAGTTAGGTTTGATTCAGCTAATAAGCTGCACTATTACTTATTGCTTCCAATATTTTTAAGTTTGACATTTTTGCGGAGCCATACGTTATTGAGCCGTAGTCAATTTTAGGGTAAATATTTACATTAGGGGCTTCCTCACCCATTTTGATGACGTTGAAATATGATGTCAAGATCATCATTCTGAACAACTTTTTCCTATACATGATACCGCCGCTCAGCTTTAATTCCCGAGATATTCGCAAAAAAGTTTCAACATTTCGAAAAGTGATCGGAGTAGATCTGGGTTAGATTTGAAATTGTGGCCGCCGATAACACGGCCACGGTCACAACTTAAAACGACTTCAATCAGTTGAGACCCACTGTCTTGTCTGTTTATGTTTACGAACTGAAACATGAAATCAATCGTGTCGAACGCGAACTCATTTCATTGTCAGCTGTGTTAGCGTACAGAGTATTAAGCATGAAACTATACGAATTCTTGAATATCTGCAACAATCAAGAAAATATATAATAACCCAGTATATAAATATATAAATAATATATAAATAACCCAGACCTAACCCAGACCTACTCCGATCACTTTTCGATATGTTGAAACTTCTTCGCGAATATCTCGGAAACTAAAGCTGAGCGGCGGTAACATGTATAGGAAAAAGTTGTTCAGAATGATGACCCTGACAACATATTTCAACGTCATCAAAATCGGTGAGAAAGCCCCTAATGTAAATAATTACCAATTTTAGCTCTAATCACTGCTTTGTAGGTTTTAATTAAGACGTTGGAATCAGCGCCCCTGTTTTTTGACGCTATTGACTTCATAAAGTTCAATCTTCTTGTACAATTGTCTTTCAATCCTTCTGTTCCCGTTGCAGAAAATTATTATTTCCATATATTATAATTTATAGTGTGAGAACCCTTCATATCCATGGTTCCACGGACCATGTTTCGAACAGAACCTATTAAAAAATGCCATAACTGTCTCGGTCTCTGAGTCTATAAAACGAACCAAGCCCCTGCCCCCCATAGTTTAGAATAAAAAAGGCATCTCACAGAAGGACAGACTTATTCGAAATGAAAAATACTTTTGGTGCTGTTTAGAGCCGAGTGAAAAAGTGACTGGCTTCGAACTGTTCATAATTGAACGGTAGCCTAATCGTTTTGTTTCTACTTTTTTTTTTACGGTAGAGCGCGAGTCGTCGATCGGTCAGTTGGGCGTCCTATGACATCCATTTGCAAATCATAACATTGTTAATCACCGACGTTTTTTATCACGTAACGGACATACGAATTGCCGTTCGTACATGGCGCAAGATATTATCTTTCACAATAACTATTCCTCTATTTAAGTTCTCTTTTTTTTGTTCAAAGTGATAAAAAGCGTTCTAATGTTTTGTCACGCTACATTTTTTTTCTATCATATTGACCTAGCGCTAGACAGTAGTTTATATTTGGCAAAAGGATAAGACCATTTGTCACTTTATTAATGTTTTCTTGAAATATTACTACCAGATTATAGATTTCATGCATTGATGACATAAATGAGTAGCTACAATTTGAAACAATTTGAGAACATCGATGAATTATTTCTAGGGGTGTGCGAGTACTCGATTTATTCGAGTATTCGAATTTCGAGTAGAATAATGATCGGTCTGTCGAGCCGAGTCAAGCGTTTGAATTTTCCGAGCGACTTGAAATCGACGAACTGCTTGAAAAGAATGCAAGCTACTTGAAAAAATCAACCGGCTCGAATATTCGAGCTCTCGCGAAACTTCGATTTACTCGAAAATGAATTTTCAGCACGAAATTTTTCGAATTACTCGAATATATTCGAACAGATAACTTTAACTTTCGAATTATTCGTAACAATTCGAATATGTTTTCCTCGTGAAAACATAGAAATAAAACAGAATCATTCAATTAGCGTCATATTTTTCTTCCATATAATTAAAATAGTATTTGATAGTAAATAAATGAATATTCGAGTAACTCGAGCAATTCGAATTTTTAAAAGTAACATGAAAGTTAAAGATCTGATCGAATATATTCGAGTAATTCGAAAAATTTCGAGCTGAAAATTCATTTTCGAGTAAATCGAAGTTTTACGAGGGCTCGAATATTCGAGCCGGTTGAGTTTTTCAAGTAGCTCGCATTCTTTTCAAGCAGTTCGTCGATTTCAAGTCGCTCGGAAAATTCAAACGCTCGACTCGGCTCGAACAATCGAATCGAGTTCAACTCAGCTCGTAAATTACGGGTACTCGCACACACCTAATTATTTCTAGCTTACTGAAGTTATCAAAGAAAGAATGACATTTCTGTGTAGTTCCTGTTTCTTGCTATTGATGTAGAACATTTTTATTTTGCATAAAGATCCGCAGTCTAATTATTATTAACTCTTCCATTGTACTTGTTTAATGTACACACAATACTACTTTTCGTTTTTCATTTGCATCCAAATAATTCCTCAAATAATCATACTCGCAATTTAAGTAAAATACTTTCTGCCAGAACTAGATAGTGACCCCTACCGACAAAAGCGTTGTTTGTCCCTCAGGAATGCCAATTAAAATCGCCAACAACGACCTCTTAATGTTCAATATGGCCGACACTAGTCACGGAACATGCTACGAAGCTACTTGACGATTGTTTCCGTACATAAATGCATTTCTACATAGCCTTTATTTCTGGCATTATAGCCCATACATAATAATAATAATACCAATACAAAGAAACATTCATCGCGAAGATGTGTTGTATTATTCTTAGTCTCCGACCATTGAATAGTACTTTACGGCTGACCTGCGCCATACTGAATAGGTTAATGAAGCTATAACGTCAACATTAACATTAAAGCAGTCTTCTATGATAAAAGAACGCGGTATGTGCACGTCGCGTCTTCTACGGACTCAAACAAACTCAATTATAATAATCGGAACCATGAAAGTCTAAAAGATCTCATGGTGTCCATAATAGCTGGAACACAGGTGTAAAAATCAGATGATGCATGACCGTCCCAGCAACTTCTTTCGGTGTTGTCTGCAAAGGGTACATACACGTCCACCCGCTTCAAAGAGTAACGTTTATTCTATCCGTTTGAGCGATAACATCGTCGTGACCCTCGGTGCCTCCAAACCCAGTGCAACGGTTGACCCATCCTGGTCGATGTTGTCTACGAAGGTACACTTACGGACAGAAGTTAAGAAACATTTCGATCGTTTGAAAATTAGTGGATCCAAAAATTGATTCAATTTAGGAGAAAATAGAAAGTTACTGAAAGGTGATAACGAACAATAGATAATAATTGCAGTTACTATGTCCAAATTTTCTACGCAAGAGTGCATATATTTAACCTTTATTGTTAGTTGAAAATTCATCCATTTTTTTTTTAGATACTGTCACATTTTTATTTCTTCTATGACTGTCTGGTAATTTGAAGTGTTTGTTCAAAATATAACATTATAAATAAAACATAGTTGGTCGACTTAGAGCGTAAAACAAAAATTCAACTATTTTTGAAGAGCGTATGAAGATTATATGGTGTTTCGGAATGTTTTTAATCATTCTTACTAATTCAGAAAAATAAAATTCGTAGCGCAGAAGCGAAATTCTGAATTGAACAATGTTCGAACTTATACTAAAATAAAGACACACCATTTCCCGGTTAAACAAAACTCTTGCTTCGGCGTAAAAACCTCGGCGGATTACGAGGAAAAGCCGAAGCAAGGCGCATTAGATTTATTCAATCAAAGGAAGTAATACATAAATTTCGTTATACGAAAGCTCAGCAGTTACGCCGGATTTTTTAGATAATTAACGAGGTTTCAGGGATTCAACGACTTAACAAACTAAACACTAAATGCCCATTCTAATTTAAAACTAAGAGAGCTCTCTTACCGTTTATAACCAAAATCTCAACGCGCAGTGGTCCCCACAGTAGAGTTCCACCGGAACTCTCTGGACGATTGCCGGCTTGCCCTTAGGACATTCCTTCGCCGGCAGCACTACGGTTAGCCTTGCGATCCGTCCCAGCTTCGGTGTACACTGCAAAGGAGCTTCAGCGCTTCCAATGCCCTCGACTCTCAAATGTGCAACCGGCCTGGTAGAATCCAAGTCTTGCCGAACCGAGTGCACAAGGACCCAACGTCCAAATCTCTCTTTACCCGGGACCACTCGCGGAACACTCCAGGTCAATAATTTATCGCGGAGCAAAAACGTGTCGTCTCGCACATTCCGTCAATCCCCTTTTTTTTTTTTTTTTTTTAAACAAACTCTCCACTTCGCAACCGTCTCTACAACAACCCCACTTGTCAATCGTGACCAACGTGAAATGCTCGCAAAACTGGCGTATATACATCTATACGGTGAGACTATCGTCTTCTATCACGGTGAATACGATCGACATTACAAACTCGCGAACATACCGCCCGCCTTCGTCATCAGACGAACTTAAACAATAATCTGAGAACGTCGATCAAACTTGGATTGTTCCAACGAAATACAACTTTATTCTATATACCATATCAATTTAATACAATAGCCGGAATTAAGTGGCGTACGCATAAAAATACAGAAATACAACTAGCTTAACTGTCTTTGTCCCTACGAGTCGATTCGTTCGACTCCTCAGAATTGTGTTCCACAAAAAGAGGACAAAGACGCGCTATATGCCGACGCAAACTTGACTTCGCCGTTTTTACGGTGACGACTCTAACCAGCCCGTCTGAACCGGGATGAACCTCTATTACTCGTCCCAAAGGCCATTTCGAAGGTGGATAACGATCATCGCGTAATAAAACTAGTTGGCCAATTGCAAAATTCTTAGTTTGACCTCGCCATTTCGAACGTTCTTGCAAATGTTGCATATATTCTGTTGACCACCGCTTCCAAAAATTATTTCGGATTGCTTGAAGCATATGGAAGCGTTCTAAACGGTTTTCCGGTACATCGAAAGTGGCCTTATCAGGAATTAACCCAGAAGTTTCGCCGATCAAAAAATGTGCAGGTGTCAAAACCTGTAAATCGTCAATATCAGCACTTAATGGACATATTGGACGTGAATTCAAACATAATTCTATTTCGGCAAGGACAGTAGAAAACTCTTCGAAAGTTAATATTCTATCACCGAAAGCACGTTTGAGATGATGCTTCACAGATCTTACTCCAGCCTCCCACAAACCTCCGTAATGAGGAGAGTTCGCTGGGATGAATGTCCATGAAGTTCCGTCATTCGCAAGAGACGCAGCAACATTTTTATAAAATTCAGAACCTGATTTAAACATAGCTCGCAACTCTTTATCAGCAGCTTGAAAGGTGGATGCATTGTCAGAAAAAAGATTCGTACAAATTCCGCGTCTACTCGCAAAACGTTTATAGGCGGCGAGAAAAATCTTAGTCGTAAGATCACTGACCGTTTCAAGATGTATCGCTCGCGTCGCAAAACAGATAAAAAGTACTATATATCCCTTATAAGATTTGTGTCCTCGACCCTTAGAGCTTTTAATTTGGAAAGGACCAGCATAATCTAGTCCTGACGTCGAGAACGGTCGAGCCGGAGTCACTCGTGAGACAGGCAGATTTCCCATCATCTGATGAGCCAAACGTGGTTTGTTGCGCTGACAAACTATACAATTCCTGATCGCAGTCTTAACCAAACGATTCCGACCCAAAATCCATGCATATTGCATCACAGTATTAGAGGTAAGTGTTGGCCCACCGTGAAAACATTTCCGGTGCGCGTACCATACTAATAAACGACTGAGTGCCGAATCTCGCGGTAATATCAATGGATGTTTCTTTTCGTGAGGTAAACTTGAATTTCCAAGACGACCTCCTACCCGTAATAAACGATCCTTCTCATCATACATCGGATTTAAAGTACATAAAACGTGGCGTTTGGGTAACGGCTTCCCATGTGATAAAAGTTTAATTTCTGATGTAAATGCATGATTTTGAGCTAATCTGAACACAACATTTCGGGCTTCGTTCAACTCTATGGCTGTGAGATAAACGGGCAATGGGATTAAACTACTTTTGCGTCTCCTAAAAACATTTAATGGACGCAAACAATATGCCACAACACGAATTAAAAGAGAAAATGAAGAGAATCTACTGAAAAGTTCTGGTTCGCTTACAACTTCATTGATATATAGTACCTGAGGAGACGATGCCACCTTAGGCCAATGCTCGTCAGTTTTCACCAGCCAATCAGGCCCATTCCACCATAAATTACAATTTATTAGATTAACGGGTTTACAACCTCGAGTCGCCAAATCCGCCGGATTCTCACGAGTCGGTACATGTGCCCAAATAACATTTGGTAACTCAGTCTGTATGTAGGATACCCGATTCGCAACAAAGGTCTTCCAGCTACATGGATGTTTTCGAAGCCAAGTCAAAACAATTTGACTGTCGGTCCACGCAAACATGGGGAAACCTTGCAAAAATTCCATACTTCTTACATAACGAAAAAGTTTTACGAGCAACACAGCCCCGCATAACTCAAGATTCGGAATGCTCACAGTTTTGACAGGCGATACCTTGCATTTGGCAGTTAACAAAGAAACGTGTACGCGATTGTTATCGTCAATCATTCGAATATAGACAACTGCAGCGTAAGCTCTCGATGAAGCGTCAGAAAATCCGTGGATCTGTGCACCTGAATTTAAAGATGCACCTAACCATCGGTCAATTGTCAACTTCGATAGCTCAGGAAGCGAACTGCAATACTCGAGCCATCGTTCTCGAAGATCTGTGGGTAACATTTCATCCCAATCGCATTTCATTATCCAAAGATCTTGCATTAAAATTTTAGCTGTAACCGTTATTGGCGCTAGCCACCCCAAAGGATCAAATAAACGTGCAATGTTTGATAAGACCGTACGTTTCGTCATTGCTCTGGCCAACTCCTCGAAATTTAAAGTGACAAAACTGAATTCATCAGACGTTGGATTCCAATGAATACCGAGAGTTTTTACTAATTCGTCATCTGTAATGCTTTTTTGATCATTCTTCTCACATTGCGAAGCTTTTGACGGTAACAAATCAGTATGATTCGCGGCCCATTTGTCGAGTTCGATTCCTGCTGAATGTAACATATCAACCAGTTCTTGGCGCTTTTTTAACGCATCAGTGAGATCGTCCGCTCCGGCAAATATATCATCTACATATGTATTAAAATTCAGACAAAGGGCGCCGAGTGGAAACCGAGTACCCTCGTCAATTGCTATTTGCTGAAGTGTGCGAATCGCAAGGTAAGGAGCACAAGCTGTGCCATATGTCACTGTCGTAAGTCGATAATCGACAGGAGGATCCGAATGACTGGGAGACCATACAATACGCTGAAAATCTCGATGTTCCGACGCGACATAAATTTGTCGAAACATCTTAACAACATCTGACGTGAATACGAAACGATACCGACGCCAATTCAATAAAATTAAACACAAATCGCGTTGAAGAGCAGGCCCTTTCATAAGGAAATCGTTTGGACACCTCCCTTCTTTATTCTTTCGAGATGCGTCAAAAACAACCCTGATCTTTGATCGCACTACCGCATGATGCGGAAAATACCACGCCTTCGAGTTGTTAATTTCGTCAAATGGGACGCGTTCCATGTGACCAAGTTCCTCATAAACACTCATGAACTTCCGATAAGCGATTGCTAGGTCAGGATCACGATCAAAACGTCGATGAATTGAAGCTAAACATTTCAGAGCCATAAATCGAGTCTCGACTCCGACTTCTGGAGGATCTGAATTGAAAGGTAGACGTACAACATAACGTCCATTAGTATCTCGAAAGTGTGTATCCCTGAATAATTTTTCGCAAGCATCATCTTTAGAATCAAGAGTCGCAATTATTGGTGGTAAATCTTCGAGGATCCAAAAACGTTGTAACGATATGTCTAAATCGTCTTCCCAAACACTGTGATACGTCTGAAGATGCTCAGGAGTTTCCGCCCGCCGTGAAACATCCACGGACACTGGACCAGAAACTACCCAGCCTAACGCTGTATTTTGTGCAACTAAAGACGAATCAGAGAATCCTTTCAATCCTGGCTTTAGTAGCTGTCCGTAAACATCCGCGCCTAAAATAATATCTACAGAATCAGGAACATAGAATAATGGATCCGCCAAAGATAAACCAGCAAACATTCCAACATCTATCTCCATTAACTTACGTGATGGAAGCTGCGACGTTAATTTTGATAAAACAAAGGCATTAACTTCGAACTTAGTTAACGGATCAACAACAGACTGAAACCGTAGTTGCGTTACGGCCTTAGCTGTTCCTGCTGAACTAGCTCCGAGCCCAGCCAACGACATGTTGACGCGACGTTTCTCCAATCCTAAAAGATTCGTGATAAAACTAGAAACAAACGAAGCCTCCGAACCTTGGTCAAGTAAAGCTCGCACACGCGTCTGTGAACCATGTGGCCCTAGCAACATTATCTGAGCAGTTGCTAATAAAACTGAACGTTTATGAGATATCACATTCGCGGTATGCACATGTACGCCCAAGGCCTTTGCTGAAGCTTCTATCTTAGGCTCATCCGAATTGGTTGATTTCGATTCCGAACTTGAATTCTTAGTGAAGTTGGTGAAAACTTTATCAGAATGAAGCAAAGAATGATGTCTTCCCTTACAAGTCGAACATCTAGTAGGAAAAGAGCAATTGGCAACTCTATGAGCACCGAAACAATTAAAACAAAGCCGCAAACGAAGTACTTCAGCGCGACGTTCAGAAACATTCTTTGCTTTGAATTTATTGCACTTATAAATTCGATGAGGTCCAGAGCATATCAGACATTTGAGTTTACCGTCTGCCGAAAACGACGTCGACGTATGAAATACCTTTCGAAATCCTGGTATCGGTTTAGGTAAAGTTGCCTTCTTGACATTATCACTCTGTTCGGAAGTGAGCATACAGAGAGTCTGTGCACGGTTCTCTAAAAATTCAGTCAGATCGGAAAACTTGGGGAATCTAGCGAGAGCATCCTCCTCGGTGGAATTCCCTTCATAATTTAAAATTACCTGACGATCTTTCTTACTTAACTCTGTTTCCCAAGCCTTTCGCGAATCGGGGTCCAATCGCGAAGCTACTATAAACACTAACCAAACATCCCAATATTCAACCGGCATTTTCAAATTCGATAACGCACGCACAATACGCTGAGATTCGTCCGCGAGAGAACGCATCTCAACCGCAGATTCCTTTTTCATATGCGAAAGGTTCATTAACGCTCGCAAATGGCTGTAAACTATTAATCTTGGATTATGAAAACGCGCCTTCAGAGCTCGCCAAGTCGTCACATAATTCGCGTTGGTAGTGGTAACATCTTTCACTAGATCTGCGGCAGTGCCTTTCAGACAACCTTTGAGATATTGCAATTTCGTGGCGTCAGATAAACGCGGCGCATTATGAACTAGAGTAGTGAACAGATCGCAAAAATTCTCCCAATCCTCGTAGCGACCCGCAAACGTCGGTAAATCTAATTTCGGTAACTTCGCAGGGCGAGTGTCGTCATTGATTGTAGAAACGGTGTTCGAAGTTCCAGTATTACTTGAATTGTTGTCTAATTCTGACCTTGTGGTAAGAAGAAAATCGAGAGCGTCCTCGTACATTGCTTGTAGACGAGCGAACACGTTCTCTGTGATGTAAACATGGTCCAGAGCATCCTCACGTACGACAATCTCTTCATGTGTTGCACGCGCTTTGCTCCAAATCTCAGCCAGTGAATTAACTCGTGATGAAATAATATTCGAATTCAAACTGTCCTGTGATCTCTCTCTCAATCGGCTGCTGGTCAATTGAATTTCCGCTGAGCGGGAATTCTGTAATGCAATGAGCTTTCGTAACGATGTAGGAGCCATTGCAAAAAACTGTGTTGTTATCAAATGCAACCAACAACTCTGCAAATTAGAATATACCGCTAAAATACTTCTCAAGGAAAACTTAAATATAATAATATAAACTAAGGTAAACTAATATAAACCAACCTTATCCTTTCTTAACGCGACTGAGCAAAAAGATAACCTCGACCAAAGGAAACTCGTATCATCAAATATCAATTTGAACAAAACACGAAAACTGAAAACAAATCGCCGATCGAAAAACAACGAGAATTCTCACTTGAATATGCATCGCAACGTGAACATTGGATTATCGAATTGAAGACAGCCAACTTCGATCGTATATGACTAACGGCTCTTGCAATGACTCCTCAAACACACTCGACCTCCACAATCGATTGAAAATATCCAGTGAATACAGCAATTTAATCCTGTTAAACTCGAACATTGTTCCTCACCCGGAGCACCAAAATGTTTCGGAATGTTTTTAATCATTCTTACTAATTCAGAAAAATAAAATTCGTAGCGCAGAAGCGAAATTCTGAATTGAACAATGTTCGAACTTATACTAAAATAAAGACACACCATTTCCCGGTTAAACAAAACTCTTGCTTCGGCGTAAAAACCTCGGCGGATTACGAGGAAAAGCCGAAGCAAGGCGCATTAGATTTATTCAATCAAAGGAAGTAATACATAAATTTCGTTATACGAAAGCTCAGCAGTTACGCCGGATTTTTTAGATAATTAACGAGG
This sequence comes from Sphecodes monilicornis, assembly GCA_913789915.3. Classification (NCBI taxonomy): domain Eukaryota; kingdom Metazoa; phylum Arthropoda; class Insecta; order Hymenoptera; family Halictidae; genus Sphecodes; species Sphecodes monilicornis. The sequence continues at coordinate 2,024,920 of OU565289.1, forward strand.
TTTCAGGGATTCAACGACTTAACAAACTAAACACTAAATGCCCATTCTAATTTAAAACTAAGAGAGCTCTCTTACCGTTTATAACCAAAATCTCAACGCGCAGTGGTCCCCACAGTAGAGTTCCACCGGAACTCTCTGGACGATTGCCGGCTTGCCCTTAGGACATTCCTTCGCCGGCAGCACTACGGTTAGCCTTGCGATCCGTCCCAGCTTCGGTGTACACTGCAAAGGAGCTTCAGCGCTTCCAATGCCCTCGACTCTCAAATGTGCAACCGGCCTGGTAGAATCCAAGTCTTGCCGAACCGAGTGCACAAGGACCCAACGTCCAAATCTCTCTTTACCCGGGACCACTCGCGGAACACTCCAGGTCAATAATTTATCGCGGAGCAAAAACGTGTCGTCTCGCACATTCCGTCAATCCCCTTTTTTTTTTTTTTTTTTTAAACAAACTCTCCACTTCGCAACCGTCTCTACAACAACCCCACTTGTCAATCGTGACCAACGTGAAATGCTCGCAAAACTGGCGTATATACATCTATACGGTGAGACTATCGTCTTCTATCACGGTGAATACGATCGACATTACAAACTCGCGAACATATGGGTACAGTAGTGGATATACAGCGGATCCAAAGAGTTTGCGAACTTTAAATTTCCCATTCTCCAGAAATTGTCGACATTTAAACTGTGACAATTTCGTTGACTCATTTTGAGCTTGAACCCTCTACTTGTGCCATCCATAGTTCATTTTTATTCTTAAGATACATTTACACGATACAACGACTGGGAAACTAAAGACATTTTTCTGATCGGAAATATCACAAATTGAAACATCTGCGAAAACGTTAACAAATCGTTCCCATGACGGAATCCACATTGAAGTTTCCTCTTTATAAAAACTCCTTAAAACTTCATATAAGATTTTTTATGTACTTATTGAGCTTTAAACGAAAGGGATATTGCCATCTTTACAATAATATAGGTTACACAGTGAAAGTTTTCACAACCACATTTATTCCTCAAGTTCATGAAGTTCATGTGAACTGAATGTCATTGTAAAGAGAAAGCTTAAATCTTTAAATTAGTGATCGATTCATTCAGAAATAAATTTTTTTATGTTTTTACAGACGATTCAATTTGGAGCATTTTAGACCAAAAAGTATCTTCAGAGTTTCACGTGTTGTATCATGCGAAAATACCTTAGAAAAAAATGACCGATGGACGGCAAAAGTAGACGCTTCAAACTTTGAAATGAGTCCTGAGTTATTGCTGTACTATTATGTAGGATCTTAGGAAATAGGAGGGATTTCGCGCCGGGAATCGATCCCAGGACACCCTCGCGGTTGTAGCTGATCAGCTCTTGCACATACACACGGAACCCTCCGACTTTTCCTAATGTCCCTACGGTATTTGGTCTAGGGGGTCCTGATCCCACACTCGGCCATCCTGCAATGACATTCGTCCTCGAATGTCATCACAGCGTCATCGTCTTCTTGTGTATGTTTGGCCTCAGCACCATCAACACAACTTCGCACTCGTCTCGTAACTCGCACAGTGTCCGAAATTTCCATAAAGCCACCCGATTTTTTGGTGAAATCGTATAATTATGTCATAGTAATGAGAATCTGATGCACGATAGCATTTGAGGATTAATAAAAGAAACCATTTACATGATTACATTCATAGATATATTATTTATTTATAAAAAAACGTAAAGTTATATAGTTTATCAAAAACCAAACTGCGGAATTTCCATAAAGCCACATGTTTCTTAAATAGATAGCATCAAGATTATTGAAAATTTCTTCTATATTTAAAAATTAATACTTAGTATAATTGCCTTTTCTTCGAATAACGTCGAAAATTCGATTAGGCATTGATGATATCAAAGTATGAAGAGTTTCTGCTTCAATGGATGTCCACATGAAAAACTGAGTCGAAAATATAGAATAAAATTTTTTGATACAAGGCTTTGTTTTCGAGAAAAATGAGTTTGAATATTTGTCTAGTCCGCGTGCACTCGGCTTACTTGCGGCTCAACGGATACCACTGCCTCACGTCTGGATATCTCGGAAATTGCCTTCGTACTTCTAGATACGTTTACAAACATTGTCAGTATAATGATATCACTTCTATCCCTCCTATTCTTTTCCCATCCTTATGAAATTACGCCTAATTTTTCAACCGGATGGAGCACCACCGCACTACAGTTGCGAAGTAAGACGTTTTTTAAGTGAAAATTATCAGTGCTGGATCGATCGCGGTGGTAGAGTACCTTGGCCGCCACGATCTCCGGATTTGTCACCGTTAGATTTTTATTTGTGGGGTCAGGTAAAATCGATTGTGTATCGTGATGACATAACGAGCATCGAACAATTACAACAAAAAATTGTGATAGCGTTTGAACACTTAAAGCAACATAATAATTGCACATTACAAGAGGTTCGAAGGAATTTAATACGAAGAGCACAATTATGTCTACAACAACGTGGACAGCACTTCCAGCAATTTATGAATTAAACGAATTCCTCAAAGGTAATTCTAACATTGTAACCTCGACCTTCGATTTATTCGATGTATACAAACCTCGAAAACCTTTGCGAAACAAGGTTGAGGTGACTCAGAATAAAGTTCGTTGAGCAGCAAGTAAGCCGAGTGCACGCGCACTAGACAAATTTTCAAACTCATTTTTCTCGAAAACAAAGCCTTGTATCAAAAAATTTTATTCTATTTTTTCGACTCAGTTTTTCATGTAGAATCACCCCCTGCTCGGTTGTACCACCAGTTACGGGACACCCTGTATATCTCTACTCAGAAGTAAGTACACAATGTTATAGATATTTGAAAAGTATCAAATATCTCAATATTTTTTAAAAATACATCAAAATGTAGGTGGCTTTATAGAAATTTCGGCCAGTGTACTTCGCAATTCGCACTTTTTCTCGCTTCGCTTACGTGCGACCTCTTCGCTACGCTCGCTTTGTTTTAGTCTTCGTCCGTCATCGTCCTTAGCGCCATCGTGCGGCGATCGGGGTTCCCCTGACCGTTCACCACAGTTGGGCAACCGTCATTTCGAATAACGAATAAAGCGTTATTCGTTATTCACGAATAAATACTGGAACTTTCATTCGTTATTCGTTATTCTAAATGACAAATAACGAATAAAGGCAGAGAATGGGCGCAGCCGGCAGCCTTTATGATGGGTAAGAACCCGACGCCGACGTTGACAACCATCGAGACAAGATATCGGTTGACGATTGATGACCTATACAATCCTTCCAATAGGAATAAAAAGTTCTGCATTGTAGTTATTATAATACTTTATAATAGTTCATCTCTACTCATAATTTCATCTATTTTTATAATCATGAAATCAAGTATTTTTCTTAAAAAAGATTTTCCTTACACATACACATCGCTGATTGCGTTGCGTGTCGATGGCGATAACGTGATGTCATTCGATATCTTTATTGGCTGGCTGGGCTATTCGAATTTTTTAATCGCTGGGTCTTCTCGAATAAATTTTCATTATCTGGCCTATTCGAATAAATTTTTGTTCGTTGGGTTATTCGGATAAATTTTTGTTCGTTGGGTTATTCGAATAAAAATTCATTCGAATAAAAATTTATTCGATTATTCTTGGAATAAAATTTTATTCGCAATTTCTATTCGCTGGGATATTCAATGAATGAAATCTCATTCGAATAAACGCTCAACTCTGTCGGTCACCAATATTCGATGCTATCGGTGGCACAGCTGGACAATGAACGAGAATTCGTATTCAGCGTATCATGCTTCGAGGGATGCCGCGCCGAGAATCGATCCCGGAACCCTCTCGCGGTTGTACCTGATCAGCTCTTGCACATACCCACGGAACCCTCCGACATTTCCTAATGTCCATACGGTATTTGGTCTGGAGGGTCCTGATCTCACAATTATTTTTCAAAACTTATACAGTTCAAACATAGATAATTTCCCGTGAATCGGAAAAGTGTTAAAACACTTTTTGAATCCACTGTACATTGATTGGAATAAAAAATGACACAAGGAGATAACATTCCAAATATAAATATACAATAAGTTTTTCTTCGATTATATTCGTACAAAGTCAACATTTAATAGAAAATCGAAAAAATAAAACGAAAGCTTCGCGACAAAAGTTAAGAAATACAACACATACATTTATCAATAAATCAAGTGCAATCTAAAGTATTCTAAAGGCATATGTTCGAACAAGCTTGGACTCCTTGTTGATATTCTCGAGCGTGGTTCGCTTTATAAGATACGTCAAATATGGGGGACGGACAATATTTAACTGAAGCCGAGAAGTAATGGGTAGTTGAAATGTTTAAGAAAGGGCACAAAAAAATGAACACTTCGAAGGTGGTTAGTGTGAACTAACAATGATTCTAAAACTATTTGGAGAGTATCAAAGTGCTAAAAAGAACCGACGCGACAAACCGCAAAAAACATATCAGAAACTAAATCGCCGAATTGTAATACTCTATAAATGCAATCCATATTATCAGTGCCGGACTAAGCCCTAAGCACTTAAAAGATTTTGGAGCCCCCTTATACACGATCACTTCAACGCAACGTAGGGTGAGACCTGTCGATTTCTTAGATAATTTGACTAAAAAGTGTTCAAACATGCACATAAACACTTAGCGATATTATTACCATGTAAAAGATGTAAAATTCAGAACATTTCTATGGTGCCCCTTCTCTCCCTTCGCGCTAAGCACGCGCATACTTTGCTTATTGGTTAATCCAGCACTGCATTTTAAACTGCGGCCGCAATAAAAGATCAGTTAAATCCCGAAATCATGAGCAGCGGGACAGTTGGCCGTCGTTTAAACGAAAATAATCCTTTTTCACAGAAAGCATATAAGAAACCACGAGTTTCTAAACGGAATTCGGAAAGCTCGATTGGAATTCAATGGTGTCAAAAATTCTATGGAGTGATGAGAGCCAGTTCATTTTATTCGGAAAACGACAGCCGGAGTAACGTGCGACGTCCTACTGAACAGTGGTTCCATATCGAGTATCTGAAACCAACAATAAAATCTGATGGTAATAATGTAATGATCTGGGTTGTTTCTCATGTGACGCCCCTGGTCCGCTAATACAGATAGAAGATATGTATCTATGGATAAATTTGTGTATCGCGATATTTCAAAAGATCATATGCTGCCATTTGCCAATGAGAAAATGTCAATAGGCTGATCATTTCACATGTTCTAAACATTTTTCTAAATGAATTAAAAAATTTCTCATGGAACAAAATACATATTAGGGTACTCGAGTGACCAAGTCAGTCTCCTGACTTGAATCCAATAAAACACCAATAGGATCACGTTGGACGTCAATTGGGAAATTATTCTTTCACAAATAAAACAGAATGAATGAAAATAATTTAAAAAATATGGAGTGAAATGCTGAATTATGTTTCTGTTCGATTGAACGGAATAATGTCACACAGATGCCATGCAGTCATCAAACCCAATGGTTGCCTAACATCATACTAGATTATTACGATAATTAAAGATATTTACACACAACTATTAGGAGGTTGAATAAGTTCTCGCTGTTTTCCGAAAGGTGGTAATACTAGAACTGCATGAATTTAGTTTCAGATAGGAACGTATCTATAATGGAGTACTACATATATGCAAGGTTAAAATTCAGTGTATGTCATTCCACTGAAGTATAAACAATTTTTCTTTCATTGTGCTAAATGTCGAATTTCATGCCAAAGAAAGAGTAATTGCGGGGAATTTTACTACACTATTTTATTAAAAAAAAATCTGCAGCTGAAGCACACAGAATTCTTGTTGACACCTACGGCGACCATGTTCTGTCGGAAACAATATGCAGAGATTGGTTTAGACGCTTCAAAAATAATGATTTTGATCTTGAAGATAAAGAACGCCCTGGCGCACAACAAAAACTTGAAGACGAAGAATTTGAGGCATTACTTGATGAAGACTCGTGTCAGATACTAGCTGAACTTGCAGAATCATTAGGAGTTGATCACACAACAGATTCGAAACGTTTGAAAGCATTAGGAATGATTCACAGGAAGGACGTTGGGTGCTGTACGAGTTGAAGCGATTTTTCAGCATGACAACGTGCCGTCACATGTTGCAAAACCGGTGAAAACGTTTTTGAAAACACTTAAATGGGAAGTACAACCCCACCCGCTGTATTCACCAAACATTTCCCGATCAGATTACCATTTGTTCCGATCGATGACACATGGCCTGGCTGAGCAGCGCTTCCAATTTTATGAAGATATCAAAAAATGGGTCCACTCTTGGATTGCCTCAAAGGACGTGTCGTTTTTCCGACATGGAATTACTATGCTGCCAGAAAGATGGGGAAAAGTAATGGCTAGCGAGAGGCAATACTTTCAAGAACTTTTCCCCAATTTTTTAAAATAAAGCATTCATTTCATAAAAAAAAAACAGCGAGAACTTATTCAACCTCCTAATATTTCTGTGGAAATGATCATAAAGTTCAAAGAAAGTACGTTTCGTAAGCTTCCTCACAAAGCTTTTCTTTTGTTTTTTTTTCGATTTTGTATTGTTGAGATTATACGAATATAATCGAAGAAAAATCTTATTGCATGTTTACGTGTAGAATGTTATCACTTTATGTCATATTCTATTCCAACCGATGTGCATACTATATTCAAAAAGAAGAAATATACAGTAATTTTCAAGCGATCGATAGGTTTGTTCATTTTTGCCCGTGAGTGTATATTGCTATATCGACGCGGCTTGGCCTGATCGCGCGGCGCGGCGTTCAGGGTCACCGAAGGCCTAGAACAGTGAAAGCAAGAAGATGCGCGCCACGATGAATAGAGGGAACCACGGAGTTCAACATCCTGAATAAATATATCATAAATCATGCGTAATGCATTATGCCGGCGTTACAGTATTATTGTCGGGACGGCGCGCGCACTGTTTTCACCGAATAGAGACGACGGAAAAGGAGAATTAATTTCCTTGATTGAATGGCTGCAAGCGAACCACGAGGATGCGGAAGCAACGACTTTGCCAAGAGAAATGGAAACCCATAATATGTATATGCAGCAGTGGCGGTCGTGAATTTGACGTTCGCTGTGCAACGTCATGTTTCGCGGATCTTTTCCACGGTTGATCAAGTAACTGTAGCGCAACAGTCGTGTAATCCTTTTTCGTACCGATCGAAAGCGCTCTTTTCACTTTCTTCTCCTAGAGTTAACCTCAGCACTGGATTTACCAATAAGCAAAATTAGCACGTGCTTATGGCATCGGAAGAACTGGTGCCCCGTTGATATTTTCTTAATTTTACATCATTTACATAGTAATAATATTGCGAAGTGTTTATGTGCATGTGTGTATGAGCAAAACTCCAGCATTCTTTAAGAACTCTTTTTAGTCAAATTTTCGAAATTGTCTAAGGAATAATACAGGTCCACTCTACATTGCATTATAGTGATCATGTATAAGGGGTCCTCAAAATCTTTTAAGCGCTTAGGTCCTCTAAAGGTCTTAATCCGGCATTGTTTAACTCTGTGTATGGCATGAGGACACACGTTTGTTAGATATATATTTTATTTTTAAATTACTTTTTAACTCATCACACTGTAACATCGAGTCAGACTCCTGATCAAGATTTCGAATAGAATCTGCTAATATATATGTTTTTAATAAACCGCGAAGTTTTATGCAAAATGAAAATTGTTTTCATCAAGATAGTAGAACTAAATCAAAATTTGTTTCTCGTTTTAATAAATTTAATAAGGTGATATTAATGCATTAATTTTCTCAAACTCTTTCAATCTTGGTACAGCTACAATTTTCACTTACTCGTTTTTGTCATAAATGCGTAAAATCTGCTGTCTAGTTATTAATTTATTTAAACTAAAATAAAATTCTATTTTGTTGTTGTCAACATACGAGAGTAGTGAAATGTTAACCGGATCTTGTATTTTACAACAGCATAGTTGTTCTCATCTAGATAAAATCAAGTGGAAGTTCAAGTAGACATGTCTTAATACTCAATCTGCATCGTGGGCTATTCTACTTGACCGTAGTACATATCGATAACTGGAACGATAAATGAGCGAATAGTATTTAGTTCCATTGCATAGCGTATTACTATCACGTTTTTTAAGTATTGAAGATGCGAAATACAAAGAAATTTTGCATAGATCACGTCGACAATTTGAGGATGAAATGTTACTGAGGATACAAATTTTTGCTTGACACGAATCGTTTGTTAATTGACACCAACACGATCAAAGTGTAATACAATCCATCAAGACAAGCGCCACAAGAAACCGTTAAAGTCATTTGAGAGCTAAATAAGTAGCAGTTTGAACATAAAAAAATTAGAAAACTAAATTGGGCAACTTCTGAAAATCCCCTTTATTGTCCAAGTGTATCACCTTGTAATTATAATTTCTTTTGATCGCTCAAAACAGACATTGGGAGGGTATCGTATCAATAGTAACGAAGAGGTAAAGAACTCTATAATTGGTTTTATACGTAAAATGTGAAACAGTAAAAGAAATACTTGAACAACAGCTAATGAAATCTGCATTCTAAACAACGCACAATTCTGCGAATTAAACTTTCTTCTAATAATTAGCCGTCGCAGAACGATCAATGAAACTAGGAACACATACGAGTGTTCATAAACTACTGTTAACAATTCTTCAAAATATTGAGACATCGTATTTCTCCACTTACAGGCGCTTTCACCTCACGTGCAATTAATAACGGCAGACGCTGCTATTAACACTAAACCTACCACGGTCAAATGACCGGTTCTCCATTTCACAATTATTGAAATTATAAAAGCGCTTCCATAGGAAATGATTCAACTGACTTCTTCATTTAAACACAGATTATAATGAAAACCGTAAAAAGTTCATGTAAATTAATTCTTTTTACTTCTATAGAGCATTTCACTTTTATATGTTTTGTGCTTGGTAGGTTTAGTGTTAACTATACAAATACCATTTTTCTACAGTTCCTCTACGGTAAACATCCATGATGCCAGCAATAATACACAAAAATATTACATTTCCATAATGGTGCAAGAGATCGCTGTCGCCTATTTCGCCGGATCTCACCCTGAAATTCACGCGAACGTGTTTCCCTCGCGTGTAATCGTCAGCCAATACGTATCGATTGGCTCAACTTTAACCTACTCGGTGAACCGCGAATAAACCCGAGGAACGATCGTGAGATTTATCCCTGACGAGCAGGATCTTGTTGGTCTCGCGCGACCTTCCGAGCCCTTGGAAAAATGAATACCCGTAATACAGCGATGAGGGGATCATCGTCGTCATTGCACGAAACCGATACGTGGGCTGGGTCTTTCGCCGCGGGACACCGGAGGCAAATTACCTATACAAAGAGAGAAAATCGAGTACGGAATACTTCTGAGCGTGGTATGCGAATCATTCCCCGTCAAATCGCGTGCTATTCGATACGATAGAATTTTCTACCAACGAAAAGTTACGAGAATGTATTAGATACATTGCTGTTTTTAGTAATGAAAGGAAACATTTTTATGGATCTCAAGTATTTCAATGTAGAGAAATATAACCATGATACACGATTACATTATTCTAGAAGAATATTGAGTAATTATTTGCAAATAACTGTTCCTTAACTGATTTTTATGATCTTGAAATATTTTGTCTAAGTTTCTTAGATATTCACAAGAATATATTTAGAATTACTCAAAAAGTCACAAAATCGTTAACATTAAATCTATGGAGTGCTAGATTTGTTGAATAATTTCCCTTTAATGCAATGTTTGAATTTGTTTATAAATTACAAGCCTTCGAAGTTTGCAATTTTTTCCCATTTTGGTGAAAATAAGCTTCACTTACGAATTTTTATCTCAGAAACTGTTTGTCCGATTGAGCGATTTTTTTTGTTTTATTCATAAAAGATTGGGCTATTATAAAATAACTTTTTCAATTTCGGTAATTAACCCTTTGCACTCGAAGCTATTTCAACTAAAAAACCAAACATATCTTCTAACCTAGAATATTTTCATCGTACATAAGTTTTTTTCATTATATACGTACGAAACTGATATAGTACCTCATACAATATTTAAATGTTTAGTAATTTATTACATATAAACAAATTTAATCATGTAAACAATATTCTGAATAATGGTGTAGCAATTTGTAGTGGTGCCTCAGATTCGCCATTCGAGTGCTAAGGGTTAACTTTTTAATGTAGAAAAATATAAACAAATTTTTTTTGTATTTTCTTCGGTGATGGGATAGGTTTCTTTAATTTTGAAAAAATATGGTCATATTCCCTGAAGTTTCCTCTTCAAAATGAGCACTTAAAAAAAGATGTGTTAAAATTGGCGTCACAATGAGCTGGAAAAGGGTGTACCCCCGTTTCAGGTAGGCGAGTTGTGCGCTCCGCTTTTATTATCAGTTGTCTGTACCGCTGATCTCAAAGCAACACCAGCAGACCTCGTATACGACTAAATGACCCTTGTTTATACCTCGAGAATTATATTAATAACCACTGCAGTGGTACAACCTAGATGCTGGTCTAAACTAGAGCTAGTAACTATACTCGGGGATTCGGGTACCCATGAGACACCCGGGTAGAGCAAAAATATTTGGGTATCTCATGAGTAAACTGCGGATCTTTATGGAAAATAAAAAATGTTTGCATTGATCGCAAAATACAGGACCCAAAAAGAAGTTTCTTTCTTCTTTTAATTATTTTATTAAGTTGAAATTAATACACTGATTTCTATAAATCTTTTTAATATGTCTATTACCACCCGAGCCGTATGCTATGCTCGAGAATTTAGCTAACTCATATTTATGTATGAAATAACAAATATGATACAATTAATTATTTTAAACTTAAATATGTATATTTTTATAGAAAAATACTGAAACTGTTCGTCGTTTCGCTTCCTTTTTGGACCCGAGTACAAAATTTATGTCACTTGCAACTACTGAGATATTTTAATTTCCATTAGCAATGCAGTAGAAAATATTAACACACGCGCACAAACAGAAAATATGAATAGCACAGCACTGGATTTTATATTTCATACAGAATGCAACAACGATAGTAAATAATTTGGAATTACAAACATATCTTCGGGACAATCTGATAAATCACAATCTATGTCCTTTAAAATGGTGGAAAACATAAAAAAAGTACCCTAGGTTAGCAAAATTTAAGAAAATGTATGTATTTATATTATATTCCTGACACTTCTGCGAGCTCAGGACGCGTATTCTCTACAGCGGGAGATATCGTTAATTGTAAACACTGTTCTTTATTGCCGGAGAACGTGAATATATTATTATTTTCGTATGAAAATAAAAACGTTTAAATTTTATATTATTAATTGTTTTACTCTTGTCATTTCACACAAAAATATAAATTAACCAGATTATTGTATATAACCAGGTAACACGAATAAAATAATCGAGTAAAATATATTGAAATATTATCCATTTATCCAAAGCTTAAATACCCGTCGGATCGAATAGGATTCGAATAATATTCATATTATCTCGAGACAGAGCCGAGTACTTGGATAGTAGGCTATCTCACGAGATACGCGGGTACTTGGGTAATTTTTGTTTAACCGAATATCTCATGAATTACCTGCGTACCGGGGTATCTCATAAGTCACAGTTATAATCCAAACTAGACTACCTTCTGTAAAATACTATTAACCCTTAGCGGACGGGGATTATTTTTAGCATACTTTTTGATGGGTAGAATAAATTTTCTTTGTGAAACAAAATTGTTTGCTGAGGAGTTTGGTGTACGAATTAAATGAAGGGAAACGTGTTGTGTTCAGTAAAAATTTGTTTCATATTTTTCGGGAGTGTTAACTGCTTTAAAAATTATTCACAGTCGCAGAACGGTAAAATTGTTTGGGCGACTGTCAGCAGACACACGTCCGCAAAGGGTTAATAGACATTGTATATTTGTAAGAGAAATAACTAATAAATATTATTTAATAAAATAAATATATGACACAGACTCTCAAACATTATAAATTATAACCCTCCCTACACTTTTGGGCAACAGTGTAAATACATATTTTTAATACTATGTATGTAAATTACTGTAAAATGTATGATTATCATAATCTACCAAATCCAAATCTAACCTATGTAGATTTCATGTAGATCTATCAAACTCAGGGTTAGTAATTCAAAATAACATGAAAGTCCGAGCTAGATCAGTGCGTCTTACAGTCGGAACCGTCTGGCTGTTCGGAGAGTTTAAGATACTAACTAACTAGATCAGGTTTAGAATTGGCTGAGTTCTGATTCAGATTTCGAAAATTTAATCTTGTGGTGAGATATGCTTGTAAAATAAACCTAAATACATCCACTTAATAATGACAGTCTATTTAAGTCGCCCAAAGCATGAAGCTGTAATAACGACATAAATTGTCGTAATAGCTGACGGAAGAACACCGAGAAACGCAAATCGCGTCGTTCCGTAGCCACGAATCCGCAAAATGGCATATCGGCGACGTTTATCCCGACGAGTGGCTAACAAAACGGTCCCTTACGCGCTTACGTACCAGCCTGATCTAAATTGAATAGACGTTTTGTGATATAGTGCACGACATTACCCACCCTGAAGGGAAACGCCCACGATAAGCTATGCTGGCTGTATCTCCAACTACGTTCGAGCGGTTCACATCTCCATTACCTCTTGTTCGGAATACCCTGGGCTCGTTTACGTGTTCTTATACACACTCTGGCGATTGACATATTTAACGTACTGCAAATATAATTCTTGAGGCTGTAAGGCTGTTATACAAAAGAAGTCTTGAGTAATACGTTTTACAATAAACGATAATCCCATTCAAGAAAAATGATCTATAAATTGCAGCTTCAGAAGTCGAATCTTTCAACTTCGATACTCATAAGTTTCTCAATTTTCCATACATTTGCGTCCTCCTACCACCGTCTTATCAGAGAAATGTTTATTTTCTCGTTGTATATATGCGTCTGTCTTGGCGGATATTTTTCTATTTATTTAAAAATCAAAACATGTAAGATAAAGTCTAGTTACTCCAAGCACTAGAGCGAACCTTCAACATATAGGTGATGTTGATAGAAGTTACAAATTATATTTCTTTTCTAAAATACAAATTTTGCAAGACACATCACGCTGACAATGATACTCAACGTTAACGCGACAATCGCGTTTCATTTCTCCTTTAAAAAATATAATAAGTGAATGTCATTTAGTTTCTACGTAAATTAATTAAAGCTCGTATTGATTTGAAAGGGGTGTTTATATAAATGTAAGATTAACAGAAACCCTATTACTAAACTTAACGTAAATAAGAGTTAAAATCAGAATTAACCCTCCAAAGACAACATCCTGTATCTCCAACTCCGTTCGAGCGGTTCACATCTCCATTACCTCTTGTTCGGAATACCCCGGGCTCGTTTACGTGTTCTTATACACACTCTGGCGATTGACATATTTAACGTGCTGCAAATATAATTCTTGAGGCTGTAAGGCTGTTATACGAAAGAAGTCTTGAGTAATACGTTTTACACTAAACGATAATCCCATTCAAGAAAAACTGATCTATAAATTGCAGCTTCAGAAGTCGAATCTTTCAACTTCGATACTCATAAGTTTCTCAATTTTCCATACATTTGCGTCCTCCTACCACCCTCTTATCAGAGAAATGTTTATTTTCTCGTTGTATACCTATTTTACTTTGACAGTTCTCATCAAATAGTCACGAATTTAATTTATTTTCCTTATTTCGTGAAGGGAGCACAAAATAGAAGATATTTTATCGAATGTGGATGAACAGTTACTTATATGTTATAGAGTATATTTATGTCGATGACTATGAAACTGTACTAACAGTAAGTCATGTCTTCTTTTTTCGAGATATTTACTTTTGTGTCTGATTTGACAGAAAAGTATTTTAACGGGTTAATATATAGTATATAATCTTTTACTTCGTATTGTAATGTAATCTAAGTAATACATAATAAGCAAATAGATCAATTTGTTTGGAATTTTGACCTACAATAGATTTTAATTTTGGACTTAAATCTGGACGTTCCCCTTACCATAAGAAACTTTCTGGTTGATAAATTCAAAATTTATTCTCCTTTTGATTTTTCAAAATAATCTATGAGAGGTGGAATTTACTACAACAAATATGAGCAATTTAGATACAACAAATATGAGAAAACCTAGTTCATCCTCGTACTATGGTAACACCTGGAACACCACACAACTTGTTTGTACAAGAAGAAACCGAGCACCGAGTGTCATTCCCGAAGGGTTAACGTCGGGTTCCGATAAATTGAAACAGCGCGCTTCATTCGCGACAGGCATCGTTACAGGCTACCAAAGGAATCAGAGCGACCGAGAAACACGTTATCGCGGCACACTTTGTACAAATTATCTGTGAGCGATTCTCGAACTTGTCGTATCCAGGATTGCATTTCAGCTGGGCAAATAAATCAATTAATCGGTACTTGGTTCTGATCCACGTTCAAGATGCGGCGTGAGCATCGCGGTGCCGTGATTAACGACGTACGGTCGTTTTGCCTGATTTCATTGATATCTGATTCGGCGGAAAGTTGCGCGTGCAACAGCGTGTATCCGTTCCCCTGTATCTGTATTTTTGCAACCGCTGTCCGGTTGCATCCCGGTTGACCGGCGTACACCGGGTTTGATCGATCAGTATCTGGCTTTCGAGCAAGGTTGTTCCATCAATCGGCGATGCGTGTTTCAGCATGGAAATTCAGCGCTGCACGAGGCATCCTGGCGCGGGTACAGCCGGACCGTGGCCGCCCTAGCGAAGGCCCTCGGGACACAGCGTGCCCCTCTGCACGCGAGGAATCTCGCCGGTTTCGCGCCGCTTCACCTCGCCTGCCAAAACGGGCACAACCAAAGCTGCCGCGAACTCCTCCTGGCGGGGTGCAATCCTGACCTTCAAAACAACGTGAGTAATAGGCCTGGCGTGAGTTCTCTATCCTCCATTTGCGAACGAGGCGTTTGATTCAACTTAAATGCCGGATTAAATATGGGCCTCCAATCAACACGAGTAGCTCTCGGAAGACGGCTCTCGAACGGAGCTTGAAAACTGTTATCATATATCGATTTCGGTTCTCAAAGAACCTTTATTCCGAATAACTGTTGCGAAATATAGAAATCCCCAACTACTACCCCTGGAAAAAATTAATCAAGTAATAACTAAGTAATAATTCATACTTTCAAAAGTCAAAGTCAAATGCCATGAAACTCGTCATATACAACGATTAAAAAGTGTTCTAATGCTTTGTCATTCTACTTCAATTTCTTTATAACTTTCACATGGAAGTAGACAGTTTATTATTTTATATTTGGTAAAAAGTCAAAAGAATTCATCATTTTTTCGATTCTACATACAGTGGCCCACAAAAGTGTTCGAACGCCCTTTAAATCAGTATAACTTTCTTAAAATTTCACCAAACCACTTGACTTTTTTTGAGCAATTGGAAGCATTCATTTATGTTTAAAATGTGCAAAAAAGATTTTGAAGAAATTGCAATTAGTAGGAATTACATAAAAAAATAAAAATGGTACTTTTTAAAAGTTTATTATTTCAGCACGTAATGAATATTCAAAATTTGGCGGTTTGTAGATCAATGGTATTTAAACATATGCTAAAAATTTCATCGAAATCTGTTAACAAACACATGAACTACAAGCGATTAAAAGTGGTGATAATCGCAGTTTTTCACGACTTTGGTCAGTTTCTGCTTAAAATCCATAGTTTATTATATCTTTCTATGCGCGTAGTTTTTTTCTACGGCAACCAATTTCGATGAAATTTTCGGCATATGCATAACTAACATAGATCCACAAAAGGCATATTTTGAATTTTCATTATGGGCTAAAATAAAGATGTTTTAAAAAGTGCCATTTATTATTTCTTCATGTAATTTCTACTAATTGCAATTTGTTCAAAATCTCTTTTGCACGTGATTTACTAAATAAATGCTTCTAATTGCTAGAAAAAAGTCAAGTGGTTTGGTCAAATTTTGAGAAAGTTATTCTGATTTAAAGGGCGTACGAACACTTTTGTGGGCCACTGTATATCGGTTTTTCTAATGGGAACATTTTTGACAAAGTCATTATAGAAGAAGAAACATGCATACATGTTATTAATTTTTAATAAAGCATTACAATAAGTAAAGCAACTACATATTTTTTACATTTGCACACACTGTATTATTCGCAATATGAAGTTAATGAATAGATGTTTCAATTTCTTGTTTTCAATTTGTAGTTAATTATGTTAAAGTTAATATAAAAAGTGACATAAAAAAATTATTTTTATATTATGTTATTTATGTTATATTATAATTTTCTTGTGCTTTTCGTACATTCGAATATCTAGCCTATCATTCATAATGTTTGACTTCATTAACGTTTTAATGCGGAAAATAAACATGAGTCTTAAACTAGAACCATTTCGAAACCGGTATAGAACTGACAAAATAACAACTTCGCATATGAAACTGATATCGAACCCAAAGCTGGAAATGCAACCGAAACAGATAATAGGTGAAAATTACTTCGTAACAATTATTCTCTAATATGCAAGCAAATAATTAATTTGGTTATCATATTTACGAGTTTTATAGAATACTTTCGAATTCTTTGTAAGGATAATGTAATATAATGTAATGTAGAGATAATATAATACTATCATAATTGTTGGTTTTACTTTTAATTACAGTTTAGTACGGTTTCATTACTGTAACAAAACAATACTTTCATTGAAACATTTAACAATTTACGCTACTATTTATTTGCTCTCAGGTCATAACGTTCGAACTATTTCACTTCGCGTGAAACTTATTGTCCTTTTCTATACAAGGTGGAAATTATAAAGAGTTACAGACAAATATCTCCAAAAATATTGTTTATACGCAAAAATGTTTGAGATGAAAGTTGTTCAGTAGGGAGGAGGACATCATGTGGTGGAACTTTTATTTTTCCCGGTGTATACTCCAAGGTGAGGTGAAGGTCACCATTCTTTTTTTAAATGGATTGGTATTTTTTTTATCCACCATCAAATAGTGCGTTTGAAGATGAGTTCAATTACATATGACTCAAAGTCATTCAAGGTCATACTTGCAGGGAAATGCAGAAATGGTGTGATCGTTTTTTTTATACTTCAGTTTAGTATGTGTTCAAAATGATTACCTCTTACTTCATTGCAGTTACAAAGTCTTTGTTTAAATTATTCTCTAACTTTGCTCAACATTTCAACATTTATCTTAGCACAAGCTTCTCATATTCTGACTTTCTTGTACGCGTCGTAGGTTTAATGGACATTACGCAGTTTTTAAGCACAGTAGCTGAACGGAGAAAAAGCTGTTCTAGTCTTTTAAATTGATGGTCAATCTGGGTAGCGTTGTGCATACAATTAAATTAGCAGCCAATCTGTAATTTTCCCTGCATTCTCCTAGTACCATAAACATATCAAAACAATTTTGATACATTTCAATTTTCACCACTTATTTAAGTACTATCGTCCAGCGAAGGATACCTTAGCACGAATAGTAATGAAAATAAACTGACTATCTTGCAGAAGAGCACAGTAATACATAAATGTGTTTTTTTCATTTCATTGATAATGACTTTGATGTTGTCCTAAGTAACGCTGATATTGAACACATGTTATTGTTTTGGTGTGAAAGTTCGGAGGCACGAACCAAAGTACAAATGAAACGATCACATCTTTTCTGCATTTCCCTGCAAGTTTGACCTTGAATGACCTTGAGTCATAGGTAATTGAACTCATCTTAAAACGCACTATTTGACGGTGGTTAAAAAAACATATCATTCCGTTTAAAAAAAGAAAGTTGAACTTCGTCTCACCTTGGAGTGTCCACCGGGAACAATAAAAATCCCGCCACAGGATGTCCCCTTCGGTACTGAACAACTTTCATCTCAAACATTTTTGCGAATAATCAATATTTTTAGAGATATTCGTCTGTAACGCTTTATAATTTCCACCATGTATATGTAGGTATACAATAATTGAATATTTTCTTATAGTATGGAGACACGCCTCTTCACACATCTGCACGATATGGTCACGCCGGAGTCACGCGTATCCTAATCTCTGCGCTTTGTCGAGTCTCGGATCAAAACAAAGTAAGTAAAATAATTAATAATAGAAATTAGTCTCAAAAAGATGATGCATAAAAATTAGACAACTTATCTAAGTATACAGGGTGGCCCACATAACTCTGAACAGCTCAATATCTCGAAAACTATGCCATCGATTTTAAAGTTCTTAGTCTTAAATTGCATGGAACTGAAGGGATTTTCTGACTATATAAACGTGAAGAGGCCTCCCTTCCCCTTTAACGGGGGAGGGGAGGTACCTTTGTAATTTTAAATGGAACTCCCTATAAAATGTTACATATTTAGATTCTACAGGAAAAAACAAGTCAATTTTGTCTGAAACATTTGTTTGTCAGATACTTCCATGATGAGATACAACAGTTTGAAGTTTCGAGTTGTAGGTACTTGAAGCGCTCGGAAATAGCGTTATGGAATTATACGCGCTTGAGTTCATTGCTTATTCATGAAGAAACACAAACAATAATATTTACCTAATAGGAGATTTTGTGATTGGACCTTATTTTTTTCAAGAAACCGTAACATCTGCAAGTTATTGTGATTTATTAAAAAATCATTTGCCTGCGCTTTTGAAAGATGTGCCACTGCACGTTAGAAGAGAAATGTGGTTCCAACACGACGGCACTCCTCCACATTTTGCAATCATCACCAGGCAATTTTTGAACGAAAAATTTGGGAACAAATGGGTAGGTCGTGGGGGACCTCGTCAATGGCCTCCTCGATCCCCCGATCCAACACCATTAGATTTTTTCTTATGGGGATATGTAAAGGACAAAGTTATGTTTGAACCACCGACGACAAAAGAGGATATGAAACAAAGAATACGTGACGCTTGCGCTTCAGTGACTCCCAAAATGTTAAAAAATGTTAGAACAACTTTGATGTTTCAAGTAAATAAATGTTTACAAGCCCGTGGTGGACATTTTGAACATTTCATTTAAAGTACATTTCATTTCTTCACGAATAAGCAAAGGACTCAAGCGCGTATAATTCCATAACGCTATTTCCGAGCGCTTCAAGTACCTACAACTCGAAACTTCAAACTGTTATATCTCATCATGGAAGTATCTGACAAAAAAATGTTTCAGACAAAATTGACTTGCTTTTTCCTGTAGAATCTAAATATGTAACATTTTATAGGGGGTTCCATTTAAAATTACAAAGGTACCTCCCCTCCCCCGTTAAAGGGGAAGGGAGGCCACTTCACGTTTATGTAGTCAGAAAGGCCCTTCAGTTCCATGCAATTTAAGACTAAGAACTTTAAAATCGATGCCATAGTTTTCGAGATATTGAGCTGTTCAGAGTTATGTGGGCCACCCTGTATATGTATAACCACTTATTTTGAATGCTTCATTTCGAAAAATAGTACATTTGCTAAAGTGAAAACGAGTTTTAAACATAATTCTTGAAGATATTATGTAGTTACGATAAATAATTTTGTAGAAAATTCTACTCGAGAAAAATAACATTCTTAATCTTCATTGGCCCTCCATCAAGGGAAAGATCTGTAATAATAGAAAGCTACATAATTAATTTCATATGATTGTTCATAATCTTTTATACAAAATAAGATTACTATCACGGCGTTCACAACTGATAAAACTGTGAGCAGAACATAGATACTATTCATTCAAAATCAACGAAACATGTGTTAATTGACACGAAAGGTGGGTAAAGATTAATGCAGTCGAACTTCGATTACTCAAAAACCTCTACAAAACAACAATTTTGTTTGTTCCCTTTCACTACATTGCGGGAACCGACTATGAATCGACATAAAACTTACTTTAATTCGAATTGTTCACCACGTGTCCAGATACATTATTTTACCGCTATAACTCTTTAGAATAGGAAAATTATTAACCTTAGTACAGAGCTCCTATGTACGTTGAATTTCCATTTGTTAAACTCATTTTTGTAAAAAATGTCGGTTAGTCAAAATCTTACGATTTCAGCTCATCCCTTAAAATTCGAGATTACCGAGGTTCAACTGTACTTTGATAGTAATGTAATCATCATCCATTAGTCTTTCTAGAATTAATTCTCTAAATTCCCAAGTACGTCGAAATTCAATTCAAAATCCCGCCTCACAAGAGATGATCCCCAACTGGAAAATTAAAGAAACTATGAAACTTTGGGGATATACATATAGTACACATGTAAGTATGTGTTACGAGATGTGTGTGGGCTGTCTTATGTATCGGACGTCCGAGTGATCGGGCGGTCTCGGTCGGGCATCCGTAACACACGAACAGTGTTCCGTGATTCTTTTTTGCTTCCATAATTCACTTTGAGGGGGTGAAAGCAGGTTATACTGAATTTCATTCCCGACATTTATTAAATTCTGGATCTTGTTCTATTGTCTATTTGATATGACATGCTGCACGTACACAATAGGTGTATATGCTGTGCAAATAAAGAAAACCATTTTTATAAATATACTTACTGATTGTATTAATATATTCCCGATCCCATTATTTTCAGACATACAGTGTACCTACATGTGCACTACATGTTTCCGAAGTTTCATAATTTTTTAATGCCCGGCTTAGGCGGTCATTCCTTGTGAATCGAGGAAACGTTCGATTAACGATTATTTGAACGCAGAACGGTGATACGGCGTTGCATATCGCGGCGGCGATGGGCCGTCGAAAGCTGACGAGGATCCTGCTGGAGGCCGGCTGCGACCGTAGCCTACGGAACAAGCAAGGGGAAACAGCGAAGGACATAGCCCGGCGCAAGAACCTGACAGAGATACTCGAGATAATCGGTAAAGCGCGAAGCAAAAGCAGAACGCGGAGCAAAAGTCGGGAGGAGGACTCCGCCGCGACGGTAGACAAGGTCGACGGGAAGAGCAACAAGAGCGAGAAGAAGAGAGAAAAGACTGGTAGTGGTACCAGCGGCAGCAGGGACAGTTGCACGAAGAAGGAGAAAAAGAAGCACAAATCGTCCGGCAAGCAGAACAAGGTCCATTTCGAGAAAGCGGTGATGGGGAGGCAATGGTCTCCATACGGTTGCCACTACTATCCCGACCCGGAAGCATTTCCGCAGCCGCGTTTGGACTCGCTGCCACCGGATCCGCTGGCCCGCGGAGAACAGTATTACCTGGACCTCGCTGGAAATATCAGGAAAGGTCCGGTGGGAGTCGGTTACACCTGCTACTGCGCGCCGTTCTTCAGACACATGGAGGCCAAGCTGGAGAGGGACAAAGCGGAGCTGAAGGCGCATATAGATCTAGCTCACGAGAGGCTCGACCTAAAGGTGGCCAACCTGGAGAGGAGGACCAGAGGACAGATCACCGAGTTAACCAGATGCGTAGCAGCCGAGAGGTCCAAGTGCGACGAGAGACACACGCATCTTCAGCAACGTTTATCCCGCGGCGGAAGAGGCAGGCACAGCGAAAGACCGGCGAAAGCTTCGCTTACCAACGATCAGTCCCTTCCACCAGCTCGAGCCAGATCATTGGAGGATTTGCTCGACGACAGACCCCATGATAGAAGTTTCGAGATCCCGGGAGAAACACCGATACATCGCGGCAGCTTGGACGATCTTGATATACCCGCCATACCTAGACTTAGCAAATCCATGAGAGATCTACCCACGGGTTCCGGTATCTCGAGGTCAACCTTGAGGGTGCTCGATGTGCCGCCCAGGCTGAACGAGACGTTCGACGGTGTGATCAAGCAGGATCGCAGCTCGCCGCTCGGGGCAGCTTCCTCGCCGTCGATCGGATCCAGACAACAGGTCCATCAACAGCGCGTGAGTGTGTAATCGGACTTCTTCTGCTAGTTACAATGCGTTTTATGGAGGTGTTGATTAGGTTGCGGCTCTAACGAGCTACGAGGTAGTCGCGTCTCTGAGCATGAGGTTTTAATGCCATGGTATGGATTTCAAGAAAAATTGTTTTGTTTAGTTTGCATTACTGCAGTGATAAACTGACTTTATTATTACATATAGTAGAATTCTGATAATGACACATTTGTATCTATAATAGTTATTATTAAATTTATTTATCAATAAAATCGATCCGTTTAAGTGCAATGATACAAATAAATAATTTAACCCTTCGGAGGCGACGGCCGATCGTCGCTTTCTTTCTGTATGATATTAAGGAAGTAACCGTAATTTTTTGGTAATTTTGACTTTTTAATATTTTCTATAACTATGTCCAAATTCTAGAAAGTAAATGATAAAATATGCAAGTGTATCGTGTCTAATAATTTGACAATGTGTAATCAATTCTTAAATATTCGTCAGAGTCAGTATGGTGTATTGATGTCGTCCCCAAAGGGTTAAGGGGTAATTCTGTAAATAATTTTCGGAGCAAAGGTACAGTTTCGGTATCGTTTCACCCGAACAATTACGATCTTCAATTAACAGGATCCTTCAAGTCGGGATCACGGGATTAATTCCTGCCAAGAGGAAAGTAGCACAACGCGGAAGGGCGACGACAACTTGAACGAATGGAGGTCTTCCGGGCGACGTAGCGTTCACGAGATGATCAAGCGATTTCAACAAGTGCCTGGCATGCATAACGGCTGGCGAGGCACGCGTTCTGGAAGCAGTGAACCAACGAGCCCTGAGAACAGCCAGTGCTCTCAAAATCAAAGGGTCCAGCCCCAGGGTGGTGTAGGAAATGGATGGCACGGGGAAGGTAAAAATATACTTAATATGTTATTATGAAACAGTAATCCAAACTGCTCGATACTTAGATTTATTCCAAATAGATCTTCCTGAGTTGAATATGAATCTGTAAAGTTTCGATTTCATCTTTATGTGTAGTTCTAAGATATCGATTTTGGAAAAATGCAAATTTTGAACTTTGAAGACATCTGGTGTTTTAACAATAGTAGCTAGATAATACTCTCACATAATATTCTGTAAACTCTCGGTAATAAGACGATATTCATACATTTGTACAATGATTTGAAAGAAGCCTAAAATGCGCCTGTTTTGGCGGATATTTTTCTATTTATTTAAAAATTAAAACATGTAAGATAAAGTCTAGTTTCTCCAAGCACTAGAGCGAACCTTCAACATATGGGTGATGTTGATAGAAGTTACAAATTATATTTCTTTTCTAAAATACAAATTTTGCAAGACACGTCACGCTGACAATGATACTTAACGTTAACACGACGATCGTGTTTAATTTCTCCTTTAAAAAATATAATAAGTGAATGTCATTTAGTTTCTACGTAAGTTAATTAAAGCTCGTATTGATTTGGAAGGAGTGCTTATATAAATGTAAAATTAATAGAAACCCTATTACTAAACTTAACGTAAATAAGAGTTAAAATCAAAATTAACCCTTCAAAGACAACATCCGACTGTCAGTTTTTTTTTGTATGGCCAAAGATGTATGATGTTACAGATGCTACTATAATCTCCTGAAGATTTAGATTTTATCTTATAATATTTGAATGTATTCACCTCTAACAATTCTAGTCTTGTATAATAAGTTTGGAAATATTCTTTAGAGTTAATACGGTGCACAGACGTCGACCTGAAGGGTTAAAGAACTGAAGAAGACGAAGAAAATAGAAGAAAATAGAAATTAAAAAACTAAAAAGTAAAATAATCTAAAACGAAATACAGGTTGCGAAGATTAATAAGATAGAGAACTTGAAACACTTTAATGCAAAAGATGGTTACAAATGTTCGATGAATAAGCGTTGAGTTCATCATAGTCGTTTTATAATTCAGAGGAAAGTTTTTAATATTATCGCAACGAACGTAGGTAATGATAGCGAGAGCAGCGAAGGAGACGAGGACGAGCAGCCGGAAGCACTTAGCGGGGGGATTACTGGAAAAGGAGTGATATCGGAGCACGTGCATTACGACAGCATAGCCAGAATGCCATATAGGTCCCGTAATGCGGTTTATAGCCCGACACCGCCTTTGCATGATGCACACAATGATTCAGGGTACAGCACCCGCATGTACGGCTCTAGCAAAGGTGCTTCACCTTCCTTATCAGGTATGAGTTACTCTGTTTTAATTGCACGATAGTTAACTTCATTTGCCATAATCTTCTACCTACAATGTTAACAATTTTCGAAGCCTCTGCGTTAGTGATATTTTTATGCTGCAAATGAAAATCGATGTAGAATTATCCAAAAAACAGAGACTTACAGCAATTTTGCGATTTTCTAATGACAATTCAAGAATTTGTTAACTGTTTATAATATTTAAAAAGTGCAATGGTTTTCTTTTAAATCAGAAGTGTAACAGTTAATTTTTCATATTTTCTTTCTTCACATTTTGCTAAATTTCTTCCACGTTCACGATGTACATGCATTGAATACAAAGAAACTGAAATTCCTCTAATTTTAATTAATTCTATGTCATTTTGATTCCAGCACTTTTACAAAAGATTACATTTCCACCTTTCAGGTCAATTGGAATGCGATGTGATTCTTCCAACCACAACAAACACATTTCCTAGCGGGGAACAACTAGTGGCATTGTTAGAACAACCCAGGAACCACGATCTCACGGTCTACGAACGCGGCGCCGACAACGTTGTCATTAATATCGGAACCGCGAGCCTCGTTTAAGAACTTTAAAATTTTATCTGAGTATCATTATTTTCATATTTCCAAAGACGCATCGACATTACGTAATTTTAGTATACCTACTAAGGTGTTCATGCGATGACAAAAATATTGTGTATAAATGAATCTGTTTGTTCTGCTTAGGTCACGATGTACAAAATGATTTTTAATTGAAGAATGTTTGAATGATCATTTTGTAAATAATATATAGTCAGACTTTAAGATATAACAAACTGTAACAAATTACACATAAACCCTAAAATTTCCTACACTTCTTTTATTGATTATATATTTATTTCAAAACAAAATATTCTTGATATTTCTTAGAAACCAAAATAATGAAACAAACTCTATAAGGATAAAAAGAATGTCGAAATAACTTTTGCAGAACTTGACTAATTAGAAGAGAAACTTAGTTACATAATCTTTTTGTTACTCTAATGTATATCCTTTTAAGTATCATAAGTGTAGCTTTTACACCAGAAGTGTGTTATGTATCTGCATATAGATTGCCATGTACCACAAAATTAGATTAAGTTTTACCTATTTATTATATACATGTATAATACTATGTACATGATTGTTTTATTCACAATATTATCATATTAGTAACAAATATGTAAATTTAGTTTCATGCGATTAAGTAGATCTTCGTCTCTTTCATTTCAAAACTGAATGTATTCTGCAGTGATAAATACGATTAAATAATTGAAAAGATGGAAAACTAACGTTATATTTTATTTATGATCCATATAACGATGAATATTCCGTAATTGATGAGTGATACAAAGGTGTTGCTTTTAAGGTATTAAAATTAGCGCTTTGAACTTCCACAACAACGTAATCACCGCTCTTTATCGGCCTTTCAATATCAGAACCTTTTTCAATGGGTATATCCATACTCGGAATCAATACTCGCGTGCCACCGTCATTTCTTCCTTGAAGAAACTCATCTGATTTCTTACTAACCTAAGACAAAATTCAAAATTTGATTGTTTCAATCTTATTTAATTAGCACACGATTTACTATTATTATTGTTACAGCACTATTACGTTATTTCAAAATGATTTACCCCTTCTATAAGCATAAGTTGCAACTGGCCAATCTGTGAGTTATTTAATTCCTCTGCTATAAGTCTATTTGTTGAAATCATTCTTTCAAGACGCTCTTTTTTTATAGCTGGTTCTACATCATCTTTATAGCGACGATGAGCTGTAGTTTTCTAAAAATAATAGAACCTCTTGTAACAATAGCTAGTAGATCGTACATTAATTGATAAAGTTTATACAACTATAGATAACCTCGCGCATGCTATATGTAAATAAGTATGCTTTGTTATATTTCACTAATTGCATCAATGACAATGTATCTTGAAACTCTTCCTCAGTTTCACCACAAAATCCGGTAATAAAATCACTGGAGATATATACATTAGGAAGAATACTACGTATATGGAACACCAAATCTAAATATGCTTCTCTTGTGTATCCTCTTCTCATTCTTTCCAGAACCATAGAATTACCACTTTGTACAGGCAAATGAATTGCATTACAAATGTTTGGCCTCTCCGCTATCAACTGTAAAACCTCATCAGGAAAATCCTTAGGATGTGGTGACGTAAATCTAAAAATGATTTTCATTAATTATGTATTTTTTAAAAATATATACCTTTAAAATAGTGTAAAACTGCGATACCTTATCCTCATTTCTGGATTAATACGAGAAACCTCGTCTAATAAATCACTGAACCTTCGCCCTCCTCTTTTACTTTTATATACAGTTTTGAAACCTTTAGCTAAATGTGTTGCCTCATTATTAGGCATATAAAATTCTCTTTCTGACATATCCCTGTAACTATTTACATTCTGTCCAAGTAGTACCAATTCCTTTACACCCTCGTCAGACAAAGACTGGACCTCCTTAATTATACTGTCCATTGGTCTGGATCTTTCTTTACCTCGTGTGAATGGAACAATACAATATGTGCACATATTATCGCAACCTCGCATTATTGAGCTGAAAAAGAATCAATAATCATATCAATAATCAACTGTTACTAATAATGTAACATGTAATTTTTAAATATATCATAAAATATTACACATATGCACTAGTTGATTCTTTGTTCAATCTTGTTGGTATAATATCTGCATATGTTTCATCAAATGATAAAACTACATTGACAGCAGTTTCATTCTCTGGCACACACAAAAGTCTTGGTAAGTCCTTATAGCTGTCTGGACCAGCTATTACATCAACGAGCTTGCCTTTGTCTAATATTTTGGTCTTTAAACGTTCTGCCATACAGCCTGATACAACAATAAATGTATTATAACTTGTTACAAAACTTAAAAGATATTAAAATGTGTAAATATACCTAATAAACCAATTTTCATTTTACGTTTCTCTTTCATTCTAATACCATTCAAATTAGCTAATTTGTTCCATACTTTCTGTTCTGCGTTATCTCTGATGGAACATGTAACAAGTAAGACTATATTGGCTTCATTTATAGTGTCTACTTTTTGGTAACCATGTGATTTTAGAACAGACCAAATAATTTCTGTGTCGTTAACATTCATTTGACAACCATAAACTTCAAAATACACTGAAATGAAAACAAAACTATGTAACAAATAAAGGAGATATTAATACACAACTATTTTACCTTTCTGATTACTGCCATTAATGTCTTCTATGTAAGGGATATTTGGTACACTGATGGGATCTAAAGGTATGGCGTCACGAGCTATAAAATCTTTTAATGAAGGTCCAGTTTTCGATAAATCTCTAAATTGTTCCAGATCAGTTACAGTTTTTTGGCTGATCTCTTTGGGAGAATGTGATTGAGTTGCAGTCACATGCAATGTCCGATGTATATTATAAGAATATACATTTTTAAATTGAGGGTAACATGTTTCATTAAACCATCTTTTTGTTAAATTATTATATGTTATAGACGGTTTAATTTGCTTCAGTGAATATAACACAAGACCCTTACTGTTCATAATTAATATTTAGTATATAGTCCTACAATATGAAGTCCTATGATGTAATAAGAATATGAAAATAAAAATTGTCAAAAAATGTATTGGCATAATATATTTTATTCTAAATATACCATTTCTTTTAAATTACAGTGAAGATACTATAAAAATGAATTTAGTTTTCTCTTGTATTTAGTTTGAAAACATACTTGTATACAAATATTGAGGTTATCCGTGATGAAATTTTCATAATACGTACACTGATTATATTTTAAGAGTTACAAAGATTTGTTATAAGCATAGAAGTATAAATCGAAGATTTTAGTAATATATTAATCCATTTTACTCCACATCGATTCTTTTCCCAGTTTCATTATAGGGTTATGGTACAAGGTTTATTTCAATCAAGCACTTTCAACGTCAGTGGTTCTCAATCAGTAGCTCAGGAAATCTTGTACTTTATACGTACTTATATCAGTGTCGCCTTACATACCAGTAATTACAAACAATCGGTTACACGTAAAAGAAATTGAAATACGGCATTCGTAGGCAAAAAAAATTAATGTTTAAGAATTTGATTATAAGAATATAGAAATATTTCATGTTAAAACGCTATTAATAAAACAATAAAATTACATTGAATTTTCATTATTTTGAGCCAACCATAAAATATAATGTTTACTATTTATATAAGTACAAATTATTTAGTAATACTTATTACCTATAACAAACAATATTAAAATACAACTTAGACTTGTCTGGTTAAAGTCTGAGAATCTCCCAGCAGAATAACCCCTATCTTAAACACGCTCCATCCGGAAAGGGTTAAAACATAATTTCTGTACTCATCTTATAAACTGATTCACGATATCTTTTTGTCTGACATATTTGAACTTTTAATTCACTACAAGGTATATAAGATAGGTAATTTTTAATTAAAATGAAAAGCAGTATATGTTTTACATATATTTTTATTAATATGTAATATTATAAAAATTTAATTATGTGTTACTTAATGATGAGCAGCTGCTTTCCTCATCTGGACAAGGATGTTTCCAAGTTCTTCACGTTTCCTTTTAGCTCTAATGTGTGTGCCCAGCTATAAATCGAATATATGAAAGTATTAAACATTTTGTTTGTATTCATTAAAGTTCAGTTTTTAAGTTTGTTTATAAACTTACCCTCCTCTTCAGGAATTTCAATGCACGCTTGTCCTTAGAAACTTTCAACAATTCCATAGCACGTTTTTCATATGGAGCGTGACCAGTTACTTCACGAATTAAATCTCTGACAAATTTGCTGTGTTTGGTTTGTCTCTAAAATGATATTAGAATTCAAGAAACACAAATACAAGTAAACAAAAAGAAAGATTAAAAAATGTAATCCTTTCAGATACAGCAATTCAAATATTGTAAACAGAAATCATGAATTGCATTTAATTGTTATAAATGTTTAACATTCTTATGAAGCAAGTAGATACAATGTATGATGACAAGACAAATAAGTAACAATCCTTGAATCTATAAAGTAAATATTTAAGTCATTTGTAACATACTAACCCCCTTAAATCTGGCTGGCAAGACACACACTGTCTTTTTCTTTTCATTAGCATTTTTTGCCACGCGAATTTTTGTGGTCTTGTGGCCTCTGTTGAGACCAACAGCTAATTCGTACCTTGGTGCCATCCTGGAAAAATAATACAGCAAGCTTTAGAGGTTAGAACACAAAAATGCACTGAATGATAAAAACTTTGTATTGCATGACAATATTGTATATTTTATGTAGAAATGACATGTAAGAGTATGTCTCACTACGAGGATTTTATAATTTCATAAAGATCACAAGAATATTTATCGATACAATTAGACACAAACCTTCACGGCTCGAATACACGTACAGAAGGAAATACGACCTGGTTTTCAATAAGAATCAGTCGCTCACACTTTATGCGCGTGCGCCACAAATCAACGTGTCTGATTTACAAAGTACGCGATAAATTTTCATGAATAATTACGAATAATATCATTTGGATCCGAAGAAAATTTAATAATACAGTTATAAATTGTAACTACTAGGCAATCTCAAAGCTATTAATTATTCAATTCACAAATAAGTAATACAATTTTAAGTGTACACTTATAAATTACCTATTTATAAATGTTATATTCAATATACCTTTAGCTTTTGTATTCTTATATTATCTCCTTCGGATTTAATTTCCAAAATTCAATTTAGGAGTTTAGAACAGAGTATTTACTTAGAGCTTATATGTATATTTTGTATAGGGTAGTAAGGTGTATTTGTTCTAACTCTAAGACGTAGTCTTTGCCAACTGCCAATAGCAACAATGCGTGCAATTTTAGGGACTCGTATTTGGTCAAAGAATCGTAGAGTTAAAACGAATATACTGCTGTGTAATGTGGTGTAATGTCTCCCCGTGAATGTCACCAATAGGAAAACGAACGGACTTTAGGGAATTTTGTGACTAGGCAAAATTTCCTAGCTGCCATACCATTTAAAATATACATTTGTGTAAAAGATATTAGTAATGAGATAAAATAGAATACTACAATTATAATTCAAGTATTATTAAACTGAAGAAGTACATGTAATCAATTTTCTTCTTAAAATTTGTTACCGTCAAGTTAAACTTTAATATTTTGTGCTTACCGGTGGTCAGATTGC
Source organism: Sphecodes monilicornis (assembly GCA_913789915.3). Lineage (NCBI taxonomy): Eukaryota > Metazoa > Arthropoda > Insecta > Hymenoptera > Halictidae > Sphecodes > Sphecodes monilicornis. The sequence continues at coordinate 2,055,362 of OU565289.1, forward strand.
ATTATAATATTCAAATCTTATAACTTCATGGTTATGGTTCATAATTGCTGCGGTGTCAATTTTTTGAAGTGAATTTTTTAACTTATATTGCAAAGCGGCATGTTTATAGTATACGCTGTTCTATTACTTTTCTCAAAAGTGTCCGTTTTATAACGGCTGTGCCTACTGACAAAAAAACATGTCTAAAATGAAAAACATTTCGAATAACTTAACCAAATGGGATCTGTCAGAGGATCCACTGGCACCGTTAACCGAACATCAAAAGGATTGTTTATTAAGTTTAGAAGAAGAATTGTCTTCCACGAGTACGTTGAAGAGCTATGAAATGAAAGACACTCCAAGCAAAAGTGAAAAAGATGAGAAGTCAAATCAAATAGAACGGTACCAGGATCTTTTAGAGCATTATACCGCATTAGAAAAAGAATCCATGAATAAAAAAGATATAAAATACGTACTATATCTTAATGAACTTCAAAATCGACGACACGAGTGCCATGAACTTTGCCTCCAAATTGAAGAAGCAATGGAAGATTTCTCAACATTGTATAAACAATATTCAGAGGTTTCCGATAAAACAACTTCTCTTTATAATGCCAGCGAACAACTTGATTCTGATCAGAGGAAATTAAATTCTACCATAGAGAACATCACCGAGTATGTGAAATATTTCAAAGATATTGATATGATGATGGAAAAACTAGAAGCACCAACATTATCAGTGAACAGTGAGATGTTCTTTAATATACTGGATAAAATTGATATAAATATTGACTTTGTGCAAAGCAATGCATCATTTAAGGAGAGCAATACATATTTAATTAAATATAAACATTGTCAGTCCAAGGCAATATCTATGATACAAAATTATATATTTAATCTGTTTAGTAAAACTACAGAAAGTATTTTAAATTTGAGGGATAGCAATGACTCCCATGATAGTGCTGACGCAGCTTTAGCACTTTTCTATGGAAGATTTCAAACAATTTTATCAAAAGTTAGACCTGTTATAGAACAAATAGAAGTAAAGTCTTATAAAAGACAAGAATATGACAGTTTATTGACAGAGTGTCATCAGTATTATTGGAGCCAAAGAGGATTAGTATTAGGCTCTAGTGTACAGAAATCCTTGTCATCCGTAAAAGAAAAATACAATGGTGACCATTGTAGCCTGGTACGGAATTCGTGTGCACTATTATTACATGCATCAATGGATGAATACAAATTATTTTATGAATTCTTTTCTAAGCCATCCAGTGGATTAACAGCATACTTAGAAAGCTTATGTACATCTTTGTATGACATGCTAAGACCATTTATTATTCATATTAATCACTTAGAAACATTGGCTGAAATTTGTTGTATTCTGAGAATTGAAATGTTGGATGAGCATGTACAAAATAATTTTGAACCTTTGGACGGGTTCGGAAATATTTGTCTACAACTATTGCACGATGTACAGGAAAGACTAGTTTTTCGTGCACACCTTTATTTACAATCTGATGTTTTGAACTATAATCCATCTCCAGGTGATTTAGCATACCCAGAAAAGTTAAAAATGATGGAAGACATAGCAGAATCGATAAGGGAAGAAACACGGCAATCGAAAATGAAAAGGATATCAGTGTCATCCAATGATGACAATTTCATCGAACCTGTTTCTAGGAACCATATTATAATGGATTCTATTTATCAAAAAACGCATATGGGAAATTCACCAGCAGATCTTCATGGGATGTGGTATCCTACAGTCCGTAGAACATTAGTTTGCTTGTCCAGATTATACAGATGCGTAGACAGATCTGTTTTTCAGTCTTTGAGTCAAGAAGCAATATCCCTTTGTGTTCAAAGTATAGAGAATGCAAGGCAGGAAATTGAAAAACGAGCATCAACTTTAGATGCAGAACTTTTCCAAATAAAACATTTGTTAATATTACGTGAACAAATTGCACCATTTCAAGTGGACTTTACTATAAAGGAGTACAGTCTAGACTTTTCTAAAGTTAAGACTGCAGCATTTGGTTTACTGGAAAAAAGTTCCAGACTGTTTACATTGTCAAATAATGCATTATTAGAGTTTTTATTAGAAGGAGCACCACAAATGAAGGAACAGCTAATAGACTCCAGGAAGCATGTAGATAGTAAATTGAAATATACTTGTCAACGCCTTATACAGCATGCAACATTTTTGTTGATAGATGTAATTTTAAAATTATTAGATAAAGAAAAGTTGTTTGTTAATACTAAGAATTCGGATAAACCTCAAGAACATATTTTTGGAAGTCCGCAAGAGCTTTCTGCACTAATCAGCTTGGTGTTAAGAGTAATTAAATCTAAATGTCCTGAAATACAACAATCAATGCAATTATATCTGTCCAATAAAGAAACAGAGTTCATTCTGTTTAGACCAATAAAAAATAACGTTTGCGCAGCATTTACACAATTATACCAAATATTGAGTAAATATTATAATGCAGAGGAGCTTCTTTTAATTGCTTGTCCACTACCAGAACAAATTTCTGTTATATTGAGCTCATCCAGTCTTGTTCATGGTAAAAGCACACAAAATATAAAGAAAACGTAGTCAACATGAATTATCAAACTTTTTGTAATAATAGTTCAAGGTTTTAGATATTGTACATTAATATTGTTTTTCAAATATAATCAAACTATTAATATTTTGAAAACGTGTGTCCTTAAAATAAGTGTTAATATATAATGCAAATATCGTATTCTATTGTAAATTACATACAATGTACATAAAAAATGTAATTTCCTATATCATAGTTTGGATGTTATAATTTCATAAACCACTGTAATTTATGCTGTTCTGTGTTTAAAAAATACTATGCAATGTTTTATTTCTTTGTATTTTACAAACATGTAATTTCTATGTTATAAAGATGTATATAACTAATGGTATTAAATTAAGTACTTTAAATACAATAAAATTTGTACTTTTCTTAAATCGGTATTTACTTTCTCAATTTAACTTTGTAAATGAAAACTGGCATACTATAAACAAATTATTATTATTAGAAAATTTTTCCTTGAGTATTTATCATTACTTTGAAAATAACGGTGATGTTATCGTATCCGCGAAAAATACGTTTCAAAAGCCATACGGCAATTACATAAAACTAAAACTAATCTATTTTTTATCTAATCAGCCCCCCTAAATTTTTTAAATAAAAATTTCAATTCTATATACAACAGTTTAATCACGACACAGTGAGATTGATAAATTGTGTATTTTACAACATTATTAATATTAAATATATTAAAAGCTTTTCCTGTTTCAGCAGTAATACAACCTAACACCTGGCATAATTTCTTGTTTGAATTTTATTAATTCACGAAAGGGTCATGTATCTAGAAATCTTTGCGTACAACTTTTTTTTATATTATTGATATTCAATATTTATAATTCCTCTTTAATGGAATGGATACCATGACAATTGTTACTGCCATGATCGTTAATTAGCACTGTCCGCACCGTTACTCTTGTAATTTCGTACATGTAGCGACTGATTGCGAGTCGAACAACGGAAATGTAAAACGGAATGGGAGCCGGATCTCTAATTAAGCGTGGGTATATGATGATAAACGAATATGAGTCAAGTAAGATATTGTCTTTAATTTTTCAATTCTTTCGAATCATGGTGAACATTGAATACAAGAATAAGACTCGGCTTCAAAATCCTACGATGTAATTAATTCCTGACGTAAAAAATTGATAACAATAAAACAATTGTCCGTTTCCATAACAGGAAAGTTCCAAAACTAACAAATATAAATTTAATTACCGAAAATGATTAAAATTAATTTTTTAAATTTATTACAGATTTCATCTCGTACAATAACTACATCAATTCGTGTTATTGGTAATTGTTCAGAGTATGAAAAGATATTCAAAAATATATAAAATCATAATCGTCAGAATGTTCCATGTTTCTTGCCTATCTAAAAGTGTATGAATTCGATTTACATTTCCTTCTTATATGTTATACAGCGCGGACTACAGGATTTAAATGGTTGGAAACTGGAGTATATTCGTGCTGCCAATTATTCTCGTCTGATCGCAAAGGGAAAATCCTGTTAAATTCTTCTGTAATGTTGTTAGCTGGTGTATTCAAGTAGTCTTTCACATTGACGTACTTTGGTCCGCCAAAAGTATCCAAAACTGCGATCGTCGTTATTTTTAGTTTGGCAAAATAGAAATGGTGACCTGAAATTGTTTAACACAAACAATTTTTGTAAAATAATGTAGAATTTTTATGATAAAAATAATTAAATTATATTGATTAGAAAATAGATTTTTACTTGGCGGCATGTTGACCAATTTCGGATGACGATCGAAGAATACCCGTTTGGCTACATCAAGTTCTGTGGTATCATTCCTCAACTGTTAACAAAATACAACCATTAAACAATGAAGAACATTATTGCCCTCGCTAACGAAATAAATATCTTGCGGTTACTGACCGCTTTAATTTTCCCGCTCAGAAGTATTCTGGCGCAACGAGGATCCATCGGGTCCCATTGTTTCGATTTACAATAGTTTCCCTGTGCCAATGTCATCATCAGCGATGCTCGATTGTCTTTCTGCGATTAAAAAACTCTTATCAGATTTATATCCGACTCCTCACTGTACGTGACGATATCAACGTTTAGACGATAGTACAGTATTTAGACGTTTTGTAACGATAGTCGCTATTTTGTCCGGAGAGGTAACGTCGATTACAATCTGACGATTTGCAAAAGTATCAATTGCGCGGATAGATTGTTACTTACCGCAAGATCTTGAGCCGTGAAGTCCAAGGGAGTGAGGTAAAGATATGGAATTCCCGATCCACTTCCTAATTCACCGTCGCTATAAGAGACTAAGGTTACTGCAGGATACGTCTCCATTTCCTTCCGCGTGCTTATAGTTGCCACGGACACCCAATCTGAGTAATTAAATATGTACATTGATGGTTACAATGGTTGATGTCAACAAAAAAGTGAAAAAGATAACGGTTATCTCTTCATTGTTTCCCATATTACTCATCTCAGCAAAAGTTACTGTACTCTACACAAAAACGACTATATGTATGTTTGTGTGACTGATTCTCAAGGAAACCGCGAATTAAATAATGCATATATGTATCTAAGTACTTATGACTTATACTGACGTTGAAAACGATTGCTTATCTCAATTTGATCGCTATTCTGAAGTGGCTAACATTTTTACCGGCGAAAAAGAGGCTATAGTAATCGCGAAGAAAAAGTTAAAAATTTACATTGAAATCACCGTCGCAGGTGTTAAGTACCTATCTGATTCGATTCGGTGTCATTAATTCAAACAAACTCATGCGAAAAAAATTATATCGAGAATTCATTTTACAGTAGTTTATAAGTAATTAAAAGAAAATGTTTTTTCCATCCCTTTAATTAATTGTTTACATAAATTATTATACAAAATTAAACCATGTCAATGTAGTGTTAATCCCTTCGCATACGAATTAAATGAAATTCGATAGGATAACATTTTAAGTTATCATTTGTATGAGAATAACAATGAATTTGCTTGTATATTCACGTAAAATATATTCCTGGCATTAAACAATATTTTATTTAAAAAAAAAACAGATATTACGTATCCAAGACCACTTTGTATGTCAAGGATTTAATGTTTTGGATTTTCCATTATGTACGAAGTTATGTATACATATACCAGGAACATATACTTCCTGAGGTAATTAAGTCGCATACATATTATATGTATGTATATGTATGCAACACTTATATACAATAGTATGTAAAAAATCCTGTTAATATCACAATGTTGCCATTTTTTAAAAATATTATTCTGATTTCAAGAATGACTTTTTTTATAAATGGAACAAACGACTTCAGTTTTCCTCTCAAGCTAGATGGATTAGTCTACTAGATAACATGTAATGAACATTTTAGAAAAATTGCGTTTAACCTTGTATTACGGAAAAAAGTTGCTTTTCGCAACCTTTTTACTTGAACTTTTAATGAAAATTTACAAAATGTGTTGTGTAGATTCATATATACAATATATATGCTGAAAATTTCATCGAGATTGGTCGATTGGTTTACGAATTATAAACGGCACAAATAGCCTGAAAATCGTGAAAAGCTGTAATTTTCCAATTTAAAGCGACATATAAAAAAGATTTAAGGACACCAGTGTATTAGTTTCAAGTTACTGTGTGCCATCGATTATGAGACTGACTCCGCATATGTTGTTCAAGTCAAATATTATACATAACTTGTATTTCCGTGTAATTGTTTACTTCGAAATACTTGGTTCGATTATGGCGCGAACGAAATGAATGCGCACGAAAAGGACGAATTTCAAAACATAACACCGAGTTTTTTATTTAAGTTAGTGTCACAAATGGTCTGGTTACAAGTACTTCCATAAAATGATAATTACATTATAACATCTGTGTTGTCAAGTTTATCAAGTTTAAAATTAGACTTTTAACGATAGCATTTCATATGCGTTCGAATTTTTTACATATTTTTAACGTAGTTTGTGTTATCTTCTCTCGATAATTGCATATATACTTCTCAAGGAAAATGGAACAATGTAATTAAAAAAAAACGATAGTAATGGTGGACGTTGCGCTTTAAATTGAAAATTTGGTTTGTTGCCAAGTGGTGCACACGAATCCAATATTAATTTTAGAATACCATGAAGTATATAAACTGTGTAGATAGCGTATATACTGTACGTTACGGAAACATGTAATATATTCACACAGTGGGAGATTAACCAATAAACAAACTAAGCACATGCTTAGGGCATCAGGTGAAGGGGACACCATAGACATTTTCTGAACTTTACTCTTTTTATATAATAATAATAATATAGCTAAATGCTTATGTACGCTTGTAGACAGAATGAAAAAATAGTGAAAAGATGAAAATAACTAGCGACTGAGTCAAACTCTCATTTTTAATTAAATAATCGAAAATGCCTAAGGAATTGTACAGGTATTTACACCCTACATTGCGTTCAAGTGATCCTGTATAAGCGGGCTTGAAAATCTTTAAAGTGCTTGGGGCCACTAAAGGTCTTAGTCCGGCATTGTATTCACATCTATACGTATGAGGGCATTCATGCAATTCATGCACACTCACTGATTTTCACGAAATATCAATTTGATGAGTCACAAATATTCTCTTTTTATTTCCTACGTTATACTTTCAGATTGTTTTAATCGCTTCAGACAGGTGGAACGTATGACACTAATGAAAATACCAATTACGAATTAATATTTATCATAGATTCATTTTTCTTACCAGCTTGATTGACAATGTATCTTGCCATTAGAGCAGCCTGATCGACTGGTGGTGGGTTAGCATTGGATTGTTCGTTGCTCTCGTAAACTTTATCCACACCACGGTTCTCATAGTGTTGTTTCTTGTATTTCTTTTCATGTGATCGAAATTCACCAAGCTGTCTTGCTTTCTTCCACTGGAGGAATTCTTCGAACTCTTTCCATTGTTCTTGCTCGTCTAAAGTTTGAGGATACTTTTGCGCCTCGATCGCCAAGATCGCGAGAGCAACCAATATTGTGAATCGCAAAATCATGACTCCGGTTAGTGTTTAAGACTATTCACTCAGAGGGTAAATCGTAGCGTTGAACAACCTCTTGCGTGTCGTCCCGAATTTGTTGCACTTGTGATCTGCTTTTGAATTTGGACGCTCCATCTCTTATATAGGCGCGTATCTGCGGGAAGTAATACAAAGACGGCAACGAGCTCCAATGACAGTTGAGCGTTCAGCTAGTCAATTCGAGGTCAATATATCGAACATCGAACTCGAATAAGAGGTTACATTTGGAAGGAATGAGTGTTCTCTTATCATTGTTGAACCTAACCTGACATTTACACACTGTCTTGCGCTTGCGATAAATAGAATAGTAACAGAATGTGGCTCAATGTGGTCTTATATGAAATTCAAGGATGTTATAGAATCTTTTGTAAAACGTTTGTGTTCTTAATTTTCTTGTTTTGAGTGTACAATTGAACAACTTTTTAATGTGATGGTTCAGTCTTTCTAAGTATTTACAATAAATAATTAATGATTTTTTACAAGTTCATTTTATAAATACTTTAAGGAATCATAAAAGGAAACATATTGCATCATTTCTTGTGAACTTTTAATAGAAGTGGTAAGAGTTTATTATATGCTCTGTTCGATGAGGTTGGGTTATACATACCTGGTTATACCGAGTCGGGTTATACATTTTTTATATTGTATCAAACTGTTGTATTGTAGTATCTGGTTTTAAATGGAAATATCATATAAAATGTGAATTGTTTCGTGCACATCATTTTACTTTTATATAGAACGATAAACATTTTTCATTACTTTCACTCATTTTGCAAGTAATAACATCTTATCTACATAGAAAAGAATTTTCGACCATTTTGTTATGATTTTAATAGCATGCCTAAGAAAATGATTTTTTAATTTATAATTTAGCAAGTAATGATAAACGCATCTAATTATTAACCGTCTGGTTTCCGACGTGTAGTTTAGGACTTCAATGGCAGAGTGCGCTGCAGCATATGTGAATGTATACAATACATATGATACATACAGTCGGCGGCAAAATGACCTTTTTCAAATTAGACCAAACGACTTGAGTTTATCCGAGATGTGAGGAACTTCACCGTTTTCGATGGCGTTGAAATACGTTGTTAATGTCATCATTCTGAACAAATCTTCCCTATGGAAAACGCCTCCGTTTTTTTGAGATATTGCAAAGAATTATTTCACCACAGCAAAATCCGCCATTTTGAACAGATTTTGATTATGTCATGGTTAAAATTATGAGGCTTGGGGTGCAGGAGCGAAGCTCCCCCACCCGCCCTAAAGCACGTCTTCGGACAATTAGAAAGGGCAGAATTCGTTACAATTAATGGGTGTTCGTAGTTTGTTGTATCTCGATAACCATGCCCGACTGGTGGTAACATGTAGAGGAAAGTAGTTCAGAATAGTGACCTTGACAATATATTTCAAGATCATCGAAATCGGTGAGGAAATGTTAAAATAAATAGTTTATATATTTTCGCAGGTCACGATTTATATCTAGATATATCTTATATCTTATCTGTGCCTGTAATAGAAATTTAAAATATGCCTTTTGTAGGTCTAAGAAAGTTATGTACAATGCAAATCGTTCCATTGAAATCAATTGACGCGTAAAAAAGCTTTGAAAGATGTAAGTATCTTCGACTTTTGGGCATACGATTGATTCCAATCTCAGTTTCTCAACATTTTTGCTATGTTTCATTATGCACGACTCATAGCAACCTTAATCGATTATGATGAAACTTTTTGTATATATTATATTGCAGGAAATGGAATTGGTTGGTCGTGATCAGACGCGTTACAATCATATTCGCTGCATTTTTAAACTAGATTTTCTTGAAAACGAAACGTCAAACAAAAAAATGTTATTCCCCTTTTTTGATTTGTTTCTGTACGTAGAATCATACGTAGTATGTAATTTAAGTTTGTCGTCTTGTAGGTGACAAAAATCATTTGACATCGTTGTAATTCAATATATTTATACCGTTTGATTTTTATGCTATTCCATCTTGAGTAATAAATATTTTTCAAACACACCATTCAATATTAATACATTTTATTTTAATTAAAAGAGTGTATTATTTTTTCTTCCGTTTATTCAATAGTGTAAAATATTTTACGAACATTTCGTTAATTTATGAATACTTTTAATATGATTTATTTGTATATTAATATACAGGGTGTCCCGAGACTCATGGTCAACCGATTAGGAGGTGATTCTACATATAAAAATGAGTCGAAAAGAAAGAATAAATTTTTTTCATTTGAAGCTTCGTTTTCGAGAAAATCGAGTTAAAGTTTCGTCGGGTTCGCGTGCATTAGTATATGCACAGAGTAGAATTGGTTGGTCATGATCAGACGTGACAGCCGATTTCTATCTAATGGTACGCGTATTCGCTGAATTTTTTACTTGAAAACGAAGCTGCAGATGAAAAAACTTTATTCTTTTTTTTCGACTCATTTTTACATGTAGAATCACCTTCTAATCGGTTGACCATGAGTCGTGAGACACCCTGTATATTCAGATTAAAAGTAAGAAAATACTAGATTAATAGAATGATTAAAAATTTGCAACTTTGTCAAAGATTCAGGTGTATTTTTTTATTTTTTTACATTACATCATGGTCTTTTCAATGAAGAATAATGGGACGTGAACATCTATGGGTATACCTATGCACTTTGATTCTAGTTCATTCTTCGCTCGAACAATAGAGTAGAAGAAGCAGATGTTATAATCAGTCTTGTAATCGTTACACCTGAACTTATCTTTTTATGTACATGTTTTTGAAGAACAATTTTGTAAGGCAAATGTCTGCATGCGCCGCGTTTCATGGTTTTTAGAATTTTCGTTAACTTCTCGAATTATCGACTTTTGCTGCGCGGACTGTTTCGCACGTGCATTCTTTTTTATAAACGTATTTATAGGCAGAACATCGCTATTTGGCAAATGTTGATTTCACCTATTCGAAGTACTTCGGAGTCTATTATTAGAAATTGTTGATATCGGTCCAATCGCGCGATTAATCGAAATTACGAAAACAAAGATACAGTACACGAAGCAAATTAAAATGAATCTTTCGTATATTTCGTCTTTCCAAAATATGTTTTGATTTTTACAGTATTTATCTACCGATGTGTCATATTGTATTTACCGTAAAAAGATGAAGGTATCGATGATTATTTAAATAAACTGAGCGTCTGCAACGAACTGTCCAGGGTGAACTGCAGGAATCACAAAGTTTTCTTTTTATCAAGATGAAGATGTTATGCGTATATTTTAGTGTTTAAGTCACTGCCTTACAATGTCCTTTCAACGAAAATAAACTTCGTAGAAACTTCCGAAAAATTATGAATAGAAATATTCAACAGGTGGATCTTACAGCACATAAATTGTATTTACACGTGTACTCGTCAAAAAACAATTCATCAATTTACAACAAAACATAATAATCTCTTTGAAAGAACTCGCTATCTCTATTCAATAGTTTTTACTATTCCTCCTAAACTGTCCCCTTAAAAGCTGCCTATGCACTCGTCTAATCTAAACAAAAGTGAAATTTATTTTCTAAAGCAATTGCACGTTGCGAGATAAGAGCCGAGCGTCTCTTCGTATTGTCTCGTTGATCATTGCAAGTCAATTTTACTCCGCGAGGTAGTGATATTATTTGTTACCAAACGAAACTGCTTGATATGTATTAACACTGACAGCAAACGATACCAAGAAAACAGAGAGTTATCAACGAGCAACGATCAGCACGCGAAATGATAAGCGGCGAAATAAGTTAACAACTCCAAACAAGGTACTTCAATATTAGTAGAGATAGCGATTCCCTTCGATAATGTTACATATTTTCGCGCATAGAAACAACCGTTTCTCGTCCTTCTTTCTCACTTTCTCTCTCTCTCTCTCTCTCGCTCTCTCTCGCTCTCTCTCTCTCTCTCTCTCTCTCTCTCTCTCTCTCTCTCTCTCTCTTTCTTTCTCTCTCTTTCTCTTTCTCTCTCTTTCATTCTCATTCTCATATAAAGCAAGATAAACATCATCATTTTTGCCTGTTATTTCTAATTCGATCCTCTTAAATTAACGCATAAAACTCGTAACGATTGCACTGTCGACTTCACTAAAGTCATTCCGTATTCCACGCAACAAAATGTTACAGTATAAAAAATTACGACAAGTACGGCTTCTCGAGTAATTATCGCTAAACAACCACGCTGGCTCAGCAATAACGCTGATAAAATGTCTTTTGTTCTCCTTTTTTTATTTTCCCCCTTTCGTTACCCCCTGCCGCGTGACTGCCCTCGCCACGCGAGCCGCAACTATACTAAATAGTCATACCTCGTTTCAACGTTTCATCCTCATTGAGCGTTATACATCACCGACGTCGTCGTCGACGTCGTTTCTGTCGCTTTCCTCGTTTTCGAACACGCACGGCGGTCATCGGTAAACACCTATCTCTCTCTCTCTCTCCACGTTCACGCGAATATCTCCGAATTGTCAACATACATAATAATTTATTTTGTTATATTACAATAAGTCGTTCTACATAGTCGAGATAGAGAGCAGCGATTTCGTAGATTTTTTTTACAGTCCGGTTGGCACATTGGATGCGCGTGTACAATCGCTGAGTTCGATGAAGAAGAAATGGAGGAGCGAGAGGAACAAGACATAATAGAGTAAGGGGATGGGAATTTAGGAGATAGGGAGAAAATGAGCATGTGGCAATCGAGGGGAGATCGCAATTTAGGCGAGCGCCTTTTGGGTGAAATTAGACTGAAAGTCGACGGGAATGATTACAAAGATAACGTAGAACAGTGAACGAAAAGATATGATATCATTTGAGATTCAATACACAGCGTGATTACTATAAGGATTACTATAACATTAAACATACCAAAGGTCAAATGACCAGTTTTTGTTTTGACAATTATTATAATTATAGAAACACATTCATACGAAATAACGGAATAAATTTTCTTATTCACGCGTCTATTGTAATGAGAGTCATAAAACGTCTAAGTAAATTCAATGTCGTCATTTTTATAAGGTAGCACTTAACTTGCTTTAAGTGTTTAGTGTTTGGTAAGTTTAGTGTTATTAGTACTTATTAATATACCATGTCGACCAGAAGATGCTTCTTTATATATCGTAAGTTAGCTAAAAATGAACACGATTTTCTATTTTTATCGTTTCGAAGAATGTACAAGTGTAGTCATTACATGAATACAACATGGGGGTTCAGCTCCTTTTTTTATCAAAATAAAATCTTTAACAAAATAGTATGCATCACAACTTCTGTCACTGAAAACTGTCGGGTCAACATGCTAAAAATCTCATTCTTCGCTGTTTCATATTATCACACGCATTTTGACCTTCACCCAAGTGGCACTTGCGAGCTCCCTTCGCTATCAGCACGCAGAAAGGAAAGATGAATATAGACAAAAAAATATGAAAACAATGGGAGACAGGGTTGGACACAGAGACGTCGAGGTGAATACGATATCACTGATATGCATGTGAGGGCTTTGGGCTCGATTTCAGTTACTTAAGTACACGAGTGTCGCGCACGGGACTACGCCACTAGGATGTCGAACTATACCAGCCGTTCGTTGTCGATTTGTTAGTCGGATGGTAAATGTGGAAGCCAGCGCCGGCCGCTGGATGATGATAAAACTGAGTTTGCTCGGTCAGTCCTGCAGAAGCGTATGCCGCGGCTGCGTCCAATGCGCTCGGGTGAACGGCAGCTGAATACACTTGTGGTTTCAATGGCAACGGTTGCGCCGGCTCGTATTGATGGCGTAGCACGGGGTCGGCGTAAGCAGAGGAGCCTTCGTAATTGCTGATTACGTTCACGGGATGTAGCTGTTGTTGCTGTTGTTGTTGTTGCTGTTGTTTATCCCGAGGCGACACGGATGACGGTGGTGTCATCGCCGAATGATAGTCGACCGTGTAACCGCTTGCGGTGGAGTAGGAGGATACCAAACTGGTGAAGGCATCGGCACAACTCGTTCCGGTTGTACCTTTCTGGTTATGCGTTCCTAGGACGAACTGGTGTTCGCCGTAGGTGCTGGACCCTTCTGAACCTGGCGGAGTGGGTAAGGGTCCGCTAGGTGTTGTGTCTCCGGTGTAATATGTTCCACCGGAAGAAGGGGTGCGAGTGCTGCCACTGGAAGTGATTCCGTGAACGTTCGCTCGTATCACGCTCTCCCTATTGGCGTACAGCTGCCGTAGCAAGGCCGAGGCTGGCAACGGAGCAGTGGCTGATTGCTGAGGACTCAGGTGTCCAAGATGATGATGCGCGCCGATCCACTGTATCGTGCTCCTCTGTTGCTGTTGCTTCAGCAGCGCGTCTGTGCTGAAGTCTGTTGGCTGATGAAGCGTCGGTGAATGCGCTTTGTTTAGATTTGTAACCGGAAGATGCTTCGACATTGCTTGCTCGAGGTCTTTCACCGAGGTACCCGTACTGTCCGCGTTGGTCGTCCTGTCCTCCACGCGTCTCGACTTCGGGCTGGATGAACAGAGTGCCTGGTCACCACCCGGAATCGAGTGATTCGAGGGGGCTGGACTGAGAGCATGGTTTCTTTCGTTGTTCGGCACCTTCGCCGTCGAGTCCTCATCGTCATCCTCCTCTTCGTTCGAGCTGCTGTCCTCCTCGTGCAACTTCCGCTTGTGACCGCGTAATTTTACTACCAGTGTGTTGATGTTACCTGCGTTGGTTTGAGAGTCTTGCTGTAGTTGCGCCATGTCGTGGTGTCTGCTGCCTCGTTTGTCGCTTTCGGAGCCACGGGTGTCTTCTCGATCTTCCGGTGGAGACCTGTGCGAGTGCTCTTGATGCTGGTTTGGTGGCCCGCCACGACTTCTGCCTTCTGCAACGCAACATATTGGTCTATGAATATTATAGAGTAGTGTTGAACCGTTCGGATAGGTATGAGTGAACTACGTTTGTATAGAATTTTTGTGAGAGATTATCTTAACACGTTCGCAGTCTCATGTTCCGTATATGGGTCATGTAGACTTAGAATAAAGATTTAATACATACATATATCATACGTGTTTGAAGACAATAAGCTCTGCCAATAAAATTAACTTTGAAACCTTTAAAAATTTTTAGAATTACACAATATAAATTACATAAAAGAAGACTTGTTTGTAAGAAATAGTATATGTATAAATGTGGATATGAGTAGGAGCGTGTGCGTATGTGTGAATTTGGTTTTGAAACATATGTAACAAAAAGTGAAAAGTGCGATATGAATTTACAATATCGATTTTATCGTCATATGTTATTGATTTATGTAACAAGCTGGATGCGGTCAGGGGCAATCCAAATTGTGTAACTACGAATAAATTATTATTAACCACTCATCTTACATGTTATTATTGCTTTTAAAAAAACTATTACCTTTCTTTGTATTCGAGCTTAGATTCTTGGACTGTGAACGTGCTAAGAAAGAGGAGAAGTATATACATACATGAGAAACAATTTTGTTATAACATTTCTTCAAGCATAAACAAATTTTTTAGGAAATGAAAACACCTTTAAGTTGAATTCCTTCAAAAGTAACTGGAACATTTTAATGAGGTTAAAGTAATAAAAACGTGATTCGACCGACAAATTTCTATAATAATAATAATAATGATAAAGTAGAATTTTACTACTAATTTGATAAAAAGTACTGATTTTAATTGCTTATAATTTAGAGTGATTCCTTACTGTATTTGTTAGACCTGCGTTAAATTGATAGACACATGATAATTTGATCGAATGCGGAGTTCTAGAGAAGCCTAATGAAAACCGCTGTTTCTCCATGGAATATTTCGTTTTCTGTTTACATTCATAAATTTCCTGATTTCAAATTTGTCACTGTAAAGTTTTATTGAAATGTTCAATTTTAAGACACATACCTCCTCTGTCGGCATCTGGTGATCCATTCTCGGGATCATTCCCAGCAGCGTCCTCGCGCTTGACACCCATCACGCCATCTTCCAATTGGCAACAGTCCATAATTAAATTTTCATATTCACGACCACTGAAAAAAAGGAAAATAATACGTTACGATCTCGTAAGGAAATGTTAACGCGTAATACCGAATTTTCTTCGAAATTATTGAAGAATGATATTTAGTAGGATATTCACTTTAGATTTTCAGAACTTTACTTGATAACTACTGTAAATTTTGATAAAAAGTTTGTACAAAAAAGAATTTTTGGAGACGTTTAAATATTAAAATATATCCGACTACGTCGGACGACTACTAAAATTAGTCTTTGCATCGCTAATCACCAACGACCAAATTACCCAAAAATGTCTGAGTTCCTTTAAAGGGGAGGTTCCTAAGGCTATTTGAAGCGACATTTTCCTTTGCAAAAATGGCCGTTTCGGCTTTGTTAAGGAGTTATTAACGAAAAACACGGACCAATCAGAGCGCGACCTAAAGGCGTGTTGGCAGAGACGGCCGCGCGTGACAGAAGTCGAGCGATGGTGATACAAGCGTACCTGCCACCGTACCTGGGACAGTTCCATGAAAATTCCATCGATGGCCATAAACGATAGCATATTTTGGAAAACTTGCGGAGCACGTGGGGCATCGAATGAGCCCAATCGCCTTGCTACGGTTCGCAAATACTGTCTAACCGCCCGGAAATTTTTTTATATGCAGCTAATTGTAATTTCTTCTCGAGAGACAATTCATTTTCGATATTAACATCAACATCATCTTCAACGAATTCTTCTGGATAGGTTTGTGTTTGCTTTTTATACATGTTTTTGCGGAAATTGACGACGGACTTAATTAAATTTGACCTTGTTAGCTTCTGTTCTTCTTTTTCGTTTTCTTTTTTAAAGTCGTTATAATTATGTAAATACTTTAAAATATTTTCTAGTTCGCTATGCCTTTCCTGTATACGAATTTTCAATGCACTGTTACAGTTCCTCGGACAGTAGCGTGTCCTGATCTTTAAGTGATTGCAACATAAAATTTATTGTTGCATTCGCTGTTAATAAGTTGGAATCCTTCCGACATAATGCTTCCACAGACAGCTTTATTGGAAGCAGAGCTGATACAGTTTTTGCTATTAAATCGAATTCATTATCAGAAAAATTAATTTGTAAATTTCAAATAATAGTAGATGCCCTAAAAAATATTTATTATTTATAGCTAATACCGAAAATACCAGTATTTTACCTTAGCAAATACCGGTTTCACGAAATTGCAAATTAGCACAAAATACCGGTATTCCGTATACCGGTGTAAGAAAGGCTAGTAGCAATATTCCCAAAAAGCCGTTACTCTTCGTTAAAACTTTTAGCATTTTATTGACCTATTGTACACATTTGGTAACCAGAAGTCGAGCCATCGTCAAGGTTGAGCTTCGACACAAGGCGCTGGTTTATGGCCACGCTCGGGGGTAGAAGCGTACCTGAATGACCCCCGATTTGAAGAGGGGCGGTCATTTACTCCTCCCATTCCATTTGAAAACACGGTTCCATCGAACAGTTGCTGAAATGAAAATCGGCAGTATGCTGTTGAAAGGCCGTTAACCTCGTCAGCTGTTCTGAACTAGTCTTCCTACGATCGCTAGCATAGACGGACGGATTTTCACGGACAGTTTTTCGCGGACCGGCCAGTCGAAACGGTCGATTTATGTGCATCAAATGTGAACTAGTTGTGCGTGATATGTGGATTTCTGTGAATCATTTGTGTGGATTTCTTTCAACGTTTGTGGACCCAATGGATATATGTGAATAGTTTTATTGTGATCGTGAATAAATTAACAATGTGGGCCGGATCGTGCAGTGAAAGGACATTGACCCCTTCTGCTCGATAATTTCATAGAGCGAATAATTAAAATGCTCTTGTGAATTTAACGAGTAGGCAGGTTCAGTGTTTCACGCAGAATAATTTGTGAATACAGGAATCATTTTCACCTCGCTGGGGCTCTACAGGAGAACCAAGGTAAGCAAGGTTTTAAAATAATTCTAATTCCGTCAGTTTTAAAGCGACTGCCTTTTAAAAAATAGGTCCGTAAAGAGGAGACTTGGAGCTCTTACCTCGTTTTCTTTCGAATTTTTAAAACAGTTCCGGCTATAGGAAAATTGCATTTGTTTAAAACTTTTTCAAAGTAAATGGTGAAAAAATCATTTTTTCCAAATCGAAATATTTTCAATAGATATTCTTCTGTGTTGACTACAAGCTCCTAAAATCTCATTTTCCTCGGTACGTTAGTTCTAGTGTTATAATTTATTGAAGAAAAGTTGCCACTTTTCTTTACACGTCTGCAAATCCAACATTTTTCAAGATTTCGAAAAATCCTTCGAGATTCGTTCATAGACTACTAAAGACTACAACATATTCAAATTTGAACTATCCGACATAGGACTCGAAAAATTTTCTTCTCTTGTTTGTTCCTTGCTTTCGACCGCGGTGTATCACCATCGCTCGACTTCTGTCGCCCGCGGCCGTCTCTGCCAACACGCCTCTAGGTCGCGCTCTGATTGGTCCATGTTTTTCGTTAATAACTCCTTAACAAAGCCGAAACGGCCATTTTTGCAAAGGAAAATGTCGCTTCAAGTGGCCTCAGGAACCTCCCCTTTAAAGGAACTCAGACATTTTTGGGACACCCTGTATAACCCTGGTTTAGGTCTGGATTAAGCGCCCTCATATACTATACCCTCATTGGTATATTGCAGTAAAGAAATTAGTCTAATTTCCTTTAATCGAAATGAATTAAAATAATCCACGAATATTAACAAAGGATAACATCATAATTTACTAGAGAAGATATGTAAGAAAAACATAAATATGTACAGATATAAAATGGTGGTCGAATATGTTAATATTCACCGTCTTTCTTAATATTTTATTTTTACGCACAGAGATGTAATGAAACGATTATAAGTGAATCTTATAAGAAATCAGTCAGTTACCTTATGACATAATTGACACAGATGATATTTTGCTCTTCTGCGTTTTTCGTATTGCATACAACAGTGGCGCAGGTTTGCAGCCACGTGTATCCTCCACTTTTGTTCATCAGCCTATAGTAATGTGTCAACACCTGCCCCTTGTGAATTACTAGAACAAACCAAATTCGTTCTGTAGAAATCATGCATGACACGGAATAACAAGGGATACAAGAGCATTCTGAAATATTGTACTTTTTACTTTAGCAACAGTTTGCATGTTTTGTAATAGTTTGGAAATTTTATACTTTAAAATGATCCGGGGAAGCAAGTGTTACGGAAATGAACATTTATAATTATTACTTTTCGTTCATCCAAAGCGGTGGTTATTAAGGTCATCAAAGGATCACATAATAAATGAATTTTAAAACAGCATCTTTTTGCTTATGAAAATTTACAAGCTATAGAAAATAAGAATAATGAAATGAAAACTTACAATCGATGTGTGATTTCCTAAGACGGTTCGCATCTTCTCCATGGCACAATGTATAAAGATTTTTCCCTGTTAATTCGTCAGCGGTATAGTCTAATAATTCAGACACCCTGCAAGACAATGTAAAAAAATATTTTATAAAAATGTCACTTGAATTATGAGATATTTATGGTTAGTAATCATTAAACTACAGATGTACATGTATTCAGTATTTATACTATTTTGTGACATGTGTAAAATGCAGTTAAAGTTTTGCTCTAGATTAATATTTTTAAGAGTACAATTAAATCTATAATACACGGAATAAAATTGATTTTACTTTCTTATTCTTTATTTAGTGTTCAACATGTTGAGTTTTCATAAACATTCAGTCTGTTAATCGCCATTACAAGAAAGGGTATCTAGTATAATTATCGTCGTTATACTCACTTAGGTTCACAATGTGCTATCCGAAAATCGAAATTAATTCGAGTGACGAACATGTCGGTTTCAAGACGAATTTCATGCACACTCGGCGGAGGAAGTGCGATTGCCAGTCCAACCATGCCCATCAATGGCGGCGCAGACTTTCTTGTATGGCTAAACGTATACTGTGGTCTCAAACGGCACAGTAACAGTACGACCTGAATGTATAATAGTAAATTAAGAACCAGGGTTTCGTTAATTGGACGTAATTGATTGCAAAAAGTTTTCTCAAGAAGAAAAATTGGTCGAGGGAGTCAGGATGTAGTTCCAATTGAAAGATCAATAAGGGAAGCTTCTTATTTACTATTCTTTTTCCAAATGTTCTATCTTTGAAGTTGAAGGTTTTGTCAATCTTTTAAATATATTCTATAAAGTGGTAATTACAGTGGAAACTTCAAATAGTGCTGGATTTTCACGTTTAAAGTTTACTTTAAATCAAAATTGATTAGAAATGAGTTCAATATGAAATATTCAATTCAATTAAAAATACAAATTTATAATGTATTCTTCTATGAAATTGTTGGAAAATTCGAAGAATTATGTGATCTTACCCTATATCCAGAAGACTTAAAATGGCACCCCCTTTTCGTTAATGTAGATTTCATCCGGACGCAGAACGCTCGATCATATCCCTTGTAAAGACCGCTGGATGACAAGGACATTACCGAGGACACTGCAGTTAAATAAAAAAGGGCTAATGTAAATAAGATCATTCGTCTATCCTATATGAATTTATAATTTAAAGTAAAAACATATGTTTTCCTAATTTTGTTTTCTAAATGACTAAAGTATTGATAATTTCAGAATTGCTTTCTGAAAGATTTTGATTAACAAAATTAATAGGCTAAAAACACAAAAGTACAAGAAAGAACAGGAATACAAAGAAAATAAATCATTAAAGTTAAAAAATATCTACTGCTTTTACATCACTTAAGAATATTCCTTTTAGAGTATCTTGTGACTAAACTTTTGGCTTGAGAAACTAGTGTTACATTCAGAAAAAGTTGTAATAGTTTGACAATATTCTCTTCCTAAACAAGTAATTTCTATAAACATTTCAATAATCTATTTAGAATTGTATCTAAATTGAATGCATACAAGAGGAGAAGATTTCTATTCGTGTTTATTTGAGTCGGAAGACATTATCAATTCTATAATTCAAATAAAGTGTCACAGTTGTATTGTCAATGTCACATGTAACAATAATATCAATAACAAGAAAAAAGAATACAAATGAAAAATGAAAATCAAAATAAATAAAATATAATATAAATATAATGTAAATATACTATATAAAAATTTTATAATTTTTATTTGTAAAAGATTACAAATAAGAGATTATATGAACACTTGACAGATTACGATACTGTATGATTTCTACTTTTAGAAGGCTAAAGATAAAAGGTTAACTAAACACTTGACATATTTGAGTGCTTTATTTGCCAATTTTATAGAAACTCAGTAAAAGAGTCACTTCAAGGTAAAGCTGCAGACGGTGGCCATCTTTGTTTCTCACGTGTATTTCCACGTCCCTTCCTCAAGAAGATTCATGACTCTATCGCAATCATTTGAAATTTATCGGCCAATAATCTCAGATCTGATGGCTTTATTACAGTGAAGTTATGTGATGAGATGCGTCGTTTGAGTAAAATAACATAAACAGTTACCGTCGGGATTCGCAGTGGAGGACGAACCGTGTTCTTCAGACGCCGCGCTACTCGGCGACGCCAACCCGGAGCTCGACGAGTGCGGACCGGAAGAATTGGTCGACGATGTTAAACCGAGGCCTAACTGTTCGGCGACTTCCGCGTGGTCTTGCTGATGAACATAATCGAAAACGCTTGATCCCGTCATCTCTACCTGAAATCCAAGCACACGCGCCATTTTAATCTAGACACCAGCAACTGTCTGTATTCCAAAAGGCAATTCTCAAATTTTCATTAGTAGACTGCGGATCTTTGTTTAAAATAAATATTTTCTGCATCTGCTGCAAGAAACAAAAGCTACTTAGCACTTTCTTTCTTCAATAATTTGAATAGGTGAAAAGTCTATATCGCTACCAGCTCTTGAATTTCTTTAATCATTCTACTGTTTTCAATTGCAGTTATTCGCTTTTGCTATAAATGTATCAAATCCACAGTCTATTCATGATTCGTTATAATACACAGTAATATCTCAGTCTATATGGAAACGTCGGTACCCAAATGTCATTTATATCATGTGCTATTCCTTGGTCTCTTGGCGCTAGCATCGAATGTAGAAATGGATAGCAAGTAAATAAAACATCGCCAGCAGTATATCTGTGTGATACTATGTAGTAATCCGATGATTACACTTTTTTGTTTCTAATGATACTTTTATGAAACATTTACCAATACGTTGGTGGTACTATTCTGATTGAAATGACATCAAACATGGCACAATATGGATCATATTTACTTGTTTAATTCACGATATAGTAGACCCTCGATTATCCGTGCTAATCAGTAGAACATGAGTGTTTGGATAATAGAATTGTTACGTAGCTATAGTGCTAGATTTGCACATTGAATCGTATTGTAATGGATACGCTCTAGATTGAATTTTTAGAGAATTCAGATAACATCGGTCCGAATAATCGAGATTCCATTGAATCGTCAATTGAACAAGCAAATGTTTTTCGAATAATGTCATGTTTGTTCACAGTTTTAACCCGAAAAAATATCACGAATATGTTGGTAAAACTTTCACAGAAATCAGATCAGTATTGTCTGGCCTCTCAAGGGGTATACGCCACGTAGTAGAGATACGCTTTTCATAAATATCGTGCATCTCTCTTTCACATACATCAAGGTATGCATTACTGTATATTATTTACCGGAAGTCGCATAACAGATTTCAAAATCAATGATTCATAGCTAAAGGTTTCTTAACCAATTTTCCAATAGTAATAGGAATTTCACTGATGAAATGAGAAGTTATCCAGAAACGTAGTGTGATATCCTATGTGCAGGCTAATGGCAGTAAAATATTAACATATTTGCTACCATCAGTTATTTCAGTTATGTCTTCGAATAAGTTTTCATAGCTATAATAATTTAGTGTGTGTAGAGTATCGTTTGTGTAAAGTATAAAACATTTGAAAATGTAGGGAATAAATCAAGTTGATTTATAGGATGTTACAATATACTTTAATGTTTAAACTATCATCGCATCTAGGATTAACACGTTAAGTACCCAATATTAACCCAAACAAATTTCCTCAAAATGAAATTAATTTAACTAATAAAACCGATATTAGAAAGTTCAAATTTTTCACAGTGGATGATATTTACATTCTAAAATCCTAATATTTCCCAATAAATATTTGTGTTTAAATAAAATATTTGAAAATTGTTGAAAATATTTCCATTATTAGCTGTTGTTTCTTATATTATAAAATAGCGAAGTTATGAATACGAATAAAAAGAATAATGAAACATGATAGAAAGAATGCATAGTTTAGAATGTGATTCTAAAAATCTATTTAGAAGAGTAGAATAAATTATCAGAAATCTCAAAAAAATGTTATTCGAAATTTAATGGTATTCGTTAGGGCGTTTAAAATAAATCGTCTGGCGAACAAAATTATAATGATACATAACAATAGGTGACAAACTAATGATTAACGAAAGGATGTTTGTGATTGAAAATTATGTCTGAAGCTTCCGATTTACAGTTAAAGGAATCTTCTATAATTATTAAACGAAAACCACCAACTTTTTGAGAAAATTTCCGAGTGATAATTGAAGAAAAATGTGATGAATGTCGCATTTTTTTTATAATTAGTTACTTAATAAGTGGCGTATACATGTTTGGCAACACATTATTCATGGACGTCTAATTGAACCACAATCTTTGAGATTTGCGATCTCATCTATAAGAAATTATTTCAACATGATCGAAACGATTACCTGTGATTTTTGATACATAAAATTTTCCTTAAATAGATTAATGTGATAACCATCACAAGCTTTTGAGTAATAGATTATCATGAATATTCGCTAACTGATACATTAATACACTTTTGCTTAGAGATATTTAAAAAATTATCAGCAAAATATGAGAAACAGAATTGATTAATTATATTCATCAAGTGCTAAGTTATTAAATTGTATAAAGATATCGTTACATTCATTTGGGAACTGATAGAAAGATTTCTACGAGGTTTATGAAGGGAAAGAAATAAAATATACCAACTTTGGTGCTTGACATCTAACCAATGCCTTTATGATAATCCTAACTTTTCTCTTAGGAATTGAATTGAAAGAAGTTTTTTACTGGGGTCAACCTTTTCTACTTCCAATGGAGCATACGTGAACAAACTTTGATAACTTCTGAAGGGAGACAAGGTGTTCTTTAAACAGTTATCTACCATACAGTACTTATAACAATGCAATATGTGTGTGGAAACTAATTAATGAAAACTTTATCTCTTTGATAACAAAATTCTGTATTTTAATGAAGCGTTATTGATACAAGACCGTATAAATGGTATAGTTTCCATTTTCGTATATAAATATTTAAAGATAGTTTTCTTAAACATAGACATCCTGCTAATAAATAAATAGTATGATCATTGAATAGAATACGCTTCAAAGAAAATTGTCTCGTAAAAGAAATACAAAGCAGTGGGAATAGAATATGATTCAATTTATAACGTAAAGAAAAGAGAAATGTAAAATTTTCTCTTCACTGTAACGACGTTACCACCACTACAACAATTTGCAAATGTTTGAGAACATAATATATCGTGCAGTTGGTACCCATAATTTGATAGATAAAATGGCGGTAGAAGATACTAATAAACTTTCATCAAAGTTACCTAAAAAATATTTTTCATATTAATTAACGTATTATAAAATTATATACTATATAAAATTATATTACGTTTACATTTGTGGTTAAACATTTGTGGTTAATTGTGGTTGATTCGCAAACTTTGCAGCAAAGGTTTCTTTCCACCCTATACAATAGATTCCTTTTTGTGCGGACCCTTCCTTTGTCCACTATTTTTTATACATTCGTTTCTTAAGTCTCATTGTTTATATCTTTAGTGTTAATAATGTATTCGAAAATGTTAATTATATTGTCTCAATCCTAGTTTATAAGCTACCTAAGTAATGTAATGTTAGCTGCTAATAATCCCATGTGGGGTTTTATAGCTTAATAAAAAAAAAAAGTGTATCGCCTTTTAAATGCAAATAACGTTTACGGAACAACAATATTTCTTCTAAAATTCAAGGACAACATTGTCACCAATATGTTTAAAATAAATAAACTCAAATCCATCATTACGTGCGTTGCATAGATGGATACTCTGATCAGAATTTCCCGAAGGCTCAAAGACAAGGTATGTAAATCCTGCGGAGTAGATTACCGGCGTGGAGGTGCACGGTTCTCGCCCGGGGAACGAAACTCTTAATTCCGACGGAAGTCAATTTCATCAGCTTGGAAACTTTAATTTCAATCGAACTTGCTCGCGGAATAATAAAACCGCCGCGTTGGTACCCGCGATACGGTTCCCCGGTCTAAGCCCGCAACCTATTAAAAAGCTTGCAATTAAAGATCGTCCTCGAAGAGGAAACGAAAGTTGGGAGTGTCGGTGGTTCTTGGGGATTTTGTACAACAGATGGAAGGAGGTCTCTGTTCTAAAAAGAGTGTCTCTTTTCTGTGGATGGAAAGCGTCGGAGTTCGGAATGTTTCGCGCATTCCGGTACCCGGTTCTGGAACGTAGGAATACCCATGGAAGCAGGGGCTGCCGGCGGCCATGTTTGTGGCAACGTCGGCGCCGGTTTCCCGAATCCCCGAAACACCCTATTGATTGCTCCACGAGTCTCGCAGAACCGAGCTGGTACACCGGTCACCTCCCGTACACCTCCTGTTCCTCCCGCTATCGCGTCCCTCTATCTATCTCTCTCTCCCCCCCTTCTCTCTCATTCTCTCTCTCCCTCCCTTCTCTCTCTCTCTCTCTCTCTCTGCCTATTCCCCTCTGTATCCCTCTATTCCCCTTCTCTCTCTCTTTTCTCCATCTACCTTCACGGGCAGCATTAGGAATGGCGAACACGCCGCCGTGCAGAGGCTACGTGAGCCGCATGCGACCACCCCCGCCTCCAACCACCCATCCTTCCCTCGTCTATGTCATGCTTGGTGCCAGCCAGTATGGCCGCCAACTCATACAACCTTCTCCTCTTTTCCTCCCTTGACCTCTCTCGTCCTTATACACCTCTTTCTCTGCCTCTCTTCTCGTCTTCCTTCTCTTTTGCTTCCCTTTCTCTTCGCTTCTTTTCGTTCTCAGCAGCAGCAGCCACCTACTCCGCCGTCCACTCTTCTTCGTTCTCTCCGTTCCCTCTTCATTCAGCTTCTCCTTTTTCCGCCGACCGTCTTCCCTCGCCACTATCTTTGCCCTTCCGGCTCGCATACGTGCCAGCTTCGCGTGCATGCTTGGGTCTTATATGTCTTCCGCTTCATTTCACCCTCTCCTCCACCTTCCCACCGTCACCTATCTCTCTGCACCCGGCCTCTCTGCCGCCCCCGCGTTCTTCCATGTTCCCAGTCCCGAGACCGACCTTCCATCAACATCCCCGCGAACGAGTCACGCTTACAACGACGCCCCGGACCCGACGCTACACAACACGCTGCTACACACTCACCTGTGAGAGTCCAAGGTAAATTGAGACGGTCTCGGATATGTACAGGAACCGTCCATCAGCAGCGATCGCCATCGCGAAGCCGTCCAGCGACTGAAACGAAAAATATTGGAGTTATCGTGCTGCGGACTATGCTATGCTTTTTTCAGCCGGAACCGCCCGGTTGCGACGGCGACACCGATGGTATCTTTTGCTTCCAGGACGCTGGCTCCAGGCTTCGTTGGACCTCCCTCGGTTGGTCACTTTCTTTAAGATTCTTTCACTTTGACAGTTTTACCTTCCTCTCTAATCTTGCGGAAACAAGTGTTTCCTTCGTAATGTTGTAAAGCTTGAGCGGAAACTGATCCGAGAGTTAAGACCGAGGGAGTTCCAACGAACGGGGACATGAAATTTTTATTAAGTTTATTGGGATTTCTTCCTCTACTTATTACCAGTGACATTCGAAGCAAGACTTTATAGTTTTTGCTTACTTCTTTCGTGTGACTGGATAGTTTAATAGGATTTATTAACGTCAGACTTGCCAAGCACAATACATATATATAAGTGAAACGCCTTATAGAAGTAAGAAGATTGAATTTATTTAAAATTTGTACGGTTTCATTATAATATCTGTTTTGATAAAAACATCAATTCAGTCCACTTCCTATAACTGCGGTTTTATAATTTCAATATTCGTGAAATAGAAAACCGGTCATTTGAACGTGGTAAGTTTAGTGTTAAATGCACCTCCTTTACAACATTTAACAAAGGAAAGTCATAGAGTTTTTCAATATTATGCACGCTATATATTACTACTTTAAATAGTAAAAAGTATAAAGTGAATTTGACTATCTGTAAGTAAATTGCGAGTTTGTGAACGTTATATTATTATATGTGTGATGGTGATAGCAAACCTGTTAAATTTTGGTGTTGAATTTATTAATTTTTTTTAGTTGAGGGGATTTTATTTTAGAGCTGGAATTTTAACTTGTGGTGTCCTTTTGGATGTGGATTACTCTTTTGCACTCAAAACAATTTTTTCAGAAATGTTTTCGAAAAATTTCGTGCAGAATAATCGAGTATTAGCATATTTATGCACATATTTAATTGCTTTCATGAAGAATTGAATGTCCTTGAAGTAGATAAAATTATTGACTTACTTGAAGTATATGGGTGCCTTGATGTACTTCGAAGTGGTCCACCGCCGCAGATGCTGGCGACCTTCCTCGATTTGCACCTAAAATCATATAAATGTGTAAATTTAATAAAATATAAGAGTTTGTGTCACTAGCTAATGTAAAATTTATAAACATTATAAGTATTTAATTATAACTAATAGAAGAATTAATTTACTTTTGCTACAAAAAGTCCAAATGAATTCCTGTAAAATTTACAGGCAATCTGATGCATAATATGTGTCTTACTTTGTAATTAATAAAAATTGGCTGTTTACGTAAGAAATAATAAGAAAAATTTAAATAATGTAGTTATGTTCTTAACCTAGTGAAAAAATATAAATACACTAATAGTAGTATAGAAATGTTTCCTGTTAAAGTCGATAATAATATAACTAAAAATACCACAGCACTCTACGTATTAACTTGGTACATCAGAAAGATGAGTTCTACATCATTTTACTTCATTACATCTATCAGCGATTTGGTAACAATTATCATTTGTATACGTCTCTTTCTCATATTATTTTAAAGATATTGGAGAAATTGGTAGACCTAACAGATAAATTGCAGATGTGTATGTAAGCTCCTGTTTTGTAATGAATTTTATAGAAACTGGAATTTTATGCATTTATGGCAAAAATGTGTAAATCAAATGCAAAAAATTTCAAGAAATTAAAAATGCTGTTAAGTTGCTTTTACTTTATAAAGTTATTAGCACTAAACCTACCAAGCACTAAAGTGACTGATATGTACATATTTCTTTATAAAAGTAAATAGCACGATGAATTTATTTAGATCTTATGTCAATTTTATTATAATTCGAGTTTGAATAAGGGAATATGTATAATCATTTTCAATGGAAGCATCTTTATAATTTCAATAATTGTAAAAGAAAATATATGAAACCAGTCAATTTAGCCTCAGTCTATGTAGCTTCAGAATCCTGATTTTCAGCATGAAAATCAGCAGTCTAGTCATTACATTCATTATGGAACTTTATAACTCATTAGTAGATATACAGTTATAGCAAAATGGGTGGGCCTAATCTCAGACAGTTGAAACATTGAAATAATTTAAGAAGAACAATATATTGTTTACAACTTAATAAACCCAACAAAGAGACAAATAGAATCCTATTTGGTTTCTGTGTCTCACAATCAATGAAAATAATTTATATTTTAAAGAAAAGTCGATAGTCTAGTTACTAGTCTCCGTGTCGGTGTATTTTCAATCTCGATATTTACTATATGGATATAAATACGTGTAAACTGCAGTTTATACTAGCAGTTTTCGTGCCACATAAATATGTGTAACGATCATGATTTTGTATATCACTGAATGAAAATCAAATTCATTTTGTGCATGTCGTTATTTAAAAATATAACGCATACCATGATATTAGGAGAATTTCATAGTATACATGAGCATTTGACTCTTTTAGCGCCGAACAACGATATACCCTCGTTGATTGCAATTTGTGAAAAGTGATTGTTTTATTCTAATTTATAGATTTCTCATAAATATTGCTCTAACTTATATATTCCTCTCCAGTATCATAGTGATTAACACTAAACCTACCACGGTCAAAATGACCGGTTTTCTATTTTACAATTATTGAAATTAGGAAAACGATGTAATAGGAAATGAATTGACTTCTTTATTTAAGCATATATTGTAATGGAAACGGTATAAAGTTTAAATTAAATTCGATCTACTCACTTCTTTAAGGCGTTTTACTTTTATATGTTTTGTGCTTGGTAGGTTTAGTGTTAAGCATCTCTTGCTCAACTTTAATACCTAAGTACCACGTCAGTCATATAATGTATAACCAACACAATTTTTTACTAAACTGGAAAATCAATTTTCCTTAAAACCGATTGAGTAAACCAAATTTTATTGGAATCTGTGAAGGTAAGAAGTTTATAAAAATCATTGTTATGATAAACTGTGGAGGCTATTGCTGAAATAGACGCTGCTAGCTATCGTGTTTTTCCTTACAAAGCCTGACAAGCCATCGTTTCGCAATCCGCCGCGCCGCCGAAGTCTCTCGCAGTGCAACCCTCACGGAGACCATGTTGTCGCGAGAGCGAGAGACTGCGTTTCTCGGAACAGTGTACGAAGGGAAGGGACAACGTAGATCGGTAAAAGTTCAATCGGTATTCATGCATCGTGCTCGATGAAACAAACGACGACGGTGTCGTTGTAGGAGGAATCGCGCGTTGGACAGGCGAAAGTCCGACCGGATTATTCGAGGATCCGGGTCCGAAATATCAGAATTAACTTGTTGACCGAACAGCGAAAGGTAGGCAGAGGCAGAGGCAGAGGCTCATCAATCCGGCAAGTTAGCCTCGGCACTTCGGGCTCGTTTCTCCGTGGGGCTTACCAGATTAAGCGGTTCGCGTCGAGTTTGATCGAGTCTTCTAAGTCTTTCATTACGGGAACCCAAGCGAGGGTGGGTTTATTATTACGGTAAGAAGACGGCCGTCTTGTTTGTTAAACGAGGGGAGAAAGAAGACGCGAAGGGGTGATCGGGGGCACGGTCAGCAGCCTATTTCCCGGGGTGAATAGTGTGACTCACTTGGTTGGTCAAAATAAACTGAAGGTAGCCCCCGATCATTGGCCGTCAATCAATTCTACCCATCGTATCTTTATTAACTCTTTGGCGATCTGTCAGCTTGGATTACACTGCGACCGGTTGCCGTAGAACTGTTTGGCGTAGTGGTCTTTACTGTCGAAATTAACTTTATTGTGCGAATTAACTTACTATATGATCCTACTGTACAATTTTCTTCACGGTTATTGGCTGATTGCAGAAGTTCATGCTTGATTTGTAAATATAGCACAAGCGGTTTTATTTTAAAGTAAACAGTTTCATTAATACATTATATAGTCACCGCCATTTTCTCGAATTGTTTCATATCGTTCTACAAGCTGGCGAATTCCTTTTTTGTAGAAACTGAGTGGTTTTTAGTCAAAGAAGGACGCGAGGTCTCTGAAAATCCGGTATAAACCATTGGAATTGTCCAATGCAATAATTAGAGATCTTTATATTTTGTTTGAAATATTTGTCACGAGTCTGACTCGATATTAGGTTTCTTCGTGAGCAAACAACAAATCTGTTGAAGTATTAACGAAGAGGTTAATTCAGATCTATTATTTAGTATAAAATTAACTAGTCGATTAGATAGATAGCTATCAATAAGATTGTCGCTTTTGTGTGAATAAAATCATATTGTATGACCAATTTCCTTCGAACTTAAAATTGTAATAATAATTGCCTGTTCAATCATAGCCTGTTCAACTAAATAAACCCACATCGATTTGGTAACTATACAAGAAACTTTGTAATTCCTTAAATCATCAGCAAAGTTAAAATATTAGGCCACGACTATCTAATAATTAAAGATTAATAAACTTGAACTATGTACAACTTCCTTCGTGTGCTCTTATATTACTCTTATACAAGTCCTACGATCTTTTTTGTAAATTATAATATTTTTCAATAGATGTTTATTTAATTAAACATTTATGTGTCCTACTGTATAGTAGTTATCCGTATTTGCGCTGCAATCTACATATATTCTAGAAATGATTTAGGTGACACGTTCATAGGTACTTTATTATTACTGAAACTGCATAAATTACTTTCATATAACATAAAGTATATTTTGTTCTTTATGTTTTCAATTTAGTATAATAAATTGCAAATAAACATGTGCAGTAACACATATGTTTATTTTCACGAAATACCATTCATTACAGGTTATTCGATATTGAAAAGATAAATAAATATTGCACAATGGCTAGTATGAAAATCAATTTCAAGAAAAGAGAAGTACTGGTATTACGTTTTTCCGTTGGTTGTCGTAATATTTTGATAAATAACTAAGGGGTCGTTTTACCGAAATGTGTGGGTCTGTAGCCGGTGGATATTTCCTTGGGGAAGATGGAAAAATATCTGTGCTATAGCTGCGATCAATTTAGAAAAGATCGAACGTGCTAATGTGTCTCTTTCTTCTGTCTCGAACAGAGCATTTTACTTTTATATTTTTCTTAACCGCTTTTCCTTGCTTTGATCCCAATTTTGCTGTCTTTATTTAAAGTTACGCATTCCTACCCACATTAGAACATTCATACACTCCAAAACTTAGAAATAGTTTCATAAATACTTTCAATGTTAACGCATTTTCACGTAAATAGAAATAATATATTTCAAACAAATGTATAATAAACTATTTTATTATACTTAATAAACTATTATTAAATGTAATTGTATTTTTATTTTATTATGATCCGAGTGTTGTTAAGTAATATCTGTGGAAAGTTGCATTTTAGTCATAGGTTAAAGAATTACTACATAAAATGAGTGAATGAATTTACAGATATGTATTTATATTGAAATATCTTTTTATCAAAGTCGCAATGAAAGGTTTTTTGTCGATGCTGATTCTACTTTGAAGTTATCTATGAAATTAGGTGACACGAAGCGGCCAAAATGGAGAAGTTCAGTGGCAGAATTGCGATAGGAGATGTAAAAAATCAATTTGAAATTACGTGAGCTATTCCGCACAATCTAGTGCCCCTAAGATGCACAGTTTGGAAGCCGCTCCGTCGTTTCCGGTTGCTTTGCCAATTTCCATGCGACTTCAGCGGAAACGGCAGACCTCTAGGGGCGAGTTGGTAAGTGAAATTACCATTTGAAGGTTCTTTCACTTTCGCATAATTGTTTCGTGCCCGAGATGTTATGGTGTTCTGCATTATTTAATACTGCGATGGGAAGTATCAGTAATTTGCTTTTAAGATTCCCTCTGTTAGAGGTGAATTGCGTAACTGAAATAAGTATGAATTGTCGAAATCACACTAACGCGATATATTTATTTTCTTTAGAAATACGAAAGATGTGAATCGTACTACTTCGTAAAATGTTGTTTATCCATTTATATTATCACCGACAGTATCAAGTAATTTAATAGCAAAAGATTATGAAGCTGTCATTCTATGTAATGTGTTGATTGTTATACTTATTAGTCATATTTATATATAAATACAATAGAATAGTAAAAGTAGATCAAAGAAGTGTTGGTACATTTCCGATTGTGAGTGAGAACAATTTATCCATTGCTGTTATGTTATTATCTCGAAAACACGACAATGTTATATTTTTACATAAACTTATCATGAAAACATTGAATATGACAATACTTCTACGCCTCCTTGCATATCTGCCAATGCGTAATTGTACGGCCAGAAGAACATAGTGATCGATTTCAGATTCTTCATTTTACAATTATTGAGACTGTTAAGACACTTTTGTGGACACTTACTAGATATCTCCTTACTACTGCATGGTCTTGATATTCTCAAATTACAATACAAATTGATCACTTTTAAAGTTTAGTAGTTCTAATAGTAATTTATTACCCATATTCAGGAGTTCCTAATGATTTCATCAGCTACTACACATTCATGTTACAATCACGGGAAGAAGTGACTAGTGATACAAGTTTGCAAGTGTCAAAATACTCTCGAGTCTCCAAACGAAACAAACTGAAACAAAGGATCGGGAGAAAGGAGATAAAGTACGATGTCAGTTTCTGTCAAGAGCACTGGAAAGAAAAATAAATCAACCGACGTGTCTGGAAATCTTTAACGCATTTTACTTCGTTAAGTCGAGAGGTCTCGTTCCGCTTGTGGTACTGACATGCGGCGAGGGTGAACCAGCGGTACTGGATTCAGTTTGACGAGGAGCTGCGGCGGCGATGTGCGGACGGTGCCTAACTCAATTTCGTTAGTTTAGTTACATTGGCGGTTGGTAACGCGAGGCCCAACGCAGGGGTTGCTGTGATTAGATTTCCATGTAGGTAGCGGTGGTGCAGCCACCTAAGCCTTTATGTGTGCCGCTTTATATGTACGCGTTGAATCCTCTATGCCCCTCCTTTTTCTTTCTCTTTCTCACGGTCACCCTCTCTCGCTCTTTTCCACCCCAATTCACCACCCGTGCCACGACAAATATTAACTCAACCAACCACCCTGGGTTCCAAAAGTAGTGCCGATGAATAAGTGAATTCTTTCAACACCGTCTTATTTTCGCTCCTCTCCACTGGAAGATCGCATGCTGGAATCTGAGTGTTTCGTTGACTTTCGGCTATACAGGGTCATCGAGGTAAATCTGGAGAAGTCATTGTGTAAAGAAAAACAGTTCGAATTCCAGGAAGATGTCAATATATTTTTTCGCCAGTTTGTACAAAAGTAATGTATGATATACGGAATGGAATTACTGGATTTAACCCCCACGACTATCTCGAGCTTGTATCTGAACCTGCTGCAGACTTGTTTCACCTCCATTTTGTCCATTTTCGTCATCACTTCCGCGATGGTAAGCTTTAGGGTATCTTGGTTGTTGCAATGTTTTGCATTTACCTTTGCTTCGATTACGTCCCATATGTAACAGTCTAGGGAATTGCATTCGGGCTACAAGTCAGGAGACCAGTGATAACAGAGATTCTCGTAAAGCCTGATTAATCTTATTTTTCAATTCGATTACGAATTCCGTGCTTTTCTTGCGATCAGAATGATGATTTATGCGAGTTGTTCAGAATGCGGTTAGCTCCTACTGTTTGTCAGAATTTCTGAATTTCATGCCTAAGTCGTAAAATTGCGTCTTCTTGTAGCCAAACCAGGCAATGATTTTTGTGGGCGATATTCCGACACGAAGCTATTCGAGTATTGTTGCTCTTCGGTCGTATTCTCAGTTCTGACATTTCCCCATTATTTCACTGGCAGGTGGCTTATACATATATTGAGTTACCTTATCAATAACTGCATTGTTCGTATTTTCTCACTTACATTTTATTTGTGAGACTGCCTGAATAAATTCCGCATTTATCTTGACGGCTCTGTTTTATGCTAAAGTTGGGCATTATTCGAATGAACTTTATGAAGTTGGGCAATTTTCGAATGAACGAAATTTATTTAATTGATTATTTGAATAACATTTTATTTGTTGTTGCATTATTCGTTATTCACATTATTGTTTATTCGCATTGCACATTATTCGGGTTATTCGTAGTATTTGAATATTTTTTTATTATTTGCCGTACTTCTTCTTCAGTATCTGTTATTTATATTATTTCTCATTCGTGATACATGATATTTCATTTTGGTTCATTTTAGTCTAACGTTAGTGGAACTACAGAACAGTGTTCGTCGCAGGATAAAATAAATATCTGAACGTATTATAGTGATGAGCGTTGTGAAATAACAATGTTACAGGCATAACCTACGGTAAAACAGGCCTTTTGAGACATGATACACCAGTTTCGCCATCTGCACCCGTGGAAAGATTGTACAACTATAGTTAATCTTCCAAAAAACAATAAATTGTCCGACGAAATGTTTCAAAGGAGAGTTGTTCTCAAATGTAACATTTCAAAGAATTTATTTTAAATATTTCTGTAGTCATTAGTATATCAATTATGATTTCTGAATTAATGATTATTCATATTATATTTAAATAACGCTACAATTAATTCTTCCAATAAAGTTATATTCAATTACGACATTTAGTCGCAATATCAAATTAATATTTTATTCGAAATAAAATTATATAAATAACGTTTTACTTCGGTATCTATTATTTATTATTCGCGAATATGCCCAACTCTATTAGGTGGATGAGCATCGAAATTGAGACTATTTTTAGTGTAGAATGAGATTATAGAGAAAATGCACTTTGGAGTGAATGCAAATCATCAACAACGTCTTGCACAATGAAACTGTAGAGAGATTAATTCCTTTTCCAGTGTTCTAAATCATATTGTTTTAGAATACTTAATGTTGGAAAGGATGCACTAGATGGGAGTCAACTCTTAAGTATTCTAAAACAATATAAATCAACTCATGTAACTGACATTTTATTCGAATAACTGGATTATTATTTTTTGATCATTTAATAAATATTTAATAAGTAGACTGCGCATTTTTACAGAATATACAAATTCTCTACATCAATCATGAAAAACAAGGGTTGAATAGACAAATGTCGCATGGCAACTTCATTAGAGAATTCATTGCTACAATAAACCGCATTAGGTGTGAACCAAATGATCCAAACTGCAGGTGTAACAATGAAAGCGAAGACTTAAATCGTGTGGTTTGGCAAGGCAGCCTTTACAATTAACAAAGGGTGCGATTAATGCGAAATCTGGTAAAGATGAGGTTTCAACCACTCCTCAACATAGAGACATTAATTGCAAAATCCAACATCTTAGTGTGCTTATATGGTATCTACTTTTTAAAGCAATGTGACTTGCATATTTAGAAATACGTTTTACATATATGAGACTGTTTGAATGTAATCCAAAGTTTATAATATTTAGATACTCGCTTAGGTTCCTTCTCGAGTTTCTACAAATGGAATAAAAGAAAAGAATCTCTTCATAATTTTAATAAGTCGCAAATAATGTAGTGATGTTTTTAACTCTTCTAATGTTTTCACTATTTGTTTCTCGTGTACTCATTTCTTTCATAAATGCATAAAATTTGCAGTCAATCAATAAGTTTTCACTATATACGACGGAGGTTTTACAATATTACTCTCAATTTTACGTAGTACGCATAGTTTTCACATCAATATCATTCATTTAATCCAATAGGTGTAGTATTGCCTTTAATTAATTTCAGAAAGCTAATAATGCAAGGGGTGTAATTAGCAACGTGCTTAATATTCCAGTGATGCGATAAATATTTCCAGCCAACTATATTTATGACTTGATCGAATGAATCGCATCACTATTCAACGTGAAATATTCAACCTCAAAAATTAGTAAAATTTAGGTACAACTAATAATCTGTATTTATTTGATAACTCGTGAATAATAATATTATAACTAGACTGCGGATTTTTAAGCAAAATGAAAATTATCTGCATTAATTCCATAAATACAGGAGCTACTTGTACATTTATTTATTTTCTTAACCATTTTAGTTGAAATTAAATTACTTAAATGTTTAAACTGTTTTGCGCTGCATCCACTCATTTTTGTCATAAATGTGTAAAAATCGTAGCCTAGTTATAACTTTATAATAACCAGAAGAACTCTTTTTTAATATTTATACTCTCTTCAAAAATAGTTGCATGAAAGATCCTAAATTACTATAACTTCATCTATTTTCGTTTTACACTTTAAGCTATATCCCCATTGAAGCAACATCGCGCAACTTTTTGTCGTCTCTTATTGTCTTCTTCTTTTATTCGGTAAAAGCGGCAACTTTTTGGGCATAACATTAAGTTTACAAATATTATCACTTTTATAATTTGAAAGTTTAAAGAAATATATATTACAACACAAACAGAAAGGCATACAAGATTTTACAGTATTTAAAAAACAGAAAGTGGTTGAATGTCCACTCTGTGGAACGTATAAGTGTTAATTAAAAGTCTTTTGTAGTGTCTGTTGCAGTTACTGAAGAGACAGAAGGTCATTACTCTAAACGCATGTAATTTAAATGCACTCATTCATAGAATTGAATATGTAACTTATATTAGGAGGTTGAATAAGTTCTCGCTGTTTTTTTTTATGAAATGAATGCTTTATTTTAAAAAATTGTTAAAAAATATGTTCTTGAAAGTATTGTCTCTCGCTAGCCATTACTTTTCCCCATCTTTCTAGCAGCATAGTAATTCCATGTCGGAAAAACGACACGTCTTTTGAGGCAATCCAAGAGTGGACCATTTTTTGATATCTTCATAAAATTGGAAGCGCTGCTCAGCCAGGTCATGTGTCATCGATCGGAACAAATGGTAATCTGACCGGGAAATGTTTGGTGAATACAGCGGGTGGGGTTGTACTTCCCATTTAAGTGTTTTCAAAAACGTTTTCACCGGTTTTGCAACATGTGGCCGCGCGTTGTCATGCTGAAAAATCGCTTCAACTCGTACAGCACCCAACGTCCTTCCTGTGAATCATTCCTAACGCTTTCAAACGTTTCGAATCTGTTATGTGATCAACTCCTAATGATTCTGCAAGTTCAGCTAGTATCTGACACAAGTCTTCATCAAGTAATGCCTCAAATTCTTCGTCTTCAAGTTTTTGTTGTGCGCCAGGGCGTTCTTTATCTTCAAGATCAAAATCATTATTTTTGAAGCGTCTAAACCAATCTCTGCATATTGTTTCCGACAGAACATGGTCGCCGTAGGTGTCAACAAGAATTCTGTGTGCTTCAGCTGCAGATTTTCTTTTAATAAAATAGT
Organism: Sphecodes monilicornis; assembly: GCA_913789915.3. Taxonomy (NCBI): domain Eukaryota; kingdom Metazoa; phylum Arthropoda; class Insecta; order Hymenoptera; family Halictidae; genus Sphecodes; species Sphecodes monilicornis. The sequence continues at coordinate 2,092,916 of OU565289.1, forward strand.
GTAGTAAAATTCCCCGCAATTACTCTTTCTTTGGCATGAAATTCGACATTTAGCACAATGAAAGAAAAATTTTTTATACTTCAGTGGAATGACATACACTGAATTTTAACCTTGCATATATGTAGTACTTCATTATAGATACGTTACTATCTGAAACTAAATTTACGCAGTTCTGGTATTACCACCTTTCGGAAAACAGCGAGAACTTATTCAACCTCCTAATAATAACATACATACTTAATTGATCTTATTCGATATCATCATGAGTCTGACTTGTTATTAGGTTCTCAGATTTATAAATTCGGGTGATTTGAGATGATTGATATTTAAAATTATAGCGCATAATTTCTTTTTATTGCAACATGACGCATGTATTTGTACCGCTCAAGTGACTAATGCATAATTTCTCTTAGTAAGTTACGCGTAGTTAAACAAATTTTGAATTTTACAAATGCTCATGGAAACATGTAGTACTTCATTATAGATACGTTACTATCTGAAACTAAATTCACGCAGTTCTGGTATTACCAACTTTCGGAAAACAGCGAGAACTTATTCAACCTCCTAATATAATAGTAAAATTTAAACCTTTAGAGACGATGTCTGTGTATCGTACTGACTCTAAAGAATGTTCCAAAATTTATTTCACGAGGCCAGATTGTTAGATGACAATACCTAAATCTCCGTCCATTATTGCTTACTTTTTAGAATTTGTAAACAACTATGTAAAATATGAATATGAAATAAAATATTAATACTCTAGGTCTATTTTGATCTAGAGTTCAGGACTGGGCTCAATTGAGGCAAAATTACCCATCCCTGGTCATTCAATTACTGCTGTGTTTAGATCCATAGAAGGATTAACATGTCTACATGAACTATCTTCAAAAATAAATGTTAAAAAATTGATAAATAAAGCAGTGAATGATCTTGAACATCATCAATTATATAGTTGTAAATAGACTGCAAATTTTATGCATTTATGACAAAAATGAACAGATCAAATACAGAACAGTGAAAATGTTCAGAAAATTTAAAGTTACTGTTGTATCATTTCCGATTTATAGAATGGTCTAGTTATTAGAATAGTCCGCCGTCGTCCAGGATTAATCAACATATTACCAGAATTAACGTCCCTAAGGGGTAAATATTTTTATTGTATCAGGCCATACAGTGGGTGTACAAATACTTTGTACACCTTCTAAAAACGAAAAACTTTTTAAAAATTGGACTAAGCGACTTGAGTTCTTTGAGATGTTAAAAAGATTAGTTTACTAGGTAATGTGTAAATAATTCCGTTTTAAGTTGCTACTGGTCGAATTGCGAAGAAATAAGTAAATATCACAATTTTTAATTTTTCTATATCTGTCTGTAATGAAAATTTAAAAGGTGATTTTTGTAGATCTAAGTATGTTATGTACATGTGCAAAGTTTCATCGAAATCGGTTGACGCATAAAAGTAGCTAGGTATTATAAATTGCAAAAATCTTTGAATTTAGGGTTTCTGATTCATTTAAATTCTCACAATTTTTGCAATTCTCAATCATTTGTAGCGCACGGCAACCTTGATCGATTTCGATGATACGTTGTGCATGTACATAACTTACTTAACCCTTAGCGGACGGGAATTATTTTTGACATACTTTTTGATGGGTCGAATATATTTTCCTTGTGAAAAAGAAATTGTGTACTGAAGAGTTAACTATATGAATTAAATGAAAGAAAACCTGTTGTGTTCAGTAAAAATTTGTTTGATACTTTTTGAGAATAGTAATTTCTTTAGAAATTATTCTCAGCCGTAGAACGGTCTGAAAGCTTGGGCGACTGTCAGCAGACACGCGTCCGCAAAGGATTAAATCTACAAAAGGCGTCTTTCAAATTTTCTTTATAGGAACAGATAAAAAAGTTAAAACTTGTGAACTTTAGTTTTTTCATCACAATTCCGACCAATAGTGATTTTTAAAATTAAATATTTATACATTACCAAAGTAAACTTATCCTAACATCTCAAAAAAAATCAAGCCGTGTGGTCCAATTTTAAAAATGTTATTCGTTTTTAAAAGGTGTACGAATACTTTGTAGACCCACAGTATGTTTAGTAATGTTTAAATACATTAAAAATAGTAATATTTGCTATTACCAATGGCGATTATGTTTAGTCAATAGCAAGACTTGTGAATATCAGTAACCTAGTTCGATTGCGAAACCTCTTGGGGAGTGTACGGATCTTTGAACGTTTCAGTGTCCACCAGTTACGCAAGAGAAGATGATTTTGCCCGGTTGGACCGTCGCCTCCCATTTTCGTTAAATGAACCACGAAAATGAAGAAAGCCAATGGCGATGCTATCGCTCGATCATAGCCGACAATTCTCTATTACTATGTATCTGGGAATCTCGTGCCGGCTGCGTGGTCACCCGAGTTATAAAGGGTATCGTGAAGCTCGATCTATTGCCGGGTTGCTTACGCGAATTCTTAAGAACGTTGCCGGACAACCATTGTTCAGTTAATTCGATACCGGTGTACCGTGAATCTCCATTGAAATTCAGAATCCACCCTTCGTATCTCGATGAATCAACGATACGGCTGGTACAGGACGTTTGTTTCTATCGTTTGGCTATTAAGTCGCGGCACTTTGGAAATTGCCTTACCCTTTCTCTTTTTATTAAATTACCTTACACTCTGGGGTTGCTCGATTGTTTGATTGGAATAGAGCTATGCGATTGCTACTATGATTATCAGTGGACGGAGGACTTTATGCATTTATGGTGTTCTTGAGCATGCTGAACATGGTAGGAAGATATTTTAAATGAATTTTCAATACATTTTTATGTTTCTACTTGCTGCTTGAGATTTACAACAGAAGTTTTTCATCCTATCTTTGACTTCATAAAATAATTTGAATGATTTCAAAAATATTGCAGTCTACGATAATGTTACAGTTAGATAGTTTGTAGTTGCAGACATTTAGATTTTTATGAATTAATCTATTGACAGAAATTGAGATTCTTCATCAATGATTTAATGAGATTGGATAGAAATTAGAAACTTGAGTGGATCTCAATATATGTATGTATACTGTTCTGTCTACTGGTAACTAGTAACCAGTAGGTTCATGATTTTATTGTAAACTTTAGTTAAGTTTATCACTTTATGACAACATTGTCAATATCAGTTACTGTTTAAAATAACTAGGGTTTTTCACGAGTAGTACCTTCTAATATACAGGGTGGCCCACATAACTTTGAACAGCTCAATATCTCGAAAACTATGCCATCGATTTTAAAGTTCTTAGTCTTAAATTGCATGGAACTGAAGGGCCTTTCTGACTACATAAACGTGAAGTGGCCTTCCTTCCCCTTTAACGGGGGAGGGGAGGTACCTTTGTAATTTTAAATGGAACCCCCTATAAAATGTTACATATTTAGATTCTACCGGAAAAAACAAGTCAATTTTGTCCAAAACATTTTTTTGTCAGATACTTCCATGATGAGATATAACAGTTTCAAGTTTCGAGTTGTAGGTACTTGAAGCTCTCGGAAATAGCGTTATGGAATTATACGCGCTTGAGTCCTTTGCTTATTCGTGAAGAAATAAAATGTACTTTAAATTAAATGTTCAAAATGTCCACCACGGGCTTGTAAACATTTATTTACTCGAAAAATCAAAGTTGTTCTAACATTGTTTAACATTTCGGGAGTCACTGAAGCGCAAGCGTCACGTATTCTTTGTTTCATATCCTCTTTTGTCGTCGGTGGTTCAAACATAACTTTGTCCTTTACATATCCCCATAAGAAAAAATCTAATGGTGTTAGATCGGGGGATCGAGGAGGACATTGACGAGGTCCCCCACGACCTATCCATTTGTTCCCAAATTTTTCGTTCAAAAATTGCCTGGTGATGATTGCAAAATGTGGAGGAGCGCCGTCTTGTTGGAACCACATTTCTCTTCTAACGTGCAGTGGCGCATCTTTCAAAAGCGCAGGCAAATGATTTTTTAATAAATCACAATAACTTGCAGATGTTACAGTTTCTTGAAAAAAATAAGGTCCAATCACAAAATCTCCTATTAGGCCATACCAAACATTTAAAGACTATCGATGTTGAAAGGGAACACATCGTATCCAATTTGGGTTTTCCACGGTCCAATAATGCAGATTATGTCTATTTACATGCCCTGAATTCATAAAAGTGGCCTCATCGGAAAAAAGTATTTTGCACAAAAAGTCATTTTCCACAACACCCTGCAGCTACTCACAAAATCTTACGCGGTGATCGTAATCTGCTATCGAAAGCTCTTGTGACAAAACCATGTGATATGGATGATACTTTTGCCGTTTCAAAATTCGTTGAATCGATGAACGACTAATATGTGATGTTTGTGCAAGTGTACGTTGACTAATATGAGGATTTAATGTAATTGCAGCAAGAATACTGGCACTATTATTTCCATTAGTGACAGCTTTAGGTTTATTGCGAGTTTTTTTACACAATTCACCGTGCTCGCGAAGCCGCTTTTCTAAATTATGAAATGTTGCATGACATTTTTTGATCCCATAACGTTCAAAAAACATCACTGCTGCACGCCGATAATTTTTTTGGCATTCACCTAACGTTAATAACATATTCACTTCTGTGTCAAAAGTAGCCATAATCACAATGTTACTGCTTGAATAACAGCTCTAAACTGAAAACGTTTTCATAGATAAGTGAGTCAAACTCAAGAATTGTAAATATTACTGTTTGTGTTTCTTCATGAATAAGCAATGGACTCAAGCGCGTATAATTCCATAACGCTATTTCCGAGAGCTTCGAGTACCTACAACTCGAAACTTCAAACTGTTATATCTCATCAGGGAAGTATCTGACAAAAAAATGTTTCAGACAAAATTGACTTGTTTTTTCCGGTAGAATCTAAATATGTAACATTTTATAGGGGGTTCCATTTAAAATTACAAAGGTACCTCCCCTCCCCAGTTAAAGGGGAAGGGAAGCCACTTCACGTTTATGTAGTCAGAAAGGCCCTTCAGTTCCATGCAATTTAAGACTAAGAACTTTAAAATCGATGGCATAGTTTTCGAGATATTGAGCTGTTCAGAGTTATGTGGGCCACCCTGTATATTAGCTTACTTATAACACAATTATATTTAGAGAGCGACATTTATCTTAATAAAGAGGCGAATAGCTTATCTGCGAACCTCATCGTTTGTTCTCTACAATATTTTCAAGAATAACTTCAAAGTCGTAAACGATAATAAATAATTATTTTGAATTATTCTAGATCAGACAAATATCATGTTTTAAATATTTGCTATTTGGAATGTTTTAGAAATTTTTCCTAGTACATACTTTTAAGGTTAGATCTGTGAGCTTTTAAGACTTTCTACCTAAAAGGGAAATATTATTTTCAACAGTTGCTAATTTACATGCTAGAAATAGCACTATATGGAATGCGTTTTAATGACAGTTTCGTTTTGCAATATACTTGACTTTCTCCGATGCTTTCACCCCGACGACACGTTTCGCCAGGCGAGTACACGGTCGTCGATCTTCAACAGTGAATCGACTCCCCTACCGGGGTTAAATACTGATCCATCAGAAGATATCACCAGCAGATACACTTTCTAATAAGCAAGGGCCCAATAATCTGTGCAGTTTCCACGCTGCTGCAATCGTGAGGGATTCACGAACTCACGACATTTCTTTTTATTTAGCTTAATCGTTTGATATTCAGTTTCTAGTTATTAATATTAAAATATTACATTTTCATTTTTTCAAATATATATTATTTTTATTCTATACACTTCTTCTCACAGCTACAAACGTAATGCTCATATCGTAATATTATATCATATGTAATATGTCACGTCGTAATAATATGTAACATAATAGTGAGTTTTACTGTGATTAAATTTTGTTAATGTATTTTATAAGTTTCATGAAAGATATTGATCAATTAATAAGTGCTTTCCAAATGTGGCAGAATGTGGTTAACGGTAACTAATACATCATTTTATGTCTTGTAAAATTTGAAGATTCTGAAAATGCATAAAAAACAGATTATCAAAATGGATACTGAAAATATTTATATACCAGTAAGAAATATAAAAAATCAAAGGAACAAACGTTTTTATCCCCTTCTTTCTGAATTAGGTACATCAATCTTAATTTTTACTTACCAACATTCTTTTAAATATTTCAGGACAGATTAAATATGACAAAATAATTAAAATCGAATAAAAGTGTTACGTTAAAGTGTATTCATAATGTAAAAAATTAATACACTAACATTTTTAATGAATATGGAGTTCGTGAAACATTTCGAAGAATTTAGAAAGAAGTAGTTGCTCAATAATTGTAAATTCTATCTTCAGAGCCTCAAGTCTCTTAATTATTGAGCGGCCATTGTATTTTTAACTCCATCCATAATCCATTTATTTTTAACATTTTTTTAACTTTTCATCAAGTGACGTATTTATCATACAATGCTTTTACTTTCTCATTTGTCAAATATCTAATTGTAAGATAAAATGGACATTAAGTTAATTCAGATCTGGAGTATTTAGAAATTAAGCTTCGATCAGTATTTTATTAGGCACGAGTACGATTTCCGCCCCCTCCACGACCTAACCACAGCTCATTCTATTCACATGATTTTTCCATTACTAGTTCAAATTCTGGATGACAGTTACAATGCAAAGATTATGCGAATAAAATTTCATTTTCTGCAAAAAAGGTCTCTTGATATTATGCCATATTTCGCATAGTTACCGAGATATTTGCAAATTTATAAAAAACAGGAAATCTATTTTACCGGCTAAACCAGGCCAATTTGCAGCATGTTATGTATACATTTTTTTCTTGAAACAACCCCAAGAACACAAATATAACCTCAAAACGAGGGGCCACGGAAATCTTACTCTCCCCTTTTATTATATAACAAAAGTTTTTCTCAATTGGTTAATTGCTTTTCCAATGGTTTGATCAATTTTAAACTGTTTCTCTCTTCTTGATTACAACATTTTCAAATTTCAATCTTCTGAATGATATTGGAGAGTTGAAGTATGGAATGAACGATCGATACAAAAACAACTTAGTATAAAAGAATGGTTGCCAAAGTGCTAACAGATTCAATTTTACAATGGATACCAACTACGTTTCTTAAAAATTATTAAAAAGTGGATTCCATGGAATAAAAATGGTTAAAAATGTAAATAGTAGATCTTATTGTAAAATAGAGCCTGTATTATTGAATAATAGTAATTATTAATAGCATTTGTCTTTGTTGCATGTGAGATAAACGATATTTATGTGAAATGGACCAGATTCGCCTTAAAGCTAATATTTTAACGTGTTGATGGCCACGTCAGTTTGAAATTGTGCTCTGGATATAACAACCTCACAGTTTAAGAATCTGATCATAAAGTATGTATTAAATAATACTATTAAGTATGATCAAATCCTTATCTATATCCATAAAATGTAAATCATATCCTTGTCAACACATTTCATACTGGTGATTACCTGCAATTATTATCTAATTACCTTGTCACCTTGTTTTAGTCGTTTGAACAAATTTTGTGACTGACGCCGCTTACGAATGATCGCTAGACTGCAAATTTTATACATTTATGCCAAAATATAACAGGCTGAATACAAATCTGTGAAGACATTATATAAGAATTTAAAAATGTTCTTGCATTATTTGCGACTTATTAAAATTATTAACAAGAAAAAATATATCTCCATCTAACGATTGATTCTTGCAATTGCCTTAGACAATTTTTATTTCGCATGAAGATCCGCAGTCTTATGGTCACCGTGACTCCACAGAGAAAGCGATTGTCATTAATAGACTGAAAAACTTTCGAAAATCATTCGGAAGCTACTTGGAACACGGTCTCAATAGGTTAACGAAGCCGAATCGCTTACCTTTGACAGGTTTATTTGGCGGAGGCCCATCTCGATTCCATGGCGGGTCTCCGTGACCCGAGAACTCCCGAAGTTTGAGGTACGAGATGGTTAGCCTTATTATGGAGGCTTTGTCCAACTGGGAGGTAATAGCCGCCGGTAATGGCAGCATTTTCGCTAACTCGTAGAACTCGAAGTTCTCCTTCCCTCGCCGAGACCTGGCAGCATCTCTGCTCTTCTCCTTGCGCAACTCCAGAATACTGTAACAAAAGAGAAACGAACGAACGTTAGACGGATAAAAGTCACGGGATTCGGGTAAATCTAATTTTTTCGGTTATTTATTCGATCATGTCATTCGCGATTTTCTGGACAGCTCGAGCAAAAGAGTCAAGCTTTTGTGTTGTTCCAGTCAATTTCATATTCGTAGTGATTCGTCAACCACAAAGGGGATGCATCAAAATTAAATATTGCGCAGATAAATTTTTCTTGTTGTTCGAGACAACTTTCGAATGAGTCGAAGATTTAACAACAAATGCGTTGAATTTTTCCTATTTACATTATCATTACTTTTATTATTTGACCGTGGATTTGCAACATGTATGACAAAAATTAATAGGTTAAATATATAACACATCAAAATAATTTTAGTATAACACATTACTTTCAATTCAATAGTTTAAGAGACAAAATAAATTTTTATTTAATTCCTCTTTCACACAAGTGGTGCAGACAATTTTTATTTTGGTTAAAAATTCGCAGTGTATTTATCACCTTATGTATTGTTTTATCACCTATGCAATGTTCTTCCTTTTTATTTTTTATTTCTCCTATTCTATGGTTATAACAATCGTGTGGAGTACAAAGAAGTTGTTATTATTGCCAATTTCTCTGAATAATAGAAAAAGCTACAATTGTTGTAATCGATTGCCATTTAGGCTGAAGATTAAAATATCTTTGAGCCCATATTAAACAATTAAACTAAAATATTAAACATTTTTCAAAGAATTATTTATCTCATTCGTCATTTGAGTTCATTATCACTCTTTAGAAACTATTAATTTTCTTAATTCAACGACTAACTATTTCACACATTGTATCATAGTATCTTGTATATTGATACAGATCATATTGTATTTATGGAGATTATGATCATACATTTTTTACAATATATATTATTTATTTCTAAGGGCCACATCAACATTTAAGTCACTAGTGACTACGCTATAAAATTACATTACATTATACAATCTAATTACAGTATTTTAATACTGTATGGGTAACATTTATATTTTATGATAAAAACTTACAGCTTTGACAAATGCAAGAGCAAACGCAATATATTCTTTTTTTGTTATCTCATTCTTACTTGTCTTTCGTTACGTTTTCGCAAGTGTTCCTAATCTAAAAGTCACCCAATTAAATGGTAAAGGTTTGACCCGATCTCCGATATAGGTCATCGATGACTTCGAACGAGTCACGAAACTCTGTACAAGATTCTTTTTTCGAGGTCGAAGCCTTTACACGTTTACGACAAATTGAAACATGTTGCCGTTGCCGCGCACGGAATAGAAATACGATTCGGTTCCTGTCCGAAATTCAATTATATTCGTTGGTTCCTTCAGGTATTCGTTTCGCGTAATCCTTCTGCAAGGACTCCCGGCACTTGATATGCCGGCAACGAATTAGCTGCTCCGCCGGAATCGTGTTACAGCTATTGACCTAGAGTACGCAGCACCCCTGGGCGATTCTTCCACTTCGTTCCCGGGCTAACAGTTCATGTAGGTTAATCGATTCCAAATGTAGATTTATTCGACTCGAAATTCAACAAATTCTTTTGTCTATAACCAGAAAACGTTGGAATTCAAATTTCAGTCATCAGAGGACGTTGTGTGAAGTATTATTCACGGTACACATCATATTCGTGTGAGATACAGAATAAAATATTTCTTTGTATGTCATATTACAAGAAATGTTAATTATTAGTTCCTCCTTTTCGTTCGTAAATAAGACAGACTTGTTTTGCATTTTATAGAAAGGGTTGTTCAATCTGTCATTTTGTATTCTAAGTTAAAGAGTTACATACCCTAGAATGGCAGAGAAATAAGAGAAATTCAATAATGTTTTTAATGTATATTACAATTATATCTCTTTACAACGTGAATGTGTAAAGCTAAAGTTACTGAAAAATTGAGCTAAATCTTTTAAATTAGGACGTGGCAGCCATTTTCTCAAAACCATTTCCACAAAACAATTGTCCTCAATAACTCGATAATAGTCTTGGGAATGTTACTGCATAATTTTATCCAAATTTGTAAGTTATTTCTGATACTGATATGGAAAACTTCATTTCGAGAAAAACGCGTTTACGGTTTGAAGTAGGTATCTGTTACCACTGTGCGGTAGCACTGCACTTTTGGAGTTATAAATCCAGCAATTTTAAGAATTCCGTGATAAAACTCTGCCAAAGTCTTCTAGAAGAATTGTTCTAGCGGAATATACTATTTTAGAAAAATTGAATTCTTTTATTTTACCAAAGATATGCAGCTCTTCAATTGCTACTGTAACGATTTAAAAGCGTAAAGTTTTCAATACGTATTTTGAAAAACAAAAACTGCGAACGGTTGACGTAGTAGTACACTAGGTGAATTAATATTTCTCAATTTACTTCCCCAAAAGGATGCCTGCTCTCAGTTTTATGCATGTTATAAATACAGGGCGCTCCGAACATACGATATTAAGTTAAACCCTCCCGCCAGCAAACTGTTAATCGAAATGAATTCATTTCTGTATCCAATACATAATAACAAACTAATTTACGGGATACAATTTAGGTACTGCAAGTATTGTAAGTAAAAAAATAATTTGTAATCAGTGGCTCATAGAAAGAAATGTCATTCTGAATTTTCGCCTTCTTTTTGCGTGTAAAATCACCGAGGCCGAGATTGTGCCACCGGTTACGAGGTGTGCGCATTCTGTTTAATGTCGAATGCTTCATGATTTGACGCGGCACGATTCGCGGGAACGAGAGGCGTGACGGTGCGAGCCGCGAGAGCAAACGCGCGGCAAAAGCGGCCGGCACCGCTTCGAAGGCATACATTATTCAAACGCTATCATGCCTGTGTTTGCTGACAAGCCAGCGAATGTATCTGGGTGAATGTCGACGTAACATTAACCACGCCCCGTGGACGGCCCCTCGATTCCGGTTTTACATTTTAAACATTAAACACTGACCAATGGCGAACGTAATCCGCATTATTCGAAACCCGCCCCCCACCCCTCCACCGACGGCCGGTTCCCCGGTCATTAACCTTTTGTTAACCAGCGAATCGGCCCCCATCTCGCAGCGATACATCGACCGACGCGCCGTGGCTCTATCGAAATTTCAATCGTCGCGATTTCCCGCCACCGCGACCGCGTCTCGTCCCATACGCTCCATTCGACAAGGAGGAAGGGGCGCGACCATGCAAATGCGTTTTCCATTGAACAGGATGGGATCATCGTCGAAATAATATGTTAATTTTGACATTGCAAACGATGTACACTTACTAGAGGTCCGTTTGACGTTTCACTGTAGAGCGCCAATTATTCCAATTAATTGGGACCGAAGTGGTTCGGATAATAGAACATACTTCTATTTACTCAGTCTATAACTGTAGGAATTAAAACCTACATTTATGTATTAACCTTAATGAAGGTTAGTATTATTATCTGTATGTATATTTTGTAATTTGATTTAACAAAAATATGTTAAATTACTTACACAAATTAATTAGACAGATGTTTTTATTTCATAAATATCTTTTTGTATTGTTAGAAATTTGATATTCCAAGTTACCAAAAAATTAATGAGTGAGTTCTTGTATACTTGATTTTTTTGTAATAACACCACAATCGGCAATTAAATCTTGTTAATGCAATAATAAAACTTGTGCTAATATTAAGCTTACAAAAACAATTAAGAATACTTAAAAAAAAAGGTTGAGAATTTACTAGTTTGGATTATTTTTAATATTGACACTCCTAAAGTAAAAGATCGAATTTTAAAGTACAATTAGATGTAGTATAATGGATTAGAAGTTTATAGTTTTAGTATTAGTAATTAACAACATAGAGTATCAACTCTTCTCTTTAAGCATCACTGCTTGTTACTTTCTATTAATTGGCTAAAACAGTTACATTTCAAAATTAAGCGTAGTTCAAATGTAATGGAAATCGGTGTATAAAAAGTTGCTAAAGTATTATTTTAAAAGACAGTAGATACGTAAATAAATTCTACGTGGCGTTGTATAATCCAATTCGAACCTTGAAGTGTTCAGCCAACACCTTGACACACATAAAACAGAATATTTTCACGTCTAGTTCGTCATTGATTTGCGTTACGTAATTTATCGTGTCCATACGAAATATTGCAATGCAAGACAATCAATAATCAAGTATATTTATTGCAGAATTCCAATAAAATTAGTTGAGAATAATAATATTATAGGCTCTGTTTTGCTTCAAAATGATTTTATTCAAAAATGTATTTATTACCCTCTATCGTTAATAGACATCTTAAATTCTAAATGACTAAATCAACTCAAATCCTCACGTCAATTCATTAAAATGTCTGTTTTTATTTTTTATTTTAGATTCTACCCTAAAAATATTCAAATAACGCAGAGGCCAACTATCATTATTTTTTACAAGTCCTAAGACATGGATGCGTTTATTGCTTTTTATTTGAATCGAATCAAATTGATTTAAAAAGAGTATCAAAGAAAATAGTATATTGAATTGAATGGGAGGTTCTGTGCCATAAAAATGGTTGAGGAAGTAAAAAATTGCAATGAATATCAATTTAAATAACTTGAAACGATATTACTAACACGTTCGCCAACATTGTTACATATGTGTGACATCCAGAATGTTACAGTTGACTGAAAAAAGTCATTTAATTTTAAACATATTATATAATATATACATAGTACACAGCAAAACATTCAGAAACTTCATACTCTTTCGTTAAATTGTTGTAATATTTTATAAAGGAGGAGCATTGCATTTAATGCAATATTTTACCAATAAGAATAGGCAGCGAACGTGTAAGTAGCTTGTATTTCATAAAACAGAATAAAGAGATTCTCTTATTTTGCCTTTTAATTTGTCCACAATTCGGATGAATGGTTAATTGCATCATTTTACTATGAGAGTGGTGCTTTGGAGTACCAACAGGACATAAAGGGTTAACAAAGTCCGCGCGGCCACGGAAAAAGTGAAGCTCAAGGGCAATTAAGTGCGCCATTAGTTGGTCGAAAGGGTTGAAAACAAGATGGGACTTTTATTAGGCAGCTATCGCGCTTAACGGCTGTAAAACGACGCTGCTCCCGCTGTTCATCCCTTTCGTTGATCGGCGGGGAGCCTGATCCGGAACGACGTCGACCTATTATTATACACCGCCACGGGAGTCAAAAGTCGTAAAAAGTGGAGGAAAGGCGGGTGGGGTAAAGCTGGCTGAGGATGATCTGCTATCCGGCCACCGTCTTGTTTTCGCGTTTTACAAGGGTCCTGGTGACTTTCGAGCCTCCTTCCGCCAACGACCGTCTCGGTTACAGGGCTCTTCTCCGGTCCCACTGGGACAATCACAGACGCTTGTTCCCCCTTCCGGTGGCTCGTTGAACGCCCCGCTGACGAGAGTGCCATCGGGAACTCGAAAACACACCGGAATGCACGGAACGAAATTTCATTTGACACCGATGCCGGCCACGCGATTCTTTCTCTCGTTAAAGTAATCCCGAGGAGCAATTTAAAGTTCGACTGGCTGGGATATTCCGAAGTTTCCGTGCGCCTTCGGATAGGGAATTCACGTCACGAATGTCTCGCGTGGTAACTACGTACCGGGGCGAAATAGCGGATTGCAGAGCTCCTGTTGCGAGTTTAGTTTCTTGGGCTCCGATATTATTTGAATGAATTCTTGCTAGTTGCTAGCTGGTAAACCCCCCTAAATGGTACTTATTTTATATGGATGGCGAACCTGATGTATGCTACTGATCAACTGTTCGGAATTACCTCGATTTAGCTTCTTGCTAGGAAGGGAACATTTTCAGGTAACACAAGTCGATTTTGATGGAAATTATATTTGCGATAGTTCGTAGGAAAATATTCGATGTATGTTTTTTTCGGTCACCGTTCACATTGAATGGGTGAAAACATACCACCAAAGTTGGGGTCAAAGACACCTTTATCTTTTTGAGATATCTCGAACACTAAAAGGTGTAGAACGGTTAAAATATTTTAAAATTGTCCATTTTGAAATTGAGAATTTCACCCGTTTAATGTGAACGAGGCTGATTAGAAAAATATGTGTCAAATATTTTTCTAAGAACTACCTCTCACGTAAATATCATCAAAATAGGATTAAGTAACTCGAATATATTCCTTGGGAAGATTTGTAGCAATAATTTTGAAACCTTTTCTTCTTGCTTATTATAAATAAATCTCTGTTAACACTAGAAGTACCAAACCCGTTGAAATGACGAATTTGAGATTCTGTATTTTAAAATTATTGAGATTGTAAAGATATTATTTTTGACAGTTACTGAATACATTTATTTATGCAGACGTATTTTATAAAAAGAAGTACAACATACAAAAACATATAACATATAAAAACTAGTGACATCTAGTGCTTGGTAGTCTAATGTTAACAGAGAGCTATGGAACTATGGAACTCGTTAAAATGCCGGATAGCAAATTATTTAGCTTGTGATTGTTAAAGGTGCAATGATGTGTAGCGGTAGCACCAAAGAAACAAGGCGATCGACAGCTCCAAGTAGGTGAATCCCCTACTGAGTCACGGGAGGTACAGTGAGAGAGGGGGACGGGGGGGAGGGGCTAGGGAAAACCTTGCTAATTTTCCTCCAATCCGTTATAAATGTATTCATGAGGACATTATTTGATAAATTTATTTCTTTGGGCATATATTACCGCGAAAGTCGCTAAAAATCTGAATAAATATGTTTTTATTATTTTCATAAAATGATTTAAAACATTCACTTTTAGAGCTCAGTAGATCTAGTGTTACAAAGACTATGTCTCGAGGTTAACAAAATTATTTGCATGCGTGTCCATTGAAACTTTTTTAAAGAAACAATATCTTCATTTGATAACGAAGTGTTCTTCAATAATAATCTTGAAGATATAACTTCGAACAAGTTGTTTTCATCCTTAATTATCTTTAATACGTAATGCGAAGAACTCTGTTAATCTTTCTAGGGTTAAAACACTGTTCATAGTTACTTAAATTTGATGACTTAATAAACACATTTCTGTTTGCATTAATTAGTTTTGTTTTAGCTTTTAAGTTAAAGGTTTAAACCTTAGAGTCTTTCAACGTAGAATTTCAGATGCAACATTTTTTAATGCATGTAATAAATAGGCAGCGGAACTTTATGCAAAATAAAAATTTTCTACCTTAATTGCAACAAATTGGATTTGAATAGAAAATTGTTTTTTCTTAATATGTTCAATAGGTTTAAAATAATATAACAGAATTCTTAAATTCATCTAATGTTTTTACTATTTTTAGTAAAGTCCACTGTGCAAGTTCAAACGCTTCGACCTCTGAAATAAATAAAGTGTAAGTCTGTGCACTTTTGAAAACAATGTTCAGCCCTGAGAGACGCTCGTCGAAGAAGTTCAAGCCACCGTTTGTCAAGTATAAAACGTGTCACGCTACGGAACATCGTGTCAGTGCAGGATAAACTTGTCTGACGAGCAATAAACAAACGTACGATTTCTTTTTTTTATTGCTCGTATCGGTTCAAGGGGTTCCGTTGGAATTTCGGATACGGATAGACGGTCGCGCGCGGACTTTTTTACGATGGCGAATGCAGAAACGAGCATGGTGGTACGTGCATCGCATGTGGGACCGTATGCAACGATGCTTACATAAATGCGGGCACTTTGTCGTGAATTACGTCAAATGGTGGCTCCTCGACGTATTGGACCTTCTCGTTGTTAAAACTCGGAGCGTTCAGTACAGCAGAATCGACAACTCGGACAGTTTTGTCTATCGTTTCGTCGTTAACGAATAGTGTCCATGAAGGGTTTAACGTCTATTTTTATATGATACTTTTCACATCTGTACACTGGTTAAGCATAAAGACGCTGAGAAGGAGCCTTTTATCGCCCGTCAGTTATAAAATATTAAACTTCTATTAAACTTCTATTAAATATCTATCGTTTAGAGTGCTCGAAGAAAATTAGTAATTATCGATCTCTATTGCCACTTTAAACATATTCTAAACCAACCATGCTTATTATATAAAGGGTGATCAATGGTACAACCGAAAAAGTGGTGATTCGTAATAAAGAAAAGAAGTCGTAAATGTATAATAGAATGTTCTTATATGCGACTTTGAGAAAATCGGCTTCGAAAATCCGTCAAGTTTGCGTGCTTAGCATTTGTAAGCAGCAGAACCGGACGGTCCTGAACTGACGATTAGACTACATAGTATATCCAGACAATAGACAAACTTGATTTACTCAAAAAACAAAGACTCATATGATCCTATTTTGGTTATGCCATCAGTTACCGATCACCCTGTCTTGTAATAGCCCAATGAGGACGCATGTAGGGGAGAGCGTACCGGTCTCCTACATCATACCACATTGAGATATCTGTTAATATTGCACGGTGGCGACATCTACTAATATGTCTGAAATACTCACTCATTTTTATTACTACGTAATCTTTTATTTGTCTAGAAACATGTTTCTTTTGCTATATTTGTCGACTTGAAAAAAACAGGTAAGACTGACATAATATTTTAACATACTTAAATAAGTATCATCTGTTCAATTACATTACTTAGAAATCCGTCTTGAAGATACGATTCAATGTTTAGGATGTGAAATTTGTGTATATGATGCTTGCGCAAATGTTTTAAAAAATGACAAAGTTAATTACTGTCCAAAATGTACTTGAAACTCAATAAATATGCGATATGTTCAGTAATTAGGTGTTAATTCACACTAAATTGTACAGGTACGATTCTGGCCACTATGTCGTACGATTTAGGATGCCGGTTGCCAAAATCATACCTTTAAGTCAATTTCAAACTGTTGACTGCAGTATCTAACAAAAAAACGTGTGCAGATGCTTTTACTGACATAAAATATTTAAAATACATGTTAATCTACTGTTTGATAAATTTAGTTTTTTTAAAGCCGTACCAACAGTCCTTATCATGCAAATTATCGGCAACTTGCCTTATGGGCAACTTTCCCCTATGCGCCTTCATAGTCAAAGGGTTAATCATTATTTCTTAATAATGCATCGATATCTATGGTAAAAATCACTCTGCCGAACGCATTCGTTATCACGAATCTTCCATGTTCCAAATCAAAACAACAAAACGAGAGTCTTAGTCGTCTCAGATCCTCGGTGCAACCCGGTAATCGTGAACCACCCTTTTCTTCGCCGACATTAATAATTCTCCATCAGGTGGAGGTTGCCGGATGAAAAATCCAGGGACGCACGGGCACCGATCGAAAGGAACGCCGGTAACCACGTCAGGGTTCGCTGCTGAATTATTGATGGCCAGCACTTAGCACGGCGAGCACGAGGATCCTTATGTGTCCAAGGCGTGTTGCCACCCTTCAACGATATGGCTCTGCAGATATAGCCATACCGACAGTTGCGCGAGGGACCTCTTCTATCCCGTGTCCCGTGGGAGCCGCGAGAGCCCTTGCCCTGCCCCACTTGCCACGCTGCCGCCCAATTTCAACAAATTTGACCGAAAGTTGGACGTAATTTTATTTTCGCACGTCTGCAGACGGCCCGGTCGGCCTTTCTCTTTTCTCGACCGATCTCTTGGGAAAAACGGACCCGAAACGAACGCGGAGGCCCTTCCTTGTCCTAGCGTCTTCCGCAACCACCCACGCGTCGCTCTACACCCCCTGTTTCCTTTATCTTTGCACAATCAGCAGCGGAAGACACCCTAATCGCACTTTGGCCCGCGTTCCGTGACCGAACTCCGTCGACCGCACCAACTCTCTTGATCGTCGAGACGATCGTTTTCAGGATTTCGAAGTGGGGCTAATTGTTTTGATCTTACCGCGTTTGTCTGCACTATTTGAAAATATCGTTTGTTGAAAATGGGAGAGGAAAAGGTGGCAATATGGCCCCCTTGTAATTTTTGATATTACAACAAAAAAATTTAAGCGGTGAACGGTATAATTTATTAACCTGAAGAACAACAATTTTTCGTCTTCTCATAATACAAATATTTCTTGCGAATTAAATGAGTTAAACTGTTGTGTGCTTGAATATACGTTTGTGAAACTGTGCGTGTTCACTGCAGTAATGTGTATGATGAATGAAATAATTTAATAACGTTACTAAATCGACTGACATGGAGAAATATGGGTTCTGTGCCTCATATGTAAATGATATGCACATACTGAATGCATTTCGTGCAAGAAGGAGGAATACGCGTGCGACTTTTGCATATAAAGAAAAGAATATGTTTCATTTATTTCCCGTTGATGTCAAATAGTTACAAAAAACAATGATTTTGTAAGATGTCTGTTAGGGGGCCATTTTATCTTCACTTTTGTAAGAGATCCACAAATAACTTATTTTCATAATACATTAAATTCAATGAAATTATTTTTCTTTTACTTCCGCCTTTTATCATATATTCCCTTATTGATTTACCTATATTTTAAGCAAGAATGCAAATGAATTTAAGTTATGAATTAGTTTAGGTCACGGATTTTTATGCAAAATAAAAATTCTTTAATAGCTTCAATAAGCTGGAAATAATACTCCGATATTCTTAAAAATTATTTTAATCATGCTATTCTTTCAAACTGTACTTACTCGTTCTAGTCACAAGTACATAGAATCCACAGTCTACATATGAGTAATGTATATTTAAAGGCTAATTCATGAAAACTGAAATTACGCAGAAGTCTAATGATATTTATGTTGAATATAACATTATATTGATGTTTGAAGCTAAACATTCGTATGAGAAGTATATGAAAAAGGATTTTACTATATGTATAAAGAGAACATTAATGTCTCAATTTATTCATTATTTAACGCTTTACTTAATTATTTTTTGTTTATTTGTGTTTGCTGTAAATAGCAGTAAATACGATTTTGCATTCACTTGTGTCTCATTTCCCCTGTATTTTAGACCTATGTTTAAAGAGTAATACTGTTATCCTGAAAGAATTTCAATAGATGCAATAGGACCCGAAAAGTTTAATACTTTACATGTATTGTCATTATGTTTTAATGAATATTTATTTTTCTCAAGTACGGATACTTATTGCCAATAATCATATGTCCATACGCTTTTTTCTTATAAAGATTGCCGTTTGTAGCAAGTGTCCGTACTTTGTTATACTAATTATAAATTCATATTTGGCATTCCTGATCGTTCTCTATTTTAAGATGAATTTCACACTTAGGCGTGCTTCTTTCTTTTAAAAGGTATCATTCACTTCGTTGCATTAGCACACAACGTCTTCGCGAATAAGGATTAAGATTTTTGCAATTCGAATGCATTCAACTGAAAGATTGCATCCACCATGCTAGAACTAAACTATGTCAAAGTAAGTTCCAGATAAAGTACACCCACAATTATTCGGTGTGATTCATGCTGCACTAATATGGGATATACAATAACATAATGACGGTTGAGCATGTGCAATTGTAAATTTTTGAATCGATATAAATTTGACACCTGTTAGTATAAAAGCGGATTCGTGTTAGAAATAAAATACAGTTATATGTGATAAATAAATTTTTTATTGGTTTTTCTGAGTCGACATTAAATATGGTTTCGCGGGAGACTTATGTATGTGTCTGTCAAATTTCCTCGAACTGTGAATATTTGAATCAAAACTTCTAGGGTTCTAGGGTTCGGAAGAAAAGTGTACTTTCTTCGGCCGATTAGTTAAATTTATATTGTTCAATAAATATTATACATAAATCAAATGTTAATTTTAGGTTCAATCCCTACAGAAATGTGTAACTAAATAAATGAGCTTCGTCTGAAGTTGTTTACTTTACTAGTGTTTTAATCACGCCAGTTTAAAAAACATAGTTTTATAGTTATACAATAATTAATAAGAAAAATTGAACTGAAATAAAACACTTGTACTTCAAGGCTATCTGTTTTCTTGAAAAGAATACTTCAATATTACTTGTTTTGCAGAACCGCTGGAATTGCTATATTAAAACCGGAGGAAACTACAACTACGTGAATGGAAGTCAAATTTATTATTAAATAGCATTGTCAAATAGCAGAGCCATACTTCTATTAAATTATTTGTAAATTATGAAACTTAGCAGGTTGATACCTACTAAAACGTTTAGAAAAGTGATATGCAAAGTTATTAAACATTGATGTCTATAATATAACTGATATCCAGCCAGAAAAATTGATTAAGTTCGGTTTATTTTTTATCATACCTCGTATGTTCATGGTAAGTACAAGTAATTGTGAGTAAAATGAGATAAAATACAATTTCAACAATGTCTCATATGGATTAAGTTTTGCTATTTTACAAAGTAAAACCACTGTTAAAGCAAATGTCTATTTAAAAGTTTGATGTTGTATCAAAATGTAAGTGTTCATGAATTCCTATTACCTAATTCTTTGTTTCATAATTTATTTTAACATATGATCGATCGACATACGTTGAAGTAGCAATGGATGTAACAAAATATCTCAGTAGAAAACGCGATCATTAATCAGACGTTGAAAACGCATCACCAGGATCAACGAACGACGTGGTACTAATGGTGAGTCATTTATCGAAGAACTTGACACATAGCCTTAAATGTGCAGAATTTACATTGTCTGGGAAAGTTATTTTTACGAACTATAGTACAGATTTGGAATATAAAAATTTTAACAATTTATTAGAGACACAGTATCTGAGATTCAATATTATTTAAATTTATCGAAACCAGTGAATTCTAATAGTTCTAAGCTTACTTTAACTTCGTTGTTCAGTATTCAAGATAACGTATCGTCTCCATTTAAACTAGATCTAGCAAAATTGATTTGGTCACCTGCGATATTTCGATTAATGTATTTAATACGTTTTCATATATTGTATATTAAGTTGAAATAAATTTTACTTACATTTGAACGATTTAAATAATCTGAACGGATTACCTATTTAATTTTGTGGTATATCCTTACATTAATATTTAATAATTAATTTTATTCATTATAACACATTGTACGTGTAATATAGAATGAAATAGAAATTTTAATAAATACCGGGTGAGTATTTTATTTCTAACTTAATAAACCGTTTAGTAGGCAAATAAAAATTTTCTTTTACTTTAATGGTTATAATGTAGTGCTTGAAAATTGAAGCTTTACATTTATTTCCACAACTAGGTAATGCTTTATAACTAAACTGCAGAATTCCATACAATTATAACATATTCTTAAAAAGAATTAATAAAACACGAAAACTAATACTACGTAATACCATTTCAATTTACTTGTAATTTATGGCGACTATTGATGACGGAAAATTATTATTTCACGTCAGTTTTTTTAATTTCCTTTTCGTACATATATTAAGTGTAATTTAATTCATAGCTCTTTATTCATTTTCTTGTTACAAACAGCCGATATTTAAGTTTTTAAAATAATCCCCAACATTTTCTATGAACGTACTACATCTTACATGAAACTGATTTCCCTGGTAACTAGTTTGAATTTATAACAAAGTTTTAAGGGTTGCGAATCAATTTGTATAACTAATATATCTAATTTCTGTATTCAATTGGTTAAACTGTTTTAATGCTTCTATGAAACATATAAAAAGTTTGTGTAGTAATAACAAACGATCATGTCTAAGTTATTCATATTCGTTGAGAGAAACAAACAATAATAAAAGTTCAAAAATGTATAAAATTGTTTCAACATCAATTCAAAACTCGATTGTACTAAACGTAACCTTCGAAATTTCAGGAGCTCGCTTTTCAAAGAGCAAAAATGAAATTGTTTATGAAACACTTTCGGAAAAGCCTGGTCCGATGCGAAGCAAAAGTACCTAATGACATTCGATGTCGATGGAAATTGCTTCCGTTGATGGTGTTGGCCCCGAAAGCGTTTCCCGCACCGTGGAAGCGATTCGATACATAATAATCGCGAGAAAGAGGCGACAATTAGCAGGCATCGGGGGAATTATGATGGCCGCGGTAGGCCGAGTAAGTACGCCGGCTAATTCAATTAAACAATTCATTTGCTGGTCCGAAGCACCACCTGAGGGCACGTCCCATTCCGTCCGCGCCTCTCGCCTCGTGTCCGTGTGTTCGATTACAAGTGTGCACCGATATGGAGGAGAAAACGTGAGCTGGAGAAGGACCAAACGGCCGAGAGCTCCCTCCCTATTCCCCGGAGAGCCGTAGCCTCGTGCTACAATACAATGCTCCTAATGTTACGGCTCCAGTTTCGACATAATTTTCTTCCGTGGCCCTTTCGGCTATCGGATGCCTAAGCTTTTGTAGCACTTCGACAAAGAAAATGTCATTTCCGGTGGCCGCTCGATAACGAGCCCCGGGAGGAGGGACCACGATGGAAACCGTGGACATGTTCCTGCGAGCTCAGTGATATCGTCACCGTGTGCTACTTTGACCAACCTAATCATTTTTGCTTTTGCATAGAATTTATTTCAATAGTCTCTGCCATGAGAATTTTCTTAACCTCTTGCCGTACGATTTTCTTCACGCCTACAATGATTAGAACCACTATATGCTTCCAAATTTCAAAAAAAGGGAAGAAAATTCATATTTAGTAGAATCTTTTTGAACTCTTTATCGCGAGTCTGACTCGTTATTATAGGGCATGGGGTTAATGTGGTATTTTCATGTGAATGAGTAAAAAAGATCGATTTCTTAGTTGTATTTTTTAAAACAGTAGCACTTTGAAAACATTTTCCTAAAATTTTAGGTTTGAATTCATTGAAATAATATTGTTATAAATAAAACATTGTTTGTTAAACAACGTCGCGTGTTGTTTCAGACTATCCATTGATATGTCAAAAGATAACAGTTATGTGACAAATATGAGGAATCCAAACGTCATTTTGTACGGAGCTGGGATTGATGATTAGTATTGTATTGTATTAGATTGCATCGAAAAGTACTTTTTCTCATGGCTTAGATAAAATCTTAAAAACTAGATGTCCGATTGTTTTGAAATTTTTACTACTTATTCCACATATAGATAGACATAAAATTATATTATAATGCTGTATTTATCACACATTTTTTATTGAGAAGTTATCGTAAGAAAAGAAATTTCGAAATTTACAATGCTAGCAATCGCTATTTTACCAATTCTCGATATAAATGGTATATTTTGATATACAGGTTATATTATAGTCCAGGTCTGGTTTTACGGGCCACTTTGATGACGCGTAACGTTACAGGGTGCCGCACTTTAGGTAAACATGCTTTTAAAAAATGTAATACGAATACAAAATGAATGAAGCTTTATAGGTTATACTAGGATTTAATATAATTAACTCTCGAGTCTTAATTAATGTGATATTTGTTTATCCTTTCTTTCACATAATTTTTGTAAATCTATATTTATGTTCGACGTTGCACATCTTAGCTGTCTTTCTAAATTGGCATCAGTTAATGAAGCACGTGATGTACTCTTTGTAAATTTCATCTTCGAAAAAAATGTTTCACAAACATATGTAGATCCAAAAGCACTTACAACTCGTTGAACAAAATATCTTAAGTTGGAATATCTCTCGGATGCAATATGAGTATTGTAAAAATTAATTTTTGATGTGGACGCAAAACTTGCCCGGCAGGCTGCACAATTTAACATGGCGGGCCGCGTGTTGGCCAGGCGTGTTATAGGCGATGACGGTAAATATTTTTAAACACGCATTTATTCCGAAAGAGATAAATGGCAAGTAGACATGTTATGTAGGCTTTAAGAGGCGACTATTAATTAGTGTTGATTGAGAAATTACAAAGCAATTTTAGCAAGTGTAATAATTAATTAATAGGGAACATGTAATACTATCAAATTATAATGTACACATAATCGTTTAGAGAGAATTATAACAGCTGAAGTTTGAATAATTTTTGCGGAGTTTAATCATTCTAAAATACTGTAGCTACAAGAAATGAAGTACTGGATTTCTGTAATATCAAATTCATTTCAGATTCTGGAGATTCAGATTCAGAGATGAAGTAAAACCAACTATAAATCAGCTAGGGGAAACAGTTTAGA
This sequence comes from Sphecodes monilicornis, assembly GCA_913789915.3. Classification (NCBI taxonomy): domain Eukaryota; kingdom Metazoa; phylum Arthropoda; class Insecta; order Hymenoptera; family Halictidae; genus Sphecodes; species Sphecodes monilicornis. Next base: position 2,117,108 of record OU565289.1, read on the forward strand.
AGGAATGACACTTTATCTTTGTGAAACTACAACTTTAAATAAAATTTGCTTATACGAATCATAGTTGCTCGTGATGTCAAAGTTTTATAGACAAGATTATTGTATCTATTGTAAAGTAACGTTCACTATAACTCCTTGCATTAATACAAAATTAAGTTAGAAGCAATGTATTGCTAACAAATTGAATAAGACACAATTAAATGATCACCAAATTGTGAATTTTATGCATTTATAATACGAATGAGTAGGTGAAATTTGAAGCAGTAGAAACATTGAAAAATTGAAGACTATCACTAGATTCTTATCAATGTATGAAAACTATTAAAGTGAGAAATGCATTACTATTCGGCTCCTGTTTTTTACAATCATTGTAGACAGAGTTTACTTTATGTAAAAATCCACAGCTAGTGATCCCTTTATTATATCATATTCAATTTTCTAGCGATCCATTTACCTTCTGGCTTCATTTTGTATCGATGCGAGATGTAGTGGCAAACCCAGATTTATAATAAATACAACAATCTTATCTACAAAACTTTGACATCTAGAACAACCACGTTTACTAAAAACTAAAGAAGTCTAACTTAATAAATTTCGCAAGCGGTTATACATATACGGTTAAGAAAGCACTTTTATCAATGGCTGGCGTCTATTTTTAGCAATACTTCATTCGTGTAAAAATTCGTTCTTCGAAACTAGAGTGTCGTTCTCGGTAGCGTAGTATTATAATATTATTCCAACTTTCTCAGAACTCGGTAGGTTTTCGTAATTTCCAGATCATTCACGAAAGTCTAGCGTACGTCGCGTCGTTGCTCTGATCCAGTAGGGGAACCTGAATCGCAGTTCCCCTAAGCCAGAGTCTCGGGCTTGTTGACGTAAACGACGAACACAAAGGAGCCCGCTTTCGGAAAAATATTTTGTACACGAGGCGGTGTCTCAATGAAACCCTTCCACCGACGACGAAAGAAGAAAGCGAGCGGGAAGTGGAAGAGAAGAGGGAGGAGGAGGAGGAAGAGGGGGAGGAAGGGAGAGGGAAAAAGAGACAATACGATAACCACTAAATTATCCCAGCACATCCGGCGATGTAAATCACGAGGAACTCGCGCATGTGTACTTCGTGCACCGGTGGAGAGAAGCAGGAAGATGGAAAAAAAGGAGAGAATGAGAGAAACAGAGTGAAAAAAAGAAATCGAGAAGAGACGGCAAAGATAGAAAAAGCGTGGAGCGTAGGCAAAGGAGGAGGGAATCGGAGGAAAAAAGACAGAGGAGTCGGATAGAGAGACAGAGGGAAGTTGGTTCTTGATGACGCGCAGATAAGGGAGGGCTTAAAGTCTACGTGATGTGCTTCCCGATGTGTCCGAGCGGAGGTCGAGCCTGAGAACTTTCGGTAAACGTACCCGGAGACTCGGACGAAACGTAGCTTCCCTCAGCCGGAAGAACTCCCTTTGCATTTTCGATGGTACAACAGTCGGGACACGCTCGATACTTAATCGCTCGGCACTGACCTCCGAAAACTCGCCACTGGTGGCGCGGCTGCTTCCAACCCCCTGCATCCCCGATGTTCGATTTCGTTTAAACAAGATAGAGATTTTTCTAATCAACATTTAGTAATTTACAGCCAACCTCGATCACTTGGACCTCTACAACTCGGAAATTTCCATAACACAACAATTTACGAGATTTATACGAGCGTATACTAGATGCTACGGATCTTGTGGTACGAGCCAAAAGGAGACAAATCCACATGAAAAATTTAGTCGAAACAGAAGGGTTAAGTTTTTCGTTTAAGGCTTCGTTTTCGAGTAAATCGACGTTGAAAATTTATCGAGTACATTTATACTTGGCTATACCATAAATTAGTTTTTATTGTGTCTGTATACAGGGTGTTTTCGAAATCGTGGTGCAAACGGCCGGGTAGTTATTCTACATGTAGAAACAAGTCGAGAGGAAGGGATAACATTTTTTCGAGTAAATCGAGTTTGAAAATTCAGCAAATACGCGCGCTTTAGATAGGAATCGGCTTATGCGTCCGTTCGTGATCGACCGATTCTACTTCCTGCAAATACCAGAGCATGTTCTCAAAAACGATGTGTCAAACAAAAAATTTTATTCCTTCTTTTCGACTTATTTTTGCATGTAGAATCACCACTCGGCCGCCTGTACCCTGATTTCGGAAACACCCTGTATACCATATTCTAAAGCTGATATTTCATTTCACACGATAGTAAGTCTTATTGTTATGTGTACTATCTTTAGTATATTAAGTGCAATACACTACCCTCATTTTACAATTTGATATTTGTTGTACATCGTAATCTAAAATGTTTCCACAAAAGCCTGTCTTCCGATGCCCGGTTTCGTCCCGACAAGATAGAGATTTTTCTAAACAACAGTGAATAAAACGTATACATTCTAACGCCGATCAGTAGAACCTCTATAAAATAACAATTTTGTTTGTAAATAATAACCGTCAAATATTAACCGGATTTTGTATTTTACAACAGCATAGTTGTTCTTATCTAGATAAGACCAAGTAGAAGTTCAAGTAAACATGTCTTACTTCTCAATCTGCATCATGAGCTATTCTACTTAACCGATTTCGCGACAGCTGCAACGATGCATGAGCGAATAGTACCGATTTCAAGGTGCACCTATTCAAGTTTAAATATACATTGAAATCCTGCATAGATCACATAAATAATTTCAGGATGGTGGACATCAATATGTTCAAATCCTGACACAACCTCAAAACATGCATCGCGTCACAAAAAAGTTTAAGCCATTTAGAATCTGATTCAGCAGCCGTTTTGACACAAGAAAAATTGAATAAACTACGCTGGACTATTCTTGAACATCTTCTTTACTGCCCAAAATGATCACCTTGTAGTTATCATTTGTTTGGACCTCTTAAAGAAACATGGAGAGGATATCGTTTCAATTGTCTTGAAAGAGTCATAAAGGAGGGGTGTATAATAGTAGGATGATTGAAAATATTTAAAATTGTACACCACTAACAAAGTGAATAAAAGAATTTGTGGAGAAGATAATAGAGAACTTCTAATCATTAATAAATAATTTATAAACTTGAAGTCATAAAATATTAGTTTTAAGACGAACGACATTGCTTGAATAAAAGTGGAATGTCTTGTAAAATGTATTGTGCTTTTAAAAGTTGCAGAAAAGGTTATTTTTTTATGTTTCGCACTTCGACTGTTGTGTTCATAAATCGCAGAAATTATTACTGCTGACATAAATGAAATAACTATATTATAAGTGTTTCACTTGAACGTAAAGATTGATTTTTAATTACTAACGAATTTAATGACCTTAAAGGTCTGGAAGCTTAGTAACGTGTTAGTAATAATACGAATATAACGGCATGAATGAAAGGATCAGTAGCAGATTCGTTTCCACCTGTCAAGTAGTTCGCAAGCAAACTATAAGTTTTGTCAATCGTGCTTGAGAAGCCATGATTGCTTCACATGTTCACGGTAAGTGTATACTAGACAAAGCTCTTCACGTTTCAGTGTATATTTTATAGTCGAATAAATGTTTGTCTCCTCCCTGTTTATTACACCATACATACTATAAAATGTGTTGTCAGATAACAACGTACGCTTTAAGCAGGAATTCGCAAGCAGCGCGTGTATTCGGAAGTATGGAATATGTTCAATAAAAATTCTCGCATATACATACAAATTATTTTAACTTTTGTGATACACTAGTGTTGTGGTACTGAAAATACATGATGGTACTGAAACTATTTATTTCCTATTGCCTGTTTCATTCGCTATCGTTTAATAAAAACCATGTATTGCAGTGAATTCAAGTATTGTTAGAAATTCTACCTGTTTTGTGATGACCAATGTGCAAAGTGAACGACAGTAGCGAGCGTCTTAATGGATTAATTATGTTATTTTCAAGGAAAGGAAAACCCGACGACGTGGGTGCTTCGTCACCTTCTCATATCACTTTAACAAAGAAAATAGATGCATTGCAATCACCAACGACGTAGTTGAGAAAACTTAGTAACCTCTTTAACAAAATGATCATAAGCTTTACACGTATCACTTTGCTTCAAGGACATACAAACTTTTCATGTGGCAGTAGAAATTTCTTAAATTAATACTAGGTTTACGGAGCACTAAAAGTCACTATTTTATACATTGCTTCATAAAAATAACAAAAATGTATTTGTTTGAATTTTCGACAATTTTGATTGTGATACGTGCTTAAAGAAATAAATCTATTGTTAAAGTCTTGAACGATATTTAACGATGAGCTCCTCTCGAGAAGTCATTTTTGAAGAACATTACTCATTTTCCGTATGGAGAATAATATGTACGATTTGCTTTATCAACAGAACAAAAAACTAAATAGAAAGTAAATATTCAACGTATTCAAGATTATAGCTCAAGGAAGAACAAAGGAAATCATACATGCATTCGCAAGACACGAACCGTTTTTCTATCATCTGAGGATGGAAAAGATGATTCAATCCTCGATCAACAACCTCAGCACGTTCAAACAAAACAACTCGAAGCAATCCGGGAAGAAACTAAATCTATCTGAATGCATTCGAAAAAAAAAAGAACTACTGTTTCGCTTCCTGCCTCGAATAATTATCGACAGTTTGACGCACGAGGAACACTGGATAGTCTAGCCTCCTAAGGGACGCACGTTCACAACTTGTATCCGGACATTCTCATGTCCTTACTTCCGGGAACGTGAGACCCGTAACGGCGACACCCTCACCAAACGCAGACACAACTTGCGGTCACTGCACTTTGTCCCTCCATGCTTTTGTTTGATAGCGATAAACATACCTGCTGGATCCTACAACCTTGATCCGAGTGCAGATAGTAGATTGCGAACGAAAGGAACTTATGCGAATGTACACAACCAAGGAAGATTTCGAAAGATTCTATGCTCAGTCTGAAATTACTACTCAGGTAAAACTTAACTCTGAAACATGTCCGTCGTGAAGACAGAGTGCTAACAATAAGAAGACTTGATTTAATGCTTGCAAGGAGGATGCTTTTCATGATTTAATGACAGCCATGCCAAGATTTATACAAATCTTAAGCCATCAATTTTTTTCACACATTCTTGAACTCACTTCTTTGAGATCAACTTTGATTTCCTTGTTGGATTTAATATAAATTAGCTCACAATTTAAACTCATTACAAAAATCATATAATTTAGATGGAACGATTGTAACTCTGGGTCAGAGTAGACCCAATTCCCGCCGCCTGAAGGTTAAGCATTGACTTATTCTACTATGGGTATCATTTAGAATTTTTTCCAAAAATTATAAAGTAAACGTCATATATGATATTAATGAGTGAATGCATACAGTTTAATACATTGTGACCTGTTATTGTTATTAATCAAAAGGTCAAAGAACTTTTAGGTACATTTAAGGATTATTGCATAACACTACGTCAGTGAACAGGCATGTAAGACAGCATTAATTATCTGTCATTATTCACATAACCAAAAATATATCCAAGTTTTATGTGCTACTATCAAAAGGATAGATACTATTGTCCCAGGTTTTTCCGGCCAAACTACGGGAGCATATTCTACAAGTAGAAACAAGAAAAAAATGATATTTGAAGTTCGGTTAGAAACGCTTTATTAGAAAGTTATAAACAAATGAAATTGAATTTAATAACGGCGGATTTTACTTCGCAGAATATGAAAGGTCGAACATGTTTATCTTATTCGTCAATAGTTATCATGTTTACTATTTTGGAGGGATTCGACATCATTGTCACTTTTACTACAACATCTATTAGATCAAGAAATCGTGTTAAAAATGCCAAGAGTGTTTTCAAACGAGGAATACGCTGATATTCATTTCGTGTACGGATCTTGTGAGGGAAATGCTCGAACTGCTGTACGAGAGTATCATCGCAGATTTCCCGGAAGAACAATACCACATTGCTCTGTGTTTATTAATACCCATTTGCAATTACGCAATTCCTAATCCGCGATATAATGTGCCGAATTCCAAAATCCGCCGTTACCAAATTCAATTTCCTTTGTTCAAAACTTTGTAATAAAGCGTTTCTAATCGAACTTCAAACAAGTTTTTTAATAAATAATAATAATTTTTTTCTTATTTCTACTTGTAGAATGTGTTCCCGCAGTTTGGCCGGAAAAACCTGGGACACCCTGTATAAACAAAATTATTAAGATTGTTGCCTTTAAAATATATTTTAAGATCTTTAGAATCGATAATCTGTCAGATTATTTCATTTGAAAGTTTTGTAGTATTTTATGATCTTAAATAAATTTACGTCTGTTAGGGTATCGATAAAAGACAAATAAACGTTTCATTTCAGTTCCTAACAGATTATGAAAAGTTTGATTACTCTTTTAGTTTTCTACGCACATCCAGTTAAGAATTGAAAATATCTGTAGCGAATGACTTCCAGTGTGGACGCGCATTAGGATAGACAGGCGGAGAGTGGGGGAAAGCGAGAGAGTGTGTGGGTGGAATGCCCGGTAGCGTGCGTTGTAAGCGTGCAACGATGATAATCAGTATTTTGTAGTTTATATTATAATAAATCGTTTAATCGGTAATGGTGCATTGGTTCCTCTGTATCTCTACCACGTGGCTTTATCCACTGTACACCGCGATCTTCCAACAATATCATCAGTCTGTTTACTGGTGGAAGTCACAAACTCTATCTTACACACTAGAGGTACCAGACAGTTAAAAGTAACTTTAATTGCTCGAACTCTTGTGTTCAAACAAATGTTGCAATGAAAATCGTACAAAATCTGAATAAATCCAATCTTAGCATTATTGTCAAGCAATACATATCAGTCATTTTTAGTGCTCGGAAGTTCTAGTATCAATTACAATTAGTGTAAAATGTATTCGAACGCCCTTAAAAATCGAATAACTTGTAACTTGTAATTGTTGTATCAAACGGTTTGAATTTGTTTTGAGGTGTTAGCAGAATTAGTTGACTAAGTAATGTACAAATAGTTATTTTTAAAACTTGCTGTTGGTCGCAAGCGCGATGAAAAAAGTAAAGGTCACAATTTTTTATCTTCGCTTACAATGAAAATTTAGGTGGCGCCTTTTGTAAATCTGTGTATGTTATAAACTTACAAAGTTTCATCGAAATCGGTTGACGCGTAAGAAAACTACAGGCAGTGTAAGATGTAAAAATCTTTGAATTTAGAGTTTGCGATTAATTTAAATCACAGTTTCTAACAATTTTTGCTATTTTCAATCAATTAGTTTTCATAGCAAGCTTGATCGATTTCGATGAAACTTTGTGCATGTATATAATTTACTCAGGTCTACAAAAGGCGCATTGTAAATTTTCTGCGCACTTGCAGAAAAAAAACTAAAATCGTTTGGTACAATTTTAAAAAAGTTATTCGTTTTTAAGAAGTGTACGTTTAATTTTGCCTCCGAGAGTAATTTAAACAATTGTTATTTCAAGAACCTGAATAATAAAATGAAATATTTCGATTTTCACAATCTGCAACGCAAAATGAAATGTTGTATTTTAATAATTTGCCATGAAATAAAATACTTTAATCGTACTTAAAGTACTGGATTATCTGAAGAGTAAAGCGATTCTTTCCAATTCCATCTTTCATCTAAAATTTAAGAGTTTCTACCGTCAAATTATTAAAAGACATTAAAAAACAAGTTCAGATAATAGTCGTAAAAGGTATGCATTTCTGATAAAGTTGAATGTGTTTTCTGGCTTCGTTTTAATATTCTGGAAAGGCTGCGTAGAGTCATTCTAATATACGTAGTAGATTCCTACTGTGCTTTGTTGATGAAAAATTTTAGAATACAACGTATTTTGTCAGTAGAAAACAATTTGTACTCATAAATGTATTGAATACGAACTATTATTTTTACCAAAATATTTGATATGAAGAAAATAAATAAAATATTTTTAAGACGAATTTCAAACTTTTCCAATATCCTTGAGATAAACTACTCTTTTTAAATACCATTTTAAAAACTTATTGCGTCAAATAGAATATTTTATTATCAGTGTTGTAAACACACTCTAAAATAAGCAGTGTTATTTACTGCTTACTATTTAAAATACTAATTTATCCAGCTCTGATTGGACTTTCTCGTTGGAAATGCGACAAATTAACACTAGCACCATGGCATCCTTCGAAATGACGGAATTCTTTGGACATTTTTTAATTTTCGATTATTGAGATCATAAACATGCATTTATAAGGAATTATTCCATACGGTAAAGTGGGAATGAAAGTCTTGTTTTTTGTATAAAGGTACATAGAATCTAATTATCGATTCTAATTCCACCAAAAAAGAACAGCTATCTCAACCATCAACCAATATTCCAATCAACTTCTTGACCCAGGTATCAAATCACCCCCAGTTCACTTTGAATCCAATCAACCCTGACGGTTTCATTCACCTCCGAAACCGATCAAGTCAACGGGTATTAAGCCAGTTTCATCCTGCGGGGACAATCGTTCCTGAGCTACGCATGTCCACAGTGTAACTATGCGCGCGATAATGGGACGGTTTGTCGAGATGGCCCGAAGTGGACCGAAGGCTCCGGGCCATCGGAGCCGCCGAAACGAACACGAAGGAATAATGGAAGAAAGAGGAGGCGGGGTTGAAAATACGAAGGTAGTGTTGACGGCTCCCCGGGATGCCCCGTCAGCATCAGCGTTCCTCTAATCGTATCGGGTTTACTGCCGCGGCGTGACGTACTCATCTGCACCATCGGTTTACCACCCTTCAACCCTCTGTACCCACCACCAGCCATCACAATTCCCATTATCCACTCGCTGTGACAGAGCTCTCCGGGGACCGGCTCCTCCCGACGCGACGTTATCTTGCCAAGAACCCAGCAGATTCTTCTTGCGCCGTACCTGCTGTACCCTGTCCACTTTGACAAGGACATGTCAAAATAGAGATTTTTCGTTCTACCGTCATTCCTCGACGGTGATAGCGGGTAAGGGTGGGAGCAAATCGAATTTCAGGACATATACCCCCGTCCATGAGTATTCGGACACTCACAGTGGTGGACAAAAGTATTCGTAAGCCGTTTGAAAAGAAAGAACTTCTTTAAAATTGGAATAAACAACTTGAATTTTTTTGCAATGCAATAAACTATTGTGACTCAAAAATCTGGACATTTCAGAGGACTTGCTATATTTCTATCATATATGACCTGTTTCATTTCGTGTATATGAAATCCAGTGTATTTACTAGCACCGTATTTGAACATTCAGCAATTTATTAAATCTGAAGACTTGTAGGACTTGCTTTGACTTATAGTACCCACCTATAGTAATTAATTTTTTAATCTAAGCCTATGATGAAAATTTAATAGATGGATTTTGTATTAAGTGGATGTCGATTTAAAATAAAATGTTTCGACCGCATATCGTTTATTCTATTGTTTTCGCCATTACGAGTAATTAGGAGTCAAAAGTAATTTTCCGAAGCTGATACTTTATTTCTCAGATAAGTAAATGATGGCTTATTATTATATACATATGCTATATATATTTAGTCTATTAAGCGTAATAAACCCCTCTACTTCTGCAATTCACTTTGGTATTATGTATATCACAATCTAATATGTTTTGCATTTATGTAGTACCGAATAATCAGACGCCAACCAGTACAGACCAAATTTATTGTATCTGTAAGTTTTATCTGTTACAAATTAATTGAAATCGCGAGATACATAATTATTGTAATGAATTATTTGTAGAAAATTGGGAGCAACACATTGAATGTGAAATTTGTACATACTTCGAATGTGCAGACAAAAAAATATTATTTCTTTTAAAATTTAAGTAAAAGTATCCTATATTTAAGTGCCTTTTTTTAGTATTATTAATCATTCAGAATGAAAAATTTCAACATTTCTTCTTTTGCGAATTATCAATTTCTATTATTAACTTTCACAAAATTGATCTACCTCTTTTTGTTAAAATGCGTTTGCGTTTACAAGCTCCATTTTATAGTTTCTAATTTTACTGATTCTAACCCAAAATATAGCAAAAGTCTACGCTTGGTACTGCATGATTCATTTGTATGACCCTACAATTTCGATGCTATTCAAGGCTATACAAGCATTATTTATTATTAGATAATTAATATTATATACTACATTTATAAATTATATGGGAATATCAAGTATTAGACGATTTTATCATCCGTTCATTCTTTTTTCTCTGAATTAGACGGACTAGTCAGGACCAAATGTCGAAAAGAAAGAAAGAACAGCCAAGGACAATGCTTATGATACATTTAATTTTTTTTATTGAGAAGTCATTTAAAAAAGAGGAGGATCTCTAGGCTAAAAGCTAACTTAAATATGTTTACATATTTTGTAAAGTATCCGGATACTTATAAACGGAATTCTAAATGTTGCGTAGTTTCTGTATTTAAAAATCAGTGGATCTTATCAAACACCTATCTATGTATAGATATGTGATAATTACGTTTTAATTAATACGCATTAATTTGATATTGAAGTGTAATAATCACAGATGAAATCTACTTTTTAAACTATTTTTATAATTATTAGCGTTCGCTTTTTATTGTGTTCAATTTTCACATTTATTTTTAAAAGTCTATTTATGAAACGTGTTTCTACATGTAGTGTATTAATATCATAGTTTATCTTATGTGAAAGACTTTTGTCTACGTATAGTCCATTAATAGTTTATCTTACGTGAAAAACATTTGTCTTCACATGTGTCCATTAATAGTTTATCTTATGTGACAGACTTTAAATAGGGTATAAAAAACGAATTCGAGAAATCATCGAAAAATTGAAGAGCTTTCAACCTTATTGTTACCAGCAATAGCAACGAACATCATTGTGAATTCTTTGTTGCACATAAAGGAAAATAGTATTATACAACATTCATAACTAATATATAATAGGACCTCGATTATCCGGCACGAGTACGATTTCCGTGGTCCCTCGTACGATTTCCGCCCTCCTCCACGACCTAACCGCAACTCATTCGCTTCACATGATTTTTCCATTACTAGTTCAAATTCTGGATGACAGCCACAATGGAAAGATTATGCGAATAAAATTTCATTTTGTACAAAAAAGGTCTCTTGATGTTTTGCCATATTTCGCATGGTTACTGAGATATTTGCAAATTTATAAGAAACAGGAAATCTACTTTGCCGGCTAAACCAGGCCAATTTGACACCATGTTATATACATTTTTTTCTTGAAATAACCCCAAGAACACAAATATAACCTCAAAACGAGGGTCCATGGAAATCGTACTCTCCGCGATTATCCGAATCTCCGATGTATGAATTCTTTCGTATAAGTAGTTCCATCTGAGGCGATCCATATGCAATGCAACTATTTGTTATACAAATTAATAGGAATTGAATTTAACATTATAACTGATTGTGAGTAACTGTTCTAATATTCGAACAGTCATGTTTGTCCGTTTAGTTCGGATAATCGATGTTCTATGGCACTTTTAAATTGAATCAGATTGTAATGTCGTAAAGTTTCAAATTTAAGGTCTCCATAACATTTTTAACCGTTTCGTGAAGAGAGCAGTCAATTTTCATGCGATTTTTATCCGCACCAGTCCTTGAATTATTGACTTGATAATGGCGCGTGAAAAGAACACAGGGGACGGATATTGCCCTATAAAATCATATCTCGGCTGCGTCGAGAGAAAAAAAGAACGGTACTCACGCGTCCATATTTGCAACCATTTTACAAGCTCGTAAAACTTCATTACAATCGTTGATACGCGCGGGACACGATTACGATCTGCCCGCCCCCCTTGCTCCGTAAAACATCGTTGATCGGTTAATTTTAATTATCACGGTTCTTATTTCATTGAACTGTTCGCAGGCCTGTAATCTCCAATGTTTAAACACGGTGTTCCGTAATCTTTCAGATCACGTAGTATTGGGGCTGAAGGTATCGTTGCCCGTTTCATTTTTTACGCGGAGACCATAATACCAATTAGCGGAGAAGAAAAATGACTCATCTGGGCGTAATAACCGGCCAATTATGTAACCACGTTTATACGTGCGTCGTGTATCACTGTAATATATTGCTGAAATTACGTTAACGTCCTTAATGTGTCCCGCTTCCATTCTCACGTCAACCTGAATGAAATTCGAGCTAAAAGAATTGCGCAAGGTCGTAAAAAACACGGGTATGAAGAACTCGAGTTAGGAGCCCGTTGTTGCACTAGTTGTTGAATATTATTGCAACATGCTTATGATAAATTAACACTAGGTTTGCGGGGCTCGCGAAAATGGCAGGTTCAAATATTTTTACTTTACGATTATTGAGATTGTAAACATGCATCCATGAGGACTTATTCAACAAATTTATTTCTCTAGGCGTATATTATAAAAAAATGGCTGAAAATTTGGAGACGCATTCCTGTCATTTTTATAAAATAATGTATAGCAGTCACACTTAGTTCTGCGTAAATCTAGTGCATTATGATCCTCTTCAGTTGAGGAATTTAAACTTTTCATTTCATTTATTTAATCTAGAATTTTGGATGTCATAAAAAATGTATAATATTTTAAATTATAGTTCTTACGTTGTGTTTTTACGTCTATGTATAGTGACGACGAAGAGGTCTCAATCATGAACAAGATTTATAGTTTACTTTGCGAGAAATGTGATTAACATCGATTAAAAATTAGTTTTCATGTAAATACTTATTATTAAAGTTAGTTTTAGATACAAAATTAAACTATTATTCCAAAATTTAACAAGAACTATGACATATTCAAAGTCTCTCACCAAACTGTTAAATTACCAGTTATATTTTTCCAATTTGCATTAGTTTTAACATTTTAATATTTAGTGGATGAAACATTTTCTCACAATGTTCCAAGCAATATGCTACATACAATAATAAAATAACAGTGAATACAGATGCAGAGTTATTTACTTTTAATGACACTGCACACAAATGTGAAAGAAAAATGTATAAAGTAACACATGGTAATAAATTCAAAAAGTTACCATATATAACAAGTACGACAGGTGCAGTTATAAACCTGTTAATGTTCAAAGGGTTAAGCCATCTCTCGACCACGGCCGCCATTACGTTTCACAATGCAGGTCGCACGATTTATTCGGAAAAGCAATTGTCTTATATAGAGATAATATAGAGTTCGCAGGTGCAACAGTAGCTTCTTATTCCAGCGAATGTTAACTGATGGTCCACATTTGAGCCAGACAATTTATCTGCATTTCAAGAAACAAATCTAAACGTCATGTTATGCAACGCCATTTAATCGAAGTTAAAACAAAGCTGGATTTACCAGTACACCGTTGTGATATTTCTCTCGTGCAACCGGTACCACGAACTTGCGGTGTCCACATACGACTATAAAAGACCGACGATATGTATGGAAATGCGGGAATGAAGCAACTGAAACCGAGAATATTTAATTCCCGTTGCAAAATTTAGTCCGAGATCTCGTTTCATCCCCGAATCGGCCACTATTTTCACCTGTAGCAAACTGGCGGACGTTTTTCCGCGTTCCTTTCGTTCTGCGATTTCACGCAGAACAGCTCTGATGTTTCGCGTAAAAATTCAAATGCTCCCTATAAAGTTTCCACACTTGGTTCGAGCCCGATAAAAAAGGTGATTGATGGCCTGATAAAAATTCGACATCCTGCACACGAGGAATGATTTACAGTTATAATGTCAGGTTTACGGCGCACTATTTACAGCGACGCTCCGTAACGTCATCGTCGACGTTACGTACGTCACATATTAATGTCTTACTCTTTTTGAATTACAAAATCGAGGGCTGAGCGCATCGACAAGAAAAATCGACCGTCGACAAGAGAAATTATGCTCGGCGAACGTGTTTTATACGAAATACAATTGAAAATAATGTTCCCCTTTGTGGTCGTTTCTTTATATTTTTCTGAAATGTATCGATGAAATATTGTTCTTATTATTACTGACCTAAGAATCGTGTTATTCGGAGCATTTAAATGTCTATGATTAAGTGATCGTAAAAATCGTCGCGATCTACCTCGAGAGAGCAGTTTGCTACACGCCTCTAGCCCTTTCACTGCTGCAAATAAATATACATCGTCGATTCATGGATAAAATTGCTGACATTTAATTTGCACATACTTAATGTGTCATTTCCGAAATATTTATTACATTTTTTTATTACTTCAGAGCAAAAAAATGTGAATTTTTACTTTTCACCCTCTCTGATTAATTCTGTTTTCACTTTATATTCACATTGCACGTTTAAAATCTTCGGCTCCTACATTGTAAATGCAATCTATTTGAAGCAGCCTAAGATGTTCAAATCTTTTCGTCAATTATTGCAATTAATACGCGATTATTAAAGATGATTCTGCGATCTTTTTCTTCATTACACTTGTGATCTTTAAGTGTACTTTTACAATGCACTTATGAAATATAACAACTCGATAAACAATATTTAACCCTCTATCGGCGGTAACACCTGGGTGGTAAACTTGTCGGAGTTTCTTCATAATTTTTCATTGAATTTTTATTTCTATTGCAAAAAGGTTTAAATATTTAAGTAAAATATCACTTGCACATGAAATTAGAGATTAAAATAAGTGCCTCAGAATTTTTTCAGACTTTTCAAAAGCCCTCCAAAAAAAAAGAAAATCATGGAGTGAGTGGCCCGTTATGTCGGCCACGTTAACATTAGCTTTGCGTTCTAATATTTTTAATTTATAATTATTGAGATTATAAAGATGTACCTGTCCATGAGGAATTATTCAACAACTTTATTTCTCTGGGTATATGTTACAAAGAAAATGGGTAAAAATTTGGATGGACACATTCTTATTTTGATAAAGTAATGTAAAATGGCCAGTTTTGTGCTTCGTAAACCTAGTGTAGATGAAAAACCATATTGCCGGTGGACGATTAATATTCATTTTTACTGAGTTGGTAAGTCAAAATCGTTTTTGCTTTGCAAGAACTGTAGTAAACAACTATCAATGTTGGTGGTTTCAGCATTGTCTCGCGAAGAGCCTAAAGGGAGCGAATTATCGAGACGCATTTCGAGCATGTCCACTCAAAGGGTTTTCGTGGGAAAGTTGCTCTGAATTTGAAAGAGTACCAGATCTCCATCGAATAGAGTCGTCACTCGTTAAAACAGTTTTCGTTTTCTTTGCTCTGACACTTCGGGTTGTAGCTTTCTTACAAATAGACTGCGGCGAACCGTTCTATCTCAAGAGAGCAGTATGCAAATACATGATCGCGTATATTTATGTCTGATGAAATATTACAGGCACGGGATGATAACTCAATCTAGAACTTTCACAAAATTATTTACTTCGGACGCAATGGGAAAGCATTTGGCATTGCGGGCAACGTATTTTCTTCGATTAAATTAAACTGCATTCACCGTTGTACATCATTCATTAAAAAAAATTACACTATTCTAGAACTGGATAAGTCGTAAAAATTTAAAAAATTCAAAATTTTTTCCAAAATATATTATTATTTGCGAAACAACTGAAATCTCATTTAAATCACGAAATTCCATGTCAACGGCAATGCGACAAATTATTACTGGTTACATGGATGGGCAACCTGGCCAACTCATCTGAACAGCTAGACTTGTTCCACCCTATTAACCCCTTGCGGTCCTATGTCACACCATACCCGACATTGACATTTGCACCAATAGTTCCTAATTTTATTGTTTTCCACTAAATTCATCAATAATGTCACAATTATACAGTACGCAATTAAAATTGTAATGTTTCTGATCTGTTTCAAATAACTTAATAGAGCTACCCATGGGCATATAATTCTACTATAGCAAGTTCTGAAGTAAAAGACAGGGAACACATCGAACCGCAAAGGGTTAAAGCTTAATACAGTGTACGCAAGTTGTGAAAAATATTCGATATTAGCAAAACAATTGAAATTTCATCTAAATCGTCATGAAAGCCCAGTAAAATGACAAATGATTGCAGGTTGTGTAGAAGGGTCCAAGCTGTTCATCCGAAGAGCGAGACACCCCATCAGAGCTTAACACAATGAGCGCAAGGTGCGACAAATCAGACACAAGGTTTCCCTTCCATTAGTCAAATCTTTACCAATGATACGGCAGCGGAACGGTTCACCGCGTTCACTCGCTCCCCCTTGCAAAGACAAGAGCGATTGTACCCTAATCAACGCGTCGTCGCGTCGCTACGTAGGGTAGCGGCGCAAGCGATCGCCGAGCAATCCCGAACCGACGGTGTTGCAGTGAATGGGCTAGGTAGATCGTAACGCCTTAGGAAAAACTAACGAGGCCGTAAGGTAAAAGTAGTAAGAAAAATAAGTATAAGAGAAACAACATGCCCTGGCTCGAGGAGAGGACCCTGACTCTGTTTGTACGGGACACAGAGGTCCGCCGGTACGAACCAGGAGTGCGTGAACGCGGGGTTGATGTTGAGCGCCCCAGCGGCCCCCTGATGGGGTCCGCCGACATCGACGCCGACACCGACACCGACCCCGACCGGGCTTTGTCGTTGAAAGCCCCCATAATCCATGGCCACCTGATACGGCAACATTTCCCTCTCCTTAATTCTCCTCTAAATATCTCTTTTATATTCCTTCTCCCTCAATTCTCCACCCCCTTCGTTGTCCTCTTCGTTCTTCGCCTAGCACTGCCACCACTACTCTCCGCGATAGTCCGTGCACCAATGTTTCAACAATAACAACAGTTCACCTTCCGGCACCAAGGAACAAAGCTAGCGACACACCACCCCGGAACAGTCATATCATCCCGCGGATCGTCATCGTCCATCGCGCGACACGTCCCGGTCTCGCGTCCCGATCCGACTGTCTCGACATAGGTACCGTAAGACGGAGAGACGAAACGGGAGAACGAAAAACGGAAACGGAAACGAAAACGAGAGCGCCGTCGAACCAGAGGGGAAGATAGGAGACGATAGTCGCAGACGCGTCCCGACGCTACCTCTGCTGGTGTGTACGCGCGTATCGACGGTAGCTCACGCGCGCGCACGTGCGTGTCAACAACTCGGACGCTCTCTCGCGTGGACCAGCTGTTACGGGTCCCTTAGATCGTCCGGATCACGCGGCTGCGGGGGTTGCAGGCAGACAGCTAAACGGCCGGTTCGTGACCGAACGACAGACTAGACCGGACTGTACCGGGTCTGTAACGTGAGCCGTGGGCCGAGACCCGTCGGGGCGAGAGAGACAGCACCCCACGGTGGAATGAGGAGCGAGGAAGAGGGCGCGAGAGCGTGCGCTGAGTCGTGGTTCCACAGAGCCCGCCCGTGACACACCGGTTCGACCAATCGCGCGGCACCGTCGTCAGACGCGGGCACGCCTTCCATGGGCACCCGCGGGCTACGCGGACCGCGCACACTCTCGCCGTGTTTGCGTCACGCTGCACCCTCCGATGACGGACAGACGGATCGCGCGACAAGAGGCACAACGATGCCGATGCCGCACGAACTCGCCGCCACCGAAGCCCCGCCCACTACTGCTAATGACACTTGCCGGATGGTTAAGAGGTTGGATCGTACACCTACGCGGGAGAGGCTACCTTGTCGCGAGCCAAGGGCGACGTTCCCCGGAAGTGGCCTGTAAGCGGCCACGTGCGCGCCCGCCGATTCTTAACCCTCGCGCGGAACACCGCTCCGCCGACTATGGTGAACGCGGCCGACGGATGGCGACGGATTTTTCTGTGTCGAGACGTCGAGACTGTTCAACCCGTTAACCCGACATGCTATCGGTTTTCGGAAGATACTTTGGAGAATTAGCGATTATTACATTTATTGTTCTTAATTCTTTATTTTAGTTAGAATCTTTGTTGTCATACAGTAGGTATTTTAACACTTTGCTGGTGGGAGGATTTGTTCTAACCCTTAAGTGATACAGTGTCCACTCAGGTTACAAAGTATCATACCTGGACCTTTCTAAAATTCTGTATACATTTCCTCAGATACCTTTAATTATACATACATACAGGAGTGGGTATGCGAGATACCCAATTCATTCTTTAATCTAGAAATTCTCAGAGTAGATATAAATGGAAAAACCAAACGTAAAAATTTAAGGAATTTCATATGAAATGTGCTGTATAAACATCAATACTGCGAATCTTACAGAGCTTCTGATTTTCTTACTTTTTTTAGAAGACGACAAATCCAACCGAGTAGAAGTAGTAATTTGGGACAGTGTTACTATTCAGGGAAATAGAGTTATAAAACTGAGTTAAAGCATAAATAATGCTGTACAAGCATAATAAAACATTAAAAATCACAAGACAGTTACAATTAGAAGGAAAATTTATTTTATTTTGCAGTAATCACATACGTAAATACTGCTTTCTGCACCCGCATAATCATGATGGGCCAATTAAGTGTCATGATAAGCACTATATCCACAATTCGCCGTTGCAATCTTTGGTTCGATATTAACGGTATCCCATATTGCTACCCATTTACGATTTTACTCTTTTTTTTGTTTCTCTGAATCACAAAATAAACTACAGTAAATTCCATTTGTAGAAGTACGTGTAAGAACTTTCTAGTATGTTCAATTCGTGAAATGCTTGTTAAACAAACAAACGAGGCGTAATAACACAGGTCGCTAAAGAAAAGTGTTCTAGTCGGTGTAATATGTGATGTACAAGCATTCTTTAAAGTGGTGTGTACAGATCAAAACCTTATGGTGTCTCATATTTGTACCTTATCTTATATTCCTACCCTCTATGTATTGAAACTCGATATTTGCAATTATCGTGCAATACAGTAGTGAAAGTTAGTGTATCAGAAATTTTGTTGGGATTATGAGAGATCCCAGTATACCGGCTAAGGGTTAAGATTAATCGTACCGAGCACAAAATGTGACGGAAATGCGTTGTTCTATAAAAATGACACGATTGAATTTATTTAGATTTCTTGCAATTTGTAGCAATATGTACTTGAATGAAGAGATTCATTTAATAATTTCTAGTGGAAGGATCTTTGTAATATCAATAATTATGAAATACAAAATGTCAAATACGTTATTTGTTTGTTATACGGTTAATGTTAAGATCGTACGCTCACAATCAGATCCAGCCGTGTGTATAACGTGCATAAAACTAAGAGCGGGGACCGCTCGGAAAAAAAACGGGGAAATAAATTTTTTAGATTGCATAGTGCCAGTGGATTGCTATAATTTTTTAATTCTTATTTGAGGAAGGCATACTACTACGTCAATCGCTCTCAGTTTTTTTGTTATCAAAATACGTAGTATTACGTTATTCCAACATCAAAGTTTTAACACTAAATCTACCATTGACGGTCAAACGACTGGTTTCATTCGAAATTTTTATTTTACAATTCTTGAAGTTATACAATTATGCTTTCATTGGAAATAAACACATTTTTTATTCAAGCAGATATGATTTCGTGTTGATAAATAAAGGATCCGAAGCGGACTAGTATAAATCCGATTGTCTTATATGAATTTAGTTGAGCCATAGCGGTTTAGTTTCATTCTTGTTCGTACATAGGTAAGTTTATTTGCATGTTATCTATTAATAGTCTTTTCACAACTAAGTTTTAAGAGACTGAATTAGCTCAGTTTTCATGCTCACGGATTTACCTACAGGTATTATACTACAGCAAAAAGATTGAATAATTCAACTAAACAAATTAATTTAATACTTGGATAATCAGAAGATTGTGATTAAGCTTGTCAATAAATGTGCTACGTAAAAAGGGACCATAATTCTTTTTTCAACAATAACTCTAAAAGAAATTTTCACTCAATTGTGTTGCCGACCATGGCTTCTTGATTAACAATTGAAATAATATTGAAGAATTTATGAAGAAATTAAATAATCAGCTATGAATTATTAATCTTTAGAAAACCATTAACATTTTTAACCTCGGTAAATAAAGTTTTAATTTTGTGTTACACCAAATGTAGGAGTATTATCACAGGAAATATGTACCGTTGATAAAGAATATCTTAACTTTCAGAATTGTTATTACTTAAATGGTAAGCAATGTTTTTGATTTCTCGTTCGATTTATTGTAACAAACTCAATTGTATTAATAAGAATTGAGATAACTCTACACATAGGTCGAATCGATCCTATGCGTCTACGGTAACAGGCTTGTGCTTTAAATGTTTATTTCAGTCATTTTGAAGTAAATCGATAATTTTTGATTAGTTTATTCAGCTGCAATGGTAAGGATAAGATTACTTTTTCAACGAATATGTCACATGTTGGGAATCATTGAACTTCATAGTTAGAACTTTGCAATAAAACATGTATATCAATTTCTAAAGAGTAAACCGAGTATATACTTTATTCGGAGACGAACGTAGTGTTGTCATATGGATTTCTGAAGTAATGAACAATGTTCAGAGTTGTCTGTGTTTGTTATATTTTTGTGGAGATTTCTGAAAAACATAACTGCCATGCACCCTTTAAGAAACTTTAATGCGAAATTTTACAATCTAGAACTTATAGTAATCATTAATATTTGCAAGTCAATTTGCTTGGGGTGAATAATTTCCGAGCAATTTACAGAATTATCTGTTTATTAATTTCTTTAATAGCAGGTATATTTTTCAACGTACCTTTTTTTACACATCAGTTTTTTTTATTGCTACTAATGGAACAATTATGAATTCTAAAATTTCTAGAATATAAAATTCGACAAACTACAAAGACTACTACCACGGAAAATAATATTTTATTTGATTCTATTTCTTGAAATTCGTCTAAAAAAATTGCTAATTGTACATATATGTAGACTTACATCGGCAGTCTAATGATGACTTCTATACTTTGGATAAAAATAAACTCGGACATAGCCGTTCGAGGATTCACAGAGTTGTCTTATATGTAAATGATTTCCGTTGTCATTCGAACTGACTGTATACATACAAAGATTCAAATTTCGTGTTACAAATAGACGAAGTGATTAAAATAATTTAAGAATATCGATGTAGGTATTATTTTTAATTAGCTAAAACAGTTAAAGAAAGAACGAAATGTACCTATATCTGGTTCTTGTTCCTTGTCATCGATGCAGAAAATTTTCATTTTACATAAAGATCTGCAGTCTACTGATCTAATATACTTGAACAGTAGTAAATACTTATACTTAATGATTCATATCGAAAATACTCTAAAATAACTTATGGAGCTAAATATAAACTAATAAATCGCCTGCCATAATAAACTGTATATATATTTTTCTAAATTTCCATTCGCAAATCACACAACTCTACCTTCGTTCTCCTTCAATTTACTTCCGTCGCGCGCCGTTTCTAGTTCCGCTGCATTCCACCGACAGACTCCGAATGAGAATTTACAAGAGTAGACAAAAGAGTTGGCAGAATGGAAAACAGGAACAGACAGTAGCTAGGAATAATGCTGGTTGTTGTTTCCGTTTACCCCGAGTCACCGTGAAGTAAGAAGACAATCGTCTCTCATGGATATTCATAGACTGTGGACTTTTTCTATTACTTAATCCTCTATCGATCGTCAATTTATCTCACGCAGCGTCTATATGCAATTACGCGGGCGGAATGCGTAGTTCGTAAAAAAAATCAAATAGCCGAGAAATCGAGGAAGCGTATTCGACAGAAGCGACGAGCAGAGCTCCTCATATCTACCAGTGAAAATAACGCTACGGTGTTTCGTGTTTCTGCGGCCAGGTGGGAGGAGAACAGGTACACACGCGCGTAATCGACTGCTGGCACCCACGCCCTTACGAGACGCCATGATTCTCTTTGATTAGGTGCGCGATACGTGCAAATGCCCGACGCTGCTCCGTCGTAATAGCACGCTGTTAGCACATACTGATGTGTGGCACCAGCGCTTTTTCAAAATCAGAGAGCGTTCTTTGCTCTTGTTAACACTATAAATACACCGCGCTGCAGTGGACATATTAAACGCGGAAGGCCGATAACAATTTTTTATGGAAATTCTAATTTGTATTCGATCGTCGAGAACAATAATGACATCGTACTACTTGTTTTACAAATGTTTCTTGTAGGTAGTCACTGAAGATAGTTCTCTGTTTTTAACCCCTTGTGCCACGATTTATTTTCAGACTGCAGATTAGAACTTCTTTATTATTCATAATTTCTTAGAAAAAGAAGCATAATTGTATTTATTGCATGCCTATGCATTCTCCAAGGCTGTACAATTCACAACAAAAGAAATTATTAGGAGGTTGAATAAGTTCTCGCTGTTTTATTTATGAAATGAATGCTTTATTTTAAAAAATTGTTAAAAAATATGTTCTTGAAAGTATTGTCTCTCGCATGCCATTACTTTTCCCCATCTTTCTGGCAGCATAGTAATTCCATGTCGGAAAAACGACACGTCTTTTGAGGCAATCCAAGAGTGGACCCATTTTTTGATATCTTCATAAAATTGGAAGCGCTGCTCAGCCAGGCCATGTGTCATCGATCGGAACACATGGTAATCTGATCGGGAAATGTTTGGTGAATACAGCGGATGGGGTTGTACTTCCCATTTAAGTGTTTTCAAAAACGTTTTCACCGGTTTTGCAACATGTGGCCGCGCGTTGTCATGCCGAAAAATCGCTTCAACTCGTACAGCACCCAACGTCCTTCCTGTGAATCATTCCTAACGCTTTCAAACGTTTCGAATCTGTTGTGTGATCAATTCCTAATGATTCTGCAAGTTCAGCTAGTATCTGACACGAGTCTTCATCAAGTAATGCCTCAAATTCTTCGTCTTCAAGTTTTTGTTGTGAGCCAGGGCGTTCTTTATCTTCAAGATCAAAATCATTATTTTTGAAGCGTCTAAACCAATCTCTGCATATTGTTTCCGACAGAACATGGTCGCCGTAGGTGTCAACAAGAATTCTGTGTGCTTCAGCTGCAGATTTTTTTTTAATAAAATGGTGTAGTAAAATTCCCCGCAATTACTCTTTCTTTGGCATGAAATTCGACATTTAGCACAATGAAAGAAAAATTGTTTATATTTCAGTGGAATGACATACACTGAATTTTAACTTTGCATATATGTAGTACTTCATTATAGATACGTTACTATCTGAAACTAAATTCACGCAGTTCTGGTATTACCACCTTTCGGAAAACAGCGAGAACTTATTCAACCTCCTAATAATAACATACATACATAATTGATCTTATTCGATATCATCATGAGTCTGACTTGTTATTAGGTTCTCAGATTTATAAATTCGGGTGATTTGAGATGATTGATATTTAAAATTATAGCGCATAATTTCTTTTTATTGCAACATGACGCATGTATTTGTACCGCTCAAGTGACTAATGCATAATTTCTCTCAGTAAGTTACGCGTAGTTAAACAAATTTTGAATGTTACAAATGCTCATGGAAACACATTTATAGTTTCAAGAGTTCGAATTACACTGCGGATTTTTATGCAAAGTAAAAATTGTTTGCGTTAATTCCAAGAAACGGAAGCCAAATATAAAATTCCTTCTTTATTCAAATGATTTTAATAAGCTGAAATAAGTAAATTGATATTATTCATTTTGTTTCATCTGTCTACTGATCATCTGCGAACTGCATCTATTCATTTTTATCGTAAATGTGTTGTATATTAATGACCCTTTAACGATGAGAGCTGCATGTTTCGGATCGTTGTCTTGTTAAAACGTGATCCTGTTCTTTTATTCCAATCCTTTTAGTAATTCTAATTCTATACGTTGCTTTAGCATGTTTAAATACAGCCAATGAACCACGATTCTGTCTGGAGAATATACATTACAACATTTTCCTCTTCTTGTAAAGAAGTGTACAGGGACCACGAAATTTAGATTTATCAGTAAAATTAACATGTTTCTAGAAATCCCCTGACTTAGAAACACAATTTTATTCATCTTTAGTTACATATGTTGAATGCAAAATGGCACTTCAACACTTGTAATAAAAAAACTGATATAGCGTTCCTATAAATACTATCGCATTCGATCAAATCCAAATCATGGTATTTGTGGACTCCATATAAATATGTATTTGTACAGTCGACCTAATACCCTCTATCTCTTCACATATGTGCATATGTATAATACTTATACCACTGCACTATAAATATTACTTTTGGGTTTAATTCTGTTTTCCGAGACGTTTTAAGCAAGACTGTTTTAAGCAATTCAATAGCGCCGGACATCGGTGATCCCCGCGTTATTCAACGTGCTAAAATAAATTTCTGTAACAATTACGCTGAATACCATTAAATAACAAACATTGGACGAACTTTTAAAAATGAATGTACACTATTTCATTGATTTTCTCTACTCTTTATTTCGTAGAGTTAATCCTCAATCAACGAATGCCAAGTCATTTCAACCTGACACTTTAGCAATAGCCAGTGTACTCAGTTTAAATTTTTATCGCTTTAACATAAACGATGAAGTATGTACTTCAGAGTGATAGGAACAGTGCATATCTTAATTCTGAAAATTGTAAACAAAAGAGTAACTGACTTTACACGTGTATACCATAATGAGTCAATTAGAGCCGATGCTGTTGCAATAACAGACGTAGTAGGAGTTTCAATCCTTATTAACCTAACGTGAACTTTGAAGTAGGTATCTGCTGCAGAGTGATAGGGACAGTGCATACTTTAATTTAGGAAATTATTAACAAAATAGTAACAAAATTTGAACATGATTTAGACCGATCTCAATTGTTTTCAGAATTTGAGAGTTAATCCTCCGCGGGCGAAATGGTTTCTTGTTGTTGCGAACATTCAAGAAATCTGTCAAAATTCCGAAATACTTAGCGCAGTTTCTAATTTAACGCGCAAGCGAAGTTTTAGCCAAATGTACAAATCCTTTTGCAATAACAATGAAAATTCGACGAAAATTGATGAAGAAATAGGAATTTTCCTGAAACTCAGCGACTCATATTGCTGGCGGAGGCTCAAATTAATCGCTTTGTCAAATGGGCGGCTCAAATAGCCGTTAAAACAAACACTTGCAATAGAGTTAAAGTGCTAATGTATAAAATTTACTTACAATTAGAACAGGAAAGAAATGCTATGAAGTCTGAAAGTTCAACGAACAACTTTTATATACATAAAAGTGAGCAAGCTGAAGGCATTAGAGATGTCAATTGGATAAGACGGTCCAGCATTGAGCTATCAGGCGGCGATGTCCGACGAACGTAGGAGAGTTCGCTGTCCGATGGATCGACGTCCGAGGGTTGAAGCAGTCAGGGCGTGAATTCATC
The DNA here is from genome assembly GCA_913789915.3 of Sphecodes monilicornis. NCBI lineage: Eukaryota > Metazoa > Arthropoda > Insecta > Hymenoptera > Halictidae > Sphecodes > Sphecodes monilicornis. The sequence continues at coordinate 2,142,362 of OU565289.1, forward strand.
GAACGATCAGGTTGACGGTGGCAGCGTCAAGGAAACCCGGGGCTACGGTGTGTACGAGAAAGAATCGTGGCGAAGAGCGACGCGGGCCACAGTCGCTGGGTGCAACGAGCGAGCGGTACTTAGCATGCATCCCCCGATACGAAGGATTCCTTATTGTATCGTTGCACGTGAGCGTAATGCACAAATATGAACTTAGCTGCGGGCTCGTTCTTCGTCGAGTCTCCCTCCTTTTCTCTCTCTCTCTCTCTCTCTCTCTCTCTCTCTCTCTCTCTCTCTCTCCCTCTGCTTCTCTCTCTTCTTCTCTATTGTATATCTCCCGCTCTTCTCCGTTCGGTGATAACTCCTAACGTCCTCATAATCATACATATGGATGTCCCGTGTTCGTTGGCTGTACGTCGCTTGACCACGCTATGTTTACGCGGACGAACGATAGCAGCCATTGTCCGTAGTCCGCGCGATCGGTAACGAGGCAAAACGGAACGATTTCTAAGCACCGTGGACGCCTACTCGTTAATTGGTATGCGCGCGGGATCGATAAACGGGGGCTGTTTCGTCGAAATCCAGGAAGAAACGGGTTCCAGGGAACAAGCCGCGCGCGCGGCTTTCTAAATTTTCGATTGCCTACGTGGCTACCTCGTCGCTACCTCGTCCAATTAATCGGCCCCCCGCCATTGCGGTTTAGAGCCGTTTTCATGGCTCTGACACGCTGTCTGAGTAATTGGGGATGGCGGCAACCGCCACGCGCACCTACGGAATACCGCTAGCTCCTTCCAATATGTATACGTATACCGCCACAGTGTTCGGTAGATTGTTACGAATACATTGCCGTGGGTCTTGCCAGTACGTATTCTTTTTGCACCTGAAACAATTCGAGGCATAAATCAGCACGCGATTAGTAGAATGCGGACGGTCGTACAGTTTCACATTAATGAACCTACGGAAATGGGAACGAAGAGAAGTTTTGTTGTAATCAGATCAAATAAAGTGTTCAGTATACCTACTTCACTTTAGGTGACTGTTCTCTTTACGTAGTTTTTTTTAAATAAGTACTGCATAAAAAGAATCTACCAGAATGAAAAAAATACTTAACGCGTTTGCCACCACCGTCGTAGATATATGTACATATTAAGTCCTGTAGTTCACTTAATCCTTAAGTGGACCTTCAAAATGTACTTTAAAAGTGCAATGATTCAATTAAATTACATTTATATTGTATTTATGTTGAATATTCAACTCTATCGTTATACATTAAATAATTATTAGCAAACATTTGAGTAAAACCGCATCGGATCAATAGTTCACTGAAGTGTTGAAGATAGTCAAATTAATTTCATATACTTGTTGTTTAGAGTTACAGTATTTTAAATTGTTTAAAAATATTTTAACAAGTAAGGTAAGCAGCAAAGCAATTTTAGTAACGAATGAGTTAAAAAAAGGGACATATTATAACAAGTAACTGCTAATAATGGAAGAGAAAAGAAAGGAAAAACGTATAAAAATTTGCGTAAATTGAACGGTGTGGGTGCGGGTGTATTTTAGTTTTTAAATGTGTTAAATAAAATTTATTTGATGTCTCTGGTTGGTAGTAAAGGATAACCTACATACATATAATACATATACTATTTAGGTGTAAAAATATTTGAAAACAATACAATATGAATCACTTAACAGCAAGACGAAGTATTTTCATCGTGTTTAATGATACAATAATATTTACAAATGGAGAATACTGTAATAAAGACAATTTTTATTTCAAAGCTGTATTATCCGGAATAGTAAATTGTAAATTATCATTCCCTTTTTATAAAATTGAAATCACGTATACATTTTTATCAGATTACAAACACACACACATTGTGTGATGTGATTTTTATTGAAAATCGACAACATTAGATGTCAGGTAACTTCGAGTTTAGATTTCATGCATGAAGAAAATAGCTACTAACATCATCTATAAATTAGATAATAGAAGTACAGAAATCAAGGAATTTATCTAAACTTACACCATAATGTGCATTTAAATTTCGTTCTTACAATTTCTTAAAAATGTTTCAGTTATTGCGAGCTTACACTTGCTAAAAGAAATGCTTAAGTAATCCTGTGGATTTTATCCTGTAACATTAGTTTTCTATATGTAAAGTGCTTATTTGTAGTTGATGATTATATATAGTTTGTAGCTACAGAATAAATAATGAACAGGAGCTATTTTTGAATAAGATTTCTGACGTCTTTTTTCTGTTCACAGTTAAAAACCATTGTCATGTTAAGTACTTAATATCAAGAATTACTGAAAAATTTTATATATGTATTTGTAACTCTCATACTGTGTTTAGATCAACATGACTCGTCAAGGGTTATTTAACTTTCTATTTTCATGTGGCATATGCTTTTAAATACTTTTTCTATAAACTTTGTTGAACGAATGTATGAATTATAAATGTTCACATACTAAAACTATCCTTGAAAATTATTATGAGAGTTCATTGCAGTATATTTTCAAAGCACATGCGTTTGACTAAGATATATGACAGTGTGGGAGGTATGATTTAAATTTTCTTGCAGATGTCAAAGTCCTTTTTTCGACTCAGTACAACTGTTTGTAACTCTGATCATATGAAATTAGCAATTTTTCAAACTTGAGACCAAATTAACACAACCCAGGGAGTAGATCCAAAATGTTGAAACTTGCACAAAATTAACTGGAACAACTTGCATATAATTGACAAGTAGAATTTCACATTCATTTTAACCAGACATATAAATAAACAGTTATTCTACATATAAGAGAAATACAGGCAAGATCTGAACTGTTAATTATGTACGTAAATATTAAAAATGGATAACATATTCATAATGCAAATGTAATAATTATTTAATATTTTGACTGCTCGTTGGTCATAGGTATATGTACTTACGATACAATACTTTATCTACCGTTAAAAATTAATTTTTCTCACAATGTGGGCTTTAAAAGGGTTGAAGAAGTAGTCATTCTGATAAGCTTTGATTTTACAGTATTGATTACAAGAATCAAATTTAATTTTATGGGAAATTTGCATGATGATTGTTCGGTAGTCGACATATTAATATTGTTGTATTATTATTCATCGAATACTACTGAGAATTTATCACAATGATCGAAAACTTGTTTAATTTTAATGAACGAAGTACACCTGTTCCTGTTACAAGAAAATTTTTGTTGTCATATTTCATAAGTTCTAGTCGAACGAATACGTTTCTTTATTTATTCCCATCGAAACTTACAACGTGAGAACGTTCTTTAAAAATGTTCCATAGTCTATGTACTAAATAGAACGTATTAAAAAGTTCCATCTCTCTTTCAATCCTTTAGCATACCTCTGATACGTAATAGAAAATCTTTTGTCGCTCTTCCACGACGTCTGAACAAAGTAATAAAGATCACAACTTCCAATAACTTTTATCATACATCAAAAAGTATCTATATCCTTGCATCGGCCGTGAAGATCGGACTTATCGCGTTCACCCCTGAGCCACCCTCTCGATTGTTCATTTTATTGAACGATGGCCATAGTCGCGTAACCGGTCGCTTCTTGAATCCGATAATATCACTTTTATGTGTACAGCGATCGCAATCTAACCCTTTCGAGGACCATGTATCAGCGCGGACATAAACGTCGTCCGGGGGTTAAAGAAGGGCCCCATAAAATCCGCCCCCGCGGACGCGATAAGAGTTATCTCCATTCTCTAATTGAAAGTTAATTGGTCCACCGGTTTAGTCTGACGGAGGCCGAGCGTTCGGCTCCCGCGACGGTAACCCTCAAGCCTAGGGCGGCAATTTAGGAGCGGTGGTAGCTACAATAATGAGACCCTATCTTATGGTGTTCCCAGCGACACCAGTAACCACCGGGCTTTCGCCTCGGTACACCACGTATTACCTAGCTACCGTGTTACGTGCCACGCCAAGTCCTCCCACGTGCTCGTAATAAACCGGCCCTCTTCCTTCGCGTAATCGAGAATTTCCGACAAACACGTACCCGGCTGCGGTGTACCGGCATCATCAGAGAGATTGCGATCGGACCATCGGTACAACTCGCTCGACTTACACCATGCACGTGTCCCTCCGCATCCCTTGCGCTCTGCGTCGCGATGCGAACGGTGGGAAAATTCGATCATTGACTAGAGTTTCGCGCTGATCATTACCCAGACGGGATTCTTTATGGATCTACAATGAAATTAGTTAATTTCCCTTCTTCTAACTGCTAGAAAGATTTTCCCTATCAAGATTGGAAAAGATCAAGACCTATAGCTCTACATAAAGCTCGTGATGATATTAGATTGCTGCATATACAGTGGGTGTAAAAAGTATTCGTACACCATCAAAAATCAAATAGCATTTTTAAGATTAGACCAAATGACTTCATTTTGTTTGAGATGTTAAAAGGATTAGTTCACTAGGTAATGTGTAAATAATTTTTTCTAAAAATTACTATTGGTTGAAATTGTGAAGAAAAAAGTAAAGATCTCAATTTTTAACTTCTTTATTTTTGCCTATGTTTATATTTGCACAAAGTTTCATCGAAGTCGGTTAATGTTGCTATAAACTAAAAACATTACAAGATTAAAGTTTAATGGTGAAAGTCGCAGATTTTCGGTCTTTTCGGGGAATTTTGTCCTTATGTAATCACCTTTAAATGTTTGCAACTCATAACAACGTTAACCGGTTTCGATGAAATTTTGTACATGTACATGACTTACTTAGACCTATAAAATGCGTCTTTTAAATTTTTATTACAGGCACAGATAAAAAAGCTAAAAATTGTGATCATTACTATTTTCGTCGCAACTCCGACCAATAGCAATTTTTAGAAAAAAATTATTTACAGGCTACCTAGTAAACTTATGCGTCTGACATCTAAAAATAATTGAAGTCGTTTGATCCAATTTTAAAAAAGTTATTCGATTTTTAAAGGTGTTCGAACACTTTGTACACACACCGTAAGTTCTGTTCGCTTTTTCGGTCGCATAAACAGTTTGTCTGTGTTATGCTTTTGATGAAACTGTCAATGTGAACAGTGATTCCAGGGCCGAAAATAGACTGCAATAAGATTGCTTCAAGAAAGATTGTTTCAAGCATTTTAAAATGGCTAGTGAAGTAAAGCTAGGAGTCCATAAAACTCTGGCGAGTTGCTCTCGATAGTAAACTGTATTTCTCGCGAGTGGACACTGTGTTAAAAGTCACTCACAAATGATTAGAGAATGCTGAGAGTGACTGCCAACACTGTATCCACTCGCGAGAAATACTATCGAGAGCATATCGCGAGAGTTTACTCTCAATTGGACTCTTAGCTTAATACATGTAAGGCAGGCATGTCCAGAAGTAGCTCACTTGGAGGCAAATTCGGGGGAGACGCCTACTTCACCCGACCGCGCGTCTCGCTCCCCGTGCCGGCCTTAGTCCTCTGAGCTCCTCAGACCCGTGCCTACCGTGGCTTCGAGAGTCGCCCCCAACGCGTCACATGCAGTACATGTCGCAAGCGGTGGGCACGGGTCTGAGGAGCTCGGAGGACTACGGCCGCCACGGGGAGGAGACGCGCGGGCGGGAGAAGTAGGCGTCTCCCTCGAATTTGCCTCCAAGTGAGCTACTTCTGGACATGCCTGATATAAGGCATCTTCTACGAGTTTTAACATTTTTAGCACTGAAACGGGAGTTTATTCAACACCCACCCTATTTGCCAGATCTAGCATCCACACATTTTCACCTTTTTTCCAGCACTGCAAAAGGGGCATAATGTAACTTCCACAGAGATTGAAAATGGTTGTAAATAATGATGGAAAATATATAGTTTGAGGCAAGTACAAACTATTTTAAAAAATCGAATCTGTTGGAAGCATACTCTATACTCGAACGGACAGAACTTGTGCAGCAGCCTAATGTAAATGATACCAATCTAATAGTTTTTATAAACTGAAATGATCAAGTAATATTAACTAGGCTAAGAATAGGCTACACTATCCTGGCGCATTCTTTCTTCATCGCGAAACAAATCCAACGAACTGCGATGCCTGTAACGCACAAATATCTATTGTACACAGAGCTGGGTAAAATACTATTTCAAATACTAAATTGCAAGTAGTCTATTTTATTCGAAATCATATGTGCATTTTTAGAAATAAAATATTTTATTTGTTAAGAAAAGTTTTTAAAACTGTATTTGAAATAGTATTTTATTTGAAGAATTGTCAAAATAGTGTGAATTTTATTTGAGGGGTTGATCCTATAAGAGAAAATAAATTGTGAAATATGGAATAAATTATGTTCATTTGATGCCTCGTTTTCGATAAAATCGACTTCGAAAATGTTCTAGTTCCTTACATTTTAATATTAGCCGTTTCCTCAATCTAGTTTCATCGACAAGAAATATTTTAAACACTATTTAACGCAAAATACCACTATTTTATTGTACGTTTTAGATTTAGTAAAGTAAAAATATTTGATTTGCAGAGAATTTACTGTTTTTTTAAAATAGTATTTTATTTGAATTATGGAACAACGATTATTAAAAACAGCATTTGAAATATTTTTTGTCCAAAATTTTAACCAGCTGAGTCTAGTCCTAGTCTAGTGCTCCAAATGTTGTGCTAAAAGAACATAGTATAGGATGTTCATTGAACGAATACTTAAGCTGCATGTTTTTTGAAATTAGAATTAGAATTAGAATCGTCATTTAATTTTCCGAGTGCTATTTTTATAAAAGGCTGTGTCATTGTCAATATCTTAAATTCCAAAGCACAATTCTAACAATATTTCATGGTTATAGTTTGTATTAAAGAATAACACAAACAAAATTATCACAGGACCATTGAACCATCTGAAAACACAAATTGCAGAGTTTAACGATAACAATATTTACTTTGAATACAAGGATTCCCGTTCGAACTGCTAAATAAATTCATTTAGGTAGTGCCGAGTCTATGAATTTCAGCATGAGGGCATCATAAATGTTATTTTTTCTTTCAATATGAATTATGCACATTCACAAATATGTTACAAGAAGTGGATGTAACCCTCCGGCAGTGGACCTCGGGTCTATTTGACCCAGAGTATTAAAATCAGTATTGAATTACTTCAAAAATATCTTCAAAAATATTCTTTAGAAAATTGATAATTGAATCGGTGAATGCTCTTGAGCAACATCAATTTTATCATTATGAAGATGGCCTACTGCTCAAGGGTTAAAAGATTTGATTAAATACAATGCACTACCTTTATGAAGCATTATAATAATTTTATGTACAACCATTTAAAATAACAACGTGCAAAATTAATTTAAGATTCTTTGATCCATGAGATCGTAGACGTCACACATACGTTCGAATGTACAATAAGAGCTATTTATAAGTGATAACAAACAGTCATCTCTTGATTACTGTGCATATTACAACGGTGTACTATACATTTCAAATAGGCTTTAAAGTTAATTTTATCTGCAGAATTTGTTGAATGTGTTAAATAAAGATTTGAGGAAATGAATGACAACAATCTTATTGTACAGTAATGAGTAAATAAAGTACTTAGTAAATGTATAAATGACGATGTACACATTATGACATTTGCTACATTACCATCCTTTTATACAATCAAGGAAAACTTGATGATGGCCAGATACTGCTCATTTATTTTTTAAATGCATGAAAGAAACGTCTTTTCGGTAATTATTGCGAAAGGGTCACTATACTCCGATTTTGATGAAATTTAAATATGTTATAGATTTCGATATTTTTAACAATATAGGGGGGTCGCTTTTAGTTTTCGAGATATTCGCAAAAAACTATGGCTAATACTGTATTGAATTTTCCGTATTGTTGTACGCTCCGTGGAAACGTAACGCTGCTCCGGTGCGACGTCTGTTTTCTTTTTTTGTAAACAAGTTGTGGGGATGAGACCAAAAGCAGGGTTTCACTCTATATAGGGTGAGTTTCCAATTTTGAAAGACTACTCCTGAATTTTCGTATGCGTGGTCGGGCCGGCCTAACGGCCGGACCTCTCCACCCCCTCCGCGACCTGACCACAACTCATTCTATTCGCATAATCTTTGCATTGTAGCTGTCATCCAGAATTTGATCTAGTAATGGAAAAATCATGTGAATAGAATGAGTTGTGGTTAGGTCGCGGAGGGGGCGAAGAGGGCCGGTCGTCAGGAAAATCCAAGAGAGAAAATTCAATACAGTATTAGCAATAGTTTTTTGCGAATATCTCGAAAACTAAAAGCGACCCCACTATATTGGAAAAAAAGTTGTTCAAAATGTGTTGCTGCATAACATATTTAAATTTCATCAAAATCGAAGTATAGCGACCCTTTCGCAATAATTACCGTCTTTTCTAATAATAGATATAAAAATCTCTGTTTGCAATAGAAAATTGTTCCGTTAAAAATAAAAGAAAAGATTTACTATTATTGTAGGTAAATAAAATATAAATAATGTAAATAAAATGTAAATAAAATATTCTAATGAAACCGTGTGTGGAAAAGAATTTGTTTAATACTAACTAGATTTATGTAGCAATAAAAGTGACTATTTATATTACTTTATAAAAATGACAAGGACGCGTTTACCCTGATATTTAACGATTGTTCTCATAACATATGTCCAAATAATATTAATGTACTGTATAACCACCCTATAACAAAATTTGAACCCTCCATTGTAACAGATCCTGTAGTTGTAGCATTAATGATTTCATTATTGAGTAGGTATGATTGTAAAGGCGTCAGATCCCCAGTGTATAGATGGAAAGGTCTCCGTCTGTTCCTCAAAGGAAAGGATAATTATCGGACAGTCGAGATTAAGATGTCTTGAGTAACAGCGTGAAGAAAAAGCTTTCTTCTAAGGACAGTTCTATCAGCGCATCTCGGATCGTCAGTAGAAGCCAGACGAGTCAATTGATTGGTTTTTTTGTTATTCTGTTTGTTCCTGGAACTAGTTTGCCATCGCTGTTTTAGAGAGCTCCCGTATCGGGAAAGTGCTTAGATTTATGGTGTGCTTCCATGAACAGTCAAGTAACAGTTTCGTCGTGCAGTATGATATACTTTCTTGCTCGGGAAGATTGGACAACGCGATAACAATTGCTACGAAATGTGAAGTGTATCAACAAGGATCTTGCTTGTACCTTAGACCAGCTGGTGGAGGAATCTTTTTGGAAAGGTCTGGCGAAACTTAAAATAAGGACGTCCCAACGAGGAAAACAAACCTCTGTTATTCACTTTGAAATGCAAATTTTTCAAGATTGCGTTTGAACAGTTACGTCCTCCTTATAATTGTAGACAGATATCTATAAGTAGACCTGTTGTATTAAGCACATCAATTGGTAATCCACTATTTTGTTTGAAAATATCAGAATATAGTTCATAAATTTCATAAATTCAGCTTACCCGTTTGAAAAAAAGTCGTAGCATTTTTGGCTTACAGTTTTATCTTTAAATGATAATTATTTTTATGAAATATGAAATAAATGTGGAACGTTTATAAAAATGTATCTGCAAGCTCATGAAAATTGAGATGACTGAAATTATGGCTTATGCTTTATGAAAACTAATGTTGTCTTTTTGTTATTTAAACAATAATAAGAAAGTACCATTTTCTAATTTACTTGACAACTCACTATGTTAGATTACAAATACTTTTTTAACTTTCCACTGGACGTATGATATTTACATGACACCTTTAGCAGTAAGTAAAAAATATAAAAATTAACAAATTTCTTTAGAATAAGTTACATATTTATTTTTCTTCTGTTGATACTCTAACAGAAGTAAATTTGTTTTAAAATAGTAGAAACTATGTATTACAAAAATTGCGAATGAAACATTTTTAAAGATGGCACCTGATTGGTTGAAGATAAATATATGTATATTTTATAATTATGTTTCTAAAAATAAATATTTTTCAGATTTTCGAATTGCCCACATACGAAAACTAAAATACATTTTGAAGAATTGATGTCATTGCAGTGTTCTGTTAGCAAATATATTATGAGACGTATCTGTCTACATTTCGTAATCTGAAAGGGTGCAAGAGTATTCAAATGATGTTACCAGAAAGATAAACAAGAATCAGAGACACGCGATCCCGTGAAAACAGCCGGGTCGCTGCGTCTTATTCTGTTAACAAATTAATCCGATTAAACGGATTGATTATACGAGGGTTGCTCGGCGTGTTGAGTTGATCGGGGATGGCCCGCAAAATTACAGTAAGGGTACCCCGATGAAGTGTCCCGCCATTAAAGTCCCATTGTATTAGCTGTAACGTTAAAAATATTGCATTAAAATACTTCTAACCAATACCAGAGTTGTTCTATTTCTGTCACAATTGGACTGCGGATTTCATTCGTTTATAACAAAATATAGGTAGATACAATTTAAAATATTTGAAATATTATGAGAAATTATTAAAAAAAGAAAGAAGGTGTCACTTGGCTATTGTTTCTTACAATCGATGCACAAACCTTTACTTTTGCATAAAGTTCTGCAGTATACTGATAAAGCAATAAATAAGCCGTTCACAAGCCAAAACAATTATCTACCTTTAAAATATTTAACGTTTTAGTGCCAAAGCACTTGTTTCATGCTTAACTTTCATAATTAAAACAAATTTCCTTAATAATAAGCTATTAGTATCACAAAAATAATAAACATTGAAGGCACTGTAAAAAATGCATTCTATTTATTTCATCAATTTTCATTATCTTTTATTTAGTCTACTTGGCAAACGAATGATTCAAATACTAGTGATCTGCGATATGTTCTACATACGGTAGTAATGTAAGTTTCAATTCCCCTACTTAAGGATTAAAACCACAAATCATCGTCTCATTAAATAAATTGTAACTATCAAGGTACAAATTGGTAAACTGCGCTTAACCAACCCAAAAATATTTTTCGAAACATAAATTCGACGCAGTCAATAAATCGAACTTCTCGAATCACTTCAAAAGTCCAGATACACTTATAAGTCTTGGCATAGCAGCTCCCTTCCACCGGAAGCAACTATCCCAGCCACGAGCATCCCCCAGGCGCGATTCGGAACAGAAAATCGCCGATTCGCCGTTGAATCGCGATTCAGTCGGTGTTGCGAATCGCGTGCCGTGAGAACGCCTTCCATTTTTGCGGCTCGTTCGCCTCGAGGCTAGAAGCGGCGCACGCGATCGAGCAGGGGGTGTATCGCGCGGGGGTGCGTCGGCGCCTGTAATTTTTCAAATTGCAACGCAGTCGTCCGCCACCACCCACCCCCGACCTTCTGCGCTGCAGACGGAAATGTCGATCCCCACCTTACTCTCATCCGCCCCCGCATTTGTCCCCAAACCCCGTCGTACCACCCCCTGATTCTCACCCGGACAAGGAGTGGCAGCCGGCTAAAAAAAGAACAAGTTTATTTAGGGAAATAAATTCTTAATTCTTAAACTGTGGACTTAATGTATTTATGGAACTGGTGTATGTAGAACGTACTAATCATTTTTAAAAATTTACAAATTATCTTCCGGCGATTACTTCATAATTTTTGAAAGTTTATGTTCCGTGGCTAAGGAATTTCTAATAAATCCTTCAACAGAAGTATCAACTTCAATCGTAAACCAATGATTCACCCCCAGTAACCTCATCTAATAATTTCGTTCTTGATTATTATGTAAAAGAAGATTTTTTAAACTTTATTCTGGTACAACGCAATTAATGAATATCCTGTTAATAGGCTTCCGGTAGATAAAGTGTTAACAGGATTTTCAATAATTGTGCTGTACCAAAAGAAAACTTAAAAATGTTTTGCATAATAATTCCAAATGAGTTTATGAGATTATGTTACTGGGCGTGGCTTGTTGCGATTAACCCTCCGCGGACAAGCAAGTTTCTTTCACATCCCATGGACAATCTGGGTCGTTTATATTCACGATTAATTGTTTTATTGTTCTAGGCTTTCAAAAAATCTAAAAGAATTCTGTAATACGTATTGAAGTTCCTACGTTAATATACATATAATCGTTGGAACGTCAAATGCTTAAAGCATTAATGGAAAGTAATAAATATTAAAAAGAAAGAAATTCACAAATAAAATTGATATTGCTGTTGAAGGATTTGTCAGAACGCAACGATACCATTGCGTGTTAACTTTGTTTACTGTTTAGGCTTAGGCGGCTGTTTTTCTCACGGTCAAAAGTGCTTTGGCGGGGGTCCGGAAGAAAACATTTAGCCTGAACACATCGTGATACCTCACAGACAGTTTCGTACAGCCTCATATAGTCAACAGTTTTTTTATGTAATTACACGTAGACAATTTATTACTGGATACGCGGTAGTATTGTACATTGTACGTTATTCAGGATACACGCCTTTATATTAAGTTGCTACATATGAAATGTCTGATTTTTGACAGTAACATTAATCAAACAAAATTTTCTGTAAGTAAAACTTTGTAATCATTATATTCTGTAAAAAAAGGACGAGTTTTTCGATTAGACTACAGTAAAAATTGAATTTTTGACAGGTCGACTAACAGGGTTTGACTTTTTTGAAGGTAGTCGACCTTCTTCATTTATTAGATTGTCATTTCTATTTTTGAGCTTTCTCGTACATTCAATTGCTACCACAATTTGACTAACCATCGCATAATGTTGTCGTCAATATGATCATTTTCTTACTCATTTTATTTTTCATAAATTTATAAAATCTGCAGCCTATTAACCATAATTCACGTCGCTAGTGTTCGATGGTTGCTCACCCAAAGTATCCGTCGAATAATTCGAGTCTAATTCGATTTGCTCTCGCGCGAACCGCAAATTTGTCGTCGGCTCATCAACCCTCGCGAGCAACACCGGCAACCCCCTCTGACAGATACATTTTCCAACTCTTCTGTCATCTCTCCGTATCCTTTTAACTCCGTGGGCCCGGCTCGCGCCGTTGTTATTATTTATCCGAGCAGGCTCGTTCATCCCCTTAGGCGAAGAAGGAAGTGGGACGCGACGCGACGGTGTACGCCGCTTAATTTCCAAGAGGGTGCCGGGCAATAATCGCCGACAATAAACGCGAATCGCACTTGATTATTATGATTGTTCGACTCCTTTCTGCAGAACCCTCAAATAACTTCGTTTCTCGTTAGTAGCCGGCTGCCACCCCTTGTCCTGGCGAGAACCAGGGGGGTGGTTCGACGGGGTTCGGGGACGAATGCGGGGGCGGATGAGGGTAAGGTGGGGATCGACGTTTCCGTCCGCAGGGCAGAAGGTCGGGGATGGAGGGGGTGGGTGGTGAATAAAAATCAAATTCTATTGTTCTTGCTTTATGTATTAGTAATAAAGAATTTCAAGTGTAATTGAACAATAGCAAATGCATTAACCCTTTGCGGACGGGAATTATGTTTAGCGTACTTATCGACGGTTCGAATGTACAATTTTCCTTGGGAAATGAAATGGTGCACTGAATGTTGCATAAGTATTAAATGAAGGAGCAAGTGTTGTGTTTGGTAAAACTTTGTTTGGTGTTTTTTGAGAGTAATAATTTTTTAAAAAGTGATTTTTAGTCACGGAGTAACAATTTTACTTGGGCGACTGTCTGCAGACTCGCGTCCGCAAAGAGTTTAGGGAATATTCTGGTAGAAAGTTGTATTTTTTAGACCTTTCTAGGATTTGTTAAGATGAAAACGAAAAATTATTTTATATTAGTTTCCTGCATATACTTTTACTAGTATTTGAAGTGCAAAATATATTTTTTTCCAACCCAAAATATTATTCGAGTTACACTTCCTGGAATGAAATCTTCTTAAAAGAAATTCTTTTAAGAAAAAATAAAATATCTCGGATTGACCAAAATGGCGAGATTTTGAATTTGAAACGTTATTTTTTCTTCACTTTTGGCATACAAGAGAATAGAAGAAACCAAGATTTATTGAAATTCTGGTAGGGACGATAGCGGCAACTCGTGAGATATCGTGTCAACCATATCAGAACATGTGGTTTCGAGAAAAACGTGTTGTAAAAAAAGTTTTTCACAACTGCTCGCAACGGTTAGACGCGTTTTCTTTGAATGCCTCTAATTTCCTTATTTTTTCGAATTGCAAAATATCCTTTTTTAGACATGTACTTTTACATGTAATTTTTTTAAAATTCTAGATCAGAGTACCCTTTTAAAAACGTAGACGTATTTGACACATTCTTTGAAAAGTATATTTATATTTTCTTTTATTAAATTTGTTTATTTTATCCACTTGTATAATTAGTGCAATTATAATGGCATGTAGTAATGAGAAAGTGAAATGTAAAATGTGATTTGAAATGTTTAAGTAAAAGATTAATGATTCGGTTTCTGGTTTTAAGGTAACTACAGATTATTATAAACTAATTCACCAAGAATAAGGTTAAGCATTGATTTATTTCTTTGTATTATAAGCTTCATTATCATGATAGTAATATAAAAACTATTTTTAGCTGCGATACATTTGTTTATTGTATTGTGTTTTGTATGTTTCAGTAGTCGCAAATGCTTTATACACAATATCTAAAGTTTTTATAGCACTTCAATTTTTTATCGAGATTATTTTTACGTTAAACTTTTATGTAAGTCTTTAAATTAATCATTCCTATCGTATATAAAATTATATGTACGAAATGAAATTATCTTTCACATTATACATATTTACGTGTTTTTCTTCTTTAGCTTGTGGAACAGAATTCAGAATATTACAATGTATATAACAAACTAAAAGGACAGGACTAGATTCTATTAAATGCCAGGATTATTACGTATATTTAGTGTTGTACTATCGCAGGGATAGGTCATGCTATTAGCATGCTTCCTCACGCATCCCTTCTACATTTACATTTTCGAGGCAACATCCAATGTAATTGTACAAACTGAATTTGTACCGGCAAAGGCGAGCCGTTATGTTTTCGAGCTTCCGTGAAGCCGTTCAAATCTCTTTAGTCAAAGCAAAACTAATAACAGACTTATAAATAGATTTATAAGCATTATATAATTTATTTATAAACATATTATATTATATACATGTTTATAAATAAATATCACTATATACATTAAAATTGTTAGAAAATTGTCGAACAAAAACAGAATTTTTAGTAGATATTTCAAAATATCGAAGCAATGAATTGTGTAAGAAAGCTGTTATCTTAAATCCATTCTAAGGTGCCTGTAATTAGACTATGTTAAGTTTAAGAATAAAATTGTTTTCTTTATATATAAATTAATAATTCGTCTTCTAATAGTTCTTAAACTAAATGCAAATAAAACTAAATATGAAGTATTCTAATTGCAGTATTTCCACCGAAATATTAAGTGACCAAAAAGTAATAAAATATTTATTACCAGGAGTGTATGTATGTATATGCATATGTATTGAATTATGAAAAACAACAGTTAAATAGATACTTACTTCTTCTCTTAATCATTTTAATACATTGAAGACATTCCGACAACGTTTCCAATATTTTTAATCTTTTACCTGTTTTATATTTCAACCACACATTTGTGTCATAAATGCATAAAATTCGCAGTCCACTTACAAGTCAAACAAAAGTTCGACGCTGTCTCACAAGTGGCCGATATTGCTTTATCCAATGACAAATCGATGGATGATTCCAGTAAAAAACTAAGGGATTCATCAGAGCGATCCATCTGACACGTTGTTCTGCCACGTTGGTCTCATAATCGTCTTCTTTTTTTCCAATTATGCCTGTCGTCGGAACAGATTAGCAAAATGAATTTTCGCTCCCTTCTTTCTAGTCGCTTCGTTATGTATGTATACATATCGTGCAATATTTTTTCCTGTGTCGGCAGAAAAAAGTACCCTGCACCTTTTTAGGGGTAGGAGCGTCTCGTGGTCGCGTTTCACGACTATCCAAACGAGCCACCCCTCTGAGTTACTTAATTATCCTTCCTCGACTCTGTTCGTCCCGCAAGAAGCCGATCGGTCTAACTTCGTTTCGCAGGACGACGACCCCTACGTCGAAATTCTCCTCGGCCCGTTATTTGTCTAGGATCAGGATTTTGTTAACGTCGACGTTGCCAGAAGAAACTGACACGTGAACTTGATTTCTTTTTGTTGTCTGTCATTTTATTCCGTGTTATTTCAACGGCACGCCATGCAATTTTTCACAAGGAAATTCTTTTTTTAAATAGAAAACATTACCTTTTAACCCTCTGCAGCTTCGTCTAACTTTGAAGTCGCGTACTAACATATCAATATTTTTCAGTCTATTGTTATGTTTTAGCCTCTATGTGACAAAAGTATCTTGTTCTGTTGTTCTTTAACCAAGCAGCATGGATCAATGGCGTGCATTGTTATTGTCAATACCTATTTCACACACGAGAGTGAATTAAATTTCTTAATACTGTGAATTTATTGTTAATTTGTATCTAGAGGATGATATTTGCTGTTTTTAGGTTACAGAAATTTTTTTACATTCATAACAAAAATTCGAGCTATAGAGGGTTAACTTCTTCACGATCAGTGAAATAATATTTGCAGTAGGTTGCAGATCTTTATGGAAGATGAAAATATTCTATATCATTTGTAAGGAACAGGAAGTCAATAAAACTTTTTCCTTTAATAATTCTTGTAAGCTGAAAATAATATATCAACAACCTAGTAAGTAGACTGATGATCTTTTTGCAGAATAAGAAGTTTGTAAGTCAACTGTAAGAAATGGAAGTTAAATAAGACTCTATTCTTATCTTGAAGAATTTTAGTAAGTCGAAGATCGTATGACAGTATTCTTAAATTCTTTTATTGCCTGCACATGTATCAATTCTGTTGTAACGTAAATACGTTTGATTATCTTAAATATCTGTTTCTTACTTGTTAACAAAGTACAGAATTAGATTCATTCAATTACAAAATCGTTGACTATAAGTGGTTTTTATTTAACCACATTTACATGTATTTGGAATTAGTCACATTAAATCTTTAAAATTAGAATATGTTTATACTTGCAACAGAATGTATTTGTTACAACCTAGTATTTTACATTTTTATTACAAATGCATAAAATCCACAGTCTACTCGTAAGATAATTTTTTAAAAAAGTTACTTAAATGTTTGCTTTTTTACAGTGACATCAATGAGACTTTATATCCTGCTCTAAAAGTTTCAAAATGTTTTTGTTTTTTATTCAAGCGTGACGTATTCCGTTCAAAAACACAATTGATATGATTGTATAATATACGCTATTGATATAATATTGTATATACCTAAGTGAACAATATACACAGTTGACAAAATTATAACCTAAAGTATCGTTGGTACTTAACAAGTTGAATCCAGAACAAAAAAATAAATAAAGTCGTTCTCTCTCTCTCTCTCTCTCTCTCTCTCTCTCTCTCTCTCTCTCTCTCTCTCTTTCCCTTTGGTTGTCAGTAGACTGCAGTAGATTTTATAGATTTATGACAAAAATATGTAAATCAATTGTAGAACAGTAACAATAACATTGTTTTAGAAAAGAAAAAGTGTACAAGTAGGCTACGTTGTGCTTAAAGGTAGTTGTAATCATATTTCTTGTAAGCTTCTGATTAGCTTTGTGGTTTGCGTATCGGAAAGCTTGCATGGCTATAATATGTGATTAACGAATTAATGTGGACAACTTTAATCTTGCATAAAAATCCGCAGTCTAGTTATCGCAAATATTTGTTATCAAATTGCGCCGTCACTTTGAAAAGGTCAGCAACAAAGAAATTGGAAATCGGAAAAGAAAGAGAAAGTTCCGCTGTACCGTTATTTAACGAAGTAGGTGCAGTTGAAATACCAGCGCGTGGAGTGTACGAGTGCGGTACAATGGGGCCATTTTAGGTCGAAATCTGGCCGATCGGCCAAGACCCGCAGTTGATTAGACTCTATTTACTGGAGGCGAGTTTAGCGGCTCAACCCCTCTTCCCTTTAGTCTATTTCGTCCCCTTTGTGGCAAATCAACCGGCATACAGAGGCGCACGGTCCTTTCGGGCAGATTTTTCCTAGCACACCGCTAATTCTGACCGAGATGCGACTGCGTCTGATCGACCGAAATGCTTCCGATAAATCATTATGGAAAGAAAAACGTTAACAACCTGTAAACACTAAATTTGATATATGAATCTTTACTTTCTGTTACCTTTATTCCTGTTTCGACTACAAGCAATTTTCAACTAAAAATTATTTAACCGTTCACGAATCAAGAATATTCATTTTTTCGCTGACATTTCTTCTGAATACTTGGAGCTTTTCTTATATCAATGAAAATTAAGTAAATTTATTTTATTATTACTTAAGGTATACACATGTTGAGGATGATTATATGAAGCTCAGATCTTCTGTTAGTTAATGCTATTATTGCTATAATGTGTAAAACTATTTCTAGTAAAACAAGAATGCATTGAGGAATTTCAAGATAATTTAAGGAAAATTAAAACTATAAAAATTCAGTTCATAGATTTCGCAGACCCAATCTGTGCACTAAAGGGTTAATACGAGTGGAGTTAATGATTTGAAAATGTATATAACTCTCTGTAGTTATCAAGTGTGTTATCTGTGTGTTATCAAGTTTTAAATTCACAGAAACAAAATTAATTTGCATGTACGAGTTTGATAAAATTTACTTCCGACTGAAACTTCGAGTTAAATTAATGAAGAGTGTTGAATAGTCTTAGTTTTAAGGCCACAGTGGTCCCCATAAGACATGACGTGTTTCATATAGTAGAGTTGTCTTCAAAGATGTCTAATCCATATATGGCTACAATTTTAGGTTTCTATACTGTTAACTGAAAAATGAATTCACCACTCGAGTGGCGACTGTGAGTCACCATTAAAAATTGCTATACACTATCCAAAATACTTCTCACATTGTGAAATTACTTTGTATTTAATAAATTATTGAATGTTTAAAGATTGTACGAGTAAAACGTATCTGTTAATGAAAAGAATTGTTAATAAAAAGAATAAGATAGTATAGAAATATTCTAGATCGGAAGAAATGTTATTACTAAGAATGATATAAGAAAGTCCAATCTTGCCATAGTGGAATAAACAAATGAAACAGATACTCAAATAATATCAGAAGTTGTAGGTGATATATTCGTGATATATTAGTTATATTATGAAAGCTGTAGTTAAATACGTTTGAATAAATTAATTAAAGTATATATAATCGATGTTGTATAACGTGTTGAATGAATTTGTTTTCTAACCAGCATTTTAATGGAAAAAACTGTATTTAAAAGGCGAGCGGTCCCAACATTTACTGAAAACTTTGAAAAGCATTGTTGAATGATCTTTACTGAAATTTCGCACTTATTAGAAAACGTACCCAAACCGTTCCATGTAATGCACTTGTTAATTATGTATTACTTACTCACAATCAGAATCATTTTGTACAAACGTGTTACCTATTGTTAGACTGCAAATTTTATGCATTTATTACAACAATGAGTAGCTGTAATTTGAATCAGTAGACAGATTAAAAGAATTGTCCCAGCACATTAAATTTGATTAGAACTTATACCACGCAGAAGAACTAAGTACTACACATCTTCGTCGATTTAAATTTTTCAGTTTTGATTTCAATAACGAAACTGCTTTGAAGTTGTGCGATTCTTGGGGATTGCAATTTTGCAGTCAACGTGTTAATATATTAACATTCACACAAATCATAGGTTATATGTAACCAAAAATTTACTTGTTATGAAACAGTTTTCTCATAAAATGTTATGCTTGATTCCCAGGTGGTCAATTGGTTGTGGTCAACTTGTAACCAATGCGTCGCGAGATTGCAGCGAGAATCCGAGGCCGCTCGCAAATGAAAAGCGACGAACGTTATTCCGCCGGTTGAATTCAATTATCGACCACCTCAGATTCGGATATTAAAGGGTTTCGACGGCCGTCGCTCCGGATACGCATGAAAGTCGCGTTCGTCGGCACGTAACTCGATTTTCGTAACCCGATCCCGTATGGTAATGCGCTGTGCGTCGAAACCGGGTTAACGTAGGCGAGAGAATGTTTAACCTGGTCGACGAGGATGCGTATTGTTATTTTAATAGGCATTATTTGATTTTAAAGTTCAGTGAATGCCAGTGTGTTCTTGAAGGGGGATTTGATTGCTCCGCCGATAGGGTCGGACCCTATTATTTCGTTCTCCAATCCCTATTTCTTAGCAGCGGCGGCCTACGCAGGAGCCCGTGGACGCAGGACACGCATTCGCACATTCAGAAACAGCTACTTTTCCTTTATCCCGCGGGACGGAACGTCGACGACCAAAACTATGGAACGACGCGACGGGGGGACTTTCTTTCGTGACTCGCGTTCCTTTCCACTAGGAACACGTACATCTAATTCTAAGTCCAGTTACCGCAGCAAAGAAAAATCAACTGTTTTTAAGGTAATAAGGTAAATGTGCTATATTTTAGACTCTACTGAATAGTTAGCTTTTCTGAGAACAAATTGCTTAAAAATAAGAGAGAAAATATCTACCAGCAAACTCTTATACTTTCCATTGAGCACTATGTTCAGCTTGTTCCGCACCCCCAATGTGTAGCTTCATACTCCCAAATAGAACATTTAGAAAATATTAGGGATACCCAGAAGTAGGCTGCAGATTTTATGCAGTTATGGCAAACACGAGTAGATGAAACATGAAATAGTGGATTGATTAAGGGGATTTCAAAGTATCGATATATTATTACCAATTTATTAAAATTATCAATCTAAGAAACAAATTGTCAATCAGTTCGAGTACCTTGTAATTGATGCACAAAATTTTTATTTTGAATGAAGATCCGCTGTCTACGCATAAGTAACTACGTTTTGCAACAATTAAACAAGCTTCCCTATTTTATTTACCAGTTAGTATAGATTGATTGCGCAATAAGCACACTAAATGCCAATAAATTTAATTAGAATGTATGTTATGTAATAACAAATAACGTTCACAACAAGGGGATAATGTTTATTTAATCTAAAAAACTTACGTATAATAATAACAATGTTTAAGACGGCTGACTAGAACAATTACCGAAATTCTTCTGTATATGCTTGTGTTTTACTTTTTAATTAACTCCTTGCCTTCTGACTTATGTCGTAACTAGACTCTTCAATATTGTGAATAATTATTCAACAGAAAGAAAAATTATGTATTAAGTTGTAACTGAAATTTGTTCGTTAGATAGTCATGACTAAACAGAGAATGTTATGCATTTAATAAAAAAAATGAATAGATTAAATACAAAACAGTACACACATTTGAAAAATTTAAAAATACTGTTGTATTGCTTTCAACTCAATAAAATTATTATGTAAAGAAATGAATGTCTATGTAGCTCTTGTGTCTTGCAATTAATAAAGACAATTTTTATTTTGCATACATATCCTCAGCCTAGTTATGGACTCATTTTAAATGTATATAAATGTGACTGAAAAGAAACTCTAATACTTCATTATTAAGTGAAAAGAGATACCAAACATAACCAAACGTATTTATGTTACAACTCGATACTTATGGGAGCTGGATGTTTACTTTAAATATTTGTAAGTATAGCAATTACCGCCAATTCTCACACATTGTTCATATTACTGTGATGCACCATATTGTTATTGTGTCGAGATTGAATGACAAATTAATGCAATGTGATGATCCGTGGAGTAAACATATAAATTTATTTTCAAATTTTACACAATTTGTGTATGAATTTCTAATTAAAGGTAACATAAAATACTACAATATACTTTACGAATTTCGAATCGAGTAATGATCGGTCTGACGAGCCGACTGAAGCGTTTGAATTTTCCGAGCTACTTGAAATCGACGAACTGCTTGAAAAGAATGCGAGCTACTTGCAAAAATCAACCGGCTCGAATATTAGAGCCATCGTGAAACTTCGATTTAGCCGAAAATGAATTTTCAGCTCGAAATTTTTCGAATAACTCGAATATATTCGAACAGATATTTAACTTTCGAGTTACTCGTAAAAATTCGAATATGTTCTCTTCATGAGAACATGGAAATAAAACAGAAGCATTAAATTAGCGTCATATTTTTCTTCCTTATAGTTAGAATAGTATTTGATAGTAAATAAATGAATATTCGAGTAACTCGAGCAATTCGAATTTTTACGAGTAACTAAAAAGTTAAAGATCTGTTCGAATATATTCGAGTAATTCGAAAAATTTCGAGCTGAAAATTCATTTTCGGCTAAATCGAAGTTTTACGAAGGCTCGAATATTCGAGCCGGTTGATTTTTTCAAGTAGCTCGCATTCTTTTCAAGCAGTTCGTCGATTTCAAATAGCTCGGAAAATTCAAACGCTCGACTCGGCTCGAGCAATCAAATCGAGTTCAGCTCAGCTCGTAAATTACGGGTACTCGCACACCTCTACTGCAAACTAAATATATCTACAAGTTTCTAACACGAAGAGTTAGCTTTTTTATGCTCCAGAAATTACTAACCTCACGTACTGAATTTTTAAATCTAGCTACAAAAGGTAACATGGCAGTTCAACTTAACGAGTCATATTTGTTTTAGTCCATTTTTATTATAGATCACATATTTTTTAAAAAACTTGAAGTCAACTTAACGTTATCACTACGGATATTGTGCGTTTATAAGAGGAATGAGTAGATCAAATGCAGGACAGCAAAAACATTTAAAGAATATAATTATTGTGTTTATCCCAGCTCTAGAAAATTAATAAGAAAATAAATAAATGTCTTCGCAATTTCTTTATCTTGCAATTAATACAGACAACTTTTATTTTGCATAAAAATCCGCAGTCTAGTTGACATGTTAAGAGATTTTTATAATTAAGACTGGAAAACGACAATTATAATAGAATAATGAGAATTTTCTTGAACTGTATCATGAAACCTACTGTTTATTTGATTTCCCGTTTTCCGCACAATAAATCAGACGGACACACCGTAAATGATCGATGAAAATTACGGATTCGCTTGGTGGCTACCAACAACTCTTGTCGGGTCTACGGATTGACATACGACGGTATGGCAGTTTTCCGCTTTGTTTAGGCGTTTGCAATATTTATAAGAGTACGAGCCTCGCAGAAATGTTCCCTTGAGACTGGGGGAACCTGGTTTATCTGTGCCGTTCGCTCGGGGAGGATTCAAGAAGGCTATTAGGACAACAGCTGATCGCACCGATCGATTCTTATTACCATATATGTACATTCTTCGTTCAGGCATTAACTATTACCATGATTTTTGCAGAATTCGAATGTGCCGAATAAAATTTATGTAAAAAGTGTTTCTATTTGTGGTATATAATACATGGTAGTATGCTTTTAGTACCATAAAGATAACAAATATAGCAAGTACAAGTACAATGAAATGTATCTTAACAGTTATGAGTTAAGATGAAATTACACTATTCAGTTTATTTTAACGGTAGCTGTTATTTATTTACTCTGTATTCCCTTAGTTTTGTACCGCATTCATTAATTATAATAGCGTAATTTTCATATGAAATGTATGTAGCGTATTTGTTTTCTGTTTATATCACTGTTTTACTTTTTTCCTTATAATCAGTTTAAGATTTGAAACAAAATTATTTCTAATTTACTCTAATTTTTAATGCTTTACTTTTAAAGCATTTAATTATATTTAATACGGAATACATAATATAAAAAGTTGTTAGCTTTTTTGTTTTTATTATTTACATCTATTTTACGATGCATCTTTGATAATGTGTGTTTAATAATGAATACTTGTCTAAACTATTACGTTTTTCTGTAATCTGAATCGTGATCTAATTGTCTAATTGTAACTATAAGACAAATATCACATTTTAAAATATGTTTATCACTGACTGTTATTTAAGAGTATATTTATAACTGAACTTGTTAATACGTATATTACTCTTTTCCCTTTTCAAAACAAAAGTGGATAGAAAATATATATTCTATTACTACTAACTAAATATCTTTTCTATTATTTCTATAACTACTTGCAAACACTTCTTGAACGGGGAAGTATGTTATGTATTGCGGTTGCAAAAAGTTATCGTCGATTGACCTAAACACATCAATAATACCCTGCATCACTTAACGACTGAATGACGGCTCAAAGTATTTCGTTTAAAAATTAATTGTATATAATTTTTTTATTATTGTTAAATGAGGAGTTGGGGAAAAACGGTTAGAAGCAGCATATTATATAATATTTTATACTTTATTTTTTTCATTACTATGCTGGATATAATTACTTGCCCATAAAAATCGTATGACAGCATAAACTTTTTGAACGACATCCAGTGACTAATAGGGAGTCCAACATGAATAACTATTGCGAATGACGTGAAACTTACCATACATGAACTACGATATTGTACTAGCATGGTCTGTTTGCGTCAATTAAATATCTGTATTAGAACGGTAGTTAGAAGTGGGTACAGGGCACTTAACATATTTGCTACTAACGTTTTTTTCAACGACAGTTTTCATAATTATAACATTCTGTTAAGTGAACCCTTTATTAACTGTTTATACTTGAAGCTATTTCAACCACAGGACCTAGAGATCGAGAATGTTTCATATTCTCTCATACCTCGTGTCATACGTACATTTTGAACAATTTATTAAATACAGACAAAACTCGTGTGAAAATTGTTTTGAATTGCGGTATGGAAATTTTTAATGGCGTCTCAGAGTCGCCATTCGAGTGCAAAATCCTCTTACAAAACTTATTTTCAATTAAAATTGAAAACTTGAGGGCAATGTTTAGTATGCTACTATAAAAAACTGAAAATTTAAATTGGTTTATAACATATATGAGGTCGAGTCATCTCAATCACAGTGCCATCTGACCTGGAATTACTATGTAGACTTTACGATTTTGAATATGATAAAAATTGGAAATAAATTTTCTTTTAATATATTGATATATCTAATTGTTGTGAATCTATCGTTAATAATGACTAAATTTTGTAAGCCTCGAAAACTAAAATGTCCCCAAATAATTTTTTGTACGCTACACCTCTTTTTCTTTAAACATGGTATGAAATATTTCAATTGTATTCTGGTGACTACTATTCACCATTTCAAATTTAGCTTCATAGGTTTGGTCATATATTTATCCAACACTCATTATACCAGACTAAACGATTTTAAAAATCACCTAAATGAAATTTTTAGGAAATAGGTATTTGAAAAAATTAAAAGGAATTACATACAAAAATATCTTAATGAAGGAGCGGGTCTTGAGTGGCAAAAATTTCCAAGTTCGGTAGATAGTCAAATTCAAACTTCAATTTCTAGAATCAGAATTGGGCACTCAGAAATAACCCATTCATTTTTGTTAAACAAGAAAGAAAACACGATCTACGATATATGTGAAATACCAGTTAACATAAATCATCTAATAATAGAATGCAAAATATATGAGAATGAAAGGAAAAATGCTAAGTTGCCTGGATCCTTACCCATTCTGTTAGGTTCTAAGGAGTATATCGCCGGTCTTGCTCAATATATCAAGGATACAAATATGTATAAAATATTGTAAGAAAATGTACCGTGTTGCTAATGTACTTTGATGTTGAAGCAACATTAAACAAATAAATAAAAAAAAAAATTGTATTCATTTCTCCACAAATTACGATAGTTATCTTATTTTCCAAGGCGGTTGTAGGTGTACAATTCTCACTGTAACTGTATTTCTAGACACATTTTCCGGACAGTCGACTGCGGATAAATGATACCGTTGATATTGATTCCGCGGATAAGGGAGTTCTACTTTATTTTTTGAAGGGATCCACAAAGGGTTAACGCGATCTCGTTGAAATCAGCACAGTCCCGAACGGCACGGAGCGTGTGGTTCACGCAAATGTGGGTCGGCGCGCGTTGCGGCTATCACCGGCCGATTTCCGTTATTCCCATCGGGCATCAGAAAAGGAAGGCGTCGGGTCTGGGTTAGCCGAAGCCGTAGCCGTAGCCGTAGTCTGTCTAAACTTAGAATGGAAAGGTGATTTTCGTAGTGGCTATCAACTGCCGTGGCGCCGGTGATCTAACGACCGGTGCTGACAACCGGATGCAAGAAGAGAGACCGATACCCGGCTCGTGAGCTCCCTCCCCGGCAGCCCCTATTAACATGCAACCCGCGACCGTACATATTTTGGGGAGTTCTCGCGAAGAATACCAATATTCCGCTTTGACATTCCAATAAAACGCGGCCGTTTTGTTTATGAGGTTGTACGCCGACAAGCCGGCGAGTATACGCGTGCGTGCTACCCTCGTCTGTGTGTATTGCTCGTTCGCGCGCACCAACAGATACGCTACGGGTTTCTTCCTCCCCTGATTCTCTTCACCCTCTTATTCTTCCTCTGTCGCTTCTCTCTCCTTTTCTGTTTATGATTTTCATGTTTCTGTTACTCTGTTTTCAATTTTCCTCTGTCTTTTTATTGTACATGTTGGGAGCTTCGTCCTATCCTTCTCTCTTTCCCTTCCATGAGCTTAATCTATGCTGCTCCTATGTCTAAGAATGATAATTCAAGGCCAGGATTCATATAGGTAACTAGAAAGACTATGTCCCAATATTAAGCAGCTTATCGGTGAACGTAATTGTTTAATTCCGCTGCGCTTTTTGAAAAAGGAAAAATGTGTTTTAAATACTAATATTGAAGACGCTAGGGTAAATGTAAATTATTTTGAACACTGCCCACTAGTCAGCAGTCCTAAAAATAAATTGCTTAAAAAGGAGAGATATGCACTAACAAACGCCTATAGATTTAAAGAAGTATAATAGTCGGCCTAACCTCACCATGAATGTATCATTTCATGTCATCATATAAAAAATTTAGAAAATAGCGTATTAATAATAACAACGTTTACGATGGCTGACTACTGGCCATTAATAGTTGACTAAAGAACAATTCCCCTTGAGACAATAAATAATTTTCTGTTCCTCCTCTGCTTTCTGTTCATGATTTTCATGTTTCTGGTTCCTTGTTTCCAATTTCCCTCTTTCCTTTTTTTCCCAGTTAGTTTATAGTCGCATCAACATCATAGGTTATTGTCGACGGCTCTACTAATGGGTTCCATTTGGTCAATATATTCATATGTACACACACACACACACATAATTTATATAAGATGTCTGAAATGTATATCATTTATAAATGAAATAATTGCAACTTGGTGTTTTTCGTCGTTGAGCGACACTTTTAATTCGATTGGATGTTTGCTCTGTCCTTTTATTGTACATTTTATTTCTTTCTCCTTTATGAGCTTAATCTACACTGTTTCAGTGATTAGGAATGATAATTCAAGGCCAGAATTTATAAATAACTAGAAAAGCTAGGTCTTGATATTGCGCAACTTATCGGTGTACGACGTACACTGTACGTAATTGTTTATTTCCGGTGTTAGTTTTGAAACCTAATCTCTTTACCAAACGAAAAATATGTTTTGAATGCTAATCTTGAAGGCACTCAAGTACACTAGTGAAGACAATAGTAATAAATAATTTTCTTTGAAAGATTCTATACGGAAGAAATAACACATTCTTAATATTTTGTAACTTTCTTTTACTATTTCCGGTTATAGTTTTAATAAATTGATGATTAGTAAACGCTCAAATTATTATTATTAGTAAAGGTTCAAGTGACAGCATTTTTATTGACAGTGATAAAAAGACTGCAAATTTTTAGACAACATAAAAATTGTTTGCATGAATTGCAAGAGACAGGAGCCAAGTCGTTCTTCTTTCCATAAGTTCAATAGACTGAAGATAATATAATATTCTAAAATTCTTTTAAACTTACTACAGTTTTCAATCTTACCTATGCAATTTTGATATAAACGCATAACATCCGCCATTTAAAATGTAATTTTAATATCATTAGACATTTAACGTGAAGGTAAACGTAAACTTATCCGAAGGGTTCGTTTATGGGGACATAACTTCCTCAAGCGGTGTTATATCAAATGAAATTATTAAAACAGTGCAACAAATTTTCCCACAGTTCGTAAATCTCTTGCGTTTGTGCGAGTAGAATAGTAAAACGGTTCGCCAACGCTGAGGAGAAAATGTGTAACGAGGGTATAAGACGATAAACGCTGTAAATCACACCAAATTTTTAAGAACTAAAGAATATTCTTTTAAAAATGTTTAAAGTACATTTGCCTCTATATTTGCATATTTAATGAAATCCTAACTTGTTGCTTTCAATAACACTTCTCACGTTTCCTTTGTATTTCATAAAAAGTCATTTTCAGGTATTTAAGTGCAGGGTCTTTTCTTTTAACAGTAGGTGATTGTACTCCTTTCTGTTTCGTGGCTTTCTTCGTTGAACTTCGTATTGTCTCCCCTCAGCCGCTGTTTTTTTTTCACCACGGTCTCTCACAATCCCTCTTTTCTCCTCTCCCTTTCCGAATTCCATCCTTTTGTTCTTCGAATCTTCGATTTGCAGCAAACGATGTTGCCGTTGACAGTATGAGCAAACGCAACCATGGCTGGAGGACTGGCGATCCACGGTGACTGCCGAAACGAAGACAAATGATCCACGCGCCCGGTGAAAAAACTCATATGATCCATCGGGGGAATTGGAACAAATCGTGGCGCGAATATACAATTATCAAAAAAACGTGATCGACAAGTCGCATTTTTATCTGTTAGTACAGTGCTACCTACATATATTACTCATCATTACATTTATTATCTACAATATTGATTTTTTTCCCTACAATTTGTAAAGATACTGAAATACTCTAAATTGAGTTTTTTGCGCTCGGTTATCTATAACTTGTACACTGCAGATTTTTATGCAAACTACATAAACATTTTCTGCATCGTTTGCAAGAAACGAAATTTATATAGAAAATTTCTCGTTTTACAAATTGTGATAAGTTGGCTTTGAAATAATAACGTACTAAATTCTTTTGATGTTTTTACTATTTTGTTTTTCAACTACGTGTCTTGCTATAAACGTAGAAAATCCAAAATCTACTAGTTGGCATTACATTCAATATCTTTAAGTAATTTTTCATAGTCGAATTTGAATGGCGTAAGTTTAAACATCCGGTAAAGAACCCCGCACTAATCATATGGAAAATCTATCCCGGTAAAATCAGTTGGATTTTTCATATGTTGTAGCTTATGATCTACTGAACAAAAGATGTAATGGGCACAAAGCTCAATAATGGACAGTTATCGAGGGAAGTATTTATTTTTTGAAAAAATGTTTGAAACAAAAATAGTAGAGTTAGGTGGTAGTAAAATCTGTCAGGTGGTGTCATTATTTTTGAATTTTGAATGACCTTGAAAAGATCTGTGAACAGAAATCGTTCACAAAAATCTTTGCGTGTCACAGCAGAGATAACGACCCCACGGTTCGTCACTCCCGCCGTGCGTGTGTGTGGATTAATAAAAAAATGATCTCATTATGTATTACCAAACAGTATGGAGACCAAAATGTATGGAATACACTTATATCAATAATATACATATCGGACGTAGCAATTCCAGAAAGTAATAGCATTCGGCAGCAATATCGCTAGTATGTTGCCAACTTCATTTAGGTCGCGCAACTTGAAAGTCGAAGGAGTGGGGTGTGGGTGTGCGGCAAGCGTGTAAAGTATTTGAGTATTCGGCAGCTCGAATTTTTCATGTTTGACTGATTATAACTCGATAACTGTCTATTATTGAGCTTTGTGCCCATTACATCTTTTGTTCAGTCGATTATAAGCTACAACATATGAAAAATCCAACTGATTTCACCGGGATAGATTTTCCATATGATTAGTGCGGGGTTCTTTAAAAGAAATAAAGTATCATCCAAGCTTATATGTATTTTGTTTTATACTTAAAATTCGTGAATATTTTCGCGGCAAGCAGTATTTTTGTTCTACATATAAAACCTATGTACAACCTACTATGTGCTCTGCTTTACATACATATACATCGTGTCTCTGGTTGAACGTGTCAAACTTTGTCAGTATATTCTATAAGTCTAAACAAAAAAGAAATGCTATATAGACATAGGTTGTTTAACGTTTCATTAAAAAGTTATAAACAAAAATACACAATTCGAAGGGTACAGTTAAACGATATTTATTTACATGTAGTTTTATGCGGGCTGTGTTTACTATCTGGTATCACCGAATTATTACAAAAATTTTGTTTAATACTAATTATTACTACTATTTATTTAATACTATTTAATACTACCGATAATAATTATAATACAAATTTCGTAGATGCAATTAATATTTCATTTCAAAATGGCCACCATCTTTAGCAATACAACATTAAAAGTGTTTCAAAATGGAATTTATTACAATACGAAGTTCATTTGTATTTTGTTTTATCATAGTGAATGATTCATTAATTCTTTGTATCCGTTTACGCGTATTTATTCTTGTTTTACAAATTCTTCCTTTAAAGTTTACCATACATACAGATCAAATAAAAAAAAGTGTTAAACAACCTATATAACACTTTTTCTGATTTAGACCCACAGAATATACTGACAAAGTTTGGCACTTTAACCTTTGGACACTCTGTATACGTAACTAAGTAGTTGTATTGATCAGATTAGTTTGTAGTCCTTACAGTTGTTGTATACTTTTATACTGCAGGGTGCCTCAAAAGTGTTATAAAACCTTGAAATGGGCGGTTCCTGAGGTTATTTAAAATAACTTTTTCCTTTGCAAAAATGGCCGTCTCGGCTCTGTTAAGGAATTATTAACCAAAAACACGGACTAATCACAGCGCGGCTACAGCAGACGGATTCTGGCTCGGCCAATAGCAACGCCACGCTCAGCGAAACCTGTCGCCGAGCCGGAATCCATTCGCTGTAGCCACGCTCTGATTGGTTTGTGTTTTTCGTTAATAACACTTTAACAAAGCCGAGGTGGAAATCTTCGCTAAGGAAAAAGTTACTTTAAATATCTTCAGGAACCACCCATTTCAAGGGTTTACAACATTTTTGATTTTGATTTTACAACACATTTGATTTACAACATTTACACCCTGTATAATAGGAAAGTAGAACTCCTAATAGAACGATAAGAATGATTACGTACTACGTTGGATTTTATTATGATAATTACAAATGTACGAATTGTGTTTATAAATTTCATAAACTTAAATTGTATAACTGGGCACGATGTCTACACGTGCTTTCAATGTACAACAAACGCTTATCATTATTATTACTATTATATATTCTGAGATATTTTATTAAATGTTATTAATTAATATACACAACAAAGTGTACGTCAAAATTAATCAGCGTGTCAGCAATTAATATTATAAGGATTGGAGCTCGTTTTCTGCTCTCACCCCCTCCCCCCTCCCCTACCCCTTCCAGGTCGTTTACCGGCTAATGGTTTTCCACGGTACTTTCAGCGTTCTTAAGTTATGACTTTTTATCATCCCTGTACACCAAAGTTATCGGGAACGGTCCCCAGGAGCCTGTGCATATTTTTCTCGCTGAAAATAACGGAATGTCAGGGGAAAGAGATCATAGATAATTGTTAAATTATTATTTTTGCGGGCGGCGAGGAAGACTCTGCTCGTAACTAATCTGCGGTCGGAAGAAACTACCCTCGGAACCTGGTTGGGGGTGAAGAGAACGGATCCGTGCCATCTTCCGATCTACAAGAGTAGTAGTGGTCCTGTTTCATGATCGTGCAACGAGATATAGGTATCCTCCACGGGAACGATAGAATCTTTCTAATTTACTCAACGGTCGCCGGCATGAGCGAAAATGTCGTGCGAATGCTACAGGGAAATTCTGGGTAACTTGCACACGTAAGAAATTAATTTAATATTTCTACTGTTTTAAACGTCACCTACTCATTTTCTCGAGACACAGCTCTATCATAGTAGACGAGTTACGAGATAGAAGGGTTACGGCACTGTAAACTAAAATTTGAAATAACCTAAGGAAAATTTGAAAATTGCAATCTTAATAAAAGCAACAGCAACTAGTTAACACGTTCAAAACATCCGGTACAATAACACTTAACGATTAGTATTAGTTCTCTGTCTATTCTTTTATTTTTTAATAAATTATTACATCAACGTTCATTAATATCCATGGACTATTTTATTCCATTTCGATTAATAGAAACTAGAGATATTTATTTAACGTAAATGACAATATGACGAATATGTCATATTGGTGATCGAATCATTTTCAGAGATCAATCGCCATCGTCTGCCCAGAAAAAACTAATTAATTTAGAAGACCGAAAATTGAATAACAATGGCAATATCCACGTAAGACATCTAGTGCAATAAGGTAAACCCGCAAGTATCCTTGAGCGACCAATTGACGTCGATCTTCCTATAAAAGAGTTAACAATACCAACTACATCACGATCGTTCTCGAGGGGACGATACTCGGCTACCGAATCAATTTCGATATTTTCAAGCAACGCATCGATCATCCTGCTCTGGGGGGTAGAAGATCCGCGTGAGATCGCTGTGGATCATGTAACGAGGAACGGCCAGTCGGGCAAGGTATTCACGGCTAAAAAGCAATGGAAAAAGGTGACAAGGCGACCGCACCGGGGGGCTCGTGATAATGGAGGTGTTGTCGGACTGGACCGGTGCGGGATCAACGACGACAGGAAATCGAGAATTACAAAGCATACTAGAATATACATGGCCTCGCATCAGGCCTGGGTCCCGGGCCATGATCGCGGTCGCGCGTTATTCTCGTTGGTATGTGGCTTAAAATTGCACCGCTCCCTTGTTACATCGCTCACCGGACCGTCCAGCCGCAAACCGCACGGTGGTGCTTTGCGCCGTGGCTGGCATCTATATATTAAGATTTTATTGCCTGACCGCGGAGGACCGTCGTCGTCGCGGTGATCGAAGCGACGCGTGTTAAGCGGAACAGTTCGGAGCTTCTGTCACCGTGAGACGCGGTTCCCGAGCTCGGATTTCCGGTATGGAAATAATCCACCCGACACCATGCTCGAATCTGCCTCCACCGAGAAACGTAAAGCTTGGTTCTCAATGGCATTTAATCTGCCAATCAAGTAATTCCTCGATCATACAGCGAAAGGCTTAAAAGAATGTCTCGATAGATGTGCATAATATTTTTCAATGACAATACTTTTTTGTTTTTAATTATTTTTTATGGTACTTTATATTTGCTTGCTCCATTTACGATTAACCGAACCGATGACATCTGAATTCTCGATTATCCACATACATGTTTCGCAGTTTAATCTAAAGCGATTCATATACAACATGACTTATTGTACAAATCAGTTAAGATTTAATCTAGCACTGTAGCTATATAACTCTGCTATTATCCGAACACGCATGTTCCACTGATTAGTACGGATAATCGAGGTTCTACTGTATCCTGAGTTAAACAAGTAAATCTTATCGCGTACATTTTGTCGTGTTTGGTGTCATTCTGATTTAAAAAAGTGTCAGAAATATGTTGCTGGAAGGATCATAAAAAAAATAACCGAGAACCAAAGGTTTTATCACCGGATTAGTATTGTCTCATCAATAAACTAGTGTCGCTGTTTGGTTTACTTTATTTTCTACGTTCGAAGCTAGCGGTAAGAGATCAAGGAAAAGTGTCTGTACACTGGGTACACGATGTAAGCGACATTGCGATCTTGAAATTTTCGCATACATCGAGACACTACTGTAATATAACTTCATTCATTTTGTATCGCCTTTTGTTTTTATAATTCCATCCAGCTTTGACCAAATGACTTGAATTTCTTTGAGACGTAAAGACGCACTAGATCACCAGATAAGGAGTAAAACCATTTTGAGAAAATTACAATTGGTGCAATTAAAAAAAAGTAGGAATAAATGCCACTGCTTACAATTTGTTGCCTGTACTGAAAATTCTAAAAATACTTTTTATAGACTTATGTCACTTGTATATGTATACCCTGAAAATTTCATCGAAATTGGTTAACATCGCTGTGAGCTACAAACGATTAAAAATTAAGAAGATCGTAGTTGTCGGCTGAATGGTGTGAAAAACCAAAAAATCACTCTCGATGGTTGTAAATTATACGAATTTTGAATAATGCGTATCTTACTTTTATTCAGAATCTTCATCCCTTACAGAGAAGTAATCAGATATTTTTGTCATGTCACTGTAAATTGAACATCTGCGTTCTTTTATGCATTTATAGCTATTAAATTCATCAAAATCCAATTGATTAACAATTGTGGTAAAACTGTTTTTTAGTTTAATGAAATTACCAAAGAGGAAAAGAAACATTACTCAATTATACTGAAATTTCTATAAACTTGCATAAAAAGTGTAAATTGGCATAGTCATTTAAAGTTTATTTCTTAAAGACAAATAAAATCAGTTCGATGAAGATCTTGCTGCAGTAATCGTAAATATGAGATTAATTATGCAAATGGAATAGAATAGAATTAATACCTTAATAAGTTCAGTATGACAATGCTTAATGTGTTCACTGTGCTACAGGAAACGTTTTCATGTGTTTTACTTGCTTGCATTAATATGCTGCACCTGTTTTGGAATCTTCCATATTAAATATATTCAGTTTACATTATACGTTAAAAAGATATAAAAATCGTGTTTGTAATAAAATAGCCAAATTTAGTAAAAGATATACGATGAATATCACAAGGAATGTATAAAGTAGCATTATTGCCACGAACCGCTGCAATTGTGAACGAATGTTCTTTGCGGGTTAGTGGAAATCAAACTTAAGGTCATCTTGTTCTTTCTGGATGGGAGTGTTCTTGTTTAGGGTTTTGTTGTAAATCGCGTTAGTGGTTCGAGAATTCCTCTCCTGGGGGAGTGCACAGTGTTTTTCGAGTGTGCCTTTCGTTGTGGTTAATTGAAATAGCGGTTGGGGGAGAAATGTAATTATAGTTGGCTGTGTTTTTGTCTTTTGCAAATTGTATTTGCTCTGCGTGGGTCAGTTTGATTGAACATCGATTGAATGCACTTTTTTGAGCGATTGTTATGGTTTCACTGTGTTTATTATATTTGATGTATTTGCATTACCCTTGCATACATACCATAAACAACCAAATGTTAGACTTACACGAAGTATTATAAGTACATTATGAATCATTATGTACAAATTAATTATCTTACGAATTTACAGAGATAGTAGTTGAATAAAAGTCTATTGCTCTTTTCAAAGCTATTATTGTATTAACAATGACGTAAAAACTTTTTTAATACCTAAAACTAATAAATATGTAAAACTACGAACATGACTATGAATATTTATGAAAAATAAAAAATTACATTTATTTCAAAGTACAGGAACTACATATATATGCGATTATAATATATGCGAAAGAATACCAAATATTTTTAAATTCTTTGAATATTTTTACCGTTCTGAATTTCTACTTGTTTTTATGAAATACGATCAACCACTAATACCACAGCTCGAACTGTACGAAAACTCAAACAGCAGTGAACGTAATAAAGTATTTTGTAGAGATAATTCTAAACAGTTTAATTACGCTTTTCAGAACTATTTAATCTTATCTTATTCCTTGCAAAATACAAGAAATGTATCCATAGCTGTTAATATGAACATTTTCAAGTAAACTCCGACATTGTGTATTTAACAAAGAAAATGTTGGAACACTACGCGACTACAAAATTGTTTAAAAAGACTGTATATATGTATCTTCTGTGACAATAAGTATACAAACTTGTTAAACAATTTTTCGTTCATTTACTGTACATTTATTGCTACATGAAACACATATAAAGAATCATTTTTAAACAATATTTTAGGAGTCTGCTGTACGCGTGAATGCAAGAAATCCGCGGTTCAACTACAATTTGGGTATTTTATTGTGCAACAACTTTCTGGCGTTATTTCGGAGTGCTCAAGGAGCTAATCGGCATCAAAACAATTACCGAGCGACCAAAACAGCCAGGTCGGAATCCCGCAAATCCAATTGACCCGCTCATTTTTCGCTACTAATTACGCAGGCCGACGTGATGCCGGCAATCAGGCCAGTCTCCACCCTCGACACCTTGTCACGAGTCGTATCCTCGGGACCGGGGGTGTAGGACGTCCTCGTTCCGGAAACTCGAACGAGATCGGAGACGATTACGGAGCACAAACACGGCGTAGCTAGTCATGGCAGGCGTGTACAGGGGTAACAGGTTGAAGTGGCACCGCGTACCGTTACTTGTACCGTGACACTGTCACCCTTAAAGGGGTGGGAGGGCAAATCTCCGTTCCGATCTTCGGCAGCGCTAACAGAGACGTTAGGAGAGACTGGTACAGTGGTGCCAGGGTATAATATATCGCCGGACACAGTCAGCTTACCGTTAGCTTCGCCCTGCTATTACTACCACTGCACAACACCGGTCGGAAAATTGAGATCCAGCCATAGATTTCGCTGGAACTTCATGCCGTGCAAGCGAAGCGACACTCGATTTTCGTAGATACTTTCGTTCACAATGCCTCGGCCCGAGAAAGTATACAGTGCCTCCCCGTGTCACTGGCATCCCCCGGACCAGCTTGTCCGATGAGAGATAGACCGGATAGCCGGTGTGTTGAGTCGCTTATCGACGATAGACCAAAACTTCGCAAGGTGCACAGCTCCATCAACACTAGGACATGATTCGTAACGGGACTTGACCGGTTCCGTTCTATTATGTACCGGTTTCCTTTCGCCCCGTGCCATCCGAGGTATGGAATGGTAATTCTGCCTGATGTTTGATCCTCTTATCGTTACAAGTCAAACGACAGGTTTTATGTACGTTATTTCACTATTATTGAAACTACAATGATATTTCCATGGAAAATGATCGAATGAATTCTTTTACTCAAGCCCGTACTGCAATGAACATCGCGGAAAATCTAAATCAGGGATTGGAAAGTTCCGAAAATA
This sequence comes from Sphecodes monilicornis, assembly GCA_913789915.3. Lineage (NCBI taxonomy): Eukaryota > Metazoa > Arthropoda > Insecta > Hymenoptera > Halictidae > Sphecodes > Sphecodes monilicornis. Next base: position 2,179,204 of record OU565289.1, read on the forward strand.
ATTAATTACGATTTCGGTTTTTTTCTGAGTTCTGACTGACTGACTAATCCAGAACCGAAAAATAACAGTTATAGAACTGATATAATATCAGTTTTGAAGAACCGAAATCGTAACTCATATAAGTCAGAACCGACATACCTTGTAACAGTTATGAGACGTTTTCGGTTCTTCATAATGTTTCAACTGTTTTCAATCCCTGATTTAAACACATTCAATTGCCTTTTAACACGTTGACTGCCGTGTCACCCACATATGGGTGACGGAATTATTTGTCCATATTTAAAAATTAATTATCACGGTAATATAATCGGCCGCGAAGCGGCCGTTGCGGTCGCGATGCGGTCGCCACGGGTGGTTTGGAAAATTCAAGAAGATTACGGGAGTACTAGGTGACTTCCATTTTAATTTTTCAATAGTTATTTTATTAAATAAATTACTTCGGTTATATGGAATTTTTGAGATTGCTGCTTTGGCAATTAAAGTGTTAATGTGTAACGATTGCGATTTTGTATTTTAGGTAAAGAAAATCAAATTAATTTTTAATATGTGTCGTTATTTGAAAATGTAAGGTATATCATGATATTTTGAGAACTTGTGACTTGCCTGTGACAATATTTATTTTAATATTTTCCAAGAGGACACATTGCACTTGATAAAATGAAGTAACTGTGAAGGCTGCTACCGAAACAAACGTTGGTAGCGAACGTGTTAAATAATTTTAACTGTCGTAATTAAATTATGATGTAATACAATATTCGTTACATGATATCTGTAACAAAAGAGTGTTGCATTATTTCCTTATATACTTAGCTGTTGCATTATTATCTCGTCAATCAAAGACTCAAGTATCAGATAAAACCACCCATAGCCTAGACGTCAGAAGAAGACGCGTAAGTTATACTGAAATTCCTAAAGGGAACTAAACTTCGCAATGAAATATAACCACCATAAGAACAAACACGAATAGATAATTATACCAAGCAGTGGTTAGTGATCAGAAGATCGACGCGATGTAAAACACATACTTAAAAAAATAGAAAATTGGGAAAATGAGTAACCGGCGAAGGTTAAAATTAGAATCTCCTGGTTGGCACTGTTCCATGCAACAAGGAAGAGTGCTGGTAGGACATTCTTGCAGTTTGACACTTTCACACGCTACAGTAACCGTCTAGCGTGTCTGTAAGTGACTTACGAACAATAGCTGACCTCCGTGCGCATTTCAGCCGAATAACAGTGCGTTTTCCGCGCAACAAGCTAATAAATTCAGGACTCTTTTAATGCAAAGTATCTGCGGGATAGCCACCGGCAGCCGCATTAAAATTCCCTCCCCCGAGTACACACCCCCGCGTGACATACGTATCTCGCGCGAGCAATATGTACGTGAACGAACAGTATATTTATCATGTAAGCAAGCAATTTAGGAGCGATCATTTTTCACGGGGTGCGTCGACTTTGGATCCCGGGGGTCGACTTCCTAGAGGCGAAACGGGGGTATACTGGTGTTATTGGCCGGCAGCCGAAGACCAAAACGGACATCACCCTCCGAAGACCTTCGACCTGACTGATGGTTTTCGCTTTCCGCTCCGCCGCAGCGACACATCGCTGGCTGCTTCGCTCTCTCTATATGCTGATGAACCGTCGATACGATCGCCGATTTACCATCCCCGATTTGCACGCTTAGGTAAATGCGATTAAACGGTCGCGTGTCATCGATGCTGGCTGAGGTCAGTGGGATCCAGAGGTGGGGCAATATTTGGCGAAACAAATATTTCAAACAGTATTTAATATTTTAGATTTTATTTGGCTTAAAAAAATAGTAATTTTAATCACCTAGAATATCTCCTTTTTTCTTAGCGATACGGAAAAATATACAAGGAAGAAAATTTTCCTCATGGTCATATTTTTCGAAATTACAAGGTTATTATTGATTTTTTAATTGGGATGATGTACTTTCATTGGTACGTACAATGAAAAAACAAATTCAACCATGTGTGATATGTTGACCTCCAAATGACCTTCGGAACAGTTATTCTTCAAATATTTCAGAGTTTAGATGAATGGAATTTTACATGAATACGATAAGCTTGAATATCATATTCGTATTTTAACGCTTTTTGGAAAAGAACCCATCTGTAGGTAATTTCAAGATTAATGTATATGGCTAAATTCGTTTTTTCATTAGCCATAACATTATACAAATCAAAATATATCATCGTATTTAAAAAGCAACGGTAACCTTAATATTTTCAAAAATATAACCAGGATGAATCACCGAAGATTTCAACTAAAACATCCCCGTTGTTTTTAGTGGTACGAGAAAATGTGTGAGGAAGAAAATAATTGCCTTAAAGTGGAAATTATTGTAATAGCAAATGATGAAAACATGGTGGTTTTTTTAATTCATTCTTTCATTTAAAATTTAAGAGTTACTTTCGTCAAGTTATTAAAAGACGTTAAAAAACAAGTTTTAGATAATGGTAGTAAAAGGTATGTATTTCTAATAAAGTTGAATGCGTTTTCTTGCTTCATTTTAATACTTTGGTAAATGGTCTTACTTATGACGAGACTGCGGATGTTTATGCAATTTTCAATTTTTATAGGCAAATTTTAAGGGAATGAACTCAAGTAAAATCTTATTTTCAGTGGTAGCGGTCTTTGGAGATCTGAAATAAATTGAAAACGTACCAAAGTCTATCGAATTTTATATTTTAGCATTTTTTGAACATTTTCAGAAGCCATTAATGCATAAAGATCCGCTTATGACTGACCTGCATACATGTAATATACGGAGCAGATTCCTACTGAGGCTTGTTGAAAACAATGTAATCACACAATATAGCTTGCCTTTAGAAAACAATTTATGCTCATAAATGTATTCAATGCACACCATTATTTTCAGCAGAAATATTTAAAATAAAGAAGATAAATTAAAATAGAGAAAATATTTCAAGACGAATTCCAAATATTTTCAATATTCTTCAAATAAAATACTATTTTCAAATACTATTTTAAAAACTTATTGCATCAAATAGAATATTTTATTTTTAATGTTGCAAACTTTAAAATAAGTAATTATTTATTTACTATTTCAAATAATATTTTACTAAACTCTGGTTGGACCTTCTCGTTGGAAATTCGGCGAATTAACATGAGAACCACGGGATCCCTCGAAACGGCGGATTCTTTTGGACATTTTTAATTTTCGATTATTAAAATCATGAAGATGCATTTACGAGGAATTATTCCGTATGGTAGGTTGGGGATGAAAGTCTTGTTTTTTGTATAAATGTATGTAGAATCTAGTAATAACAATCTAGGGATGTACCTTTTCTTTTTATATAAAGTGTAACTGATGTGTTTTGCAACAAGGTATCTTAGTTGATACTGCTATTTTTTGTTGAGTTATGCCAAAAAATGTTTAACAATTCAAAATGGACAATTTTCTCCATAACCGGGACATAAAGTCCATTATAAATCGTCCAAAGGAAGCTTTTTTGAAGAAACAAATCCTTACTTCCAGTGCCTTGTAACTGATTCAGAAAATTTGTATTTTGCATGTAGATTTGCAGTCTAGTGATAATCGTGTATACATTTCCAAATAAAATTGTTTATTACCAACTGGATCTATTCAGTTCCATGTCGTCCACAAAACCAAATGTAATTAATTTTTAAATTATTTACCGTAGGCTTGTTAAAAAAAGTTAACCATCCCAGAAGGGTAGGGAACAGTTTCACTCGAAAACAATGTCTAAGGCCGGGCAGAAACGGTAGTATAATAATTAACCAATTTCCAAATAAAACTGTCCATCTGCAACCGCGTTTATTCAGGTCCATATAATCCATAACTCCAATAAATCTGTAATTAATTTTGAAATGATTTACCATATGCTGTGTTTAAAAAAGTAATCCATCTTGGAATGGTTGGGGATACTTTCACTCTAAAACAATGTCCAAGATCGGGCCAGGAACGGTGGTATAATAATAATTAGCCAATCCTCGTGCCGTATCGCGGCGGATTTCCTGAAAAAGAGAGTCAGTCTCTCTCCCGCAAGATAAAAAGAGTATCGAGAAACGAGGCACGGAAAAGTAACGGCCTGTTAAAGATAAGGAAATGAGGTGTCGCAGCCAGCGTTCCTGGAGAAGCCGGAAGGGTCCTACCGCGTCAAGGCGGAGAGCACCCCTTGGGGGATTTTTCGTGTACCGTTTCCAGTCGAGCGTTCCAGTTGCGTTTCGAATACCTTTACACTCGGACGCCCTGCTACTGGCCAGCCCTTTCTTCGATGAAATGGACCCCAACCGGCGTCTTCCCTTTTTCGAATAACTACGGATCGCCGGCCCGTCCAATCGTAATTCTATACGATCGATCAGTTCGACGGCTGGCGCGTGTCTCTACGCGTCCTCATCCTTGTCGGTGCACTTTGATTTGCCTGCTACTGGAATTTCGAGGGAACTTAACACGTTCGTACAGGTCACTGCACATTGACCGCATGAATGGTGATTAAGCAGAGAAGCTGTAGGTGGAGTTCTCCAAATACTGGACACGTGAGGTTTTTTTTTAAATACGTTGGCATGCAAAATTATAGGATCGCTTCATTGAAAAAATTGTTGACATTTAACTTCTTGCTGGACCATTTTCTTTGCGGTTAGAATGAATTAGTCTTCTTTATTCTGTCATAGATGAAAATAGAAAATTTATATTTATAGTACAGTCGGGAATTAAGTAAACACCGTTTAAAAGCTCTTTTAAAATTGGATAAATTTGAGCTATTTCGAGATGTTAGAAGGATTAGTTTACTAGGTAATGTGTAAACAAAATTATTTAAAATTGCTCTTGCTCGGAATTTCGAAGACAAAAGTGAAGCTCACGGTATTAAACTTTTTTTATAAGTGCCTATAATGAAAATTTAATATATGCTTGTTTGTAAACTTATGTTACTTATATAAATGCACAAAGTTTTATCGAAATTGGTTGTTGCATAAACAAGATATCGGTATTGAAAGATGTGAAAATCATTGAATTGCACTATTTTTAATTATTTGTAGCTCATAGCAGTTTTAATTGATTTGGAGGAAACATTGTGCATGTATAAAACTTAGATAAAGAAAAGGCATAATTTAGATGTTTATTACAGACACGAATAAAAAAATTAAAAATCGTGACCTTTGCCTTTTTGTTCGCAATTTCGATCAATGGTAATTATTAATAAATTTTTTTATACATTATCTAGTAAACTTACCTTTCTAACATCTCAAAAAATATTCAAGTTGTTTGCTCCAATTCTAAAAAGTTATTAAGTTTTTAGAGGGTGTCCACTTAATTTTGTCCTAGACTGTATGTCTACATTTTCTTTAATACTTGCATATTGATTAAAATTAGAATCTTTACTCAAGGATAACTTAAAAGATAAGAAAATACGAGATTTACTTGAATTTACTATGGAAACCAAATTGATAAATCAAAATATAACCTACTCTTACGCACACTATGATGCCGCTAATAACGTACAAGTTGATATGACTTTAAACTCTAAAAAAAATGTATAGAATTATATTCCGTCCTCAAAGAACCTATCTTTTAAGATAACATTTTAGTATCATTCATACATATTTACTAGAATCTGTTATTGTACGTCAATGGGTTAAATTGTTCGGGACAAAAAATTATACAACAATCATTCTGGGCTCATTTTAAATGTAAAGCCTGTGTTTTCACAGCTCTTGAACAGATTTTTGAAAGAAGTTACTGCACTATGTCGAATAGTATAAACGTAATAATACCTTTTCCTTTTGAAAACTTTTTGTTTTGACTGAAATAAATTTCAGTTATTGAAAAGTTGTTAATACATCATAAATTTAATTTTCGGCTTTATAATTGTATAATACGTATTACATAATATTATACAATCTTAATACGGGTAAATATAAACATTATTTTCCTTATTTATATCGAAAGGCTAGCAATATCAACGTCATCCTATTTTAATCGATTATAATATCTTTTCGATACAATCAATATCTTGATGTCTAAACTACAAGTTTACAGGAGTTAACACATAAAAAATAAAACTTCAAATACTCGGAGCAATTTTTAATACAATATGTGATTGAATAAAGAAATCTATTGAGTCAATTCCTATGAAGGCATCTTCATAACTTCAATAATTGCAGAATAAAATATCTGAAACCGGTCATTTGACCGGCTGTGGTAGGTTTAGTGTTAACTGCCCGAAATTATAAACTGCAGGTTATTTGTCGCTATTCAGGCTCGCATCCCGAAGTTCTGTTTATGCCGAAGAAGGCAAGGGTTGGTTCGAGCGCAAACATCCCCCACTCATTCGCAGATGAGGGACGATCGTGATAAACCAGACAAACGCTATTATGTGCAATAAAATCTACCCCTTCGGATGAAATTCATAAGTTCTCATTTTCCCTTTTTATCTGTAATGTCGCACCGCTGTAAACCAGCAGTTCCAACAGAGTGGAGGGAGAAAAGGAGAAATATCGTATCGAGAAACGATAAAAATTTCTCCCGGAATTTACTTATCTTCCCGGGTCTCTCCCTTACTCTGTGTCTTGTTGCTGCACTTATAAGTCAGTTGCAAATTCGATGTTAGCCAGAGAATTCTTATCTTAATGTAGCAAATAACTGGAGGGACCGACGGAGAGCGAGGTAGATAACAGTACCTACCGATCTAATCTCACAGTTGATTTAACTCGCTTCATAATTCTTCAAGCTAATCTCAATCCACGTATAAGCATTACTTCTCTCCCTTATATGTTCCACCAGCATCTACATATACATACATTTAATTAAGTGCACCGTCGCGCGGCGGTGGTTCCGAGGCCCATTGCTTTTTCAATTATCTTTTGGCAAATTGAGCTCGGTTTTAATGGCTGATCTGTGCAAGAAAAATATTTGAGATTACATTAGCAAACTGCAGGACTTTGTGAATCCTGCGGAAACTATCTGAAACTGAAGATTTATTCCAACTTAAACCAAATCTATTCTTCATTTTGTTTATTCTTTATTTTACTTGAAATTTTCAGACATCTGATTGTGCATTTTATTCGATTATATTGTGTAATGATTTCATAAATGTCGCTTTGCTAGTCTTTGTGTTTGAGCAACGTTTTATATTTTTATTGTTTCTTTTTGTTACGTTAATGTTGATCTAAAGTTATTGATTTCTATACTGCTAATGCTTATTGCATTGTCGTACTGTTAATATGGAAGAGAAAATTGTTAATTTAATCTTGTCGTTTCTGATTAATCTGATCAGTCAACTCTATTCTATTTTCAGAAACAGTTATCGGAGAAAAAAAATTCAAGACAATGCACGACATTAAGAGATCCAGAGAATAAATATTTTTATAAATAAGACAGTAAACAATTATTACTCTTTTCTCCGGCTTCTATAACAGAATCAGCCATATTCATCTCCTATAATTAAGTTTTCTCTTTTGAAACGGTAAAAAGTATGAATTTATTTATGAAGTATATATTATAGATCTGTTATTTGCTCGATTTTGTATCATTTTCCACTTTTTTTAAACTCAGTGATTTTGATCAAGTAAAAATTATTTGTCTTTAACATTAAACCTACCGGGCACTAAAATTTACTGATGTGTGCATCTCCATAAGAGTGGGGAGAGTGAATTTATTTAAAATTTGTACAGGTTTAATTACAATGCGAGACTTTTAATTTAGGAGTGGTTTAATTATAATAGAGCAATTTATTCAATTACTTCCCCGTAGTAGCGTCCTTAACATTTCAATATACAGGGTGTCTCACGCAACTGGAACAGGCTGTATCTCCTAAACGGTTGGGAATAGAGGAAAATGTTATAAGAAAAAGTTGAATGGCATCAGACGATGCATACCCGCAACTAATTTTATGTACTTTGGTGCATCGGTGCATCAGAAAAATGCTACTGCACTTTTTTTTGAAATAGAAAACTACATTTTTTACTGCGCCAATCGATGCAGTTTGTTGTGCTCTACATAAAAGTAGTAACATACTTATGCCCTAAACGTATTCGTTAGGACGTTATCGTAACTAAAAGTTACAAACATTATAATGGAGCACTACGTGATACTCCAGAACACTTGCTGACAGAGCGAAATCATTCACAAATCTACAACAATCTTAGCTACGATAACTTCCGAACGAATAAGTTTAGGACATAAGTATGTTAGTACTTTTATGTAGAGCACAACAAATTGCACCGATTGATGCAGTCAGATATGTGTTTCCATTTTAAATAAAAGTGCAGTTGCATTTTTCTGATGCACCGATGCACAAAAGTGCATAATATTAGTTGTATATTATGCACCGTCTGATGCCATTCAACTTTTTCTTATAATATTTTCCTCTATTCCCAACCGTTTAGGAGATACAGCCTGTTCCAGTTGCTTGGGACACCCTGTATAATTGTAAAGTAAAATACCGTGGTCATTTGACTTACGTTTGTACGTAGTAGATTTAGCGTTAAAATTTGACGTAAGTTTGTACGTAGTAGATTTAGCGTTAAAATTTGACGTAAGTTTGTACGTAGTAGATTTAGCGTTAAAATTTGACGTAAGTTTGTACGTAGCAGATTTAGCGTTAAAATTTGACGTAAGTTTGTACGTAGCAGGTTTAGCGTTAAAATTTGACGTAAGTTTGTACGTAGCAGATTTAGCGTTAAAATTTGACGTAAGTTTGTACGTAGCAGGTTTAGCGTTAAAATTTGACGTAAGTTTGTACGTAGCAGATTTAGCGTTAAAATTTGACGTAAGTTTGTACGTAGCAGGTTTAGCGTTAAAATTTTACGTAAGTTTGCACGTAGTAGATTTAGCGTTAAAATTTGACGTAAGTTTGTACGTAGCAGATTTAGCGTTAAAATTTGACGTAAGTTTGCACGTAGTAGATTTAGCGTTAAAATTTGTAGGATAAAGTAAGTGTTCAAATAAGAAATGTTCAACACTCCCTACAATTTCCCAGAGGTTCTAGGAAGTCAGGATGATCGAATCCACCGCGTTTTCTTGCAAGTTCAACAGCCATCCTCCATCAGCTTCTCGCCTGGTGTCATTGGTACAGGCCTCGGTATAAATAACTCAAAATTAGTAGTACGTAAATGTACGACACGTACGCTGGCTTCGATTGACCGGAAAGGGTGAGCGATAGCCGACGAACAATCGAAGAAGAAGAAGAAGAAGACGAAGAAGAAGAAAGGACTGACGGGAACGAAGCGGCACGCAATGGTTAGGATGGGAGCAACGGAGACGACGAATCAATCGTAACGATCGCACACACGATCAACCGAATCGGTGAATGAGACTTGCTCAATAAAGTGTGCACACTGTTCCACGCGTAACGAGGAGAATGCATACCAGAATTGTGCAACGTGTTACGCAGTTGCGATTTGTCTTGGTTATTAATGACAAGGGTGGGGGAAGAGCATATGCATTATTTAGTATACGATCAACCCTTTATTTGGCAACGAGCGAGACGGTTGAGTGGTTCTGACGGATGATTACGCTTCTGTTGCGTTGATCAGGTGTGTACCGATGACTTATGGATAGACGTCGTGGATCTTGAAGAACGTGTTTTTCATTGTTGCGGAGCGTTGAACATGATAACTAGACAGCGGATTTTATGCATTTATTACAAAAATGAATATGTACAAAACGAAAGAGTACAAAGAATTTAAGAGTATCAATGATTTGTTTTCAGCTTTTTGAAGTTATTAAAGAAGGACTGCAGTTTCTGCTTACAATTAGTACATGCTAGTTCTTTGCAGTCGATGTAGACAATTTTAATTTTGCATAAAAATCCGCAGTCTAATGTTAATAAACGTAACAATGGAAATCTGTGATCTCGATCGTTTCTACGTAGGGTAGGTTATGTTCAACCCTCGAAAGTGAATGCATTTGATGACTTCATGGCAGCTATGGCTGGATTTATTTAAATTCTTATGCATCAATTTTGTTTATCACATTTTTAAACTTGCTTCTTCGAGATCAATGTTGACCTTCTTATTGAATATAATTTAATTAGCTTATGATTTGGTCTGCTTAGTAGAAAATTAGAATTTAGATTTTTAACTCAAGTTCTGCCAATCCAGGGTTAAAGTGATACAGAGTTTTGATACGAAAATTCAATTAAAGAATATGATACTTTTGAAATTAGTGATTGACATCACCGTCACCACAAATGTTTCAATGTACTGTCATTTTGGGTTACAGCTTCTATGAATCTGTCTTCGAGGATTAATGTAGAGAAGTTATTGTCACCTTAAAAATTAGTAAAAGCTTAATTTACTGCAGACAGCGCGGCATATAAATTTGGAATTTTAAAGAATGATTGGCAGCAATATATTTGAATTTAAGTCGTTTTCTAAGACAGTTACACTATTTTATTGCTAGACGGCGGATCTTTATACAAAATAATAATGTTTTGTATGCATTCCAAGGGATGAAAGTTGAATAGAAAACCATTTTATCTACTTATTTTCATTGTGTAAATGCATAAAAACAGATTGCAGTTTTTATAATGATAGATTGCAATCATTCATTCATTCACTCACTGTTTCTGTGAGTTATTAATTTTTAGATTTAGAAATCGTTTCGCCAGACCTTAATGTATGGCATTAATTAACACAATTATGCATAAGATTCGTGTGACTGAGTTGTTAGTTGAAAGAACAATTAAATTTTATTAGGATGCAATCTTTTAATTAATAAAATAGTTTTAACTAATAAATTCTTCAATATAAAAAATATGTTTCATGTAAACATTTTATTTTAAAGTAGTTTTGTAATGTATTAATATCCTATTAAATAACTTGTAGTAATTATTTATCTTCGTAAAAACTATATGTAAACAATTTATTCATTTTCTTCTTTCGTGTGTTCGATTCTTCATTGTCCGACGCGACGGTAAAAGCATTTCTGCCTTTGATGTGATTCATTTTTTTCACTCTACTGATCTCTTTTGAACACCTAATTTTTTTTGTATAATGGATACGCGATTCTTCCGAGACTTCGTAGCGATCCTACACCGCTGTAGGAACGACACTTTAAAGCCAGCAATCACGTTGCATAATACTCCCATTAGACGACATAATCGAAAGCGGATTTATGGTAGACAACGGATGAAGTGGGATAGGAAGTTTCAAAGAACAGAAAGTGTAACGAATCGACGAATTTTTAAAGAGTCCTCGTGGTGGCTAGTAATAATTTTAATGAATGATTTTGTTATAATGAGACTGCGGATTTTTATGCAAAATAAATAATATCAACATTGATTTCAAGATATAGAAGCTACACGAACAATAATTTTAATAAGTTGAAAATAGTACAACGGTATTTTTAAATTCATTACATGGTTTTAATGTTTTGCATTAAATTATTTTTTTATCATTTTAATGATGTGATAAGCCATATCTTATTTATGATGTACGTGGACCAAAGGCAATCTAAAAATTTTAAATACATATCATTGTTTATTGGTATCTATGTATTGCATGCAGATAGATGTTGAATGCATTAAGATACCATGTGAAACTTAAATATAATAATAGTCGAACTAAGTTATGTCCATTATATCTCTCTGAACATAAAATCACTATACGAAGAATTCTTTATTCAACTACAAACAGATTTGTAAAGATTGTGACGTTGCAGATTTTGCGACGTCACTTTTCCATTATTTTGTGCGGCCGAAACGGCATTTCGAATGGACCGGACCGCCATCTAGCGTACCGAATCGACAGTCACGAATTTCGAGAGCGCTCCCCGAGGAAATTCCGCGTTAATTACCGATCGGCGGCTAATTCAAACCGCGCGCGCCGAGTACGGCAAGTTTCAGGACGTGCCCCGTGCACCACCAGCCCTCTCAGGAAGCCTAAGGCGGCTCCCTTCGTGGGATCTCTTCTCGTGAACTACCGAAAACGTCCAGTGCACTGGTGAAGAAAAGGATCGCCAACACACACGGGCCGAACAACCCGGAGACGGCTCAAGCCTAGAACCCCACCAACATCGGACTTTCCTCCTGAGGAACTCCACCTAAAAGGCCTTGAAGTCGTCTCATCCCGCAGGAAGGGGTTCCATACGCGTGGGTGGTGTGGAAGCATCCTGGGTCGTCTTGAACACCCCGGTCGCCACACGGCGATCGTTATGGCAAATCCGGATGTTGCCTAAGGCCAAGGGCCATCCGTCGGAGACCCACAAAACTAACGATTTTGCGCGCGAGACCGACCAATTAGGCATTCCTATTAATGAGTAGGATGGGGATCGCCGGGTAGATCCTCGTTGCCGAACTCGCGAAGGATCACTGTCGTGTCGCCTAGCGTAAAGTACCCATTTGAGACCAAAGAAAAAGTGTACCGTATCTCGTGTGCCGTCAGACCGAACCAGGATATACCAGCTCCCGAAAACGGTATGTCGACCAGTGATCCTTCCCTTTTTAATTTCGTGAATGTGTTTTTTTGAGAATTTCGCATAAGGACGATCCGCTTCTCGTATCGTCCTCGAGTTCGTGCGGGTCGAGGCGCATCTCGCCTCGTGTTCGCGGCTCACGCCATTTGCCGGCGTTGTGAGCCTGAAATTTCGTCACGTAACGAAAGTTTTCCTCGGAGGAGTCGCGTCGGAAGAGTGAGTGTAAATTTTCGTGGCGTTAGAGTAAACCGTCTATCGATCTCGGTCGCGTAAAATCGCGACGATGGGTATAGCGTGCTCGCGCGAGCGAGCGAGAACAAAGATCGCGTGCCGTCGCACGCTCTCTCTCCGTTCCGTTCCGGGAATCGACACGACAGTCAAATTGTAATTGCGCCATCCGTCTGCGTTCGCGAGCAATAGTATCGATTTCCTCGATCGAAATACCGAACTACCGTATTCTCGCGATATTTAAAGAATTGACAAACCCGCGCTGCGAACGTCCACCCTTTCGCTGAACTTGTATGAAGAGCGCGGGCTCTCGGGTCGCGGCTACGTGGCCGCCAAAATCGTAACGCTTGACACCGATTAAATTAATCTCGAGACAAATCGAATTGTCATTTCTTGACCTGCGAGATCCGCTCTGCCGTAAGGGCCGTCCCCGTCCTTCCTGCGTCCGAACCTCTGACCCTTCGCGAATCGCGTAATGTAGCTCGAAACTCGGTACGGAAATTCTCGATTCGTTTCTCTAAGTGTAGAAAACCGTCTCGCTTCGCGCAGTATCTTTCCGATACCTGGCGCCCGAATATCGGTCGTTCGTATCGCTATCGAGTTTTCGAATCGCGTTTTGTGCCGGGAGGACCTCGTCCGTACGGCCGGCCGAGGCCCGGTCTCAGTGCCTGTAAAATCCCGGAGTTGCATCTCCTTTCGTCCGCGGAGAACGCGTCGAAAAAGAGGCAACGTCACAAGATTTACATACAGATTTATTAAATATGATAAATTGGCAGCGAGAATAAGAATCGATAAAATGCAAAACAGCGAACACACTTAAAGGCACTAAAAATACTCCTTTATTAAACAAGAAATAAAGGTTTACGTAGCTCCTGTATCTTGTAATTATTGCTGACAATTTTTATTTTACATAAACATTCGTAGTTTAGTTACAAACTAGAAGTTTCATACATTTTCGATCTTATTCGTTACCAAATAAAATCTTGTGTAAAGCAAAGTGTAAAGTAAGAATAGGTAAAATATTATCCTATGTCGTTTTATGCAACAAGGATAGTTGGAAATCAGATATCCTATATGATACTGTATGTTTATGCATATTCAAAAGTTAAGCAGATTGAGATTTTATGATAAGTGTTATCTTTAACTGTTGCAAGTTTTAACTGCAATGTTTATACGAATTAAATTAGGTATGATCTAGATGTGCTTCAGCTCTAGCATCAGTAAGTTTTATTTCTGTCTTGATCATTTTCGACGCTTAATTCTTTTGTATTTTATAAAGCAAACATATGTAGAAAGTATACAAAAAATTTCTAGTATTTATGGTGATATTGCCATTGAAAAGTGTATCAAGATGGAGAATTTAAGTTAGACAATCGAAAACGGAATGGCTTTAAACAATGATTAATGTGGATGAAATATCCAAGATATACGACTAAGAAAATTATCAACATATTAAACATACCACATTAATCCGTTACATTATAAGTTAAGAAACTGTGATATGTCAAACGCAAACAGACTTATTACACAACCTAATTCTTTTTTAAATCAACTGTACGTACCATATACGATAGGTCTAAATGGGTTAAAATTGAATATGAAGTTTTGTTGCTATCGATTTCCAGAACGCGAAACACATCTCACCCCATCGACTATCCCCTTAAATCCCTCGAAACCTATCCTTCGCCTCAATTACCTTCGATTCGACTCGAAAAGACAATCATCGTACAGGCGAGGAACACTTGTTTCTGGCGTTTCGCGTCGTGATGTAACGACACGGACACACGCCGCAAGCCAATGACATCCAGGGTGAAACGGGGTGGCGCGAACCCTTAAACGACTGACAAGTCCTCCCTGGGGGGCCTCCACCTCGCTGTCTCTTTAAAATTGTGAGATTTTCAAAACAGATGCACCCCGGCCGCCGTGAAATAGCTTTTTAAACTGCTCGACCAATGTAACGCAGGAGGGGTGGCCACCCCATCTACCCCCGAACGTTCTCATCCTGGCAGTAACAGTCTTAAACGGCCGTTCCATATTTTCCGGCCGATATCTTCGCCGGAAATGTCGCTACTCGTTCTTTCTTGCAATCCGTATTTTGCGAAAATTTATGAACTTACTCGGAGAGCCCGGTGTACCTCGATCACACGCTTTCTGTTAGGTTCTTCGCGAGACGGGAATGTTTTATTGGCACGTGGGAAGCAGAGAAGCTTTGGCAAGAAAATTGGAGAATATATTATGACATATAGGCTGTGGATGTTCATGCAAAATACAAACTTTTTTCATCGGTTTGAAAAAACATGATCTAAATAGTCTTTTTTGTTTAATAATTTTGATCAATTGAAAATAATACGTACCTATATATTCTTGTCTATTGATATATTTTACTTATTATGTAAAAATTTGATTTTGCTTGGTAACTCTAGAGGAATCAGGAAATATTTCATTTATTTTAAATATTATATCAGCGAATTTGTGTGCTACGATCAAACTTTTTATGTACTTTTATTATGAGTATATAAATATAATACGAAATGAGATGCATAAATTTTTCTAAAAAGGTGATTTCATAATGTAAGAGAAATAGATTAATGACGCCAAAATTTTTTTTATCTGTGTAAACACTTACAATTTGATTATATCGTCTATTATATTACTTTGTAACTCTTACATTTTATATTTTAAACAAAACATGTTCTTTAGTAATGATTGTATAAATATAAAGTATGGATTAAATACATAATTGTATAAAATATAAATACTAATCAATGAAAGATATTTTAATAATCTTTTTATAAGACACCTATAATTTATTTTAACTTTTATGAGATTCTCAAATCATTCTAGCGACTCTTATATTACAGTCGAAATAAAAAGTTCACGAAAATTGTTCCTGTTCCACATTTGTATGTTATCATAAAAACTATTATTTGTAATATCATGTAATATCTGGTGAGAAAACATCGGCCGGTTAATAAAGGTTATTATAATGGAGATCTAGTGCGACACAATGACCCATGTAATGTCCCCAAATTATCCGGAATCATTTATTACATTGTCCCGCTAATTCCGGAATCATATGCCGGACCTTCCTGAGCAAATATAGCAGATATTTCGCGTCTGTCAGATCGTAACAGGATTTACGAAGGTCTTAATGAAGCGAAGGGTGCAAGGTAAGAAATACTCATAAATACATTGCCACCCTTATAAGGCGCGCTGTTAATATCGGGAACGTGTGTCGCAGTATTAATGCATCCTATGACATCGTACCAAAATATCCGTGAACATGTTGCACGGATCTGTCCCCATCTTATTACTTACATATTACATAAATACATACATACTACGGTAGGCTTCCTTACAACGTGATAAACAAATTGTTTAAGAACAATGTTTATGTGTAACTTCTGTGGCAGTAAGTATACAGTCTTTTTAAATAATCTTAATTGCCACCTAAAATACATGTATTTTCAAACCATTTTTTTGATCGCGTTGTACGGAAATTACTGTAAATTGTAAAAGGGAGACTACTATAAATAATAATTAAGTAAAAAAATGAATACATGTAAAAACATAAATAAAAGATGTATAATAATATTTTTTCTATGATATTTTGTTTTTGTAGAAGTTATACTGGAATCGTGTCGGAATCAGTAATTAAGGATTTACAAATAGAATCTTATCAGTAATATTAATATAACATATATTAGGAAAAGCACTGTTAAGCTTTTTGGATAAATCATTCAAGAAATTGTTATTATTACTGTATCATAAATACTGCATTATGCTGTATCATAGGAAGTGTACAAAATCTGAAAATATTTGGAGTAAATTAGTAGTATTGATAAACATAGAATATTTTTTTTTTATCATATAATTATAATTTTCATCCTGTTGTTCTTAAAAAAAAAATACATATTCCATGAACTAAAAACTTTTTGAAGTGTGGAAACTTCTAATATAAATGTAAAAAGTAAATTTTTACGCATTTGTGTTTAGTACAGAAAGTAATTTTGCACATCCACTGTATTCATGTATTGTATTCCGTTTAATAAATTTTTGTCTTTTTGAAAGACAATTTTACGGGGATTTGTCTGATGGAACTGTATAGGTATACTGATGTTCACAGTTGTCGCTGTCTTCACAGGGAAGCTAATTAAGTGAATCAAATTTTTGCAGTAATGCGAACAAATCATCGTCTGGAACATTAATTCGGCCTCCTCGGTTGTAAACGTAGCACGTCGACATCTTACAAAACGAGTACAACGGCGGGAGCAGAGCAGAGCGTCGTGCCCAGACAGCGTGACACTTTGATAGCGATTCATCATGGTTTGCTACTTTTTCTTGTACATTCCGGAGGTAACTTCGTCACTCGACAGCGCAGACATCGAATCATCGATTTATCGCTTCGGTTACCGGCTTCGCACGCACCGTTTATGGATTGAAGAGCAATCGATTCTTTCAATTCCCTTTCCTTGTAAATTAAACGCGCAGAACGTAACTTGACTTTTGTACGAGGATTTTAGATCTATACAAATATTTAATTTGATGCCCAAAAAATTGAGATATTACATATTAAAATATATTCATGTGACATTTAGATTAGAAGAATAACTGTAGAAGAACGAGAAGAAGAATTATTCATAATCCTATAGTAGAAATCAAAATGTAATTAAAAAGGAAATTATGTAGTGAGCAAAAAGGAGATCCATTGAGCAAAAAGTAGACACACAATTTAAATCAAATTGTTTTATGATGATCATATACTGGAATATCGTATTGATAAAATTTGTTGTTTTATTGAGCCTTTTCTACTTTGCTCGAATTTAGCGTCGTAATGCTATGTAGCATGCTGCAAGTAATGCTAGTATGTCATAATTGCTGAATATTTTGTTTCATATTGAAAAAGTCTTGTTGTTTGCTTTCATTCGAGAAAAATAGGAAACACACAGGAACTTTTAGTATGGGTAACAAATGTTCTTCCGGTGTGTACTATTGTGGTCTACTCTACTTTATAATAAAGTATCTGGAATAGTAAAGTAGGATAATAATCACATTGTCAAGTTAATTGAAAAGTGCAGAAGCCACGAATATTTGTGGATCCTTTCGGATAAAAATTATAAATGAAGAAATACATAAGAAGACGCGTAGATCAAAATTAGTAATTCTATCAATGCTGGTGCTAAGTAAAGTCGACTATAAAAAAAGGTAACTATTTAATGACTCAGTTAATCAATTATTTGCTAATAAGTCAGCATGCTTTGATGCAGTTATAAGTTGTGTGTCTAAAAATGTTTGGTGATAGAAACTTGGTTAAATCCGTCCTTTTCGTTGTTTCTTTCATTTATGATCTTTAAAATCTTTTATAATCATTGTTAGTAGCTTGGATCAAATTGACTTATGTGCGGGCAGCTTGTTGTCAACAATGAACGTTTCCCGAAATAAGAGACCGGAACAAGCCATAAATGTCTTTCAGATTGTACTGCTCCAGTGTAGAAAAAATAATGTTATAAAATGCTGTTTATTGGATTCGTTTAAAAACATGCAGTAAAAAGAGGCAATAAAATGTTGAATGTATACATGTTTTAAGAGATACATACGTACATATTTTCAAATATATGTAGTTTTAGCAATCAGCAGATTTAACACCAAATATGTGTTTATATTATATTAACCAAATATTGTTTGCGGTAGATTAATGAAATAGAAGTATTATTTTTTGGATATGTTTCATGTAGTGAACATTCGCATTTCTGAAGAAACCTGTGATACCGACGGAGTATATCACCATCAAATTCATTAGTACCGATTTCTGCCGTGCGATGGCAGACACATCTACAGTGCAATTGTATACTTGTTCACAATTTACTCACTTGTTATATTAACAATGCATAAGTTTATTCCATACATAATTATTTAATTTATACAATATGTGAGATCATGAATGAAATAACTATTATAGATTCATTAGAAATTTTGATCACCGTTAGTCATAAAAAAAGTTATGATCGTTTTTTAATTTATGTCTATTTTTTAACCGCTTCAGTAAAAATTGTTTTATATAACTTTTATCTGCACAAATATTATAGATATACATTATTTAAACAAGAACTTTCCGCTTCTCACGGGCCAAATCAATTAACGACCCTTCGAGTCTTTTGATATCCTAGCTTTTTAGATCTAGAAAAATTTCTTTAATTACTTTGTTTCATACTACTGAATAGTAACAATTGAAAGATCTTCTAAAAATGAATGTATTATCTATTTCATTAATTTTTTCTACTGTCTATATAATTGGTAGTGTTCATCGATTTGGCTAATATGCGGTTCATATATTATTTATTGGTTCTTCTTATTCAAAAGGAGTGACCGAAGAGCGTTGCTTAATCTAATTAAAAGTTAGTCAATTACTCAATTTAATAAAAATGAAACACATTGATTTTTGTCATTTCTAAAGGCATGATTGAATATAAATATTAGAGTATTAGGGTAGAAAATAGGTATCATTTGTTACAATTATTTATGCGTATGTATGATATATGGTAAATTCAGTAGTACGATTATAACAGAGGTAATTAATTACAAAACTACTCCGAAATAATATATGTGTATATGATAGTAAAGCGTCTTTGAAAATTTCATGGTCGAAGAAAAAGACAGTTATTGAACATTCATCATGTACAATTTAACACCTCCGAAGTTATCAATTTTCTAGGTGACAAATCGCTTAGAACGAGGACGTTGAAAACTCACACACGACTTCTTGATGAACAACATGGATCTACTATCTTGCAATATATTCAGCCAACCCTTATCAATAGACTGCAAATTTTATACTTGAGTAACATATAATTTATAATTGAGTAACTTTAATGTGAAACAGTAGGAAGACGAAATCAATTAATGAGTATTGATATATTATTTTTGGCCTACCAAAATTATTACAAAAAGGTAGCAATTCCTAAGTGAATTCTGTATTTTACAAAAGATGTAAAAAATGTTTATTTTGTATGCAGATCCGGTCTACTTATCAACATATTACCTCTTATGCGAAGTTAAGAGATTCCAGATGTCAAGAAAGATGGACAAGATAAAATCATCCATCACGTCAGAAGGATATAAGGAAGCTACTCCGAAATTCTTACAGAAAACTAAACTTTACCATTCTGTCGATAATGAAAGCGATGCGTCGTAAAACACATACATAAAAAAAGTTCCTATTACTGTAATTTTATTTTCGTTTCGTGATTCAGCGATTCTCTTGAAAAGAATTTCTTCCCTTCTGAACAGGGGTTACCAATGATCCACATGACGAGAAACATGTAGACCGCGGCCGCGGTTCTTCCCTTCGTGATCCACGTTTACGCGCATTTACCTTTTCCCCTCTTAAGACCTCGTTTTCGGCCGTTTACCTCGGCCCAGGAACGGAACGAGCTGCCCGGCCGATTTTGCGAGAAAGATTTTCACGGCGACGCGTCCTCCGGAACTTTTATAAAGCTCAATCTCGGACGTGTCGCGCAATTACACCCCGACCTACCCGGTTGCTGATGTCGCGACGGGATATTCCGGACGATGAAAGGAGGGAACATGTAATCACGCTAATTGAGTGCAGATAGGCCTCGTTGACGACTCCTTCATTACGCCACGAGAGGGGTTCTAACCGCACAATTACCCGCTAACTTCACCGCTGTCGTTTCTCACCGTGCCGTGAACCTTCCGATGTCTACGATAACGCTGAAATGTCGCGGATCGTTTCGGCCCGTCTTTGATCCTCCGCGAACATTTAGGCGCTAATTTCTTCTCGGTTGTTGCCACGGAAATCGGCGAATTGATTTGATTAAGATCTACGAGATTTATTCGATAAGTTTACATCACTGACGGTATTTAGTGTGATAAGAATTCAGTGAAACAGAGTTTGTTAGATAGTAAAAACATCAATGAATTAACTATTCTAACTAAAGATGTACAGTAGACTCTTATATAATGCAATCTAAAAATTGTTTAAGAAGATAGTATACAGGGTGGTTCACCTAAAATTTTCACCTACAATCTCTCCATTGTTTTTAGAGGAACGAGAAACTGTGTGAGGAAGAAAATATTTCACTGAAAGTGGTAATTATTGTAATAGAAAAGATTTTTTTCTCAGTTATTTTTTTCAAAATTTGAAGGTCACCGTTGTTTTTTAAAATAAGATAGCTCAACTTAAAATACGAATGTGATATTCAAGCTTACCGTATTCAAGTAAGATTTCATTCATGTAAACTCTGAATGATTTGAAGAATAACTCTTCCAAAGGTCATTTGGAGGTCAACGTACTACACATGGTTGAATTTGTTATTCCATTAGCTATAGCATTACACCAATCAAAATACATTATCTCCTTAAAAAAATCAACGATGACTGAAATTTCGTAAAATATGACCATCCGATAAAAATCTTCTCTATCGCAATAATTGCCCCTTTGTATTAAAAATTTTCTACCTTATCTATTTTCCTGTATCGCTAAAACAAAGGAGATATTTTAGATGAAAATCTTAGGTGGCAATAGATGTACAGTAAATGTATAAAGAATTGTTTGCAAAGACCGTACACTCACTAACACAAAAGATACATATTAACAGTCTTTTATGAACACTTTTTTCAGCGTGTTATACGGGAGTCTACTATATCACTTTTTTCTATAAAGCTCCATTCGCGAAAATAAGTCGAACATTTACTATTAAATTGTAAGATGCGGTAAATATTTAATCAACTCAAAACTAATATTTTTGGTAATAGGCATTTAAACGAATACCTAGTTCCTATTTCTTACAAATTAGTGTAATCATTTGTAGTGACTAGAGTTTGTTAACTTAACAAATATGTCTGCATTTTCACCACAATGTATTGTACTGTTGTTTTATTTATAACCTTTCATTGAATACATTTTTAGCGTTACCTTTTTTTATGGAATCTTCTTATTCCGGTTTGAAGCAATAGATTTAAAACTCTTGATTTATAAATATTAAGCTTCGGAAGCATGCAAAATTATTTGAACACATAAGAACTTGAATTTGATCATCAGCCCCGTATATTTATTACAAGTACGATCTCGTATATCGTGGAAAGACAATTTATTCAATTAATATTGTGCATATTGTTGGTAAGTTTTAATGTACAGTGTAATATTAAAAAAAAAATTAACTTTACTCCGATATGCTTCAGCTGTTTACCTTATAAACAATATACGTTGCACTTAATAAAGTATAGAAATATAGAAGGGGAAAAGAGTATATGATAGATCTCTAATTCAAACACAAATGGAATGACATTATGAGTAAAGAAAATTTAATGATATTAAGTAATGTACTAAGTTACTCTTTATGTAAAATAATATTTTGGTATCATAACTTGGAGATATTGCAGTAAAATAGAAGGGTATTAGTAAAAGGTAATATGGAATTTTTCTACACTTTATATTTCATTATGTTCTACATACTCCATTCGATATAAGTTCTTGAAGATCTGCAGCGTTAAAAAATAACGAAAAAAAATTTTATATAGCCAATCTTTTAGTTACATAATTAGCTTGGGAAAAACATTATATCATAATGGAAACAAGTGTTTTACTGAAAAGTGGTGTCTTGACTAACTAGAAGTGGCTATTAATTAAAAGGAGTATATGTAGCTTTCTGTCAAACACAGTTATGCGCATTCACAATTAGTCGTGACTAAATTCCTAGAACCAGAACATATTTACACTTGCAATGAAACATATTTATGTTACAACCTATTAATGTTCTTTCACTCTTAGCCACTAGTATGTCACTGTATCTCACCAACGAGCCTAACCACGCGTAATTCTACTGCCGTGTACGCCTCGCCCCACAGACACAAGAAAGGTGTTGCCATTTTCCGCCACTCGTTAGGCTCAATAAAGAGGATATATGTCACGGTGTCAGGGGACAGTAATCTTCTCTGGTGTTCGGCAAGAAAAGTTTCCGGCGGGCTGAAAACAATGATAAATCTCTACGATTCATCGCTTCTGCAGCCGCCGCTAAAAGGCGGAGAAAAATCAGCGCTGCGGGGCTGTAGGCGGAGTGGCGACGCGCGAAGGGCCGGCGAAGTCGAAGTAGAACGAAAGCCATCTGGCTTCCGTCGGCTTTTCTTATTAACTTCAAATTTTTTCGCAAAGTGCTGCGAGCCCGTGGTCGTCGCGGAATACCAATGAGCCACCGGGAACGGTATCCATAATACTCACCCCCGAGACGGCGAACGAGAAAGGTACGAATCGAGTAACTCAGGGGTGACCAATGTAGGGTGGGTGGTTAAGAGTTGACGCCCGCCTCGGCCTGTCTCGACCCGACGAAGAAACGGGATGACGGGAAGGCTGAACCAGTGACAAACCGTCCTCTTCCACGGTGATCGATCACCGCGCGGGTCTCCGTCATTCCTGTCAATTAAGCTTTCAGTGGTGTCAGGCTGTCCCGTTCGCGCGGGACAAGTCGAAATCTAATTCACCGTTGCCTTCTGATCTGCGGATCGTTTGTACCGGTACAGGGTGGGGCGCGGGAGACACTTGTAATCGGAATTACGGTAATGTTTCGATATTTGTGACAACTTCGGGGCCGAAATGTCACTTATATCGTGTATATTATTTCTTTATGTGTAGCCGCTATCGTCGAATGTAGAAAAGAAAGGCGAGGAAGCAAATGATTGACACCAGCTCACAGTGGGCCAAAATCGCTAAAAGTGGGACAAAATTCATGTCTTTGTTAATTATACAGTATTAATTACCAACAGAACGGTTTTAGAGTGAAAAATTGTCTCTATAAAACTACCTCTATAGGGGGTGTTTTAATCTAAGATATTGAACCTTGCTAGCTGATATCGAATGTAATTTTAAGCAATTAATATCTTATTAGTGTGAGTTTGACACGCCTAAACTAATTTTAAATGAATAGAGACTTGAAATTACAATGGAACGTAATTGGACCAAAAGTTAGCATTGAAATTGTTATTAAATTATTATTAGTTACATCACACCCTTTTTCTCTCAATTTGTTAAACAAGTCTCTCCTATTTATTACGAAATTACTTTCTAAAACAAAATATTTGTCTTATGGTGACAACTGTAAGTTACAGTAGCTACAGTTTCAATCTGTCTCAATAGTAGTGTTTCCTGAACTAATAATAGACAAATTTTGATCAAACCATACTAAAAAATATTATATTATTATCCTAATCCAGTATAAAAAATATCGAATTTTATTTACTGTGATCATTTTATGTGTAATTGCTATTTACGATTACAGTAGGAGGTAAAAATATAAAAAAATTTTAGTAAAAACAGATAAATGCCTGTACTATAAAAATCCACTCTTAATTGGCGAGAGAACACTAGCTTAGAAATATAACGTGGCATTATTAGTCGGAACGCGAAAGAAACTGACTGTAATATAATATAATATAATAACAATGTTATTTAAGTATTAGCTGGCGAAAAGCCCTAGTTTTAACCTATTTTATGAAATGATTATTTTCAATTATAATTTATAAAACTTTTATCAATATACAGGGTGAAAATTATAAAGCGTTACAGACGTATGTATACAGAAATATTGATTATACGCAAAAATGTTTCAGATGAAAATTGTTCAGTACCGAGGGGGACATTATGTGATGGGACTTTTATTTTTCCCCGTGGACACTCCAAGGTGAGCTGAAGGTCAACTTTCTTTTTTTAAATGGAATGATATGTTTTCTATCCACCATCAAATTGTTCGTCTTAAGATGAGTTCAGTTATATATGACTCAAGGTCATTCAAGGTCAAACTTACAGGGAAATGCAAAAAAGGTGGGATCGTTTTATTTGTACTTTAGTTCGTGCCTTCGAATTTTCACACCAAAACAATAACATGTGTTCAATATTAGCATTACTCAGGACAACATCAAGGTCGTTATCAATGAAATGCAAACAAGCGTATTTATGTATTACTGCGCTCTTCTGCAAGAGAGTCAGTTTACTTTCATTACTATTCGCGATAAGGTACCCTTCGCTGGACGATAGTACTTAAATAAGTGGTGAGGATAGAAATGTATCAAAATTGTTTACTAGGAACTAGGAGACAAAATCGGTACTATGAGAATGCAGGAATTGGGAGATGGAATGCAGGAGAATGCAAGAAATTACAGAATGGCTGCTAATTTGTATGCACAACACTACCCAGATCGACCATCAAAATCGCATATGGCATTTAAAAAACGAGAACAGCGTTTTCTCCGTTCAGGTTCTGTACTTAAAAACTGCGTAATGTCCATTAAGCCTACGACGCGTGAAAACAAGAAAGTCAGAATATGCGAAGCTTGTGCTAAGATAAATGATGAAATGTTGAGCAAAGTGACAGAATCATTTAAACAAAGAATTGTTAAGTCCATTGAAGTAAGAGGTAATCATTTTGAACACATACTAAACTGAAGTGCAAATAAAACGATCACACCTATTCTGAATTCCTCTGCAAGCTTTACCTTGAATGACCTTGAGTCATAGGTAATTGAACTCATCTGAAAACGAACTATTTGATGGTGGATAAATAAACATATCATTCCATTTAAAAAAGGAAAGTGGACCTTTACCTCACCTTGGAGTGTCCACCGGGAAAAATAAAAGTCCCACCACATGATGTCCCCCTCGGTACTGAACAACTTTCATCTGAAACATTTTTGCGTATAATCAATATTTTCGAGATATTTGTCTGTAACGCTTTACAATTTCCACCTTATATTTTAGACATTCTTCTGCTCGAAATGAGATCAGCATTGAAATTTTTCCCTCCGCTAGATGGCGTCAATTTCTCGCTGCTAAAAATGTAAGTGGAGGGTCATATCTAGACAGTGCGGTCACTAGCTCGTCACTCTGGTTTCCCTTCAGATCACGCATAAATCTTTCGCCTTTTACTAAAGATTTCCGTGGAGGGGAGCAACTGATGAGTCTATATGACTATTTTTCGTAGTACTCAACGCAAGTTGGGTCATCATTGAATGAAAACAAAAATTTCAGGTTTTAGACGATTTGAATGGTTCGAACTTTACTACTTTATTCTCTGGAGGAAAATTAATTCCAACCAGAAGAATGGTATCCATCACCTAATGTATCAATATTTTAACAAATGTGTTCGAAATAACTTCCACTTTATTAAACCTCGCTCGAATTACAGCACTGTCTCGATGTATGTATGTGAAAAGTTTGGGACTGAAATGTCATTTATGTTACGAGCCTGGACCGAGCGTTGTCGGCAAGCGGTTTAAGGTTTAAAGAGGAGTACGGTTTCCGATTGTTAGTAGGTACACGGACGACCTGATGTGAAATCAGCGAGCCGCCTAGGATATTTGAGAGACTTCGTGGAATAACCCGATGTGAAATCAGGGAGTTGTAGGATATGCACGAACCTGATGCGAAATCAGGGGAGCTGTATAGGTTGGAAAACAGTTCTGGATTCCTGTTATCAGATCAGGCATCTCCTAGGATATATTAGTTACGGCCTTGTAACTTTAATATTATAATTGATCAACTAAAAACTGCTGGATTTGAATGTTGGGTTAAAATCAATTGTCACTCAAAAATTACCTTGAACTAAATTGTATATTACAGGAAACTGGCTCTGTTACAATTGCTATGGACGCGGTAAGAATTGAGTGTGTATGAACAATATTATTGTATAGTTATCTAGGTACTACTGCCTGTCAGATGAGGCACTGGTGATGCCGGGAGTGGTTTAATAATTATGCCGAAATAGATTTGTACCGTCCTCGCGAAATCTACGAGGTTACTTGATTCTAAAGGGTGACTAGGTCCGATCTCAGTAAATACAACCACCTCCAAAACGAGATCCAGCGTAACGACATCTATAACTCGTTTGTACTTTATGCATGACATCAAGGGTTAAAATTCGAGGGTTTATATGCTGTAAAATCTAATTGTAAGTGGAGATGTTTTCAAGATTGCCATATTAGGAAATCTTATCAGATTGTCACTGTACTGAATCATGCTTTGTAACGGTTGCATCCAGCTAGAGCATAGTCATCCTTTCTGTAACAAAAGGGTGAAATACGGCGTTTTCCGTTCTCAGGAAAGAGATTACAAAATTCTGAACGAAATACACGCACAGAGCATTCTCTGTACGTAACACTTATATCGTTTACAGACTCTACCCTCTGATCTCTTACTGCTAGCGTCGAATATAGAAAATGGTAGCGTGTAAAGAAAATAAAACATTTTTTACATTTGGTTCATATTTACTTGTTTAATTTTCGATACAGTAGAACCTCGTCCATCTGCACTAATCAGTGGAACATGAAGGTTTGGCTAATAGAACAGTTATCTAGTTATAGTGAACTCATTTTACTCAAAAAAATTGTAAAATTTTTGTCATTAGATTAGTATTGTCTCACCCATGTTCTATGTAATCCTGAATTTCTGAGCCCCTTAAGGGGTACACTCCGTAGTAGTGGGGATAAATTTTTCTCAATTGTCGCTCACATCTCTTCCACACATGTACATATATCGAGACAGTACTGTATTGAACGTTTCAAATCTGTTTGGGATATTCTGTTACGCTTGACGTGCTCCGGTTACGTTCCTATTCTGGTTGATGTTCGTGACTGGTAAATAAAATATCCTCTTCAAACTACGTCAATATTATTACTTTATTGTGAATACACAATCATTGGTAGTTCATGGTTAGCCAGCCTAGCGATGGATTTTCAAAACAATTATGAAGCACGCACATTTTATACCTACTAAAAACAAAATGATTTAACCAATTCCATGCCAAGTGATCCCTCGTTATACACTCGAAATCATAAATTCTGTGAAATTATAGAAACTTGTAGAAATCGACTCCTCCATTTCAAAACGCTTTTTAATATGTAGTCTATTATAAGATGTTTTTTAAATTTTCTGGATTATATGGGTCCGAAGTTTACCGCCAACTTCCTCAAAAATTGAAACTTGAACAGCGTTACAAATACCAAATATAAGTTTTTCCAAATTGATATTTGTAATACTATTCAAATTACAATCTTTTGAGGTCGCACATTTTTAATGAATATCATTGTTTGAAAATAAATGAAGTTTAATATGTAAGGAGATAAGAAGGATAATATATTGAAAAAGAGATGAGAAAGGAAAAATAGTGTTACGAGCCAGGGCCGCAAGGAGCACGAGAGGTTTAACTGCGTGTTGGAGAACTCTTTATTTTCAATTTTTTTTATACAATCTTATAGATTTTAACGAGAAAACACCGAAAATGAAAATCTTATTGCGCGGAATTCATTGGTTAAAAAGTTATACGCGTATAAAGTTGAACACCTTTAAGCCTTTTTTACAGGTTAAAGCACCGCCATATTGATATATTTATTAGGTTAAACGCATAAAATGGGCTAAATACTTCCGAACAGATCCGTTAAATGGCAGCACAAACTCATACATAATAATAACACATTTACTAAATCAAAATGCGAAACATTATACCATGGTCGTGCCGGCCTTCTCCGCTCCCACGACGACCTGACCGAAACCATCTTGGACTGTACCTTCTTTTTGAAATTGTATGTGATTCTGTATATTTTAATTACTGGACACCGAAAACGACCGATTCCATGTTTATTGTCATAAATTTTCATTTGGCACCGATGAGTACGATATTTTTTAAATTTCCGCAACGATCCACAATCCTGAGCCCAAGTAATTGCTTCTTCTTTACTAGTTGGCATGTCTCTAAAGTTAAAATTTCTAATACTTGAACTAGCCATTTCAAAATCAACAATAAACTTATTAATAATTAATTTGTGAAAAACACTTGAAATTGCTTATGTTAACAAAGTATCTGTAACCACTGCTTTGCCATCTAGCGCATACGCTAATTACTATTTAGCCGATCCCGCAAATATACCATGTTATCTAACACATGCGCTGAACAGACCTACCTACCTCTACCACTCAACGAATATCCAATATGTCGACGCTCTAACCTGTCAAAAACGCTTAAAACTGCTCATCTTTACACGAGCATAACTTATAAACCAATGAATTCCTAACAACCATACACACTTTTTCGTAATATCTTCATCGATATCTACAAGATCACATAAAAAAAAGTTCAAAGAAGTTAAGAACACAGAGTTCTCCAAAACGCAGTCGAGCCGTGCGAGAGGCTGGCGGAAGGGTTATTACTAGACTGCGGATCCTTTATGCAAAAATAAAAATTGTTTGCATTAATCGCAAGACGTAGGAAACCAAGTAGGAATTTATTTATTAAATCGTAACAAATGTGTCGATATTCTAAAATGTTTGTAATTGTTCCACTGTTTGAAATTACACTCACCCATTTTTGCTATAAATGCATAAAATCTGCAGTCTAGTTATTACCCTTGGAATATGGATTGAATTTGTTAGTTTAGGTGCGGGGACGAACCTGATGCGAAATCAGGGAACCGCTAGGATTACAGGCGGCGAGGACGAACCTGACGATCTAGAAATGGAAGCAAGCGCAGACGAACCCAATGCAAAATCGAAGAGTTACTAGGAGCGACGCGCAGGCAAACCCGATGCGAAACCGGGGAGCTGCTAGGAGATTGTATAGAACAGCGTGGACGAACCCAATGCGAAATTGGGGAGCCGCTGGGAGGTTGGTTAATTCACAGACGAACCTGATGCGAAATCAGGGAGTCGCTATGATTGTTAGTGGCCTCGTAACTCTAATTAATTTATCGATACAATCCAAGCGGTAGGGTTGCATCGTATGGAAACGTTGAATTACTGTATTAGGATATTGGACGATAATTAAGGGTTTTAAAGATTTTATGATTTACTAAACAACACTGTTGTATTCTTAAATAGTTGAATTTGAATTGAAATATATGATAAAATAATTATTACCTACATGCTCGGTGTTGACACACTGGCAATGCGAAGTCTAAGAATACAGTCGAACCTCGATGATCCGAACTACGCAGGGAAACACGACTGTTCGAATATTAGAACAATTACTCAGTTATAATGCTGGATTCAATTTTTATTAAGTTATATAATATATTCTGTTCCATATGGATCGCTTTAGATTGAACTATTTAAATCTGGAGCATGTTGGGATACTAAAGTCTTTAGATATCGAACTGAGGTCCTACTGTAATTAAAAGAATGTCAAATAGAACTTTACCGAACTAAACGGAATCAATAAGGTTAATTTGATTCGAAAGGGAACTTTAGCCCGATCTCACTGGAATTCACTTTTACGAACGTGATACAATGTGACTTTACGCGTGACTATACGTTTATTGATCAGCAAGTATGAAAATGAACGGGTGTATATACCGTCAAAAATGGGTGGGGATGCATGTATGAAGTACGTAGGTCACGCAGGGTCACATTCCTATTTTTTGTCATTTCATGGGGAATCCAGGCTACAGGTGGGCCTTTATATTAGGGGTTAAGCGGAGGTTATCTACGAAGTTTCCTGCCAGATACGAACACGAAAGATTTCTGAGAGAAAGTCGAACGAAAATATTATCCGTACATAACAATAGTTACGGGGAAGACACCTGATGAGGAATATTCTGAAAAAGATAGATAATCTTAGATGGCCATTTACATGGGAACGTAAGTGGCTATAAATAAAAGTATTAATGTTACGAATGGAGGATCTAAGTGGTTGCATGACACAACGCATGGTTAATTGTCTGTGAAAATTGTAGTCGTGAAACCACTTTGTTGTAAATGTCTCGTTTATTGGGATAACGAATGCATTTTGATAATTGTAAAGTTGAAAATAAATAAATTCGGATTATATGTAGTGTCCACTTAAACGGTCAAATAAAAAATGGGAAAGTAAGCGAATCAAATATTAATCTTCAAATACTAATGTATCCCCAGATTGTTACAATTTTGGTTGCTAATCGTTTTTATATGATACATAAATGTTATCCCACAACCATAATAACATTCGACAGAAAATTAACAAACGTTCAAAATAGAATAACGAAGGTTGTAATAATAAAATGGATATTTAGTACAAACATGAACATTTTAGTTTTTATATTGAACAGAAGAGAGAGGGTGACTCGTTATTGAAAACACTTAAAAAATCACTTTGATGTGCTGCACATATGAAGATACTACAATATCTAGGAGAATATTAAACTATTCTCAAGGATGCAAGGATGCTAAAAACAGAAACTCTCCCAAGTTTCCAGAGTGAATTATTTAACATTTGATGTTTTCATAAGAAACATTAAAATAATAAATTGAGCACTCTAAGAATCTAATTTGGTTCAGAAGACTGTGAATTGTAAATTCATAAACAATGTCGAACGTTTTTCTATAGTACGTATGATAAAAATAATTTGATGCATAACTTCATCCGCAGCCCAAAATTAATTATTATTACCGATTTCCCTGTAAAAATGATGGATGTATTTACTAGAATATTAAAAATTTGACCTACTCTAATCTTTCATAACTGATAATAACAATTTTCGATACTTAAAGCAAAAATAAGGATATCTGCCACCCCAGGATACGCTAACTTAATCACAGGAGAAAGCAAGCTAAAGGTTGTCGAATTATTAAAGCCACCATATGGTATATTTACAATTGGCAATCATCAATTCTTGTTATCTAAACTAAATTGTAATTTCAAAATAGATTGTCTTAATGTAAACTCGTAGATTATGGAAGTTTGCGCAAACGTAAGACAGAAAAATTCAGTCACGACAATCGGTTGACCCACTATACAGAATACTCGACCAATAAAATTGTTCAGCGCCTTCATATCTCTTCAATCCGCAGAACATCCTTGTGACCTCACGATTGAAGCTCGAAGCACTGCCAAGTCCGGACAAGGTGTTCATCATCTCGGAGTCAATAAACGACACGTACGTAATAACGAGACCGATGTTCTCATTGTCCAAAGACGTTCCAATATCGTGGTAGGACGGGGTAGGTTAGACGGGGTAACGTCGCGCAACGGTGATAGGAAAGACGATAGCGTAAGAGTCCGAGCCGATAGGGGTGATGTAGTGGGTGGGTGGCCCCGCCAATATGCCGTCGTCCATACATCACGCGAGGGCGACCCGACAAACTGGGGAAACCTGACCAGAAATATGATGTCATTTATATGGTAATACATCGGAATCCCGTCATTTAGATACTTCGATGATTAATGCCCCCGACAGGACAGCGCCAGCTGGTTCCTCTCCACCTCTGCCCTGTTCAGACATTGCCATGTCTTTTCTCGACTCTTGTTTTCGCTCAAATCTCGGTGAAATATAGTGCCCGTCCGGGATATGCAGTCACGGACAAAAAGATAGAATATCCTATTAATTTGTTAATGTTTATTTAGTAGATAACAAAAATGAAATTCTTATATATACATTGTTTTACACTGTTTTTGTTTATTTAATTCAGTTGGTGAAACTAAAATGCTGGTGTTCTGCACGAATTTATCTAGAAAAGTGTACATTTTCAAGACAAATTAGTGGGAGAAAATGACACGACACGTGTTAAAACAAATGGAATGTACAAGCAGAATTTACTGATTTTGTTTCATATACAATATTTTGTAGCGCCTCCTTTATTTTTTATCACGGAAATTATTCGGTTGGACAAATCATTGTATAATTTTTTAATTGCTTCCTGTCTGAATTGATGCCATTCATGTTCAATGCATTGTATGAATTCGAGAAGAGTTAAAAATTGTCTGCTCTTGGCATATACCGCTCGCCCAAGGTTTCCCCAGATATTTTCAATAATGTCAAGATCCGGAGATCTTACTGGCAAGTCCAGAATTTTAATTTTTTCAATTGCAAAAGCCGTTTTAACTATTTTGGCTGTTTGAACGGAGGACCTATCATGCTGAAATTAGTGGCATGTTTATTTACTTGCTCCATAATAATGTCTAAATATTTCTGGCTATTTATTTCGCCACTAATAAACTTAATATCCGACTTTCAATGGTAGTTTATACCGTTCTCAATCATCACTTCACTACCACCCATTTGATGACACTTTAATGATTGAGTTTCTTTCCGTAAACCATGGTAGTAGTAGTTAAAACCGCCTGGTCCGTCCATATTAAAATTTTTTCATAAACAAATATTGAATATGTTTCTCTGCAATTAACAATCGAATACTTCTGTGCCGTTCCGCTAATACGGGTTTCCTCTGCAGTTTTGTTCGTTTTAAGTGTTTACTTAACGTATTGGGATCTGACATGGGAGCGTGGACAATATATATAGCTATCCAATATGGCGACGAAGAGCTTGGTCTTAACATTGTATTGATATCTTTTCTTTGTTTTTACTTAAAATGTTTGAAATGGAGGAGAAAACTTTATGTTGAGGGAAAAGCATCGGTATTATGGGCAAATCCAGCTGACGATGGCAGTGTTAAATTTAGAACTAACATATTTTATTATATATTCCAAGTTCGATAAAAAATATTTAGCTTTAAAAGTTACAAGAAATGACAGTTTTATTTCTTCAATGTTGACTAAATTAAAAAATATTTATTATACGAATATGTTACATAAAATTTGTTTATTGGAAAAAATATGTGATGAGAGTAAATAGACTTAAGAAATAATAAGTGACGAGAGTACAGACTTAATAAATATTGATTTTAATGTTACTTCGAAAAGATATATTTATTAAATATATGAAATAAATACATGTATAAAAATCAATAAAGTATGTTTTGTCAAATAATTCATTTTACACTAAAAATTTGTTTTTTACTATGCCTTCTAAATTTACAATTATAATTTTATAAATTTCGAATCGCTTAGAATTGGTGAGGACATATTAATTGCTCCACAAATACTTGTACAAATATCTTCTATTAGAGGCACCAATGCCACAGGCATCACTGAACCAAGAATTTTGAAAGTCTTTATACGCTGGTTTGTCCTTTCAATATGCACTCTAGCTTTAGCTGTTAAAATAGACTGTTCTTTGCTAAATTGTTTCTTATATTTTAAAAATGGAGGTCTTATTTTCAAGCAGTTCACTTCACATACTTCATTTCAAAGTATGGAAACGGAGCAACAAATTTTTGCTCGCTCTACTATCACAATCTTTCACTGCACAGTAATCAAAATTTTTTTTTACTACGCGGTGGAAAAATTGGAACTTCCATAACGTTATTTTTAATTAACACCTGTTTTAACACTGTAAGTTTATACTGTAATTAACACCTGTTAACACTGTAAGCTGCTATAAGCAAAGCCAAGTCAAACTTAGAGTATTTCTACTTTTCGGCAGCAGACGACGCCATTCAAAATGTCAGATCCCAATACGCTTTTCGACACCTGCATCTTTGGCAATTTGTCTAACGAACACTTCGATGCTAGCCTTAAAATTGCACGCTTCTGACGTAATGTCAAATCCGGAGGACGACCAGAAACCCTTGCGTGTGCCATAATAATTTGGATTTTTAACAAACTTACAAATTATGTTTCTTCCTCGATTTAAGACTAACAATTTTCAAAATAGAAAACTTTTCTTGAAACAGTTTTAGAGCGGTTTCAATGTCAAACGCACTTAATGTTTTTTCACGACTCATTTTATGCACTGAACTGCCTATACGAATAGGAACTATCGAGTTATTTATTGTATATCGAGGAAAGATGGAAATAAAATAAAAGACATTATAGTCTAACAGTATATGATTTTTCGTTTAGTTCCGCAGTAATCCAACGCTGATATAACCTTGCAACACAAAAGTAACGTTTATATTTTACTTTGGAAGCAATACATTGTTCTTTATTTTTTATTGTGCTCTGAATGTATAATTATTTCCTTTTTGTTTATACTACTTACTGAGTACAAGGAGTCACCGAATTTAGTGATATTTTGTATGCATTGCCACCATAAAATATTGAAAAATAATTTTTTCCATTAACATACCTACATGCAATGAAATAATTTCTTCGTACTTTATATTTGATTTTTCTAGAAAATGTTACAAGTTGCTTGTTTTATATTATGTAATGCGTTTCATTTTTTATCGCAAGTTGAGGAAATCTTTTGTTTCCAAATTGTAAGAAAAAGTCAATGTCAGAGTCAAGTCATGACGTTTTAACAGAATGACTGCAGGAAATGAAAGATTTAGTTGACTTCTCTTGAACATAGCAGTTCGTGTGACTATAATTAAACCAGTTCATTAGAAGAGTGCCCTAACGTGTTCTGTCTAATATTGATTTCACGCAACATTGACAATTTTAAAGGATACTAATGTTAGCATGTCAAAATAGAGAATAATGCTTGTTGCTTACAGGTAAAAATGTGAGGTTCATGCAATATTTCCCGTAAATGATTCAGAATCTTGTAAGAAAAAGACGGTTCTCTCTATAAAAGGAGAATTCCAGTGAAAATGTTGCTTGTAGAACGCCAAAATTCGTGTCAAATGTACTTTATTAATTAATCATAATTAAACTCTAATTTAATTATGACATATATGGAAAACTTAATAAAAGTCGACATATTGTATAAAATATCATTCAACAGTTAAAAAGAATGACTTCCAACAATATAGAAAAAAAGAATTATGATTTGACTATCGTTTACTATGAGTTGTCTATCACGATTATTATGTTCTACTGCGCTATAGCAGGTAGATGTTTAATTTATTTATTTTTGAGATTCATTTAACAAGCAACAAATATTATGACGGACCAATATGTGTCCTAGAAAAGGATGAAACTTTATGGAAGTTTTCTTCAGTCTTTTTATATTCAGAAAAAAACATTTGTTATGATACTTGCCGGATTCGTCTCAGTATTCTCTGAAACATGGGTGTAAAAAATTGTAGGTTTACCTATAAAAAACTGAAGGTGACCTTGATAACTTTGGAAATAAAGGGTTCACAAAAAATTTGGTACGATCATCTTAAAGCTCCCCTTGAACCATGTTATTTTAGCTAAAAAAAACTTCCGATCGAACCGCTAACAGTAGAATAATCTAAGCTGATCAGGCTTCGTGATCACCCTAAACTACAATAGGTTTTGAAAGACTGAGATACTTGCGTTACACAAATTGAAGCTCCGTTATTTCGTAGTTAGAAGACTCTATGACGGTCACTGAAAAGACTTTGGTCCAGCTAGATTGTCGATTCTACGGAGTGTGGACGGGGGCGTCGACGGCGGCGGTAGAAGGCACATCCGCATCGGTCTCCTCTTTTTGCGCGGGGGACGAAATCGAAATTGGTTTTGGACTTGATAGCGCGCGCGCAATTATGTATCAACCCATACGCATGCACCGCAAACTGGCCCAGGCTCTCGGCCAAGCGGTCCGGCGGGTACATTTCAATTATTAGAGGGAATTACTCGGAGCGTCCATCATCTTCTATACTTATTTTCTGCTCGGAACCACCAGACTGGCCGCGGCGGAGGAACTAAACTCGGCATCCTCTCTATGCTCACCATGGAGATGATCCTATGAGGTTATATGCGAGGTAGGCATCATCAGAGTGCATCATCAGAGCGGTGAGAAAATAGCCTTCAATTGTGATTACAGGGGCGGCTCGGGTTCGCCTCAGCATGGCATCGCTCCGCTCACTGAATCTGTCTACTTGTATGTTCGTCCGTGTGTCCATTCGTTCCTTTGCCGCCGCACGCTTTGCTCCGTCGTCCCCGTGTGGGAAGACATCGCGATTTAAGTAATATGAAGATGCATCTTGTCACTGATAGCGCGGACGTAACGTGTAACCGTGATCGCCGCCGCGCCGTGGCTAATGCACTTTGCTTCGGATCTTACCGTCCATGACTATTCTGACTTTTTTCATTAGTTTTCTTATCATTTATTGAAATCGTTATGCGTTTTTCATCGATCTTCCCGATACTCGTATAATCACAATTAACCCTTTGCGAACAGAAATCATTTTCAGCATACTAGGGTGAGTGTATCAATAAGTGACGGAGCACCAATAAGTGTCCGTTTTCATATAAATACTAACAGAAGGAGATTTTAACCTTTTGAGGGCCGGAAAATCTATATACAGGGAGGTCCACCTGAATGTAGCCACATAAATATCCCCTCTAGTTGCGTATATTGTATGTATTTTGTTAGTAATGAATTTCATATTTACTTCTAGTATTAGAAGTCAAAGAAAATATAAATTTACAGTCGATAAATAAATTATTAGCATCAATGTACAAAAAATATATTTCTCGTCTATGTGTCGGATAATGTTGCCTATTGCATTGCTAAACATACATTTGCAATTTGCAAGCATTCTACTTAAAAATTAATGGTTTCAATGTAAATTTGTCAATTTATGCAGGTGTTTTTAATAATTTGTACATTCAGTGCATACTGAAAAAGATATCTGTGAGAGATCTCAAAATGTTTTATATAAGTACCACAACTGAAGGACATATTTAGCTGGCTACCTTTAAGTGGATCACCCTGTATAGACGCATGAAAAAAATGATTTATGGTTTGCGTACGTAATACACATATAAATACACATTCATTGCGTTTATCCTTCCGGGCCGGAAAATCTATACATGCATATACAGTGAGCCACGAAAGTATTCGAACGTCCTTTAAATCAGAAAAAGTTTTTTAAATTTGGACCAAACGACTCGACTTCTTGTGTGCAATCAGAAGTATTGATTTACTAAATGACGTTAAAAAAATTTTACGAAAATTTCGATCGCTCTAATAATCCGTTCCAGGATCAAATCCATGACTTTGATCGAATATTTTCTACCAGAAGAAGTACTACTCAATGTATCGAATATTTTCCCGGGAAACGGAATTGTATGCTGAAGAAGTAATTGTAACTATTGGAAGTATAAGAGTTAAGCAAAGGAGGAAGTGTTGTGTGTCGGCTTGAGGAAGGGCAGGAATGTAAGAAATAGTTTGCATATGATAATGCTGTATTTATTAACGCATTTTATTTATGTGACTACATATCGTATTCAACATGGTTGCTGTTACCAAGTGTGCATTTCTGAGGTCTATTACACTTTCTATCACACTTTTGGTGGTGTCTGTTAATGTTTCTCTAGATATTAATGCACAAGCCACTTTTATTCATGTCCTCAAATTATGTCAATGCCTCACCTTCTATAACTTTAATGGCCATAGTGAACTACATATTTCATTTCGTCTTAACAGTCACTTTCATACGGTAAACAACATGTACAGCATCCCAATAAAAAAATTTATGGTAAACTTAATTTCTCGTAGGCTACAGTGAATATAAAAAATCGTTATGTACTATTGTGTGGATCATGTTAAACAGTTCAACATTTTACGTTGCTATTTTTTCTTTATATTTATCTATAGAATTATTAGGGCATCTGAAATAAATGTATAATTTCACACTGAACCATTGAAAATCTTAAATGGAAATATAGTTACTCAAAATTCTTATTATTCACTTATACTATTACAGACATTATGATATAACTTAATGCAGGTGATTAAATAAGAAAACTGCAGCATAAAATTTAAATTAATCGTTCCACCACATAGAAAGTTCTTGGTCCATTTAAAAGTACATAAAAAGACTGTCATAATTGTATAGTAGAAATACCGATATTTAAAATCATTGCGCACGTTAAAAAATATATTATTTAAATGATTATATTGTTGGCATTATTTTTTGTTCCTTTCAGAATAGGAAAGACTTCTTCATTAATTTATTATTTTTTAAAGGTAGTGCATTTATTATATTATAGTTATATGAAGGTTTGAAAAAGTGCAAGTTCTTCAAATTCATATGCTCACAGGTGCAATACTGGTTAAAATAGTAGAACAACCTGTAAATTTTTTAAAGTAAATACCAGGTTAAGGTATTCGATATGCAGTCATTTCAATATGATAACTTATTTTGTCTTCGAGAATGAAAAATATATTGTAATTATTATGCGACTCACCAGGTGTATAAGACAGCGTGAGTCACCAAATATGGGGGAACTTACCTGAAAACAAACAAAAATTATATGATTATATGAGGAGTTCATAACAATAACTCTGTTTTGATTTATGAACAAAGAAAAGACGAAATTATGATTAAAGTTTTTCTATTTTGTTTAAGTTCAATATACAACTATTACAATGAAAAGAAAATATCTACATTCATACTTTATAATGCAAATTATTGAACGATTTTAGTAAAATTGTTCAGTTTATATCAGTGGTTAATGTATAAATATATTAGCTATACTGTACTAGTCTATTTCAAATTTTCTTGGACACAGCATCAAACAATGTTGCACCGTTGCGCAATAGCATGCACTCTAAAATCACAATACGCTTGAAGTTCTCTGGCGTAGAATCTTCTCAAGCACGAGGAATTCTATTATCCGAGGGCGACACTCCGGAAGTAATTCATGTCTGGCTACGTTCCGGGTTGCTCGTGCTATGCTACGTGTCCACTGGTGAATTTTTCTTATGAAACTAGAAGTTCCGAGTAGACAAAGTCCTAGCGGTAACTTCACTACAGTTTATGCTATCTATCCACGTGGAAGCAATCTTTGGAAGTTGGTCTCAGACCTACGTAAACATAAGAATTGAATCTTGCGAGTTCGATCTTCAAAAATAAAATTCAGAACTGCTGGAATATAATGCTAAATGCAAGTAGACCGTCTCTTGGGTGTAAGCTTCTAGAACTTTCACTCTCCATGAATAGGAGTTACATATACCGGAGTATACGATTTTCATTTTAGAATAATAAAATTTAAAACTGATAAGGATCAATAATCTTTAGACTCTAATCTAAAGATACAATAGCTTCATTGGAGAATAAATTCTTGGAACTGTCACTCTCAAAATAAGGTAATTATCTAGGATCTGCCATACTGATATCAATGATTTTGAACACTTTTTTGAGGTAACTGTTGTAAATAACCTTGTTTATATACATATGTATACAATCGTCGCTTCCTATATTTTGAAAGTTATACATCAAATGATTTGTTTGAAGGTTTGTCATTAGATTGTTTGGTTCTTTCAAACAATACAGTGCATAGTATTAAAATTAGTTTTACGTGAATCATTGCAATTAAACTCGGTATAAACCTAATTAAGCCTGATAAAAATATTTTTATTAATATTTTTCACTTTTAAACCTAACACAAACCGCATCAAACTTCACTCAAGCCTCCAAATAAAAAATAATTTTAAAGTGTGCAGGTAATAGAAAGCAAATTCTTGTATTTTACTACAATTTTACTACAATAACAAAGTTGCTATTATTATCACATACAATTGACATACAATGAACATACGAGTTCCACTGATTGTTGCGGATAATCGATGTTCTACTATATCGCGAATTAAACAAGTAGATAAATATAATTCAAATCGTGTAGTGTCTGGTGTAATTTCAATTTTAAAAAATGTCGCAAATGAGTTGGTAAAAATTCCATAAAAAAATTATTGAAATCAGGAAAGTTTTGTTACTGTATTAGTATTGTTTCCTTGCTATTCTTTTCTTCGTCGATATTAGTGACGAGAAATGAAGGGGTAGTGTTTGTACACGTTGTGAATTGACATTTTGGTCCCGAAACTTTTACATATATCGAGAAATTACTATACCATCATATTCTTCTCAACTTGCTAATATTACCGAAAAAAGAAGTAGATTCTGTGTAATATCAGTTCTTAGAAATTAATAATTGACAATGTTTATTTTCCATAGAGACCCACAGTCTAATGACGACTCTGCTGCAACGAGTTTGAATGGAATCCATTTTCAAGGAACCAAAAGAATTAGGTCTACTCCCGAGAGTTAATCTCACGTGAACACGTAGCGTTATGTTGTGCTCAAAGTTATGAGAAGGTGTAGGGAGGTAAGTGAAACCTGCGCGCGTGTGTCTCACTCCTCTGGGACGGAGGTGCAGAACAATAAGGCAAGAAAGTTATAAGTATGACTAAGCAACAAGGTAGAAAGATGAGACACAATGATTCCCATTGGAGCGATTCCATGATGCCCCCTTTTCCGGCATGCCTGGACAAGCTTTCCGGTGTCCCTAGGCGTGTCGCATTACTAGATTAGATGGAGAGCGACCCTTAGAAACTGCACCGTTCCCTTCATCCGAATGATACCTACGGAATTACGTGGTACATTCTAACCTGCACTTTTCCTATAAAAAAATTACCGCCGGTTAGTGCTCAACCACAATTTGCTACCCTCTCAACTTCAGAACTGTGAAAATGAAGAATAATTTTATTTTTCGGTTAAGTAAATCATTTGGTGAAAGTGTTTCAGGATACTTTGCATCTTCTGATTTTCATTTTTAACCTTTTCGGGTACAATTGTTATCATACCTTTTTGTTCTTCGTTCTCTTGTATTTTGTTATAGACGTTAACAAATTGCAATACCATTTTGTCCATAATGAATAAGTAACCTTGTTAAGAATAAGTATAAACATGTTGTTAATTTGTTCATTATTTTGTTTTTAAAGAGAACCATATCATTTATTTCTTTTACAACGTTGTGTGATGTCATCGATTGTTGAAATTTGTCTTTCAATCAAGAAATTCATAAATAAATATATTTAACATCTGTCTTCACTAGTCTTTTTAATCTTGTATATATAATATTAGTAGTTAATGAAAGTAATAATTAGAAGTTAATATTAGAAGAATTTTATATTGTTTAATCCTTGTGTCAATAGCCAGGTACCCAGGTTATCTGTTTCCAATTTGTTTTCAAAGTTTTATGTATATTCTCATTGACAAATAGGCATTATAAATTCCATTTTCTTAGATAATTACAAACCAAGTTTACATTTGAAGCATTAAAATCTGCATTTTAACTATTAAGTTTAGCGACTATAATGTTATTAAATGTCATAGAAAAAGAGACTTTCCAAATATGTTTTTTTAATGTTTTTTATCTCCTTATCGACAATATCTAGGTCTAATAGACAAAGTGATGTAAATGTGCATATTTATCTACATTGTTTTACGTATTTTTATGAAGGCTGTTGTTACTCAGAATGTACGGAAGGCATAACATTGTGAGATTCAAAAGGTAGAATTGTTTGAATAATAGACTTTGCTCGCGCGTCCTAAAACCCAGCGTTCTAAAGAATGGAACTACGCACAAGGGAGGTTGCTTCGTTGAATGCTAAGTTTTCACTAATGTTTCTTGTTCCGTGAACTTTAATATGCTGTTTAAGCCAGTCGAGACTTTAATGCTTAACGCTCGGATTTAGGTAACGAGCGGCCTTGCTGCAACTTCGTAATATAAGAATAGCTTGTAATACGGCAATTTAGTTTACAAGCCGGATTCCTCGTTAATAGCTCGTGACTAATCGTCGCCTTTCTTTCGCGTTATGCGCGCTTTGTGACCCGGGAAAGGTCTCCGTTTCTTAAACCACAAAACAGTAAAGGGGAGACCGGGTATGGCTGTCACATTTTTCTACTTTCATTTTTCTACAAGCTATAGCTACCGGAAAGATCATTTTTGGCGAGTCTAATATAAACGACTTTCGTCTGACTTTATAAAACAAATTAGTCTCGTGAATAATATCAATAAGATTGAAAGTTCATTTAAGTTATCTTTAGGAAAGATTTTGTGACAATGTACACAAATTTTAAATAACTTGGTTTATTAATGGAAGGTCTATTTAAGTATGAAAATATTATTTTTATTGTTGATGGAAATACATAAGTGGTTTTAAAGCTGCGATACAGTCTTAAACGCAAAATCAATCTTATGAATATTTATAAGAAAACCTTGTACGAACCTCGTTTTGTTGATATGATTATGCATCTGAAACACTATAACACATCAAGTTAATCTTTGTAATGCTTATCGTAACAAAAATAGGATTTTTAGAAATTCTTTGGTTATAAAATCTTTTAAATAATCAATGCAATTAAATAAAAATAGTCTAACAAAAACCTATTAAATACTGCGTATAATTAAGGAGAAACCTTAATCAGAATCTTTATATTAAATTAAATCGTTAGAATCATGAGGTTGTAACATGTAACAAATAACCCTAAATGTATTGTGGTATCCTGTTCCCATTTGTTGAACTATCTAGTACATGTATTCTTCGGAAAAAGGTATGAAGAAATGCAATATAATCATTAAAGTAACTTAGAAAATACTCTAAACTACAAGATCAAGTGAAAAATATAGTAGCCGGTTAAACCTTTTTTGGAGGACCAATTTTTTTAAACTCTTTTTTATGCAGTCCTATAGATTTCGACGACAAACCGCCGAAAATGGAAGTCTTATTGCCAGGAGTTCACTGGTTCAGAAGTTATACGCGTGTAGAGT
Organism: Sphecodes monilicornis; assembly: GCA_913789915.3. Classification (NCBI taxonomy): domain Eukaryota; kingdom Metazoa; phylum Arthropoda; class Insecta; order Hymenoptera; family Halictidae; genus Sphecodes; species Sphecodes monilicornis. The sequence continues at coordinate 2,222,137 of OU565289.1, forward strand.
TGAGCACTTTTAAGTCTTTTTGACAGGTTTAAGCGTTGCAATATTGGTATATTTGCTATGCGAACAGATCCGTTAGATGGCAGCAGAAGCACGTACGTAATATTAACACACGTACGAAATCAACGCGACGACTTAACCCCAAACCAACTTGGACTATAACTTCTTTTTGAGATCCTGAATATTTTCATATCACACCGATGAACACTACATTTCTTAAATTTCCGCAACAATCCACAAATTAAAATTAAAATCAACAATAAAATGTACAACAAACCGCAGAAAAATATTAAAATCAGCTTCATTTATCCACGTGTTCCTATTTAGTAAACATACAGTGCTATTTGGCGCATGCGCTCAGTACTACTTAGCCGATCCGCGAATATACCATATTATCTAGCGCATGCGCTCAACACTCCTACGTCTACCACCCAGCAAATATACTAATGTGACGACACTTTAATTTGTGAAAAACACTTGAGATTGCTTATGTTAACACGCGTATAACCATCTATCCAGCGCATGCGATCAACAGTCCTACCTCTACCACCCAACGAATATCCAGTTTGGCGACACTCTAACCTGCCAAAAACGCTTAAAATTGCTCATATTTACACACGTATAACTTATAAACCGGTGAATTCCTAACAATAATACTTACATTTTCGTAATGCTCTCATCGATATCTACAGGATTACATACAAAAAAGTTAAAAACATCTGGTCCTCCAAAGGAAAGAACAGTAGACGATACTAAGAAACAAGTATACTTATTTGATAGAGCGTACGTCGCAAAATTTACGTTGCATGCGTGAAAATAATGAATAACATGTACTATCTTGATGCAACACTTTAATAAAGTATGCTTGTTGGGGGGAGATAGCAGTATGTCCTTATGGCAGTATGATCTTAATCTATTAATAAATTTTTATCGTCTATTGTTTCTGTATTATAGCATTTGCGACAACCTAACCGGCCTTCCCAATTTAAAAAAATAAAATAAATAGCAAAGAATTTCAGTAATACTTGCCAATGTTGCACAACAAAGATACAATGAGAAGGTATAGCCTCTATCATTGATGGTGTTAAGTACATGTCGTATTTAAGTCGGATTACGTTTATAGCTACGCTTTATATCCATCAAACCTTTCTCAGACACATTGCTTTTTATCGCTTCATTTCATTTAATTTTATTGGGTAGTAACATAAATGCTGTTAATATATAAATGCTATCTTCCGTATCTTCTTTTCGTCTATTAATAGAGTAGATAATTACAATGAATTATGAAATCGTTGGTAATAAGTGGTTTTTATTTAATCACAGTTATCTGCATTTGCAATAAGTAACAACTAAGTCGTTCAAATTAGATATTTATATTTGCAACCGAACGACTGTTATGTTGCAACATATCCTTCTTCTTTTGCCGATCTTTATGCTTGTTCAAAGTACTACTATAGGGTATTTGTGGTACGTTCCTCAGAAAAATAATTAAAAAAATATTGGTAACCATGTTTTAAATGATATTTTATGTATTTGTTAACTAAATGATTTCATTTTATACTGTAGAAATGAAACTACGGTATTACACATACATATAGTATGCAATAATCTGATAGTGATGACTATAATTATGTAGCTCTATTAATTGCATACTAACATTCTACTATGGCACTATTTCCATAAAATTACATATCGCCGTAACGATACATTACTTTAGGAAATTATTATGTTGATGAATTTAACAATTTGCATCATGTTCAATCACAAAGGCTACGATACATAGCCTACTTTTAATAATCACGAATTTGTATGCAGCGAATTCTCGATAACTAAAACACTATAATTCTAAGAATTTATGCCGACACACTTAAGCACGAAGATAATCAATCTCAAGTAGTTTCAATAAACATGTCTGGCAGATGGCTTACGTCAGAATAAATAACGTAATTAAGTCGAAGAATCATTAGGTAAAGAAATATGAAAATTAGCTACCAAGGGGAAGTAGTAAGTTGAACAAGTATGACGAACTAAGTCATCATCCTCGGTTGGCGGATAAAATATAAAGTGATCCGGAGCAGCCGTTGCACAATGTGAATTCCTTCAGTGTTGCTTATTTTTACAAAAGAGATTTGCAACATAGTAGCAATCAACATCAAACGAAGTATAATATAAAGAGAAGATGAAAACAGGACTAATTTCAAACATCCAGCACGAAATCATTATACGGTCCATTTCATATGCAAATTACGGCCGATTGTTACTCCATGCAACTATTCTCTCTGGAATGTAAAGCAAAACTGACAACAACAAGAAACGAGACTGGAAAAAGACGAAAACAGCGCTTGTGGAAAAAAAATAGAAAATAAAGGGGAAGAAAGCGTGTTCTCGTCTAATTGCGAACTTCATCAACGCGGCACAGTGGGCGCTCTTAATTAAGAATTTAATTGCAGCTGATTTACATCCGCCTCTCGAAAGGAACATCTATTTTCGGTGTAACTATTCAAGCGCGGGCCCGGCGCGCTAATTGGCTTTCGGATTTTTCGCGAAAGTCTGGCCGCGCACATAATACTTCACCTGTCCGACGCTGATAGTCGCCGGTTAATAGTTTCTTTCTTGGTAAGGAGCGAAAGGCCGGATAAATTCGCATAAGAGGCTGTGCATCATCGTAAGTCAAGAGGAGTTGATCAACGGTTTGCATCTCGCGCGTATACATACACCAACCGTGCCCGCTCGTTCCGGCCGTTGAAGAGAAATAGACAGAAATGCGCTGGTTAAATTAATTACAGAGGCAAGATCGCGAGCAAACCACAGCCATAAACAAGTGAAGACGATCGGCTGATCATTACCTCGGATATCCTTGATAATAGCATGCAATGTTCGTTGCACGTGTACGCCGACGCATTTAAATCTCTAGCTCCCTCCTATCTCACTCCTTTTCATTCAGCCTCACGGATCGACCCTAAATCCTCGGCCTGTGCGAGGCTATTTTATTCAACATCCATCGCCGCGACGAACATGATGCGAGAATTAACAATTGCAAAAATGCTTACGTCTTCATGCACGATGCCACATCCGGGCGATATTACTGATTTAGCAACAACGTCTTTTCCTGCTCAGCAAGCTCTTCAACGCTATTTTATTAACGTTTTACCTACCATCAGATGATTAATCCCTTTCCATATAATATTGAGTCAGAGTCCTGATGAACATTTCAAATAGAATCTTCTAAACATCTGTGTTGCTCACTTCTTTTCAGTTCAGATGAAATTCTATTTTTCTGTTATCAATAGAATGTGGATTTTATGCATTTATGGCCAAAATGGGTAGATGTAATTTGAAGATGTACAAAGATTGAGAGATTTTAAAAGTAATCATGTATTATTTTTAGCCTCTTGAAGTTATTAAAGAAGGAATGAAAATATATGATTCTGACCTCTTGCAATTGATGTATGCAATTTTTATTTAGCATAAAGATCCACAGTCTAGTTATCAATGTTGAAGGTTTAATGCTAAACATATCATGATCAAATGACCGGTATCATATTGGACTATTACTGAAATTATAGAAGTGCATTCATGAAAAACAATGGAATATATTTCGTTATTCAAACATCTGTTATTGGACTGCGAATTTTGTTAATTTGCAAGCTCTTAAGCGATTCAGAAAGCCGAAAATCACAAAAATATTAATATATTGTAAATATAATCCAGTCAATCTTATTCAGTTATAAACGAGTAAAGATAATTAGCAAATTATTATCATAAGGTTTCAGATACTTAAAATAAATTCTTTTGAGTAGTTTGGACACAGCCAATGTAGACCTAGGATATCAATTTCTCACCAATATTGTTTACATAATTCATACAATCAGTATTCTAATGCAGTCATTGAAAATTGAAGTTGTTTCGTCGAAATAATGTTATACAGGATTAAATTATAATAAAATTTCGACGACCCAGGCAACGCTATAAAGCGTCATTTGAAATCTTCGTTTGTACGGCTGTGCCAACTCGTAAAACTCATCTGTGGTCAACGTTCGATGTGCAATATTAAGCCCTAAATCACACACAAGCAGCCCCGCCCTCCATATACCGCTAACACGATTACGGAGCTGCGTTAATTATCTTTATTATATGAGGCCGCGTGACTTTCGTACCGCCATTATTATTTGTATTTTAAATTGCATTACTTGACACGTTAAGAACAAGTTATACGTACACGCATTAATATGGACGACGGGAATAATTATTACTCACACACAAAATATTGAAGATGTTACCTACATCAGGGATGGAAAAATAAAACGAGATTTTAAAAAAATGTGTGCACTATCACCTCTAAATCGAGAATTTTTAAGGATTTAAAATGGTAATTTTTAAAATTGTATTAACAAATTCGTACTCCAAGAATATCTCGGGAAATAATAAATGAATTCCATAGAAATTATACTTTTGTATAGTTATCATCTATACAATTACTTAATTCTTATCACAGGATTTTATTATATTTATTACAGATTTATTTTAGGAGAAGACAAAATTGTAAATTCTTAAAAATTAATGATGTTTTTCAGAATCGAAAATGACAAGTAATAGCTTTATAAATTTATTTTAGAAAATATTCTGCTTATTTATGGTAAATGTTAGATTATTTGGAAAGGATATGAATAAGTATTTAAATTTTTAACAAGAAAGATACAAATAAACGTTTGGATTTTTGCACTGTATCATTTAAAGTATTTAATTCTTTAACGATGATAAACAAATAATCCCAAGGTAGTTCACTATCATGTATAAATAATGTTATATTATACTATCATTTTTTCAGTAGACTGCAATTACTCGACTGCCACTTTTATGCATTTATGACAAAAATTAATAGGTGAAATATAAAACTGTGAAGGCATTACAAGAATTTAAGTATAATGTTACACTACTTTCGACTTACCTACAATTATTAAAAGAAAAAGTACATTTTTGTTTCATTTATGTTCCTGGAAATAGAACTAGAACATTTTTATTTTGCATAATGCTTCATCACAAATGCATTTGAGCAGTAATGAATATAATATTCAAAACCTATACTCTTTATTACACTATCACCCATGGACGTATGTACACTTGAAAATTAAGAGAAAACATAAGCACAGAAATTGCTCAACGCAAAATAATTTCATTTTCTCATTCTATAAGTATAAACTTAACGAATTATGCATACATGATTAAATAATGTTAAAAAATAAACAAAGTGCAGAGCAAATACTAAAAGTTTTATTTTACAACTTGTTTGTGTGAGCCGATATTGAAAATTTAAAAAATACGTTCAAAGCATTAACAAATGTAAGAATCCTTAGATTTATTACAGTTAATGGCTTAAAATCGCGAAAAACTTTAATTTTTACCATATTTAATTTAATCAAGTGTCCATACTTCCATGAGCGGTAGTGTAAGTGCATGGATTAAAACGCTATCACTACAAAACAGATTTTATTCCTTTAACCTTTTAACTGGTTGGTTTTCAATCATAAACTGTTATGAAATCGTAATAGAAGGTAAGTCAAATTGGAGTGTCAAAAATTTGACCATAAACAACGTAAATACAATATAGTTTTTACTAATATGTATGCTATGACACAATGGACTGAAAGAACTATTCGTTGAATTAAAAAGAAAATGAAAAGTCTGTAAAAGGTGATGGTGAACTCGGATAGCGAATTAACTCGTTCTTCAGAGTTTAAAGGTTAAAAACAAATGCTTATCTCTTGAAATTATTTGTTAAGCATACGTTGAAATCGTCATCTATAATTATGTGACCACGTAATAATTAGAAATAGCGCAATAATCAGTGAATTCATCGCAGATTGAATAAAACAAGGTGCGGGCTGATCGTTCCCCCGGTTAACAGGTTAAACGGCGAACAAACCTTTGACATAGGGAGAAAAAGCAGGAAGCGAAAGAAAAGGAAAGGCTTGACGCACAGGAGGATAGCAGCTCGCACGGGAAATTACAGAAAGGAGAGGAGAGACGAGAGGATTGGTTTCCGAAGCGACGACGGGGGAGGAGGGCCAGGGAGGAGAAGAAGAAGAGCACGGAGTGCGGAGGAGATGATATAAAAAGATGAAGATGAGAGGCGAGATTGGTGAAAGATCATCGGAATCGGAGCTGTGCCGAAGATACCAGGAGACCCTGTTATGGCAGGCGGCTTTTCTTGCCCAGCTTTACAGGTACACGCGGAGCAGTAGGACAAGCTTTGTAAAAGGGGCGTCACAGCATCAACCAGTCTACCAGGGCTACCTACGAGTGAAGAATGAACTGGCCGGAACGTGAGACGACTTCCGGAGTAATTCGATGGTTGCAGTGACGTCACTGGTACGCGAATCCATCCCCGGCGTTAATGAGTCCGATGGATTGACCGGCGAGCCTTGAACAAGTCTTTTGGCTTCCTTTTGCATCTTTTCTTGCAGTCCGCGGTTAAACATCAGATGATGATAGACTAATGATAGTAAAGATTAGACTGCATACGCTTATGCAAATTCACTTCTTTAACCCTCAATTGTGCCTCGTATAATGTGCCCCTCGTATATCAATAGACACAATGGTAAAACATCAAATGAAATGAAACGATAAATAATTAAGTTTTCTAATTATTTTATTGAGAATGAAGTAATAAATATTTACACAATTATTGCTCGCATATTCGTATTTCTGAATTTCATTCGCGCGTGTTCAAGTTCGCTTTGTTTCGATCCTATCGTACTTACAATTAGCTTTGGTGCCCGACGAAGAGAAGAACGAAGAGAATACATAACGCTTCTTCTTCTCTTCTTCAAGTTTACGCCAACTTTTGACCTTCAAAGCTATGCATGTCTATCTGCATTCTGAAGGGGTTGTACAATGAATGCAAAAATTGTCATATAACAATTACAAAATAATGAACTAGCCGTCGAAGGACTTGAAAAAACATGGAAATTATGTGTGTTAGATTGACACATCAGGGACCTTTTTGTAACAAATGTTGTTGCATGTTTTGCTATTAACAATACGACACACACACGCGTGCGCGCATTCACACACACACACTATATATATATATATATATATATATATATATATATATAATGTTAAAAAAATAGATGTCACAAAGTTTCAGATCCATTGGTCTAGAAATGGCGTCATCCTTTATGTGAAAAATGTGCCAAATTGTCACGAAGAACGGATGAGGATTAAATAATTAGGGTGAACCAAAAGTTGTGAAAAGGGTTGAAGCTTTAATAATTTTTCTTTAAATAAATTCTTCTATTTCTTATCAGATCTCATGAAGATGACTTTGGAGCTTAACACTCGCTAGGCGGACGCTTCTGACGATTTCGTGGCAGCCATGGCTGAATCCATTCAAACTATTATGTATCAATTGTTTTTACATACTTTTGAACCTATTTCATTGAGATTAACGTTGATCTTCTTATTGGATCAAAGAGAGAGAGAGAGAGAGAGAGAGAGAGAGAGAGCTGATTTTGTGAGCAAGCTACCAAAGAATTAGAATTTAGGTAGACCAGTATAACTCTGGGTAGGATAGACTCAAGCCTCGCCATTCGAGGGTTAATTATGGACAAATTCAGCACTGAACAGCGAATGCAAATTGTGAAATATTATTATCAAAACCGAGGTTCACTAACTTTAACCCAACGAACACATCATTGCGACATACAGCTGATCATCGTATTTTCCCGATTTTTCAATGTCCGATTTTTCTCTATGGGAACATTGCAAAGGAAAAGTGTATGTATTAACAAGTACCAAAAACTCCAAGAGCTGCAAGACAATGATCGATTCGAAATTAGAGCACTTGAAACAGAAACACTAATTGTAAGACGAGTTGTGGGAAACGCCTTAGAAATGGCACGTCGCACACTGCTCCATGCGCTCGATCTAGTTGTTCATTAATATTTTAGCACTATTTAAAAGTTTAAAGATATAGTAATTTAAGTCGTTGGATTCGTTTTGATATCAGCTACAATATTATGAAGTCAAAAATACATATTGACTTTTAAAAATTCAAGGTGACTTTAATTATTTATGCATTAAAAATTTCTTTTTTCATTTCTTGGATTAAAATTTGTAGACTGCTGAATGTTGATTAAGTTTTCTCAAAACAATCTCAATAAATAAACAATGTTTAATAAAATATAGATTCAATAAACATCGATTTGAGCAAGTTGCTTTTTTACCAAATGAACAGCTAGATCGAGGGCGTGGACCAGTGTGCGTCGGTGCGAGGCAAAAAATGGATACCATTTAAAAGATTTAACTTTTCATACATAATGCAATTTAATTTATTGTACATATTATGCACGTTGTTACGATACTGTAAATTTAAAGTAACAATTGTAATTGTTAAACATATAGCAACCATTTTATTAAGGATTAAAGTATACGTACACTAGATCATTTTAAATAATTAAGAGAAAAATGAAGATTTTATACATTTTATTGGACATTAGTTAGTTTATTAAATCAAATTCTGGAAAATGACTTTTTATCGCGAGAAATAACTTGATCAAGAGGCAACGATCATGAAAATTGTACACTTTGTAGACTCGGAATGCTTATTATTATAATTATTCTTTTTATTGTAATAATACACTTTTGTTAGCTGTATTGAATAAAATATATCTGAATTTACTAATCTAGTAGAATTATTTATAGATTTCTACATGTGCTGTGTTTTCGGGTTATTTATATGTTATTGTAAACATATAGGAAATAATTAAATAAATCTTCGTTTCTTAAATTATAATATTTAAAATTTGACAAGTATGCGTACATTTTATGACGAGCTGTAATTTTAAACATCCTGTTGCAATTACGTAGTCTTGGAGTCATTTAAGTTCACTTTTTAGAAAATTTGTCTTTTTATACTAAGATTTAAATTTTTATAAATGTCATATGCATAGTGAAGTAATCATTTTTCACTATGAGCAAATTATCTAACCTAATCATTTATCTAACAAAGTATTTATATTACAAAGAACAAAGTATGATAAAATGTTATAATATCAAATGTGAACAGTATGTAGATGGACATAAATACGACATAAATATTTTTCATACAGAAGTAAAATTGCAAATGAAGTTGCACAGTTACCACCATTATTTAAAATAGAATGTTGTTGATTGCAAGTGATTTCACAGGAGTTTACACCTCATTGAATATAATAAATTGTATTGATATTACTACGAGCATTATACAATAATTCAATTTAATACAAGAACCTCTGTGCAAACAAGTACGAAAATTAGTGTCGGTCAAACAGTGCCGATAATATCATATACAAGCAATACGTAGCAAGCTCGTCATTAACGGTTAAGAGATTAAATTAACTAATTTAATATATTCCGGTGGAAAGTGTATATATGATTATATTTATTATAAAATGAGGAATCAAATTATAATTATACTGAACTGAGTAATTTTGTTATTGATGTTCATATTTAAAAGTTAGCGATATAGTTCTTACAATAATATTAAGTAATTACAGAGCATTATGCTAATAAAACATAACAGCATTATTAATTAATTATATAGTCATCACCACTCTCTACAACTGTCTTCCAACGTTTTACAAGCTACTGGATTTCTGTTTCATAAAAATTGCATGGTGTTTCTTTAATCCATTTGTATCATTAGCATATGTAAACGCTGTACTTTCTTGGTCACTATGTACAAATTACTAAAATAGGAAGTTTTCATTTACGCTTTAAAATTTCTCTACTTCAATTTACTAAGAAGACAATTGGTGATAAGGGCATTATTTTTTATTATTCTTTATGATGTAAATGGGTAAAAAAAGTTGTTACGGTCTCTGAAAATCGGATATGAACTTTTGCAATTATCCAATACGTACATTGAGAATACATGTTTCCTTGTCTGTTTTTCTTTTTTATTATGAGAGAGTACGTAGGACAAGCTAATCATTGAATTTAACGAGCAGATGGGTAACTAACGCGCGGATTGAAGGTTTTGTCAGATAAACGAGTAACGCCATTTACCCTGGTATGCAGAGAGGAAAGTAAAAGTACAGGGGCCCGGTTTGTGATGAAACGCGGCCCCAATGACCCGGCAACATGCGGTGCAGAGGTAACCTGAGACTTTAACGCATGGTAGATGATATCGTTGCTGACATCTACGTTAGCGCAGCGGAGAAATACCGGTCTGTCCGATGGCTTCGTCTACTGCGGCTGTTATCATGGCTCTACATTTGTCAAGTATTTTTCAGAAATAGTCTACCCGTGCGAATTACCGGAACCGAAACTTTTTTAACTGTTATTTTACGTAATACAATTTTGTTCAAGGTAGCGATTCAGATATTGAACCTTGGACACCTACTATTATTACCGCTATTATCGTTATTAACTGATTACTGTTATCATCATTGTTAACAGACACCGGTAAATTGCTCACAAACGATTACAATAATACGAATGTCATCGAACTGAAATTTTTTAGTAATATAAGCGATAAAAGTATAGTTCAAAATAGAAAATAATTAAAATTCGTTTTTAATAACATTGATCTCTACTGTGAAAAAATAATTTCTGTTCTTATTTTTTAAATTCTTGTCGGTGCAGAATATTAAAGAACTAATATTCATTGAATTCATATGCTTAATTATTATCACACGTAATGATTGCTATTTTATTTAACCGTTCTTATTATTACTGTTAGTCCATAATTATTGTATCATTTCATGAAATGATACATTAACAATAAAGGTACATACAGCAAGTGTTCAGTTCCTAAATTTTTAAGTGCAGCATAAATGCTAAAATATTAACACATATCCAACATGGTGAATCTAAAACTGGTCACTTCGCGCTCAATCACCATCTGTGTTTTGCAGTGAATAAATTACTCTAGTCTCTTTAAATCCCAATGAATTAAAATAATCAATGAGCATTAACGAAAACTGAAAACATAATTTATTAGAATATATAGGAATTAACAGAAAAATGAATAGAAACACAATGCATATAGTTTAGTTTTTAGCCGTGTCAAATAGAGCTTTTATAAAAGTTCATGCTGTATTAGACTGGAGGAAACAGAATGATCTGGGGAAAAACATACTAAGACTTAGCAGGGATCACGCAAGACGGTAGGAGACGGATGTACGTAATATGTATATAGAATGTGTGATGCATGGGGCACCGAAAGTCGGAAACACGATATTCGTAATAAAAGAATAAACTCGTTGGTATATAGCATCGTAAAGTCGGGAACGGTTTACGCGCTCGGGGTTGCACGGTGTAATGCGACAGGGGGTGAAAGCGTTGAATATGCAATAACGTTATACTTTCGCTTTGGATACGTCTTTTCTTTTAAACTCGCAGTTTTAGGTCGAAAGAATGATCTACAAAAATTTTACATAATGTTTTAAGGCCATAGATTTCGAATATTTATGTAAACTTTCTGTCCTATGCTATTTTAAAGGGCGAAGCGCTTTCATTCTTCTTATTAGGAATAGCGAGAAATGACGTTGGGTCATCGTTTTGGAACGTTTTTATTTGGTAATATTGCAAAAATGTGTAGTCGATAGTTTAATAAGAGAATAGTAAAAGATATGATTTCTTTTATGTGACTCTCTACATATAGTCTAGATAAATAGACGAGAATTTTGTGTCCACAAAGATTTAAGTATCTCAGAAATTTTACTTTTTAATCTTTCCGTTATTGATTTTGAGTGATCTTGTATGGTCTAGATAAATAAACGAGAACTTTGTGTCCACAAAGATTTAAGTATCTCAAAAATTTTACTTTTTAACCTTTCCATTTGTGTATTTTAATCTTAAATCATAACTAGACATTGGATCTTTATGCAAAATGAAACTTTTTTTCATATGTTGCACAAAATAGAAATCACTTAAGAATTGCTTTCTTCCCTGAATAATTTTAGTGGGTCGAATGTAGTATATTAATACTGTTAAATTCTTTTAGTCTTTCTACTGTTTCGAATTGCAGCTAATCATTCTGGCCATAAATGCATGAAATCCACCATATTAATTATGTTAATATAACTATTAGAGTCCATACATTATTCAAGTATATTAGAATTAGAGGTAATAGTTATGTACCGTGATTCCGATAAATATTCGGACACTTTTTAAAAGACTATAACTTTTTTAATATCCGACCCTACGACTTGGATTTTTTAAGAAATAAAACCAATTGGTCTATTACATGAAGTGACAAAGATTTTAAAAGAATTGCAAATGTTTGGAATTGCAGAGAAAATACTAACAGTTGTATTTTACAACTTTTTCATGTGGGCCAATATTGAAAATTTTTAAAATGCGCTCTGTAGATCTGTATCAATTATATATTGGGTTGTTCGGAAAGTGTCTGCCGATTTTTACTGTAAGTTGAATATAGCAATCTATCGGAAATCGACGTAGACTTTCCATTACAATCCAATGATTTTTAAAAATTTCATCGAAATCGGTTGATGCGAAAACGAGTGACAGGTATTGAAAGGTATGCGCTAGAACCCGTAGATTTATTACAGTTGGAGGCCAAGAAACGGAAAAAACTGCAATTTTTACCATCTTTAAACTTTGTAACTCATTGCACCGTTGACCGATTTTGTTGAAATTTTCAGTAAATGTATAATTGACACAGGTCTACAAAACGTATTAAATTTTCAATATAAGCCCAGATAAGACGTTTGTACTATACATAACTTTTAGTACTTATTCTACAATTCCATCCAATAGCAATTTTTTCAAAATTTCTTTTCACATCATGCAATGAACTAATTAATCTAACCTCTCAAAAATTCAAGTTCTAGGGTCGAATATTAAAAATGTTATCGTCTTTTAAAGAGTGTGCGAAAGAAGTATTCGAACTCCCTTTAAATCAAAATAATTTGTTTAAAATTGCACTAAACAACTTAACTTTTCTGAGCAATTAGAAGCATTGATTTTCTAAATGATGTTCAAATAGGTTTTGAAAAAATTGCAACTAGTAAGAATTATATTATATGAAAAAATAAAAAAGGCACTTTTTATAACTTTTTTATTTCAGCCCGTAATGAAAATTTAAAATATGCGTCTTTTTTTATTTATTTGTGAATGTAGACCTATGTTAGTAATACATGTGCTGAAAGATCCATCGAAATCGATTAACGTACACACAGAGGTTGAAAGTGATGAAAATTGCAGTTTTCCACGACTTTTGGTCAGTTTCTGCTTAAACTCCACACATTCTTACATGTTTTGATGTGTTTTGTTTTATTCTGCGTCAACCGATTTCGATGAAATTTTCAGTATGTGCATAACTAACGTCTACAATAGACACGCTTTCACTTTTCATTGTAGAGTGAAAAAAAAAGTTTCAAAAAGTGCCATTTTTACTTTTTCATGTAGTTTCTACCAATTATAATTTTTTGGAAAACTTTTGCACCTCATTTACAACTTCAGTGCTTCTATTTGCTAAAGAAAAATTAAGTTGCTTGGTCCAATTTTAAAAAAGTTATTCCGATTTAGAGGCTGTTAGAATACTCGTGAGCCACTGTATATTTGTACAATGTTATGTTAGAGTAAATTTTGAGGAATTATCTGCAATACGCTTGCTTTATGTCGAATATATTCTTTGGAATAGTATTACTGGTTTGCCAAAAAATGTTGAAGTCAACGAGAAATTTGATCTATCCGTAACACGCCCAAAAGCTACATTTGAAAGAATAACTTATTGAAGTTACAATATGAACAATGATGATTCGCTAAATATTTCATTGCTTTTTGTCGAGACGAGGCTGCATTTTACTTTACGTGAAGTCTCCAGGCAGTAATGTCGCCTGAAGGTAAACATAGGTTGAAATGCTCCCTCAGGGACAAATGAAGTGGGCGAAATATGTACGTGACAAAGGAAAGGACGAAAGAAAATAGAAACAGGATTCTTATTGTCACTGTTTCGACCACAACCTTCTAATTCGTTGATGCTCGAGCCCTCTTAACAGTAGGTCAGCCAACCAGTAGCAATATAACAAGCGAACCAAGTGAAAATCAGATTACAGATTTTTATACAAAAGAGAAATTTTCTGCATTAATTGCAAGTCATAAGGATTGAATTGAAATCTGTTTCTCCCTTTAATAGTTTCCATAGGTTGAATATAATACTACAGCATTTTTGAATTCTACAAATGTTTTTACTGGTTCGTGTGTCATTTATATATTTTTGTTGTAAATGCATAAAATGCACACTCTACTGATGATTACGCATCTACTAACTTGATAATATTGTGTAGCAATTAAAGGAACAAACTAGAGTATGTACTGACCATTTATACAAAATTTTCTGGTAATTTTTCAGAAGTTTGAATTCCACTCCCATTTAATAATTTTTGGATATGTGAGGGGGGGGGGGGGGGGTGTAAATTAGAGCAGCTTTTTCCTTTGGATGTATGTGGCGGTCTCCTTTAGTTTTCGAGATATTTGTAAAAGATTGTCTGTAGCATTACAAGGAATTTTGCCCATGCTTGTGCGTCTATAACACAGTACAAGCATAATTTTGACATTTCACAAGTCTGTCAGTCACGTTCACAACTGCGTACCGACGTCTTACAAGAAAATTCTTTTTAAATAATGAAATTTGTACTTTACTAAAATTTACTGTACTTTTACTACACTAACCTAACCCTAACTTAATCCTAACCAACTATTCGTGGTCTTTGAGAACGTGAAAAAATTAAGCTAAAATAGGTCATAGTTGGATTTGTATTATAATTATATTCGCGTTGGGGTTAGATTGAGGTTGGGTTGAGATTAGGTTGAGATTAGACTTAGTGGATAGGTTTATATTTTAATTATTTCTTAACTTCAGAATCCTAAAGATGTGAATAGTTTGAAAGGCTGTTTTAGAACTGATCAAATTCTAGTATATGAACGAAGCTTAAGGAGATCGACATGCTGGTTGAAGGTTATTTGTCAAAACAATGAATTTACCGCTGCTGACAATGCTTGTGACTGTTGTGGTATGTCACTGTAGTAGTGTAGATCATTTCTCGCAAATATCTTCAAAATTAAAGGAGTCCACCATATGCTTACAGGAAAAGATTGTTCAAAATTACACACCCCACCACATATGTAAAAATTATTATAATCGGAATGGAATCTAAATTTCTGAATAATTACCATTTTTCTTATAAAATGTTTAAGATATTAAAACTGTTAGTGTCGGACAAAATGTTCTGCATAACTCCAATTAAAGGTGAAATTGAAAATTTTCATAAATAAGAAATAATTTTACATTCTTCTGCTTGAACAGATAGGGTAAAATATTGGATATTGATAGTATGACTGCGGTTTTTATGCAAGTTTCCATTTTCATAAATCCTTTTATAAAAAAAAAGAATAAGAAAAATTTTTATGTAGTTGACTATACGATTCTCTGTGGTAAAAATAAAATAGGAGTACCGTTGATGTATGTTGTTAATGTGCGCGTTGATGCATAAAGCTTTGCAATTAATTAACTGCAGAAGTACGAGAGATATCAGCTTTTTTAGTAAACATTCTAAATTAATTGTTTTTATGGAGCCTTTATTAAAAAGGAAAGATACCCGTTGCCTCGATCTGTGGTTTTATATGTTAATGAGATGAAGGAAGAAAATCTTCTCTTTCCAGTAAGGGTAGTCAGTATTCGTGTTCTGCGTACGATTATCGATGTCGAGGCGGATGCTCGGGTACTCTGACGACAGAAGGACACGTAATACTCTCACCCATTTTCGCGACATGTGTGCGAGTCGCGGTCGAGCACAACAAATATTGAACTTGTCGGTGCAGTATTCGACGAACGACTCCTGACTGAAACCAAAGGGATTCATGTGCAATCGGTATATTGGGTCACAAATTACAAAATCCCTTTACGAGATATAATCAATTCGTGATGCTGTAGGAAAGCAGTATCGTCTTTTTCAATGACAATTAAATTTTATTCAAATAAGTTTCCAGTAAGAATAGAAAATGAAAATTTGCAGTATAGCGCTTTAACACTAGAACTGCCGAGCGCTAAACGCGACTAGTGTATATTGCCTTCTAATAACGACAAGACTGCATTTATTCAAATTCCGTACAACTTTTGTGTAAATATGTACTCTAATAGAGAAGTTGACTAAAACATTACTCCGGAAAACATTTTTATAATTTCAATATTTGTAAAAGAAAAATTTAGAAACCAGTCATTTTGACTTTTCCGGTAGTTCTAGTGTTAATAAATAAGTTTCTCTAGTCTGGGGAGATTTTCAGTGGACAGTGGTCGTACAATTTCTATTTTACTATTTGGCAATTTGAGATAGAACAGTAGTCTATTGCTCTAAAAAAATTACACGATGTTGTAAAAGTAGAGTGTTATATTCCATTGCGATAACTCTATTAAAATCCCTTATCCACGATCATTTCTTTGTTATTTAACTTGCTTAACTCAGCGAAATGAATTATCCGATTAACTATGTTCATCAACAGTATATCTTGCTGGGTTACCCAATTTTTCAACCTCTGTGATTGTTATATGATACACTTACCAATCCTAACGATTAGTTGAACACACGATAATATTTTGTGTGCACTCATCTTTTTAAAAATTAGAATTATATCACAAAGTGCTAAAGTAAACCTTTTATGTTATATCAATGTTAATACTTATTTGTTTATAACTGATTCATTTCATGTAAATCGATGTGGTTGCTGATGACTACGATGTTAGCATGACCTTTGACTCCATATAGAAATGTATTAGATATGCAGTATTTTGGGTTGTTCGGAAAGTAATTTCGTTTTTCCAAGGGGAAATGAAGACGATGCTTCACTATTTATTTATTTATTCGGTGATGTAGTGGCAATTTTGTTCTATGATCTTGAGCCATCTTTCTAGTAACTTGGAGATCTTATGTTCGTAGAATTCCTGTTTTTTATTAGCAAATAATTGAGTTGTATTACTTTTGACGCCTTCATTTAAAATGATAGTTACACCGCTTAAAAAGTGTTGAAAAGAACGAAATAAATGGCAATACGAAGGTACACCCTCTCTGTAAACAGCATACATCTTTTTCCCTGCTTGCATTGCGTTTTTACCATACCCGTAACAAAAAAGCAAAATGTGACGGATATGCTTACTTTGATTTTGCATATTTGATGTGATGACAAGAGAAATGCTTGAAAAATTATAAAGTTCTATAAGGCACGAAATGATGTCCGAAATGTCAGTTCTGAAAATATACAATGATTTTGCAACTTAGAATAATGTTAAGTAATAATAAACGGAAACCAGTATTGCTTCCCTTTATTATTACTTAACATTATTCTAAGTTGCAAAATCATTGTATATTTTATGCATATATATATATGTATATACATATGTATATATGTATATATATATGTATATATATATATATATATGTATAAAATATGTATAAAATATACAATATATATATGTAAAAGTATGTATAAAATATACAACGATTTTGCAACTTAGAATAATGTTAGGTAATAATAAACGGAAACCAGTATTGCTTCCCTTTATTATTACTTAACATTATTCTAAGTTGCAAAATCATTGTATATTTTATGCATATATATATATATATATATATGTATATATATATGTATATATATATGTATATATATGTATATATATATATATATATATATATATATATATATATATATGTATAAAATATGTATAAAATGTACAATATATATATGTAAAAGTATGTATAAAATATACAACGATTTTGCAACTTAGAATAATGTTAAGTAATAATAAAGGGAAGCAATACTGGTTTCCGTTCTTCTATTTACGTCCTTTAAGTTACGTAAAAACTAGACAAATAAATCACGTTACGTAATAATTTCATTTGTTTGGGACTTGATGAGTTAAACGAAACGTATAAGTTCAACCACAATTTCTTTAAGAAGGAAAGATAACTACTTATTTTGATCTCTAGTTTAAACGTTTCCCGACGATTTTTATTTCCTCCTATTTTGTTACATACTGATTATTTGTTACATTTAAATAATTAAAATTTTTGAACGACAGCCCTGTTCAATGCCATCTCTACGTTCACGGACGGGTCCGGGTCTCTTTTTGTCCCTGACCGAGGACAGTGCGTTTACCGGACCGATAGCGTTTCTTAGAACACAGCAGAAGTGTCCATCAGTGGCTCGGGAACTTCGCTCGGCTAAGAAAGTGCCGTGCCCGTTGTCTTTGTGGTTACCGCTTCTTGGAAACCATCGAGCGAAATTCAGAAATCGTATTTCATAGAAGATGCATGGCTGTTCTGGACGGAATTGCGTTAAATTTTTAGGAATCACCCTCCCAGCCTGACCTTCCGACCGCAGATGCTACTTTGTACTTTTTTTCTAGAATTCTTCTTCCCAACGTATCCTGATTATCCTTTAAATTTGAAAAAATTGAAGCTTCCGATTTTGTAAATTTTCGACGGTATACAGTGACTCATAATAATATTCGGACATTTTTAAAAAGAAGATAAGTTTTTTTAAGATTGGACCATAAGGCTTCAAGTTTTTGCAAAAGTTACCTTGCTACGTGACGTGAAAAAGAAATTTTGAAAAAATTTATGTGAACCTATATAGAAAATTTAATACGTTTCATAGTACTGTGTTAGTTACATAAATCCTGTAAATTTCATCGGAATCTGTCAACGTTTCAATGAGCTACAAACAGTTGAAGACGGTGAAAATCATAGGTTCTCGAAATTTCCGACACCTAACTATAATAATTGTGAAGAATCTTACATCTATCAATGCCTATCGTTTTTTTTTTGCATCAAACGATTTCGATGAAATTTTCGGAATATATACAGGGTGTTCACGCTATTACTAGCCAGCGTTTTTCTTGCAAATAATAGATATTAGATAAAAATGGAAGAGGAAAAAGTAATACTGTTTTTTGCAAACAACGTAATGGCGTGTATAAATTTTTGGATTTGTACTATTTGCATGGAAATGTCGGTGACCTCCAATTTTTGTAAATGGAATGCTATATATTTTTTCATACCATATGAAAGCGTATGTCAAGACAAATTTATTGGTATATGACACAATGACTTTCAAGATCATACAAGGTCAGAAATGGAAGAAACATTTTGAACATTTCGTACTAATGCGTTTACAAGTATACTTTACTGACGATTCTATAGTAAATGTTCAATATAACTTCCTTGTGCATGACTACATATTTCGGCTTTATTAATTACATTCTTGTTAGCTTCTTCTAACGTTGTACGAAATATTAATGCACATGATTGCATTAGTTTCCTTTGCAAGTCTTTTACATTTCTGGGCGTTGTGTATCGTGAATGATATTTTTACGAAATATTCAAAAATTTGCTCCCATTTCTGACCTTATATGACTTTGAAGGTCATTGCGTTGTATGCGAATAAGTTTGTCTTGACATACGCTTTCATATGATATAAAAAGATATATAGCATTTTATTTAAAAAATTGAAGGTCACCTTCATTTCTAAAAAAATAGTGTAAACATAAGAAAATCACATACGCCATTATGTTACTTACCAAAAACAGTATTATTTTTTCCTCTATAATTTTTTTTAATATTTATTATTTGCAGGAAAAACGCTGGCTAATAACAGCATGAACACCCTGTATACATATAACTTACATATACCTACGAAATGCAGTTTTTAAATTTTCAATCCAAGCCGAGATAAACAAATTTTAAAAAATAACCTTGAAAATGTTCTCCACGATTTTGACCAATTACAATTTTTCAAAGAAATTTTATTCGTATCACATAGTAAACTAATCCTAACTTCTTAAAAAAATTCAAGTCGTTTGATCCAATTTTAAAAAAGTTATCTTTATGAAAGTGTCCGAATATTTCTGTGAATCACTTGATGGAATTCAAATTTCTTCTGGAATTCTGAGCTTTCCATATCCAAGATTTTGATTGGGTTCGACCTTTTTTGAAAAATAAAAGTAGTAATTAATGATTAAACATTAATGGAGAAATGAATACGTTAATGAATTTATAATACAAATAAGTTATATACTTGACAGAAGTATAGGGAATCAGATATGTATAAGTTAAATCATGATGAGAAAAATAATTGTTGACAAAGCTCAGTCGTTTTAGAAGACATAGTTTAGAGTTAGAATATAAAAATATCAACGTTCTTGGATTAACCTCTAATTAAATTGTAGGTATCGGCAAATGAAATGGAAAAACTAAATATTCTTTCTTTCTAAAATTATGAACTTATTTAGAAATTAAGTTATCATTTTTGTTGAATTGAATTGTTGTTGTACAGAAAGGTGCTTAAATTGAAAATTTGTTGGCTTTCTAAGTTTTCTGATCAAAGTAATTTCCACTAGTTTATGGAGGTACGTGTTTTACTTCGAGGTAATAGATCATTTGAGTTTTCGTAATAGATAGTTACGTCTCCTGGTAAAATAAATTTTTTGACTGCTCATTTAATTTTTTATGTTTATATTGTTACTCCCACTAAAAATTATTAAAATTTTTAATGAAGTGAAAATGTTGCGGATATAAACTCAACGACAGGGTGGCAAAAGTTGCTATCCATTAATACAATCACATCTTTACTGTCTATTAATGGCAGTTGCATTTTTGATAATATTTTATACGCTAGTTTTGATTTGAAACTACATATATTGCCATGCTTACAGAATAATAAGGGGTATTGCTATTTTATATTATTATATTTCTACTTTGAAAGAAGGAACCGTGAAGCTATTAATTAAAAATTTCACAGAATTTAATGCAATACTTGGTCTGTATGAGCCTATAGTATAGTATTTATTAACTATCAATGGAAAAAATATATACACTTTAATAAGAAAATTATTTATTAGTTTCTAACAAAGTATGCAGAATTATATCTGTATATTGGTTATGAAGAGTTACAAAGATTTTCCATTTCATACATTTGTTAAGTATCAGACTAATAATCGCAAACGAATTCATTCATATACTTCCACAAAATGTTAATAACAGCTGACTCATTCTTGTCCCAACTATTGCTCGAAAATCCTACAAATCTTACTAAAACAATTTAATTTTATTTACCACATACCGTACCGAGCAGTTTTAGCTTGACTTTTTATTCGGGCTATTTGGTGTTTGGATTAAAGACTGATAGGTTATCGTTAGTCTGCGAATTTTTATGCATTTATAACATATACACATTTCTAAAAGATAAAAAAAACACATTAACGAACATTAATAACATTTCGACTCTATGCTTACCATCAAGTATTTTCTAGTTGATAAATTGATCTTGTTCTTCACCCTGGTTTATAAAATAACCCATGAAATTTAAAATTTGCCCAAAGATCCACAGTCAAGTTATTATAAACTATTTTATTATATTATCAATTGGTAAGTAATTAGCTTGTACGTTAGTATTCGTATCATATACCGTCCTCTTTCTTTCGTTCCTAATATATTATTCAGTCTTAAACTGACTATAAAATTATTTTGAACGCGTGTGTAATAAATTATTATATCCCAATAATAAAACATATATATAATATTTTAAAATAATACACTGCAATACCTGAATATACTTCGATTGTAAAGAATATCTTTGATCGATTTGAACTACAATCAAGCCAAACTCGAGTAATAATTTCTCAAGTTTCTCAAGTAATTATTACGTTAAACTTAATTTTTACAAGTTAAATGCACGGTGTTTCGGAGCGAAAGAAGTAACTTTCGGTCGAGACTGTACCGCCTAAGTAGCGTGTAGTTTAACAAAATTCCAGCGAACTCTCTCATTAGTGTTGCGGAGTCAATTTGTCGCGAAGCAAGGGTGGTTGCGCAGTGGATGTACACCTGCAGAAACGATTTGTGTCCGGAAATAGCTTCGAGTTCTCCCGATCGGGCATACGCATTGGCGTAGCCGTAGCAAAAACACGTGACCTCTGAGCACCGCTAAATCAACACCACTGATCTGACTCCTTCTCCCCGTCCCTCTTTGTCTTTCTTTCTTGCACGGAGCGTAGCCAAGCAATTATTTGCACCTAGATTTATGAGTTTGTACGGACCGGACAGGATCGGCTTCTTCGTACATGGGGAAAGAGGAAGAACGAGCAACATATCACGAACCGCTCTCGCACACCTTTTCTTTCCCCCACGTGGAGCTTTGACTTCATTTATCTTGGACGCACTTGTTCACCGGCCAAGAATCACTTTTCGCATCGGTAATTACACGTGCTCGGGCAATCTCTCAATAATTCAATCGGGGATGATTGCGATGCGCTCGGCCCCGGTGATCACCGGTCAGCGGTCAGACCGCGTTTTTTAATTTGCTCCCGCGCCGCGATATCGTCGCTAGGTAATTGCCGGGCTACGATTTTTAAACTATTTCCGCGAAACACGATAGTTTGATGAATATTCGCCGGGGCCAAAGTGGCGAGAGAACCGGATAATTGTTTCTAATTATTCGTAACGCGATACGCCGAGCAACTACACCTTTCGTTTTATTCACCGTTCGCGGTTCGACGAGTCTGACGTTTCCTACTCTAGAATCTCGGTTCGTATGATATAACCGAGTTTCCTGCATTAGAATGTCGTATCAGGCTAGTCGTGAAACTATCGAACAGAATTCAACGACATATATATATATGTATGAACACACACGAAATGTCATTTAGTTGTTTCATACTGGAAAAAATGATAACTATTGGATCCTGACAGAAATACGTTCGGTTATGTTCAAGATCTTTTTCTATTTATTAGTAAAGTACAGGATTATATTAAATCAATTGTATAATTCCTGCTCGTAGGAATGTAATTTAATAAAAAAGTCCCTATTAACTATGAAAGCACGTACATACAATGCAAGATGAACCACGGAACGTGATCAGTTTAGATTACTCTGTTATTACTAGGCCGATTGAAAATTTTTTTTCTCAAGCATAGCACGGTTCGGAGGAAGCTCTAAAATTATTATTTTGAATTTTTTGTCAACTCATTTTTTAGGAATTTTCGAGGGCACCATGAATTTTTATACAGAAACCTATCATCTTTTTACAGCCTCCTAGAAGTTAGCACCCCACTTGTTGAAATAAATAATTTTAACAGTTGTGTTGAGTTGTGCTAAGTTTGTGCTACATTGTTCTCGAATATTATAACTTTTCAATTTTTTCAATTTTCTCAATTGTGCTAAGTTGTGCTAGGTTGTGCTAAGATTGTGCTAAAGTATTACTTTCTAAAAATAATAAATAAAGAAGTTATGGTAAATAATCGTTTTGGACATGCAATTAACGTTTATGTTAGTAACAGTTATCCAAACAGCATATAATCATATATCTGAATTGTGCTAGCCTAGCACAAGTCAGCACAACTTTCGTTTTCGCCAGCACAGCGATATAAAGGGCACTTTACTCTTGCCTGCGGCCCTTCGCGCTTGGACACTATATTATTAATTTGACTTTCTGGTCATCCGACAACCATAATTTTGCATATTTGAGTTTTGCTAGCCTACCACATATGCAATATTATGGTTGTTAGATGACCAGAAAGTCAAATTAATAATTTAGTTTCCAAGCGCGAAAGGCCGCGGGCAAGAGTAAAGTGCTCTTTATATCGTTGTGCTGACTTGTGGTAGGCTAGCACAATTCAGACATATGATTATATGCTGTTTGGATAACTGTTACTAACTTAAACGTTAATTGCATGTCCAAAACGATTATTTACCATAACTTCTTTATTTATTATTTTTATAAAGTAATACTTTAGCACAATCTTAGCACAACCTAGCAAAAGTTAGCACAATTGAGAAAATGGAAAAAAACGAAAAGTGGGGGCTACTAAAAAATCGTTTTTCTCAATTCTTAGTCTTATTTTTCATATTATTGTTATAATATTCGAGCACAATCTTAGCACAACTTAGCACAATTGAGAAAATTGAAAAAATCGAAAAGCGGGGGTTGGGGGGCTACTAAAAAAAATCGTTTTTCTCAATCTTTAGTCTTATTGTTTATATTATTGTTATAATATTCGAGAACCATGTAGCACAAACTTAGCACAACTGTTGAAATTATTTATTTCAACAAGTGGGGGGCTAACTTTCTAGGAGGTCTTTTAACACCTCTCTCTCTCTCTCTCTCTCTCTCTCTCTCTCTCTCTCTCTCAGTGGTCATTAAAACTAATTTGGTAAGCATCATAATAATTTTTTTATCTGAACCGAAAAAACATTAAAATATCCTAGTTGAAAGAATTTTGTATTACAAGGAATATCACATGCTGCACCGTTGTACATTTTCCAAAGTTGTTATTGACCGAAATTATCGGTTTGATCTCTCGTCTACTGTTTGCAAACATTTCGTTCTGTGCATTGGAACAGATCTAATGATATCGAAAGAAGTAAACCGTTAGTAGTATTTGCGATATTCGTATGCATAGACGCTCCATGATGATTTATAGTACTAACGAAATGATTGAGATGATCTTGATTTACGGAGAGTGCGGGCGTGATTCAGTGTTGTCACAACAGTTATACGCTTCACGATTTCCCGATAAATGTCACTCTTCGCGGTGCATATTCGAACGGTTCATTAAAACACTTCTGAAGGCTGACAGTTTAAATCCGCGGAAGAAAAACTATCAAAAAACCAAAACGAACGATTCAAATGCATGTACTATTTTAACTACAGTGGCAAACACTTGCAGATTAGTTTCCGACAAATTGCACGTGATTGTAGCATATTTCAATCAAGTGTCTAGCGCACTCTCTACTGTCGGCGTTTTTATCCTTACCATGTGTCGCTACATTAAGAACTTCATGGGAATAATTTTTATAATCGTATAGTGTTTTGTCGATGGGCATTGCAAGTACTCCTTACGGACGAATCATAATTCGCAAATCATGGTCAGGCAGGTAGGTAGAAAGTCCTCACTGGTTACGACAAGTGGAACGGTAACGTCCATGGAGTGTTAACGTGTGTAATGGTATGTTCGGGAATTCGATAATTGGTCTTTATTTTAGCAATGATACCCTAAATGATCAGAAGTACACTGCATTTATTGAAACTGAATTACAATTTCTTGTTGATGAGTGCGGATAATGTATCGTCATCAGATGTGGTAGCAACATAACGAATGCCCCGGACATTATGCTGTGGCAGCCCGTCAAGTACTTGATAGAAAATGTCAAACTTCGATTTCTCGAAAACGAGGCGTCAAATGAAAAGTTTATTCTATAATTTCGACTTATTTTCTTATAGAGGATCATCCCTCCACGTTTATACCATTTTGGGACATCCTGCAGGTAGACATATGGGATAAAATAGTTTACGAAAATTTAAAGTCATGTTTAAACAGAACGGTTGACTTGAGACCCATGGTTCCTTTGAGACTTTTTTTCCACGTGATGCGTACTATACGATGCAGTAACAAAATTTGACCTCGAAAGAAAGTATCAAAGTCACTTTCGCGGTTCATTTTTGAACAGATCTTCGCCGGAGTAGAGTAATAGAATCGCGCAATGGTAGTCGTGACTTATAATTTCTATATAACCTGTATATTTAAAATAGATCGTAACTAAATCGCTAAAATTGGAACAAGTATATTTAGCATCATAGATGGTTATTTTGCATTACACAAACTATCGTTGCAATTTATAAAAAATACAGTATCATCTCATATTTTCATCAATGATATGCAGTTCTATTTAATCAGAATTATCAATTCTAGTCTTCATTACTTTTTATTATTACAGGAATACTACAGATAATGTAGGGCACTGTTTGACTAGTTTGACATATAAGGCTAAAAGAAACTTCTATGCAAGTAACAAACTTATATTTCTGTGAATAAAATATTTAAACGAAGTATGTGCTGAATGAAATGTATAGTCTTCGGATTTTATGCATTTATGATAAAGCTGAGTAACTGAAAGTTAAACAATGTCTAACATTACATGTATATGTGTAATGGTGGACGTAACAACATGTAATTAAGAAAACAAAAATAAAGAAAATTCATGTATTATCTCAGGAAAGAAAATAAACAAATTTATTTATATAAGTTTGTATTATTAAATTGATTTATAGTACAATGCGTTACTTTAGTTTAAGAACTTTAGCAAACACTTTTCATATTGTTATTTCATAGTTTCCGCACATGAACAGACATCGAAATTGAAGCTGTTCTCAGAACACAAGTTACAAAATATGTATTTTATTGTATGTATTTCATAACAACTTTATAGTCGATGTGGTTCCTCGAAAGAAAACTGAATTATGACAACTTAATTAAAGAATTTTATCCATTATATATGTTGTACACACGATTATTTAAATCTCAGCATCATGAAAAACGCATTGCGAATGGTTATGCAATTTTATACTATTACAAAACAATTTAAAGCAACAAACATTGAACAGAAATTTTCTTTTTGTTTGATGATATAATATGATCTAATAACCATAGAACACCTAATTCTTCAATGTAAGAAATATGATATGACCTGTAATAAATATCAACTGGAAACTACACTCAAGGACAATATAAAAGAGAGAAAAATACAGGATTTACTTGAGCTCATTAAGGAAACCGGACTGATTAATCAAATAATGTAAACCGCTCATATATGTTCCATATGATGTCGCTAATAACCTTGTTTCATCGATAGTGGTTTAAATAAATTGAAAATACAATAAGACTGCCCTAAATGTCATTACAATATGCATTTTTCTTTGTTACTACTATTTTCACTGTTAAAATTAAATATCTTTGAATACGTTCGCTGTCAAATACCGACACGGAGGACTAGAAATATTTTAGTTAATTATTGGGCACTTTTCTCTAGAAAATTATTAATTCTATAAAAAGAAATGTTTAATGAAAGTCGTAAGGTTTTCCCAATATCAATATACCTAAAGCCAAAAACTTACGCGTACATTGTTCGTGTATGAAGATCGGAACGATAGACCCAAGAAGAATGAATATGAGCTTGAGTTACGAGAAAGGAAGTTTTTTATCGCGTTTTTACGTCGCGTATGCCTAGTTCGGAGGCGGCGAAACGATACTTGTGAGGGATGAAATCAACCCGCGTAACCCCTCGACTCTCTTGCAATGTAAACAAATTAAGGAATCTCCATCGCCGTGGTTTATGACTACCTTCCACCATCATACACAAGCTGGATCCGTTTTAATACAGCTTGGAACAAAACATTGAAAGTTCGCTGTACCTCGAAAATCTACAGTGGTTTGTTCCAATCTTCGAAAATTAAATACAAGAATTTCATGTCCGTATTTTCTAAATAACATGATAATGATAATATCGGGTATGGGATTACTGTAATTATTATTATAAATACGTTTACTATGTATTATGTGATTGACAGGATATAAAAAACTTATTGTGTAATTATTCATTACTAGACTGTCGATATTTATACAATACAAAAATTGCTTTCATCAATTGTAACAAGTAGGAGATAGAAATATCGGTAATTATTTACAAGTTGGTCCTCCTCACCAATTATGATGACCTTGTCCATCATTATATGCATTTGTATCATATAAATCCCTAGCCCGATCATATAAATTGTAGAATTGCTTATTAGTACGGCTCTAATCATGCAAATCAGCCTTGTTTTCGTTTGGTAGCTTCCGCCGCGAAATTCGTTCCTGTAGATATCAAACATATATCAATTCTTTCGTTTTGATTTCGGTGTGGTATTAGATTGGTATCAAGGCAAGAATAATCGGTATCGGCAATCAATACCAAGTATCCTAAACATTGATATACATACATGCGTACATATATCGATACCAGATTAAAATTTATAGAATGCTATCGATAATATCAATACGGCATCGATCCCATCATTAAGTATGGATAGTGTTAAAAGTCGATTTTCTCGAAAACAAAGTTCTATATTTTCCACTAATTTTTTTTGTAGAATCAGCCCCTTTTCGGTTGTACCACCAGTTATCGATCACCCTGTATATGTATAATATAATATTCTGATGTCACGATAGTTATTAAAGAAAAAAAGAAACGGTAATTATTTACAAGTTGGTCCTCCTCACCGATTTTGATGACCTTAAAATATATTGTCAGGGTCATCATTCTGAACAATTTTTCCCTATACATGTTACCGCCGCTCGGTTTTAGTTTTCGAGATATTCGCAAAAAACTATTGCTAATACTGTATTGAATTTTCTCTCTTGGATTTTAGTATCTCAGCATAGGCGATCGCTTAACGGCGTTCGTAATGTATTCTGCTTCTTACAAATGTTATGTTGACGGCCGACCCCCTCCACGACCTAACCAGAATTCATTCTACTCACATGATTTTTCCATTACTAGGTCAAATTCTGGATGACAGATACAATGCAAAGATTATACGAATAGAATGAGTTGTGCTCAGGCTGCGGTGGGGGCAAAGCGGGCCGGCCGGGCCGTTAGGCCGGCCCGACCACGCATACGACAATCGAAGAGTAGCTTTCAAAATTGAAAGCTCACTTCATATATGTATGACCAGAGTGAGAACGCGTTTTCTTTCTCATCTCCACAGCGTGTTTACAAATAAAAAGTAAATAGACGCCGCTCCGGAACAGGCTTACGTTGCCACGGAGCGTGCAAGAATACGGGAAATTCAATACAGTATTAGCAATAGTTTTTTGCGAATATCTCGAAAACTAAAACCGAGCGGCGGTAACATGTATAGGGAAAAATTGTTCAGAATGATGACCCTGACAATATATTTTAAGGTCATCAAAATCGGTGAGGAGGACCAACTTGTAAATAATTACCGTTTCTTTTTTTCTTTAATAACTATCGTGACATCAGAATATTATATTATACATATATATATGATCGATAACTGGTGGTACAACCGAAAAGGGGCTGATTCTACAAAAAAAATTAGTGGAAAATATAGAACTTTGTTTTCGAGAAAATCGACTTTTAACACTATCCATACTTAATGATGGAATCGATGCCGTATTGATATTATCGATAGCATTCTATAAATTTTAATCTGGTATCGATATATGTACGCATGTATGTATATCAATGTTTAGGATACTTGGTATTGATTGCCGATACCGATTATTCTTGCCTTGATACCAACCTAATACCACACCGAAATCAAAACGAAAGAATTGATATATGTTTGATATCTACAGGAACGAATTTCGCGGCGGAAGCTACCGAACGAAAACAAGGCTGATTTTCCTGATTAGAGCCGTACTAATAAGCAATTCTACAATTTCTATGATCGGGCTAGGGATTTATATGATACAAATGCATATAATGGGGGACTTCTCACGTCCCACGTACATCCAATGTTTTTATATTTGCAATAATATATTTTAGTGGTGCATCATGGTAATAAATTGCTAACACTCGACAACAACTCATTACATACATTATTTAAGTAGCATATTAAGTTACATCGATTTTTTTCTACAAGCATTAAGCACGTATTAATATTTTCGCGGTAAATACTAGGTATCAAACGGGTGTCGGTAATTTCATTAACTGTACGCGATACGCTACTGTATCGATATTTAGGTACATATCAAATAGGTCTTGATATTTGGGTAAGTATCAAACATAGGTGTTAATATTTGTGTAAGTGTAAAAAACGTATCGATATTTTCGTTTTGATTTCAGTACAGCATTGGATTGGTACTGAATGTAGAAGAATCTGTATCGAAAATTGATATACAGTGGCGTGTAAAAGTATTCGGACACCCTTTAAAAACGAATAACTTTTTCAAAATTAGTTCAAACGGTTTGAGTTTTTTTGAGATGCCCGAAGGATTAGTTTACTAGGTAACGTGTAAATAATTATTTATATAAATTGCTAATGGTAGAAATTGTGAAGAAAAAAGTAAAGGTCACGACTTTTGAGTTTTTTATCTGTGCCTGAAATGAAAATTTAAAATATATCTTTTGTAGATCTTCATAGGCTATATACATGCGCAAAGTTTCATCGAAGTCGGTTAATGTTGCTATGAGCAGATGACCTACGAACATTGCAAGATGAGAGCTTAAGAGCGAAAGTCGCAGATTTTCTGTCTTTTCAGGGAATTTCGCCCTTATGTGATCAGCTTTAAATGTTTGTAGCTCATAACAAGACCGACAAAAGACCGACAAAAGACCGACAAAAGGCGCCTTGCAAAGTTTCATTACAGGTACAGATAAAAAAGTTAAAAATTTTGATCTCTACTTTCTTCGCCGCAATTCCGATCAATAGCAGTTTTTGGAAAAAATTATTTCCACGCTACCTAGTAAACTTCTAACATCTCAAAAAAACTCAAGCCGTTTGAACTAATTTTGTAAAAGTTATTCGTTTTAAAAGGGTGTCCGGATACTTTTGCAAGCCACTGTAAGTGCCTGAAATTACGATACACATCGATACTTCCTACTGAGTACTTTGGAATCGGATTGTATCGAGTATCATCGATAGTATTCGTATCAATCCCATCACTAACCATATCACAACCGGTCAAATGACCGGTTTCATATTTCCTATTTTATAATTGTTGAAATTGCAATGTTGCTTCCACTAGAAATTGTTTAATACATTCCATCATTCAACGGCATACTGTTAGAAACATTACGAGAAATCTAAATACATTCAATTTTGCAATTTTTATGGAACAACGTACACTAGTCACATTTTGTGCTCTGTACAGTTAGTGTACAAGTTTGCCAAGTTCGCGTGCTTAGCATTTGTATGAATTACAACTGATAGGTCATAAACAGACGCGTCAGACAATTCCTATACAATAGCACGCGTATTCGTAGAATTTTCAACCTTGCTTTTTTCGAAAACAGAGCCTCATAGGAAAAAATTCTATTCAACATTTCCAACCTAATTTTGTATGTAAATTCACCCCTTTTCCGGTTATACTACCAGTTACCGATCACTCTGTACATGTATATTAAGTTTAACAAATGAAAGCACCAATGTTGATTTCGAGAAAGTGAGTTCAAACATGTAACACAATGTAAAAGTACTTGAATTTGAATGAGTTTAGCTATGACCGCCATGATGTTATCAACAAGCGACCGCCGTTGAAGGGTTACGACACTGCATTTTTAAC
Source organism: Sphecodes monilicornis (assembly GCA_913789915.3). NCBI lineage: Eukaryota > Metazoa > Arthropoda > Insecta > Hymenoptera > Halictidae > Sphecodes > Sphecodes monilicornis. The sequence continues at coordinate 2,253,261 of OU565289.1, forward strand.
AGTTTTCTCGAAACAAAGAAGATAAAAGTCATCAAATTACAGTTGTTTCATAACTAATCGACAACTTTAACAGTTTCATTCGTCCCTCGGTGTCGTAGTTCATACCCTTCAGGAAAGCAGCTCTTCCAAACAGTTTAATTTCACCCCTAGAATTCACTACAGAACCCGTTCCACCAAAAGATACCCATGAAACCATAGCCAGAGCGAACTTCACCGTCTCGGAGAAGACTTTCACCCGCCCGAGCTCGACGTCCCGACCTTACAAGAGAGGTGTCTTGTAAATGGAGCGAGGGTGTTCCCGTGTTTGAGTAATTATGATGCGATTGTGGTCGTCCGGGGGTGTCATTTCGTTGCAGAAACGGGATTCAATGGGCGGGCTAGGTGGACAAGGGATGGGCAGGGAAGTGGGTGAAGTAGGGCTGATTCGTCGGGTGGCGGAAGGTACGAGACCTTCGGGGCTGGAGTTTTAGGGGCGAGCCGGTCTCTTATTGCTCCCCGAGTGGCCGCAAAACGAAGTTTGATCAAATTCTACTGCGCCGGCATAAAACTGACCGGTTGGCTGGCCGTCCCGGGTTATGGACCCGATAAATGATTCATCCATACCTTAGATACGACGCGATACCGGGCACCGATGTGTTTTCAGAGTGGCTCCCGATCGCATCTATGGATCCTAAGTGCGCCGGGCCCGTGTTCAGCTGGAAATGTGTGCGTGCCACCGCCACGCTCATCATCGTAGCCCAGACCTTTTACGAGCGACGCTAAGTCCTCGGCCGCGTTTCTTTCCTCGCACTTTTCCTAAGCCGCTAAATCCGTTCAATGGAACCTCGTGCACCACCGCCGACCGACCGGCTAACCGAATACTCTCTCGCGCCCAAGAACGTTAACGGCGTTATGTGCGATTATTTTTCGCCTCCACCTTTCTCTTTTCATTCCTTCCCGCTGTCCGATGGGGATCGTTCTTGATATACTGGTTCTCTTCTTCTTTCTTTTCGTTAGCGCTTTTAGTATCGGCGACACGATGGGCTTTTCGCGGAATTGAGCTGCTTAGCAGGGGGAGTGGATGCTTGATAGCACTAATCGAGATCAGCCGATACCGCTTCACACCGTGAACTGTTTATTGCGCGGAAATCTATTGATCATCCGGGTGATGCCAAATGCTTGTCGATGCAAAGGGTGTTAATTGTTATACAGAGCGTTCCAATTGACTTCATTACGCCGAATAACTACGAAACTATGTATGTGATACCGGCACTGTATAGATGGCAGGCATTCTATAGAATGCCTAGGCAATGTGTAAAATATTAAGAGTTTCATACTTTGCCCCAAAAGTACAGTGGCCGAAATAATGATAGGTTCATTTTAATTTCTTAACGTAAGCATGTGTTTTATATAGTATTTTTGAATTTATTTATTATTATTTATTCTTTATAATATAATTTACAAAATACATAATTCAAATGAATAACATAGTATAATTTGTGTCGATTCCAAATTTTTTATTGAAAACCGTAAAATTGATGTACGAAATAAAGATAGGTTCATTATATATTTTTACATAAAAAATATAATAACAAAAGAAATATAAATAGTTTAATACTTAGTTAAACTTGCTTTGGTTTTATCACTTCAAATATTCTGCGTGGCATGTTTTCAATTAATTTTTGTAAAGTTTCTAATTTAATTGCAGACCACTCCTCTCTAATCCCATTTTTTAATTCGGAAGCAGTGCAATACTGTTTTCCATTGTCATTCGAAGTACATCTTTGATTGTAGGGGTGTTGAAGAAAAAATCTTACTTTTATTAATAAAAAATTAAGGACAGAAATATTGATAAATGATCATATTATAATCTACGAACAAAATGTATGTTGCAAAAGGCATATCACAAACGACAGTATAGAGCAATCTTTGATACTTGTACTAAGGACAATCTACAAAACGAAACAACGTTATCAATAATTAAATTGTAAATATTATTGATCAGTTACGAAACTTCAACGAAAATAAACCACATGAATGTAATTTTTTTGATAAATTACACTGGCCTTAAAAAAAGAGCCTGGGCTGGCTTAAAAAAAAGCGAACTACAAAACTTAACTGAATACTGTTTCAATAAAAGTGAAGGCACTAGTAAAGATGGCAATTTATTTAATGCATTTATATCGTGGTTCGTCTCAAAGAGACATTGGAGCTATGATAAATAAGTTACAACCTACGGTATGTAGAATAATTTCAATTTTAATTAAAAATTTTAGTAATAAATATTAAATTTTAGAGGAATTTTATATTTTCTTAATATTTTTTAAAAAACTTTTAGTGAAAATTCAATTTCAATTTTAATTAAAGATTTTATTGATATATTTTAAACTAGAGGAATTTGATCACACCTGGGTCCATACACACTGTGCTAGAATAAGTTCAAAAATAATGAAATACCTTTGCATCAATTGTGGCTACCGAAATTGGTGATTCATCTTGAGATACCATAGGCCCAAAAGAGGAAACCAGTTTCTTTGATTGGACCGATGACTCTAAATTTATAAATGGAATTTTTAGTATTTTAAATTGTGTTTATTAAGAAACAAAATGTATTACTATAAAGATTAAAATAGTAACGTTCTTTTCCACTATTTCGTTTTTTTAAAGCTATTTCCATCTCTCTCTATATATATATATCAAAAGTTGTTTAGGGGATTAAGATTCGCCAATCGCCTCTAATATCTACGCATTATACAGGGTGGTCCTTTTAAGTAAGGTCACCTAAATATCTCTTCAGCTTATTGTGATGCAAAAAATATTTTTTACGTAATGTGCATGGTGTCAAATGACCAATACCTGGCAAGAATATTTTTCCCCAAGGTCGTTTTTTTAGGGGGTTACCAAGGTCATTGGGGTTTTTTGACACATAACTACATTGTTTTATTATTACATCGTGTAGCTGATCGAAAAATACATTCAAATATGTATAATAACATGACCTTGAAATGACCTTGATCTTAGAAAATTAAAGTTTTATGTAAAACTGATGTCAATCGAGATCGCAGGCTTTGACCAAGGTTCGACAATCAAGAGCGTGAATGTAAATAAACATGTTTGCTATCGTAATACTGATAATACCTAACGGTTTGAAATCCTGATCAGTTTCAATTTATCAGTGAATCGACATACTGTTCGAAATGAACTAGAACTAAAATCAAATAGTTTATCATGAACGACCAACTACACCAGAGGACATGAAAAACCGAATAATTAGAGCTTATGCTGATATTAAATCTGAAACAACTGAAAGATCTGTACAGTCGGTCATTGCACGTTTCAGGAAATGTATCACCGTAGAAACACACCATCTTGAACATCTCTGAAGATGATAACTTATGAGAAAGTAAGTGTTGTCTTAACACATCTGATGATCGATATTTTTAGTGTGATAAAAAACATTTTCTACGCATTCACGGGTTCAGGAGTCTTGGCCACAGATATTCGACATAAGTTTTACGTTAAACGTTAATTTTCGAAGATCAAGGTCATTTCAACGTCATGTTATTATACTGTTACGGCGACGTGAATATTGAGAAGTCGCCGTAATGCCGTGATGAACAACCACTAAGGAATAATTGAAGATAGGGGTTGTCAATGAACTGTTGATCGTTGAACAGAAGAGAGAGACAGAATCGACAGCCAAGCAGAACAGACATATTCTGAAATCGTTATATTGATATAAAGTTATAAGAGTTGTATTGTAGATAAAGTTTGTTAATAAATATCTCTTGATGCCGCGGCATACGACGCGAAGTAATATAAGTCGCAACAATACATATCTGAATGTATTTTTAGATCAGCTACACGAAGAACTAATATAAAAATTTAGTTATGCGTCAAAAACCTTGGGGAAAAAATATTTTTGCCAGATATTGAACCTTTGACACCATGCACATTACGTAAAAAATATCTTTTGTATCACAATAAGCTGAGGAGACATTTCCGTGGCCTTAATTAAAAGGACCACCCTGTATATTGTAGAATGACAAATGCTATTTAGACAAAATATTAAAAGAGGGTCATGAAAAGGTCTGGGTCTGTGTTAGGTTTGGAATAGATTTTGAAAAGCTTTTATTGAAAAGACGTACATAATAAAGGAAGAAATAGAAAATTAAGTATAGTACTTTTTTATTAAGGAAAATAAGAAAAAAGAATTTTATTTTAAATTACACTTAATTGTTTTTCTCACAACAAAACCTAACCATGACCAAAAATTCTTCTCGCAAATATTGTTTTTATCTAAAAAGAACCTGTTTTCGGAAGTACAGCCGAGAGTATTGAATATTTTGCCGGTTTGCTTTTGGCATTCTATAGAATATCTAGGCATTGTGTGAAATATTAATCGTTCAATACTTCACGTCAGGGACTAAATGCATGACGGACGACACACGGAGTCACGGATTTTTATTATCTAATGGGGTTGATGAACACATCAGGTGCTGAGGTGTAAAGGTAACGTAATAACTGTCATTGTTTATACATATAATCTAGAAATAAAATATGAATTCTGATACGTCAAAATTAATAGAAATCTAACTTTCGTTAACAATAACTCAAATTCCAAATCCTTCCAAATCAAATTCCAACATTTCAACTTGTTATGGTAAAAGCACTCCTATGAGGGTAGTTTTATAAGGGTCAACCTAATAAAAAAACAATACCAGAATCAGATTCTACGACCACAAAGAAACCATAAAAACTGTTCTGTTTATAATTAATGATGCACATTTAAAAAGTATCATGAATTTAGTGCACCGTTTCCTTCTTCAGTCCACATTCTACAATTTCTGCAAAATTTCAAGTGGCCGAGATCACCACATTTCACTGAAAAGGGATGCAGACACCAGTAGCATATTTCCCAGTCGCAGGATGCAAGAGAGACGGAAGAACCCCATTACAGGATGGAAGATAAGCGGCGCAGTTCACGTGAGATATTTCTTTCAATATAGCGGGACATCCATCAGACTTTGGAGCGGAGAGCGGCGGTTCCGAGCTCGTAGCTCTCGCAGACAATCTTGCAGAAACAATTCCGCAAGATGTCTAGAATGCGACGACCTCTGGCCACTGGGATCCCTGGATTACCGAACTGACCATCTCCTTTGCATAATGACACTCGGTTTTTCCCCCGACCAAGTCTCCTCTACGTTTGACCCCGCACCAAAAACTCCTTCAACCCCCTTCCGTCCTCTGGAAACCTACCCCTAGGAGCACACGGTAGAGCCACCCTACTACGCGACCGATGCTTACATGCTGCAATAACAATAATATCTATATGTGATAGCGACCACCGTCGCGCCGCGTCATCCCGAAACTTCTCCATCTAGGCTGCACGTGGATTTCATACATAAGAATGGCCCGCTCTCGCTGCTGAGACGGATCAGCATTCAATTGTATCGAAGTTTCGCCGGACCAAATCCAACTCCAATTTGATGCGGACCGTTGTCGAACAGCTGGGTGCCTTCTGGGCTCGTGGACCAGAGAAGTCGGTTTTGAGGAACGCCGCGCCGTAGAGGCGAGGGGTTTGATCGAATTTTAAAACTGTTGAGGCCAAACGTTGCAGAAGGATAAGTCTATCTGAAGTTAATAGGATTTCTGTTTTGTTTTTATCACTGTGAGCTTTCTGGTCTGCTAAAGAAGAACAGTTTAATAAGTAGACTGCGGATTTTATGCATTTACGTGAAAAATGAGTAAGTGCAATTTAAAGCAGCAGATAGATTTTAAAAAGTTCAAGTACATGAATGTATTATTTAGGTATGAAAGAACTTTTTATTTGGCTCCTATTTTTCGCAATTGATGCTGAAATTTTATTTATTTTAGATCTTGAAGTGATAATGTATTCCTTTTTTTAATAATGTTACTATGTCGGCAATGATACAACAATATTTTTATATTCTTGTAATGTCTTCACAGTTTTGTATTGCACTATATTGGCTATATGTATAATTAAGTTTAGTTCGAATATTCATAGACATCAAATGCATCAAACCAATTACTTGGAGCACAACGAATACTTTATAATTAGACTGCGGGTTTTATGCATTTATAAAAAAGATGGACTGGTTGAACATAAGACTATAATGACATGAGAACAATTGAATGATGTTATATTAATTTCGCTTTGTTAAATTATCATAGTTTTCGTATCAAGAATTCTTCGAGAATGGGAAATTTAGTGTTCGAATACTTTTTAGATCCACTGTACTTTAAGTTTCATTGTAACATGATTTGCATCTATTATAAAATATCTAACATTAAATGTTTCGTTATAATTGCACAATTGATTTGTAGCATGCTCGGTAATCAAATCCACGTAATAGTAATCTTGATCATTTAATATGCATATGATCTTACAAAATGTCAAAAGTAAACACTTTAGTAGTGTGATGTGGCAAAAATTGCTTGACTGAAAAAGATTGCTGTATGTTTGACAATAAACAAACACACAGGGATCATATTTTCATTCTTGTTTTTTTTTTTTTACTAAAATGTAATTTGTTCAACATCGAATCGCAAGGATCGCGGAAAACGGAACATGCAAATGAGAAATTACGTTCGGTTAGTTGGAGTCTTCGAAAATTAGAGACAGCGCCACGGCGTTTCGTGCGCCGCTTTTCTTTTGCTAATTTAAATGTCAAAGCAAATTGTTTGATTATTTGCTATGCAAATGAAATTGTTTAAGATGAAGCTAGGCTGAACCGATGTCGACGGTACCTGGGCAGAACAGGAACGAACCGGGGGATTACTCTGCCGCGTTAATTGGATCAAGGAGTCGGATTGAGGAGCGATCCTCCTTCCGTGTATAGCGGGGACTCAACCCTAGTTTAATTATGCTTCTCGAGTTTCGAGCATGTCGCAATAATAGCGATACAATCCGCGGGACGCGTTCCAATTATTGTTCAACCGCATCCAAAAATTCTGAAGATCGTGATATGATACAAATTAAAGAGGCTTTAAACACGCATTATTTAAATATTAATGACATGTTTATCTGCAATTCTAATATTTATGATTGTATATTATCGAACCAGTTGTTGACACACTTTACGTTGTTTTTAATTTTATTCGGTAATAATATTCTAAAAAATATAATACATATCCTATTAATGTGAACTTTTTTCTGGAAAAAGTTATTATTAACTATATTATAATAACTTGTCTTATTATATAACTTATTTCTAACTGTATAACTTATTAAAAACGTCATTTATGTGCAAAATTCATGTAATTTATGTAATTTTGTTCATCTAGCCAAGGACCTTAGCTTTTAACTTTAAGTTAAAGAAATATCCAAATGAAATTAGTAGACGTTATATTCAATTTACTTTTATTATTATTAATAGCTTTACACATTAAATAGCTTTTATTCTACTGGATATGCTACTATACGAAACAAATAGTTTGTAAATACAAATACCAACCATCACATACTTGAAACGAAAAAACAAGCATTATTGATATTTTTCAGTTGTATATATTAAATGATGAAAATAAATCAAGTTCTGAAAAAATTGAGATGTTTTTTATTTTTGTTTATTAAAATAATACAGCAAATCATAATAACAGAGAATCATAATATACAGGGTGGAAATTATAAAGCGTTACAGACGAATATCTCCAAAAATATTGATTATACGCAAAAATGTTTCAGATGGAAGTTGTTCAGTACCGAGGGGGACATTGTGTGGTGGTATTTTTATTTTTCCCGGTGGACACTCCAAGGTGAGGTGAAGGTCAACTGTATTTTCTTAAACGGATTGATATGTTTTTTCATCCACCTTCAAATAGTGCGTTTTAAGATGAGGTCAATTAACTATGACTCATGGTCATTCAAGATCAATCTTGCAGGGAAATGCAGATAAGGTGTGATCGTTTTATTTGTACATTAGTTAGTGCCTTCGAACATTCACACCAAAGCAATAACATGTGTTCAATATCAGCATTGCCCAGGACAGCATTAAAGTAATTATCAATGAAATGCAAACAAACATATTTTAAATACTATTTATGTATTACTGTGCTCTTCCGAAAGATAGTCAGTTTACTTTCATTACTATTCCTGCTAAGGTACCCTTCGCTGAACAATAGTACTTAAATAAGTAGTGAAAATGAAAATGTATCAAAATTGTTTTGATATGTTTATGGTATTATGAGAATGCAGGAAAAATTACAGAATGGCTGCTAATTTGTATGCACAACGCTACCCAGATCGACCATCAAAATCGCATATGGCATTTAAAAGACAAGAACAGCGTTTTCTCCTAAAAACTGCGTAATATCCATTAAGGCTACGACGCGTGAAAACAGGAAAGTCAGGATATGCGAAGTTTGTGCTAAGATAAATGTTGAAATGTTGAGCAAAGTTCGAGAATCACTTAAATAAAGAATTGTTAAGTGCATTGCGTTCAGTTTGAACACATACTAAACTGAAGTACAAATAACACGGTCACACCTTTTCTGCATTTCCCTGCAAGTTTGACCTTGAACGACCTTCAGTCATAGGTAATTGAACTCATCTTAAAACGCACTATTCGATGGTGGATAAAAAAACATATCATTCCATTTTAAAAAAGAAAGTTAACCCTCACCTCACCTTGGAGTGTCCACCACGAAAAATAAAAGTCTCACCACATGATACCTCGGTACCGAATAACTTTCATCTGAAACATTTTTGCTTATAATCAATATTTTTGGAGATATTCGTCTGTAACGCTTTATAATTTCCATCCTGTATATACTTTAATATACACCTAGAAAATTCATAGTGACTTTGTGTCTCTGATTTATTTATAATTTGTGGCAACCAACTGTGTACGAAACATTTTTGCTGTTGAAGATCGATTTACTTTCAAGTAATGAATGAATTGACATACATGAAATGTACAAACTCCGCGTGCTGTTTTCAACATTCATTAAAACTGAAGTTATAAATAAATACATATTATTTCTATTCACAATCAATAATATCTACATTGAATATAAATTGTGAATATGAATTGAATAATTATGAGTTGTATTATAAATTAGTAGCATATATCTGAACGACTTTGTGATAACGTTTACTTAAACTTTCATACTAGGTTATGCAGAGTTTTCAGACCTGTTCACATGATTAGTAAAAAATCAATATTGATTAAAAAACGTAACCTCCACATCCGTTGATGATTAAATCATAGATTAATCCTAGCGTTCCTACATGAAATACTACTTTACAGAAAGCTATACGCTGCTTAAATATTCACAAATATTGTAGGTATATTGTGTCGTAGCATAAGTGGCGCCATTCCACCTTACCACGCTCGTTTATAATAATTTTGCACTGGAATGTTAAATGACCGTTTCAATGAAGCCCGAATAAGCCTTCCGAAAATAGAAAGGTTCGGTCGTCTCGTTGTATAAACTCAATTGTCGTTTTTCATATTGTATAGAGCACTTTGCATCCCGATTTGCATAATTTTCTTACGCGGCCTTAAACGGTCAGCTGAAAATCTGCCGTTTTTATTCCCGGCAACGGTCATCTGTCTTTTCACCCGAGGAAGAAATGAGCGCCCGGGATAAATTGTAACTCGTGAACGAGTATTATAATGAATTTCAGGGATAAGGATCGCGCGTAAGCTCAGCGACGACAGTTTTAGGAGACTATGATTGCGCCATGAATATTCATTTCAAGGAGAACAAACTACACAGTCCCTTATAATTAGTGATCGAATGCGACGGAAAGAAAATATCAAGAATATATTAATATATTCTTGTTCTATGGGGTGAAATAGAAAGTTATTTTCTTTTCTAATATGTTCAATAAGCTGAAAATAATACAACAGCATTTTTAAATTGTTCTAACGTTTTTGCTGTTTTAAAGTGCGCCTACTCACTTTTGTCATAAATGCATAAAATTCGCAATGCTATTCGTAATACAGTGGAACTAAGAAGCACTTGAACGTCATTTACTCGATTCTCGAAAAAATGCTTATATTTTCATTGTGATAATTTCATAAAACATGATCGTACGACAATAAATTTGGACACTTTATATACTACATAGAAGTGTCTACTTTCATAATCCCTCGTTCATTTTATTCTAATTTTTTTGTGATTTAACGGGTGAGAACCTGTAGTCACGTTTTTTCGAAAATGCTATACGTGCAGACGTTTATGAAAACTTTGAAAATTTTGTTCGTCACTGACTCCACCTTATATTTTGTTCCGTCGCAAGGGAATCGTACACAAGCGCTTTCGTGATTAAGAGGACACTTTCGCGAATTAGAGAAACGATGCAACATACGACGACGAGTCGAATCATCGCCTAAATCTCGTATTTTTTGTCTTCTTAAGAGTTAGACGCGTCATAAAAGTACTGACGAAGGACTTTTCCTACCGACAAGTACGGTTCTCAAGCTGCCGAGAGTCGATTTCGGAGGGAGTCAGGTATCATCCAGGGCAGAGCTCGCTTAGGGCAGATCAACGAGTCATCAAGACTACGTTGATTGGGGAATGCAGCGTTCGGCAGGAACCAATCAGTGCATTTCTTCTGCATGGCAATGAGTGTCACCGTATTGACACCCAAACTAGAGGAACGCCTTTACGATACGACGAAGGGTCCTCACGAAAAATGCGACTCGCAGTCAGTCGCAATGTCGCGATTTTCCTCTCCTCCTTTTTCCCTTCTACTATCCCATTCCACTACATGAATATACTCCAACGTCCCCCACTAAGACCGTAGACTGGTCACATGACGTGCCGCGAAACTTGTTACCTATTAATCTGCTCATCAGAGAGGTGGTAAACTGTATTCCCCTCGATTTAACCGATCTGGCGACACTGGTCAGTCGCAATCGTTCGTTCAAAAGGTATAGATCTACGGAAATGAACGAAGACACATTCGAGCGAGACAAACGAGTCTCTCGAAGTCGAAGTCAAGTTCATTCAACGATCTCATACAGTCAAATCAATCAAAATTGAGAGAAGCTAAGTGGAGTGATCGTCGCGCACTCCCACGCGTTTAAGGCAAGGCCTGCTAGACTAGCCATACTGACGAATCCTCTAGCAGGACTGGGACGAAACGCTATTTCTCACTAAATTCACATGTCAAACTCATCATTGAACCGGCTACCCTAGATTAATTTGGAGGGTAGTGAATCGGTGATTTCGGAGTCGACGTGTCCGCTACAACCGGGCTTAAGATTTACAACCTTAAGCGGACACGAGTCATCCGCACGTCGCTCCCGAAATTCGCATCTAACATATTTAAATACTGAAGCTTCATGTCAGTGCTTAAATTGCAATTAGTGAGCCGCTAAACTGTACTTTAGAGAACCAAAAATTTTCAAGTTTTCTGTATATGATGTTACACATTTCGACAAGAAAATGATAGACGTGTAAATTTTAGTAAACGAAATTCAAGTTTTGGTTACCGTGGTAGTATAGTACTGAGCGGTATAGTCCAAGTTAGTTTGGGGTTAGTTAAAAGTGCTGAACTTTATACGTATAACTTCTGAACCAGTGAACTCTTGTCAATAAGACTTTCATTTTCGGTGTTTTCTCGTTGAAATCTATAGGACTGCATAAAAACAAGTTAAAAAAATTGGTCCTCCAAAGTACAGTTTAAAGCCTCAAAGAGATGTAATAAATAAAATGTAGAGAATAATCGAGTTTCCGGATAAACGTGCAACATTTATAAAACAGGTGTGAAGAAAGGTATACAAGCATATAAAGTAGAGTTTGACTATATGAAATTCGACTTGTACCTTGTGGGATTGAAAATTCCCTCGACCAAATACAAAATAGTGGGGCCTTAGCCTATAATACAATTTTAGGGAGGTTTCCAAATTAACTCTAAAACAAGGGCAACGCCCATAGACGAAATACGTCGACGCCATGAAAATCGCCAAACAGTGATGACACTTGTATTTTTTTGGAACTTATAAATCAGACTTAAGGGCACAGACCCCTGGCGCTATGTGTGGGCCTACGTCAAGTGCCACTGAGAGCGGTACGGCTAGGCTGATTTTCCCAAGCGTGTCAGCTGATACTTTCAGCTCATTTTCCCAAGACATGAAGTAATAAATTCGTAAAGGAGACACTAACAGACTCTCAAAAATGACATCGTCCAAAGTCGATCGCAGCGTAGACTCAAACCGAAATTCAAGCCGGCCATACAATAAGCACATCGCAACAGTAGGATTTTCATAATTCAGTTCGATATCACGATCGAGTTGACAAAACGATCTACACGGGTAAGGTCAATTAAATGATTACAATCGTAACAACTAATAATTTAATAACAGAACAAGATATTAGAATACAGGCTAACTTAAACATAGCCGTTCAACGTGGCGACCGACGCGAGACTTTCCGGTTCCCGTCGTTTTCCCGATCACAACTGTTTCTCGGTGTTCGCGCTTTTCATATGTTTTGGCGGGCCGTCTGATCCGTACGCACTTAACCTAAAAATATATGTAGATATTAGTTTATGGAATCTAGGCATCCCACACTTATATTACTACAAGTTACACCATGAGGGTTTTACACGACCGAACTTGTTCTCCATTTTGGCACGAGTACGATTTCCGTGGCGCCTCGTACGATTTCCGCCCCCCCCCCCCCTCACGACCTAACCACAACTCATTCTATTCACATGATTTTTCCATTACTAGTTCAAATTCTGGATGACAGCTACAATGCAAAGATTATTCGAATAAAATTTCATTTTCTACAAAAAAGGTCTCTTGATATTTTGCCACATTTCGCATAGTTACCGAGATATTTGCAAATTTATAAAAACCAGGAAATCTACTTTACCGGCTAAACCAGGCCAATTTGACACCATGTTATATATACATTTTTTTCTTGAAATAACCCCAAGAACACAAATATAATCTCAAAACGAGGGGCCACGGAAATCGTACTCTCCTCCCCATTCTTGTCCCATAAAATAATGAAAAAATCGTACATTAATTTTTCATTAGTCGTTGCGGAGAAGAGGCGTAATCTGCAAGCCTGTGCAGTTTCATTTACGAGAAAGATTTTCGAATTTTTAGCAATTTTTAGCAAAAATGGTTTGTCAGTTCTTTTCCTGCAACATTGTGCAAAAATATCTCAAAAAAAATGTACAGTGCTTCACGATAGTAGAGGCAACCAGTTTTAAGATGAGTTCAGGTTTATGGTTGAACTATTCGTTTTTACGAAATTAGCACAATTTAATGTTTGAATACGTTTTATATCGACTGTTCGTCATAAATAGATTGAAAATTTTATGCTTCTTAATAATTGATACGATTGGCTAGAATCCGAAATACCAGAGAATATACTAAACTTTAATGAGGCCTTTGTCTTGTTTAAGTCTTGATAAAACGTTTAAAATAGAAATTACATTTTTGCTCGACTTTATGTTTTCACAAATTATTTCAAAACAATTTATACCGATGATGAGGCTGTAGACATTTCTGCAAATTTACATTTTTGTCGAAAAATATCGAAAATGTGAATCTTTTCGTATCAGTGTTCACATACATAGATAGCAATGAATAAAGTTTGATATTTTAATTATTTGGTCCATTGTTAAATGATTTGATTCACATGTTATTGCTTAGATACATATATATCAGTTCTATGATTGCACTTCCATGATGGATTATAATACAAACCGTCGGATGACAGAATGACAAACGATTTCACATTAGCATTCATTATCACCGATGATTTGCATGGGTTATATATTTTCTAGACCATGGTAATTAATTATTTTATATCTTTCCAAGTCGCAGCATTGCGCTTGGTTCGAGGTTAATGAACGAAGGTTTTAAAAGAGCAAATGTAAACATTCGATTTGTTAATAGAAGTTCTAACTCATTCATTAAACCGCGAGCCGCGATATGAATATGTAAGAAATGTCTTTGAAATTTACATACCTTTCGTGAATCATTATTCACTAGGCTGCATTTACAGTCACTCGGTAATGGCATTAAGACGACAAGCGTGTAATTTGACTTCTTTGGGCACGTTCTAAAGCCTATTCAATGGATATTGTTGCGTTGGGACTTCTTGAATTTTTTTATTATTCTTTATTTGTCATCCACATAATTAGAGTAAAAGAAAATATTCTATACACGCGTCCTATTATTTTTTATGTAATTTAGACCTCCTATACTCTTTATTTTATTCAATATTTCTACTTTAGATTAAATTATAAGTATAATTGCATGAAACTTTTGCAAGTATTATAGTGATATTGATAAAACATACAATAATTTTTGTATAATAAGTTAGGCTCTAGTTATAAGTAAAAGTTTTCTAAATTATATTTCTTATTATTTACTGTAATATTCTATATTTATCACTTTTGAACATTAAACTCCGTGATCGACATTCTATGGTTACAATGAGTTTCATTGATCAGGTCCATTGTTTTACAGAAATGCGAATGGAAGACATTAATAGGAAAGATAATACATATAAACCTTTATATTTGTAAATCACGAAATATTGATTTATATAAAAATTTGCAGTATAGTAATAAAATATACATTTTACGTATTTAAAAGAAATAAAAACATAAGGAAACAACGTTCGTCAGTAGACTGCGAACTTTGACCAATTATTACTAGACTGCAGATCTTTAATCAGAACAAAAAATGTCTAGATCACTTACGAAAAGTAGAAACTGCATAAAAATGAATTTTTTCTTCCAATAATTTCCAAGAGCCTAAAGTTGTGTTAGGATATTCTAAAATATTTCTAATGTCTTTACAGTTTTATGTTTCATACATTCATTTTTATTATAAATGCGAAAAAACCGCAGTCTAATTATAGCTTGTTTCACAGTACGAAAATAGACAGTGACAGAATGTAATAGAAGAAGTTCTACATCATTTTCGTAATTATTTTGTTCGAACAACTCATTCATTTCATGTAAACCAATGTGATCGCTAATGGCTCCGATGTTAATGCGACTTTACGGTGGGTGTACGAAGTATACGTACACTTTTAAAAATCGAATAACTTTTTTAAAATTGGATCAAACGACTTCAATTATTTTGAGATGACAGACGCATCAGTTTACTAGGTAGCTTGTAAATAATTTTTTTTCTAAAAATTGCTACTGGTCGGAATTGTGACGAAAATAGTAATGATCACAATTTTTAACTTTTTTATGTGTGCCTGTAATAAACATTTAAAAGACACATTTTATAGGTTTAAGTAAGTTATGTACATGTATAAAGTTTCATCGAAATCGGTTAACGTTGTTATGAGTTACAAACATTTAAAGGTGGTTAAATAAGGACAAAATTTCCTGAGAAGACCGGAAATCTGCGACTTTCACCCTTAAACTGTAATCTTGTAATGTTTTTAGCTCATAGCAACATTAACCGACTTCGATGAACTTTGTGCATGTATATAACTTACGTAGATTTACAAAACGCGTATTTTAAATGTTCATTATAGGCAAAGATAAAGAAGTGAAAAATTGAGACCTTTACTTTTTTCTTCAGAATTTCGACCAATAGCAATTTTTAGAAAAAATTATTTACACATTACCTAGTAAACTAATACTTTTAACATTTCAAAAGAACTGAAGTCGTTTGGTTTAATTTTAAGAAAGTTATTTGATTTTCTGCTATACATGTAATAATATAATAATTAATTTTATGAACCTATCGTATCAATGATAAATGAGATTGTGATTTCATTGTGAAATTCGTGATTCTAATAATCTAATAATTACAAGGAACCTTTTCATAGTATTCAAGGATTTTAACTGAAGTAGTATAACCGCGGTTGAAGGCGGGTAAGACTTATTATTGGAAATTGGAGGAGCAGTCGTCTAAAGGGCGGCGACGAGAGCCACCCTTTCGACCGTTTCCTCGGCTGCTGCTATTTCTCTCACTCGAGAACACTCTGCGCAATCTGCCGCCTCGCATTTGCATACATAAGCTATTAAGTAGCTCTTTTCATTTCCTCTCGTTTATGACAGTTTAGTTAGAATAATGTTTTACAAGATTGCCGCGCGAATGGCACTCCGCATAATGACATTTCTCTATCTGATTAATGCCCTTCCGTGTTCCCATTGACTGTCCTCCAAGGACGATTTAGACAAGCATTTTGTAATTGGTCCTTACGCACACATGATATTTTGTTACTAATTTTTATTGAGAAAACAATGTTGCTAATTTTAACACATTGAACGTCGTAGGAGTCATCGGTAACCGGCGTTATGGAATTACTTAATAATGACAATTCACTGGTTAAACAAAGAACTGTGCATTTAGAATAACATAATATCACAAACTGTACGTACACTCGTATCGTACTCCCGGATGCTCATTCTATTTTTTCATTTCACGCATGTAGATTTTATTCATGCATTTTCGTCTCACTCATTATGTTTCTCTTTTTTCTTCACAAATTCATTAATGCTGAAATTAACTAGGTTATAGTGTAAAGCCAAGACTTCATTATCAAGCAAGTTATGATTGTTACTAATAATGTTGATCGCTACTATGAATAAAATAGATGAAACTGAACTATAGGAAATTGAAGCCTCACATGTGATCACTATCTGCATTCATTGCAAAAAACAGGAGTCGGATCAAAACATTTCTCTTTTCTAATAATTTCAATAAGTTGGTTGTAATATATTGACACCTTCACATTTTTTTATGTCTCTCCTGTTTTGAATTTCGCCTACTTATAACTGTCATAAATGCATAAAATCCGTATAGTCAAGTGATGATAGCACATTTCTTTCAAATTTAGATGAAACAAATTATGTGTCCTAATCTTCATTTAAAAATTTGAAGTGCTCTTCACCATTTGAATTCTTATTACAACATTGTACTACTTAAATGAAAACTAGGACATAATGTTTATAATTTTTATCCATAATTACACATAAATGAAGTATTAATACTATAACCAATTGTAACAGAAATATTTATTTATTTATTAGATTTGGCGTTTCACGAAATCAGAGTAAGAGGGTAATGTTTACTTCTCTAAAATTAAGTTCAACCACTTCAAACTGATGAGTATAAACTGCGGATTATTATGCAAAATAAAAATTATCCATGTCGATTGTAAGAAACCAAAGTTAAGAAATAAAAAATAACAAAGCGATGTCCTTAAACTCTGTTAATGTCTTTCCAGTATTGTATTTGACTTATTCATTTTTGTCATAAATGAATAAAATCTGCAGTCTACTGATAAGCATTCAAGATGTGCAGGGTGTCCCGCGACTCATGGTCAACCAATTAGGAGATGATTCTACATGTAAAAATGACTCGAAGCGAAAGAATAAAATTTTTTTATTTGTAGCTTCGTTTTCGAGAAAATCCTGTTTAAAAATTCGTCGGGTTCGCGTGCATTAGTATATGCACCGAGTAGAATTGGTTGGTCATGATCAGACGCGACAGCCGAATTCTGTCTAATGGTATAGCCTGCGCAATGAGAGTTGGCACAGAGAAACTTGTGGGTACCACGTGATACTCCCACTACACGCTACACGTCTTCCGCGATTGGCCGAATCGCTTGACGAAGACAGCAAACGAGCGTATTGAGTGTGACTGTAACAGAGAGATGTGGTGACCATGAAGTAAGATGGTGGTGACGCTGAGCGCCTCTGTCGACCGTTCCCGCCAAAACGTAAGCGTAAGAGTGGGGTCCACTGATCAGTGGTGGGATCCGCAGCCCTGCGTCAAGAGTGGGGACTCGCCGTTCCCCCTGCACCCCACTGACGAGATTTTGTGCCAACTCTCGTTGCGCGGACAATACGCGTATTCGCTGAATTTTTAAACTCGATTTACTCAAAAACGAAGCTTCAAATGAAAACATTTTATTCTTTCTTTTCGACTCATTTTTACATTATAGAATTACATCCTAATCTGTTGACCTATGAGTCGCGGGACGCCCTATATACAATATTGGGTTGGGGAATAAGTTCGTAGCGTTTTGTTTTGTTTTATTCTACAACGATTTCTTTGTTCTTTGGCAAAGTGTTGTAAATCAATCGAAAGAGCTTCTTCTGCTCTGCAAAACTGTGATAATCGTTGTTTTGAATAATTTAATTTTTTATTACTTTTCAACCTTAGAATTGGAATATCGAGGAGGCAAAAATCAACATTTTCGACACCTGCTTTTCTTCGCTTTTCATCGAGGTCAAAAAGCTGCCGCTCGGGATATTTGCGACGTGTACGGAGAAGGTGTCATAGACAATTCTTAAGCACGGAAATGGTTTGCAAAATTAAAAAATGGCGAATTTGACCTGGACGAGACGCCTCGCAGTGGACGACCTAGTGTCGAGAATGTTGATTTTTGCTTCCTGGATATTCCAATTCTAAGCTTGAAAAATAATAAAAAATTAAATTATTCGAAACAACGATTATCACAGTTTTGTAGAGCAGAAAGAGCTCTTTCGATTGATGTACAACACTTAGAATAAAAGAAAACATAAAACGCTACGAACTTATTCCTCAACCCAATACTTTCATGCTTAAAGGACAATATAAAATTTGAATGCGGAGGAATAATTCAACGTTTGAAAAGGTATCACGAATGATAAGAACCGAACGTGATGGAATTGCAAGTGTCTTGTGTCGCAACATTTTGCGCAATATGTTGAATAATATTTTTTGCAAACTGTGCTGCGTGTAGTTTTGTGATGCGCAGGAAACTGGACATTGTATTCGTATTATCCTTTTTCTAGAAGAGGAATGACTCCTTTCGAAAGAGCGTGCGTCATTATTTACGATACTGCCTCTATTTAAAATGATACCGCGGCTTAAGACGCGAAATTTATAACCGCGAATGCGTCATATGCGTTCCTTTGTGTACAGAGAAATGTTTCGGAGATATCCATAACGAATACGCGGCACTTGTGATTCATGAGTACTCGTAACATTATGTGCTAAATATCTCTCCTTATTCTTTCTGCCATAACGCGACATTGCACCATTTCTGGTATGGTATCGCGTTTGCGTAATGCACGCCCGTGTGCTTATTATAAAATCCGCAAGTTTTATTACGATTTGCATAGTGTTCTGCAAAATTTCGAATTAATCTTTACGCAGAATATTATTTTTATGTATTTTAGTGTGAATGGATTGTTGTGCTGAACTTTAATCAAGTTCAGCTATACAATTGCAAAGTGTGCCAACGAATAGGTGGTTCAATTTTGATAGTGAATTTTTCTGATATATGAAAAGAGACACATATCATAAGTAGACACATATCACAGGAACTTGGAGTTGCAAACTTTTTTAAACAATAATTAGACTGCTGATTTTATGCATTTATAATAAAAGTGAGTGGGTGTAATGTGAAACAATGGAATGATTAAAAGAATTTATGAATATCAACACATTGCTTACAACTCAATAACATTACTAAAGATAGAAGAGCATTCGTATTTGGTTCTCGTGTCTTGCTACTAATGCAAGAAATTTTTAGTTTGCGTAAAGATGATACCATATGACCTGTTTGCCATATATTTTTATACTATAAATGTGAATCAGTGTAAAATGATTTAAAGTACCTACTTATAGAAATATCGAGATGTTTTGAAAAAATCTTCATAATAAAATCATGTAGATGATCTACAATATTAAAAAACAGCTAAAAAGTTGGAATTTATACAATTGTCTAAAACAATGTAGAGGTTTAATGTCACGCAAAAATCCTCTTAAATTGGTAAAGTAATTTACTCAATTTCTTCTTTTTTGATTTATATAAATAAGTCAACCCATGAATGATCTTTTTGAACATAACATAAATGAGAATTTTTCACAAATATTATATATAAATGTATTACTAATTATAAGAAAAACAGAAGTTCTCTTAAGGAGGTATTTTTATTTTTGAAGCCGTTTTTGCGCGAATTTTTAGGAATTTTTTCAGAACTACTGAAGCTTTTACATTGGGATATTGCATACATATTAATCGGTATTTGAAGTATACGTGTGAGTTTTTTCAAGTATATATATAATCTTTATTGACTTCCCTGAGAATTGCAATTCTTTTACAGTCTCCTCCTTTTTCCTCCTCCCATTGATTTTTTTCAAGTAAAAATAATAAAAATTATATGACTATGTATTGTATTATAATAAAATTTTTATACACTATGTTGTGAAAAGTATGAGCCGCCTGTCGTCATGGTTTCAGTCTTTCTACTTATCGGAAACAAAAAATGCAGCTGTTTATTAATCAGTAAACTGCGGATCTTTATCCCAAATAAAAATTTATTTCGTCGATTACAAGCCATAGAAAAAACGTAAGAATTTGTTTCTATCTTGAACAATTTGAATAAATCGAGAATAACATATGGATGTCCTTAAATTACCTTAATGTATGTAATATTCTAAATTACATCCACTCATTTCTATCACAAATGCATAAAATCCGTAGTACATTGATCGGTATGAATGTATAGTTATGGCTCGAACTAAAAGAAATTGAAGATCTTGATTATTTACAAAATGGCGGCATTTTGAATTCAAATTACAGATTTTTTTGTCTTTTTCAGCCTTTAATACGATAAAAAAATAAGAAACAATTGACAAATTTAAAAATTTGTAGTTCGTGCGATAACATGATACGTGCTGACGATACTTTCAAAATCTCAAGTCAGTCGATCAACTAGAACAGGGATGGGCATTTTTGTCTCAATTGAGACAAAACCGTCCCCCCATAGTGCCCACTGTCCCCCACCAGCATCCGCCGTTACCATAGAGGAAGGAAGTGCTTCGCCCGTTGCGAACAGTGCGCAGGCCTCGCGCATGAAAGAGAGGTTGGTGGGAGAAGAGTGTTTGTTTGAGGGGCCCCTACCGTGCCCATCCCTAGAACTTGAAATAATGTCGCAACCGTTTCGAAAAAAATGGTTACGAGAAAAACGCGTTTAAAGATACAACTACCAATATCTCGCAACGCGAGTTGAATTGTTTAAACGCCTGTACCTACGTTACTTTTACGAATACAAACAAATCCTTTTCTACACATATGCTTAGAGAAAATTCATGAAAAGAAAAGTTGATTTTTTGGAGATTAAAACCAGGTATCGTCTTAAGACTTAAGATATTAAGATAGAACTGAAGATAGTATGTCTACAAGAGAATTATTGCAAGATAGAAAAGTAAACGTTTAAAATTCGGTGTATAACTTAAAACTTTGAATATTGAGCGCTTGTATTGTTCTCTGCGAAACATTTTTCATATTAAAGAATTTCAGGTGGAACCTTCAGAAACAAGAGCTCCAAGTGAAGAATGCACAAGGAGGGAGATAACAAGTATCTCGATTCACCCTTGAACCAATACAATATTTACAGGACTTTCAATGTTTCAGTAACGTAGTAGTATACTGTATTATTTATTCTCCATTGCATATGAATAACTGCTTCTATCTGAAACGCATACGTATCTCGAACTAAAGTGGGATTTATATCGCAACCATTATTCTTCCCTCGCTACCAACGTATTTGTACCTTCTGCCAGAATATGACTATTGTGGAAACTTTTGTTTTATTGCGTACAAAAGAATGAATGTTATCATTTTAATCCACTATTGTTACTCCACTATAATTTCTACTCATGAAAATACCCATGACAAAACAAAATATTTAGATAATTTACTAATACATGAATAATGCTAATGTATGAATTTATTATTGCAATTGGTACCGAAAATTTCCATAGAAATTGATATATTGTTACAGAAATAATCACAGCTCCATGACCCTACATGATCATATGAAGTCCTATCTCTTTCTAATTGTAATTGCTAGACTGTGAAATTTCATGTTTTACATTGTTCTAGGTAAATGAGATGAAATCATTAATTAAATCGTTAAGTAGAAGTTTGATTTCCATTGTAGGTATGCGGTTTCAGTATATCGAGAACAAAACATTTTTCGTTTGATGTCTTTTTGTACGTTTTAACCCCTTTCCGTATTATTTTTACACAATTGTGAAGAGTAGAAGTCCTTTGTCCGTAATAATTTCCAACTATAAAAAGAAAATTCATATATGTATCATGTCTCCGTTTGCCTCAATGCTCAAGTAGTGATAACAGAAGTATAACATTTTATTTGGACTTAAATGAAGCGACTAATAGTCATATTTATTCGATTTCTACTTAAATTTTCATCATGAGTCTTGGTCGTTATTATACGAGAAAGGTTTAAATATATTTGTGCATAAACGTATTGATTCTTACGTAGTTTATAATTATTTTATCAAAGATGATTAATTGGAATGAGCCATAGGCTATTAAAAATGGCGAAAATTACAATTTTTCGTGATTTTTAGCCCATAACTGTGATTTTTACTATTTTTAATCCTTTGTTACTCATAGAAACATTAACCAATTTCGATGAAATTTTCAGACTGTATATAATTGATCCAGCTCTACAAACCATTTTTTTTATATTTTTATCAGACGCTCAGAGAAAAAAAGATTGTAATAAACAATTTTTTTCGGCACTTCAATCAAATACAATATTTTCATCATTTTCATTGCATGTCATCTACTAAACATATAGTTCCAGTTTCGCAGAAAAACTGAAATCATTTTGTCCATTTTTAAACGAGATATTCTCATTTAAAGGTTGTGTGAACAATTATATGAGTTAATGTATTAAATACGCCAAACGTTGTTAGGACGCATAAGATATAAGAAGGTTAAGAAAATACTTGTTATAATTAGACTGAGGATTTTATGCATTTATGATAAAAATGAGTATTCCTTTATATTCTTTGTGACTCATTATAATTATTAAGAGAAGAAATAAACTCCTATGCAGTTCCAATGTCATGTAATCAAAAAATTCTTATTTTACATGTAGATCCGCAGTTTAGTCATAATAAATCTTCTCTTTGCTATACTTACACTCCCAGACAAAAAGATAGCACGCGTGTGCTATCTTTAATTTCTCGTGTTAAGATTATGCTAGCGTGGAAACTCTAAAATATATGGAAATCGTACCTGCTATGAATATGTAAACATAACATAAGTTGACTTTACTTCAATAAGTTTTCTTAGTTGGAAGAGAAACACATAATCTGACGCAGACAAAATTATAGCACACTGGAACTATGTTTACATATTCTTCAGTGTTTCGTGAGCTTTTACAGAGTTACAGTGTTCAATTTCTGTCTAGAGCTTTGTCAAACTTTTATTCTCGTAATGGGTCGTGGCAAAAAAATTAGTGAAAGCGAAATTAGCACAATTTTAACTTGCTCTAAGAAAGCAAAAGTTGTCGATTACTCAAATTGCAAAAGAAATTAGCAATAATACGTGCTGCTTCCAATTCTTATGCTACTACGAGGGAGATCGCTAAGAAAGCTGGAATCGAAACAAATATACAAAATATTCGTCGTGTACTTCAGACCAGTAACATTATAAGACGGTCTAGAATAATAGCAACACCATCAATAAACGCAAGACATAAAGAGGCACGTTTGTTATTTGCAACAGAAGAAGAAAAGACGTTCAATCTTGATGGACCAGACGGATGTACATACTATTATTGTGATGTTCGCAAGCAACCACTAACAAAAATTCGACGTCAAATGCATGGAGGTGGAGCAATGGTCTGAGCTGGTGTCGGATATAAAGGAAAAACAGAAATTAAGTTTATTCAAGGCACAATGAATAGCGTCCGTTATGTCGAACTAATAAAAAATCAAATTTCTACATATAGAGAACGCATTGCTAAAACACCATATATATGCCAACAAGATAATGCTTCGGTACATACTGCTAAAATTGTTAAGCAATATTTTTTAAACGAAAATATTTCCACTCTTCAATAGCCGTCGTGCTTATCCGACCTTAATATCATTGAAAATTGCTGGGCAATGCTTTCGCAAGCAGTGTATGCTGAAGGCCGACAATTTTCAAATGTAAAGGAATTAAAAACTTGCATTACAACTGAATGGGAAAATTTAGCTCAGACAAAAATTAAAGAACTATATAATTCTTTACCTAAAAGGATGGTGGAAGTCATAGAAAACAAAGGAGGTTCCACACATTATTAAAAAAATGTAGTTTGGTGTATATATTGTTATAAGAAATATGTATACTTTTGTTTCATGAAACATATAGTTGTGTTGTATGGAATATATATCTTTATTTTTCAAGTGTGTTATCATTTTGTCTGCGTCGGATCGTGTGTTTCCCTTTCGACTAAGAGAAGTCATTGAACTGAAGCCAATCTATTTTCTGTTTACATATTCGCAAAAGGTATGTTTTACATACCACACAGAGTATTCGCGCTAGCATAATTTTAACACGAGAAATTAAAGATAGCACACGCGTGTTATCTTTTTGTCTGGTAGTGTATATAGAACTATATTCTGTGTGACCTTCATTAACACTAAACCTACCAAGCATTAAAACTATCGGCGAATGTTGCCTTACAAAAATGGCAACCCTAGATTTACTCAGATTGTCCATAATTTCCCAATATATTAGATGCTTGATCAAGGAAATTTATTCCATTATTTCACATAAACGAATTTTTACAATTTCAATTATTGCAAAATATAAAACCGGTCATTTGACCGTGGTAGGATTAGTGTTAACACTAGTGTAGCATTCAACGTGTTAATGAAAAATGAAATCATAATTTGTTAGAAAGTACAAAAAAGAACAGCATAACAGACTAAAGTTCGCTAAAAATCAAGAAGTAGACGTGACTTTTAAAACCTGAAAGGAAGAACCAGAAAAATGAACAAAGAAAAAACGGCAGTCAAACATTGCGTTAATGTAATCCGCGAGCGCCAAGTACGTCAGACCGTCGAATTTCTCCGACAATTCTAAACCGCAGTATTGTAGCGTTCGTGCGTCCGTAGAGGCCGCGTTACACAAGGATAAAGTGACATTGCATTACTCTCGATCCCTTACAAGCTAACGAATCGAGAGCTGCAAACTCGTCAGGCGTCCCCAGTTCCAGGAACTCGGCCGATCACCATAGTCGTTCAGAATTCAGCATCCTTGATTCCACCGAGCGATTCTCGTTACGCGTTCATTTCCCTCGGAACGATCGGGATCGGCTTGACGGTTCACCGGTGCACCCCCTGGTATAGAGAAGTAGACTGACTCCTCTCTCAGGGCAGAGGATCGAAGAGCGGCATTTAAAAGTGAGAAGGGGCCCGATCTAACGCGCTTCGGCATTTGAAGCGTTTCGTTTAATTAGCGCCGTGTGTTTTCTCGCAGCTCGTAAAAGGAAGCGGCGATAGTTGGCCGCCTCTCGGCGGCAACATGCCAGATAGAGAACGAGAAAGAATAAGAGAGAGAGAGAGAGAGAGAGAGAGAGAGAGAGAGAGAGAGAGAGAGAGAGAGAGAGAGAGCGCGAAAGAGAATTGGAGGGAGGACGCGAGGCGAGAAAAAAATTTCCAGCCATTTCGCAGTAATTAAAAATGTTGTAATAAAGGCAAGGAGGTTCCTTTAATTCGTAACGGCTTATATTTATAGCGTCTTGCGACTAATAATACCGCCCTCCCTCGTCGCGGCACAACAGGTTACCCGGTGCAACGCCGCCACGCCTCGAGATTCTATAGTTACGCGCTTAATTACCCATCCTGATATACGACGCCGATCGAGAGCGTTTATTAATCGCAGCCTGACTTCTTTCTCGCCGTGATATCGACGGGACTCTAATGAAATCCCACCGACGGGACTACGGATCGCGATCGCTCTCTTCCGACCCTGGATTTGGGGATGGGGCGGATCCTCTTCTTTTATGCATGTTGATCACCCGTCTGTGAGAAATTTTCGAGAACCTACTAACGTTCTAACGAGAAAATAGAGAATTTCAATTTTGATAACAGCCCTGATATTTCATTGGTATCTTAAGTATTTACTTTGTAATTTTTCTTATTAACCCCCTACACTATAATATCGAATCAGACTCGTGATGAAGATTTCAAACAAAATCTACTAAATATGTATATTTTTAATTTCCTTTAAACCCAACCAAACTTCTATATTGTTGTTTTCAAAATATAACCATTGGAGACTGCATAGGATTACAATAAATATAAACGTCCTTTTTTCTAACAAATTATCAACAAATTATAAACTGCCGCGTAGCATCATAGCAGCTGATTTTTTTTTAGATTAAAGATAAGGCTTTGCCCTTGCAATGATAAAAGTAAGAACGCGTGAGTCTACGTAGCAACTTTTAAAATTAACAACAAAAATGGAAAATATCTAATTACATATAAATCCAAAAATACGAATAATATCAAAAGGAAATTTAGTACAATTCAAACACATATTAGTACATTTAGCTTGTAAATAATAATCTTTGTTTTTAGTCATGTTAAGACTGACTTCTTTATATCCGTACAGACGAGTTAATAATTAATAAATGTTAAAAAAACCTTATGCCTCAAAGATTCAAATAATTGTATGTATAAAATTGTTTTAATTTCGAAGATGACTATGAAACGCATTGTATGATATAAATACCTCACTGTGCGTCGGTTACATATGCGTAACACTATTCTTGTCTGTGAGAAAGTGGAAATCTTCTAACGCTCTAACGAGAAAATAAAGAATTTCGGTTTTAATAATTAATAATATTTATAATATTTTGCAATTTTATACTAATATTTTTATTTTCTGTATTACACAATGTACATATAATATAAATTTTAAGTCTATCAATATTTGTTCATGGATTTTCCAGAAAATTAAAAAAAATTACTTTTGTAACATCATCACTAAACTGCGGATTTGTGTGCAAAATTCAAATTTGTTGCATTCATTGCTATAAATGCAGGAGTTACATACACGTTTACTTCATTTTTAAATCATTTTAATGAATTAAGAATGATCCAATAGTATTTGTAAGTTCTTAAAATGTTTTGTATTTGATTTATCCAATTTGATCGTAAATGCATAGAATACGCGGTCTCAGTATCTGTTTTCTCTTCAATTTTATTGGGATGATTAGATTGATGTCTGAATGCTTCAGTTTATGGCGGTTATATTCGATTTTGCATAACAATATAAGCTAGTCGATGACGTGTTTGTATATTTCTAATGATTTTGTTTTGACGCCACATTGAGTAGTTTTGTTCCTTCATGTAACAGAGATATGCGAGAATTAATACTAAACCTACCAACCATTATAACTGACTAATATATATTGCATTATAAAAATTGTACGATTGAATTTATTTTGATTTTGTGCGATTTTTATTGTAATGCGTACTTTAATAAAGTAGCGTGTATAATCATTTCAAATGAAAACATTTTGATAACCTCAATAATTGTGAAATACAAAATCTGCAACGGGTCGTTCGACCCGAGTGGTAGGTTTAGTGTTAAAATAATTATGGCTGTACTTTCGAAAGGCACCGGTGGCCGATCGAAATGAAACTTAGTGGGTATTATGAGGTATAGGGAAGGACCTCAGATTTACAATTTTAGCTTCCGCAATTTATGCGTTTGAAAGATACAAGTTCCCAATTATAAATCCGTCATAATAGGTTTTCGATGCTTTGGACGCTATATTCAGCAACAACGTAAGAATGCCTGAGGGATATGTATGCATGTGTGATGGTGTGGTGTGATCTGTTTATATTTTTTCCGTTGGAAACGCGATGCTTTGGGAAATGTGAGACACTTCGAGTCGTATCGTGGTGCGTGCTGAAAGACTAACCAGTGTTGGGATATGGTGCAACATTTCTCGGGCATGCGCGGCGATTTTGGCCTCAGTAAAGTAAGATTCTCGATAAAATGGGGTACCTTGAGCACCCAGTAGAATTTTAAAAAATTGGTATGATTTGATTCTGAAAAATGAATGTATAACATGTGTATTTGTGTATATTTTGTAACTCGTAAGACACGTCCTGAAGTCTTTTTATCCGGAACAGATTGTTTCGATACGTTCCCGCCAATATAACTGTCTCAGGGCTCCACTACCTCGTCACCATGATATAGATACGTTACTGTTTTGGCCGCGCATACGCGAGAAATGTTGCACCATATCCCAACACTGAGACTAACCAGAGCTGGTTTGGGTTAGTTTCCTTGGCCGGCGGGGTTTGGGGGCGGCAGCCTCTCCCGCAAAACAATAGACGACTTTCTACTTAAACAAATTCGTGAGACAATACGATGACATGTCCGAAGCAAACGATCACAGTGATTGAGTTGCTTCCACTAAAGTATCTGTATCTTTTAAACGGGTGAATTCCCGAAGTTAAAATTTTATATTTGGGGTTCTTCCACATTCTTCATAACATGCTCCAAATTTCATATCGATCGGCCACCGATGCCTTTAGGAATAATATCCAAAATAATTTGTGTTCAGTAGACTCCAGATTTTATACATTTATGGCAAACATATAAATGTGTGCAATAGCAGAATAGTAGATAATAGAAACAACCTTTTATTTAGTTCCTGTTTTTCGCAATTGGTACAGAAAATTTGTATTTTATGTAAAGATCCACAATCTTCTGATCACATAAGACAATCGTACTCCAAAATTGATCTAGTAAGACTGTAGTTAAGTATCTTTGGTATTTTTATTGTATTATCAGGTTTGAATCTTTGTGAGGTGATGCTATTACGCTCAGCAAAAGTCAATTTATAAGAAAATATGATTAGCGGAATAACTGGTACTATCAAGAGTGGATTAGAGTACTCTGTTTAATAAGGAGATACAAATTAAGTTACCAATTGGCCTAATATCGTTATAGTAACAATCGAGCATTGACCGATAACTGTTAGTAAGTCTCCGCGTTCGACTGCGCTTATTACACCGGCGGCGTCATAAAGAAGTGCATAATAGAATTGTAAATGTATGGAAATGCTTTCCCAAGCTTTTGAGCGGGTGCCGACACGAGACGACACGCATTTTTCTCCAATTGCATACTAACTTTTAAATTGTCCGTTCCACGTACACATCGTGTCTTATGCAGCTCAGAATACTGTACGTGTATTTAACACAATGCTGAATAAACTGAAAGTCTGAAACGGATTACACTCTTCCCCCTGGAACGGATTATCAAAGAATATGTAAACGATGGAATGCTAACGCGTTCCACTTTAACGGAAACGTATTCTACTAGCTGAGAAGTAGCGTTAGAAATCTTTGTTATCACTAGGTTAAGAATGTTTGCTCACATTTCTGAAACCTGATTTAAAGAATCTAATAAATAGACTGCGGATCATTATGCAAAATAAAAACTTTTGAATCATATACAAGAAACAGAAGCCATATAGAAGATTCTTTCTTTTTCAGATAATTAAACAAACTGGAAGTAGTATACCGACATTTTTAAGTTCTTTTAATCTATTAGGTTGTTGCATATGAAATGTCCAATTCTAGAATGCAAATGTTATGTAGCGTTTTGATCAAGAAATACTAGTATTGGAACAGGCTGTATCTTCTAAACGGTTGGGAATAGAGGAAAATGTTAGAAGAAAAAGTTGAATGGCATTAGACGGTGCATAATACGCAACTAATTTTATGCACTTTTGTCCATCGGTGGATCAGAAATATGCAACTACAGTTTTTTTAAAAATGGAAACCTACATTTTTGACTACACCAATCGATACAGTTTGTTGTGCTCCACATAAAAGTAGTAACATACTTATGCCCTAAACTTATTCGTTAGGATGTTATCGTGACTAAAAGTTACAAACATTATAATGGAGCACTACGTGATACTCCAGGTCATTTGTCGATAGAGCGAAATCATTCACAAATCTACAACAATCTTAGCTACGATAACTTCCGAACGAATAAGTTTAGGACATAAATATGTTACTACTGTTATGTAGAGCAAATTGCATCGATTGGTGCAGTCAAAAATGTAGGTTTCCATTTTAAAAAAAGTGCAGTTGCATTTTTCTGAGGCACCGATGCACAAAAGTGCATAAAATTAGTTGCGTATTATGTACCGTCTGACGCCATTCAACTTTTTCTTATAACATTTTCCTCTATTCCCAACCGTTTAGGAGGTACAGCCTGTTCCAGTTGCGTGGGACACCCTGTATACTGTTTTATTTATCGTTTGAATTCGTTCCTATCATAAATGCATAAAATCCGCAGTTTAACAATAAATATAAATCTTTATGCCCCATACACTCTTCAAGAATAATTGCTTGAAAGAAATTGGCAAATTGTGTTCTATTTATAATTCTACATTTTAAACAAATACAGTTTATAGCACCATTAGGAAGAAACAACAGATTTTACAGTGCATATGTACCTGGAAATAGAAAACGAGAGAATTTTCATCTTGAGAAATGTATAAGAGCTAACGAAGTTTAAATCTTTATGTATTTATAACACACAAAAATTTGCAGTACCTTGTAAAATATAAAATTCAATGCAGTTTAACCCAGTCAAATTTTATTTCTTATTTGCTGCATCTAACAATGACGAAAATAAAGTTCTATCTGATAAAACAAAAATTTGTATAAAAATTTTGAGTCTATTGAGTTTTGAATGACCATATTAAAAGCATGCAATGACCATGCTAAAAGTATATCAAATTCATAAGTTGGCCATTGATAATTCATTTGTTCTTTTACGGAATCGCACTGAATATATAAGAAAGTAAAATATATTCGGGGGTCGATTAAAACTATTAAAATTTTATAATTAGTTCTGATATAACAGTAATCTTTTGATTGTTAACTTTTCTGTTCTAAGAAAATAGTTATAAACTGAGGTATATTTATTGGAACTTCTATTCCACAAATATTATTATAATAATATAAAAAATAACGGTTTTTCTCTTTTGAAAAAGTTAATGGTTTAACTTACGACAATGGCATTACAGCGTCTACTACTTATTTGAGCAAATATCTAGATGAAATAGATGCTTCTGGTGATTCATCTAATGAAGGAAATGAGGACACTTCTGAATTACAAACCGATTTACTTAAAATTGAAACATATAATCCAAAAAGAGTATAGTTAAATCTAAATATACAAAAATATTGGAATGATCAAAGATTTATATAGAGGCCATTTCTTAGTCAATTAACATTAGCATTTCACAGTGTTCCTGCGACACAAGTCAGCGTGGAATGAGCATTTAGTGCTTTGAAATTTATTCTTAGTGAACTAAGAACTAGTATCAATTAAAGTACTTTGAAAAATGTATTACTCATAAAACTAAACGCTGAACACTGAACGTATATATGTAGATAATGCCTTTCGATTTTTCCAGTTTTTCTTACAATGTAAGATTCATATAATTCATTATATTTCCAATTCCTTGAATAATGCCGAGTGAGAAGATTATATATTATATTTATATATATTATATATTTATATGTATTATATATTATATTTATATATATTATATATTTCTATTTATATGTATTATATATTAGATTTATATTTACATGTATTATATATTCAATATTCTATATTCTGTATATGCTATATTCTATATTCTATATTCTATATTCTGCATGCTATATTCTATATTCTATATTCTATATTCTGTATTCTGTATTCTGTATTCTGTATTCTATAGTCTATATTCTATATTCTATATTCTATATTCTATATTCTATATTCTATATTCTATATTCTATATTCTATATTCTATATTCTATATTCTATATTCTATATTCTATATTCTATATTCTATATTCTATATTCTATATTCTATATTCTATATTCTATATTCTATATTCTATATTCTATATTCTATATTCTATATTCTATATTCTATATTCTATATTCTATATTCTATATTCTATATTCTATATTCTATATTCTATATTCTATATTCTATATTCCATATTCTATATTCTATATTCTATATTTTATAATGTATTATATATTATATATTCTATACATATATATATATATATATATATATATATATATATATATATATATATATATTCCCCCAGAATTTTTATTAATCGTGTATAATAATTGTTACAATTTGACTTTATTGCCAGAAGTAACGCATCAATGTGCAAAATTAACTTAAAACAGGATGGAAATAATTTCAAAGTTAATTGTTTTCTAACAACTTTTTCACATAAAACTTTACAGTTTCAATAGACCCCTGAATGTATTGCAGGCGGTGTTTTAAGAACAGATTTATTACCACTATTAGATATAAAATTAAATGTAAAGCAATATTTTTCGTTTGAAGAAATTCGAATCAAATTCCAAATTGATTTTCCCAGGAACAAATCCTACGAATAAAACTTCTTTACACATGCTCAATCAATTACTCGTTAACATTTTAACCTTGTTCAAACGATCCAATTTAAAAATCATGGTGTAGCAAAGAGATGGGAGATTCGGACATTATCATGCAGATGGGGGCGAGAAATGAAAAGGAAAAACGAGAGGACACAATTCCACGATACATTGAAGCCTTCAATTTCTAGGGACTCGTCGAGAAACACAGAAGAAGAGGAAAGAAGAAAATTTCTGCGTTTCGTAAGTGGAAGATAACATCAGCTACAGGTCCTGAATGTTTAATCGTCTGTCAAATCTACGGTACGCAGACTCGCTATCAGTTCTCCCTTTGGTACGCGAGGGAGGAACAGAGAACAGACGGTTACAGGCATCGTATCGATAGGCACTGAATATGCGAAAAAGTTTCATCAGCCGATGCAGAGAGGAGAGAGAGCGTGGCTTTTAATAACCATTAATTTCAATGGGACCGATGGCGAATCGCTATTACGCCGAGGGCGGTTCGCCAGCGAGAAAATAGGCTGCATCTTTCACAGTCTCGTATTTTCCTGATAGCACGAGCTGTTTGATCTGAGAATACCGGTGAAGGGAACGGACGGCAAGGAAAATCATGATCGTCGTCTGTATTA
Organism: Sphecodes monilicornis; assembly: GCA_913789915.3. Taxonomy (NCBI): domain Eukaryota; kingdom Metazoa; phylum Arthropoda; class Insecta; order Hymenoptera; family Halictidae; genus Sphecodes; species Sphecodes monilicornis. The sequence continues at coordinate 2,286,107 of OU565289.1, forward strand.
ATTTACCGAACAGGTTCCCCTAACGCGTACACTAATTCGTTTATGGGAATTGAACTGACGCTAGACGTCATTGTAACACGCTGTTACTGATTTTTTTCCGCTAAGCAATTGTTATCTGATATTGGTTTCAGACCAATTTGGTTTCAAACAGATTTCTGTCGAATATTGACTAAATTGTGTTATTATTTCGCTGAATAACTTTATGCAAATATATATTTTTGTGGAAAGAAGGTACAGAAATGGGTCCTGGAGAGAAATATTTTCAAGACGATTCCAAATAAATAGGTTTTATTTTCCATTTTTCTAGTGTCCGTACTCCTTATGTTTACTCCTTATATCTTTTGAAATGTATATGTAAAAGTATATTATATATATAATTTATGTTTGTTACATATATTTTTGAAATTCGATAGTATTTGCTGAATTTTCAAATCAACATATTGTATTATTATAACATTATTGCATCATTCTATAACAGGTATAACAATGTAAAAAAGATAGAGGCTAGTGAAATGCCTTTGAAAAGAGTGTGTACCGTATGTTCATAATTTGTAGTTTATAGCAACATTAACCAGTTTCGACGAAATTGTCACCAACATAAGTAATCTGCAAAATCTAAATTATAAATCTACAAAACAAATTTTTTAAATTTTCATTACGAGCTCAGATGAAAGTATTGTAAAAAATAACTTTTACCATTTTCTTAGTAATAATACTTCTAGCTTCGCAGAAAAGATGAAGTTTTACGTGCATTTTTAAAAGACAGTTATTCTGATTTGAAACGTTTATAAACCAGGCAGTTCCAATCAGTAGCTCCGGAGTTATGCGAGGCACCATCCCCGCTTATATTCTTCCCCCACTATTCGACTTCATCGTTATAATGTGTAGTAGTGGGAAGCTCCCCTAGCCACGGGAAGAGCCACGCGGCGCGCGCAGCACTCACTAACTCTACGGCTGTAAGTAGTAGTGGGAAGAAGTTCGATGGTGGGGATCTTACAGTTCTCGGAAGGGGATAGGTTGGAACTCTCTGGTTTAAACCTGGTTTTAAAAATTTTCTAAAAAATTGTGTTTTGTTTCTCTTGTTGTATGTATCCATTGTATATGTTCATCTCTACTTTATAACAAATATAAAATGTTTTATGAATTTCTATATGGCAAGTGTATTGTACGTATGTATGTGTAAATACTGTACAAAAAATTGTAGATCAATCTATACAAGGAGGTTAATGTTTTTTAATTTTATGATAAATATGAATACTTATGAAAAGGAACTTTACTTGTACGAAAGCGTTCTTATGGAACAGATATTAAAAATTCGATGTATAATAAGAGTTCTATGAAAATAAGTTATTTTAAAAAATTATTAGACAAGGTTCTATGTATAAGAAAAACATTAGCAAGGTTTGAATCGCAAGTTATCTGTGTAACTATCACGAATAAATTACATCTTTAGAATGTTAATTTAATTGTAATAACTTTTTGATATTGTTACAGTACTATCCATTAAATTCCATACAGTATTTGTTATATCGATAGATTATTCTTTTAATATCAACGAGCAAAATGTCTGCCCCATAATAAAAACGTTTATATTTTCATATTTTATATGTTGCATTTAAACAAAAATTATTATTCTCCAGAATTGTGGTTTATCTATTTCCATTGGAATTTGTAACTAGTTCGATGAAAAGTTTCTCTGTTAATTATAAGAAATTAGTGTTCAATAAAAATTTATTTCGCATCTTAATAATTTGAAGAACTTCAAAATAATATACCAGAGCTGTTAAATTGTTCTAAAGTTTTTGCTAGTCTGCATCTTACCCATTCATTTTTCTCATAAATCCATAAACTCCTCAGAAACTTGTAACATGAAGACATTGTTTAAAAAAGTTCTACGATCCATGTTTTAAATATGACTTAACTTTTTCGTTTCTTAGAAAAAATTGGTTGTAGAGGGTGAAGACAAAGCAAACTCATATCTTTTCTAAAATTTAGCAAGTGCATTGAGATAATAATTATATATTACGCAGTCAGAACCTTCATAGAGGCGAATTATACCTCGAATATGATCCCCAGATTGCGGAAGTTGACGCATTAAGTGTCTCCAGTGAAGTTTCCACCCCCGGCGGAAAAGATTTAGCGAGGTTATTACTTCGCTACCGGTGGATCGTCCAGGGAACTCTTCTCAATTAAAGCTGCTTAATGTATGCATCGAGTTCGTGTCCTGTTGCGGAAGGCGCGAGAGGGACCTCTAAGGAGCTGGCCGAGACGGTTTGATTTCAAATGAGATGTCAAGTGTAGCAACTTCGAAGGGCGAGGCAAAATCCACGGTGTCAATTCTCAGAGCAATCTGCTGATGCAGATTAGGAGGCTGTCTATCCTTTCCTTCCCTTCCCCTTGCCTACAGCGTCCTTCTCGCCTGTCGCGTGCTCCGATTAATTGGGGCGAATTGTCCGGACGGAATTAAAATGTCGCGAGTTCGATTCGTGCTCCCAATGTAGATTCATGTCTTCTGTGCATCGATGAGTCGTCGATACACATTTTTCTGTCTTCGAGTGATTTACAGAGCAATGTGGTGTTTTAACAATTCAGTAAAACACAATTTAATTTAACACATTATCTACTGACGATTACTTTACAATTTTTAAAATTCTATGATCCACGGTTAAAGACTTTTCAATAGAACCTTCAGAGGCAATGGCAACTTTAATCGTAAACCAAAAAGTCACACCCAGTAACGTAATCTATTGATTTCGTTTGGTATTATTATGCTAAAGATGATTTTTGACTTACTTTTGATATACAACGATGATTGAAAACCCTATTTATAGGTCGATAAGTGTTAGTATAAAATTATATTAATTTTAAAACTATTAATCAATAGTAGAATGTCTATCTTGTACAAAGTACGATTGTTATTTAAATAGAAACCTTAATTTTTAAGTTGAAAAGATAACTGATAGCTGTCGTTCCAAAAACTAAACTATGAAACACCAATGTAGAAGGTATTTGAAGAAACTATCAATTCATAAAAACACGTCAAATGGTCAGATAAATAATTCGCTAATGATATTGAGTACATCGTGCATTTTGGAAATAGATTGTATGTATATTATTTTGTTTCTTTCAAAAATATCAGTTTAAAATCAAACAGAATCAAATACTAAACATTTCATAAAAGCCTATATTATAACTACGTTAGTATTAATGTTATTGAAACATGAATAACATAATATTAGTAGTAGAACTACGATATTGCATTCAATACATATTATTCTACTCGAAACTCATGGAATTCCAAATTAACAAATAAGACATCGTTTGATTTTTTTATTCAAAAGTTTTCTTAATTTGATTTAAGTAATAAAATACACTGTATTCTGTTTTAATGAAATGTTTATAAATCGTTTACAATAATAAAACTATTTTCTTAATACTGTCGCCTAATTTGCATAAAGATCGTAAAAATGTTTCTCTAATCTTTTTTACTTACAGTTTTTAATGGTTAAATATTCTCTTACAATCTTTTGTTAGTCTCGGAACAGAAAAGCTACTTAAATATGAATAATGCGTGTAAGAAATTATGTAACTATGAATATAACATGTTAAGGAAGCGTGCAACAGTGAGTAAAACGTGTTGAAAGAAATCGTGTAAAAGGAACTACTGTGTAAAAGGACATGTACATGAATTATTTGAATTTGATCGAATGTCCTTACATTTTAATTGCCATTAATTGAATGTTTATAGTTGGCGGTGCTCACGACTATCGTTCTAAAAGGAACGGTTGGACGTAACGTTAACATAACAGGCATGTAACAGGTATATACGCAAAAGTTCCGCTATAAACGCCATGAGAATGTGTATGTATGAAAATGAGGTACAAATTCAAAGCTCCATATCTGTCGTCTTCACTGCAACGTATACCCTTGCTGAAACCGAATTGCCGATATCTTCCTACCCTCTAATAGCGCAATTCTTGTCACCCTTTCCCGTTGTCCTTTCCGATCGTCACCAATTCGAACATACATTTCATCCAACTTATCCCTTCCGTCAATACTTTCCACATTAAGCGAGCTTAGACGTGCAATAATATTGCATAAACTTTGATGTTCCATTTCAGGCTTTTATATCTTTTTATTCTAGCCATAAGTTGGATTCTGAAGAATTGATATATCTTTTGTAATGTCATCAATAATCATTAGAAAGAAAACTAAAATTATAATATAATTTTATTATATGAAAAGGCCTAAATTTTCAATCTTTTCTAATAAATGTTGAATGTAATAGAATGGATAAGGCATAAGTAATTTTTACGCTTTGCAGAATTGTTTTATGCAAAAGAAGTGCGCACGACTTTACTTATGTATCTACAGTTAATCGAAAAATTGTATGATCACTGAATTTTCTAGTTTTGAGAAATCGTCGATATTTAAATTATGATAATTTCGTTAAGAAGATAGTAGAATAATAAATCTGGTCTCATTTTAAAGCTTGAGGCTTCTACATTTACCAACCATTGTCCATGCTAACGCCTGTATTCAATGGGTTTATGGTCCGCTTTAGGACAGCTGTCTTTGAGGATGTTTTTGAGCAGAGGATAGTATTTAGTTTATTGCTAATTTAGTTGCTCCCCTTGAACTTCTCAACCCACGATAACAAATAGATGTGCCAAAAGCCCAAAGTTTTCCAAAGGATACAAACCTCGTCAAATCTCGGAAGACCTGGTCAAACCTGGAGGATACTCGCGCTGCGCTGTTGCCAAACGCACACCCTACCGAGTCTTACCCCCTCCTTGAAACAGGCCTTGTATATAAACGCATATTTTTTAAATCTTCTTAATTTTTGCTAATCAGAGCTATATCACGCTTGTAGTTAGTCCTTGTTAAATATACACGACGAAGTCAATTTATAGTTATTTGTTCTTCCTGCGCAAGAGAAGGTGGTTCTTCGAATAGTTAGTGAATAATAAATTCGTCGACATACCACGCGCAAACAAGCCGAAGTCTGCAGGATTGAAAAATCCTGCCACAGACCGCAACAGTTCGTTTTTGCCTAAAATAATTTTGCATGACGTGGCAGGCGAAAAACTGAAAATATGTTTTTTTCGAAAATGATACCAATTGAAGCGTAGATCTTCCGCAGATTTGAAAATTGAAGCCTCCTTGTTACAACGACACAAAAATACTTGACGTACGATCTTTTTTAATCATTTTATTGAGGTTTGAACGAAAAATGCACAGTTGTTTTTATCGATTTAATCTCGTTCGTAATTTCGACGATAATTTCTTGCTTATAAAGAATATAAGAACGTTCGTGTTTCAGTAGTTTTTGTACACCGCGTCGAGTTTAGCTGATTGACCTCGACGTCTGCAACGTGGTGAACGACCATTGGATGTAAACTGCTTGGTGCCGAGTGTGTATACAACTCGCATTATTGTACTTGTCGCGTGGGCCATCGTTCAAGTAAATCATGTGTCAAATCCATTGCCTAAAATTCGTTTCTCTCCCTCGCAGCACCGTTCGTTAGGGTATTGCCCTCGTGCGATAAAGAACGCTCGGTGCCGTTTTATTCTTGAAATTTCAAAATTTCCAGTCCTTATTCCTTCCTTAACCGATGACCCTAAAGCAGTATAAATAGGCCCTCCGAAATCGCTCGCGTGTCTTTCTGACTTGTTCGATCGCTTGATCACGTTTCTACAGTATTTATGTACCTTCGTGTGCTTTCCAATTGTAGTTCCTCGCATTACTCTCGTGCGTTTCAAGATTGTAATTTCCCCCTTCCAAATCGTGCGCTTTACGATTTGTGCGTTTTGTTCACGATATTCATCTCAATTCATTTTGTCCCATTCCATATAATTTCATCTATTGTACCTTTATTTCTGTAAAATATCATTTATTGACAATCTTAATTCTTCGCTATGTAACTACCTTCAATCTACGTTCTCCCTCCCTTACCAATTATCGCTAACTTTAGTTAAACTACTTATTTCAACAACAGTCAACTCTCCAGTAAAATACATAGGATACACTTGAGGATTTCATACAACTAAACTTGTTCCCCATTTTTAATTCATAAAATAATGGAGAAAAAAAAACGTACGTCAATTTTTGAGGGGTCGTTGTAAAGAGGAGACTTCAATCTTCAAATCTAAGGAGGATTCATTCAGTAATTTATAGCATTTGTTAGGAAAAGTGGGTCATCATTTTTCCACTCGCTACAACATATAAAAGTTTCTTGGATCAAAAAGATTGAGTCAAGATGACACAGTATTCGTCAGACGAAAGTTAACATTGCTCGCTAGGCTGGTTGGCGATTCGTGACCGCGCGGATCAGAGGGAGGCGATCTCCGGCGAATAATCCGCAGATGTCGAGTTTCGTGTGCCGTCGAAGCCGTGGCGAATCGCGTCGTTTAAAGACTAACGACAGTTGCGAATGCAGAAGTATGCAACCGCGGACGTAAAGGCCCGTAGCCGCGTAACGACCAGAGATTTGGCAAGGGACGCGTGCTCGTGAGGAAGGGCTGCTTCCTCGGATGAGCGAAGGCGGCGCGCGACGATCATCGGTGGTGGGGAATCGTTGGAGGGTTTCAGGGCTCAGGGCTGTTATGGTCAGGGATTACCCCCCAACTCCGAGAAACTTGGGGTTCACTCCCCCTTGACCGACACACTTAGAACAACAATAATTCAGTAATCCACGCGGACTTGCAGCCGGGCGGCGCCGATGAAAAATGTAAAAATCCGGGAAACCACTGCCCCGTGACAGTTCAATACATTTTAAATGCGTTCCGGCGCATTTGTGGGATACGATAAGCAGCCACGGATACCCCGAGCCACACGAGCACCCCAATATGTCCGTTATTTATTGTCAGATTTATGGAATAAATGAGTAGCGCGATGCCTCCTCGGGGTGAACGCCCGGACGCATGTGGATGTGCTTCGGTTCTATTATTAACACACGCAGATCCTGATAAATATAAATATAAATAAATAAATGAACGTGAGAAAGGGTGTGTGCTTTTTTGGTACGAATTCTACATGCGTTTGCTTGCTGTACCATCGAAATGGAAGAATTCGACAACGTGAGACGAGAATTGTGTCGGGTCACGAAGAAGCGTTGATTCTTTGTCTAGAAATAATTCTAATAAATGCAGATATTCTAACTTTTTTGGAATTACTAATTGTAAGTAACATTATTCTTTGAGTACGTTCGAAAGCTAATTTTTATTGTAATAAACCTTAATAAACTAAATATTGGAATTTGAATGATACAGAAAGCTTGAAAGAATAATAACTATGTTAAAATTTACCGTTCAGTTTCATCGATTAAATCACTTTAACTTCTTTTTGTGTTTTGGGAGTTGTGATTTGATAGTCAGCATGTTGATATTTCAAAAGTACAGCACACACGTGATGGACCTCTAATGAGACGGTTTTATCTAATTTAGAATTGGAATAGGTTTTTCAAAAACTTAATTTTTTCCCTCAATGACAGTTTGGAGAAATGTTTAAAATGATAATGGTAGCTAGGCTAATGATTATAGAAAGAGAGTTGTGTTGTACTAAGTATAAAAGTTTTTTGAGTGTGCAGTAACTATTGCATTATATAAAAACAATTCAAGAACATTTTTAATTTAGCAATATTAATAGTTGACGGTTAATCCAGCAGTCACAAGATTAAAGGAATTTGTACAATGTACAAGAAACTGAAATGTTAAACTTCACAATATTAATTATTCTTTCAACCCTTCCGCATTGCGCAAATCGTAACAAAAATTGACATGTTCATTATGTATGTCATTGCAAAATTTAATTTTCAAATCTTCATTAACCGCATATTATGGTTTATGTGTCAACAGATTTGGATTACTGTTATTGGATATCATTTAAATGTAACATTCTTCAACCCTAGATAACTAAAGTATAATATGTGAAAATAATAACGCCAATTAGGAAAACAAATACAATTAAACGCTTTTTATCCATCGACGAAAATGCTTTATCTTATAAAGGAATAGAAGAAGTGAACTGTAAAAATTATGTATGACAATGAATTTATGAATTGAAGCATTTGATGGTAGATCATTTGATGTCACAAGATTTAACTGTTCCTATAATCATTTTGTCGAAAACTTAGTTATCTGGGGTTAAGTACCTAATAATAAAAAAATTGCTAATATTATTTCGAAAAAATTTGTACAAATATCTCGGCAATTCCGTCGATCCCTTCGAACCACAGGCACAAACGTGGGGTTTCTGTTTTTCTGTTTCCTTCACGCGAATGCACCATTCCACGTGCGATTTGGAACATGGAAATATAGTTAGAGAAATTCGCTTCTAAAAAGACCGTCACAACAGGGCGTGGAGTTTACGCAGCCAGCGTTGAGTGGATCCTAATAAAAGACCATAGTCGGCTTATCGAATCTCGGGCTTGCGGCGGTGGAGAGTGTTTATAGCCTGTAGCCATTTTCACCCCTCTGTCAACCTTCAACCTCCGCTCCATTATCCTAGCCTTCCGTTGGTGGAGCATTATTTACCTCTGGCTTCTTGAGAAACTCACGATGTCACTATACAGCAGACCCAACAATAGGAACGTAAACTAAAAATTTCATAAACAGTTAACCGTTGAACGGAACGTGAGAAAAATTGATTCTTCTTAGGTTGAGGTGACGGCAGTTACTAAAAATCTGTTTTCCAGTTTTATTTTATTAAAATAGATATGATTGGTAATTATTAAACAATACAGAGTGGACCATTTAAGTGGGGATACCTAAATACCGCTATCATTAATGATTTTATGGAAGAAGTTCTCAGATGAAAGTAGTACTAGTTTAAGGGGCACTGTAAGATTATTTTTCTTAAGTTAATTTTTCAGAGATTTAACCGGTACTTTTCGAAATGAAATGATATATATTTCTTTGCGTATTCTTTTAAAGCATAATAACGAGGTATCTGCAGCAATTATTAATATTTTCAATATTATTAATATTGACGATATTTCTTATAATAAGTAATATTGTAAACTAAGTCTTTGTGTATTTATTACTGTGTTCCTTGTTACGAAAAAGATTGCACAAAGCGTTTTATAGTTAATAACATAATTTCTATTAGAGTTCTAATTTTTCTGTACCAAATCAACAGTTTTATAATTGATGAAATGAAGTCATTAACATTAAGACCATTTGCTTAAAACGTAATAGTTTAATTATTTATTATTTGAGGACAAGTAACCAATTATCTAACGAAAATGTGTAATATAAATGTATGGTTTAAAGCCCTAAATAAATAAAAATAATAGAAATTTGGTAACTGCACTTATTAATATTCCACATTTAGGGCACTATGTACATTCAGCGCTCAAATTTATACGACGTAATACAAACTGTTTAGGATGTGTCTTTCAAAATTATATTTACGCCATGGTATACATACCCTAGTGCAGGGATTGTCACGGTAGGGGCCCTTCAAACGGCTCCTTCTCCCACCAACCTCTCTTTTATGCGCGAGGCCTGCACACTGTTCGCGACGGGTGAAACACTTCCTTCCTTTATGGTAACGGCGGATGCTGGTGGGGGACAGTGGGCGCTATGGTGGGGACGGTTCTGTCTCAATTGAGACAAAAATGCCCATCCCTGCCCTAGTGCATCAATAGGTATCTGGTGACTACTTACAAAGCCAACAATATTTACAGTAATCAACACTGCGTGTAAAGCTTGAGATTTGGCAGCATCCTTGCACACTTACTCATATGCAAACCTAACCGTATGCAGTTAACTCTCCTCGGAAATCAATTAACACGTTGTATACCATGTTCGTCATAAATGAGTATTTGTCTAGAAATGAATATTAATTTTCGTGGCGCCATACTGAGTGAACGACCATGTGTTAATTTATTTAAGGTCCGTGAAATATAAAAAGATTAAAAGAGTAATAAAAGTTATCAACCTTGTAAAGTTATCTGGCAATGTTAGATTGGCAATCAATGTGTTCATTGACTAATGAATAATTGTATTATGTGAAAATGTGCTGCATAATTGTCACATACAATAATTATTGTATAATAATTACTACTGTTATTCAAGAAAATTATGAACATGTTTTCACCTGTTATAAATTTTGCCAAAACAAAATTGTACGCACGAATATCTTCGGTAATATTATACAAAATCAAACTTGCGATCTGTTCAAAAGATCCAACTAATTTGAATTAATAGAAGTATAATCTTTGAATTTTATCAAGCATATTCAACTATTGAAACGTTTATGAAGCACTACCAAATGGTTACTTTTTATTTATCGGTCTCGTAAAAATCTTTTTAATACTTCGAAGATATATGATGCTGTCTTAAATTATTAACTAACTGATTTACTGTAGAATTAATAACACTGAAGATCTACGAAAACTTTAATGTTCAATATATTTGTAATTTGATAAAGTAAAGGAAACAGTACAGTGATTATAGGCGCAAATGGAAAACAACGAACAAATATAAGACACCTCTGTGTAAACATTTCAGTATGTTATAATAAATCTTTTTAAATATACAGGCTGGATAAAAGTCCAGACAACCTAAAGTTCGAATTTGTTACAAAAGAAGAAATGTGATTTTTTAAAAAATAAAAGGGTTATTGGATTTTAAAATAGTCTAGTAGCTTTTAGGGCACCTTGTACAAGAAATGCTAGGATTTGAAAACGTGACGGGATTTAAAATGACCCAGCATTCGTACACATCGTCGTTAGCCGGCAAACTACGTCCGCAGCGTCAAAGTCATTCCACGAGAGCAGAGATTTCATCGTTCCTGGTGCTCGTAATGAAGAGGAGAGTACGTAGGTGTAATAACAGGAAAAGAATGGAGCCGAAGAAAGTCCCCGATGATGATAGATCAAAACGCTGAACTGGCGAGAGGTGGAGGGCAGGAGCGAAAAAGAGAAAGGGGAGGAGGGTTTAGTGGAATGCCTTTATACGCCGCATCTCTATGAGATTCTTTCACGACACGCCGATTTAAAATGCCTTTTAAGACGCTCGTAGGGATTGGTGGAATTGTGCCGAGCTGAATCGAACGTTGAACTCTATACCCTCCGATGCTCCGTAAGTTGCATTCCTACTTTCCACCTTAATAAGAAACCCGACGCCTCGTGTCTATACTTATGCGATGAACCGTGGTCAATTTGACGCCGCTAAAGGAGCAATATCCGATTTACCTCGCTTCCGCTTGAAAAAAGAAGCTTTCCGCGCGATTTCAATGAGCTACGTCGTCTAAGGCTGTTTCTAATTCTATGCGACATCTCTAACGAATAATAAAGCGAATAACACAGGCTGAGTCGAGTAAATTTTACATCGAAACGACAGTGAATAGCGATTAATCGTTCATTTTGTAACATACTAACTGCCAAACAAATTCTTCAAAAATTTCCATAATGTCGTAGTAATTTATTGAATAAGATCGTACCTAAAAGGTTAACTTCCAGCGCCATGATTTCTGCGTCAGTTGTTTATTTTTTTCAGATCCTAATAAAATACAGTTTATACGAATACACCGTAACTAAAATTAATTTTCAAGCGAACACAAAACTGTATCACCCAATTATAACCGACACGGTAGTGAATGTGTTAGTCCTTTATGTCCTGTCTGTACTTTGTATTTTGTATGTTAGAACCCGACTAGGATTTACAATTATAGCCCTAGCTATAAAATTAAATTCTAATATTCTTCGTGCGTTAGTCAAATTTAAAGGCTAGACTAAAATTTAACCTGTGAACACCAACCACAAAATATTGTTACTATACTACAGACTTACGATCTCAGATGCCGCTGTATTAATATGACAATTTGTTAAGCTACACAGCTTTTTCTATTTTGATTTTAAATTTTGATGTTGTGTAAAGGTATCGTAATTAGGCTGTAGATTTTATGCATTTACGATGAAAACAAGTGGATGAAATGTGAAACAGTAAACACATTAAAGGAATTTAAAAATGCTGTTGTATTATTTTTAACTAATTAGAATTATTAAGTAAAGAAGTAAATGTGTATGTAGCTTTTGTATCTTCAAATTAATACAGACAATGTTTATTTTGCATAAAAATCCGCCGTTCAATCATGTGCGTGTGAAATATATTAACAATTAATAGGGACGTAAAAGCAATTAAATTGCATAACGATGTTCAAGAATATTACTCTTTTATTAGCATTATTTATATTAACACAGAATTTGGTGCGTTAATAAAATATGTAGAAAATAACAAGTTATTAATCGAAAATTTAATTAAAGAGGAAAAATCATATCTCTTTACAGTGACGGTAGCAAGTAGAAAAACTCAGCTTCCGTAGGAAGTGCGTGTGTCTGTAACAGGATCGTACCATGATCGTAGTAAGTATAACTAAAAATGCATGAATATTCACTGCGGAATCTATAGCCCTGAACGATGCTGTAAAAATATATTTAAATCAACCTAATCAGAATTTTCTCATTTTTACGGATTCTCTTACCACACTAATCTCCTTGTGACATTAGCGCTATTAAAAACATAAAAGCGAATCCCTATATCCTCGAAATAAAAAGAATGTTTTCAAATCCGCCTCCGAAACCACAAACGATAGTAAAATTAAATTCTACTGGGTACCGGCTCACATTGGGATTCTGGGCAACGAGAGTGCAGACACATTAGCGAAAATAGCGGCAGACGCAATACAAACTTCGTCAAAGTTCCCTACACTGATCTAAGAGAATCGGCTAAATCAGCGGCGGCACAAAACACATATAATATTAGAAAAAAAGAAGGCTTAATTAAAGGCGTAAATTACTTCATACACTATCACAACCGAATATCAAAACTGTGGTACAGTAACAAAAATCTCGGTAATTATTTATATAGGGGCTTCTTCACCGATTTTGATGAAGTTGAAATATGTTGTCAAGGTCACCATTCTGAACAACTTTTTCCTATACATGTTACCGTCGCTAAGAGTTAGTTTCCGAGATATTCGCAAAAAAGTTTCAACATCTCGAAAAGTGATCGGAGTAGGTCTGGGTTAGATTTGAAATTATGGCCGCCGATAACGCGGCCACGGTTACAACTTAAAACGACTTCAATCAGTTGAGATCCACTGTCTTGTCTGTTTATGTTTACGAACTGAAACGTGAAATGAATCGTGTCGAACGCGAACTCATTTCATTGTCAGCTGTGTTAACATACAGAGTATTAAGCATGAAACTATACGAATTCTTGGATGTCTGCAACAATCAAGAAAATATATAATAACCCAGTAAATAAATATATAAATACATAAATAATATATAAATAACCCAGACCTAACCGAGACCTAACCCAGACCTCCGATCACTTTTTGAGATATTGAAACATTTTTGCGAATATCTCGGAAACTAAAGCTAAGCGGCGGTAACATGTATAGGAAAAAGTTGTGCAGAATGATGACTGTGACAACATATTTCAACGTCATCAAAATCGGTGAGGAAGCCCATAATGTAAATAATTACAAAAATCTCCAACGTGAAATTATAACGACTATAAACAGATACAGATCAGGACATTACAATCTTGCCAGCTACCTTGCTCGAATTGGCATAAGAAACGATCCACAATGTCAATGAGGTTAGAAAACTCAAGATATAGACCATGTACTATGGTGATGTACCATATTTGAAGAACAGAGATCAAAATTTATCAAACAGTTACAAAAACTACATTGTTCTCTTCCGGTCTCATGTAGTGTCATACTCTCCAGACCTACGGTGGAGATATGTAAACTGATCTACTCGTTTCTGAATGACTGTAACTTAAAGATTTAAGAAGAAAGTACATCTTTGAACTACTTGTGCAGTAAGCATATAGTTGTTTATAATTTGTATTGTATTATATAAAGTATTATAAGGTACCGAAACGTCTGTAAAGCACTGCAAAATAATTTCTTCTTTGAGATTCAAATTGTATTAATAAAAAAACAAAATTAAATTCCATCCAAGCGTAAAGATTTTACTAAAACCACGAAAAACGTTGAAAATTGTGACTGGTTTTAATCTTTTGGGCAGGGGTTGTACTACTTCTTTGAAGTACTTATTCTGATGTTCTATGGTAAGATTCATCATACGGAGTCAGTAGCTGTTCTTATACTGATTGTCACGTTTCTTGAAGACATTAATAATTTCGCAGGTGAATGTTTTAACAGAGTCCGTATCTGTAGTTGTAATGAAAATCTCAGCATGTCATATGGTTTCACTTTCGAGAAATTGTTGTGTAAAGTTCTTAGCAGTAATTCTTCCTATTTTTAATGTTTCCTTACTTTCTTTTCCACTGGACTTGTATTATTCTGTCTTATCAAATTGTTGTTAAATTGTTGTTGCATGTAGAAGATAAAAAGACTCTTCTTAAGATATTTATTTATTTATTTATTGCTTTAAACCAAGTGGTTTATATAGCAAGTACAGTGTTATTACATTTGGCTTACATTAAATAGGTTTACATTGTTTCTAAATTCTAACGGAACATTTTTTAAGGAAATTATAAATTATTTTCAGTCCTTTTATATCAGGTTTACATAAGAAGGAACTAATACAAAGAGGGAAACAGTACTTGCTTCTGAGGAGCTTTGTTTCCAATGTATTACGTTCATTTTCATAGTCTGGGCATTGCCATATAACATGATTTAGGTCTTGGAGTTCTGCTCCGCATTGGCAAGCACTGTTAGCTATAAAGTTAACCCTTGCCAATGAACCGTTTAAATTATAGTGATTGGCTCGACATCTATTAACAAAAACTAGAAAACCTCTGGAGAGCACAAGACCAGTGTACCATGATTTGTCTTTGTCCTTGTGTAAAATCTAACGTAGTTCGACCCTTGGACTAGATCTTCCTTTTTGATTAGGGTGTTAGTGGACAGTCTTGCTTGAATTTTGAGGTCCCTGGTTAGGTCAGCGATTGAAGCCTTGATATCTAGCGAAGGACTTTCTTTGGTCGCTTCTTTCGCAAGTGAGTCTACTTCTTCGTTACCGATAATTCCTACATGTGCTGGTATCCAGATAAACTTAATAAAATACTGGCCTTTGTTGTTTAATATAAACGTAGAGTATTTAGTTTTGATTTCAATGATATGGTTATTGATATTAGGAGGTTGAATAAGTTCTCGCTGTTTTTTTTTTATGAAATGAATGGTTTATTTTAAAAAATTGGTAAAAAATATGTCCTTGAAAGTATTGTCTCCCGCTAACCATTACTTTTCCCCATCTTTCTGGCAGCATAGTAATTCCATGTCGGAAAAACGACACGTCTTTTGAGGCAATCCAAGAGTGGACCCATTTTTTGATACCTTCATAAAATTGGAAGCGCTGCTCAGTCAGGCCATGTGTCATCGATCGGAACAAATGGTAATCTGATCGGGAAATGTTTGGTGAATACAGCGGGTGGGGTTGTACTTCCCATTTAAGTGTTTTAAAAAACGTTTTCACCGGTTTTGCAACATGTGGCCGCGCGTTGTCATGCTGAAAAATCGCTTCAACTCGTACAGCACCCAACGTCCTTCCTGTGAATCATTCCTAATGCTTTCAAACGTTTCGAATCTGTTGTGTGATCAACTCCTAATGATTCTGCAAGTTCAGCTAGTATCTGACACGAGTCTTCATCAAGTAATGCCTCAAATTCTTCGTCTTCAAGTTTTTGTTGTGCGCCAGGGCGTTCTTTATCATCAAGATCAAAATCATTATTTTTGAAGCGTCTAAACCAATCTCTGCATATTGTTTCCGACAGAACATGGTCGCCGTATGTGTCAACAAGAATTCTGTGTGCTTCGGCTGCAGATTTTTTTTTAATAAAATAGTGTAGTAAAATTCCCCGCAATTACTCTTTCTTTGGCATGAAATTCGACATTTAGCACAATGAAAGAAAAATTGTTTATACTTCAGTGGAATGACATACACTGAATTTTAACCTTGCATACATGTAGTACTTCATTATAGATACGTTACTATCTGAAACTAAATTCACGCAGTTCTGGTATTACCACCTTTCGGAAAACAGCGAGAACTTATTCAACCTCCTAATACTATATTTGAAGGTTGGCTTCCGTAGTGATTTGATTGTACTTTGCGAGTCGGTGAAGATGAGAAAATTTGTAGCATTACTATATAAGTTGGCAATATCCAGTGCTCGGCTAATGGCGTAGCACTCTGCTGTGAAAATTGATATATGTTTGTTTAAGCTAAATTTTTGGGAGATATTTAACTGTGGGCAGGTTCTTAAGATATAATTGATTTAAGAAGAAACAAAGATCTTAATGCATGTTTTTTTGAAAATTAAAACTGCTATATGTAGGTCCCGTAAATATATCTGGAGAAAAGAAGAAAGGATTTATTAAGTATGTTATCATTTATTGATCCTAATATTTGATCATTTCACAGTGACTTATCATTAACAAAATCTATACGAAATGCTAACCTCGACTTATTTTTAGATTTATTGGGGGTTGAAGAAGGTAGTGTTCTTGAAGACGTTGCTATAAAAAGGAAGAAACGGGAAAACATAAAAGTATTTATCAATGTGTCGCAAAATATTTGGAAGCCACACAGCTAATCTGATTTTTCTAGTTCGATACTGATAGGATCAAAGCAAACTCTTCAGTCTTCAAATAAAATCGCATATTCATTTGTTTTATTCAGATGAACACCATTTACTTAAACATCTTTTCATTCGGCTTTGTCCTCATCATATCTAATCATCTTCTTCTTCGATCACATCTAATTTTAAAAAATGTAATCAATGTTCGTTGTGGTTTTGGGGAATATAGCATTTAACAAGTTATTTGGAGCAACCTGTATATTAAAGTGTAACTAATTCACTGGATGCTTCCGAGCGATATTGTTTGCGGGTATTGACCACTCTCTCAAAGCAATCAATTAGGTACAGTAAACATGTCAGCGAATGACTAGAGCGAATTGGTATGGACATATGTAATTAATCATAGTAAAAATTGCTACGTGTGAAATTATGTAGCGCGGAAACCAGACGGTGTGTAGTTGCCCATAGAAAACTACGATGCGCAAAACATGTGATGTCGAGCAAAACACCCAGCGACTGAATGATCGAGTTCACTGTAAATACTTGATACTCGCTCTGCTTATTATGACTTGCTTATTCGCTTGCAATCGAGCAATAAGTATGGGAGACCAGGGCTGGCTGACTAATCATTAACATATCTAATTTTACAAATGAATTATATTAGTGTTTTATTGAATTTTTCAACATTAAAAATTGTTTTAATTAAGCCTAGATTGCAGTCTTTGCCATACTCAGATGTTAATTAGTGGATGTTTCTTTTCTTAATTTTTCTGTTCTCTTGTTGCATTAGGTATTTCTTTTGTGAACACGTCTATCAAAGTAGCATGTTGTCTCATTCTCAATTTTAATGTACTAGTTTTCTAGTTTTACTGCTAAGGGCCGTACGAACAACATCTAAACATATCTGATAAATTAAAATACCGCAAACTATAATCTCTTATTCATAAAATATACATGAAATAATACCAAGCAGTATTTAGCGGACAAAAGTAAATAAATAGTCAAGACAAGAATATTTGTTTGACAACATTTTCTAAACATATAAGAATGTTTTATGACTGATTATACTACGCGTTTAAAGATTAAAGCTTCCCTTTGTAAAGGCCCTCTGTAACTTGAACCATCTAGTTTATAATACAATACGTAACCTATACCAGCTGCGAGTAATCAACGCTTAAGAAAGTAGCGAATAATATAGAGAACGTATAGAGTGCAGCTAGTATGCGCAGCATACAAAGTGTTAAAGAGAATGGAGAAAATAGAGTGTAGTGTGCACGGTGAAAAGAATATAGAGCGTGAATAGAGGGTGTGCTCAGAGAGTATCGAAAATATAGAGAGTATAGTGGTAGAGGTTTCGCAGAGAGAAAGAGAGAATGTAGAGATTACACTGCTCGAAATTTCTATAAAGCCACCTACATTTTGGGGTATTTTTAAAAAATATTGAGAAATTTGATACTTTTCAAATATCTATAACATTGTGTACTTACTACTGAGTAGAGATACATATCCCACTCTCTCACAAATGTTTACATTTTGAGTCTATTTACATTTTCGTCGAAGGCTGCGGCACGAGAGTGCGAAATTTCTATAAAGCCACTTAGTTTATGCTTACATTTTGTGTGGATAACATCAGCGAGAATCAACCAAGGAACTTTAATTGCGATCAAGATGTGTGAATTCATATTAATATTGATTCCCAAATTCATAAAAATTGCGTATATATTATATTTGAATTTATTTTTATTAGAATGCCACGAGGCAAGTTATTAACAAGCGAAGAGAAGGCATCTATTTATGCTCACAAAGATATGGGGTGTTCTAATTTACCAATTGCGAAAAAAATTAGTAGGTCTCGTACTCTGATAGATAATTATATAAAATTAGGCGAAGCATGTGGTAAGAAACACCATGCAGGTAGAAATAAAAAATTGACAAGAAGACAAAATTCATTATTGTTGAGGTTGGCAGCAAAGGAAATAAAAAGTTCTGCACAACTTCGTACTGAGCTACAGCTACCGATAACAAGGCGTGTGCAACAAATTTTAAAAAGTTCAGGGCGATTTAAATGGACAAAAATGCTACAGATACCAGCACTCGAAGAACGACACAAACAAGCACGCCTCGAATTTGCAGAAAGACATATATCCTGGACCCAAGAATGGGAAAATATCATTTTCTCCGATGAGAAAAAATTTAACTTGGATGGCCCAGATGGTTACAAATTCTACTGGCACGATTTAAGAAAAGAATAAAACAACACCAGTCTGTCGAATAAATCATAAGATGAATTCGACACAATATACAGAGCTGTTGGAGATGGTCTTTATACCGATTACAGAAGAAATTGAGACTGAAAACTTCATTTTTGAGCATGATAACGTCTCAGTTCATGCATCACGGCGAGCAAAGGAGTGGTTAGACGACAGAAATATTAGGATTTTGACATGACCAGCTTGTTCGTCAGATTTAAACCCAATTGAGAATCTGTGTGGAATACTTGCAAAAAAAGTATATGACAATTGCAAACACTACAACTCTGTTTCTGAGTTGTGAATTACGGTAACGAAGCGTGGACATCCATTGAAGCAGAAACTCTTCATACTTTGATATCACGAATACCTAATCGAATTTTCGACGTTATTCGAAGAAATGGCAATTATTCTAAGTATTAATTTGTAAATATAGAAGAAATTTTCGATAATCTTGATGTTATCTACTTAAAAAACGCGTGGCTTTATGGAAATTTCGCAGTTTGGTATTTGTTAAACTATAGAACTTTACGTTTTTATGTAAATAAATAATATATTTATGAATGTAATCATGTAAATGGTTTCTTTTATTAATCCTAAAAGGCTATCGTACATCAGATTCTCATTACTATGACATAATTATAAGATTTCACCAAAAAATCGGGTGGCTTTATGGAAATTTCGGGCACTGTATATGAGCCTTGAAATATGTAATGTATTAGGCAGAAAGTTCAAAAATAGTAAATACTGTAAAGACATTTTTATTGAAAATTTCATCCAAAATTCGTGACTAAATGCTTTAAATTCCAGAAGGTTGCAAACTTCGAGCTATTAAATGTAACTTTTCAAGTCCAGAGTTTATGAAGTTAAAATGACATTTTTCTTTATCATACCTATTATCTAAATGTCGTGATTAAATGTTCCAAATTGTATAAGGTTGCGCACCGCGGGTTATTAAAAGTAACTTTTCAAACTTCATAAGCTTCTTTTCGTTTACCTTGTTATACTGAAACACGTCTAGCTTGATGTATCAACGAACTTAAATCAATTTCCACTTAATTGCCTTTGAATATAAAAAGATCGGAATTGCGAAGAAACATAGGTCGGAGAAGGTGGAAGATTTAGGGACAAAATGAAGCATCTCACGAGCGGCGGAAGATGAACGAGGGGTCCAAGCGGTCCTTTGGGAAACAAAAGCGCTCGTTTGGCCACATTATAATACAACGACACGGTAAACATATCCCACAACTTAAAATCGACGTCGATGACTCGCACGCGGCTGTTTTGCAAGTCTGTTCTGCACTTCGAATTTTTACATAATCGCGTTGCAAGGCCGGATAATATTTATACGATAAGTGACGCCGACACGACGCGCGGAATCACTGCTCCAACTGCCGCATTATGGAAATATATAAATAGGGTGCGTTGATGAAATTCTATGTTTTATCATTTCGAAATAATACTCGAATTCCTGTTATAACTATGAGCGAGAAGTTTGTGACAACAATCGAAAACATGGGTTTGTAGGAATTTGTTTCTTGAACTCGCGTTTTTTATAATTGGGAAATTTTTAATTTTACATTTTATCTTAGGCTGAGTGACACTAGATACAATCAGTGTCAAAAGTATTCGTACACTCTTAAAAAACGAACAACCTTTTTAAATGTGGACCCAACGGCTTAAATTTTTTTGAGATGTTAGAAGGATTAGTGTAATAGCTAATTTGTAAATAATATTTTTTAAATTGCTATTGGTCGCAGTTGTGAAGAAAAAAGTAAAGGTTACAATTTTTAAATTTTTGATCTGTGCTTATAATGAAAATGTAATACATGCCTTTTATAAATAAGTAAATTATGTACATGTACAAAGTATCAACGCATAAAAAAACTATAGGCATTGTATGATGTAAAAATTTTTGAATTCAGGTTTTACGATTCATATAAATCGCAGATTCTTACAGTTTTTGCTACTTTGAATCAGTTATGTTTGATAGCAATCTTCATCGATTTCGGTGAAACTTAGCGCATATGTATGTATGAGCTACTTATATCTACAAAAGGTACCCTGTAAATTTTCATTATAGATACCGATATGAATTTTAAAATCGAGACCATTAATTTTTTATTCTCAATTGCGACCATTACCTAGTATTAATCTTTCTAACATCTAAAAGAACTCAAGCCGTTTTGTCCAACATTAAAAAAGTTATTCGTTCTTAAGGGTGTACGAATACTTTTTACACGGACTGTATGTCATAACTAAACAGCGGATATTTATGAGAATAATGGGTGGGTGAGATATTGAACAGTAGAAAAACTACAACAATTTGTAGTCTTACAAATACTATTAAAGAGGAAAATTAATTTTTATTTGGCCTTGCAATTAATAGAAACCATTTTCTTTTTATAGAAATCCACTGTTCAATAATCACACTGTTTAATAACAATAAATTATATATTCGAGAAGTATAATATCAAATATATAAGGTAAATTAGAAATTTAAATTCCATCAATTTTCAAAGATTAATATTTTTATTCTATTGCACTACTATTTAAATATGTAGTTTCGTAGAACTACATTTCACCAAGGTGAAACCGTTAAAGATAAAATTCTCAAGTCAATATATATACAGCACAAGTTTATAAAAGTGGATTAGATGTCGATTTATGAGTATGTAATGGATATATTTTTGGATTGTTACAAATGCGCAAAAAAGGTGGAAAGTAAGGTAGATTTCAACATTTGTGTTTGTCCATGAAATCATATTTTGCTAACAATAAGTAGTTCATATTGTTATTTAAAAAATAAGGTAGATGTACATAGTTTTTGCAAATGTTGTTTGCAGATTCAAAAATATTTCGGATAAGTTTTATTTAAATTAAAAGAGAGAATTCCTCTTTTCTAGTCTATTCTCAGTCCTAGTCAATTTTTAAAATTCTAATTTTTCAAAGAATAGTTTGCATTTAAAACGACATTGCTATAAAAAAAACAGTTGTGCTATATCGACAACGCAGTGTAGACACTATATTTATTACTAGATGTTGCATATATAATTATAAGCAGAGGATTTTGTTTTAAAAAAATGGTGCCGGAACTCACTTCGTGTCAAGCTTTTTGTTAACGACAATTGTATTCAAATATCATTTAAATAAAATTTAAAGCAGCTTTGCCTATGTCACAAAGTGCATAAAAAATTCAACAACATTCATCATATTTTTTTTATTTTAGATGTCAAATCTAAAGTTAAACGAACAAACAAGTACAAATTTATAACTAAAGACTAATAAATGTAAAATAAAATTGAATAACATCATATATTTAAATAAAAATGTATAGTCTTTCATCATTTTGACGAATTATATAAATATGGATTGTAATTATGTAAGCGCGAACATTGTTTCGACTAATTGTTTCTGAAACATTAAAAATACCATGAAAATGCTATCCGAACGCCGCGCCGCGCCGTTCCACCGCGATACATGACAAAGCTCTGATAATAAAGAATAACGAATTAATTAACGAGATACGATTCAGGCAACCAGTATACATTTGGCAATTTTCCCCTAGCAAAGAACACTATTTAATTAATAATACAATCACACAGATTGTTTCATATATCACAAAGGTATATGTATATCATAACGGTTACAAAAATGCAAATTAATGATGCTATCAGAAGGTGATCTGACCTGGAGAGATAGATCTACATAATTAAAAGAAATAAAACATGATATGTGAAGGAAAAAACAAATCTGCTCGTGTAAAATGGAATATCTTTCTTACATAAAAATAAATTAGAAAAAATGAATGATAATAATAAGGAAATTAGGAAAATTTAATAAAAAAATGGTAACGCCAATAAAATTACAACAGTGGGCAGTTGTCTGTCAAATTTATCACAATTTTGTTGATTAGAAGTTTTAAAAACCGGACTGCGAAAAGAACTAAAAAACAAGATACATTATTAAAAACAAAAAACCTGACCTACTTATTCAGTATTATGTCTATCAATTGGAGCTCTGGGTACTTAATAAACAATAATAAAACAACAATTACATATTTTTTAATTGTATTAAATAAAATACAATATTATTAATTTTAATTATTGAAGAGGTTTGACACACAGAAACGATCGTATTTCCCGCCATAAGTGCGATATATGTATATGTATAGGTGGCATGATATGCGTTAGAGTGAAGCGTGTTTACTTGCCACCCCCGATGTTATAAGACTGTTGTAAGGGCCGTACGTATTTATATAATTAATAAATAACACTATTTCTGTTTTTGTATAATCTTAACAATTACATAATAGGAAAAGACATTTCCAACTTCGTTTAACGCAGGCGAGATCCCATTTAAATCCTAACGAATGAAAATAACTTTCAGCTCTTAATTAATTCTAATTTATTATCTAGTAAATTAAATATCTTAAATTCTCTGATTTTGTAAGAATCTCTGGAATTGATATCTAACATAATGTGTTAAATGAGTTCCCGTCTGCGTTACACCAAATTGGAATTGCCTTTTTCTATTATATTTATAAGATTTAAAAAAAAATGTAATTGTAGTCTCATTACTCTTTATTAAATAATCAGAGCTTCAATTGATAGAAATATTACTGAATGTATCCACTGTACCAAAGGTTGCCATGTGCAAAATGTAAGGAGGTTGGATGAGTACTCAGTATTGTATGTACATCTTAACTTTTCAATTTATATTTCGTTAAATAGATTACTTTGATTTTATAGAATTTTTGAGGTTGCTGTCTTGGCGGTTCAAGTTGTTAATGTATATTTGACTTCGTGACATATATTTTTTATCTATACAAGGAAATCTGTGCGATTTTATCAGCCATTGATCAGTGTTGCTTTTAAGTGTACAAATACTTTTCACTTGCAGAGTATGTTACCCTTCAAGTCCACGTCAATTACGGACTCTACAACCGCAAGAGTAGCATTCTCAAATCGACAAGCAGTATAAATTGTCGGGTAGCTATCTTCGAGTCTGTGTCCAGAATAGAGCAACCACATTCCAGCAGGGTGGAACTGGTGCGAATACAATTTTCGAGACGGCCGGGCCGTAACAGCGCGTTGATGGTTGCATAAGCCCACGTAAAGGATCGCGGTTCATAGGACTCGTTTGAACCGTTCATTATGGAGATCCGTAGGAAGTATTATGCGTTTATATTATGCGCGATGCAGGCGGAATTAGGTGTTGTAGTCGTTGTGCCGACGCGCAGATAAAACGCGAGGCGAGAAGTTTCGGTAATAGGCATTATTATCCGCGCGATGCTCCGCGATTACGGCCGACCCACACCGTGTCGCAGTTTAGTCCCATTTACATTGTTAATAGAATCATTATTAGGTTATCGTAGCGATTTATCCGGCTAATTGGAGCCCGTGTTTTGAGACGAGAAGGAAAAATACGCGGAGCCGAGCTGAGCCAAGCCGAGACGAAGCGGTTTCGTTCGAGAGCTCCGGTTAACACGGACACCGTTCTCCATTCCGCCTGGGAATATTCGGACGTTATTATCTCTCTGATACAGCCAGCGAAATCATAGAGTAGCGAGACTGTGTGCGCGCGAGCGCACGCCCGTTCTCGCTTTAAAAAAAGTTAATTGTCGAGTAGCGCAATAATTACTTTCGGTCTCCCCTGTCTAAGGAGTTCTATGCGAATCCGCCGGGAATAGGAACGGCGCTTGATCTTTTGCTTGAAACTCAAGCGACAAAATCTTTATGCAAAATAAAAATTTTCTTCATCGATCGTAAGAGACATAAACCAAATACAAATATCTTTGATCCTTTAAAAATTGTATACAGTTGACAATAATCTATGTACATCCTAAAACATTTGTAATTTCTTCACTTTTTTCAATTTTACCAATGCATTTTTTCCATAAATGCATAAAATCCGCAGTCTGAAGATTATTCTGTATCCCTAAAACAAAGTAACGAAGAACGAAGCCTTTAAATTATACTACAAATAATACAAACTATAAATTATGGAGAAACTATTTGTTTATCGTACCTATTGCTATTGATTTGTGTCTTCCATTATAAATAGATTGCAATTTAACGATTTAAAATTTTTCTGAAAGAGATTAAGCGAAATTCGTATTTTCTAAATATTAGACTATAGATTTTATACATGACAAAAGTAAATTGACAAAGTGCAAACTAGTGAAAGCATCATTGGAATATACACCGTTATCTTAAAGTCAACATATTAAAATTATTAAAAGAAAAAATAAATTTCTATTTCACTTCTGCTCCTTGCAATTAATGCAGAAAATCTCTATTTTGCATAAAACTCTGCAGTTTGTTTACTATATTATATGCTCTGCTAGTAAAGATATTGACATTTACTACTATTTTAAATAAAATTAAATGCATTGTACTACATATCTCCATTTTCATTTTATTCATATTCTAGTAATATTTGCATGAGTTCTACGAAAAAAATAAACACGTATACAATAGACAGCTCTTGCATAATGCGATCAGAATGTTTAAGGAAACTGTATATTCAATGTATTTTATGTGGCAGTAAATGTACAGTAAAACTCTACTAAAAAGTCTGCACATTGATAAGTATTTTTGTATTTCCCGAATAATGAAAATGATTATATCATGTGTAAAAAAATAATTGTTACAAGAATGCTAAACGTTCTATTGTTACGTACATTCGTGAATAAAAATATTGAATTATTATAATATATATCCTGGCAGGTATTTTAAAGTCAATACATAATTACTTACTTCAATGGACCACTTCATTTCTCTATGGATCACCTGCACGAAAAGGCGATTGCCATTAAATTCGTCATACCGTGAAGTACACACGTGCCCCGGGGCAATTTGCATCCGAGCAAAAAATTGACTCGACACCTTAAAAACTCTCCCGACGTCATTTACTCCTCATTTTCGGGCGGTCCATACGCTCCTTGATTTGCGCAGCTGTGGGCTGCTTCAAATTTTCGTCGAATCTATCAAATGGGACCTGTCTCCCTTCTTAATTTTATCGCTTCAAACTTCTTGCAAGAAAAATTCGAGAGTTTTACACTAGATCATTAATCTTCTGTTGTTGGCGGTTGTGGGTCTCTGTCGTTTTGATTGCACGATTTTAATAGACATTTTTTAACTTACCACAAGAAAATTATTTCCTTCATTTAATTGTGTTGTTTCTACATTTGGGATAATTAGGTAAACAAATGCATGTTTATATCCTATGTCTCGTAGGGCCTTTTTTCTATTAAAGTATATAATGTTACTAATATATATACATCTATTAAAAATATATGATAGGTTTGTGAAGAATATCTTATTTGTTTTCTTTGTTAGTAGCGATAAAATATAATTTCAATTAGTGTCTCGATTCTATAAACTTCTGATATTTTATTTACATATTCTCAGTCAAACCTGTAGATGTAACAATAATTATTGTAGAAATATTAGGTGTATAAATTAATTCTTGGTCCTGGCAATTAATCAGTTGTAATTTTATTTGACATTCCTATCTCTCACCCACCTTATTATGTATTAATGATATTGTACACACATATATATATATAATTTTATTATATATATATATATATATATATAATTTGTAATTTTATTTGACATTCGAATCTTTCACCCACCTTATTATGTATTAATGATATTGTACGTGTAATGATATATATATATATATATATATATATATATATATATATATCATTACACGTACAATATCATTAATACATAATAATATATATATATATATATATATATATCATTACACGTACAATATCATTAATACATAATAAGGTGGGTGAAAGATTCGAATGTCAAATAAAATTACAACTGATTAATTGTAATAAATATTAATTATTCGTAAGATGGAGTGAATGCCTATATATAGTAAATGTATGTATGTATTTTGGTTGTTTGTAAATAATCAACAAGTACACGGAGAAAGGATTACAAACTAATTTGTGCACCTAACATTTAAATTTTAAAGTTTGTGAAATCATAATTTTACGAATACATTTTTAAGACAATTAATGAGAAACTGGAACAGCAACGTTCTCATTTTCACTACAAGAAAAGTATTTATTCGTTATAAATTGGTCTTTCTGCAAGCGTTCAGTATTCATGTCACTTTAAGAATATTAACAGCGTAAGAAAACATAATTTCAGTTAATTTACCATGATATTTCATTTCTGATACGATCAGTGATTGTATTTCATTAATTTCATGAATTTAAATTGTAGATTGCAGAATTTAATCGTGTCTCTTTGATACTTACCAGGCAGACGGTTCTGGCCTATGGGTGGCATTATTTATCTATATTTAGGCTGTTGTTTATCAATATTTTTAAATATATTTTTAATGGTACTGCCTCGAAATCCATTGATCTTCTTATTGCACCAAATTAAACAACTTACGATTAAAATGAATCATCAGGAGCAGAATAGCTGACTTTAAAATGGTGAATCAAAATGGACCGGTACCTCGCCATTCAGAGATGTTAATAGGATTGTATTGTATTATTCTGCAGTTTCCAAATATGTATTTCAATATTATTTTCAGTACCGCAAGCCACTTTGGTAGTGTAACGGGAGAACCTAGTATGGAAAAGCACAGAGTTTCAAACATTCCTATCAATACGAGCACAAAATTTGGAAATCAATTATAAAACGTAAAGAATACAATAAGTTCAAAAATATCAGCACATACTCCACGTTATCCCTTTAAAGTATAATTACTTTTCATTGTATATAACTTGTAATATTAATAGGCATCTCTTGTAAATAGATTAAATTGAATCTAATTAAAAATATTCATTTCGCACGTTAATTTCTGAACCAGCAACGACACAAATCCCAAAAAATTGAAACAATTTATCTATTTTCTGAAACAATTACTCTTTCTTCTTGTATGTCACGAATTCTAACAAAATTGACTGAATATGTTACTAAAAAGACGACTGTTTTAGATAAAAGTATTGTGTTACTTATATAATATGTAGACTGCGAATTTGAGTAGCTATGGAGTAGTAATTTGAAATAGTAGATAGATTAAAAGAATCTGAGAATGGTGCTGATTATTTTCGATCAGCAAAAATTATTTTTAAAAAGTATAACATTTTCGAGGGTCTCCTGTTTCTTGCAAGAGATGCAGACAATTTCCATTTTACGTCAGATTCATAATCCAATAATACAACAGCACCATCCACTGAAAGTGTAAACGAGTACAAATCGGCGATCTCTCCCAATATCCATAATTGCCAATTATATTTACCACCGGGCCTCACGAAACCGATAAAAAGATAAAGCTATCCCACCGACGAAGCAAACAAAGTGTATACCATACGCAGCGACGATCAAAGAGGAAGAAGACGAAAAGAACGAAAAAGACTGGTGAAAGAAAGGGTGTTTGAACGGCACAAAGAAAGAAATAAAAAGAAAGAGTAAGAGTGAGAGTGTGTAAGAGAGAGATAGATAGATAGATAGAAAGAGCGAGAGAGAGAGAGAGAGAGAGAGAGAGAGAGAGAGAGATTGGGCATGCATTCGGACTAAAACTAGCATACCTTTCGAAAGCGTAGTGTCTCTCGTCAAATCTGTAACACATAAACAAGCATCGTCACTACACGGCATTAGTGCGGGACACGACACACGAGGGTCATTCGAAACGGAAAAAAAGGCCTGTGCGCCCGACTCGTTTTATAAACTAGTTTCTCCCGTCGAGAAAAGAGGAGAGATAGAGCGAAAGACAGACGGATAGAGAACAGAGAGAGCGAAGTTGGCGAACGAAGGACGGAATAAAGAACGCCGAGGGATGGAGGACAAAGTGATGGGGTAGCAGGAAGGTAGAAAGGCAGGTGGAGAAAGAAGAAGCATAGGGGGTTAAGGGGGAGAGCACAGCGAAGATTATTTGAGCCGGTAGACGGGTAGTTTGGTGCACATAAGTAGTTATACCTATAAGTAGACATAATCATCACCAGCGTAGGTAGGCAGACAGGTAAGGTTAATTCCCAAACCCCGTATTATGGTTCCCGAATCAACTTTTCCATAGTATAATAAGCAATTTTATGATGTGCACTCGTAATTATATTGAGATTAGATAAGACCGGCCCGTTTAGTCTGCGGGCTCTCGACACGAGGACCGAACATTGTGCGACTCGAAAAAATTCGAGCGAGTGTGTGCGTGGCCATTGGCGTTTCAGTTTTGTCGCGTCTTTTTATTGGACGGGATTTGCACCTCCATTAGCTGGACCCCCTTTTTCTTCTTCAATTTGTTAACCAGCTCGAAATTGTAGCATCATTCGTTTCACTTGTTTCATGTCTGTTACGGGTTTCTTGTATGCGCGTAAGTAAATTGATAATTGTGGATTGGTGTATTAACTTGCGATGGTAATTTTGATTACATGGAATTATGAAAATTGTGCAGATGATTCGACGTTAATTTAGATGTACAGAATTCGAGTAGAACTGGTATTAATAAATGTTTAAGAAATGTTATGAGAGAAAGACTAGTATCAAATTATATGTAATTTTTCTTTGTATTTGAAATAATTGAATTTCAATTTCACCTAGATATTTTTCAGTATTTAATGTTTCCAATCATTGTGAACAAGGATGCATGTGCAATAGACTACTTATTTACATCTCGAATTTAGATTTATTTTTCCGAAGATTCAACTTTCTTTTCACCGTGTTACAAGTTTAGGTTTTACTGCATATGTACTAGATAAATTGAATTTAACTAAATTTTTCCATCAAAAAATTTTCATGCAATTAAAAGTTGAGTATTTACAATGCAATGAAAGTGTTATTCGGACTATAGTATTTATGTATAATATATTCTGCCAATAAAGTACCGGGAATTGGTCAATGAAACACAAAATATGTATTATTCATCCAAATTTATTGTATCGCCTTCAAAGTAGGCCCCTTTCGAAATAATACATTTACACCAACAAATAACCGAATCATCAAAACATTTTTTAAACGCCTTTTTTGGAATCAACTTCAGTACTCGCCGCGAATTCTCTTTTATGTCATCTATCGACTGAAAACGGGTGCCTCGAAGTGGTAATTTCTGTTTTGGAAAAAGAAAAAAGTCGGCCGGAGCTATATCAGAGCAATACGGTGGCTGCTCGTTAAGATTTGTTGAGTTTGTGGCCAGAAATTCGTTCACAATGATAGCCTTGTGAGATGTTGCGTTATCGCACTAGTCGAGCGGCAACGCGTTTCATGCCCAAACAATCGTTTAAAATGGTACAAATTGATTCGTGAGACACAGAAATTTCAGTGGCTATCTCTCTCAGACTTAAACGACCATTTTCAGTCACTATTTCCTTTACTTTAGCGATGTGAAGTTCAGTTGAAGACGTTGATGGCCGACCAGAGCGAGGCATCTTCCACCACATCTCGACCGCTTTTAAATGCACTGTATCACTCATACGCACGTGTTTTTGATAAAGTCGATTCACCGTAAGCCTTATGTAACATTTTCAGCGCTTCGGCACGCGAAATTCCATTTGCAATGCAAAATTTAAGACAGATTCTTTGTTCGATATTTTTATCCATTGTAAAAATCGCAAAACACACTTGAGATGAACTGACAAAATGGCGCACTGTAAACAAACTAAATGACAAGTGACGTTCAAACTAAGCGTGAGTATAGAGGACAATTGTGCCAACTTAGCGACAAAAAGAATTTCAACAATCCCTTTATGCTGGCTTTTTAAATGATCGATTCCCGGTACTTTCTTGACAGAATGTATGTGTATGTATAAGACTGCCAATAAATACGGTAACCTTTATCATTGGAGAAAATAAAAGACAAATGGGATTAGTAAGACCGGAAAGTCTTAAAACATTTATTATACAATATCATAAACAACATAATATAGTTAACAACACAACGTTTTAAGCAACTACATTCAACCGATAATATTCAAGAAACTAAACGATTCTAATGAATATTACATTTGATTCCAGCATAATTTTCTATTCATTGATGATTTATAAATGTCCTTGGAAATATTCTTTTGTTCTTTTGCATTTTTAGAGCGTCATCGTAGTAACAAAATACAATTTCCCCGACATAACCTCGTGATCTTGAAGAACAAAACAGAACGAAAATGATCACTTCATGATAAATGTAAACGTCACTTGATTTTAACACGTTGTTTGCCAAATTATAAATCCAAGAAGGTCGAACAAAATCAAAATATTTTAGCTAATAAAATAAAAACTGGAAAGATAAAATGTATCATAGTTATTATTCCTATAACCCTTTCGCATTCTACAATCATAATAAAATATAATTCTTTCCAATATGTTACGATAAATATTTATTTATAAATCTGGTGAAAAAGTAAATGTGTTAATTCAAAATGCAGCAAAAGTGACAAAAGATGTCATCTTTTTCTTCAGTTTAGAAGACCTCCCTCATGTTGCTTATTCGCCTAATACTGATGTGGTTTCATCCGATTACCATTTCTTTAAGTCGCTACGACATCATTTAACAGTTTGTAATGAATTTTTTAAATGAATTTATCAATATAGAGCTGACGTTTTCATCACCATACCAGAAGATTTTCGAGTTATAATGAAGTTTTTATCGAAAAATCGGAATAAATTTCCTTATGTACCTAGCACAATGGATGCTCATATTATTAGGGTACTTGAAATAAATATACAATTTTACGCTAAATCGATGAATTCTTAATTGGAAACGTAGATACTCAAAATTCTTATTTGCATGCACCATACTGCACCTTGCTATAAAGTCAAGAAGATTTCTAAATTCCATACACAAAAATATTTAAGGTTCTCAATTGGCCCGCAAAATTCTCCAAATCTCAACCCAATCGAAAATCTATAGAAATTATTGAAGAGGAAACTGGCAAAGGAACTTGTTATAAACAAGCAAAAATAAATTCTATAAAATATATCGAAAGTATGTTGGAAATAATTGAAGCAGATATTGCAGCAAAAGACAATATTTTTACGTACTGATCGTGTTATTATTCTTTCCAGTTACCTTAAAATATTGAAGTTTTACCTTTTAAATAAATAAAAAATTATCGAATAAAGATGTTCTGATAGAACAGGGCGTGGTTAGAAGTTGACAACAATAATAATAATAACAATTGCATTTGTGACGATTAAATTTTTTTAATATATTGACAAATTACAGGATGACGCAAACGCGTGTAAATCTCACTGAAGACAAAAAGGAGAAGGCGGGGACGAAAAACAAGATAATAATTATTAATATTCAAGAAGAACGATGGAGGCGCTATGCGTGAATATTAAAAACATCGTTCCCCCGAGAAAGGACGCTGATTGTAAATTCCGTGAATTCCCTCATGTTCCAATATGAAAGATTAAAATTATGCTTAACACTTTCTTACCGACAGTTTCCTAATAGTTCTTTGAAAATCGAAGATCAACAGTTGAGAATTTTTCAATAAATCTTTAAAAGCGACAGCAATGTCATTCATAATTCAACAAATTTTTAGAACTAATGTAACAACTTCTTATGGAATTGTTGCGTAAAAGAAAATTATCGTGCTTCTTTTAATAACGACTCAGTCATTAAAAAACCTATTAATATAGGCTTCCGGTAAAGAAAGTGTTAATTTTATAATTTTATGTTCGAGCAAACATAGAAAATACATTTTTCGCACGGCTGCCTAATTTGAGCATCCACTGTGATTGAATGACTGTGGTGCGCATTCTTTGCGTTGTAGATCGATTCGCAAATCCACAAAATCGGCGCGCGTTCCGGTAATCGAAGCCAACCAACGGATTGAGGGGGTGGGGGGACGATTGTACCGCTCGGGCATGCAACTTTTTGCCGGTCGAAACTCAAGTTCACGACAAACAAGCTCCGCTTGACACGGTACATTTACAATGCTATTTTTCTCCCAAATGGAACTTCTTCTGATATCGTGATCGAGAAGTCAGCTTTGCGGCCGTTTTTCCGATCCCATCGAGCGGAGCGGGTCCCGCGGACCGGAATGTCTGCCGAACCAATAAAAACCGAATCAAATATCTACCGTTCGGCTCGGACCACTCGACTAATGAAAATACCCATTGTTACTCCCTTGGTTTTGCGCGAAGAAATTTTGCGACTGCAGTATCCCGGCCTCGTGTGGCATTTCACTGCCCGGACGTATTAGGCTGAACACGTAATTACTGCGTTTCTTTACGCCGAGTTTCACCCTTCCCTGTTCCCGTGTACTTTTCCTATTTCGGCTCGGACCAGGCTGAATTAAATCAACAAAAAACAGCTCCACGGTGCTCGACGCCCCGTGATTTTCGGAACGCCGTCGTTGCAGATGTGCTTGATAATCAGGAATCTTTCTATCGAATGCCAACAATTCACTGGACATTCGGTATTCGAATAGATGTCTTGCCCTTTGCACTTGGAGCTTTTTTAACTCGAAAACTAAAATTCACTCATTTTATGCATATGCAACTGATGCAATTTACTCATACAATACTTAAGTATTTGTTACTTTATTAACCTTTACTGTACACTCGGGGTGAACGACACCCCAACGAAAGTTTAAGTAAAACAAATGACATCTCGCTTCCCTTTTCCGTATTCTGTTTTTTTATTACGTGTAAGTTATAGTTTTAAGTAAAACGCTGTTGATCCTTATTTCAGAATGACTAAAGAATATCCAGTAATTTTTGGGACCCAAAATAATAAATAATTTAAATGTGACAGCCGTTTGAAGTTATTGGGGTGTCACGCCCAATGTGTACCGTATAAAATTTGTATGCGACGTGTATAGTAAAGGTTAAATATAAACAAATTTAATAATGCAAACAGTTTTTTGAATAATGATACAGCAATTTTTAATGGCGCCTCAGGGTTGTCATTCGAGTGATAGGGGCTAGTAGAAGGGTGTAGGGTAGTTGTCCTAGTATAAGCGTTGTTATTATTAGTATACCATTGTCTAAATGTTTTATAATATACAGACACAAGGCTACACATTGGAAGTACGGTATTTTTTACGATATTTTATTTGTTAGTAGTTATTTATTTTTGAGGAATTGTTTTCAGGAATGCTGACAATTGTATAAGGGATAAAATAAGGCACATTTACTAAACTTAATACGCCCACTGCAAGCGTTTATTTTGGTTATCAGACATCATAGTTATGTTCTACACAACATATCCTCTTACAAAGCACAAAATAAATATTATTTTTAAAAAATCATAAATTCTCTAAATGTCATGTTATTCAATATTAGTTTGATTTTTTTTGCAAAATTATAGTCTTTACATACATGTATATGAGATGGCTGATATCGAACGTATTATAATTGTATTCTAAATAGAGTGGACGAAAACGAATCATGAGGGAAACCATTCCGTAATACTTAACTGTTATATGTTTCATTAGAAACTGGAACATAGTTCCTAGAATAACTTTTTTAAAACTACACCCAATGTCATGAATATTTTTCAGCAACTATAAGCATTGATTTAGTAAATGACGTGCAAAAACGATTATGAAAAAAGTGCAATTGGTAAGAATTACATGAACAAATAAGAAAGGCACTTTAAGGTATGTGTTTCGTAGATCTATGTTAGTTATACACGTGCTGAAAATTTCGTCCAAACCAAGTGACGAACATACAAGCTAAAAGCGGATGAAAGCGGTGATAATATTATATAATTTCAATAGTTGTGTTGAATCGTGTTACATTGTGCTCGAGTTTTAAAACTAAATTAAAAACATGGAGAAAAACGAATAGCCCCCTTTTAGAATAGCCCCCATTTTACATTTTTTCAATTTTGTCTGTGCTGCTAAGTTGTGCTAAGTTGTGCTAACATTGTGCGAAATGATTACTTGTAAAAAATAATAAGGAAATGAGTTATGATAAATAACAGTTTTCGGCATATAATTTGTCCTTTATTCATAAAT
This sequence comes from Sphecodes monilicornis, assembly GCA_913789915.3. NCBI lineage: Eukaryota > Metazoa > Arthropoda > Insecta > Hymenoptera > Halictidae > Sphecodes > Sphecodes monilicornis. The sequence continues at coordinate 2,320,868 of OU565289.1, forward strand.
ATATTGTATACATTATGAGACACTAACTATTGCCACCTAGAATAACTCTGAAAGTATGATAGTACTAGAAAAGTTTTCGAAACAAAAGTTGCATTGGACAATAGAGGTCGTAGTATGGCGTTAATCTTTTGTTGCTAGGAGAAGTTGCTTCAAAGATATGGTCACATTGATTTTTTTTAATGGTATGACCTATTTTTTGTACAATCAATCGACTAGTGGGGAACTACTCTAAAAATCGATTTTCTCCATTTTTTATCGCATTTTTCATATTATAGTTTTAATATTCAAGCGCATTGTAGCACAAATTTAGCTCAATTCAGCACAACTATTGAAATTATATAATATTATAAGTAGGGGGCTAACTTCTAGGAAGTGTGAAACTTGCAGTTTTTCACACCTTTGGGTCAGTTTCTGCTTAAAATCTACAGATTCTTAAATCTATCGATGCGTGTCGTTTCTTCAGTGTCAACCAATTTCCATGAAATTTTCAGCATGCGCATTTTTGTTGCAATTGCATTGCAACTGCGTTTTTCTCAAAATCTTTTTTGAACGTCATTCAGCTAATCAGTGGCTATAATTGCTCAAAAATAGTCATGTCGTTTGGCCCAATTTTAAAAAAGTTATTCTGATTTTAAGGGCGTTCGAATACTTTCGTGGGACACTGTACATGCAATCTAATAGGATAATTTCGAATGCACAGTTTATGCGATCGCCGTACTTGATTTATCGTGGCACAATATTTGAAAAACGATTTCTGCGTTTTGTATTCACGCGAGGGAACCGGGTGTCGAAAGAAATTCCGTCTTCCTCGATTCGTTATCGATTCTCTTTTCCGACGTAGGGAAAAGGAACAACGCTCTCTACTGGGACCGTTGAGGACCGCGACAGCCGCAGTCAATTGCCATTACGGGAAATTAAATCAGCCGTGCTTCTATTTACACAGCCCCCAATGCCGTGTAAATTGGACGACTATCGAGATAACGCTAGCTTCTGGCTGACGAACGATCTTTCCGAGACACTTAAAAGAAATCCAGCGGATGCTATTTTAAAGCGTCTGACTATACTTGATCATACTTTGAATAGCATTATTGTAAATATTAAGAATATAGAAATACTCTTCCCTAGTAGCTGATATTTACACTGCGAATTTTATCCGTTTATGACAAATGAATATAGTGGTAATTTATTAAAATCTACTTGTCACAACTTAAACTTTTTAAGAGTAGAATAAATTTCCTGTTTACCTAGAACTTTTCCTACTTTCAAGAAAATAAAGTTTCTTCTTTACCCAAAAATATACGAAGTAAAAGTTTCAGTTAATCCACTGCGTTTTATAACAAGTTTATCGAAACAGCAATGATCGTAGCCGTAAAATTGCAGTTACCACATGACTAATTGAAAATTGTAAAAGTATCACACAACTACTGCTGTATACTTAAGCAAACAATGTATACTTTTGGTATGCAATAAGCTAACACTAGTATGTAGTTCATTTATAAAAATTAGTCAACTAGTCCTGGACTTTAGCTTCACTTATTTCATTCATATAAGCAAATCAGCGTTATTAACACTTTGATGTAGTACAGTATTTTATCGATAAATGTCCCAAGTATCTGACCTATAATTGTCTTAGAACTATCCCCACTACCGCGGGTATACCTCGTGAGAGGCCGTGAAGCTCGAGAGGCCTCGGTCGCCGAGAAGTCTAACATAATACGAGTCGAGTATATGGGACAACTTTATTTTTTACGGGTGTGCGGGATTCCCGAAAATGTTCGGGATTCCCGTAAAATATCCGGGATTCCCGAGTATGTGCAGGATCCCGAGATGATTCGGGATTCCCGAAAATGTACGGGATTCCGCGAAGATTCGGGATTCCCGAGAAAATTCGGGATCCTAAAAATGTTCGGGATTCCCGACAATGTACGGGATATAGAATAATATTTGGGATTCCCGGAAGTGTCATTATTCTTGACAATTTCAGCAATCCGAATGCTTTTGTATTCTTCGAGCTTTATGATCGCTTAGCTAAGTTGACAGATCTTGTATACATTGCATAGTAAACACTAAATTATTGAAAGTATGGAGAAACTTCAAAATGTCGGGAATCACAGATATATTCCGGAATCCCGAACATTTCCGGGATCCTGAATGGTTTCGGGATCCCTAAAATATTCGAGATTCCCGAGAATTTTCGGGATTCCGAAATTGTCGGGATCCCGTCCCGATCCTGAGAAAAATTCCCGTCCCGACCGGGATCCCGCACACCCCTATTATTTTTTATGGAACTTTCACCATCATATTCGTGAGATTTTTATAATGAAAATGATACCAAATATCATATAATTCTGATAATATTTACTTGTGTAATGGACGATAAAAGTTTCGGACGCAAAGAGCCGCGGGCCTTTGAACTGTGCTAGCACAGCGGCCGCGACTATCCGCGTCTATTATTTTTCCATACACTGCCTTCCTTTGCGTCCGAAACTTTGATCGTTCATTACACAAGTAAATATTATCCGAATAATATGATAATTGGTATCATTTTCATAAGAAAAATACTACAGATATGTTTGTGAAAATCCCATAAAAAATAATGAAAAATAAAGAAGTTTTGTCATTGGATTAGTAGTGGTCTCACACCGATATACTGGATCCGTATTATGTTACATTTCTCGATAACCGAGGCCTCTCGAGCTTCGCTATCTTTTTCTGCGTTTGGCAAAAGTCAAAGAATAGTATACCTGGCCCGTAATTGTCCCTGGTCGGACTCATGGTTGGGAGATTTATCGATAAAATATTGTAGTACTTTTTTTGAAAAATAAAAACAGAACAGTTGACGTAGTGGTACGTTTGTCCTAAATAAAAATTAAAAAATGATAACATTCTACTGGGACTATGTACCTTAAAAAATTCATTTCACCATTTCTTTTCCAGTAGAATCCCCAGGAAAAATCCTGAAAGTTTTCACTGTCCTGAATGTCTTGAAAGTTTTTTTTTGTTTATTAAAGCTTACCCAAACCTTTTACAGGTTTATACAGCTATACATTATTTAGATTACTCGAGTTTGGAATACATAGAATATTTACAGGAGTTTAAGAAGTACCGTTATTATGTATATTGTTACTTATGATTATATTTGAATATTACCTCTTTGGAAGAATTTTCGTATGTGTTACGAAGCTAGAATAATGTTACGCCCAGCTAGAATGGGCTTGATTTATGTACACCTTTAAATCCTCATAAGAGGTTTCTTGGCTGCATGTGGTTTAGAATTTTGTATAGTTTTTAAATTCTTAATTCACATTTCTTCAGGAAGATATACACTAATATGCTTGCCGTAAGGTTTGGCGTAGAGGTTAACATAGTGATATTTAAAGGAAGTGGTAGATTTTGTCTTTGAAGTCGTTCTATTAATTCTTTTCGTTGTGAATTGAAAAGACAACATTGTCAGACGATATGATTTATATTTTGGGTGCCTTCACCACACTCGCATTTGGAATCATGGATAATTCCAATTCGAGCAAGGGATGCAGCTAGATTGTAATGATCCGCTCTGAAGCGATTGACAGTAACAAGTATTTCACGAGGAAGTCCTCTATAGGCGTACCATGGTTTCGAACTCTCATTGTAAAAACTTGCGAAGTAATTTTATTCCTTTAGATGAGCTTAGTTCTTTGATGACGTTGATCATAGCCGTAGACATCAAACGAACCGTTATATAGTTCAAACGAAACAAAAATAGAACAGGTTTTTATAAGAAAGCACAAATAATAGCACTGTACAATTTTTTGGATTCCATCTCACTCGGGAATTTGGGAAAATGATGAAGTCGATCGTTTGGCGAAATTAACCACAGATGGTAATACTCCCGACACGTTGATAATTCCGTACACTGATCTATTTGAAGGTTATAAAAAAGAAGCAACTCAAAATAGAATCAAAGTCTTAAAAGCCTTGATCGTCTTTAATCTTATACTAATTTCAAGCGGCATTGGCGCTGCCAAACTGCCACACCGATTCGTATCTATGAGTTGTTGAGCCCATTGGTGTTAGTGTGTCGATGTCTATAGCATACGAGTAAAGCTGATCAAGACATTCAAGACTTCCAAGACGATCAAGATTTCCAAGCATTTCAAGAGTTTTTAGCTTCGAATCAGATTCGAAGAGATTCGAATATTTCGTCGTTTAAGAGATTCGAAGCGATTCGAAGCGTACCAGATGCCATCACCGAGTATAGAATTAATAAAAATATACTACAATCTAGTTGACTGCAGTAGAAATAAACTGATATTTACAAGCATTAATTTTAAGACAACCATTTCTAAGCGATTCAATTGCGCCGGTTATCAATGCTCCCCTCAGCATTCAACGTGTTAAATCATCGCGAAAATTAATGGGGTCGTTAGAAAAGGATCTCTCACATGATTCCCAAGACAGAGCACGTAAATTGTGGCAATCTGCTCGCGGACGAGCGTCGCGTCGGTGCATCGCGAGAGCTATTGACCTCTAAAGAAACCAGCTTCATTGAAGGCGAGGGTCGATACCGCGTCGGAAGAACGTGAAAACAATTTGAATCGCGACCGGTGCATTCATTTGGGATCGGTTTTGGAACGGTTCTCCCTGATCCGCATTTAAGTTAGCCTCACGTTCGGCCGCAGCACGTGATCCAGCTGCTCGAGAGGAATCCCACGTATCCGTGACGTCACTCTATCTCCGCCGCGAAGCAAGTTGCACGCCGATACGAGCGCGAGACTTCTGTCTAGTCACTGACTTATTAGGAATTCCGCTCGACCCACGTGCAGAAATTCGGCTGCGCCACGTGCATTCGCCGGACGCACGTTCTTATAATTTGCGAGACGTCGCCGGACTGCTTAAACCTTAACCATGGGGGCCTTTCACCCCCCTCGAGACGCTGCCCATTGATTCGCGCAGCGAATAGCACCTCGCTCTCGTTAACTGCGATGTCGTGATTCTCCTATTCCGTGTCCATGGTACCGTTTCGCGGTTAGGGTTGCTACCAATCCAACGTTGGAGGAAGTATTTGGAATACCAGTTTATTTAACCGTTAGTCCCTTCCACTACGGTTTATTTTACGGTTACAGTGATTAGAACTTCTTTGACGCCCATCATTTCTTATTGTTAAAAGAAGAAGGAACCTTGTATTTATTGAATGCCTATGTATTCTTCAATGGCTATATACCGACAAGAACAGAAGAGAATTTTATTTGGATTTGAAGGAAATTAATAACATCAATATTTAGTAGATTCTGTTCTGAAATCGTCATCACTAGTCTGACTCGTGATAGTGCAAGAGGTTAACCCTCAGACAAGGGAAGGACACGGCTTGTCCGACTTCAATTCCGTTTTGCTTTTGTAGAATGGTAGCACACATGGGGAGATTACGATTTCCGTGGCCCCTTGTTCAGAGGTTAAATTTGTGTTCTTGGGGTCATTTTAAGAAAAAAATGCATATATCACAGGCATCGAATGGGCCTGGTTTAGCCGGTAAAGTAGATTTCCTGTTTTTTATAAATCTGTAAATATCTCGGCAACTATGCGAAATATGGCAAATATCAAGAGACCCTTTTTGTAGAGAATTAAATTTCCAACAATTTATGTCGTATGACATTTTTTTATCAGCTGTGCAGTTTCCGAGTATATTTATATTTCGGTGAAGTTGCAGAACAACTGCCTCCCTCCCGAAATGATGGTCAGTGGGACGTAAAGGCTCCATTCACAACTGCTTATACGAGACTCAAGGAATGTCTATGTATTAAAACTCAATGAGCAGTGAAGATTATTGACGTATTAGGTTAGGTTACCTTATATATTTAAATCCGGCCAAGAACACAAATTTAATCTTCAAAGTAAGGGCTACGGAAATCGTGATTGTGCCGCACACATATTGATATTGGGTGTAAGGGATAGTTCTGTAGTTTTTTTTCTTATAAATTCAGTCATTCACTTAAAATTTTGACAAACAAGTCAATATTTCCTTTATGAGATCTGATCGTTTTCCAACGCTCTAAAAGTTTCTTATTTCCTCTAAAGTAGAAGGTCTTGGCTTTTGATACAAAAAAACTCGTCGATTGCCGTTTGGACACCTTCAAAAGTACATTTTTTCCATTAAGACAACTTTGTAAAGATAGGGAAAGGTAATAGTCAGATGTGGCTACGTCGGGGAAGAATTTCCCGACTAAGTTCTCTAACTTTTTACATTTTAATGTTTTCGTGAAGAAGCTGCTCTGTACATCTCGAAAGCAGAAATTCACTCTCGCTTCGTTCGTGTGGCACTCGATCACTAAGCTTTGAAACGAATCCAAACTTCTGTTTGTGGTCCAATGCTGTTGTTTGGTAAACTTCATGCATGTTTGCAATATCAATAGACGTTAATGTCCATTTGTTCGCAATCGTGGTTCGTAAAACATCATCATCAATATCAGTTGGTCTCCCCGATCTGGGTTTTTCTGATAATGAGAAATCACTATTTCGACATTTGTTGAACCATCTTTGACAGTTTCATGAAGTTAATGCAACTTAGCCAAATACATCGTTTAAGTTTTCCACTGCATGCACAGCATTATTTTCTATTTGGTCCTCATACAATATTCAGTGCCTCAAATGCTCTCTCGAGTCGCACGTTGTGGAATAGATCACATTCGCGACCGGCAAGTTTGTTGCCTTTCTAATACTGATTGTCGGCGAAAATTAGGAAATTCTGAAGCTGGTTGCCGCAAACTTTTATCGTTAGGGCGAGGATAAAAATTAGAAAATTTGATTTGAAATATCAATTTTTGGCGGCAACCAGGAATAGAATCTGAAAAGACGTGAATTCTCCTCAACGGTCGCGAATGTGCTAATATTAGAAAATAACAGCTACTAAACTCTTATTATCGAATACAGTAGGGTACATCCCTCATACCTGACGCAAGTTTTGTTCGAATATGTGTCGCCTTCCACTAACCGCAAACATTGATAGATGATATAACAAAAGAGGACAGAACTTTCCCTTACACCTAATATGTGATTGTAAAATAATAGATGTGGATATTTTATGCTTTTTAAGATATAAACAAGTAAAATTTGGAGGGCTTCTCGTGTAACTTCAGTGAAAACAAGTAATTTTAAAGTAATTTTTTTTTTTGATTATTATTATTGGATACGTAGAACTAGGCGGTTCTGGTATATAAACAGGACATCTTGAAGTACAAGAGTTTTTTCAGTTCAATTTTACTTATTATTTCTTGTATAATACACAAGACCTCGAAACTACGTTTTTTAAACTGGAGTGCACGATAAGTAAAAATCTAGTAGAGTAATTACCTTTGCACGAAGCTCATTCATTTCTTTACATATTTCTTTGGGGATTGAACTTAAAATTTATATTTGATTCTTTATTTACAATATTTGTTGGTACAATACAAACTTAATTAATAGGCTGAAAAAAGTAAACTTTTCTTCTCAACCCTAAAACTTTTCCAACTTCTCATATTCTTCTTTCAAAATAAGTTCAATCGCAGCATAAAGTGTCTGACTTTAAGAATATTTTTAATTTTTCGTATTTTGATCCCCCTGCACCCCACTGTCGAAATCTCAGCCATCTTTTCGTGGACGAGGAGTACTTGTGCATTTGTTCTCTAATTACTTTCAAGTAGACGCTACACTGCACACGAACAATGCCTACACTGACGAAGCGGTTAGGAAGTCTCGTATATTATATATTAAATAATAAGAAGAATTGAACTAAAAGAAGATATTTGTAATTTAAGACTACCTGCTTACACAACAAAAAGTTTTGATCCTGTATATCCAATAGTTATTGTAAAAAGAAGTTCTTAAAAAGTCACTCGTTTTCACTGCCGTTATACGAGAAGCCTCTTAATATGCAGGGTGAGTCATATAACTTTCACAACTCAAATAACTGTTAAATTATGAATCTAATTAAAAATTGTTAAATAGAAAAGTTTTAGAGTTTTAAGGGGGGAGGTGATGATGTTTTCACTTTTTGTGTACATCGTGTAGTTTCCGAAATTTCACGGTCAACTACCATTTTTTAAATAGGAAGGTACATTCTTCCCATCGTAGATCGAAAAAATATTAAATTTTAAGTAGAAAAGTATAAACCTACATATGTTGATCCTAATCCCAATGGTTAGAGCCCTCGCAGATTGCAGACTTTCTATCAGCCGATAGGGCCAACTAACTAGTCGGGTTGGTGGTGAGTGCGCAGACCGGCCTACAGTCGGCCGATTAGTCTCGAAAAATTTGCTAGTTGGCGGCTCTTGAAGAGTGCGGTCGCATAATGAAAGTTAATAGAATATTGTCCAGGAATGTTATTATTGCTTTTATACAACGGAGGAGAAGGATCAAGAAGAGAAACCGAGACTATTGGGTGCATCCCATCCACAGTGATAGATTACCGATATTATATTATAGAACTATCGGCCGAGTCGTCAAAAAAAAATCAGCAAGTGTGCGCGCGCGACTTGAGCGCCATAATGATTATCGGTTGGCCGATAGTTCGCCGATAGTTTAGTTTGAATGCAATCGTGTAGCACATCAAACTTATTTATCGGCCGATACCGAATCGTTGTAATATGCGCATTTGCATACATCTTCATACTGATTAAGAACCCGACCAAACTATCGGCCGTTAGAAAGTCTGCAGTCTGCGGCGGCTCTTAACCAGATATTTTAAGCCGCGTGGCATCGTCAGAGAAGTTGTTCACTGGCTATGTTTATAAACAGAAGCATGTCCCCTTGCCTTATGTACATTTCGTGACCAAAATGATGTCTATTAACGCTAATACACTTTTGTAGTCGAGGAATCAATGAGGCGACAGCATTTTGAATTGATTCTGCACTACACGTACTACACTTTGTCTGTTAACGTACGCCGTAAAAAATGATCTATGTAGAGGCGGTAAATCGGGCGAACGTGGTTACGTCCTCCGATCGACTCATCTTACAATATCTCGTTAGCTATTAGGCTTAGAATCAACATAGCTTTATACTTTTCTACTTAAAATGTAATATTCTTTCGATTTATGAATAGAAAAGTATACCTTTTCATTTAAAAAAAGGTAGTTGATCTTGAAATTTCGAAAACTACACTATGTACACAAAAAGTGAATACGTCATCCCCCCTCCCCTTAAAACTCTACAACTTTTGTATTTAACAATTTTTAATTAGATTCATTCATCTTAATTCAACTCATCTTCCCGGAAATATAATGAAATATAATAATATACACCCGTCTACTAAACGACCATTCATTTATCTCGGAACTATGTATTTTAGATAAAGGAATGGTTCAAGTAGCAAGTTGGGTGTTTTGTAAGAAGAAATCCAGCTGCGTTGCTAAATTTTAAACATCTTAAGTTATTTAAGAAGGAATACTTTTCTCTTCATTTTTTCATTCAAAGCCTTAATATTTATTTGCAGCAGTCACAGGTGTAACTTCCGGAGCCGTAACGAGCATATTCACAGTGCATCCATATTTCACATATGAAACACTGCACCCACTCTTCTTCTCTTTTGTCGTTGTAATTCACATTACAGAAGAGGCACACAGTAACGTGATCCAAAATTTATCTGTACACATAATCACACATTTTATGCCTTACTGTTATTTTATGTTACTATTCATGTATTTGCTACTGTAATAAATGATTATTGCAATTATAAAAATGCTTCATTAATTTTAAAAGAAGTGGAGAGATTTCAAAGCTTAACTCAACAGCATCAATTATTTGTTCGTTTCTGAGAGTTAGTATAGTTTTTATGAATCTAGGAGTATTTCAATTATTAATAACCTGAGAATTGTTTTCCATTCACATCAGATGCTACTTAACAACATTCAGAAATACAAAAATTTTAATGCTATGAAATATTGATGAAATTTTTTGTAAATGGCAAAAATATCTACCGATGTATTGTCCATGCAACGAGAGTTGGCACAAAATCTCGTCAGTGGGGTGCAGGGGGAACGGCGAGTCCCCACTCTTGACGCAAGGCTGCGGATCCCACCACTGATCAGTCGATCCCACTCTTACGCTTACGTTTTGGCGGGAACGGTCGACATAGGCGCTCAGCGTCACCACCATCTTACTTCATGGTCACCACATCTCTCTGTTACAGTCACACTCAATACGCTCGTTTGCTGCCTTCCTCAAGCGATTCGGCCAATCGCGGAAGACGTGAAGCGCGTAGTGGGAGCATCACGTGGCACCCACGAGTTTCTCTGTGCCAACTCTCGTTGCGCGGGCAATACCAAGCACCAATGTAATTCTCGTTTTTCAGCAATTAGTCCTTGGAGACATTTTACATAAAGGTTCGCAGCTTAGTTATTACTTTGTTCATTATAGTGGTTCATTAGATACTTCCATTTCCAAGATTTTGTGGCCATTCCGAAATATGAACAATATTTTGCAAAATTTAAATTATAAAATTCTGCATAAATTTATTAAGTGTATCATTTCATTTTTCAAATTTCTTAAGAAATTAATTTTACATTGTCTCTGCCGTTTTTTTTTTCATCACGAGAAAATTGAACAAATGTAAATCTATCAGACTAAAAATTAAACAAACTTTAAAATCACATTGACCTACGAATTAAGATTTACTGCGCCTTAAATTTTCGCTGTATTTCGTTTGAAAATTAGGTACATTTAGTAAACAAGAACACTGAGAGTTGATTTCACACTTGCGGAGTAATTCTTTATTGAAAGAAAATATTTATTTAGAATAAATCCATTCCTTCGTCGTGCACGTAGCTGGCGAAACAGCAGCGGTGCGTTTTTGCTAAGTACAATCGGTGGCCTAAATCATTGCTATTAATCATATTGTCATTTAATTGATACTCTCGCGATTACGTATACGACAAGTAAAATATGCGAATTCTGCCTATGGAAGCGTATTCTTCAGAAGGGCCAAGAAAATTTTTAACTCCTAAATCATGTCAGACAATAAGTCTTTGCAAATGTCCTAACGTACGGCGTGATAATTCACGATGATAGATACTGTAGCCGAATGTTCGCATAATCCTTTCTTTATATTGGTCGATCAAAGGAAAAAGATTTGTGGAGAAGCATCGGCGCCCCATGGCCTGTCGCATGGTTTCTTGGTAGCTCACTAAATCTTCCATTTTGGCCCATATTTATAAACAAAGCCGTACGACATTCTTAATAAATATTACAGATTAAGAATCCCAATGTATAGGAAGTGTAATCAACTTATCAGAGCCACAGTACGAAAACTATATCTCTTATTCAGGTGGCGAATAAATAAAATCATTAATCTATGTAAACGGTTCTAACAATTTGATCACTCACTCTAATTTATCAAATATCATTTATGGTATTTTGCTAAATCCGAATTGTGCAGGAACAAAGACACACAGTCATATATAATGATGCTGCATAATTATTTTTGCAGTAACCTTTTCAAATGGAGTTATTTAGTTATTTATAGAAGATTGATTGATATCAAGAAACAGCTATGAATAGTTATATTTTAAATCGCTTGGTATTTGAATAGCAAACTGCTGCAAAATTAGATATTTATATTGGATTATACAGGGTGTTTCGTCTAAAACAGGACACTTAAATATCTCCTCTACCTCTGAAACTACAAAAAATGTTTCTAACGTAATCTAAATGGTTTCAAAAGACGAATCAGATGGTAGAATCGTTTTTTATAAACTGTAATTTTTTAATCGCTTTCAAGGTCACTCGTGTTTTTTTTACATATATACACACATTTTTTGTTGTTGTATGTTATAGCAAACATTATTGCGCATTTATCCATGTTTAATAGCACGACCTTGAAATGACCGTGAACTCTAAAATTTGCTAATTACTGCAGAACTTACTTTCTGCGACATTTCAGATTTCAACGGTAACAGAAATTCGACCATGAACTTGAACTTGTAAATAAACACATTGTATCATTCCTCTGCGTACATAGAGGGTGAGAGAGATATGTATTTAAGAGTTTGCTCACTGCTAGATTTCTCAGTGTATCGACAAGCGATCCATAATGCGTTATTCAGAACAGGAGAAAATTCAAATGGTTTTAATTCACGGTGAAGCTCTAAAGTGTCTAAGAGAAGCAATACGAATTTACAAAGACAGATTTCCAGAACGTTCTTGTCCATCACGTTCTGCATACTCAATTATTGTTAAAACATTTTGTGAGACTGGTAGTGTCAAGAGAAACATTCATGAGACGTAAGACTGTTACTCATGAAGCAAATGGGAATAATATCATCGCTAAAGTTAATCAAAACTCGCATGTTAGTATAAGGCAACTTGGACGTGAAACCGGTATTAGTGTGACAAGCATATTCCGGATTCTTCATTCACAAAAATTTCATCCTTTCCATTTATCTCTTCACCAAGAGCTCCATGGAAGAGACTTTAAAAACCGCGTACACTTTTCTCAATGGGATTTTCGAAAGAGCTGTACAATCTGTCGCTTTTCGCCTCACGAAATGTATCACAACGGAAGGACATCATTTCGAACATTTATTGCAGTAATAAATGTGATTATTTACTAGTTCAAGTACATGGTCGAATTTCTGTTACCGTTGAAATCTGAAATGTCGCTGAAAGTAAGTTCTGCATTAATTAGCAAATTTTAGAGTTCACGGTCCTTTCAAAGGTCGTGCTATTAAAATTGGATGAATGCACAATAATGTTTGCTATAACATACAACAACAAAAAAATGTGTGTATATATGTAAAAAAACACGAGTGACCTTGAAAAAACGATTAAAAAATTACAATTTATAAAAAACGATTCCTCCATCTGATTAGTATTTTTAAACCATTTAGATCACGTTAGAAACATTTTTTGTAGTTTCAGAGGTAGAGGAGATATTTAGGTGTCCTGTTTTAGACGAAACACCTTATATACCATTTCTATTACGAAATAAGACTAAAAAAGTCATGCGGTATATTATTTCTATTTCACTATACTTGTAACACTTTCGTGGAGGATATATTTAGTAATTGCAACAATAACTAGCGACATTTTATAATAAAACAAGAAAGCATCAGTTATTTTGCGAGCTGTAGTACACAGGTTTTTTTTAAAGGTAATACAGTGTCGCGTAATTCCAAAATGGTTTTTCAGCTCTTGATCATCACGGTCCATATACGAACCTCTAAAAACTCAATTTTGGTTCAATATTTATAAAGTGATTCTACTTTAAAGTGTGCCCTTATATAAATCACACGGAGTTCAAATAACGACGACCGCAATATTATGGCTCCTATACACACCGGCGTACGACGTAGGTAAAAATTTATTAATAGCTCAGGAAAATGCGTTGACATACTGTCACCTCCCCCCAACAATTATAGTTCGCTACGGAGTTGCATCAAGATAGGACGTATAATAATTATTAGGTTACTTGATCTTGTAGTTTATAGTATTTTCTAAATTACTTTAACGATATTATTGCATTTTGTATACCTTTTAATAAATGGATAGATAGATTAAATAGTTTAACAATTTGAGCAGGTTGTCGCAGTACATTCGGTGTTATTTGTCCCATGTGACAACTTAATGAATTTACTTAATGTTTTTAATTAAGGTTGCTGACTTACTACTTCTTCTCAGTATTTAATAAGATTGTATTAAACTGTAGGGACACTTCGCCTATATGGTGTTACAAATCGTTATTGAGGGGGTGAATAATATAACATTATGTTTCCTAAATTTTTTAATAAGATTTTTCCTTTGAACCTCGAATAAATGACACTGCCATAATACATGGCTCTAAGCCCTGCCTTTCATAGCGACGTGGGCACTTGGGAACACTTATTATTCCTATTCTAGCTAAAGAGAAGGCCAAGTTCTAATGGCCTGGTCTACATCTATTGATCGTACTTACAATTACCCGATTTAGAGTTTTCCCTGCATACCATGGTTTGGATTTTTGGGCATAAAAGTGTTCAAAATAATTTGTCCTTTGACCAACCATTAGTGATCATGTTGAGTGTATTTCTGACGGATATATCTTTCGCTAGTACTTTGAAGTCTGTTTAAGGGAATTTGGAGGAGTTCATCGGAGATGATTTTGCTGTATTTTTATCTAATTTTTCAGTGTGTTTGTTCCTTCAATATCTATGCGAGATCACACAATAATTCCGGAAGTTTACTCAGATTATTTAATATATTATATTTAATAGTATAAATTTTCTTAGATACCTTTAATTATTAGAACGTCCCATAAGTTCGCGCCGATTTCTGTTTTACTACGTAAATTAATGTTTCAAACATACCTTTAAAGTTGACGAAACAATGTAATCACTCTCTCGTTTCACAAACTCTTCCCCACCTTTTCGGTGAAGACACTATTCTGTCACATTAAAATTTCTGTGGTTTGCCATTAAAAAAGAAAAATACACCGCGAAGAGTATAAACATATATGCGGCACGAACTCTGGGTACGACCTAATATACAATTTTAGACTAAATAATCCAAATGCTTTACATAAGTTAAAGAAACTTAATATTAGCAATTACCATACAATATAATAGCGAAAGTTAGCGTACAAAAATTTTGTTGGGATCATGAGAGATCTTGATGTACCAGTTACGGGTTAAATTAACTGTCAATCTTATTGATAATATCCACGAGACGAATGTCTTTTATCACGTCAGACGTGGGAAGTTTATATCAGACTTGTCAAAATGATCATTGCGGTAGTTATAACTTGTAGAAAAGTCACAGTTGAAAAATGTGATAACCATACCGGGTCTCCCCTACTTCCGAGCGGCTACAAACCATCACCGATAGAAGAACACAGAAACGTTTAAACGGACGTTCGACTGAAAAAAGCGAAAAACTTGAAGAAAAAAGCAGTCACCACAAGAAACCAGAAGGAAAGGGGGGAACACGACGCGAGGCAACGAAGAGAGGACGGTGCGCGGGCACACGAGGAGGTATACTTAAAGAGAGAAGAATGCGTGGTATAGATCGCCGGGCTGGAGCGTAACGCGGGATTGGTTACGGTAGGCGAGAGCGTAGAAACGGGCATTGTCGAGGTTTCATAAGACGGGAGGAAATCGCGCGACAATAGAGAGGCCGCTCTCTCGGAACAGGGTGGACTCCGGAGGTGTCTCGGCATAAGAAAAGTCTCCTCCGGAGAGTCGGAGCTGGAGCCAGAGCCGGAGCCGACGAACGAGCGGCGAAGAGTTGAACTGGCCACGGGGAAAAATCTTGCTCGTCATTGTTTCGCTCGTTTCTCTTCCTTTCAGCGTTATTTATCGGCCGGTTGAATATTCAGCCAGCACCGGGACAAAACCGTCGGGACAATCAGTGGACATAGGTACCCTCCTTCAACCGGCAGAAGAGTTGCCACTTTACTGGAACGCGCCCGCTCGCGGCAGCGTGCACACACTTGCTGGCTGGACGTCGTCGTCGGACGTCGTTGCTGGGATGAGGCCGCGACGTCGACGCGAGTACAATGCCGCAAGAACGGCGGAATGCATTAATATTAATAGTGGCACCGAACGGAGTCCCCCGTAACGGTTGCGAGTCAGGTGAGCCGTTCACCAAAGAGACTACTCTCTTCTTCCACCGACGAAATCCGAACCAGCTGGTTTCGCGTGACGAGCAAAAATTCATTGCTCCGGAGATTTCAATGTAACAGGCGTGGGGAGAATTCCCCGAGCATTGGACACATATTGTTTTTTTCAAATATATACAATTGTGTTAGATGATTGTGAAAGTTCGTGCACAGTATGAAAATGAAACGTAGCAGTTACATTTCTGAACCCCCGAGCCAGTGTATTATATTCACTTTTTTGAAAAAATCACATTCTACATGTTTCCTATATCAAATTTTGCACTCTTCTTGGTGCTAAACTTGTTCTTTTTTCTAAGCCATTTAGTTTGTGATGTAATAGTGTAGAAATGATATTAAGTCCATACCTTGTTCTGAGTCAAACAGTATAAAGGGCTATATTGATGAAACTGATTTCGGCGCAAAGGTTCGATCTTATTGAAAGTCAGCAAATTTGCAATTTTATTATTATGCCAACGTTTCGATCCGTGTGCGGATCATTCTCAAGAGATTTTATGCGTTTCATGCGCACTAGTTACAATAAAATAAAAACAAAATATTTTTATGAATACGAGTTACGATGAAACGTGGTTGAAACCATCGTGGCAGATACGTAACTGTTTGCGCCGAAATCAGTTTCATCAATATAATTCATTTCGATCGAAAGAAATTACATTTTTGTTAGTATAAAGGGCTCTTTGTGTTTTCTGACTCTAGTACATTTTAAATCCATAGGTGCTTTTTGCATTATTAAATCCCATAGTGAACTTGATGCATATTCATCATTTCTACATATCTAGATTTCTCTTAAGTCCATAATTTAGTAATTCGAAGTTTAATTTACCTAAGCTGGAACCCCTCAGATCCACATTATGTCCTATATCAAAAAAGGTACAATGACTTGAAATGGGTTCCTAGAAGGTTCCATAAATTTTCCAAACAATTTTCTTACGAAACTATCACAATATATATTACGTACTGTTATAAAAAATGTATAGTAATATTAAAAGTACCAAAGATTATTGCTGTTAATAATATCATAGTTTAATTTGATTTGTTTTAAGCCAGAGATTATTAAAGCATATTTTTGTATTATTATAAACAGCAATCACATTAATAAAATTTATTATCTATGGTCTATTGCTATATGTTGATATTAAGTCACTGAAATAACATATTAAGCCCATTGTCAGAGCCAGACAATATTAATTCCAATTTATGTTTATTTCAAAAAGTAAGTTATTAATCTTTTTTAACCTCAAATGTTTATTTCGTTTGCAATACATGCACAAGAACTTTTACCACAAGGAGTCGAATGATATCAATTTTGTCCAGACAATAGTGGGAACAAGTTTGAAAATTAATTTAATGATTCGGAGTGACACATACATATAATTAAAAATAATAATCCGGTTAGATATTAATCATTTCTTAATTTTTAAAATGGCACTTGAACCTTTGTTTCATATATCCTAAAACCAACAATAAAGGAGATAAAATTTTAACCGGATTTTTAATTCAAATTCTTGTATAAAACTGTAAGTATGGATCAAGTTCATTAGTCTACTCATCTACCCTAAGTTTTAGTCTAGTCATTTACCTAAATATCACAACAGACCAAACGGCTAAAATTTTTGTGAGATATTAGAAAGGTGAATTTACTAGCTAATATGAAAATAATTTTTTTTAAAAATTCCTGTTGGTCGAAATTGTAAATAAAAAAATTAATGGTTACGATTTTTAGGTTTCTTATCTGTGCCAATAATGAAAATTTAAAACTTGCCTTTCCTACATCGAAACAAGTCGTATACATGAACAAAGTATTATTATAACCGAATGTAACCGAAATCGGTTGACGCATAGAAAAGCTATAGTCATTGTAATATGTAATAATAATAATCGCAATAGTTTGCGATTCATTTAAATCGGTTTTTTCCATTTTTGATATTTTCAATTAATTATATTTCATAGCAACCTTGATCGATCTTGATAAAACTTTGTGCATGTTTATAACTTACTTAGATCTACAAAAGGCACTTTCTCAATTTTCATTAAAGACAATAGCAATTTCTTAAGAAAATTATTTACGCGTTGCCTAGTAAATTAATTTGTCTAACATCTCAAAAAAACTCAAGCCGTGTGGTCCAATTTTAAGAAAGCTATTCGCTTTTAAAGGGTGTGCGAATACTTTTTACACGGACTGTACTTACAGCTATTTAGCTTATCATCGAAACGTCAATACAAATTACCGTTGGCTCTATAATACGTTTCTGTTCCAAATTGTGATATTTTAACGGTGGCAAAGACTGCAGCCGGCAGCTTGTTAGGTTGGCAGCACAAGTAGAGGCATACTTGCCATTCGATAAGGTTGTCGCCTGGAGCATTGGTTACGCCTCTGAGGTCGCCACCCGTTAACGCCCACGTAGGTACCTTTCCTTTATCATCGCACCTTCACGGTTACTTGTCGTTCCGCAGCGTTACACGAACCTCCGCAGTTTAGCTGTTGAACCGTACCTGCTACGGACACCTCCGCCATTAGTACGTGTGAACGTCCAATCACTTTACCGGGATATTTTAATCTCGTTCTAGATCAACCACGCGACTAGGGCCGGGATAATCAACAGTCTCGATAAATTGTGATTCCAGTCACTACTGTATCACAGGAGAATATGAGCCGTTCAGTACTGCTCACAACTATTCGACCGAGAGACATTTTACACCTTATCTCAATTTCGACTGGTAAGTATAGTAATGTCTCAATACATATTAAAGAGATCTGTGTGATATTTGTGGAAAATGGATCCCCACTATCGCAGCGTTTACCCCTTAACCCCTTGCATTATAATGTCGAGTCAGAGTCGTGTTGAAGATTTCGAGCAGAATTTACTAGATATGGATGTTATCAATGTCCATTGAATCGAGATAAAAATCCATTTCCCTGTTATCAATATGTTACCATTGGAGAATACACACACACACGATAAATATAAACTTTCTCTTTCTTCTAGGAATTTATCAACGTCAAAGCAGTTTTAATCACTACAACTGTAAAATAAATCATAGCAGAAGGTGTTAAGCCGGAAGCTCAATCTTTGAGAAGTGCAACATGATACGAAATTAGATACTATTTATATTTTCGGAGTAAATATTGTTGGCATACAAGTAATCAACTTCAAACTATAAGAAACAAATTTTTGTTTGAATTTTTCATTAATTTTGTGACAATTATAATAACCTTGTTAACAGAGTAGCTAATATTGGCTACAGTGTAGTAAACGTCACAATTTTCTGAAAGAAAAAAATGAAGAATTAACTTAGTTTGATTATTTACGCTGGTACTTAACCAACATTTAAGAACAAGTATAGAGAATTGTGGTTCGGTACTTTGAAAAACTTGTAACAAATTGAATAAGCCTTTAAATTAATTTAAAAAACATCGTTTCGAGAGACATGCGTATTACACAATACATAATAAGAAGAATTGAACTAAAAGAAGCACTTGTAGTTCAAAACTATCTGTTTACATCCCCAAAAACAATAAGGACGAGCCTGACTCATGGTACTTCGTTCGGACCAAACGTGAATAACGCGAGCCTGGCTCGTGGTAGTGCATTCGTGACAAACGTAAACAACACTAGCACGAAGATTACTAATTTTCTACGAGTTTTCTCAAAACATTATTAATTTAAATTAAGTATTAATTTACAAATTGTTACTGATACATTATCCACTTTCAAATTATAAATCATTTTTGTTCACCGATGAATTGATTATAATTACTTCACAGACATCTTAAAAGTTGTGCCCAAACGTGTTTATTATTTCACAATTCCTTTCGTTGCGCCGAAATATACATGTCATAAAACGCATACATTTTGCGCAAGTTAAACAGCTAAATGGCTCGACGCGTGACCGACCTTCTTGTTTATTATGGCACAAGCAATCGGGAGTTAGCGGGTACGACAAGGGGTTAATTACTTTTCTATGAAAAGTATTTTACCAACATATTTGTGACATTTTTCTGATCAAAATGAGACTAAACACGATACAATTTGGATCATGTTTATTTGTTTCGAACCGATGATGTACATTATCGGCAATTTTGCCTCAATTGAGGCAAAACCGTCCACACCGTAGCGCCCTCTGTCCCCTTCCAATAAGGACGGTACAATGGGGCAAAGAAGACACGAGACATCAGCGTACGCAACAAACGTCCGCGCTGCATGAAAGAGAGGTTGGTGGGAGAAGCAGGCGTTTGAGGGGCTCCACTCGTGCCCACCACTGATGTACATTATCAAACAGTAAACAGTTCATTCTGAAGCGATCCATATACAATACAATTCATACAAAATATGACACTTTCAGGTTCCGACACCGCGCAGTTTCTATTGTTGAGGGTTTCGGATTGAAAGCTATACTCACAACACATTATAATTGCTCACTCTACGATTCGCGAATATTGCAACTAGCTTCACCATGGGTCAGAAGACACACTGATACTGACAGTTCTATCTCTTGAACGTTTAAAGTTATTCGAGTAATTGTGAATGGTACTGTCCTTTGTTTATGGCATCCTCTTATGAAATTACGTATCTCTTGTAACGTGGGCCGAGTGATTTGTATATACAGGATATCCCGCGACTCATGCTAAACCGATTAGGAGGTGATTCTACATGTAAAAATAAATCGAAAAGAAACAATAAAATTTTTTCAATTGAAGCTTCGTTTTCGAGTAAATCGAGTTTAAAAATTCAGCGAATACGCATACCATTAGATAGAAATCGACTGTCGCGTCTGATCATGACCAACTAATTCTACTCTGTGCATATACTAATGCACGTGAACCCGACGAATCTATAAACTCGATTTTCTCGAAAACGAAGCTTCAAATGCAAAACTTTATTTCTTCCTTTTCGACTCATTTTTACATTTATGTAGAATCACCTCTTAATCGGTTGACCATGAGTCGCGGGGCACCCTGTATACATACAAGATTGAAACCCATATTAAAGGTTTATTCTTGGTTATTTAAAAGAGTCTGCTCATATGATCGTTTAACTCTCTGTGAATCAAATGTACTTGAATGTATTATTTTGAGCAAATTATTGTTATGAACAGGATGCTCTGAAATCTGTCATTTTAAATTTAATTGATTAGAAAATTCAGAGCATAACAATTTAAAGCTGACTAATAATTCTTAAATTGTTAGTTTAATATATTTATAGTAAGCTGCCAGAAAAGAAAAAGAAAGAACAGGAAGAGGAAATGTAATGAAACTATTAGTAACATTTTTATACAGTGACCACTAAATACCTACATTTACGAAAGTGTCTAACGCTTCTTCTGCATAATAATAAATAAAATTATCAATCTGTAAAGAAGCTCTCGTAGTGTTTTCATTTCATCTAATATCAAAGAAAGCTTTGTATTATTCCCTCATAATATCACTAAAAACACAATAAATTAATGTTACTCGATTATTTAACATGTAACAGTTATTAACGCCTACCACATTAGTTGTATATGAGTGACACTATCATTCAACTAGTTTTTATAAATTAATTTTTATTGATATATAGGAATAAATTAAATTTGGTTAACATTTGTAAGATGGGAATTATCATAAAATTCAAAGTGGTTTTGTAAGATACGCATGGTTGAAGGTGGAATTAGTATAGTAAATTTCGTCTTTACAGTTTCGATTTCGCTAATTACTTAAATTATTCCGGTTCTATTGAATTTTTTTTTAGGATTGTCATTCGGCAGCCAACGTGTTAATAGACAACATTATTACAAGCATCCACAATTCACAAGTTTTTAAAATGTGACCGTAATCGTGGTAATATGTTTTGCCGGGGAAGAGACCTTGGATTTTGACGGAATCTCAGAGAAAGATAAGAGAGACCGCGTTGTCCTTCTGCCTCGGACCATACAACAATACAGGCTGATGAATTATTGTCAACATCAGAATGGGTTAGGACTTTCCGCAGAAATTTTATATATATCTACAAGGCGGCATCTTCATAACGCGAGCAAAGGTTTTGATAGTCTTGTAGGTTCAGTCCTGAAGAACGCGGCGAGATGGAGAATAAGATACAGTGTGTGGCAGATGCTTTGTTGCGCACCGTGACATAGGCGCATGAGTCACCGTTGTATTAATTAAACAAAACCGGGTAGTGCATAAGGCCTCGTTAAGAACTGTCAGACATGAAAAATTGTAACAAATAATTAGTTCATCAACACATATTCTCTGTATTTTGTAAAATGTTCTTATGACTGCAGTTACTTGATTACTGAACTTTCAATTTTGTTTGATTGCAAAAACAAGTTCCTCATTTTGGATCTTGGTAATTGTAGGTCTTCAAAAACAAGAAGAGAATTAGAGTTGTATCACTTTTTTTCTCTATCTGTATTTCTATTTATGACGTTACGAATGAAATTAATTTTAAGCATAGAAACAACACTTACTGAACGGGATTATTGCATATGATACATATTAAACAATCATTATGAATGTTTGTGCACAGATTATTGTATGAAAATAATATCATCAAAGAAAATGTAAGTTAAAAAATGTTTTAGGTCGAACTAATCATTCCAATTAATATTTTAAACATTGTATAATAGTTTGATGCAACAAATTTTGATATATTCATAGTAACAAGATTTCTCCATGTCCAATGGGACACATTTCAACTGAACATAATGAGATCTTCGGGTTTCAGTCTCTCATTAATTTAAATTACACGATAACCCCTACAAATATTACCGTAGCCCTAATCTACCCCACACGACACAGAGAAAATTAGCATACCCTCATGATCTCACGTACCCTTTCGCATTCAAACACCTTCAAGCAAGATCCATCCCTCGATATCTATTCTTTCAATTGAACAATACTTTTTTTTTAACTAATACAACTATGACACGTTATCATTTTTTTTTACAAAAGATCATGTATATTCTATTTCTTGTACTATCCAAGAATATAACATGAGTAAAGCTCTGTTTACATGAACTGATTTGGGAACAAGTAGTGCGTGCATGTATAACGCGACGTCATATTATTAGTTCATCATAATGTCGTAATATTTAAAAATTTGAAATTAGTGTTGTAGGTTAATATTGAATTACTGAATAATTTATAGAGCATAAATAGATATGAACAAATTTAATCAATCTTAAAATGAAATACACGTTTTCAAATAAAAGGAGAAATTGTGAATAATAAATGTAGAAGGGAAAATCAATTATTTGAATGAATTTGTTTAGTATGATAAATTCCCTTATAGCTAGACAATAGATTTTATTCATTTATGATAAGAATGAGTAGGTGTAATTTAAAACAGTAAAGATATTAGAAGAATTCAAAAATACTGTTACGTTATTTTCAACCTATTAAACATATTAAGAAAGAAAATAAATTTCTATTTCACTCCAGTTTATTGCAATTCAGGTCGAAAATTTTCAATTATGCATAAAGTTTCACTATCTACTTATAGATATTCAAAATTACATTTGTTGTTTATTTAAACAGTTCATAAATGCGAATCAATCTTGACTTCCTCCTCGCATTATACATTGTTGCTATGTGTGCAATACTATTTAGTTTTTTAATTTGACTAAAATTCCATTGAAATAGAGTCCTTCTGTACATGCAAAGTAATTCCCCTTTCATGACTTCAGAACAATGGTATTTTCACCCGAGAATAATAATAATAACTTTTACATTTGTAGGAGTACAGATGAATGTAGCAATCGTTAACGCTGGCAACTAGTAGAAACGGTAAGCAATAGACAGACGCGTGAGCTAATCGGTCAGCATACATATTTGATAAAATACACATGCTATTCTCTCTTCAAGGAATATTTATATAAGAAAACGTCATTCTTTATATTACATTTACATAAACTGTGTAATGCACTGTTTTCTTTATTTTAGACTTAGATTCGAAATAAAATAAAATAAGTTTCACTGCCAATTACCAACGGCCAAATATTGATCATATATACTTCATTTGAGTGTTGCAGTGAATAAAAGACTGTAGCCTCTTTAAATCTCATTTAATTACAATAATACATGAACTATAGCGAAAGATGAAATCATAATTTATTATAAAATATAAGAATGAACGGAAGGATGAACAGATAAAAAATACCGGTTGGATGTGTGTTAACGTTCTCGCACCTATTGTTAGCCGTTGGCCCAACGATTCGTCTGCTCAACTAAGGACTGTTCATTTCTAGTTTGGTTGTTTAGTCGCAGTCTTTTTCACACCAACTACTTATACTCAAAATCTCGAGTTTGTTAACACGCAGATCGCCAATGTGACCGATCGATCATAGAATATGATAGGAATCTTCGTACCAAGTTTAAAAATTAATTTTTATTGTAGTATATTCGAATAAACCAACTTTTATTAGAATTTTTGAAGTGCAAAAGGGTTAAAGTAGTACCCACTACAGTAAATTTTAACTTTATAGTTTCGGTTTTATCAATTAAATTATTTTGATATTATAGGAATGTTTGGGATTGATATCCAACAATTAACGTATTAAGGAAGGAAACTCATATAACCGGCTAAGAAAAATGGAATTTTCTCACATAAACCAGTCATATTTTTATAATTTACGAAGGAGTGTCAATGCGACTTGATAAAAAGACGAACAACGTACAATGGGGACATAGATTTAGTCGTCATCTAGCATATGTAAACATAATAACCGAATCATTAGAACTTTAAAGTATAAAGCTGTCTATATTTCGCGGAGTAACCAGATACTCTTAAAAAATTATATCGTACATTCATATGTTAAATAATAAGCAAGTTTTTGTTACTGATTAATAGACTGCAGGTTTTTATGCAAAAAAAGTTGTCTACATTAATTACCAGATACTGGAGGTACATATGCTGGGTTGTTCGGAAAGTAGTTTTGCTTTTCTTATAGAGCTGGCATTACTTCCATTTATTATTACTTAACCTTATTCTACGTTGCAAAAGTATTTTATATCTGGATAGCTGACATTTCGGACGTCATTTATTACCTTATAGTGCTTCATAACCTTTCTATCATATTTTTTGTCATCGCATCAAATATGGAAAATCAAAGGGAGCATTTCCGTCATATTTTGCGTTTTTATTATCGCAAGAGTACAAATGCAATGCAGTGAAAGAAAATGTTGTGCGTTCTCTTCAACACTTTCTAAGCGGTGTAAATATCATTTTAAATGATGTCGTAAAAAATAATATAGCTCAATGTTTTGCTAATAAAAAAACAGAAAATCGGTGAACATGGGATCTCCATGTTGGTAGAAAGATGCAAAACATCATAGAACAAAATAATCACTACATCACCGAATAAATAACTAAATAGTGAAAAATCATCTTTCATTTTTCGTTGGAGAAACGAAATTACTTTCCAAAGAACACAATACATTTGGTTCTACTCTTAACAATTTTAATGTATTGAAAATAATACAACAGTAGTTTTAAATTCTTCCAATGTTTTTAATCTTGTGCATTCGATCTACTGATTTCTGTCATATATGCATAAAATCCGCAGACTACCGATTAGTTTCACACAAATTTTTTGGATAATTGTCACATCCGGTCCTTGGCATGTAGTGTTGATCCCTTGTACAGGATGTAAAGAAATGTTTGGTATTGGCTGTCATAGGCGTATTCTACATTTTCGGATCGATGAAGATCTGTAAAAGAAATTTGCCACAAAACTGTCCTTGACCTTGAATTTCAAGGTCAACTTTTTCTTCATTGCATTGTACTCTACGCGACATGGGAATAAAAAGTGTCAAAGGAACCATGTATCAAAACTCAATAGTTCTTATAAAAAATAATATCAAAGTCTCATTATTAGTATTACTTACTTGCTTAAAAATTGTTTACATTTCTAATAAAACAGGTATTTAGTGTTGTCGTTTATATGCTGTTTATCAGAAGTCTAACATAATTAATCATAATCAATATTACGTTCTAAGTCTTGAAAGATGATCATCTTCTATTAAGAAATATTAGGAAAAATCGATCGGTTCTTTGGCATAGAAAAAGAAATTGAGGATGAACATTTTTCAAGACTGAGAAGGTAATATTGATTATGATTGATTATGTTAGACTTCTGATGAACTGCACGTAAACAACATTGGGTCTTGCCCAATATATCAAGGATACAAATATGTGTAAAATATTGTAAGAAAATGTACCGTCTTGCTAATGACCTTTGATGTTGAAGCAACATTAAATAAATAAATAAAAAAAAACAACACTAACTACTTTCTTTATTAGAAATGTAAACAATTTTTATGATAATAAGTAGTTCTAATAATATAATGAGACTTTGCTATTATTTTTTACGAGGACTATTGAGTTTTCACACATGGTTCCTTTGACACTTTTTATTCCCATGACGCGTAGAGTACAATATAATGAAGAAAAAGTTGACCTTCAAATTCAAGGTCAAGAACAATTTTACGGCAACATTCTTTTACAGATCTTCATCGATCCGAAAATGTAGAATACGCCTATGACAGCCAAGACCAAACATTTCTTTACATCCTGTACTATGATTTATTTTGCAGTTTACAGTGATTCGAATTCCTTTGTCGTTCATAATGTCTTAGAACCAAGAAGATGTATGTGTTTATGCCTATGTGTTCTCAAATGGCTCTATATCGACAGTGACAAAGCAGAATTTTATTTCGATTTATAGGAAATGAATCACATACGTATTTGGTAGATTCTGTTCGAAATCTTCGTCATGAGCCTGAGTCGATGTTATACATGATACAAGGGGTTAAGATAGGTTGAACAAATTAGCGACATGAATAAGCCATTTTAGGATTGAACAAGCCCTTAAGGTGTTAACGCGGGTGAAGTGTTAATTCTCTTGAAAAGGAACAAGCTCTCAACGAAAGAGAGGAAACCGCAAGACTTAAACAAAGAGTGGGTGCGTACGTGATCGTGTGTGCGTAGAGCCAAGGGGGAAATAACGCAGGTCGTGGAATGGCTTAGGAAAGCTGATCTGAAGTCGGATCGGTCCACGGCGAAGGTTGGACGTTCGCTGGTCGGTTGACCTCGTCTGGTAATAAGAATAAATGTGATTCTATTACGGGTTCAATTGTTACGGCGGCAGATAGGCTCTTCTTCTCAATGCCGAATGAGGGGTAGATGATCACAACCGATAAGTTCGAGAGGGGGGCCAGGACGATTTTACCTGGGACCTACCACCTTTTCCGACGCCGATAGCCGGCCGATATCGATATTCTACCGGGCTCTCCGATTGTTTGCCAGATTATTACTGGTCATTGTCGGAATCGTGCACGATCGATGGGTCAATCAAATTTGCATTGTCGACGGACGCCACGATTGTCCGAGTGACACGACGTTTAACCTGTTTGTCGTCGAACCATTGGATGCACGGACTAATCGCCGCAGATTTTCGACTAATTCAGACGATTAAGTTGTCCAATTCGTGTTTGAAACGGTTAATCAGGGCTTAGAACGGTTCCGCAAAATAACTGGTTTATTACTAAAATTTCCAACTATTATCTGTTTCGATCATCGTTCTCGTGTGGGTCGAGGTTTTGTTGCCAGACCTTAATGCACGTCTATTTTACTTTCCAAGTGACATATTAAAACAATTTAATTATATTTTAAGTTTAGCTAAACCATAAGACTTTGTATCTGTACTGTATGCAATACTAGATTTAGTATGAGTTTAAAATAGTTATACTGAATGTACTTTACTAAGGAAACTTTATGTATACATATTTTTGTACTCAGCTATGAACCAGAGTCTTTAATAAATACATACATAATTCCTTCATCATTTTTTCAGTCCTACGAAAGTTCCGAAGTAATTCTATAATCGATTCTTGCGTATTTTCTACAATACATTAATATTTATCTTGAATTTTTATGTCTGACATTATAAATGAAATTCAATTGTTTTATTTAAACATAGAAGGAGAAAGTATTTACCGAATTGTAATATTCTATAATTCATTTATTTTATTACACTGTATTATTAAACAAGTATTGAATACAAGTAATCGAAACTTGTTATGTTGAGGAATACAGATTATGAATGTAAAATGTACGTATCTGCTTTATTTAGATCAACGCTTTGTTAGAAATCGGTGTTATGTATAAATATCTCCAGGATAATGAAAAGCCGGTACAAGAAAAACAATGGTTAAAATATTTAAATAATAATTCAAAATTTCGATCCTTCGTAATAATTAATCGACATAAAGGTTCTTCATAACTGTTTCGAAAACCGAAATCAATGGTATAACAGTTTCTAAACTCTGCGTTTAATTATTGGGACCCTAGAAGATAGCCTCATATAGCCATGATATTTTAATAATTTCGCGAAGTTCTGTATGTTGGAATGTATGTTGTGTATGTACTTGAATCGGTTAAATAGTTGAAAAGTTTTATCGTTGCAATAGTTACAACAATCACTGACCACCAATTCATTAGCTGGAATAATGACTTAAATAGATGCGATTTTGTAACAGCGTAATAAATGCTTAATTTTATACTACGTTGTCCAAAAAGTTCCAGGACAGTCTCATTTACAATAAACAGTCAAATGCTCTGTCACTTGTTTCCATCTTATTTAGTTACTGCACCTGTTTTGAACATATTTGTGTTGCCAACTTCAGATCAGTCGAATAGTTTATAAGAAGCAGTTCAGTTTATTAAATTAATGCTTGTTCAAACCTCATTTCCCAGGCACTGTATTCGCCCGATCAAGCTTCCTGTGACTTTTTTCTTTATTCGTGATTAAAACAACCTATACGGGGACGTTAATCTCAATCGATCGAGGAGATAAAAGAATTCGCTGAAAGAATTAAATGCCATCGCCGAAACTGAATTTTTGAAATGTTTTGAAGAATGGTAAGAAGTTGGAAAAAATGTATTGTATGTATTGGGAATTACTGTAAAGGTGATATAATAGAAATTCACGAATAAATGAATATTACGTGTTTTATTTGACTTGTCCTGGAACTTTTTAAAAAGGGTAATATATTGATCTGTGAAACTGCAATTAAATAAAAATTAAGACTATACACTGGATGTTCTATTAGATAAATAAAATAAGAATTTTTCGTATAAAACCAATATTTCGTTAGTCCGTTGTTGACGGTAAACAGAAATGACAGCTGAAATACCAAATCAATCAATGTTCCAACAAGTCTAATCCGAAGTGTCACCGATTCCGGAGAACACGACACACTTCAAGCTTCACCGAGTTACTCAACATCTTAAACGTACTCACCGTGCGTTGACAGAGGTAGGATTTCCGACATCGTCCATGGACGGTTTCCTAGAATGAAACCACGAATGAAATTCGTTATTGTTCGTCTCGAGCTGCATAATGGCGGGATATTTATAGGTGTTGTACAGGTTCGGCGTTTGCCACATTCTGCTGTACGTTTGCGTGTCCATTAGTCAAATCTTTCTTACAAGCTCGTTCAGTGTCAAAAACTGTTCCCGCCCAAAATCACCAGCCTAATAATCTTCACCCGTCACGAAGTCCACGATAACCATAAATAATCACAACATACGTGAAACAAAAGAACAATAAAATTCTTCAACTACACCATTAAATTACAATCTCACTTCGATGCGTCTCACTTTGCCGATTATTAAAATCACTGATAATGATAATGAAGTCCATTGAAATTTTGATGAAAAAAGACTGTTCATGAAAGTGTTTGACAGGTTGGAGGTGAGAGACACGTGGTCGAGGTGCAGTTCAGTTTGCAGTGGCGGAGGTACAGCCCCCACAGGAGGAAGAGGGAAAGAAAGGGAGGACGCGAGAGAGATGAGAACTTTTGACAGGCGCAACACGCACGCGGTCTGAGGGCGTGTGCATAAGTGTCATCGAGTGGAGGCGCGTGGCTGCCTCATGCTCGGCCTTGCCACATCCACCCCCGTCAAATAGCATCCCCACCAAACGAACAGGATTGCTGCGCGCGCCCCATGAGCGGCACGCTTTCCTACCCTTAGAGGAGCGGGGTGATCAACCCATAAGCGATGAGCAGCGAGCATCGGTTTCACGGACTCTGGAGAGGAAACTGGTCTACTCTTAATTGTGAGAAACTTTTGCGGCTGTTAGGTGACGGAGGATGATTTCAATCCTTCAACAATTACGTCTGTACACCGCACTATAACTGTTTTATCGCGTACTTTCACAAATTTTAATAGCTTTAATACTTTCACGAACATCCAGAATGCTAGGGTTAGTCAACAATAAATCGGACTTTTCTCTAATTCTTTATTTGAAAGGAATTTTCTAAAAATGCAGACGATCTATTATTTTATGTACATTCCCCTGCAATTTACACACTTTCGCCACCGGATTGGTCATCTTATAATTTCAGTTTCATAGTAAGTTGAAGGTAGGGTACATAGCCCATCGTACACGAAGAGCTCCACGTCTTCGTTACTATTGAAACGATGTCCTCCAAATATCTGTTTGAATGCTCCAAACAAATGAGGGGGAGAGTACGATTTCCGTGGTCCCTTGTTTTGAGGTTATATTTGTGTTCTTGGGGCTATTTCAAGAAAAATATATAACATGGTGTCAAATTGGCCTGGTTTAGCCGGTAAAGTAGATTTCCTGTTTTTTATAAATTTGCAAATATCTCGGTAACTATGCGAAATATGACAAAATATCAAGAGACCTTTTTTGTAGAAAATGAAATTTTATTCGCATAATCTTTGCATTGCAGCTGTTATCCAGAATTTGAACTAGTAATGGAAAAATCATGTGAATAGAATGAGTTGTGGTTAAGTCGTGGAGGGGGCGGATTCAAACGAGGGGCCACGGAAATCGTACTCGTGTCCAAATGAGAATCGCAAGCTGATAAATTTGGGCAGTAAAGCGATGTTCAAGACTAGTCCAATGTATTTTTCTTATATTCAAATGGCCGATAAATCATCTCCCAAATGACTTGAATGGTTTCTGGAATGACTCTTGTCATGAGACGTTGCGGATGCGTTATGTTCTGAACGCGTTAACGTCCACTAGTAAACGATTTAAGCCAAGCAAACACTTACGTCGTTTACAACCATTTACGTAGTCTATGCAAGATTTCAGTGTATGTTGTGCCTTTAATAGTGAAAAACTTGATAATAATAGGTTGCGCGATGCATATCGCTATTGTTTGTTCACTCATCGTTCCAGCTATTTCATAAATGGTTAGATAGCATAATACGTAGTGCAGATCAAATGTAACACATGCCTGTTCGATCTCCCACTTGGTCTCATGACGATAAGGACGACTATGGAGTTGTACAATACACAGTTCGGTTAATAGGGCAATTCCGGAAGAGATGCATCATGTTTCTCAAAACATCTCAAAATCAAATATTTTAGATATATTAAATACTTTACTTATGGATTTGTGTAATGAATAATCATTTCTACTACATATAATTATTATAACACAATAATGTTACGAATAGTGGTCCTCCACGTCCTCACTACTATGGGTGAGATTAGTGAGTTATACTGATTTACTAGATTGATTCATAACAACTATTTTTTCGCACAATAGTTGCACATATTTTCCAACTTGCAGCTTCCCTCATGAAGCCAGCAAGAACAGACAATACATTTGATCCATCCATCCGTTTTGCTGATTTCGTTGGAATTTTCGTTACAACCGACGCACTGATTTTCATTCCCGGCTTCATTTATTTCTCCACCGCTGCCTGAAGAAACTGAAATCTTCTTTCGTCACAACCAAGTACATGGGGTCCATCTATCCCATTCGAATGAGATAGATGGACCACCTATCCGAACCGTTACGAATGCCCAAGACATCATCGGTTTAGGTTAGAATTACAGTGAAGTGTTATGAAAGCTTAGTTTTTGAGAATGGGATAAATATCTGTCCAAGTAACAAAATAATCTTATTCCTTGCCACAACGTTAGAAAATTCTTGTACCTACCAAAAATTAAAATGCTGATTTTCTTTACAATTCCGTAAAATTAATATGTAAAACTGACAGTCACGCTCGATCAGTTTCTGCAAAACAAAATAATACTAACGCATTCCACAGTTGGAGGATAGTGTGGGAAATATTTTCCTAGTGCGTCTATCCCGCCGGTTCATCTCTCCCGGAATTACCGTATTTGCCTGACCCTCGTGAGCGGACTAATGATGTGGACCGGTTATTTTTAAAGTGGTGTAAGTCCATTTTTCCTTCTTCCGAAATGTTTAAAGGTTTGCATTTTATTCGATTCAAAAATATAAATGAAGTATACTAACTTTGGCAATGTTTCTATGATTATACAAACATTTAAACAGATTACATAAATGACTTTTATGTGAATTTAACTAAAATAATATATTCTCTCTGGGATGTCTATGGACTTACACCACTTCCATAACCTACCGTTAGGCAATTTCATTTACTGACGAATTTTAAATTCAGCAAAACATATGGATGTTTCAAAATACGAAGTGTAAATTGTTTATAAATAACACATTCACTCTAAATTATTTGTTTATTTTAAAATTTTTTAATTTTTTCCGAAAGTGGACTTGCATCACTTTCAAAATAAACGGTTCATATACACGGTGTTCGCGATAATTTGTACGAGCGTATGTTTCGTATACGGTAAACATTAGAAAAAAATTGAAGAAGAGAAAGTTGTAGTATATTTTGCTAGCAACATGATAGCTATCTCAAATTTCGCGTGTTTTTAATATTTTTCTAGAAACATGAAGGTGACCTTCATTATTTTAAATGGAATGCTACATATTTTTTTACATTATATGAAAGCGAGCATTAAGACGAGTTCAACCATGTAATATACTATACTCTTCAGGATTATACGAAGGCAGAAATAATACAAATAAATTTAACATTTCAACATGACTGCCATTAGCAAGAATTCATTTCTGAGTTCTGCTGACCACATTGCTTGTAGTTTTTGCCAATGATGTACTAAAAATGTTACATTTATTTCTTTTATTTCTGTCCTTGTATGACTCTGAAGACCATAATATACTATATAGTTGAACTCGTCTTAATGTTCGCGTTCATATAATGTAAAAAATATGAATTATTCCATTTAAAAAAATGAAAGTCACTTTTCTTTCCAGAAAAATATTAAAAACGTCAAAAAAATTTGAGATAGCTATCACGTTGCTAGTAAAATATACTACAACTTCCTCCTTTTCCGTTTTTTTTCTAATGTTTACCGTTTACGAAACAAAGGCTGGTACAAATTATCGCTAACACCTCGTATATCGAGCCTTAGATTCCTCATGAAAATATACATACTTCATTTTGTCATTGACAGTAGGTATTTCTTAGTTTCCGATGACTAAAAGCATTTCTCACCTCAATTGAAAGACAAACCATAAAGGAATAGATATCGAACGTTTTTGTAAAGGCTACATTTTTTCAAAGTTGTATAAAAATTGGTGGTTGTCCTCTTGTAAGAGTATAATCCAATGGGAATTTAATCGATGATCTTCCCTTCGAGTCTGAATAGAACTCTCGGATGGAGAGAGGAGGGGTAGCGTCGTGTTTTCGATACAGACACGCAATCTACCATGAAGATAGGTCGCTTTATTGGCATCGTGGCCCTTCTGATCTCAGGCAAATGAAGATGGAGTACCGACTTTTTCTATACCATGTTAAAAAAGCATGATCGCCGATGTTTGAGATTACTGTTGTTCCAGCCTGAATTTTTGGTGAAATTTTTAGTATATGGTATTTCTTCGAATCTTTGATGCAGTTCAATAAAGATTAAATTTAAATGTGAAATAAGTAAAAAATTTAGCATGTTTTGCATGACTCTGTTGTTATTTGACGAAATTTATATTACGAATGCATATGCAACAGATACATTTTCAACATCGATTTATTTACAAATGAAAATACTTGAAAACGTGCCATTTTACATTTTCGAATTGTTTTTTTGTGTAGATTCTTTCTATTTTAAATATTATCGGGGCTCTCTAAGATATGCTATATAATTAAACACACATTGTATATTTATTGGATATATACCTAACTGTAAGAGAAATTTAATAAATACTAATGTCGATTTATTTATAAATCGGCAGATATATTTAGTACCTACATGTTGATTCCTTGTCAAAGTATAAGCTACATCAATATTTCTAAAATCAAATGTTTCCACATTAAAAGGGCAGTGCATATTTTGCAAAAATAAAAATGTTACTCTTCAAATGCTGTTGTATTTTGTTCCGTATTATTTTTTAATTATTTTAGTTTACACGATGGCCAAGCTTGTACAAATAAAAAATGTTTTGATCTTTCTATTTCAAGTACGTGCAGCGACTTTTATGACAATTATGAGACATATATTTTTTGTATAGCGTTCTAATCAAATCGCCACAGCAGTAAATACAATTCTTCAAAAATTAGTAACTGTAAAAATTGTTTAAGAATTACAACATTTTTTAACCGTCCAAATAGGAAATTCCTTGAAATGGAATCAACATTAAACACAAAAAACTGAAATTGGGTTATACATAATTTCCTGTTATAAATTTTCAGTGAATAATAAATTATTTGAAGAATAAACTATCTGGAAAATTATTTATGTAACAGTAATGCGAAAGTTATGTGACGATAAAATTACAAATATTTTCTAAACATCTACCGTCAATCATATCAAAATCTAGTAACAGTTGCGTTACGTGCGACAGAAAAACGAAATAAGGCACTTTCACTTGTTTAATAATGAAGCATGTATCTGCGTCCCATTAGCAAACGAGCGATACTTTTCCTACGAAAGAAAAAGTGAAGCGTAGCCTGGTTACACTAGCTTTTATAATTCCTTAACCGGCAAGTAGTCCGGCTGGTAGACATCTACGAGAGTAGTTAGGAGCTAACCACTTTGACTGCCTTTTACGAGGACGTTTCCTATGCTATGTACTATTACAACACGATGATGCTCATTGCCACCGACTTAGTTGTGGTATAAGTACTAATGAGTGAATTCGTTTATTCGTTTTAGTTTTCTAATTGCTGCGAAGCGTTTCTTTAGACATCGTTGAAATTGATAAATGACTCGCAGAGTTTCATACAACTGAACAGAGTGCAAACCAGTGCAAACCAGTTGAATTTTGTAGAAAATTCATTAAAAAAGGAACTAACAGGAAAACATTAGTATTTTATTTGGAATTATAAATGAACATTATTATGCAAGTGTTTCAATACTTTTGTCCTTCCATAAAGCGTTTAACTTATTTCTGGAATTATTATTAGTAGAATTTTATTTATGGTTCTATTTTTCTTTATAAAATGTCCTAGAATATATAAATACATATATTTTAGACATTTTAAATTCAGTCCATGTTTTTCTCGTACATATGCACATTTATACTATAAAAATTGTACTCTGCCAATACTTTCACACAGCCCTGTATATTATACAACACCATTCAAGCGACCATTAATAATTCAAGATAACATAAAACGGTTTAAAGCTTCAAACATGATACTAACTCAATAGAAAAACAAATTTGAAAAATTGTAAACATTATTTCGTTTTGTATGAAGTGAATTCATAGTTCGTTTTTGTGAGCCTGAGATAAGAAGAAAATAGGGGAGAATCTTTTTTCAAACTTTCTACACACATAATAAACGCATTGTTGTGAAACATCAAAAACATAAGCAGGAGTTTTCAAAAGACTACACAAACACGTGAGAAGAAAGCGACCTGCAGGAAATCTTGTGTAATAACGAGATGAAAAAATATATCGTGAATTCAATGCATTTATGATAAAAATGTATAGATGTGACACACGATAGTGAGTACATTATTAAGTGAATACTTCAGAAAGAATTTAAGAATATTGTTACATTATTTTGGATTTATTAAAATAACCGAAAGAAGGAATACGTATTTATTTAATGTCTGTTCCTTAGAATTGACTTGGCTAATTTTTATTTGACCGAAGGTCCACCGATCTGGCAGATCATAAAATTCCCAAGGGACATGCTTCATGCTTCAGTAGAATCGGGAACTAGTGTAAACGGTTTCGTGAAAATGGATTTGGAGCAGATCGGATCGTCCGGTAAAAAACAGCTCGCGAAATCCGCGAGGACGGCATTCGTCCGTCGGCGGAGTAGACAAGAAAGAAAATCCTCGTCCGAGGGTTTCAACGGAGGGCACACGTAAGTATCCCGATACCAAATTAAATGATAGGACTCGGTGCGCGCCGCTACCGGAGACCTGTCCTCATTCCAGCGCCATTTTCGGAAAACAGCATTTCATTGCCGCTCCGGCCGACGAAAAAAAAAGAGAAGAAAAGAAAGAACAACGACAGCCAGGAGAAAAGAAAAGCCATCGCGCAGGGACGTACATAATCGCAGACAATGCAGCCCGTATACGGCGAAGCCGAGGCAAAAAGTTATTTGTCAATTAATACACGCGTACCGGTTCACCATGAATACGCATGGCAACGGAAGCTAGCTAGTTAATGTCGGAGCTCGCATTACGCTGATGAAAAGAACCGAATACAGTAGAACCTCCCTCGTTGCACGAAACGGAGCAGAGAATGCTTGCAAAAATCGAGGTTGTGCAATGAAAGAGGTAACCTATCATAGTAATTCGTAGTATCGATCTTCTTTTGATTCTAAATACAGTCTCGGACAAAAAGATAAAACACCCTTTTAACCTATTTCTTTGAGTTTCCATATGACATCGGAATCTTGTACAAATCATTGTTAGCCTTTCAGAACACGGTATATTAAATTAATTAATAATATGATAATATGAAATTAATAATATGAATTAATAATATGAAAAGAATGTACATTTTAATAAGTCAATTATATTCTACACATAGATGTAAATATCTGTACGGAAGATTATGCGTAGTATCCGTTTCTAAGAAATATCATGAAGAAGAACGAAAACATTGCAGTCCTTATGTGCAACAAAATGGTAGGACATGCGTCGTATTTTCCCTTCTCAGATATACAGGGTGGCCCACATAACTCTGAACAGCTCAATATCTCGAAAACTATGCCATCGATTTTAAAGTTCTTAGTCTTAAATTGCATGGAACTGAAGGGCCTTTCTGACTACATAAACGTGAAGTGGCCTCCCTTCCCCTTTAACGGGGGAGGGGAGGTACCTTTGTAATTTTAAATGGAACCCCCTATAAAATGTTACATATTTAGATTCTACAGGAAAAAACAAGTCAATTTTGTCTGAAACATTTTTTTGTCAGATACTTCCATGATGAGATATAACAGTTTGAAGTTTCGAGTTGTAGGTACTTGAAGCTCTCGGAAATAGCGTTATGGAATTATACGCGCTTGAGTCCATTGCTTATTCGTGAAGAAATACAAACAATAATATTTACAATTCTTGAGTTTGACTCACTTATCTATGAAAGCGTTTTCAGTTTAGAGCTGTTATTCAAGCCGTAACATTGTGATTATGGCTACTTTTGACACAGAAGTGAATATGTTATTAACGTTAGGTGAATGCCAAAAAAATTATCGCCGTGCAGCAGTGATGTTTTTTGAACGTTATGGAATCAAAAATTGTCATGCAACATTTCATAATTTAGAAAAGCGGCTTCGCGAGCACGGTGAATTGTGTAAAAAAACTCGCAATAAACCTAAAGCTGTCTCTAATGAAAATAATAGTGCCAGTATTCTTGCTGCAATTACATTAAATCCTCATATTAGTCAACGTTCACTTGCACAAACATCACATATTAGTCGTTCATCGATTCAACGAATTTTGAAGCGGCAAAAGTATCATCCATATCACATGGTTTTATCACAAGAGCTTTCGATAGCAGATTACGATCACCGCGTAAGATTTTGTGAGTGGCTGCAAGGTGTTGTGGAAAATGACTTTTTGTGCAAAATACTTTTTTCCGATGAGGCCACTTTTATGAATTCAGGGCATGTAAATAGACATAATCTGCATTATTGGGCCGTGGAAAACCCAAATTGGATGCGATGTGTTCCCTTTCAACATCGATGGTCTTTAAATGTTTGGTGTGGCCTAATAGGAGATTTTGTGATTGAACCTTATTTTTTTCAAGGAACTGTAACATCTGCAAGTTATTGTGATTTATTAAAAAATCATTTGCCTGCGCTTTTGGAAGATGTGCCACTGCACGTTAGAATAGATAGGTCGTGGGGGGCCTCGTCAATGGCCTCCTCGATCCCCCGATCTAACACCATTAGATTTTTTCTTATGGGGATATGTAAAGGACAAAGTTATGTTTGAACCACCGACGACAAAAGAGGATATGAAACAAAGAATACGTGACGCTTGCGCTTCAGTGACTCCCGAAATGTTAAAAAATGTTAGAACAACTTTGATGTTTCGAGTAAATAAATGCTTACAAGCCCGTGGTGGACATTTTGAACATTTAATTTAAAATACATTTTATTTCTTCACGAATAAGCAAAGGACTCAAGCGCGTATAATTATATAACGCTATTTCCGAGCGCTTCAAGTACCTACAACTCGAAACTTCAAACTGTTATATCTCATCATGGAAGTATCTGACAAAAAAATGTTTCAGACAAAATTGACTTGTTTTTTCCGGTAGAATCTAAATATGTAACATTTTATAGGGGTTTCCATTTAAAATTACAAAGGTACCTCCCCTCCCCCGTTAAAGGGGAAGGGAGGCCACTTCACGTTTATGTAGTCAGAAAGGCCCTTCAGTTCCATGCAATTTAAGACTAAGAACTATAAAATCGATGGCATAGTTTTCGAGATATTGAGCTGTTAAGAGTTATGTGGGCCACCCTGTATATCCGTACGGGAAATGTTAATATTACGTGTCGTGAGAAGTTTCCAGTACACAGTATTTAATATAAATACTTTGTTCAGTACATAAAATGTGTCGTGGAAAAACATTATTATATATATATATATATATATATATATATATATATATATATATATATATATATATATACATATAATTGTGTGTGTGTATATATGAAATGGTAAGCGCTCTAAAATTGTTTCAAGGAAAGTTTTCTATTGTCAAAATTGCTACTCTTCAATCGAAATAGAAGTCCTCCTGTGTTAACATTACGTCAAAAGCGTGCAACTTTAAGCCTAGCATCGAATTAGAAAATGTCCGCTAGACAAATTGCCGAAGATGCTGGCGTTAATCACATATAAGCCCGTATTATGGAACGGCACAGAAGTGTTCGACTGCATTTGTAGAGAAACACATTCAGTTTAAGAAAAATTTACCTAAAATTATGAAAAAATTTCATTATGGATGGACCAAATGGTTTTAACTACTATTACCACGATGTACGGAATGAAACTCAATTATTAAGCCGTCGTCAAATTGCGGAGTAGTAACGTTCCTTCGTTAATTCAGCCAACATAGTTAAGACGTTTTTTGTAAACGATCAAATTAAAATCCTGGACTGGCCACCAAGATGACCGAACCTTAACATTATTAAAAATATGTGAGGAAACCTTGCGATAGCCTCATACGTCAAGAACCGATAATTTTTAACTGTTGATGAGTTTAAATAGTACATTGAATTTGTGTGGCACCAATTAAAAAATCTCTGTCCAAACGAATAATTACCGTGATAAAAAATAAAAGAGCATCCATAAAACAATGAATATGAAATAAAACTGGTAAATGCCTTTTGTTCATTCCATGTTTTAAACACACGTTCTATCATCTAGTCCCATTAAAGTCTTGAAAATTAACACTTTTCTAGATAAATTCATGCAGAGCAGCAACATTCTAGTTTTACCAACTGAACCATATAAAAAAGCAGTGTAAAACGATGTATGTACAAGAAGTTTTATTTGTGTTATCCACTAAATAAAAATTAACAAATCAATCGAGTGTCCTATCTCTTTGTCCCGGGCTGTAATCACCGCAATCCCCATCACGAGTCCCAAACCCTTGAACACAATGCGATGGGAGTCTGTAGTATACAACAAACAAGTATTTTGTCCAATAAGCTAAGTTGGAACTAGCGAGTTTCTACTGTGATACGTTGATCTGGTGGTGAGAGAGCGAGGAAAGATTTTTACGTGGCCGGTGAAAAACCGGCGACGAATCCGATCCGATCGGTAAATTGTTTCTAGAAGCACGGCCACTACAATGGAATGCTTTGAGAGGATCCGATGTCCGTTCAAGATCGTACCGGACGGATCTCTCGAAGCTGCCACGTCAGGTCGATCTTCGCTGTCGATTCGACACGCATTTTTAGCAGTGCACGGCACAAAGCGCTCGAAAATTGGCATCACTGTGATACGCGTGTCCACCGTGAACGACCTTACGTCACTACCGTATGATCGCGTTTCATTCGCGCGTTTTGCATTTAACCGTTTCAATGCGACGGATATTTGCCGAATAGAATTGTCGGGTGAAAGAAAGCTCGCTGTGCTAAGTGATCCAGAAAGCATGTTGAAAGGTTCCGCTGATTGGAAGGGCGTTTTAACTCCAGGGGATCCTCCGTTTTGGATGTTGCTTTTAATCCTCTGCAATATAATTTTTCAAGCCTGAACGAAGTATAGAGTCGTGTGCAAAAGTATTCCAGCACCATTTAAAAACGAATAACTTTTTTAAAATTTGTTTAAACGGCTTGAGCTGTTTTTGAGATGTTAGACGGATTAGTTTACTAGGTAACTTATAAAAGAATTAACCAAAAATTACCATTGGTCGGAATTGCAGAGCAAGGTGTAATGGTCATGATCATTAACTTTTTTATCTGCACCGATAATGAAAATTTAATATAATAAAATATCTATAGGCATTGAAAGATGTAAGAATCTTTGAACTTTGGGCTTACGATTAATCTAAATCGCAGTTTCTTATCGTTTTTGACATTTTTAATTATTTGTTGCTCATAGCAACCGTAATCGATTTTGATGAAACTTTGTGTATGTATATAACCTACCCAGATTTACAAAAGGCATATTTTAAATATTCATTATAGACGCAGATTAAGAAGCTAAAAATCATAACCATTATCATTTTCTTTACAATTTCGATCAATGATCATTTCTAATTCATTTTTTTTTGTTGTAAATTGCCCAAAAAGCTAATCCTTCTATTGTTACAAGGGGGTAAAGAAGCGATGAAATATTATGCTAACTTCCAATGATAAAATAAAACGTAACTTACCAAATTTATGTAACGAATGTGTTTCTTCAAAGATACACAGCGTCACAAACGGTTAACAATTTTATTTACTTTCTTGTACTATTATTTAGTGCAATTTTAAATTATTTCTACGTGATTTAATGCTTCAATACAAATGGTTTTTAAACTGACACCACAGAATTATGACCGTTTTTCTTTCAATAAAGGATCAATAAACTCATGCTCAATTCTTGATATGATTATTTATTGACCACTTATACCTTTCATTTTGTAGCAGCACTTCTTTTATAAATCATTTTTAGCCCTTTTCATAACACGGTATATTAAATTAATTAATAATATTCTACATTACAGTAGTAAAATATGTCAATTATTTCGTAAAAAACACAACTCCAAAATTTTTGCATCCTATTTACAAAAAACTTTGGATCTTTGTGTATAGTACTCCTTAATGAAATCAAAATTGCATTCTCTACAAAAATCATGCAGAAAACTTTTCATCTTGTGGTGGAGAAGGCACATTATACTGGTTGAAAATCGTTGGTGTAAATTGTGTACCCTGAACAAACGACCCCTAAACTCATTTGTGCTTCTTTATTAATATTTTTCATTGATCTATTATTCAATATTAATCGGCTTTGAATATTGTCTGTGTTTATATGCTCGGGAGAACATTCAGTGGCCCACAAAAGTGTTCGTACGCCCTTTCAATCAGAATAACTTTCATAAAATTTGACCACTTGACTTTTTTTGAGCAATTAGAAACATTGATTTAGTAAATCACGTGCAAAAAAGATTTTGAAGAAATTGCAATTAGTAGAAATTATATGAAAAAATAAAAATGGCACTTTTTATTATTTCAGCCCGTAAAGAAAATTCAAAATATGCGGTTTGTAGATCTATGTTATTTATACGTATGCTGAAAATTTCATCGAAATTAGTTAACAAACGCATGAGCTACAAGCGGCTGAAAGTGGTGATAATCGCAATTTTTCACGACTCTTGGTCCGTTTCTGCTTAAAATCCATAGTTTCTTACATCTTTCAATGCGCGTCGTTTTTTTCTGCGTCAACCGATTTCGATGAAATTTTCAGCATATGTATAACTAACGTAGATTTACAAAAGTCATATTTTGAATTTTCATTATGGGCTAAAATAAAGAAGTTTTAAAAAGTGCCATTTTTATTTCTTCATGTAATTCCTAGTAATTGCAATTTTTTCAAAAACTTTTTTGCAGCAGATTTACTAAATCAATGCTTCTAATTGCTCAAAAAAAGTCAAGTGGTTTGGTCAAATTTTAAGAAAGTTATTCGGATTTAAAGGGCGTACGAACACTTTTGTGGGTCACTGTATATGTGAATAGAGTACGACTGCTCGTCTACTGTTTCTTTGAAGAAGTCACAGCGGTCGGAAATTATTCCTTTGAACAGTTGAAGGGAAATGTTGTTCAAAATGTTGAGTTCTATGATATATCCAAAAATCATAAAAATCAGTGGAGGCATTACATATAGAAATGCTCATCGCAAATTTTAATGCATTTGATATATTGTGAACCTAATGTGTTCATCTGGGTTAGATTTGGGTTACATTGTATACCATTATAATTGGACCTTTTATTTTGAAAGTGATGTAAGTTCATTTCTGGAAAAAATTGAGAAATCACAAAATAAACACATAACTTAGAGTGAATTTTTTATTTATAAACAATTCTCGAAAGAAGACAAAATGGAATTACGCCATTTTCAAAATATCCGGTCCAGTTATTCTTGACTTTTGTAAAATTCTTAGGTTTTATGTATCCTCTGTCATTTGTATGTATATCTCAGATTTCAGTACCGACACTTTCTTGTAACATCTCGGAAACTAAAGCCGACCGCCAAGAACATACAAAGGAAAATGTTCAAAATGTTGAGTTCCATGATACATCCAAAAATTATCAACATCGGCGGACGTGTCACACGTCGAAAGCATCACTATTTTCAGAATATGTATAGTTGGCACAGATCGACAAAACGTACTTTTTAAACTTTCAGTATAGGCCGACATAAAACTGTCCTGAGAAACAACTTTTAGTATTTTCTCTGCAATTACGATAAAATGCAATTTCTTCAAAATTCCTTCTTCACGTCATGCAGTAAACTAATTGTTCTCTCCTTAAGAGTCCTCTTAAATGTGACTCACTTGTATTACTGTGACAGACTGTACATATCTAATCCTGTTACGCTAATGGACGATCGAACTTTTGAACTCCTCAGAGGATACATGTTGTGGTAGTGGGGACGAATTTTTCAAAAATATCGTGCACATCTTTTTCAGACATATCGAGACATTACTGTAACATGTTTTACACGTCCTTCGAGCAGTTAGTAGCGTGAATAAACGCTGTTACAAAGATCGCGTCACCAAACCCCCGTCGGATTCTTCAAAACTGCTGTCCTCGGGCCGAAGCACACGCATTTTCCATTAAAGGACGAGAGAACAAGAAGAACAGCGAGTCGCGCGCGCGATTATATTAATTAGCGGATACCGTGAACCGGCCAAAAAGAAAATCCGCCGCGTAGCAAATATATCGACGACGCTGGCCAGGAAAAAACCCGGAATGCAAAAGTCGCCGAGGTAAGGGAAGCGGTTTGGCACATTTTTTGAATCGTTGGAATGCCGATACAAGCTATTAGAGGGAGAGCGGGGCTTCTTACGTGGAATCGTTAACCTCGACGGTAGCCACCGATAAAAGACGTCTCGCGGACGAGCTCTGAATTAATGAACGTTTGGATGTAAAACTATCGCGCGGCTAACTATCAGAAGAAACGAAAAGTGAACCAAATAATGGCTGTAAGAGGATATTTTCACGGCTTTCGAGGCAAGGTTCTTCCTCCGGTTGCCTCATCGCATCGTTGCGACCGAGATTGTTCGACGAATTGTTCTTTAGCCACCGAGAAAGTCGAGCATTCGAATGTATCAAACTTTTATTTTCTCTCATTTTAGTTTCATTGCATTGTTTCTTGGAATACATTGTTCGAAATACTAAGCAGAGTATAAAAGAGGATGATAAAAAGGTGAGATTATTTACACTCGAATCAATCAGAATTTTATAGAATTGAAATGAAATAAAACTTGTGCAAATGCGTCAGTACATTTGTTCTAATGAACTATACTGTATGGTGCAATAGGTTTAAATGGATTTTTAAATGCATATAAGTTGTTTTCAACTTGTACAATGCCTTAGATTTTCCTTTATAGATTGACTTTATAATTAATATTAAACAAAGCGTTACAAATATCGTATATGTACTCCAGTGGCATTTATGGTTGACCAATGGTATCCAACAGTTGAGAGTTAGTTGGGATATAGTTAGTGATTTTGTCTATAAATTCCCAAAACAGAGCCTACGACGGAAAAAGTATGACAATTTGTCAACGAATATACAATGTTGGGCCTACATATGACAACACTACATTGGCCCAACTAAAGTTAACCAATATTTAAATAAATATCGTCTTACAGACGTCAAAAACGTTGCTAAAACCCAAAAATTGTTATTATTTTCCAAATTGATTTTTTTGTTTTCTTATTTATGAATATACTCACAATTTGTTACTGTCGCGCAATAATTGTTCCACTAAAGTTTGTTGTCTGAAGCCTTGGAATTTATTTATTTCTTTGTTTTTTTTTATTTTACAAGGGGGAGGCACGGGTGTTGCACTCGCTTTTAAAACGACAGTATGTGGAGGTCGTAGTGCTCGTGTAGTATAACAAAACTCTTTTGGATTTCTTCAGAATGGGCCTTCGCTTTTGAGATATTTTTATTTAAATTTCTTGACGTATCTAGTAACCTATGTAGATCATAGCATCTACACCCAAGAAATCTCCAACCAAGATCCGTGGCGCACTA
The DNA here is from genome assembly GCA_913789915.3 of Sphecodes monilicornis. NCBI lineage: Eukaryota > Metazoa > Arthropoda > Insecta > Hymenoptera > Halictidae > Sphecodes > Sphecodes monilicornis. The sequence continues at coordinate 2,365,497 of OU565289.1, forward strand.
TGGTCTGGGAACTCCGAAAAAGTGGTCAAAAATCAATTTTACAAGTTTAAGATTTTGAAACAATTTTTTTGCTTAAAAGCGAGAATCATTCAAAGCTTTCAAATCGAAGTTATTATTAACTTCAAATCATACACTATCAGAATACAAGTTTAATTGATGCTTTTTTACGTGTCAACTGGTGTATTTCAAGTGTGCAATACAGTCGTAAGCATTTTTGACCCATGAACAAATAGTGTAAAGTTTACAACATCCAAAAATATTAATTCTGCAACAAACTATAACACTTCAAACAAATTCATAATCTACACCAACTCCATGAGTGTCTTGGATGCAATAGAAGTGGGTAACTACGCCCACCCTTTAAATCATCAAATAATTGCAAAATACAATGAATGAATTTATAATAAACCTTCCACTGAAATCCTGCTGGGATGGGTCGTTGGCAACGAACTAGCAGATCAAGCAGCAAAACTAGCAACAGAACCACACCTTGCAGAATTAGACGTGCCTGTCTTCCACAAGGAGGTTGCAAAGAACTTTGCCAAAACCCTACGGGACAAATTGAATAATGTATGGAAAAACTCTCGCCAGACCCAGATCCACCGTATTAGGAAAGACATCTATGAGTTCAACCCCGTTGGCGGTTTTAACAGGATAGAACAAGTAGTAATCAACAGAGTGAGACTGGGAGACACAAACCTCACCTACTCATATTTAATTAAAAACCAGAATAAACTTAAATGTAATAGATGCTACACAATAAACACAATGGAACACATAGCGTGCCATCTCTATCATCAAGAAAGAAGAAGGAAACATGAAAGGTGCCACCGACTCATAGGAATCTTGCGAAAAACTAATAAAATTCTTGAAGTACACAGAATTATTCAACCGAATCTAAATTATAAATGACCACCTAATTGTAAGCTTGTAGTTGGTAATAACCCTTGTGAGGTTGATGCAACATAAAAAAAATGTAAACTTTGAGAAGGTTTTTAAAAAATATTTAAGAATGATAGGCATAGGAACATCGATTTTAAGAAATAATCGCTGGGAACATTTTAATGGTCTGAACGCGTTCGCTTGCCAGGCACACACGTATGAGTCTGAAATGTTTCCACTTCAGCACAATTTTCAAGATACTTCCGATGATCTGGCAAAAACATGTTTCCAACAAAAATTGATCAGTATTTACTATTTTGCAAATTTCAATATAAAAGAATTTTTTAAAAATTTATTATGCGAAATGGAGACCATCTTGATTTTTTAAATGTCAATATATAATATATTTTCGAATTCATAATATTCTAGCTGGTGTCGAGATGAATTCAATGACCTAGTATAGTGTAATCTTGAACCTTAAAGTAATACTTTTGGGCACAAACAGCGGGTTTCCAGACCATAGTGTGGCGGTAGCATATCATATTACTGTTTACAAAGTACTGAAAGCGGTCCTGGTTCAAGTCCGAAGTAGGTATAAAGGTTCCTTTTTCTTTTCTTTTCAATTTTTACCGTGGAAGTACATTGTTTATATATCATATGTGTACTGTAAAAACAACCGTGAAATGGAAGACCAGACTAATATGTTAGACCTTTCGTATTATGTATAGTGATGTTGCGTATGATCGTTGACCCACTTAACAAAAAAGGGTGACAATTCTAACTGTTGGTCAACCAATGCTGCATCAAAAGCTCATCACAATGCCAACAATAATTGCTACTAGGGTACATTTGAACCATTTAAATCAGAAGTGGTGTACGCCAATATTTGTCTCTTTGATCGTTATTATATGAAATTGTAACATGACTTTAGCGTGGCTTGCATAAGATAAACGTATCTATAATATCCTTCAATATTATGTTTTATAAAAGTTTTAAGTAATTCTTCATTATTCAATGATTTGACTTGCACCAGACTTGCATTGAACGGCACATTTAATAGAAGATATACTTTAATATAATTATAATATCTGAATAACTGATACTGCATGTTTGAAGAATAAGTGTAACTTTCTAAACTTTCTAAATTTTGTTGAAATTGAATATTTCACACAAAATTGATCTATGTCATTGAGGAGAGTTACCGAAAGAAGGAAACATATACGGAACATCTTCAAAAAATATGAATCGAAACAGATATGGCGGTGGTCGGTAAAGCCTGAAGCCGGATAGTGTTAGGAACGATTTCATCGGTTCTTCGCCACAAGGGTCAAGTGTACGAGACTACTGTTGGACAAAGAAAAAAGGTGCGCCAGCGCGGAGAGTGCGAGAGAGAGGGAAAGAAAGGGAGCGTGTAAAAGAACGAAAGAAAGAGGAGTTTGTACGCGCGCGTGTGCCTTGTGGTCACCCGTGGGGCTTCCATTCAACCGGTGGCTCGGCTCGCCCACTCATTCCTTCATTCATACACGCTGCACGCGATTTGAATCGATAAGCAAACCACGGAAGCGAATCTTTCCTATTGGTCTGCCCGGTGACGCGTTAACCGCGCCTGTCGTCCAGTTTCTCTCGTCCTCTTGTTTCTCGTTTCGCGCCGAGAATCCGAACGCTGCTCCCTTTCAAACACCGTACGAATATGAAAAGGTACTAACGTTTTTCAGTATTGTTCGATTCTTTGTTTTACACATCTGTTCAAATAACGGATAACGATAGTGATAGATTTTCTGTCCATCAACAGATACTTGTAATTCGTGTGGTTGCTCACTTTGCTGCTTTTCTGAATTATTTCTTGACTCTTTACTTTTTACTTTTTCAAACTCTTTTTCGGAATTATTCATTTAACACTTTATCTACCGGAAGCCGGTAGAAACCGGAAGAATAGTTGTACTGTACTAAAAGGAACTTTAAAAATCTTCTTTTACATAATAAACCCAAACGAAATAATAAGATTACGTTAGTGACAGTGACTTGTTGCGTAAAGAATGTGTTAACAATAACACGTACCGAGCACAAGATTTTACTCGTATACGCTGTTTTATCAAAGTTATAAGACTCAATTTATAGAAACTTCTTGCTACTTACTTAAATGAAGAAAGGTTAATCATTTCTAATGAAAGCACATTGTAATTTCAATAATTATAAAATGAAAGATGTGGAACCGATGATTTCATGGGTTGTGGTACGGTTAATGTTAACCTTCCACCGGCAATATGGGTTTTCACTAATGCGATAGACGCAATGGTTCTTTCATTTCCTATCCTAATTTCTTATTCTTTTGGGCCTTACAAATATCTGCAAAACTCTGAGTTACTTAGTATAGTCTCTAATTTTACGTGCAATTGTTACTTTAGCTAGATGTTTGAACATGTTTGCAATAAAATTAAAAATTCAAAGGAAAATCATGAACAAATGGGATTTTCTTGGATATAAATAAATAATAGTAATTGTGTTAGGAAATGTTAATAAGAAATGTATTTAATCAGTTTTTCTGTAACTATTTAATTATTTCGTTATTATTCATTTGTACATGAATTGTGTAAAAGTAATTTATTGTGTTATAACAATTTATAATCAGCAATTATTTTAACACTTACTCGACCGCATGACTAAAATGTCATTTCACTGCTAATCACCAATGACTAAATGACTTATATTAGTCATATTAGTCATATTAGTAATTTGTGTATTGCAGTAAATAAATTACTGAAAGATGAAATCATCATTTATTAGAAAATATAAGAAAGAACAGAAAGATGTGTACCGATACTATACAGTGATGGTGTTTATGGTTCAGTTAATATGTTTGTTTTATGTCGACTTCATGTTTGAGAAAGTATAGTTTCCAGAAAATCCAGTTTCAAACTTTTAGTATTTAACGCTTGGTCCCTCGTGTGGTCTTCATCACATCTCTCGAATTTCTGTAACCTCATTTTTGGGAATTAAGCTATTCTGTTTTAAGACTATATTTTTAAAGCTTTATAAGTATGAAACAATTGAATCGACTATTTTAATCTTGTAGTCTACAATGGCCCCATAATACAAGCCTCGATAAGCAACCAACCACAGTAAGCAATCTTCGTACGTTTTAGCCACGTGACATCGTTTGAGTTGTATGTGAGAGATTATATCTGTGAATAGTATTCTTGCACAATGTTGCTTCCTTTAGTAAGGTCATTGAAAACGTACGTTAAATCTAGCAAGTATAAAGAGCGATCGATGATAAAATTACATATTATTGTAAGTTCGAAATTTTTTTACATCCTCCATATAGCTTGAACCATCTCAAAACATTTTCGACATACAAAGAATTAGAATTAGGGTGTAATCAGCAGAAAAAAACACATCATATGCAAGAGTGGCTACATGGTTTTGCACAACATTTTTATGACGACAGCATAGAAAAATTGGAGGCTTCACACGTCACTAATAAATGTAAATTTCAGTATGACAATAATAAAGGAAAAGTACTAAATCCTAGTTGTCACAATTGTGTGATAGCTGGTAGCGATCGTTTTAAGTGCTCTCTAGAGATAGGTGACTTCTCGTTATTTAAAAAAATTCTTTGCAAATTACTCCATTCGTTTGAACCCGTCGGAGAATAAATAATTCATATAACCAGGACGTTCACATAACAGTTATACGTGGTTCCTCCAGTTCTTGTGAAGTTTTATTGAGGTATTCAGAGTTCACGATCAGATAAAAGGATTCAATCACATGATCTAGTTCATTCCGCGGATTATAGCAATCTGTCAATGTTTATGTATTTAGAAATGACTTATGAGAATAATAATTTGGTAGAGTCTGGTAGATTGTCTTTTCGCGTATTTAAAGTGTAAAAAAACAAAGACAAACATTTTTTATTGCTTACTAAATATGAAATATTAAAAAGCATGTTTTGTTAATTACGCACAAGAATATCAAACAGAAGCATTTGCTTCTGGCTGTGCTTTTAACCATTTATTAGCTGTACTTGAAGAATGGAGGACATCGATATATGTATCTGGAAACTAATAATTGATTATCACCGTCTTCACTATCTGTTCTACCTTCTATCTATCTTGTTTCTATTTGTTTCTTCCATTTCCTGTATTTGCATCTCCTCCTCTCTGCTTCCATAGTTTTATTGTAATACTGTAGTCGTTATTTCATCATTATTGTTGTTTGTAGTAGACTAAGATAATTCGGAGAATAAAAATTCAGTTAGAGTTCTCTCAACACTTTGCCCACCGGAAGCCTTTTAACTCCTTGCACTACATTATCGAATTATACGCGTAATTCAAATGTCGTACAAATTCTACTAAATACATATACAAGGTGATCGATAACTGGTGGTACAAACGAAACGAGGGCGATTCTACATGAAAGGAATAAGTCGAAAATGTAGAATAATTTTCTTTTATACGAGGCTTCACGTGCTCAACATTTGTAAGAAGTAGCACCGGTAGATCATGAATTCATGAATTCCTATTCAATAGCACGCGTGTTTGCCAAATTTTTAAACACGATTTTCTCGAAAACGCAGCCTCATATGAAAACATTTTATTCTACATTTTCGACTTATTCTTTTTATTTCGAATCACTCCGTTTTTGTTTGTTCCACCAGTTACCGATCACCCTGTATAAACCCGTTGGAGAACAAACAATTCATATACTAGCTATATGCAGTTTCCCAACTTCATGTGAGTTTTCATTCAAATAACCAGAGTTCACGATCAGACAAGTGGATTCAATTATTATGGTATTTCTACATATTTTACGGTATTTCAATGTTTATGAATTTAAGAATGATTCTGTACCAAATCGAATCTTAAGAATCTCCTATTACATAATAATACCATATGAAACTGTAAGATTATGTTACTGGAGGCAACTTGTTGGTCCACGACCGAAGTTGCTATTGCTGTTAAGGGATCTATTGAAATTTCTTTATTCATGGAACACATATTTTCAAAAATTATGAAATAATCGCTGGTAGATAACGCATTAACCTCTTACCGTACGATTTGATCCTTGACCCTTAACTACTATGTGTAGTACATATCTCCTAATTAGAGTGCAATGTTAAATTCATGAAAATAATTATTTCAATGTATCCAGCTATTAAGATTAATTTATACTTTGCGTAATAGTTAAGAGTTAATAATTTCACAGAAGAGGAACGAAAGTTCATATTTATTATACAGGGTGATCCGTTTAAATAAGAACACCTAAATATCTCTTCAGGTTATTGTGATGCAAAAAATATTTGTTACGTAATGTGCATGGTGTCAATGGACCAAATATCTGGCACGAATATTTTTTCCGAGGGTCATTTTTTCGGAGTTGTCAAGGTCATCGATGTTTTTTGGTATACAACTACATTTTTTTTTATTGCATCGTGTAACTGATGGAAAAATACATTCAGATATGTATAATAATATGACCTTGAAATGACCTTGATCCTCGAAAATTAAAGTTTTACCTAGAACTGATGTCTATTGAGATCGTAGGCTTTGACCAAGACTACATTAAGAGCATGAATGTAAATGAACATGTTTACTGTCGCAATACTGATGATACCTAACGATTTGAAATTCCGATTAGTTTCAATTTATCTATCCGTGTATCGACGTGCTGTTTCAAATGAATTACTCAATGCAAGAGAAAGTTGATATGGTATTCATTTACGGTAAATCTGATCATTGTTTAAGGCAAGCAGTTCGAATGTATAAAGATAAATTTCCGGACCGTAATTGTCCATCATTTTCTACTTATAAAAAGTTGATCAGTCATTTTCGTGAAACTGGTACTGATGTGAAAAAGCGTGTAAGAACCAGAACTGTTACGAACGAAAGAAACAAAATGATTATTGTGGATAAAGTTAACGAAACTCCACATATGAGTTTAAGACAACTCGAGCGTGAAACTGGCATTTCTAAAACAAGCATAATACGGATATTGAAAGAAGAAAAATTTCATCCCTATCATTTATAGTTACATCAGGACCTTCACGGAACAGATTTTCTAAATCGTATGAATTTTTCTCGGTGGGGTTTGCAGCAATACGAAAATGACGAATCATTTTTTAAAAGAGAACTATTTACTGACGAAGCGTCTTTCACCAATCATAGGCAGCTAAATCTAAGAAACATGCATTATTGGTCAACTGACAATCCACACTGGCTAAGATTAGTGGATAAACAAAGACCGTGGAGTGCAAATGTCTGGTGTGGCATATTAAATAATCAAATAATTGGTCCTTATTTCATAAACGGTACTTTAAATGGAGAAAAGTATGCAACAATCTTGCAAAATGAGCTACAAATGCTTGTTCATGATGTACCACTAGATATCCGTTTAAGAATGTGGTATCAGCATGACGGTTGTCCGGCTCATTCTACACGCCTTGTCAAACAAATTTTGGATTTAAAATTTCCAAATCGATGGATTGGTCGTGCCGTAGTTGTAAGATGGCCACCGCGTTCACCAGACCTCACACCAATGGACTTTCTTTGTGGGAGACATTGAAACAAACAGTTTATAATGAACGGCCAACTGCACCAGCGGATATGAAGAACCGAATAGTTAGAGCTTGTGCTGATATTAATGTCGAAACAATTGAAAAATCTGTACAGTCGGTCATTGCACGTTTCAGAAAATGTATCTACGTAGAAGGACGCCATTTTGAACATCTCTGATGATAAGTTAAGAGAACGTGAGTGTTGTTTTAACAGTTAACACATACACACATCTGTTGATCGATATTCTTAGTGTGATAAAAAATATTTTCTTCGCATTCATAGGTTCAGGAGTCGTGGCCGAAGATATTCGAGATCAGTTCTAGGTAAAACTTTAATTTTCGAGGGTCAAGGTCATTTCAAGGTCATGTTATTATAAATATTTGAATGTATTTTCCATTAGTTACACGATGCAATAAAAAAAATGTAGTTATGTACCAAAAAATATCGATGACCTCGACAACTCCGAAAAAAATGACCCTCGGAAAAAATATTCGTACCAGATATTTGGTCCATTGACACCATGCACATTACGTAAAAAATATTTTTTGCATCACAATAACCTGAAGAGATATTTAGGTGTTCTTATTTAAACGGATCACTCTGTATACTTACATTTACTTAAATACTCAAACATCGGTTACACAAAAATAGAATTTTAACCCATAACTAGTATACTGTGCTGTCTCACGACTCCAACAAAATTTCTATACGCTAACTTTCGCTATTTATTATCCGATAATTGATGACATCAAATTCCTTTAACTTCTTTAGAACATTTTAATTATTTAGCCTTAAATTCTATACTTAAAGCCTATCTGAGAAAATCTGTACAGAATATTAGGAAGGTCCTAGTATGATACTTCGTAATCTGAGTAAGCACTGTACCATTTGAGGGTTGATTCATCCTAAATTAAAGGAATAATATTCCTATTTAGTAGATATTGTTCGATATCTTCACCACCAATCTCACTCGACGTAATAGTAGAGGTGTGTGACTCTTGTGATATCTTATTGACATTTAACGATATATCGATAATGTCGTTAATATCGGCAAATTAAACAGGGAGCTCAATTTAACTCAATATCTTTTATCGCGGTTTCTTCTTCTAGCTGGATTCTTCGGTATTTTGAAATTTGCAGAAATTGAAGTATTCGTAGCATTGTGATAAACATACTTCTTTCATGTACTTGTCGTGTATAGTGGATTTCTATATGCAATGTCCAGTATTAGAATTCAAATTTCATATTTCAATAAAATAGTATATAAGTGGCTTAATTTACATCTTTTACATTATAATAACTAATTTATTAAAGTTTATGTCCGTTTTTTCACCTATCGTACCAATCAAACAAATTTTGGTAGCATTTATATTCTTTCTTCTGCACTTTCATAAGTGATAAATAATATGCGTATGTTAGAATCGTCTTATTTCATTTCTTGGAACTTAATGAGTTAAAGTAGTTATTAAAATCATTACATATTTTGTATACAATATAGTGTAAATATCAATATTATATAAACATATACGTCTATCCACACGATATTATAGAAACCAGGATAGATACTTTCAGAAAAAAAGGCAGACTACAGCCGAAACTTACAAACATGCTGTCCGTAATCAACTCAAACAAAACTAAATGGATGCATATGATAAATCACTACACTTTACTTCGACGGATACTGCCCCTCTTCACCTTAACGATACCTTAACGACATTGCCAATATATCAAAGATTTGGGGTAACATAGCAATGTTATCGACATTTATCATCATCGATAACATTTATCGACAGCAGTATCAATAGTCACGCCTCTACGTTTCATTACGTACGCAAAATTGTTCTCTCAGCAAATGAAATTTACCTGTATCCAGTTCTTCATTTCCAGGAAAACTCGATTTCCCAAAAATCTATCGAAATTCCTGGAGACCTCGCGTTCAGGTCACGTTCAGGACACAAGGTTCACGTGTGTACTTTGCTTTTCGTGCAGCCATCGCCGAAGGACTCCCCTCCAACCGAGAAGAATCAGAAGCGACTTCTGCGGGAGCCCGAACCGAAGTAGAAGAAGAAGAGGAGGATGAGAAGAAGGAGGAGGGAAAAGAAGGACGATCCGTCGAAGTAGTAGCAGAAGTTGACGTGGAAAGACGAGGACGCCGAGGATGAGGATGAGGATGAGGATGAGGATGATGAGGACGACGGTGGAGGCGGCGGAGGAGCGAGCACCGGCAGAAGGTGGAGGTGGAGGAGGCCAAGGTGGTAGGGTGAAAGGGTGAGCAAGGGGGGCTACGACCGGTCGGCTGGACAGACGCATGGACGGACGGGATGGAAAGACAGACAGGACTGGAGACCGCTCATTACGGGCGGCGCATGCGCGAGGAATGCGGCGGCTCTGGTCTCCTCGATACAATAAATATAGGATCGGATCGGATCGGATCGGCAGGCCGAAGCGAGAGGGAGACCGTGGCATCGGCTCGATCGAGAGAGGGATGAAGATAGCCTGAGAAAGAGGGAGCACGAAGAGTGGAGGACACACCGGTGGAGGACGAAGAGAAGACGCGGGTGAAAGGATGAATCGATGAACGAATCGGCGGACAACAATGCCGAGCGTAGTAACGACATCCAGTTAAATCGAACGCCAGCAAAAAAATACGCTGTGGTTGTTTAAGAGACGGCTAACCCGGTCGGTATGCGTATATTCCTGTTTGCGACTCGATCCATCCGATCCGGCTTCCGGCAAAGAATCGATCGCGCCGTGCCGGGCTGCACCGCGCGCACTCCAGCCCCTGTTATTACGCCCGATCTCTCCGGCCACCGGTTTCGGTACGCGACTGATTTCTGATCGACGTTTTTAACGAGTGTAAATCATGGGGCCGATTGGTACCGCTCTGCGGACCACAGAGGTGGAGAGATCGTCGCTGAGATGCCCGGGATGCCCGAGATTGTAAGTTTTAGGAATCAGCTCTGCTGGCGAGGTGTGGCGAACTGTCTTTCGGGGTTACATCGGCGCAAAGCAGTTTATCCAAAATTTAAACCATTTGCATCGTCAATGATTAGAGTATCGTGGGATTCCATTTATTCGAACCAGCATCGTTGGAATGTCCAATTTACTAAACTCGTAGCTGAGCTCCTATTATGCGAACTGACTACTCCCAGCATATAACGCTTATCCGAACTCGTAACATTCGTATACAAAATAGGTGAATATACCCAGTTATATGAACATCAGCTCCTATTATACGAATAAAGAAACCATAGTGAAGGGGAGTCTTATTATGGAGGTCCATAGTGATGGACTCTTATTATCCGAACGATCCAGTTATCCGAATCATCGTGTCCCCCAGACGGTTCAGCTAAAGAGTTCCACTGTATATACGCACTATTTCCCTGGTCACTATCACCAGAGCGTATACATGGTGTCCCAGTATTGATGGTGCAACCGTGGAGGGAGTGATTCTATATGAGAAAATAAGTTGAAAATTCGGATTAAATGTTTTTCATTTGAGGCTTTTTTGAGAAAATTGATTTTGGAAACCCGTCAAGGTCGCGTGCTCAGCATTTACAAAAACTAGAATAGCTTCTACAAAAGTAGAAACGCGTCAGAAAATTCCTAGTCAATAGCACGCGCGTTCGCCGAATTTTCAAACTCGATTTTCTCGAAAACGCGACGTCGAATGAAAGAAGTTTATTGCATATTTTTGATTTATTTTTTCATGTAGAATCATCCCCACCACGGTTGTACTATCAATAAATGGAACACCCTGTATAACGCTTAATCAGAAAAGAAAGTATTTCAAATACTATTTTAAATAGTTGTGCTACAATTCAAATAACATACTTTAATCGATTAATAATCGAAAACATTAAATAAAATATATTTATAATATTTTGGTAATCTGAAACATAAAATAAAATATTTGAATTTTGCATTAAATAGTATTTAAAATATTTCTTGACGATGAAAATAGATTGAGGAAAAGGGTAATATTAAAATACAAGAAGCCATACTATTTTCGGACTCGACTTTTTTCGAAAACGGGAGGTCAAATAAGAAAAATTTATTCCATTTTTTCGATTTATTTTTTCATGAAGTATGACCCGCTTAAATAAAATTCTCACTATTTTAAGAATCCTTCAAATGAAACACTATTTTAAAAACTTTTTCCAACAAATAAAATATTCTCGTTTCAAAAGTGCACGCATGATTTCAAGTAAAATAGACTATTTACTATTTGAAATAGTATTTTATCCAGCTCTGCGCGTTATATTGTACATAACAGTATGTGTAGCAAGTATGTATATATAAATTACCTACTGAAATATAACCCTTAAGTGGCACGGTGTTTACACCTACTACGAAGCATCAGACTGGGGCCTTTCTAAAATTCTGTAAAAAATTTCCAAGATACTTTTAAGTATATAATTTAAGACTAAATAATCCTAATGTTCTAAAGATGTTAAAGGAACTTGATGTTTGCAATTATCGTGCAATACAGTAGCGAAAATTAGTGTACAGAAAGGGATCGAAAGACTCCAGGATACCGTTGCAGAGTTAAATTTCTTTTAATGTTTCACATTGTTCCTTTGAAACATAATAAATAAAAAATGGTGATATGGGCATTATTTTACACTCTTATTATTATTTCACAAATTATATGCGGGGCACGTACTAATACCTTTTTCATATATTGTCTGGTAAAATGCGGATATCTCTTGCATCAGATAGTGTTTCATAATATTTGAATATTGATGGACATTATTGGTGCACCTCAGTGAGGAACTGTAGTACATTGTGAGTAATTCATAAAGATCAAACGCACCAGTAATTACAGCGATTTTTAAAAATTGTTGCATTGGAATCGTCCAAACTGGTCTACATATAATGTATTAACACATTGATCGTCTATACAACAACCATAAAAGTTGGGTGAGGTTGAACAAGAAATAGCAACCGTGAGGTTAAGGTTGCATACTCTATTTATCCCCATAGAAATGCATTTTTAAGTCTTGAAAAGTAATTTCATCATCCAAATATGAGTGACATAGCAGTCAATATATTAAAAACTATATCATCCATGCTTGAGATTCTGACTAAAATTAATCTTTTCACCGCCAAATACCAACGATAAAACGACTAATATTAGTCATATTAGAAGATAAACTGCCGGTCGGATTTGTGTTAATATTTTGACAGCTCTAAATGTTTTGCGATATTAAATAGGAGTTTCTTAGTATGTGTTACTTGAATTTTATTCTATAGTGTATACACCACGTTCTGGGTATATTTGTTTACCTTATTCTGTTGTTTCCCTTGCTTGTTAATCAACTTTGATTATAGTGAATTAAATCTACTAGAAGTAAATTATATAAAACAGCAATGAATTGATATAATCCAAAAGCAGAATACATGCATAAGATGTATCGCACCATTACTGTGTCCGTAGAGTACAAATTTTATGCATTTATGATAAGTGTGAAACAATGAAACATAAGATCGAAATTAATTCGTAAAAATATCTTCTTTTCACTCATTAAGGAAGAAGAGAATTACACTCGATCAATTATAAAATAGTTGACTATAAATAGTTTTTATTTGATCACAGTTATCTGCATTTGCAATTAATAACAATTGAATTGTTAAAATTAGAACATATTTATATTTGCAACTATACGAACTTATGTTACAGGTTACAGACCAATATAATACATGATAATTATAAGTGTTTATAAGAAAAGTGTTCGTTTATTTATTAATTATTAAACTAAATATTCGATTATTTTTCCAGTAAAAAGTGATACACTTTTACGTGAGTTATCGCGGGTTTTTAATTTGAAATAATGAAACTGTTTAATAACTTAATAGACTTGCTAAAGTACAAATAATTTATATACCTATAGTTTCTCGAACACTTTTATAAAAATCAAGATACGAGAGAATTTATCACTGTATCGTTTGATTCGATAAAAAATGTAGTTTCCGGTAATCTTTGTTAAAGTAGTAATTCACGAATCAATTAAAATTGTCAAATTTGTGAGGAATGTTGATGGCAGGATCGCAACACCTGATTAACTCGACTTCGCCTGAAAAATTGGAGTATCACAATCAACCGGGTACGCTCGACGTGGCGGTAACATCAATTAAAATCATTAGCCGATAAACTGATACCGTTCGAGATCCAACAAGAAGCCGAGGAAGGAATGATAATCTGGACACGTTTTTTATTCATTATCGATAATTTACCTGAACAACGCCATTAGGCCAGTAGTGAAGCGCCCGTTGGTGAGCTAAAAGATCGCGATGCACTTGAAAGATGGGCGCCCAGTTGAAAATTGTAGGGAGCGGACGCGGCCGATGTATGCGCGATATAAACGCTGATCAATCAGCTTGGCCGAACATTTAATCGATAGTTCAATAATTATTAACCTGCTACGGAACGGGCCCCGCAGATTGCCCGCTTTACGAATTCCCATCCTAATAGTTTTGTTTCACCACTTATAAATCACCCGTCTCTAACGATCTCTTTGAAAGCAACTGTTCATTAACCGGCCACGTAAGTATTATTTTAACTTTTTAGCGACATCCTCTATTTTTAAAAAATATATTATGACCTATCATCGATTAACATTCTTCTTTTCTCTTAAGGTGTCTAGTTAATTTGAAAAAATCACCGAGAAAATGCCTGTTCCCTTTTTGAACAAATAGTAGGGAAAACCAAGCCGAGGCAAAGACAGTAAAACCTAATGAACAGCAATCTCTTATTGACAAGAATAAAAAACAATTCTAAATTTAGAGCGGTTTGCATAATATTTAGTCTCTCAATTACTTGAATTATAACTAAATGGCTAAAAATTTGACTTCTTAGAAAATTTTATTCACCACGTGATTATCCCTCATTAACTGAACAGTTTTGTTTAAAACAATTCGCCACATCATAAATGACTTACTCTGAATAATACAAATACTTGTACAAAGTGTTATTATAAATTAATGTATACATATGTGTATTATATTTATAATCGAAGCAGAGATTATGTAATGAGTTACGCATAAGATGTTAATTAAAGAAACTGGTTTCAGCTTAGCGTTAGTAGATTACGTCAAGTAGATATTATCGACATTAAAGTTTTTACATTTTATTTTTATGATACGAACATTATAAAATCGCTTTAACTGATTAGCTGAGAAATCATAAGACATACAAGATTCCAGACACATGAAAAACATGTTACACAGTATGTATGAGAAGAATAAAATACGTTTTCCCACATGTAAATAAAAATAATAAGATTGTCAAATATGGAAACCATTTTCTATTTTACCTTTTTCATACTTGTTTTTAATACAGAGACAGGATGTTTTTGCAATGATTACCGTCTAACTCGGAGCATGTACGTGCAAAAACGAACTTTCTTAATAATACCTCTCACGTATAAACACTGTCGTATTCATATTCATGCAACATCATTTCCCTTACAGTTTAGCTCAAGTAACAAGTATCTCATTCAAGTCATATTTTTGACGTGTTTTTATCAAGAAAACATTTCTTGTCGCTCAATGACGTTTCAGTAGCAAAATTATGGATTATGATAAATTAATTTGTATTAGCAACCGACAATCGGGAGATTATGTTATCTCAGAGAATTGGTCGCGTGAGTCGTTCCATTCAACCCTTTCTAAATAAGTTTGTCCATCAGTATCAAAGATAATATTGTAATGCAAAGTTCATTTTTCTCAATAATATCGGGTCGTTAAGCATGAATCTTGACAAATATCAATGTCACTTGTGTAATATTTGTCAAGTATCATACTTAACGACCTGTTATACAGGGTGTTTCGTCTAAAACAGGACACCTAAATATGTCCTCTACCTCTGAAAATACAAAAACATTTTCAAACGTAATCTAAATGGTTTCAAAAGACGAATCAGATGGAAGAATCGTTTTTTATAAATTGTAATTTTTTAATCGTTTTTCCAAGATCACTCGTGTTTTTTTACATACATACACACATTTTTTGTTGTTGTATGTTATAGAAAACATTATTGTGCATTCATCCATGTTTAATAGCACGGCCTTGAAATGACCGTGAACTCTAAAATTTGCTAATTAATACAGAACTTACTTTCAGCGACATTTCAGATTTTAACGGTAACAGAAATTCGACCATGAACTTGAATTTGTAAATAAACACATTGTATCATTCCTCTGTATACATAGAGAGTGAGAGAAATATGTATTTAAGAGTTTGCTCACTGCTAGATTTCTCAGTGTATCGACAAGCGATCCATAATGCGTTAATCAGAACAGGAGAACAATCAAATGGTTTTAATTTACGGTGAAGCTCGAGAGTGTCTAAGAGAAGCAATACGAATTTACAAAGACAGATTTCCAGAACGTTCTTGTCCATCACGTTCTGCACACTCAAGTATTGTTAAAACATTTTGTAAGACTGTTAATGTCAAGAGAAACATTCGTGTGAGACTTAAGACTGTTACTCATGAAGCAAATGTGAACAATATCATCGCTAAAGTTAATCAAAACTCGCATGTTAGTATAAGGCAACTTGGACGTGAAACCGGTATTAGTGTGACAAGCATATTCCGGATTCTTCATTTACAAAAATTTCATCCTTTCCATTTATCTCTTCACCAAGATCTCCATGGAAGAGACTTTGAAATCCGCGTACACTTTTCTTAATGGGGTATACGGAAATATGAAAGTGATGAAATGTTTTTCCAAACAGTATTATTTACGGATGAAGCAACCTTTACAAATCATGTTCAGGTGAACCTCAACGACATGCATTATTGGTCGATTGAAAATCCACGATGGTTTCGACAACTCGATAAGCAGAGACCATGGACCATAAATGTCTGGTGCGGTATTCTAAATATTAGGATAATTGGGCCGTATTTTATCAACGGTACGCAAACTGGGCTGAAGTATGCTGACTTTTTAGAACATATTCTACCAGGTTTATTAGAAGATGTACCATTTAAGGACCGTCTAGTATTATGGTATCAACACGATGGGTGTCCAGCACATTTTTCCCATATTGCAACACGTGTCCTCAACGAAAAATTCCCAAATCGTTGGATTGGACGCAATGGACCTGTATCATGGCCGGCTCGTTCGCCCGATCTCACCCCACTTGATTCTTGCTTATGGGAGATATTAAAGGGTTCGGTTTATCAAGAGCAGCCCACGACGTCAGAAAATATGAAGGAACGAATAATTGCTGCATGTGCTGATATGAAACCTGAAATCATCGAAAGAGCTGTACAATCTGTTGTTTTTCGCCTCACGAAATGTATCACAACCTAAGGACATCATTTCGAACATTTATTACAGTAATAAATGTGGTTATTTACAAGTTCAAGTTCATGGTCGAATTTCTGTTACCGTTAAAATCTGAAATGTCGCTGAAAGTAAGTTCTGTATTAATTAGCAAATTTTAGAGTTCACGGTCATTTCAAGGCCGTGCTATTAAACATGGATGAATGCACAATAATGTTTTCTATAACATACAACAACAAAAAATGTGTGCATATATGTAAAAAAACACGAGTGACCTTGAAAAACGATTAAAAAATTACAATTTATAAAAAACAATTCTTCCATCTGGTTCGTCTTTTGCAACCATTTAGATTACGTTAGAAACATTTTTTGTATTTTCAGAGGTAGAGGAGATATTTAGGTGTCCTGTTTGAGACGAAGCACCCTGTATATGCTTTGGATTTGACGAATCGGAACAGTTTTAAATCTCATAAAAAGTTATTTGCATTTCTCGTAATTAATAGTAGCTATTACAGTATTTCATCGTTAATTGTCGTGAAATTTTGAACGATGACTGTCGCAAAACAATCCCTCCTTCCGCGGGGTATACCCCGTGAAGGGCCGTGAAGCTCGAGAGGCCTCGGTTGCCGAGAAGTGTAACATAATACGGGTCGAGTATATCGGTGAGACCACTACTAATCCAGTGACAAAACGTCTTTATTTTTTAGTATTTTTTATGGAACTTTCACCAACATATTCGTGGCATTTTTCTAATGAAAATGGCACCTAATAAGATATAATTGCGATGATATTTACTTGAGTAATGGACGATGAATGTTTCGGGCGCAAGGAAGGACAGCGCATCGGAAAGAAAAAGACGCGGAGTGTGGCAGTCGGCACAGTTCAAAGGCCCACGTGTCCTCACAGTGTAATTCCAATAAAAAAAACTTTTTTATTATTACTTGTTTTTTTTACGAAACTTTCTCCAATATATTTGTGGCATTTTTATGATTAAAATAATACCAAACACGATGTAATTCGGATCATATTTACAATAATTTTCCGAAACTTTCATCGTACATTACTCAAGTAAATACCATAGGAATTATAATCTTATTTGGTATCATTTTCATTAGAAAAATGCCACGAATATGCTGGTGAAAGTTCCATAAAAAAATAATAAAAAATAAAGAAGTTTTGTCACTGGGTTAGGTGTTGTTTTCACACCGACATACTCGACCCATATTATGTTGCACTTCTCGGCAACTGAGGCCTCTCGAGCTTCGCTGTCCTTTTCTACGTTCGGCACAAGTAAAAGAATAGTATTATCTGAACCTTAATTGTCGTCGGCTGGACGCTCGGTGGCGACAATTATCAATGAAATACTGTAGTAGTCTTGTCTTCTCCGTATACTCGTATAATCAGTATAATCTTGCATTTTATGTTTTCATCTAATAATCTAGTATATGAAAGAGCAAAATAATCATTTATTATAAATAGCAAAACATTTAAAAAATTTATATTTTTATAACATAGATAAACGGGACAAAAGTCAAGTAATTGTCTATTGTGTTTGTTGTTGATTACAGTGAGCCAAGAAGGTAATGAAGTTGTATTACATTTGATTCGAATTTTGTGGACTGCAGCTACATCAGAACCTGCAGGCCATTAAAGAAGTAAAAACAAAATTGAGATCAACATTCCCGTCCTGCATTTAAACATTTATGCATATTCGTGAGTCATTGAGAACGTAGTTCGAAACGTGTAATCAAACGGTTACGATAGAGACATTAGCGAGGAACGATTTATATCCTGAGAACGATCGAGCAACGATTTACTCGAATGATCGAATTATAAAAAGGTGATTCGATGAATTACGAATGGCCGAATAAAATATGCGTGACCGGATATGGCGTGTAATATGCGTGGCCGTTCTTTTTCGCGATCGAATCGCGCGGACCAATTACGCTGTACGTACGTTTTGCGCGCGAAGATCCGTCGGCGTTTCATGAGCAAGCAAAAAGATCGAAAGATACGACACAGGTCCCGAGTTGATAACGTCGCACCAGTTATTAATTATCGTGGCGGGTTCGGCTGTTCGCAATTAACGTCGCATCGGTTTTAGTTGATTACGCCGACCCAGGTGTCGTCATTAATTTATTTCCGTTCTTCCGTGCGAGCCATTTACAATGGATTTTCCTTTAAACGCTGCTTGAATTTTAAATCCTATCTACACCATTGATTGTCTGCATAGTGTTTGTAATATTCATTGTATCTACCAAATTTATTCACGACATAAATATATGAGATCTTTGAACACGTTCTATATTAACGTCATAAATGTACAATGATCATGATTAGACTGCAGATTTTATACATTTATAACAAAAATTACAAGGTACAATTTAAAATAGTAAACAAATTAAGAGTATTTAAAAACAGCGATGGATCATTTTTAAATTACTAAAATTGGCAATGAAAGATAGAACTTCTTACTTGGCTACTTCTAACAATTGGTTCACAAAATGTATATTTTGCATAAAAATCCACAGCCTATTCATGACTTTATATTTGACGTAAAGAAAATCAGATTAATATTGTGGATATCGTTGCTGAAAATGATAGCGCATAGCATGATACTCGTAGAATTCCTAACTTTTCTGCAATATTATATTTCTTCATATTTTGCAACAGGATGCGTTGCATTTAACAGAATGTTATAATTAAATGGCAGATTTTTATGCAATATAAAAATTTTGGGCATCGATTGCACGAAACAGGAGTTGCATTGACTTTTTCTCTTCATAATTTTAATAAGTTACAAATAATATATGGAAGTTCTAAGAATCTTTTTATACTGTCACTATTGGGTGTTTCACCTACTCATGTTTGTCATAAATACGTTAAATCCGCAGTCTACTTATAAACATAAAGGTTGTTAGTCGAATCAAAATTTGGAAGCAAACGTGTTAATCAGTAGCAATGGAAATAGAATAAAATAATCGCGTTTATAATAAACTAAAAATTATTATAAGAATTCTAAATCAGTAGCCCCTTTATGAATTCACGTATATGAATGATTTGGTGAAGTATCTGTTCATCTTCGAACATTTAAGGAAATTGTCTCATATGTATTACCATCTTTGTTTGCAATGTTAAATGTACTCTAATATTTTGTCATTCGGTTTGTATAATTTTGCATACTTTTTATATTTCAGTTAACAGATATTATTTTATCTATGTTAGCTGACGAAATTATTCAGCATTTGTTAGTATTTTATTAAAATATTGTTGACCCTATCTTCGCTATCTCTTTAATACAAGCATGATACTATTTTCCTAATTGACATTTACCTTATTTGATACGGATATAAATATTTCCTTCAGTGATAACGTTGACAATTTTGATTGACTGATTTTAGTTATAAATAGACAATTATATAAATTGTATTCAGATAATAATTTGTACGGTGTATCCTGTTCACAAATAATTTTGAATATTTAACACAATTTCCATGAAACCATTTTAAACATACTTTATGGATATATTATATATTAGGATAATCACCTTTTCCGTCTTTGTTATTCATTAAGTACTCTTTCATAATTTTATATAATAATTTCTCTCTTAATCTCTTAATCTTATTTAAAATATACCACGAATTTCGAAAAATTAGTGATATAAGTTTCAATAAACTAAAAAATATCATTGTTACTCGTGCTACTGACATACCAGAAAATATGTTATTAGTACTGATTCCCATTTCACGATTTTCTAAAATACACGTGTATACGTGTAGTTAATATGTATATCCCTGTTTATAAGTGTTTCTCCCTGTATTATACGTGTATTAGTATATTGAAGGTCACGGGAGCACGTGCAGCGAAATATACGCTTTACATTTTTATATATTCATTTTTAGTAAATTACGCTTTGTATGGTTTGTATTATACCAGACTGAATGATCTTAAAAATTAGCTAAATGAATTTTTTCGGAAACAGGTATTTGACAAAATTAAAAGGAATTACATACAAAAATATCATAATGAAGGAGCGGATCTTGAGTGGCAAAAATTTCCAAGTCCAGTAGATCGTCAAATTCAAACTTCAATTTCTAGAATCAGAATTGGACACTCAGAAATAACCCATTCATTTTTGTTAAACAAGAAAGAAAACACGATCTGCGATATATGTAAAGTACCAGTTAACATAAATCATCCAATAATAGAATGCAAACAATATGAGAATGAAAGGAAAAATACTAAGTTGCCTGGATCCTTACCCATTCTGTTAGGTTCTAAGGAATATATCGCCGGTCTTGCCCAATATATCAAGGATACAAATATGTATAAAATATTGTAAGAAAATGTACCGTGTTGCTAATGACCTTTGATGTTGAAGCAACATTAAATAAATAAATAAAAAAAATATATATTACGATATTGATACACGTGAAAGAATGCGGTTAACACTAGGTTTACGGGTTCGGTTCGCATAATCGAAATTCTACTATATTTTGAAATAGTCTAACTTGGCATATTAGTGTGGCAAATAACCCGTCATGAAAGAACCAAATTTTTATTCTACTATAGCATTCATAGATTATGTTATAATAATACGAATTTCCATAAATATCCGAACTTATCGATAAAATAACTGTGCAACCTTTTTTTTATTTTATCCGTCTCGATTGTCAGCAACAAAATTCCTTCAGCATAGAGCTAATAATTTACGTGACTCCGCAGAAGAACGGTATAGGACCACCAAACACAGTCTCGTTAAAAAAAAAGTGGATCCGACGCCGCGGATAGTCAGAGCAGAGAGAAAGTATTCCACGGATAGCAAAAACTCGGCATCGACATGTCGATCGAAAGAAGTGTCGCTAATTTGATGTAGCCGGTGTATACGGTGGATCGTATGGTGGAGTGGTTTGGTCACTCGCGAGTTGATTTATACCGGTGGGCAAGAACCTCGTGGCAAAAGCTCGTTGCCTTGCTCATTGCTTTAGCGAGGGCTCCTCCGGCTCTGTACTCACTTTGAACAATGGAATTGCGTTCGCAACGTCAATCTCTCTGTATTATTCACCTCGCTCCTGCGCTCTCCTTTATATCCCTAGCCGTTCCCCTTTTCTGCCACGTTTTCTGTCTCTCCTTTTTGACACACCTCGCGTCCTAACGTCCGTCTCTCTTTCTCTCAATGTCCCTTCTTTCCGCTTCTTTCAAACGTACCTGTGTTGGCCGTCCCGGTGAAACAGAAATAAATCGAAAGTACCGCGATCGTTTAAAACGGTGTTAAAATCCTTCCCGCGGCTCCTTTTTCATCGAACCGGCTAACGCCTTTTACGCGTGTGTCTTCCATGTTACATTTAACGGTCCCTCTAATTTCACGGATATCAGTTCAAGGTTCGTAGGGAATTCCGACGATCGAAGCGTTGGAAGTGTGATCCGAGTGACTTTTCTGATCATAATGATTTTACTACACCACCGGTCAATGTGAGTCGGTCTTGGTGTGTATGTTTACTTCACAAGAGGTTCCATAGCTTTAGTAATCTTTGTTAGCTCACCCCCTCTTTCGAATAATTTAATTTTTTCATCTGTACTTGTGCCTCAAAATGCATAATTTGTGACTGTATTCCATTAATGCTTTCATTCATAAATTAGAATTATCAAATACTTTTAATATCAATATTATACATTTCAGGAAAGAATAGAATTAATAATTACATATTGTAAATGTTAACCATGGTTGTATTTATGTTTTTATCGTTGAGTTAAGTCTTACCTGTCTGTCCAACAGAGAGCGTCATCTCGGTACCTGAAACATCCAAGATACTTCTATTAGCATTCCGTCTAACAATGATTTTTAAATATGCACAAATTTTAGTAAATTTTATAACCAATACCCTAACTACATCAACGTAAATATAAAATAAACACATAATAATTATGAGACTACGGATCTTTATGCAAATAAAAAATTTCTGTATCAATTGTAAGAAAAATGAATTAAATAAAAATATATTTCTTCTTTTAATAGTTTTAATGAAATCAAATGAATCTAAATATATTCTTAAATTCTACTAACCGCTTCATCTGCTCTGTATTTTATTTACACATTTTGCCATAAATGCATAAAGTCCGCGGTCTAATAATTACGTTGCAGTCGCCACCTTTAAAAATACTATATAAAATAACTATATAAAAATAAGAATCGAAAAGAGTTCATTTACCAATACAGTTAAGTCCGAAACATGGTTATCAAACTGAAGTTCCATTTTGTACTACTTAATGTTATTTAAGTAACAATATATTTAAAAGATACATTATTTTAGCATTGGTCATCTCAGTTGAAATTTAATTAGTCATGTAATTTTACCAGTATAAAAAGATGTCATTCTATGCATCATGGAAGTTTTGTTCTGAAAAAGTTCTACAATTACAACACCCATGATTGTCTATAATTTGGTATAGAGTAATATTTGACAACGTTTATCACGACTTGCATATCATTTCATACTGGATAGGGTAGTCAACAAGGAAAACTAATTTCCATTTGAATCTAAACTTCAACATTCAAGCAATTAAAATTAATATTTGCAGAAAGATCCGTAATTATTTATGAGATGATTTTCTTACATATATATTAACCAGTAAAGACTTAAAATCATTGAATTATCGTGATTGCCGTAACTCACACATTCAATTCTTCGTATCTCATATATTTGCACAAACCATAGATGCGGAGGATTTGTAGCTTAGCATCGGTTATAAGCAAGTAGTGTTAATTTGTTATGGTGTACGGTCTCCAAAGGGCTTCTTCTTACGCGAGCCCCGACGTCCAAAGGATGTATCGCAGCTTACAGGAAAAAGCTTTTATATGGAAGCCGAGAGGTGAATAAGATTGCCGTCGTAAATTGTGCGCGAGGCTAATCTCACGGTTGAACGCGGCCATAGACTTCACTTCGTTTGAGTTCTTCCCGTGCAGATGCCATGGAAAAGTCCCCTATTGTGCGAATTTGCAGGATTTTCACTTCACGAGTTCCAAAAATATTTTAATGATATTGAACCATATTTAACACGTTGAGCGCCGAACCTATTTTGTGTATCGTTCCATTTACACAAGTATTTGGATATACAGGGTGGTCCAGACAAAATTAGCACTTGAATATCTCTGTTATTTTTGGAGATATTGAACATCTTTATGAACCAAAGTTTTTCAGTATAAAGAGGACTGATAGTAACCGATGACATGATAGTAACCGTTTCTTTTTTTGTAGATGCAAGAGTTTTGGAGATTGTAAGGTCACCTTCATGTTTTTAAATAGAATATTTGTCTATGCAATAATTTGATGCAGCTCGTCATGCTCTATAAAAAAGTATTAACCTATGTACGTCGAAAAATTAATAACTTAAAAGACATTTCAAATTTCATTTTGTTGAATTTTGTAGATCTTATTTACCATACTTCCATATCTATCAACTGATAGTAGTTTTCAATACGAATACAAATGTCGCTATAACGTCAGTTAAAACTTTATTCACTTACGAGTAAGTAAATCCCGTAGATGGTTTAATCTGGAACTATTCTGATTTTGCATTGTATGTGTTACTCGAAAACGAAGCGAATTTTTGGAATGACCTATGCAATACACGAAACGTATAAAAAGTTTTTAATCTGCGTACACAGATCATAATTAGATTGAGAATTTTATGCATTTATGGGAAAAAATGGATCAGTAGAAAACAAAACTGTAAAGCCATTAAAAGAATATACGAATATTATTTTCGACTTGTTAAAATTATTAAACAAAAATTTGATTTTCATAACGGGTTATTTGCCACACAATAGAACATTTTTTAACACGCCATGCTAGGCCATTTCAATATGTAGTAGAACTTCGATTATCCGTACTGAACCTGTAAACCTAGTATTAACCGCTTTCCTTAAAATGACGTCTCAAAGACGTCATGGGTTTCATTCCCCAAACATGGCTATCTTTAATTATCCATCATAAACAAACATATGTAATTGGAACCTAATCATTGCACATTTATTTTGCAGCAATAAAATTTATTTTATTGTTCATCAATGCATATTTAGAATGTCAGACCAGTATGAAATCCTGGAATAATATTGTACGACAAAAGCTTAACCTTTTAATTAATAGACTTGCCATGACTTATTCGTTACGAAGACCTACTGAAAGACAAGTAACACTGAAGTAACAAAAATTTTAACATAACCAAAATAAATACTATATATTTTATACCAATATGAATATTATAGCACAATGAAGTGATAGAGTTATTTGTTCAATTAAAAAGAAAATGAAAATGTCGAATTAACTCATCGTCCCCAGTTAAGAGGTTAAACCAAGAAAAAATGAATTCCTCAAAAAAGGTTCCCATAAATGAAGAAACTTTCTTAAAAACCGAACCAGCTACATCGCCCGTGTCACCGCTTTTCAGAAACTTGAACTCAAAAAGCCGTCGAACACGAGGGTCAGGGAGGGTGGCAACGTAGAACGTGAGAATAAGATCGCAAGCGGTGTCGCGGATGAATCAGAAGGTGCGAAGAAAGTGGGGCCTGTCAGCGCGACATGATTTAAAGCCAAATATTACGACAGAAAGCACATTTCTCGGCAGCCTCGGTCTGTTCAACCCCTCTGCCTGTTCGTGGGGGTGAGTTGGTGTCGAGGCAGCGACACAAGGGATGAGCCGTAAGTCGTGCAGATATGTTGCCCACGGTTTATTACCGGGATGCCGGAATGGCCCAGCCTGGAGGAACATTGATTTAATGCGGGAGTAATTGGGCGACCGGATGTCTCTATGAGCACGCCACCTTCTACCGCTAATGTGTTCCCGCCCTTCTAACCTTTCGGTTAACCACCATGCAAGCGAGGCACGCTTCCTTCACCAGCCCCGCTATGCTCCGGTCGCCTCTCCGCCCGCGGGACGTGAGAAAGGCGAACGCTTTATTGCTGGTTTTATTGCTCGGCGAGTTTTAGCCGCAGTTCGGATCGGCTTATAGCGCTTATTAAACTTTGATGTCACCAAATCGCTCAGACGCCTATCCACGACCCCACAGCATGCCTCGCGCCGGCCCTGCTAGCCGTGGCGTGCATGTTTTACCGACACGAAGCTGCAAGAAAGAGGGATTCCGTTTGGTTTCATCGCAAATTTCAATGACCTTGAACTATGTTATCAAGGTCATTGCTTTGAACATCTATCCACTATGAGGTATTCGTTGATGTTGGATTCTACAACAGTTAAAGATGCACTAATACAGGGATGGAAAATAGGATTTGATCGAAGTGTCATTACCTTCTGTACAGGCTATAAATAAGTATTAAAATAATAATTGCTGAATACAGGAGTGGACTGGCCGTAAAAATTCTGTTTGGCGAAACATTTTACGGGCCGGCCCTGGTCCAAACCGGCCCGAAAAAGGGTTCCGTAAACAATCTGCAACGTACCACGTATTTGCCATCCCTGCACTAATACATATGTGAGTTTGGTAATACGCACAATAGTTGCCCTGAGGACATTAACATGGACATAGCTGACCCATTAGAAACTACTGATGGTTACTGGTACGGAACCTAAGCACGGATTTTACATAGAATAGATTATACTACTATTTTGTTATTTTTATATGTAAGGGAGATCGGGGAAAGTTGATACAATGAAATTAACTGGACACTATGTATATGTAACACAATTTTGGCTAGATATTTAAGGTTTGTTAGTTCACTATTCTTTTTTATGGAACTTATGTCATTCTACGAAGACGTGGATAGCCGTTACTCAATGTTTTTCGTTTCTGTAGCAGTAAAGTAAATATTCGTGTAGCATTTTTAATCGATCGGGAGATACAATACTAGACAACTTCCGGTGGGACACGTTGATACAGCGTATCAATTTGCTCAGATTATTTTTCTTTTTTTTTTAAATTGGACTGTTTTTTCAATTCTTAGAAAAATGGTTCGAAATTACATAAATTATATAACGCGAAAATTTTTGAGAGTGCTTATGCCGCAGTAAAGAATTCGTTGTCACTGCGGCATTGCGCAAACATATAATAATATAAATAAAATGGCGTTATTTAAATATGTTAATAAAAAAAATAGAGAGGCTGATGTAAAATTAAATTACTCAAAGGATCGCCAAATTTTAAATAATCATGTTTAATTTGTCTCGAACCATTCCCAAATTCTG
This sequence comes from Sphecodes monilicornis, assembly GCA_913789915.3. NCBI lineage: Eukaryota > Metazoa > Arthropoda > Insecta > Hymenoptera > Halictidae > Sphecodes > Sphecodes monilicornis. Next base: position 2,392,423 of record OU565289.1, read on the forward strand.
AACAAGGGGAAAAAACGGATTCAGTGTATCTCATACATACATATGAAATGGGCTCACGTAATATGTATGTGGCAAAGATATCTATAATTATATATGTATATGTATTAATTTCTACCCAAAGATTTAGAAAGTGATTAATTCTTTATTGTTCACTCTGTTTTCTTATTTGAATAAAAATAAGAACAGTTTTTAAGAGTAGCAACAAAATGTTTTAAGTCTGTATGCATGCCCCGCAGCATCAATTTGCGTTGGTCAAGTAAATATTACATAGCTTATTTTGTATATATTTTTCTAAAAGTTTCACTTACGATATGTAAAGACGAAGGTTCAAAAAATATTTTCACATACTTTTTTTTATACAATTGATTTAAACAAAAATTGCAGAAATCGAAAACGGAAAAATGTATCAACTTGCCCCAGTCTCCCCTACATATGTTCCGCTACAATCTACGAACTCTTGTTACCAGCTTAGCATTTTTTATTCGAAATTTGTAGAAATTGAAGGAATGGGTTCAAAGCCAATTACATACGAAGTGTTCAACATCTTCGTTACCGTTAACACGATTGTCCCCAACGTTTGTTTAACACTAGAACAACCGAACCCTTCAAGGTGACGGACTTCAGATTTTTTATTTTACAATTGAATGGTAACCTCGAATAAGGGTCTATGTTGCATTTATAATACATGCAACGTAGATCCTTATTTGAGGTTTCCGTTAAATTATTGAGAGTGTAAAGATGTCTTTCCGCACACTGGATAGATTTATTATTCAGACGTATTTTGTGAAAAAAGACGTGCAATGTCCCGATATACGTGATCTTGTTATTTTTAGAAGGTAATGCAAACTAGTCCCTCTTAGTGCTAGGTTGTACTAGTATTAAATGGTCAAAACAAATGATAATCACAGGGTGATAGATCTGGGAAATAAAGAGCATGTTCAAAAATAGTCCAATGTAGCTTTTGAATTTTTTCTAGTGCTCAGGTGACTGTTTAACCATTTCTCGAACAAAAAGACTGTGAATGTTTTTAAGTGAAACTTCTTTAGGCGCGTTAGGCGTAAAACCTAGAGGCGACAGGAGTAAAACCAATCTGGCGAGGAAACGGTGAAAATCTGAAACGGTGAAAATCTGTAACGATGAAACGATTTAGTTAAACCTCGACGCGGTAGGTGTAAAACCTCGTCGCGGTAGCAATAAAACCAATCTGGCGATGAAACGGTGAAACGATGGAACGATGAAACGATTTAGTAAAACCTCGATGCGGTAGGCGTAAATCCTCGACGAGGTAGGAGTACAACCGATCTGGCGATGAAACGATGAAACGATGAAACGAAATTCTATTCTATTAGCATATACGGTTGAGGGTTCGGCATTGCTTAATAAAGATTGTGATAAAATTCCAATGATGCTAAGTGCAGATTTCAACCTGAACTTTGCATCGGAACAATCAAAATTATTAATAGAATTTTTTAGAAGTAAATTAAGATTGGAAATGGTAAATAATCCTAATGAAGCGACAACAAGATCAGGAACAACTCTCGATGCAGTATTTGCAAGACATTTAACCAAAATTGCATCAAGAATATTAATATCATATTTTAACTATCACAGGCCAATTGTTTCAATAATGGAATCATAGAAAATTAAATGTCATAAAGTGTTAATAAAAATTCGAAAAAAAATTAAAGAAAGAAGCTGCACTTCAGCCATGTGATCTAAGCACACACCAATTTTTTTGTATTGTGTTTTGAATATGTTGACGTTTAAAAACTGGCAAACAATTTATGCGAAGCAAACATTAATGTTCTTAACAACGTTTCACCTCTAAACTGTTGAAGTAATCTGCATGAGATGTTGGCAGATTTTGTGGATTCAAGAGGTAATTCATATGTTAAAAGAGCCTGGCTGTGTAATTACGTGTCAACGAAATCTATTTATAACCTAGGAACATTAATTTCTAATTTGCGGCAGCATATAATTTTCAAATACTTTAGCGTGCCTTCGTTTTGTTTCACTCGAGAGTCCTTAAGTGAGCAACGGTATTATTTCAGAAAAGATTCGCATTGGTGATGATTCGCATCGCGTGCAGCAAATTGAAGGTTACGCGTTGATTTGCGTGCACTATTGATGATGAAGTCTTTCGAGCTACTCAAATTTTATTAGCCACGAACTCTGTAATCCACGTGGAGGAAATGCAAATTATTTTACCCGAAATAGCTGGTTGTATTTCATTTTTCTACTAGTCGTAATACTACGCGCAGTTTGCACTTGGTCTAATGTCCAGAAATTATCGTGTTTTTGTCTAATAAGGAACGCGCGAATTTGTAGAGTTTTTGTCCATAGAAGACTTCCTCTGTTGAAGAGAGTCACAGTACATTAAGAGAAAACTATTTTATATATTTCGTCATATTACTTTCATTACTTTAATTTCATCGCATCATTCCGTTGACTACTCGAAAGAATGGTTCGAAAAGAAAGTCAGCATCATAGGTCGTTGATACCATTAAGTTATTAAATATATTTAAAAAATAACGAATTCATATAGAGTATTTATAATTACTTGAACCTAGTTCTGAAAATATGTTGGAACTGTTTCATCAAGGTTCTGATTGAAACAGTTATGAAGAACCTTCATTTTCATAATCGCACGAGAGAATATTTGCAAATATACTCGAAATATTTGATATTAATGCATTTTATACTTTTATTACAGATTTCACAATCTGTCATTGCTTTTTTCATTATTTTCATCAATAACGAAATTCATTCAAATTTTCATTAATGATGCTTTTGTCCGACTTTACCACTCGAATCTGAAATGCAAACTGAATTTCAAATTAAATGTCTAAAGCTCAATGAATGATTCAAAATTGTGAAAACATACTTTATTGCGGTCTATAATTAGTATAAAATATATATGTACAGTTCAGTGATGCCATAAACAATCAGAACTGGTTGTTTTTTCCTCTCCTCCTTTTTCCCTTCCACTATCCCATTCCACTACCTGAGCACACTCCAACGTTCCCCACTAAGACCATAGACTGGTCACGTGACGTGCCGCGCAACGTGTCATATATTACTCTGGTCATCAGAGAGGTGGTAAACTGTATTCCCCTCGATTTAACCGATCTGGAATCACTGGTACAGTCTCGGAAGTGTGTACCTATGGCTGTTATGTGGAATGAATTTACAAATAGATGATTATATCAAATTACTGTAACATATACAGGGTGGCCCACATAACTCTGAACAGCTCAATATATCGAAAACTATGCCATCGATTTTAAAGTTCTTAGTCTTAAATTGCATGGAACTGAAGGGCCTTTCTGACCACATAAACGTGAAGTGGCCTCCCTTCCCCTTTAACGGGGGAGGGGAGGTACCTTTGTAATTTTAAATGGAACCCCCTATAAAATGTTACATATTTAGATTCTACCGGAAAAAACAAGTCAATTTTGTCTGAAACATTTTTTTGTCAGATACTTCCATGATGAGATATAACAGTTTGAAGTTTCGAGTTGTAGGTACTTGAAGCTCTCGGAAATAGCGTTATGGAATTATACGCGCTTGAGTCCATTGCTTATTCATGAAGAAACACAAACAATAATATTTACAATTCTTGAGTTTGGCTCACTTATCTATGAAAACGTTTTCAGTTTAGAGCTGTTATTCAAGCAGTAATATTGTGATTATGGCTACTTTTGACACAGAAGCGAATATGTTATTAACGTTAGGTGAATGCCAAAAAAATTATCGGCGTGCAGCAGTGATGTTTTTTGAACGTTATGGGATCAAAAAATGTCATGCAACATTTCATAATTTAGAAAAGCGGCTTCGCGAGCACGGTGAATTGTGTAAAAAAACTCGCAATAAACCTAAAGCTGTCAGTAATGAAAATAATAGTGCCAGTATTCTTGCTGCAATTACATTAAATCCTCATATTAGTCAACGTACACTTGCACAAACATCACATATTAGTCGTTCATCGATTCAACGAATTTTGAAACGGCAAAAGTATCATCCATATCACATGGTTTTATCACAAGAGCTTTCGATAGCAGATTACGATCACCGCGTAAGATTTTATGAGTGGCTGCAGGATGTTGTGGAAAATGACTTTTTGTGCAAAATACTTTTTTCCGATGAGGCCACTTTTATGAATTCAGGGCATGTAAATAGACATAATCTGCATTATTGGGCCGTGGAAAACCCAAATTGGATGCGATGTGTTCCCTTTCAACATCGATGGTCTTTAAATGTTTGGTGTGGCCTAATAGGAGATTTTGTGATTGGACCTTATTTTTTTCAAGAAACTGTAACATCTGCAAGTTATTGTGATTTATTAAAAAATCATTTGGCTGCGCTTTTGGAAGATGTGCCACTGCACGTTAGAAGAGAAATGTGGTTCCAACAAGACGGCGCTCCTCCACATTTTGCAATCATCACCAGGCAATTTTTGAACGAAAAATTTGGGAACAAATGGATAGGTCGTGGGGGACCTCGTCAATGGCCTCCTCGATCCCCCGATCTAACACCATTAGATTTTTTCTTATGGGGATATGTAAAGGAGAAAGTTATGTTTGAACCACCGACGACAAAAGAGGATATGAAACAAAGAATACGTGACGCTTGCGCTTCAGTGACTCCCGAAATGTTAAAAAATGTTAGAACAACTTTGATGTTTCGAGTAAATAAATGTTTACAAGCCCGTGGTGGACATTTTGAACATTTAATTTAAAATACATTTTATTTCTTCACGAATAAGCAAAGGACTCAAGCGCGTATAATTATATAACGCTATTTCCGAGCGCTTCAAGTACCTACAACTCGAAACTTCAAACTTTTATATCTCATCACGGAAGTATCTGACAAAAAAATGTTTCAGACAAAATTGACTTGTTTTTTCCTGTAGAATCTAAATATGTAACATTTTATAGGGGGTTCTATTTAAAATTACAAAGGTACCTCCCCTCTCCCGTTAAAGGGGAAGGGAGGCCACCTCACGTTTATGTAGTCAGAAAGGCCCTTCAGTTCCATGCAATTTAAGACTAAGAACCTTAAAATCGATGGCATAGTTGTCGAGATATTGAGCTTTTCAGAGTTATGTGGGCCACCCTGTATATTCAACGTGAGCACGAAATGTGCACAAATAAAACAAATAGCTAATATACATTAATACATTCATAGTATAATGTTAATATACATTAATATATTGCAATTTGTTTCTAAACATAAATGTACGAAGCATATGCATTATGCAAAATAAAAAATGTACTTTGAGGTCCTCCTAATTATGAAAAATATTTGTGCCTTGGTCCCATTGCTTTGTCTAGTTACGAGAAACTGAAATTTGCAACTATTATCTGTTTCGGTTGAGATTCCTATTATGGATCCATATCGATACCATAACCATTATTTTTCGGTTTTATGTCTGTTCTAAAATTGTTCCAGAATTGAGTTCGTTTATTTCTTACACTAAAATTTATTTCGAACTCCCATTGCTCATCGATCAAGTCAGATATCATAATTAATATTCTACCGATGCGTTTAAATACGGGTCGCGGCCGAATAACATATCAGGTGGATACAAGGTAATTCCTTATTAAATAAGAAAATAAAACAGAATTAATTTTTTTCATGTAAGACTTACAATTAGTCTTCGGAAAGATTGAGTTTGCAAATTTGCTGCGTATGAATGCTGTTACACTATTACACTGCATTTAGAAACTACTGGATTTAAGGAGAAAGGAAGAAAATTCTATTTTGTCGATTGCGGAATTGCTGACACTGATTGTCATGCAGTCCTATGCATAGCTGTACTATGACTTGCATGTGTGGGGTACAAATAAACCACTATAAATCCTTTAAAATAGACTTAAAATTTCAAAAAAGCTGATTCAACTCATTAGTCACAATAAATTGAAATTGACAGACGTTTCGAAAACAACGCTAGCGACCAAAAATAACAATTATCCCAAAATTTAACGAATTGTTCGAAGAACTACATGTTTAAAAAATGAAATATTTTAATTACAAGTAACAATTATAATTACCGAAAATTTGTGGCGTTGACAATAACTTTTATTGATGAGGTAAATTCTATTTTGGTCCCTTATAACAACTATCAATGAGAGACATTTATTTTGGTTCATAATTATATATAATATTGTATGCCTATTAAATTTTTTATCATTACTTAAACCATAACGGTTTTACTTAATTTACCTCAAAGTAATTAGTGTTATTCTCATCCCCATAGTATAATATACTATACTACTTAGACTGTGGATCTTTATGCAAAATTTATATGTTGAAATATGCAAAATATATGCAAAATTAATGCAGAATATATTCAGGAATGTGAAAATATAGAAATATGAAAAATATATATAAATTGTTTTATTATTTGCACTATTTACTGCTACTTACTACTGCTACTACTGCTACTGTACTTACTACTATTTACCGTAATTTGCATTATAATATGTTACGATTATTTTTTCTTTATTCTGGTCTGTCAAATGGTGTCTTTTATCAGATACAGTTAATTGTAGGCCGAAAATGTTCTTTCAACATCACAGGATGTGATAGGAGCATACGTGTACTTTTTTTCAATATTTTGCTTTTACTTCATCTAGAGTTCCAGTGGTCTCACCACTTAGGATGTTATTAAGTAATCCAAATCCAGGATTTTTCTTGAGGACATATTTATATTTTCCTCTTACATTTTCTCCACAGGTAGTAGGGGTAACTTGATCTAACTTATTAACCAAATTAGAAACTGTTCAGTCTCTGAACAACATGTATTTTCCGTCAGTCATTCATACTTTCGACAATATCTAACTTTCACCAAACACACACTCTGCGACGGAAGATGCAGCAACCGCGCGCGACCCCCATGCAAACTACCTGCGACCAAACGATGTCGCACCTGATTGGTGCGCTACACAAACACCAAAAAAGTATAAATACCGGACATTTCTCACACCGAATTCACTTAGAAATGTCACTCCTATACAATAGCACTGCAAACGAAGCGCAGCATGACAAGAATATACAATTTGTTAAATACATTAACTTTTTACCAAAACCGGTGTAATACATTTACTAAGGCGAACAAATAATCCGCGGCAATCACGCTAGCGGATTTGGCGCAACAGAAACTACGTTAATTGAATCACTTAAAGATAATGTGCTAGATTCTAATTTCATGATAGCAGCTGGTAAAATTAGCTTCAATAAAAGCCAAATCATCAGTAAGATTTTCGATCTTTAAAATCTCTTGTGTTGCTTCAATGCACGCTGCATCTTCTTCTTTGAAAGTTTCAAGAACCTAGAAATAAATGAAAAGGTATAGAATTAATGTTGCAATTAATCTTAATTTTCTAAAACACTAAGAAAGATAGTTACTTTTTTTAATAGCATGCACATGTCTTGCGTAAAACATTGCCGCCTTCAACCATGTTCCCCAACATACCGGTTGTAAAGGTCTGGTGGTAAAGGTCGACGCGATGCGGAGATTTTGCAAATATTTGTTTCATATAAACTATGAATTTATTGACCACATGGACGCGCAGTCGCACTTCCTCCACTATTCCATGCAAACCATGTGCAACACATGTTACGTGCAACATGTACGGATAAAATAATTTTAAATTTTATCCAGCATTTCGTATCACCACCGTACGGCCACAATATCCTTATTGCAGAATTCACAAACCTTGCAACAGTGGCATGATTTGTTTCCTCTAATTCTGTGCACTTAAGTAAGCGAGGTGTCGATGGTCCTCTTTCAGAAAATTTTCCAACAACAACATTTGCCATGTACCGACCAACAGCATCTGTTGTTTCATCAACTGATATCCAAATATTTCATTCATCAATATCATTTTGTATGCTGTGTATAGTATTTTTATATGTAGCAATCGGGTAGGTAATTTTTCCTGAGTGTTGATTCATCAGGAATTTTCCGATTCGAATATTTTTTCAAAAAATTCACCAGAATGTCGTTATCTAAACACCGCCATGGTATGTTGGTGGCCATCAGAGCTTTGCATAGATCAAGATAAAAACTATTGTAGGAATAGAATGTTTTAAATGTATCTATCCGTTTATTCAGAGTCAACGAGACGATAAAGACAGTACAAAAACTGAGACAATAACACAAGTACACTAAATGCGCCGTAATACATAAAAAAAGTGATCCGTAATCCGCGTTCGTAAACCGTTTGTCGTAGCCCTAATCGTATTATGCCGTATCATATCGTATCGTATCGTATCGTATGGTATCGTAGTTCGTGAGCAACTCCTATGAGATCATGCCTCCTACACTATTTTTTGGGAGAATTATTAAATTGCTTGTTTTCATACAATTCTTCTGTTTGTGCTTCAACGCTTCGTCCATGCATAGCAGTCAGTGTATGCTGTTTTAGCTGTGATTTTCGTTCACAATTACTCTACACAGAATGAATAGTGGAGCAGGACATGAAATTAAAATCATATTTATTATTTAAAATATTAATCTTCATACATGTTCCCGATACATGAACACACGCCTCTTTATTACAGGCGTCACAAGTAACTGTATCATCATTGATCTTTAAATGACTATCTTCGATTTCATAAACCCACTTTTTTATCATTACGCGTTTCTTGTTCACTTTTGGTATTATGAAGTCCTTATTCACAATTAATAATGCACGAGTAATACTACTATCTTCACGTTACACCAGGAACGTTACACCACAGCTGACTGCGGTATATTTACTGAAAAGCGGTCATGTATCTCAGAACATTCGAATCATCACGTGAGAATAGGGAAGTAAACTAAGGCACAGTAGTATTTGTTATCAATAACATGGGCGACGGTAATTAGTATGATACAATTATGAATGCGATATTTCTAACGTTTGATTTTGAACAAGGGAATCTAGTCAATCGAATATATACGAAATATGCAGAAATAAGACAAATATATGCAAAAAGTATGCAATATACAAAACATATGCAATATGAAAAATATGCAAAAAAGAAATTATATTTTTGAAATCCTCTAATGATAAAATAAATTTCTGTTCAAGTCCCATAACTTTCTCTCTTTCCTATAAACATATATATTTGCATAGACATCCGCAGTCTATAATATTACTTTCATCCTGGTCCTTCGGCACAAAAGCAACTATGACAGGAACTGCGAGAAATTGTTATAATTCTTTGACTACTTGTCACATAAGGCTAAAGCTGGATCAAATGATAGACCGGTCATCATACTTTCTTAAGGCATAACTTTCTTTTTTATATCATTATAAAGTAATTAGCAGGTACACCAAATGAAAAAAAAATATAAGTTTTATCCACTCTCTTCTCTATTTTTGAGATTGATAGACATTGTCAAAGTGACACAGCTCTAGTAGATACGGGGAAATTGATTTTTCGACGAAATGACACGAATTTTTTGAATTCGGACCATGGTACAGGGGCGTACCGCAAATGTGCCCTACGGGAGCAGCGATAGTATGTGGACGGAGGGCAAGTTTGCATTCACACATGGCGCGATCACGTGTCCGGGGCGAGTCGGCGACGAAACGGTGTAAAGTTTAACTTCGACTACACCGGCTGCACGGAATGTCTGTCCCGAGGACGGGCTGCTTTCTGATCAGCCGCGAGGCCACGAGCGAAACGACAGTTTTCGGGGGTGAGGTCGCGAGTATGAGACCGGAATAGCGACGCCTCAAACGCAGAAACGGCCGTTTCGCTAAAGCCCAACTGCCGAACGAGGGGGAGCGGATACGCGTGACGTAATAACTAAGCGATGTGTCGGCATAACAAGTGGCATTTTCTGCCCGCTACGAACTGCGAAAGGAAAAGTCCTTCCAGCAGCCGTCGGCGTTTTTAACAAGAGTTTTAGCGTCACTCGCCACGTTTGGAATGGCGACACGTTTTCGTCGACTAGTGCGTTGCCAAAAAATCGTTGGAGTTTGTGATGTGATGTATGTAGGGTAACTGTTCCAGTTGTCTTACTATAGTCTGAAATCTAGATCTTTAAAGTCAGTTTATCATTTTTATTCATTCTATATGCAATGAATAAGCAGTAAAAGATACGCATTGGTATAGCAGGATACCATAGGATGGAACCATATCTGCGGCTAGCCTAAACGGAAACGAAGATCGTATTGCCTGTGCCCGTGATAGTTACGAGTCCGAGCGTTAAGTGATTAAGGCGTGTAGTCAGCCAACTTATGCATTGTTATTAATAATATACTATTTTCTAAATGTTTTATTTGGGGAAATGAGGCTACACATTGAAAATGGGGTACTAGGTATAAAACTGTGCTCATTGAAATATATAATTGTTTGTTAGCAGATATTTCTTATTCTTTAGTAGTTTGTTTCTAGAAAGGCTGATTGTTGGGTAAGGCTTCAGTAAGACACATTTACCCGACCATGGGTTTATGTTAGATTATTTGATGTTAACCCTTTTAGTACCCAATAACGATATATCGTCGTTGGTTCCGTTTGCGAAAAATGATTGTGATATTCTAACTGATAGATTTAATGTTTACATTTTCTTTAATGCTGAAATATTGGTTACAAAAGAATGGGATTTTGTTTCGTCTTAAGTAAAGGAGTAACATTCATATTGAGTAGATTTTTTAAAAATATCGTCAAGGGGCTGACTCATTATTATATGGCAGAAGGTTAATTATATTATTATATCAGAATTTTTGAAACTTTATTCTCATTTACGGAAGTCTCTTCAGCATCAATTTTTCGTTCAACACTAAAAAGTTTAAAGACGTAATGGTAAATAAATTTGAGTTTCTGTTAGATGTAATAAACAATTTGAAGATCTTAAAAAAAGTATTACTCAGTTTGCATGTCCTAATTTTAACCCCTGGCAATATAATATCGAGTTAGACTCACGATGAAGATTTCAAAGGGAATCTAGTTATACATATATAGTTTCCATTTCTTCCAGATATGAATAAAATATTGTGGTTTAAAATTCTGTGGAATAAAATCCGTATGCTACTCTTGAAACCATACAACTTTCGTTTCAACCATTTTTTCATATACCCAATAGTTTATAATTACTTTAATTGAATCACCCTGTATTTGTGAATAGTGTAGATCATGATGTAATAACGTTCGATAAAAATATACGTATCGTCATATAGCATATATTTCGATACAACATCGAAATATATACACTAATTTTAATTGTAATCACTAGACTGCGAATTTAATGAATTTATGACAAAACAGAACAGCTAAAACGGAAAATGGCGAAAATATCAAAAGATTTAGAAAATTCCAATACATTATTCTTAACTGATTAAAGTTATTAAGAGAAAAAATAAATGTCTATGCAGCTCTTGTTTCTTGCAATCGATGCACAAAATATTTATTTTGCATAAAGATCCGCAGTCTACTAATTGAAAATGTGATTACTAGACTGCGGATTTGTATGCAAAATAAAAGTCGTCTGAATTAATTACACGGTACAGAGACGACATAGACATCTATCTCTTCCGTTAACAATTTTAGTGGGTTGGAAATCATACAATTGTACCTTCAAACGCTTTAAATATTATCTCCGTTTTGTGTTTGACCTCCCCTTCTTTTTATCAAACATGCATAAAATACACAGCCTAGTGTTGAGCAACAGACTATGTAAGTAACAATCTTGAAACATCCCACTGTGGAGAACCAACCCCTACATCTGGGAATCTTATCCACGACAACGTTAGAACTTCCGTAGATAATTGCCCATGAAACTTTCCACTGCTTACACCAAACTTAGCCCAGATTAACCCTTTCGCTATGGAAGATGATATATGTAAAATCAGCGGATTTGATACATACCACGCGCCATACACAGCCGTCAGCGCGGCAATCGGCGTGCATTTTCAACACTAAACAAGTTTCTTGCAATCATTACGGATAAGATTTGCCGGTCTCCTTCAGCTTGGATCGACAACGTGAAGTGAGCACCTATAAACGCTCGTCGCGCGCCGTGTCAGCGGAACAAACTAAATCAAGCGCCTTTATAGACGCGTACAGTATTGTACATATGTATATACAGTGGCCGGAATTAATATTCGGACACTCTTTACAATATAATAACTTTGTTATAATTAAACTAAACGACGTCAGTTTTATTGAGATGTTAGAAGGATTAATTTACTAGGTAACGTGTAAATATTTATTTATTAAAATTGCTTTGAGCGGGATTGCGACGAAAAAAGTAAAGGTCACGATTTTTAAATTCTTTATCTGTGTGTAATGAAAATTTAAAAAATACCTTCTGTAGATCTCCGCAAGTTATACACATTTACAGAGTTTTATTAAAATCGGTTAACGTTGTTATGAGTTACAAACATTTAAAAGTGATCACATACGGGCGAAATTTCCTAGAAACGCCGAAAATCTGCGGCTTTCACGCTCAAGCTCTCATCTTATAATGTTTGTAGCTCGTAGCAACATTAACCGACTTCGATGAAATTTTGTAAATTATTTTATTGTAAAGAGCGTCCAAATATTAATTCCGGCCACCGTATATATAACGGCTAGAGCACCTTAATAACATTTAAAGGGTTAATGCATCGAGTCTAACTCTTCGACTCATTCACTATTTATAATCTCATCAGACCAAGAACTTTTAAATTAAGCGCATTTCTTCTCCTCAAGTACCAAAAATGACAGGGTCTGTTTCGACCTGTCACAAATATCCCATAAATATGGGATATGAATATACAAGGTGGTCAGCAAATGTTGGTACAACCAGAAAAGGAGTGATTCTTTGTTAGGAAATAAGTAAAAAATGTAGAACAAAAATTTTTCGTACGAGGCTTTGTTTTTGAGAATATCAACTTTAAATATTCGCCAGGTACACGCGTGCACTTGATTGTATCTGAATCTTATGTATCTCATTATATCTTGCTATCTCGTTACAGATTTCTGTTTATTGTACTTGGTAATCAAGAATACGCAATAAAACAGAGTATTAACTTACGATGAATTTTATTATTATGGCAATTGTTGCCCAGGGGAGCGTAGCTGGCTAGTTATTAGTTCACAGTTTTATACTCTTCAATCAAAAAACGTCGATAGAATTTGTGACAAAGATTTATCAAACTTGGTACTTTAATCTTGACGGTGCAAGATCTATAAGAAAATTAGGTACAGTTTGGTTCATTTGACTTGATAATTTCCATGTTTCATTCCGTTTATTAATTGGATTAATAATCCACATAAACTTAATTATAGATAGTCTAATAAGTCTTCCTATATCAGATGTCTCACCTGATTTTGACATTTGGTTTACATCACTATTATGAGCTGTTTACGTCACTATTATAATATGTAGCGAAAATATTTTTAGCAACTTTTTAATGGATTCGAGTGGGGCATATTGTGAAATTATTAGTTTGTTTGTAGGTGGACGCATAAAGGTCATGTAAAGGTCAAGCTTCTCTTTTAAATAGAATAATATATTTTTTAATGCACTAATCGAACAGTGCGTCAGTCTCCATAAATACGTATTAATTTATGTATTTTGAAAAATCATTATTTTAAGAAATATCTTGATTTAAACATCGCTTACCTCCATTTACAGGACAGGTTAAATGCAATGACTATTCATATAATGGCACTTTTGAAATCGAGATTGTCCAATCTAACGCACGATATTTTGCCACATTCAGCGAAAATGCTTTGCTTCATATCAGCTTCTGTGGTTGGAGCTTCAACATACACTCTTTTAACATCTCTAGACTTTTTCTTTTGGCACTATTTAAAGAATAAAGTTTGCGTTGAACTTTGAACTACAGAGGCATATATGAAGCCACGTATCATTACTAAATGAGGCAAAACATCGTGCGATACATTAAACAATGTAAGACAATTATTAATCTGTTCTAAAAATGGCAGGAATAACATCATACTTTACGTGAAAAATGTGTCAAATGGACGTGAGGGACGAATGAGGGTCCATTTTCGATTTCATTAATTAAACTATTTTGATTTTGTGGGTTATCTTAAATTTCACATTTGACAGTGAACATGTTAGTCTATACAAGTGGCTCCAACATTTCGGTCATTCTCCGCAAACTCCACCGAGAACACATACGACAGTTTCGTTTGCGAACCGCACGGTGATCAATTTTTTCGCCCGCGTATGATATTGTACCGCGTTAATTGTAAGTTCAGAGGATGCGATACACCGAGATACTCCTAAGAAATGCATTCCGGTTTTCGTCTCGAAGACATTGGCGGAACTGGCCTCCCGATGGTATTGGGAGAGTTTTTCTGGGAGCCGCTCGTGTCTCTTCTCCCGACATCCGTGCGAATGTAGGAGCGCAGGGTGTGGTGTTGGTACTAGCCAGCCAGTAGTCCGCTACTGGTTCCCGTGGCTGTATATGCGGCCGCAAGAATGTTCGCCGTGTTGGTTCGATTAATCAGTCGTTTTTCGTGGCCCGACTCTGGGCCAATAGAGCCAGAAAAACTTAACGTATGTGATAATGCGCCAGCTATGCTTCCCCGCTTGATCCGCCACCGAACGGGTCGTCGAGAGAGAGAGTGCTCGTGGTCCGTCGCGTCGTAGCGGCCGCAACTTGGAACGTGGATCCCGTGGATCATGGATCGTGCCCGTGCCCATGCCCGTGCTGAATATACCTACCTACATCGAAACGGCCTGGCCACGGCCGAACCGACGCCAGGATCACTGACCGCCAGGATGCTGTCTTGCAAGGGACTCAAACTTTTTTCCCGGCGACAGCCCCGAGGACACGTAACCAGAAGTCTGGCTCAAATATACCCGAACACGGGCCACGATATTTCAGCTGTGATCTTTAACGAGCAAACCCGCCTGCGACCGGCCCGCTCTCGCGGTCGTGCTTTTGCCGCGCGCCGGTAGCTTCGACGATTATTTTTCGATGAGATAAATTGATATGGACTCCTTCTTCCTCCTTCTTCGCTTTCTTCTTGCCTTTCTTTCGTCGTGTGCGCCTCTCTGCTCGATCCCGTCCCCCGAAAATGTATGTGGAAGTCGACGCGGTGATCTAGAAGAGTCGCTGATCGGTTCGATACATCACTAAGGCTTGACCTACTGATGCGCGGGTTTGTAATTTATTTCGGACCGAGGCTTGCTATTTCTTATGCTACTGCTCTCGGCAGAGCTTGCTTAGCATTAACTACTTTTACATTTGAATTTATATTTATATAATTTATATTTATTTATATTTATATTTAATATTCATCTCTATAGAAATGGTAAATACATAGAAACGTAGTGAGAGATTTCATTTCATTCAGATTTCATCTGAATCACCAAATACTTACATTGTTAACAGTTACACATTACCATTTTGAGTAGAGCTGCATCAACCCCAATAGTTCACTTAAGGGTTGATAGGTTTTTAATATAAAAACAATATCAATACAGTGGATACAAAAAGTATGTGAACATAAAATTTCTGATTCTCAAAAAATTTTACGACATTTAACCTGTTGTAATTTCATAAGAAACAGTAGTACAGCAAGACACTTGGACTCATTTTAAAGCTTGAAGATTCTACTTCCCCACACTCTTATTCATTTTCCTCTATGATATTTTTACATGATATAGCAGATGAGAAACTGAAGACCCATTTTTCCTGAGAAATGCTATAAATTGAAACCTCTGGAAAACATGAATAAATTTTATCCCTAAATGAATCTTTCTCAGATTTGAAGATTGAAGGGTAACGCCCTTTACATGATCTTAAAAATTTATATACGATTTTTTCTCTGTTTTATGAAACAAAAATGTGGAGCAAGTTCGGTAAGGTAAAGCCCTAATGGTGTACCTTACGTCTGTGTAAAGTTAAACAACTAAAAATTACAATTGGCTTTATCGAGTGAACTAGCGAAAATACGATTACTAATATTTCACAATTATAATATCTCTCGCCTTATGCGACTTTACGTTCTTTAGATCTCAAATATGTAGAGTCTGTGTTAGATTTTCGACCACTTTGTTGAGACCTCTGTTTTGATTATGATTGTGTAATTACTGACCACGTATATGGTAATTAGACTACGGCTTTTATGGATTTATCGTAAAAATGGATTGATCAAGTACAAAATTGTAACGATATTTAAAAAATTGAGTGACGCTGTTATATTATTCTCAACTTCTTGACATTATTAAAAGAGAAAATGCATTTTCACCTAACTTCTGTTTTCTCAAGTGACTTGGACAATTTTTATTTTACAAAAAATATGTTGTATATACAATACATATTGTTGTCCTTAGTACATTCGCATTGGACAGTATAGCTTTTATGTTCTTCACAGATTGTCTTAAAAAATGAATTAAACATTAGAAATAGTTTAATTTCTTTTTCGCTGTGTTATAGCGGATGCTGCAGAAGTTAGACATATTGGTTGGTTAAAAAGTTATAATAATTTTCTTAGCTTACATAAGTTAATAAATGACCCAATACGAATGTATTAATTTGCTGTTTTCACACAATTCCAGAATTGGATACTATGTCGCCATATTGAAATAATTATGACTGTGTACGGTAATACTTTGATGTATTGTGAAAGGCCAATCGTGTAACAGAGAATTTATTGTAGTTGCATTCTTTTCACTCTTAGGCAATTCTTCTAGGTTAGTCTTGTTCACACGCATAACAAGCTATTTTACTCTTTTGTAATAAGCTTTTCGCATTGTTCAGTTTAATTTCTGAATTTAACTTCTTAACTTCAATGAAAGAAATACAAGCTGATTTTCTTACACTCAGTTTGGTTTTCTAAATTTTATTCATTCAGTTATTATTTTTAAATTGTTCCAGGACTTTTCATGATTCTAAAATTAGTGTTCCTTATGAGAAACGTACTTAATACATTTTGGAAAAGCTACATTTTGATTTACATAAAAATATGATAAACTTAACATTAAACATACCAAGCATTAAAATTAACCGATAAGTATTGGCCTATAAAAACGTCATCATTGAATTTATTTAGATATTTTGCGAATTTTATTATAATGGATGCTGGAACAGGGAAATTTATTCTGTCGTTTATCATGAATGCATTTCTATGTACAAATAAACTATAACAGTTTAGTATTACATAGGGTTTGAGTACCAGAAATATATATCATAGGGCGTGAGACGTTTCGTTTGATTATACACAATACAACTATGTACATGCAAAACTCCGTCAAAGATTTGAAATTGGCTGCATTAGAAATGGCATACCCTTTAATACATCTATCAATTTCGACAATTTCACTATTTGGAGTATGAATAAATTCAATATAATTTTATAGTGTCAAACCAATCATTTTCATTATTAGTTTATATTGTTTCGAGAGTAGCTTCTTAAATCTCTTAAATATTATAAAGGGAAGGTATCATTTATCTATCATTTGTAATAATAGAAAAAATTATTGATTGCAAGGATTCATAGAAACATTGGTTTTGCTAATTTTTCGAAAGTGATTTAGATGCTTTTGTATTCGATTGAATTAATGTGGTTCATAGCAATAAAGATTTGAACAATAAAAAAAAACATATGTATATTTAAGAGAAATGATTTTATGATTCCATTTGAAAACTATTTTTAAAACTTCAAAGCAATTATTGTGTAAACTAAAATAAAACTTATGTAACTCCCACAAAACAAAACTATTATTTTTTGCCCAATTAACAGGTTTTGTACATAAGACCGACACAATAATCAGAGATGCAAGAAGCTTTCGATCTCAATCGACTCTCGCAAAATCATCTAATTCCACGGTGAAATTTCTCCGGTGTATACGTATTTATCGCGTTTCCGTTGGTCTATCGAAAAACCGGCGTTCGTCGAATGATTAGGCTTTTTACATTAGCCTGTTAAGATTACGCTTCGCTAGCCAGGAAGAAAAAGCTCGGTCCCGCTCGAACGCGACCGACTTTTCAGGTAAGAAACGCGCCCGAGAGTGACACGCGTTATGACATTCTCAGCCTGTTGGGAAATACACATCGGCTCGACGATCGAAATCACTTTGTGCCTATAAAAATGGATGGAATTGAAATCAGCTTTTCGAAAGGGACTAGCCAGCGTGTGCGTTCGGCTCGATAACGCCGCTTTCCCCTTCATATTGCGCCATGACACCTTCACGCTTTAATCGAACACGCTTTTTTACTTTTCGGCATTTCGCGTAAAAATATGTCTTCCATTCGCGCAGCACCCTACGCACAAAGGACCAAAATCGCTCGATAAATCGGCTCTTTACCGAGACAATCGAAATTAGTAATGGTCCGGGGAACACGTTCCATTGTACCGATTTCCGTGCTGAAGCTAATGCTTCGGTTAATATGCTTTGCGGTTAATACCGACGATATTGTATAGAAATTAAGTTCTTCAACTTCTTTATACTATAAAGCGTTCGCCCACTCTCATTTTACGGCTCAGTGCATCTTACGTCCAAAGAAGTATACTTCTTCAGAGTTTCGTTTCAGTGCCTTTGAAATTGAAGAAACTTCAATAGATATACACTCGCGTCGGTATTTATGTTGACGCGATAAGTAAGTGCAACATTTTGTCTTTGCTTCAAATGTTTACTGTTCGCCAAAGAACATTATAAGAAACCGCTATCGTTTTGCAAAAGCGTACATATTTTCTTCTTTTATTTGACTTTAACTCGAATTTCGATTCACCACTCCAGATGATGCTTTTCCAAAACGATAGCGGTTTCTTATAATGTTCCTTGGCGAACAGTAAACGTCTGCCAGCATTTACTTGAGAAATGTGTGGTCTTTTCCTTGATATTCTGCCGTGTAAATCAGCCTATGACAAACGACATTTAATTTGTTGTGGTCCCGATTTGTAATGACAAATTTTCTTTTATTTCTTTAGCTGTGATGGATGGATTTTTCTTGGCTTGCTTCACAATCTCTCGATATTAAAGAATTGATGTTTTTCTTTTCCTTCCTGATCTAACACAATTTTTTAATTTATTTCTAAGCGTGCGAGATATTACAGCATTAATATTTATCTTCAATTTCCTAAAAAAAATGTAAGATTAGCATTTAGTGTCTACCGTCCACTTTAATTTAATTTAATTTAACGATTTATACTCCATTATGTATTGTAAAGTGTTATACTAATGTATGCTACATAAGCCAAACATGGTTTGCGGCATCAATAAATATAATAAATAAGTGCTAACACAATTTTCGAGTTTCCTTGTCATTTGAATATTTTACAAATTTTTCTAACGCCTTCTTTCGAATTTTCAAACTCAATAGCAACCGTTTTTAAGGATTTTCCATCTATTCTTCTTTTATAAATTTGTATTGGCTCTGAAACCTCCGATTCCCTTGTTTTCGGCATTATTGATTTTCCCTTGTTTTATTTCAATTCACTTTTTCAGGAAATTGTTTCACAAACTGTTAAATATATTAGAG
The DNA here is from genome assembly GCA_913789915.3 of Sphecodes monilicornis. NCBI lineage: Eukaryota > Metazoa > Arthropoda > Insecta > Hymenoptera > Halictidae > Sphecodes > Sphecodes monilicornis. The sequence goes on from OU565289.1 coordinate 2,411,868, forward strand.
TTATGTAAATACTAGTTTAATTACAAAATTCAATCCTTAAAATAGAAATTTCTATATCTCAACTTACTCTCCGGCCGGTTAAACTGACAACGATCACAAACTTATTGCTCTAACAAATTGACACCGCGTTTACACTGCACCACTTGGGGGTAAACTGAACGCCACTACTCACGAGCAATGTAAACAAACATCACAGCGTCGGAGGAACACAAAGAAATTACACAACAAGGACAAAATGTTGCACATATTTATAATATTATCGCGTCAACATAAATACCGACTCGAGTGTATATCTGCCTCCCATAACACGGTAGTTGGTATTCTAGATGTAACAAAAGTAGGGGGAGTTCCCCTAGCACCGGGCGGTAGCTGTATCTTTAACATGTAAAACGTTACCGAGCTGCTGTATCGTGTAAATTATAGAGGAACAAAAACAAACAATAATCATGTTTTATCACGTTCCTGTCGCTAAAGACATCAGTTGATTGTTGTGGCTGACAAGAATCCGGTGCACCATACAAAATTATAAACTATTATGTCTATTAATTTTTTTGCTCAGTAGACGTGGGAATTGCGTTATTATATCTTTTGATAAGTATTTTGTTAGTTACTCTTTTATACTGTGCATAGAGGTTTTAATAAACAAAATTTTCTCTGATGGGTCATTGTCCCCTAGTATCGGACAGAATAATTTCACCTTTCAGGACAGTACAAATCTCAGTTTCGTGCGTTCCTTTTTGTATTACAATTTATAATATTATTTCTGTTTCAGTAATTAGAACATGTATTCAAGTAACATGAATTGTAAGAAAATGGGTTAAAGGAAAAATTTTAACAATATACTTCAGATTGGGAGTTCGGGTGGAACCGTCGAGCGAGTCGGACGTGTGTATAAACAACTCCGTCCCCGTCTAGATGGTTCAGCTCTGAAAGTGCGAATTCAGAGGGGCGAGTGTTCGTGAAATAGTGATACAGTTATATAATCAATCGTACATTATTAGTTACAGAAGTTCTCATCTAAACGAACTAATGCAGTCACCGAAGCAATTAACAAAAAATGAGACTCTATTGTATGCGACCGTAACGCAGAATGATACATTACCGACTGAGGAGCAAGCGGTCATTATGGACGCAATTGATGGTGTCATCATAAAAGAATATACAATGGCAACAGATAAAGCTATACACTGCCCGAAATGTCTATAAGCCACCTACATTTTGGTGTGTTTTTAAAAAATATTGAGAAATTTGATACGTTTCAAATATCTATAACATTGTGTACTTACTACTGAGTAGATATATATATCCCACCCTCTCACAAATGTTTATATTTTGAGTCTGTTTACATTTTCGTTGAAGGCAGCGGCTCGTAAGTGCGAAATTTCTATAAAGCCACTTAGTTTGTGCTTACATTTTGTGTGGATAACATCAGCGAGAATCAACCAAAGAACTTTAATCGCGATTAAGATGTGTAAATTCATATTAATATTGATTCCTAAATTCATAAAAATTGTATATATATATATATTATATTTGAATTTATTTTGATTAGAATGCCACGAGGCAAGTTATTAACAAGCGAAGAGAAGGCATCCATTGATGCTTACAAAGATATGGGGTGTTCTAATCGATCAATTGCGAAACAAATTAATAGATCACGTACTCTGATACATAATTGTATAAAATTAGGCGACGCAATGGTAAGAAACACCATACAGGTGGAAATAAAAAATTGACAAGAAGACAAAATTCATTATTGATGAAGTCGGTAGCAAACGAAATAAAAAGTTCAGCACAACTTCGTACTGAGCTACAGCTACGATGTGTGAGGCAGATTTTTAAAAGTTCAGGGCGATTAAAATGGTCAAAAATGCTGCAGAAACCAGCACTCAAAGAACGACACGAACAAGCACGCCTCGAATTTGCAGAAAGACATATGTCCTGGAACCAAGAATGGGAAAATATCATTTTCTCCGATGAGAAAAAATTTAACTTGAATGGGCCAGATGCCAGATGGTTACAAATTCTACTGGCACGATTTAAGAAAAGAAAATAATGTTGCAATGAGTCGTAACTTCGGTGGTGGCTCATTAATGATTTGGGCTGCATTCAGAGCCAATAAAAAAACACCAAAGTTCAAAATAACGCCTCAGTTCATGCATCACGGCAAGCAAAGGAGTGGTTAGACGACAGAAATATTAGGATTTTGACATGGCCAGCTTGTTCGCCAGATTTAAACCCAATTGAGAACCTGTGGGGAATACTTGCAAGAAAAGTATATAACAATTACAAACACTACAACTCTGTTTCTGACTTGTGAATTACGGTGAACGAAGCGTGGACATCCATTGAAGCAGAAACTCTTCATACTTTGATATCATGAATACCTAATCGAATTTTCGACGTTATTCGAAGAAATGGCAATTATACTAAGTATTAATTTGTATATATAGAAGAAATTTTCGATAATCTTGATGTTATCTACTTAAAAAACGTGTGGCTTTATGGAAATTTCGCAGTTCGGTTTTTGTTAAACTATATAACTTTACGTTTTTCTATAAATAAATAATATATCTATGAATGTAATCATGTAAATGGTTTCTTTTATTAATCCTAAAATGCTATCGTGCATCAGATTCTCATTACTATGACATAATTATAAGATTTCACCAAAAAATCGGATGGCTTTATGGAAATTTCGGGCACTGTATCTTCAGTATTTATTAGATTTGCTTCCAGTATTTCGAATGGCAGGATTTCTATGTATCTTGCTATCCACCAACTAGTTGAAATAGTCACAGATCCCAATGTAAACAACAACATTGGCAATCACATTTTTCGTATCAGATCGCTTATACATATAAAAATCCAAGCGACTCATACTCTCCAATGTACTTGTGCCAAACAATTCCTCATGATTTGATCGAAAAGAAATTAACAAGTTTCCGACGACTATACATAGAACCAAGTGATGTAAATAAACTGCCCGACAGTATACAAATCGAGTAAGACAATGTCACGTAGTGAATTTATGTCTCTGACAACAGCCCTAAATGCTTCATCTGTAAAAAAATATAATCATTATACAAACATTAATACACCTAAGCCAACCTTAATAAATGTGATTAAACACTCATCGGTCAAAACTACGCAGATAATAAACAAGAAGCTGCAGTATTGGATGCCTCTCTAGAAATGAATCTAGATCCTAATACAGAAGATACCTGGATTGAAAATCCATTCATCGAGTTCGCGTACTTGGCATTTGTAAGAAGTAGAACCGGTAGAACATGAACAGACACATCACGCGATTCCTATTCAATAACACGCGTGTTCGACAAATTTGCAAATTCAATTTTCTCGAGAACAACGCCTTATATGGAAACATTTTAGTCTCTATTTTCGACTTATTTTTTTATAGTCGGCCCTTTTGCCGTTGTACCATTAGTTACCAATCACCCTATATACTAAAAAACTTTTCTCTTTAGAATCTAAACAAATTTTAATATTAACAGGCTTTTAACACTAGATTTACCGGCTATTTAAGTATATCTGTGTCAGAATGACTGGTCTTTAGAAAAAGTGCTTAGTGGTGTTTCCAGTCTTTATTTACTTTTAAAAAATGACAAAAAAGTTGAATAATATTGATAGGGCCAGTGCTAGAAATTTACGGACCACAACTCAATCAACTCGCCCAAAAGCGAGTCGACCGAGCACGGCCAAGACACTCAGAAACACCGAGTATCGAGTTCGCACTTACACATAGTCAACTGTCCGGGACCCAAGGAGAACCTTATGTGCGGCCCAAAACCTTGAGTAAATATACAGTTCCAAGGGCCGCTAGCGTACTGTATCAGAATCATGATTTTCCCGGAATCATATTCTTTCTCGAAAAAACGTTGCAGTACTTATCAATTGTTGTAGCTGCCCCAATGTCATTTCATCACATAGAAAGATGCACCAGTCATTTTGACTGGTACTGGTATAAGTGTCAAAAACAAAAAATATATTTGTTACGAATACATATAAAATAATACAAAGTTCATAAAACTGATTCTTTAGTTATGGCTACAAAAGTCATGATATCATTTCGGAAAGAAAATGTCACATGCAGTAGCAATTTTGAATTGAAATTGCAAAACCAGTCATTTGAACTGGTCTGGTGAATCTAGTGTTAAAAATATCAATGTTTTTATTTCTTTGACAGATGAAGATATGATATTAATATAGCTAAAAAGTGTGAAGGGCTTCTATGTTTTTGGGACTTGGATAGATTTGTCGTGTATTTTATTCCGCGCAAGAACAACAGCGTGTAATTATGGCAATAGCATGTTGTACGGCGATTTCTCCAATTAATTATCGAACCGTACTAGAGCGAAACCACGTTGTTCTATTTTGAAATGTAGTTTGGCTTTTAAACATGCAACTAATGTGATAGACCAGAGTTGTGTTGAATTACAATTGAATTACTTCACGAATTGTAATTACAAAGTAATTCAATTACATTGTATTACATTGTGTTCGTAATTCGAAATTCAGTCGCTTCATTCAATTAAATTACAATTACAATGTAATTTGCAATTCTAGTTTCCCATTTAATTAAACTACCATGTAATTCGTTTTTAAAATTGAAATACAATTTCAATATAGAGTATAATTAAGAATTATATATAAGCAGAATAAGAGGTGAAAAAATAAACGAAATAGAGAGGGTATAGAGTAGTAAAAAGAAACTATGTAAAAGTTTGAAAAAGAAAACAATTAGTGTCAATGATGGGCATGGTATTATTATAAATTCATATCATGTGATAAAAAATAAACTTGTTATTACGTTCGTTTCAGAAAAGAAATACAAATTGTGGAAAGGAAGTGCATAGGTACCTTCTTTATCTAACTTACAATATTTATTGCAATCATTTAATACGACTCATAAAACAAAATTAGTACAAAAAAAGTAACACTTTAATAGGAAAGACCTAAAAAAAGAACATGCAATGGCTCACGTTAAATGGAAAACAGATGATACGCAGTACAGTCACGGAACAAGGACAGTCACAAGCCATAAACATAAAATTGAGTTGTCTGTGAATGCGATATGGAAGAAACACGGATAGAAATGAAAGGTATTTTTCACAGTATGCGAGTAACATACACATTGAGTAATTACATTACATTATCTTGTATTTCAATTTCACCTACTAATCTTAATTCACCTACATTTCATTTAAACTACATCTTATTTCACCTATATACATTTGATTTCAATTACATTGTATTTCAATTACACTCAAGATTCGCGTAACTAGAAATTAAATTAAGTGAAAGGTTAGAATTATATAATGCAATTACAATGTAATTCAAATACTGTGTAGATAAAATACAATGTAATTAAATTACGTAATTCAATTACAATGTATTTAAATTAGCATAACTCTGTGATAGACACATGCACAATCTTTTTTGATACTTCCGTTGCTAATTGCAAGTAGAAATTATATTATCTTAAACAATTATAAACCGCAACTATTCTAATAAAATTAAAGTTTTTTTCCTGTATCCATATAGTCTTTTTTTAATAAAAACTAGTTTTCACGGTGCAGATTTTAAATGAATTCTGCGTATCTCTGAAATATACTGTTACTGTTATTACATTTCATCGGACGGATAGATTTTGCGCAAAAATATTTGTACATCAGAACATTAATCATATGATTCAGTTTGCCGATTAGCTGTGTATTATGATATTATTATAAATCATTCTCAAGAAAAACCAAAAACTGAAACACCTATTTTCTCCATCAGTTTTATAAATCGCAATTCTTAAACATTATATGTAATAACATTACTTCTTATGCTTTGAATGCTATGCTCGTGTAAGTAATACTTGCAATCGTGTTCTGCATGATTGCACCTTAAGCTCATAGTGTGAAGCATTCCATGGAAAATTATTGGAAATTCGACAGGACTATCAGTTCAGTTTATCAGTAAAATCTTTCACTACTTTGCAAAAATGATTTTACCTTATTATTACATTGTTAACCTACGCAACATAAAATTAATAATAGTTTCTATTTTATAATCACCACCTCATATAATATTGTTTTTCTTATTATTTCTTAAAACGGACCGTTTTATTTTATTATGAATGTTGTACCTACATTGTTTCTTATCTATGATAATAACTATTTTCGTGATCTTATAACTATTGCAAGAAAAATATAGATTTTATGGATTTTTAGGAAATCAATGGATGTGGGAATGATTAATTTCTATCTTTGCAAATTAGTTCATGAAATCGTAAATTTATTTAAATATTCATAGTCTAATTATAAAGTATACCTTATAAATGTATGAAATAGATCCAGTCATCAATCACGCAAAGTGTTGCATTTAACCTGCTAATGGATGTGAAGCTCGTACACGTAGTATTCGACTCTGACAATGGAAGAAACGTGCAGCACATATTGCATACATACACACAATGCACACTGCAATCTTACACATGTTCATTATCGTTAGGCATGCGATCGAAATTAATATGTACTCTCGATTTCAATCCATTTCCAACGGGTCAGTTACATATCACGAGATTCAATTATTATTCCTTAAAACGCAATACTTTAATTTTCTATACTTACTAGGCAGTCTAATTATACAAACTGTTGTTGTGACCTCAACTTTAAGAGTTGTTTTCACCCCTTCAATGTAGACGACGGCTGATAAAGAAAAAGGTACCTGTGTGTCGAATATTTTTGTAAAAGTTATCTCTAACATAGGTTTTATCAAAATCGGCTTGTATAACTCGAATAGACTCCCTTGTGAGGCACTTACACTCATTAGACGAGTTAATTCGTCATTGTAGTCTACTATCACCTTTCAGAAATTTAACTACAGTGAGGAACAAAATTGAACCAATGAAACCTCTTTTCTAGAACATCATTATTTACGTTTTTATTCAAACGGGATGATAAGAAGTTTAAGGGTCATATGATTCATTCACATATATACGTTTATTTGAACTTAAGAAACGATTGATATATTAACACGTTCCATGGCAGACCGTTTTATGAAGACTTGCGTATACGCCCCACGCTTTACAATTGTATTGTTTTGTTTCTGGCGTATGCCTTACAATGATGAAAATAGTGCAAAATTGTAATTATCAAGGACAGGGTGTACAGTTTAAGATGCATAACACAACGAAGCAATAATATTAAGATGCCCATAATTGACTGTTGTATATAATACATTTTTAAGAAATTCTTCATTGTACAATGACAATACTCAATGGCTTGAACGGAAAGTTCAGCGTGGGGCGCATACACCCCACGCGGCAGGGAACGTGTTAATGTTATTACATTAAATTTACTAGTTACAGTATTTTATTCCTGACTCAATTTCACACCAGTCGAAAATACTAACCAAGAAATATATTTAATAATTTATACAAGAACCTTGGATTTCCCTGATAAATGCATATTGTTATAGCATATTTGTTATTAGATTTTTGCAATTTCCACGAGATTTTTCTCTCTACCGTACCGAGTGATTTTGTATTTAATTAGCCCTTCAAGAAAGCTCGAATTATTCAAATTTTAAATAAATTAGAATTTAACCATTCATCCACTATTTTTGAAATGTGTTTCGGATCTCACTTCTATTTAAAACAAATATAGCTGTCTTGGTCTAGCATATTTTCAATTGTTTCTGTCAATTACGTGCATAATATTCCTTTGTACGGCGACCGGTTAATTCGTCTTTTAAAAGGTCACAGTAAACTAACGATATAATACGTAAAGCACCCCCATATCATGAGTGTATCATCATAAAATTTTACCGACTATCACATGTCATTTTTTCCTCGTCGCATGCAACATCATCTTCGTCCAAATTCATTAATTATCTATTCATGTGACCCATAACTGTTTTAATACTTAATAATTTAATTTTTTATTTATTTGAAAATGCTCAAAGTACTTTAATCTTTCGGTTTTGAAAGATGATATTTCTTCTTTTCTTCCATAATTCTGAAGTTTATGTCAGGAAGACGTCACCCTAGTGTCTATTTATTTACAAGACCTTGCATAAAAATCTTATTTTTATGTTTTTGCTGTCATTGAGGCTGATTAGTGGTATTAATGGAACAAGTATCCAGACATTCGCTTTATTATCAATATATTGCACAGAAAGCACACAATGTATTGCCACGATACTTCAATAATGCCTGATGATACTATCAGAAACGCAATGAAATAGAATATTTCCAAGATAGTGTTTTGGTTCTTTGCCGTCGAGCAAAAAGTAAAAGCAAGACTAAGAAACATGGATTGCGAATGAGACTCAGATACGAGACAACAGACCGCGATAGTTTACTTCAAAGGCCATTTTCTTAAAAAGTTGAAATAGCCCGATGTAGCACTCAATTCTTTTCGTTTCTAAGAGTCAAGAGCTTACTTTGTTATATGGTATGAGTTACATCCATGCCAAAAGGTGTCAAGTTTTTAAAAGTTTAGAAGTTGAAGTTTTTGATAAGACGTGACTCTTTTGACTTAAACATTATTATTAAAGTTATTAACAGTTTATCCTAATTTATATACCTCATACGATCGATATACATATAAGAAACTATATAACTAATTTAACCTACATCTTTCAATGTAAAATTTCTCAGAACTATGTATTAAAGTTATGGAATCATGAGACCTCTTGGTGACAGTTGTGGTTTCCTGCTGATTTTAAGCATCGGTCACGAGAAAATGAAAGCAAATATTAGAAAATGGTGTTTACAATATTTTTGGATTCCTGGTTTTGAAATCTTGAGAAACACTTTATAAAATTCAAAAGAACTTTTATTTAGATAATGCACACGTTGCCGAGGTAAGGTACGCAAGAAAAATGCTGATCTTTTTCGGCAGACTGCTATACAGGGTGGGGCATTTATCCTGACCACCTGGAATATCTCGAAAATTAAATTTTGGAGAAAAAAATGTTTCAAATAAAAAGTTTAAGTCAAGGAGGGGCTGATGCAGCAGTCATCCATTTTTAATTTTCATCATCTTTTCAAGGTCATTCCAAGGTCAACTTTATTTTTTCAAATGGAAACATATATTTTTCATTACAGGTTCTTAATCTGCGACTTGAAACAAATAACTTTTATTTGAAACATTTTTTTCTTCACCGATTATTTTTTATAATATTGATTTTATTAGGTAAAAATAATCTCAATTAACCGGAAAGGCAATTATTTTATTAATAATAATACAGGAGAATTGCAACTTAATTACAAGAAAATGAATTTAACAAGTATTCAGTAACATTCTAATGTTATTTGTATTGCATGCGAGAGAATGTGTAATTTTATTCCAAAGAAAAGACAGTAAGAAACTGGTGTATCCCTGCGCGTAATGAACAGGTTGTGTACGCTCAGCGTCGAATTTCTTTGCTAAGTTTTATCTAATTGTTTTGTCTGTTTCAATACTTAGCTATTATTCAATTATTCATTTGGATTACATGTTTATTTGATGCTATTTTAATTGGGTATTAATTTCATATATCACAAATAAAATGATTTTCTCCGTTAAAACGACATTGTATAATTTTTCTTTGAAATTTCGATATTGTACAAAATAATCGGCGGAGAAAAAAACGTTTCAAATAAAAGTTATTTGTTTCAAGTCGTAGATTAAGAATCTCTAATGAAAAATATATGTTTCCATTTGAAAAAATAAAGTTGACCTTGGAATGACCTTGAAAACATGACGAAAATTAAAAATGGATATGACTGCTGTATCAGCCTCCCCTTGACAAACTTTTTATTTGAAATATTTTGTTCTCCGGAATTTAGTTTTTGAGATATTCCAGGTGGCCAGGATAATTGCCCCAACCTGTATATAATTGGTTTTGGAGAGGATAATATGGAAGGGTGTGAGAAAAAGGTGTACAGTGGAAAGAATGACGTGGAAGAGAAAAAGTCTAAGGGTTGCTCGGTCCTAGTGATTCAGATGTTTTGGATGATGTGTCTACTGTTTAGTAGTTATCGTGTATACTTCAATATTATAATACAATTAATTCTCTATCAAGTAACACTAATTGTTTGTTTAATTTTACAATTTACAGAAATCGATTTTTGATCACCGTCGAGTCGTTTCGTCTCACTGTGCGTCGGCCGCAACAGTCGGAGGAGAATTATTTTGCGCCTGCGTACTCAATCACCTCGTCGCGTATTGTGAATTTAACGCCTTGGCTTCACTTGACTGCAGTCATTTCCGACTGCCAAACTTTTTACATTAAACGACTCTAAGCCATACATCTGCTGTTTCGCTTATCCTACGAGAACCCTTCGAACCGCGGGGAACGTCCTTCGCTCCTCTGCGTAGAATTTATTCCCAAGTTTGAGCTATCCAGACATCTCACAACTCTAGTGAGTTAAATCGCCTTAGTTTTCTAGACACTTTTTACGGGGCACCTTCTGGGTAGCTGACGCCCGAAACAGAACTCGAATTAGGTTTTATTGGTGCCTAGGGTTCGCTAAAACATTCTTTTAATCCCGAATGGACTTCGAACGTGCGGCCGTGCGTCGCCCGGCCTACGGGTTTATAAAAATCCGATGTTAGGTAAGTAAATTCCTCTAAAATTAAAAATTGATTAATGAAATTCTAATCAAACTGTAAATCCCTCTAAAAATTTATTGGTAAATGTTATTAAACTTGAAATTCCTTGCCCCTCCTCTGGAGGCGTTTAAAATAAACGGTGAGATAGTACACTTAGTCGGAATAATCTACACTTTTTAACCACTTTACGGTTGACAATTCATTTTTTAACTCTCCGGCAGTTAAACCTGGGTCTACTTGACCAGTGATGCCAGAACGGTTGAATCGAGGGAAATACAGTTTACCATCTCTCTGATGACCAGAGTAATATGTGATACGTTGCGCGGTACGTCACATGACCAGTCTACGGTCTTAGTGGGGGACGTTGGAGTGTGCTCAGGTAGTAGAATGGGATAGTGGAAGGGGAAAAGGAGGAGAGGAAAATCGACCCAGATTTGGGTGGATCTGGCGTCACTGCACATGACCCCGAATATCAAAATCGACATTTAATTACTCATTTTCTGGCAATTAAATTAAATGGACAGCTGTTACATTAGGGAAAACAAAAGAATACCAACGTGTCTACAAGAAATACCTTCAAAAATTTGTTTCCTAAAACTGATAACTAAAGCAGCGAATAGTTAGAAACATCATCAATATTGTAAAAACGGTCGATTGTCTGAGGGTTAATACTGTAGGGTAGCCTGTCCAGTGAATGAACACTTAAGCTGCATGTACGTTGAAATTAGTATTCACAAACAGATATTTCATATCCCGAATGCTATTTCTATAAGAAGACTGTGCCATTGTGAAGTTCGTACATTCCAGACCACAATTCCAACGATATTTGATGGTTGTAGTTTGTATTCAGAATCTGGCATAGAATTTCTAACGAACGGAGGTACCACAGTGAATGATAATTATTCAAACTAACTTATCATAGGTTCATTGAACCACCTCAAAATACATATTCCTATCGATTACGATTAGAAGATTGATTTTGATACACGATAACAATACTTTCCTTGAATACATGGGATGTTATTCGATTTGCTAAATAACAATTGCTAAATAGATTAATGCAGTGGCGAGACATCTATGAATTTACAGTAGAATTACTCCGTAAATTTTGTTCATTCGATGGGAGGTGTTCATTCATTGGACAGGTCACCTACTTATCTTCTAATATTCTGTGAAACTCGTTTTCTTGAAGAAATTTAATTACTTGCGCTATGATTTATTTAACGGTTGCAGTGATTAGTATTTCTTTCTCGTTCATAATTTCCTAGGTCTATTGTATGGCTATGTATTTTTCAATGGCTATATCTCGATAACAACGAAATGATTTTGTACGAAATCTTCATCACGAGCCTGACTCGATATTATAGTGTAAGGGACTAAAGTGTTCTGTTTAGTGTTTTATACAAATCTAATACAGATTGTAATTCTAGAACTTTATGACTAGTCGATGTGAACACATGTGAACTTACTATTGTTAATATTTTGTATCAAAGGTTCTTGGACAATGTATTGAATACATCTTTTTATCAATATTTTGGCTTGGCGAAAAATTGAGTCAAGAATAAAATACTATAACTAGTAAATTAAATGTAATAGAATCAGTTTTGTGATAGAATCACATTAATCTAAAAATGAAGCTAAAATAAATGTAAAATCATACGCTTCTTAAAATCTATGGGACATTATCTTGGCACTAAACCCGCCATGGTCACATGACAGATTTTCTATTTCACAATTATTGAAATTATAAAAACGCTTTCATAGGAAATGACTAAATTAACTATATTTAGGCACGTAGTATAATGAGAACTGCGCAAGGTTTAAGTTCAATCTTCTCACTTCCGTAAAGCGTTCCGCTTTTACATGTTTTGTGCTTGGTAGGTTTAGTGTTATAAAGGGTGTTTCGTCTAAAACAGGACACCTAAATATCTCCTCTACCTCTGAAAATACAAAAAATGTTTCTAACGTAATCTAAATGGTTTCAAAAGACGAATCAGATGGAAGAATCGTTTCTTATAAATTGTAATTTTTTAATCGTTTTTTCAAGGTCACTCGTGTTTTTTTACATATATACACACATTTTTTGTTGTTGTATGTTATAGCACACATTATTGTGCATTCATCCATGTTTAATAGCACAACCTTGAAATGACCGTGAACTCTAAAATTTGCTAATTTATGCAGAACTTACTTTCAGCGACATTCAGATTTCAACGGTAACAGAAATTCGACCATGAATTTGAACTTGTAAATAATCACATCTATTACTGCAATAAATGTTCGAAATGATGTACTTCCGTTGTGATACATTTCTTGAGGCGAAAAACAACAGATTGTACAGCTCTTTCGATGATTTCAGGCTTCATATCAGCACATGCAGCAATTATTCGTTCCTTCATATTTTCTGGCGACGTGGGCTGCTCTTGATAAACCGTACCCTTTAATGTCCCCCATACAAAAAAATCAAGTGTGGTGAGATCGGGTGAGATCGGGTCCATGATACAGGTCCATTGCGTCCAATCCAACGATTTGGGAATTTTTCTTTGAAAAATTGGGAAATTTGTCTGTAAGTTCGTATTGTTTCTCTTAGACACTCTCGAGCTTCACCTTAAATTAAAACCATTTGAATTTTCTCCTGTTCTGAATAACGCATTATGGGTCGCTTGTCGATACACTGAGAAATCTAGCAGTGAGCAAACTTTTAAACACATATCTCTCTCACTCTCTATGTGCACAGAGGAATGATACAATGTGTTTATTTACAAGTTCAAGTTCATAGTCGAATTTCTGTTACCGTTGAAATCTGAAATGTCGCTGAAAGTAAGTTCTGCATTAAGTAACAAATTTTAGAGTTCACGGTCATGTCAAGGTCGTGCTATTAAACATGGATGAATGCACAGTAATGTTTGCTATAACATACAACAACAAAAAATGTGTGTATATATATAAAAAAACACGAGAGACCTTGAAAAAACGATTCAAAAACTAGAATTTATAAAAAACGATTCTTCCATCTGACTCGTCTTGTGAAACCATTTAGATTACGTTAGAAACATTTTCTGTATTTTCAAAAGTAGAGAAGATATTTAGGTGTCCTCTTTTAGACGAAACACCCTGTATAGATACACAGATAATGATTTTTGAAAATGAATTTCTACTACCTCAATTTTACTTTCCTTTCTGTGGGTCTTTGAATGTGTTCATAATTGCAAAATCACTGGGTTAGAAGGCGAAATGAACATCCTCACAACGTGATAATTTAATTTTTCTTCCAGCATCCACCAGACTTCTAGAAATAATACTTTTTACGACGGTCCTATTACTTTGAGAGGAACTTCATCTCCTACCAACCCAATTGCGAGAGAACACGTAAAGCAACGGGTTAAAGCTTCTGCTCATGCACCGAGCTACCTGCGAACGGGAGCAGCGTCTGGGCCATCATTACGATCGAATTCACAAGAAGTTTGCCACCTCTTAACTGAAACGGTCCGGTTGAGGCGCGTTTTGCTGAAAAACCTCGGCTGGACGTGACGAAGCGATTAGCAAGAGCGAAGAGACGAAACGAATCACGGAACGTATGCCGGGCCGAATGAGACGCATAAATTGTGTCGGGCCCGGGGCCCGTGGCCTTTGCGGGTACAAGAAGAAGACAGAAAGCGGTGGCATCTGGGCCGTGAGCGGCGAGGGAAAGATATCGCGAGGTGTCGCGCGGAGTTTAAATAAAAGCTGGAACTCGCGGGACCGGCAAAAAAAGTCCGCTCGGAAAAACACGAGATTTCAATTAAAGAGACAAGCTTAGTAATGAGGCAGCGTGGATTTATTGGCTCGAAGGCCGTGGCGCCTAAACGTCTGCGTGTGTTGTTGACCGGGTATCCGCTCCACGGCCTCCTGGCTGCTCGCAGTCCGTCAGAAGCACGCGCGTGTTAATGTATTCGTGCGTGCACGTGCCCCCGAGCCATTCGGCCCTTGCTCCAACCCTTTACACGGGCCCCGATACCACACCAACTGTTCCCTGGTTTCGGGCCTACCCGCCTGCACGGACCGCGCCTCCATATTCCCCCGAATTGCCTCATTTGCATCCGATTGGAGATTCATTACCGTATTGCCCGGTAATAGGACAGTTCCACTCGGAGACACCACGGCTTTCCTCGCCCCGTTATCCATCCTGCCTGAAACACTACTTAACCAATTATGAAGATCTCATTTATTTATCTTCATAATTTGATTGCTAGAAGGCAATTGTTGAATTACTGCGCCCGGCAAAGAATAGGATGTTCGATATATTCGAAGTGAAACTTGGTTTATATGAACTAAATTTTAGCAGAGCTTGGTTAATCCATTGGCATAACCGCTAACTCCCGATTGCTCGGGCCATAATAAGCAAGAAGGTCGGTCACGCGTCGAGCCATTTAGCTGTTTAGCCCTGTGCTCGAACTTGCGCAAAATGTATTCGTTTATGACATGTATATTTCGGCGCAACGAAAGGAATTGTGAAATAATAAACACGTTTGGGCACAGCTAATACTTTTCAGATGTCTGGGAAGTAAATATGATGAATCCATCGGTGAACAAAAATGATTTATAATTTGAAAGTGGATAATGTATCAGTAACAATTCGTAAATTAATACTTAATTTAAATTAGTACTTAATTTAAATTAATACTTAATTCAAGTTAATAATGTTCTGAGAAAACTCGTAGAAAATTAGTAATCTTCGTGTTGGTGTTGTTTACGATTGTCACGAATGAAGTACTACGAGCCAGGCTCGCGTTGTTCACGTTTGGTCCGAACTAAGTACCACGAGCCAGGTCCGTCCTTATTGTTTTTGGCCCAAATTTCTTACCACGAGTCTCACTCGTTATTGTAAGCCAAGGGGTTAACTGGAGTTGAGCGAAATCCTCTCGTATGAGCGTGAACTCCTATTAAATGAATGAAAAATCATAATAGTGGGAGACAGGTGGACTCCTATTATATGTATGAATCACCCGATTATGTGAATCAACTTGTCTCCCGACAGGTTCATATAATCGGAGTTCTACTGTAATTAAAAGAAGAAAATGTACGTTTTAGCACACTCAGTATATCGGATGCGTCCTATAACACTAGTTTAATAGGTCCCGTCAAAATGATGGGTTCTAATAGGTTTAATTATTAAAGATACATCCATGAGGAATTTTTCAACAATTTCTTTGGGTATGTATTATACAGAAAATGATTAAAAATTTGGGTAGACACATTCTTATTATTTTGGTAGAGCAATACAAAATAGTCACTTTTGGTTTGTGTGGTATGGTATGGTAACTCAAGTTTGTGTGGTATACAAAAGGAAAGTTAGAGGAAAGAATATGAACCTGAGCTGGTCTTGGTCGGACCAAACGATAGGATTGACATGTTTTCCATGATTTGCTGTCTCATCAGTAATTCAGCAGTGATTCAAAGCAAACTTGTAAATCTTTCATTTATATACAATATTCGTACATTGAATTCTAGAATGAATAAAAAATGGGTAGAGAAGAACAATTAAACAAAAGTTACATTTATCGGGTCTTGTCGTTGCGGTTAGAATATTATACCGTCACTAAAACTGTAAAATTAGTAAATAGAAGCCATAACGTGATACATAATCTCGTAAAAAATTCAAAAATGTATGGAAGAAAAGAACAACTTGCTAATCTACGCATTGCTTGTAATTTGAACGGACCCGCGAGAAAAATCGTTGATGAAGCGAAAGTTTTAACTTACGCAAAAGATATGCGTCATATCCTGTAACAGAGAAAATTTATTAAACGAAAAGTATTAAAGCAATGACCTCCATTAAATGAAGAACATAAAGAAGACTGCTTATCGTTTGCATGGGGTCATGTTCTTTGGTAAACGAAGTGGAGAAATATAATTTTCAGTGAGGAAACAAAAATTCAGTTTAGACGGCTCTGACAGAATTAAATTCTTATTCTCACGATTGGAGGAATGAAGAAGCATGTTTAAGCTGTTGACAAAGGGGGAGGCAGTAGGGTTATGGTGTGAATCAGTTGTGACAGTTTCGGATTAACTTGCTGGCTCTTTTGACATCAATATTACTAATAATGTCTGAACTGACCTGCCAAAAAGTGTATATGTGGGTGGGAAGCAATTTAGTAGCTTAAAAGAATTGGCAGATAGTATTATGAGAAGCTGATGCCAATTAAAACAAAAAAGAATAGAAACATTATATAAAACAATTCCAAAGCGTTTGTTAGATGCTGTACAACGAAAAGATGATCTTACGAAGTATCGGTATCATGTTTGGTAAAACATTTTGCTAAAATAACTCTAATTTTTTATTAATGTCCTACCGTTTCTATTAATCTATTAATTGTATATATAAATTTTTATTATAGATTAAAATTGTATTAATTCATTTTTGTCATAAATACATAAAATCTGCAGTCTAGTGAAACCGATTAAAAGAATTAAAGAATATCAACGTAACAGTTTCACCTTATTAAAATTAATAAAACAAGAAAGAAGTTAATATTTGGCTCCTACACTTTATAATTGATGCAAACGATTTTTATTTTGCTTAAAGATCCGCAGTCTAATGATCACTTTAAAGGACTCCATCCAATACATTCATAAAAATATGCATTTTTTTCTAATCATACGAAATATTCAAATATATCAAACGTCCTACCATTTTGTTGAGTACTGTAGTAAACTTTTGATTAACAGAATACTAATTGTGGCCCAGAGTTATGCAAATGGAAATACGTTTTGATTGAATTACGTAATTGAATTATATTGTAGTTGCATTACATAATTCAAACCATTCAATTAACTTAATTGCTGATTACGCTAATTATCAGCATAATTAAATTACTTAGTAATGGAATATAATGTAATTGAAATACAACATAATAGAATTACTCAGAACCAGGGTTTGAAAATTGTTATAATATCGGTTTCGGTTCTTGAAGGAGAAACATTTCTACAGGGTGTAACGAAAGCAATGATCATCCGTAATACCGGTGAATCTATACCTTGAGATCGATGGACATTTGTAAAGAAACTCGCCGCAAAATTGCTTACTTTGCTTCTTAAAAGATGTAAATTTATATAATAAACTATAAAAACTGTATCACTATACTAACACACCGTATATGTCAAACTACGGATAAGTATTTAATTACTTCAACATATCATTGGAAAATTTATATTCTTTGCGGTCGCCAATAACCTAATTTAGTGAATGCGACCTGTATAAATAAATAAATTTAAAAAAAAAAGGACACGCACAATATTGTTCGGCCTCATCTATAATAAAAATAGATGTACGTATATGTTATAGCAAAACCTTGTTATTATTCTATTAATTATAGTTTTCAGTTTATTTTTGTAATAAAGTTTATATTATTTAAAAAGTGTCTGTATTATTATATCTCTTAAAAAAATGAAAGGTAGGAGGAGCGGAAAACAATTTTCTTCGGGGAGGCGTAGCGGCATAAAGGTTGGAAACCGCTGTAATAGAGATAAGTACCCTACACTGTAATCTAATTGAATGAAGGAGCTGAATTACGAGTTACAAAATAATTGAATACAATGTATTCGTATTACTTTATAATTATAATTCATGAAATAATACATGAAGTAATTCTACACAACTGTGTTCTGGCCAACCAGTCTGCACGGACCGAGCTACCATACTTCTTCGAGTTGACTCATTTGCATCCGATCAGAGATTCATTACCGTATTGCCCGGTAATAGGACAGTTCCACTCGGAGACACCTCGGCTTTCCTCGCCCCGTTATCTATCCTGCCCCCGATATTTCGAATACGGGACGAGAACGGCCTTCCAACAGGCCACCGCACTCGATCCATTTCTCCGCCTCGACCTCGTCAGCTGGCAAAAGGGAATCGTGTGTTTGTTCCGTCGCGCGTGGGAGAACCGTTTGCGTGCTCGCGCGCGAGATCCACGGACAACCACGGTTTTACCTGTAATTGGGATGATGGAACACTCGGGAAAGAGTCGCCATGACGATTTACTTGCTCCACGCGGTGACGTGCCAGAGTATTTATTTTGTAGGTGAGCAGGATAAATGGTTCACTCGGAACTCGGACGGTATTGCCTCTCGAGTAAAAGGCCAACGAGGATATTCCGCGGCGATAGATTACCGCCAATGTAATGCCACCGCGTCTTGGCGGAAATTTTCCGCGTTATAGTGAATAAACGCGTAAGCCGACACGTGAATTATACTGCTTGAATGCTTCGCCGTGAAATGTCTTTTGCCGACACGAATATTACTGGTGGCCTTTGGAAAACTTAACATTAAACCTACCAGCACCGTACACTGGGCCAAACCGATGAACGGTGTGTAAAAATCGTAGAATTTTCATACAAATGAGGTAGCCCGCTAAATCTTTGACGAGTTTAAAGCTGAGCAATATCCTACCTTTCTTGAACAAATTTTTGGATAAACTTCCGAAAGCGACAACCCTCCGATTTTGCTGAAATTTTGTATATAGCTTCTTTTTATCTAGTACATAAGATTCCCAAATGAAATTTGGGCGACGCAACACCCTCGCCCCCAACCCCCTTCAAAGGTAACACTGTTTTTCTTAATTATTTCATAAAGTATTAATTGTACAGAAAAAGTTCTCAAACAAAAAATGAAGCTCGTAAAAAGTTCTGCAAATAAAGTCGTATACATGTTTTACGTAATTTCAACAGTTTAGTTGTTATGTATTTACTCCTGGATTTTCGTATGCGTGGTCGTATCTCCGCCTCCACCACGAACTAACCCCAACTCATTCTACATTACCATTGAATTGTAGCTGTCATCTAGAGACGCATACAAAAATCCACAACGTGTTTACAAAAAAAACCAACCCTAGAGTACCCTTACATTCCCACAGAGTGTGCAAGAACACAGAAAATTCAATACAGTTTTTTCATGGTTTCCGCTATGAAAATAAAATTTGCGCCAATTTTCACTATCATATTCGTAATCATAAGAATCCAGAATATAAAAAAATCGGAGATATGTCCCCAGCCGAATTATTTTGGGTCAGAACAGACAAAATATGTATATAACCTTTTTTGTAGACCCTTTTATGAGCTTCATTTTTTGTTGGAAACTTTTTTCTCTAAAATCAATATTTTCGAAAATATTTAGTCAGAACTGTAAAAACTTTGAAGGAGGCTGGGGGCAAACGAGGCTCTGTCGCCGAAAATCCTTTTAGGGACTTTCTTCTCTAATCAAGAATAAGCTTTGGCAAAAATTTCAGCAAAATCGGAGGGTTGTCGCTTTCGAAAGTACACCCGAAATTTTAACTGCATGGGTACATTGATGTCTTGTTTCTAAAATTTCAAACGAAAAACAAGGACGACAGCTAATTAAATAGAAAAGGCTGAATGTGTACGTTACTTCATGCACACATGAAAGTGTGATTATATGAAACTTTATTTTTAACTAAAAAAATATTTTGCATCCAAGTTATGTTAAGAAGTGAAAGAGAAGATAACGATGTATCAACCAAAATTTTTAGATTTTTCTATAATGAAAGACACTGCAACATTTTCAAGAAATGATTTTTTCATAACAACACAAATTGAATGTAAGTTTATAAACTTATAGTACAAAAGAGTTGAAATGAAACTATTTAATTCGGGACATATAAATAGGTTGTAAATCAGATCTGAAATAGAGTGTTTCAAAAACTTGTATTTTTTATATTTACCAAATATTTAGGAATAACAAAAGGATGCTCTATAGATTTTTGTATTCTGTATGACTAAATACAGCGCATGCATTCAAACTAGACTGCTTTCAAAGCATTGAAACGAAAGAAATCACGATTTGAATACATTTTTTTCACTTAAATGGCTTTTCACTTAAAATTCTGAAAAGGCAAGTAAAATCTGCCACCGGATTTGAATTGGATATTACAGAATCTATAGGAAATTATGTATAATATGGCAATAATAATATCTGACAGCACACAATAATGGATAAACGAAAATTTTATTGAGAAAATGTCGCATCAACATAGTTTTTCAAGGTCAGAAATTGTTTATGTTGCTTTCTCGATCATTTTCTCTTATTCTGCATAATTTCAGCTTTAACCCCGTCCAAGAATTGTCGGGCTATCTCATTTTTATCAAAAGTTCTACGATTTTGACACAAAGTTCATCTGTTTGGCCCACAGTGGTGTATTTAGCCCGAAAAGCTGACCAAAATGTAATTTCAATACCTGAAAAACTTTCATTCCTTTTTGGAAACACCGTTCGCTCATTAGTGATTTCTATATGCCGCACAGAATTAATGTTAATGATTCCATTTACAGACATTTTTCAGGCAGGTATGTACTTTATTTTCCAATAATGATAACTTCCTCATTTCATTGTGCTTTCGTAAGTATTGACGTTTAAAAGCGACTAAAAATTTGAATTGAATGATGTTGTTGTACTTCCAAGTCAATCCCAGTGCTTGTTTCTGATTATAATTAGTGAAATTCACAGTTCACGACGCAACAAGATTTAACTGCCAACTCGTGCCCATACGGTTTTCTAAGCATTTTAAATGCAAGCCATTTTCGAAAGAAGAGATAGAACTTTTAATCCTGGAAGTGTAATCAGAGATAGATTCAGCAACAGACACGGAATTCGAAGTAGATGAATCAGATATGCCAGCCTCGATCTTTTTCCGCAATTAGAAAAATAATGTTAGATAAAAATGGAATTATGTAAATGCTGTTTGGTAAAGTAAATACGTTACTTGTAAACCTTTCTCTGTGTATTGTTTAATCAAATCCTATCAAATAATTGCATTATGATACTTCCAAGTACCACAAATACCCCATTTTCTTCATGACTTTTCGGGCACTTCTGATAATTTAGTACAAAAATGTTTCAAATGATATTTCATTCGCATTTTATCGTCTACGAATTACAATATACGAAATATCAAAAATATTTTTTTAGCAAAAAATCACATTGACATTTCGAAAGGCAATACATACTTTTGACTTCATAATATTGTTGCCGGTGTCAAGACGAATCCAACGACCTACTATACTTTGGTTTTATACCTTGAGATAACGCTAAAATATTGTTGGTCAACTTTTCGGGCCAAATACTCCACTCTGGCCGCGGACATCAAATGACAGACCTCAGATTTTTTATTTTAAAATTTCCGAAACCTTTAGATTAGATTAATCTTGTTGTTCATATGAAACAATACATGTGAGTTACTTCTTGTGCTCGGTTGGCTTAGTGTTAATAGAGATCAAGTAATTAGGGTTATGCAGTATTATACCTGGAAATAAGTTTTTGACCATCGCAATTTTATACAGATCATTAAAAATACAGCAATTTTTTATGTGTGAAATACTATGATATGAGTATAAAACTCAGGGTAACGTTGGGCTAGGCTATTATGAAGTAAATATACAAAAAACAATCATGATATTTGTGTGTTATCTAGGAAGGAGTAATGAATATGCAAAATAATATGAGAAAGAAACCCAGACCATCCTAAACTCTAGAAAAAAGTATTTGACGTTATAAATTTGCAAAGAGATGAACAGTAATTTATTTTGTATTCATATTACCTAATATTTATACTTTAATCATTTATAATATGCATACCGTAGTATTTTACACATCAAGAATTGTTGTATTTTCAATGAGCTTTATAAAATTGTGTTTAGTCAAAAATTTATTGCCATGGATAGTATTTATAACAATGAAAAATTCACATGAGCCAAACTGATCGTATGCATTCCCCTTTAGACAAAAGTTCGCCAGTTACAAAATATTAGGATGTCTGGAAAGCATGTGTCGTCCCCTATCCATTGTTTTTATTATCTTTTCTTTTCTCTTTAATTCTTCTTGAAAAAAAAATTTTAATTTTGATTATTAGTATACTCGAAAACATTATCAATTCTAGCTATTAGTAAAACAATTTGAATGGAGTAAATTAAAAAATAAGAAAAACACTAATAGTATAAACATTGTTTACATGTGTTTCCATCAGGAATTTAAAAAAAGCTGGCAAAATAGAAAATTGGTGCTGTTACAGGTATGTAAATCGTTCCAAATGTATTCTATAAATATCTATCTTGCTTTTAACTTCATCTTAATGAAAAGATTTCGTGCGCAGAGCGTAAAAAAGAAGAATCAATGAGAGATAAGAAGATACAGTGTTCAAAGTATCTTGTAACAGCGACAATCAACGGCTTTAACTTATCAGCGAGGACAGTGGTCGCAACACTTTGCATAATTGCCGCAGCCTAATTAACTTCCTTCAACTAAAAGAGGGACTCGCTAAACAGATAACATTATTTTCGCGTTAATAAACTACTTCTGTGACACGATAAAGGTTTACTCTTCACACACTTATCCACTGAATATTTTTACGCGAAATAATTTTTACGTGCCTTGCATTTCAAAACATTTTTCAATTCCTTTTGAGTTTTAACAGAATACATGCTTACAACAGAAATAATGTTGGGTAACAATTATGATGTTTAAGAAAACAGTTTTTCAATATCTTGAATTATTATAATTTTCTCATATCAAAAACTGAAAAATTGAAAATTCAGTGTTTGTGTTACTGTTGCAATATACGAAGGTTATTACAGATTACAACTAAATAAACTTTTACATATTTATACTTTATGTAAATGAGAAAATAAAAATTTGTAATACAATTTCGTATAATGTTCTTTTATTTTCACGCTGACAAAGTTATTAACAAACAGATAAAATTGTATGAAACGCCAGATTCTGTTTTGCATATACAAATATAAATTTCCATAAACATTCACGATTTACTATTTGTATTGTACTTTATAATATAAATATATTAAAATAGTTTCATGGCTTCCATAATCACCAATATAAATGCATTAGATGTATAATAACACAAGAACTGGTAACTCGTTTCATACTGTGAAAAAAGTATTCGATATCATTAAAGCACTGATTATAGCGTGAAAGGTTTTATGGTTTCTCGAACTATTGGTGCAAACACTCATGTACAATATTTGCCCGATTAATTGAAAATTGCTGATGGCAGGATATGTGCTATACTTTATAGTTATTTTGCTGGTTACTAAAATAATTTTATGTGAATCAAAATTGTAGAGACTCTACATCATTGAGGAAATAATTTTACTTCCCCTGTTAAGCACACTCTCCAATTAAACTATTTTTAATCAATAAAAAAGGGTAATGTAATTATGTTTATAATTAATTTAATTTCTCCAAAAATTAATTTTAGTAAAATTTAATTTTTCATAAAGTAGAAAACTTCTTTTTTTATGAAACTGTAATTTATAACAGATGGTACACTTCAATTGATCACATCATCAATATTCAAAACTCTACTCGATTTGACATGTGACACTTGGATGAAAATTGGCACTTGGAGAAAACACTTTTCTACAGCTGGATACTCGTTTAAAACATTCAAGCAATTTTACTATAACAATCACTAAACGTGACATTAATCAGAGATGAATATGGCAGACGATTATAAGATCACTTTATCGCATAGTGGAATTGATTGGCAACGGAAATTAATACAAATTCACAATTTAATTGTAATGTACAATGTATATATAAATACTGTAACCACAGCATACTAGCAGTATATTAACAGCAACGGACTATTAAATTATAGAAATATTGTTTGTGTAATCTTCTTGGCCTACATATTTTATCGATATAAAATATATGTTTAGTCCTCTAGGACTAGTTGATATAATTTTCACAAATGCTCAGTAATGACGCCACTGTCTGACTTTACTCAATTATTTTATATTATGGTGTACAGATTTAAATAAATCATCAATCTATAAAATATTTCTGATATTGTCAAGGTGTATGGGTTATATTTGTACAAAAATATATACATCTTCAGTAAATAATAAGAATGTCGTCCTTTTGGCGTCCATACAATGAAATAAAAATGTTTATCACAGATAATAAAAAAACTGAAAATGTACTAATATAAAAATAAACTAAATAAACGTATAAATCAGTAAATAAATAACGCAATAGTTATGGTTACTTGTAAAGATACGCAATCTAAGATATATATTGTATATTCATAACAAAGAAAATAAAAAACACGAATATAAGAAATGGAGTTGAGTAAATAAATGTATCAATAATAACATAATAACTACAAGTATCTAGAAAGGTGTTAATAATAATCTAACAGTCACAGAGTATAATAAATGTATTAATAATAAGTCGACTGCGGATCTGTAGCAAAATAAAAATTTTGGAATGCATTGCGTGAATTAGGAGCCAAATAGAAATTTCTTTCTTCCTTTATTGAATTGAATAGGCTGAGACCAATACATTGATATTCCTAAACTCTTTTGCTGTGTGTATTGTTTTAAATTGAAGCTACTCATTTCTATCTTAAATGCATAAAATCCGCAGTCTAGTAATAACCTAATAGCCATACGTTTCTATAAAAGTAATAATAATAACCTAATAGCCGCATGCTTTTATAAAAGTTGTAATAGTACCTAAATAGCCACAGGTTCTTCTAAACGTATCAATAATAACATAACAGGCGCAGTAGGAAGGTTGAACGCATTAATATCAATCCACCACACGGCGCGGCGGAGCTACAACGTCCCCGCATGTTCTACATCCCGCTATGCGTAAGAAAATCCAAAAAAGGGAAAGAACAGTGTGATTATCGATCGGAGAGTCCTCGTCAACATCGTGGCGGATCGTTGGTCCGTCGTGACAAAAAACGGCCCGCATATAATCACGGAAATTATCCGTCGCCATGGGTCCGGGGACGTTTATTCAGTCACAGTCAAACTATCTTTGCCATTTGAAGCGGGCAGTTATTCGTTCACGGTGGATCGATTAACAAGCTTCTTATCTCGTTTAAGGATTTTTATGGCGTACGTTATAGCTCGGGCATCGCTGTCCACGGGGGAGAGAAAACATCGTCGGCACCGCGGCTTAAAGACATGATCCACCGAGTAATCGTCTTTCGAGCCCGAGAGAGCCCGATAAAAAACGCCATACGATACGAATCGGCTGGTCCGAGCGTCGATCGGCCGCCGGCTACGAATCACCCGGTACCACATTATATCATATAATTTTTATCGGATCTCAAGTACAATCTCGCGATGTACACCCGGGGAAATTATGCATAAGACTTATCATCATTCTGCCTCGAAAGTTTATCGGGTCCAGGACCGGGCCCGTTCCCTTTGGAACACGAGGAACGCTCCCGGACGCGGTGCCACGGTGACCGGTAAAAATTGCTAATTCCTCGTCTCCGTACCGAGTTATACCACCTTGTAAGTTATAATACCGTCCTCTAGAATAAACCTTCCTACATGGGTCGACGGATGGTACCAATCGTAGCCGGTCATTTCGACCGGTGACGGAAACCTTTTAGCCTTTTAGCGTTTCAATGGGTGCGTACCGGGTCGTTTCGGCAAGTGGCTGTCGACACAAACTGCCGCCGTTCCCGTCTCTTTCAAAGGGGTAACCCCTTCACCGCAGGCTTGCTTCAGCAGCGTTTCCAGAAAGATTTCAATGTAACGAAGCACGGAGGTATGCCATGATACTTTTCGGGTGCCGCGCGATCCCCCGTTTCGCATCTGAAGCCGGTGCTCTGTGTGTGTTATTAGGGGCGATTATCATTCAGGCGACCGGTCGACGACCGTGCAGCCGTATTTCGGAATCGTTAGCCGCGATTTACGAGCCGGCCCCGGTTGTTATTAATAACAATTCGATGACCACGCATCCCGATGCTTTTCCTAATTTTCGCGGTCGTATCATTATGCTACTTTTTGTTTTACCGATGACTGCCGGAACGGTGTTCAACGTTTTAGCGTGTCAACTGCTGTGAGAAAGTTTGGGAAAATATCGACAAATTATTATCAATCGACTGAACGAATTAATGTTTCAGTACGTATTCGAGTTCTGCATTTTCTTAAGACTCATATGTTCCTCGGTAGTTGCACGAAAAAGCCTAAGATAATATCCATTTTTGTTTCACACTATAAATCAACAAATGATGTGTCATTTATAACGTCACATTTTAAAGAAATAGGCTGAACTTCACCTTAGGGGACCAAAAAGTTTCAACTTTTCTACAATGTAATACTATACATTTTGACGAGAAAATGATAGAGCTGTAAGTTTTAGTGCGCGGAATTCACTGGTTCAAAAGTTATACGAGAGTAAAGTTGCTCTATTTCAAGCGCGTTTTACAGGTTAGAACGCTGCCATATTGCTTTGTACTTACGCGTTACCCAATCAGCAGAGCTGCTACGTCACACCACAGGCACATACAAGCAGTCATTTTACAGCGGCAATTCGAATTCCTGATACTAAATTTCAGAAAAACCCGCAATTAATTAAGCTCACGAGCACAGATAGTATTACATTCAGTAAAGTTGAACATTTTGGTCCCCTAAGGTGAAGTTTAACTAAGAAATACATCTCACAACACAGATGGAAAGAAATCAATCGTTTTACAATATACAAAAAACGTAAATTGGTAAATCTTTAGCCTGAGGAACGTATGAGGGTTAATGGAATACAAGATTAGTTTAGTTAAGACTTATTATGTTGTAAAAAAGGAAAGTTTAGAATATGAGAGTAGTGAAGCAAATACTTGTTTTAATATTTAGGGCAAATGTGCCTCATTTCACCTCGTATTCAGTAAAAATAAGAGATATCTACTAACAAACTCTTATAGATTTGAATGGCCATGGTGGGCAGTCTATTCCCCACTTCCAATGTACAGCTTCATGTCCTTATATAAAAAAATTAAATAATACTAGACTACTAATAACAACACTTAAGTCGGCTGACTACTGGCCAAGACTACTGGTTGACTATTGAACAATTACTGTATGAAAATATATAAGTTAAGTATATGCCTATTTTATAAATATATCAAAGAAATATAAATTATACTTACATCATTTGATTCTGATCTTGATAATGGGGAAAACAGTGACCTGGTTATATTATTTTATATATCTTTGTTATAAAAAGTGTAAAAAGTTAAATGGTTTTGTACACAAATTGGTAAACCTCGAACCTTGGTCTTTCTGGGGATAATGATCAGTCGCTTATTAATAAAATTGCAGTAGGGTTGTAAAGGTTAATCCTCGGTTTCTAAGTTCCCATCAGATTTTAAAGAAATGTTTATACTACACTGTAATAAAGGAACATAAATAATAATAGAATATTTTCATGTACTGAATTGTGTTTTATTTTTAGGAAGCATGTATTGCTTCACAAAATAAATATTTAAAGCTATATTGGAGGACGGTCTTTCTTACTTGGCCAGAAATCGTTTCTTGTAACGGCAGATCCCTTGATAATAATAAAAACCATCACATTATGTCCCAATACGTCGCGGGTGTTGTAATTCAACAAATTTCTGAAAGCATTAAGGGGAACCACCGACGACGCGACAAAAACGAGTAACAATTACACCAAGTTGAACGCATGTACGCAGCAAGAACGCGGCAGTAGAAGGAAAGTCGTGGTTTTTCTCAAATAACAACCGTATTCGGTCGTGTACTGCACGAGTAAGAGGGGGAAACCGCGAGCTTTGACTACTACCGTGCTGCACGTTGATAGAGGTGCTTAACAATTGTTGTCGATGTCCATTATAAACGTATCTGCTCTGTTTAAAGTGCAACTGGCATAATGACTTGACTACGAATTTTATGCGTTTATGACAGAACGTAGTAGGTGAAATTTAGAACAGTAAAAAAATAAAAGGATTTAAGAATATCGATATATAGCATTTTCAATTTACGTAATTATTAATGGAATAAAGAATACTCTATTCATAGCTCCTGTTTCCTAGAAACGATGCAAATCATTTTAATTTTATATAAATATCGCAATCTAATTACAACAAAATCAGATACGTTTAGCGAAGACTTAATATCGTTTTGTTCATCATTTTATTCATTATATCAACACATTACCTGTCAGAGATTATTCATTATATTTTTTAAATATATATATATATATATATATATATATATATATATAACTCACAAGGAAGGGTTTATTTTTGTATAATCTTTAAAAGCAAAAACTTTTTTAATTATGAACTAACATAAATCATTCTGTGTAATACAATCTGCTGAATATACTGCGGAGTGTCAATATATTGTCTCCGACTTATTAAGATTGTTAAAGAAAAAACGAAAGATCCATATGGTTACTGCTATTTGCAATTGATGCCAACAATTTGTATTTTGCATAAAGATCCGCAGTCTAATGATGAATCAATATCATTTTCACTTGAAATTCACCTTAATAATTCTATCAACTGGAAAAGGAAAGATTTTCTGACGTGACTTGTGTAGACCACTTATAATAACTATATTTTTCGCTGAATAATAATTATTATATTAGACATTGTCAAAATCATGTAGTGTTTAGTTTAACTTTCACCAGGTAAGATGAGTTAAGTTGTCTTACGTTTAGATCAGTTAGTTTCGAAACATTTATGAATACTTTCGAGAATGTAAATTAACTACCAGAAAACAACAAAGTTGAGCGAACTCAGGTTGCATCATATTCAAAGTATTTAACAATACCAGCAGGTAGGCATGTTCCGATACCATTAAGGTATCGATACTTTTAATCACTACTTGTATCGAAATAAAGTATCGATACCTACTTGTATCGAAAGTAACAATTACAAAATTAAGTATCAACAAAATTAAATTGCATAGACTTGTCTTCGTAATAAGAATGCTACAGGGATTAACACTAGATTTACCAGACCAGTCAAAATAACTGGTTTTGCAATTTCAATTCAAAATTCCTACTGCATGTAACACTTTCTTTCCGAAATGATATCATGACATTTGTAGCCATAACTAAAGAATCAGTTTTATGAACATTATATTATTTTATACGTATTCGTAACAAATATATTTTTTGTTATTGACACTTATACCAGTACCAGTCAAAATGACTGGTGCATGTTTCTATGTGATGAAATGACATTGGGGCAGCTACAACAATTGATAAGTACTGCAACGTTTTTTCTGGACAGAATATATGATTCCGAGAAAATCATGATTCTGATGCAGTACGCAAGCGTCCCTTGGAATTGTATAATTACTCAGGGTTTTGGGCCGCACATAAGGTTCTCCTTGGGTCCCGGACAGTTGGCTATCTGTAAGTGCGAACTCGATACTCGGTGTTTCTGAGTGTCTTGGCCGTGCTCGGTAAACTCGCTTTTGGGCGAGTTGATTGAGTTGTGGCCCGTAAATTTCTAGCACTGGCCCTATCAAGCTTTTAATTAATTGATAATATCTATAAATCTATTTTTGTATTATAATTAATATTATTCAACTTTCTTTTGTCATTTTTTAAAAGTAAATAAAGACTGGAAACACCACTAAGCACTTTTTCTAAAGACCAGTCATTCTGACTGGTCTTGGTAGAAATAGATATACTTAAATAGCCGGTAAATCTAGTGTTAAAATCGTCATTTGTTTCTACTGCATATGCAATATGGTTAGAAACAACTGACGATTGTGCGGGAAATAAAAATCAAAATCGATGCATGTTCTGTTTTTTACTTTATTTATTGTTATGAAAATTATATGTCACCACTGATACACTCCACTGCACTCTACTCCCTCAATTGAGGCAAAACAGCCCCCACCATAGCGCTAGCTTTTCTCTTCCAGTAAGCGCCGTACGGTGGGGCAATGAACACACGAGATATCAGTGAACGCGACGAAGGTGCGCGTTGTATGAAAAAGAGATTGGTGGGGGAAGCAAGCGTTTGAGGAGCCCCAACCGTGCCTAGACCTGCTCTACTCTGTAAAACCAGGGAGGTAAAACTTTGTTGATACGTAGTTTTTTGATGGTAGCTTATTATGATGATTGAAGGATTAGTTTATCAAAAAAACTGCATTTTTCACTTTTAATCGTTTACAACTTATATCTCAATTAACCAATAATGATGAAATTTTCAACACATGTATAATTTATTTGAGACACATTTTTTAAATTATCAATACAGACCCAGATAAAAAAGTTGTAAAAATTAACTTTTACTATTTTTTTCACTATTCCAGCTGGATGCAATTTTTTCAAAAATTTTTTTTCGCATCACCTAATAAACTAATCCGTATATCTTCTAAAGAACACTCAGGTCATTTGGTCTAATTTTTAAAAAGTTATGCTGTTTCAAATGGTATTGATTCACTTTTAGGTTAAAAGTTATAAGTATAACAAAAAGATTGTCAAAAGCAGTAATACATTTTGAATCTGTACTTTTGTTGAAATTTGCTAACGAAATGTAAAAAATACAATCACCCATGGATTAATCAATGAAATATCATTTCTTATTGATAAACAGCGAATCTTTATATGAATGTTTATAAAAATTGTATAATAACATAATTTATTTCTTCCCCAAAAAGTTATTATTTAGTTCACCTAAAAATGCATCTCTTCTAACGTATTTCATGCAGTTACTACTAAATTCGCCTACTTATGGGTAGATTACGAATTTTAAGGATTTCTGTCAGAAAAGGATAGGTGCCGTTAAAGACGATAAAATGATTAAAAGATTTCAAGAATATCGACACACTATTTCCAATTTTCTCAACCTACTAAAGAAAGAAATTTGTCAGCTACTGTCTCTTGCAATTGCTACAGAAAATTTATATTTTGCATAAAGATCCGCAATGTGTTGGGCGGTTACAAAAATTCGAGCTTGATTTTCAAAAACCTCAAGACCTTCTTCGAAGAAAAACCACGCAGTTTCTACGGATAATAAATCCAGCAGATTAAGTAAATCGTTGAGAGGTCATTGTAAAAAATGGTGATCACTATACAATTGATTAAAACTGTTTACTTCAAAATGTAATCGCTGGTGTTTCATTTTTTAGTCCATCACAATCTTCAGCAATCATCCAACACTTGTGGGTAGACTGCGTGTCATTATGCAAAGTAAAAATTTTCTGCACCGGTTAAGAATAGGTGTGGGCACATTTTTTGACATAAACTAACAAATAATTATTTAAAATAATGAATTATATAAAATACTTTATTTTTTGTATTGTCCAAATAATGTACAAAATTTATTTCGTAAATAATTTTTTATATGAATTACGTTCTTCAAATAAAATAATAAATAATTTCACCTCAAGAAGAGGTGAGTGCCTGATGCCATGCCCTTGTTGAAGTAAGTAAATTAATTATTAAATTTATACATGCTTATTTTTGTAGTTTAATTATTCAAGTTTAGCTGCATTCGCTTTTAAAATTGTTTTTTAGTACACAAAATATATAGAATGTTGAATAATACGAATTATTTGATCGAATATAAGATGAAATGAAATATTAATTGAATTTCAAATGAAATTCAAATAATGAGGTAATTTTGAAAAAAATATTTGGCTGTACAAATAAATTAACATGTGATTCTTTCAAATGACATGTAACCAAATAAAAGCATATATTATTTTAACGATTAGTTTCCAAACAATTTCTTTCAATAAATGATGGTTTTCATATTCTCCAATATTTGTCATCTCAAATTTGATCTACTTATTTTTTTTATAAATGTATAAAATCCGGAATTTACTTCTAGGTATAGAAATTGACTCGGATTCGTAACTCGACATTGAACTTGATCCCATCCCTACCGGCGAGCCCCACGGCTGGATCCAATGAATAATACAGGCGTAGCGCAATTAGCTTTGCTGTTTTCAATTTAATCGGCGTATTATCAACCCTTCAGGGAACGCGGACCAGTTCCCGCAAGAAAGGACACCCATTCGACGGCATGCACCACCACACCATGCAGCGAAAGTCATGGCGCAGCAGGTAGCGAGACGCGCAAAGAACGGCCGCGGACGCAGCGCAGCGCATCACGGCGCGTCAGTGCTCTCTTATTGTGCCCGGCCGTTTGTCAACCCGATTTCATCGATAGGAGAAATAAATTTATCGAGCCAGTACGTTCCCAGCCAATATTTTGCGACGTTCTCGGCGCACACCCGCCGCAGCCGCCATTTGTGATGCTGATGGTGGCGAGAAGCATTTGTACGATATTTATGTGCCGAGGATGATGGACGCAACAATTTTGACTTGCACACCGGTTCAACATTAGATTTTATCGAGATTTTATCGATGCGTGGGAAACATGAATACTGGGACCATTGATGGTGATACACGAGACGATTCTGTAAACCGGAACTGTAAGTTTTCTTCGCTCTGTACGTCTACTAATAGTACATCCGTGGTTTTTGTTTCTCTCTTGAGATACTGACGTGTTCTCAAAGAATAATTGTTTTTAGTTGTTCCTAACGAATGTCTGTTGGAGAACAAATCAATTAAGGTACGTTTCGCATAAAATTTTATATATTTATGACAAAAATGAGTATGTGAAACATGAATCAGTAAAAATATTTATGGAATTTAACAGTAGACAACCATGTAGAAATTATAAAAGTGCTCTCATGAGAAATTTCCAATGAAGTTCTTTATTGAATCACATATTATAGTAAGAGACATAAAGTCTCGCCGAATTGAACTTTGTAATTATTATACAGCATTATACATACAGTCACTCCCATTAATATTCGTACACTCTTAAAAAGACGATAACTTGTTTAATATTGGACTATACGACTTGGACTTTTTTGAGATGTTAGAATAATTAGTTTACTATATGACGTGAGAAAGAAATTATAAAACAATTGCAATTGGTCGGTATTGGAGAGAAAATACTAAAAGTTGTGTTTTACAATTTTTTTATGTGGCTTATGTTGAAAATTTAAAACATCCATTTTGTAGATATGTATCAATTGTATACATTTTCAAATTTTCATCCAATTTGGATTACGTGGAAAACAGCGACAGGCATCGAATGACGTAAGAATCCTTCGATTTATTACAGTTTAAGGCCGAAAATTGTGAAAAGCTGCAATTTTTACCATCTTCAAACAGTTGTAGCTCATTGCAACGTTTTCCGATTTTGGTGAAATATTCAGTGTATACAGTTGACACAGATCTACAAAACGCATTTGTTGAATTTTCAATATGGACACACATAAAACAGTTATAAATAACAACTTTTAGTATTTTCTTTGTAATTCCGACCAATTACAATTTTTTCAAAATTTCTTTTTTTCAACGTGTAGTAAACTAATTGCTCTAACTTCTCAAAAAAATCCAAGTCACATGATCCAATGTTAAAAACGTGATTGTCTTTTAGAGTGTACGAATATTAATGGGAGTGACTGTATATCAGTTGTGCTTTGGACTTGGTAGTTCTAGTGTTAAAAATACTGTTGCACTATTTTCAACCTACTGAAATGAACTATTTCTTGCAATCAATGCAGAAAATTTTCATTTTGTATAAAAATTTGCAGATCTATTTATCTGTACGATTACTCTAAATCATCTGGATCCTTGTGAATCTTTTAAATGTTCGTAGATCCCTTATGTAAATTTTCTACGACTCTTAAACTTGTGAATTATTTTGTATCTTTTCAGATTTAGTTCATCGTTCCCTTAACATGTTTGATGTACAGCGTGCAAGTAGGTTGTCCCAAAAGTTCGTTTCGTTTTTGGAAGTTCAAAATCTTAATATAATAATAAATATAGCCACAATGTGAAACGTACAAATAACCTCTCCCATTTTAAATTTGATACTTGGCTGCCTTGTACGTATTTGTACGAATCTAGAACAATTTCACTCTCACTCGTAATTTTATATATTTCTTAATATAATTCTTTTTTATTTAGCTTAAGTTTATTAGAATACGGGTCTCTGGAGTCACAGATTACAATGTTTTAGAACAGAAGAAATAAACATACAGGCTACAATATTATTTTTAGCAATTAACATTTCTATACTTAAGAGTAGTTGTAATCTTATTTTTTTTAAGTTATATTTTATTAATTTTGTCCTTTAAGTTGCGTAAAATTTTCATGACCACAATATGTGATTCATTGTATTTGCACATTTTAGTAGTTAAAGGCAATGATATTTTAGTGAATATTTTAGTAAAAGAAAATGTTAGTACTAAATTGCAAGTTTTATGCATTAATGACAATAATGCATATTGTGAAATATAAGACGGAATGTAGATGAATTTCGACAATTCAGATAAGAATGTGGATATATTATTTCAACCTCAGTAAAATTGTTAAAGGAAAAAAGAAACTTCAATATGTCGTCCATTGCTTTACAATAGATGCAAAATATTTTTATTTTGCAAAAAGATTCGTAGTCTAATTATTAAACATAATGCGATTGATATTATGAACAAAATAAAAAATAATTACTGGATAAAAACATATTATTAATTATTGAATTTGAAATGAATTAAATGACTAATCTGCCAGAACATGTTTATCCAAAAAAAGCTTCTACTACATTTACTCAATTGGTACTTACAGCACATGAAGTCTCTAAACAATCAGTATTCATCGGACAAGGTATTTACCATACTGTCATTGTTAATCAGCCTAAGTACAATAGGTATTCTGATTGCTTAATGGCTTCATACATGACTGGCTACTGACCTACTCGTGAAGTAGTACCTCTGACGTTTAACATGATACGCATAGTTTACGTTTCGATCGATGAATATCGAGTGGAGTCTTGATAAGTAGCATAAGAAAATTGAACCACTAAAGAATAATAAACGGAACATAACAAATCACATTTTTGAACAGAGAATTGTCAAGTAGATGCGCTGAGAACCCTTATTCAACTCGGACGCAGTTATCCTTCCAATTGGCACAGCTTGTTTGAAATTGTTCGCGGTTAGGTCGCGTTCACACCAAAGTTTACGATGCAATCATGATGCAAATATGCACTTTTAAAATACAAGATTTTCTAAACTTTTATATACTTAAAAATCTGATAAACTTTGAGTAAACTTTCCATTTTAGTAGAACCTCTAATATATACGCATTTTTCAATTCATGTTTCTCTAAAACACGCATTGAAGACTTCGAGAGAACAACAATCAAATAAAAATTTAATGTAAAATTTTAAAGTCTATTAAGATTTACTGAAATGTTATTGTTATTGAAGTTTAAATTTTGTAAGGTTTTATACATTCGCATATGCTATAAATACAAAAAATTTGAAATAAAAATAGCTTTATAGTTCGCAGAAATAGTTTTATAGAAATAGCTCACTGCTTTCGTTAAATTTTTCTATTTATTGCCTCATAATATGAAAATGTTCGAAGCAAAATTTTTCTAAAAAGTTTATATTTAAGTAATTATTATAGTCACATATAATTTAAAATCACTACTTTATTGGGTTAGAATCAAGCCTTTATTCAAGTACTCTAGACTGGCTAGGATTTCTGCTACTCTAATTATGCAGTGGATGATCACAGTCTATGCATTTCTGACCTCATATTGAACGATATTAACCCTCGTTGATAGTATTAGATCTACTATTAATAGCGAATTATACTTTCTCATTTAATAGTTAGAATTTCTAAAAATAAAACTAGAGTAAAATAATAATAAAATTATAACATTATTCACACCTTATACACAAACGACACCGAATTATGGAAATTACTGGATATAATGACTTCAAAATAATAAATTTAATATTAATTTAATAATATGTACATGTGTACATAGCACCAATTTTTTGAATATTGAATGCTGATGTTATTCAATGTAAAGATACTATGTTAAAACATGTAATAATTTACTTATTAGTAGATCTGATATCGCCAGTAATTGCCAAGTTTCGTACATTTAACCAGAAACACAAGGATGAACTTCTTTCCAAGAATGATAAAAAATAAAGCAAGATTTATAACATAATATATTATAAATAAACAGTACTAATTGTAAGTATAACCTTTTGGTAACATTTCTCAATAACGGTAAGACTGCAGTTATTAACATTTCATACAGAATTTCATTATAATCAAAGAAAAAAGTAAAAGAATGTATCGGTTTTGTTAACGTAACAGTTCTTCCTGAGGAATTTTTATAAAAAGTATTGTTACAAAGTGTTATTTAATCGCTACAAACTTAATTCTTTATAAACTGTTCTTATTAAACAAGTATTATAGAAACTGTATAATAAAAACTTCATTTGACCCCTGCCATTATGAAGATGCATTTATGTGTAGTTTATTTCGTAAGCTTCTTTCTTAGGATATATTATACTACCCTAAAAATAAATAAAAACCTGATTAAATACATTCTTGTTATTTGTATAAAGTAATGCAAAATAGTCACCTTTAGTGATCTATAGATCCAGTATAAAGTAATTTTTAGACAAGAGGTCACAAATCAAAAATTTTACCTCACCTGTTACCTCGAAAATTAAATATATGGTCCGGTCAATTGACTACGTCAGCCTAAGTGATACGTGAAAAAATCGGATGTCTTGTGAGACGACCTATTAGATACGCAGTACGATAGCGAATTCTCGAGTCTTCGTCACGACTTTCGCAGTCTAGGTGAGAAAAGTCGGTGAACGAAGCGTTAAACGTGTTCTTGGGGCAGTTTAATCGGAAGTTTGGTCTAATCAGAGGTTCGCGCTCGGGCCGAAAGCCGCGTTGACACGGACGTTTACAGAGACGTGTATACGTAGAATATATGTATACCGACACGGAGTTAATCGCGACGGTATGTGGCGACGACGAACAGTGCCGCCCACATGGTCACTTGACCTCCCTACGCCCCCGTAGCTCTCAGTTAACCTTATCAACTCGATTCAACTCGACCTAACCGGTGTCGGGCCCGATGAGTCGCGCTTACCTACATTCACGTTTCTCTGCTCTGCTCTGTTCTGCTCTGCTCTGCTCTGATGTGTTCTGTGCCGTGCAGTCGCGTAGCTCGCGACGCTCGCGGCCTAAAGAAATCGGATGTGTATTCACCGAGGCCCTGATGATGGTCCTCCGCTCGTAAACAGCTACCTGAAGCACCCGAACAAATCATTCCCGCTTAAAGTGTTGCGAATTGCTCCGTACAGTAGT
Source organism: Sphecodes monilicornis (assembly GCA_913789915.3). Lineage (NCBI taxonomy): Eukaryota > Metazoa > Arthropoda > Insecta > Hymenoptera > Halictidae > Sphecodes > Sphecodes monilicornis. Next base: position 2,449,485 of record OU565289.1, read on the forward strand.
CATTTAGACTGCGATGCCCATTGTAATCTCATTCGGCCCTCTGAATTTACTACACAACATTTGAATATTAACTCTCCGACGATTCGACGGTTTGGCGATCGACTTGCACAGTTTCTAATTGTTTATGAACAGGAAAAACCCATTGATTGTGTTTCAGTCTCAATAAAAATGTTGTATGTACAGATGAACCCTTTGTGGGTTTGTGAATTTGTGAACCCAAATTTTTCTTTCTTTTTTATTCCAGAACTTCCTACAACGTCTGTAATTGAATGGTATTCTCATATGAAATTTTATTAGGTCGTTGAATATGAAATGTCCGATTTCACTATACGAAATTACAAAGTGCTTTAGTCAAGAAACACTATTATAATCTATGGGTTTATAATACAGGGTAAGGCACCAACTATTGCCACCTACAATAACTCCGAAAGTATGATAGCAGTAGAAAAGTTTTCGAAATAAAAATTCCATCTCACAACAGGGGCCGTAGTATGGCGTTAATCTTTTGTTACTAGGTGGAGTCGTTTGCGTTACGAATGCAATGTTTTGGCATATGTTTTCTGATAGCGGCTATTGAGACCAGTGTCGCCAGATCAACCTAAAACTAGGTTGACTTTCCTCTCCTCCTTTTCCCCTTCCACTATCCCATTGCACTCCTGCGCACACTCCAACGTCTCAAACTAAGACCGTAGACTGGTCACGTGGCGTGCCGCGCAACGTGTTAAAAACATATTACTCTGGTCATTTGAGAGGTTGAATTGTATTCCCATCGATTTCAACGATCTGACGACACTGATTGAGACAAATCCAACGAGGGGCAATGTTAAGGTCTTTGAAGGTCAGCAAAGGTCACAGAAGTGATAAGAAATACTACTCAATCCGTGATAAGAAGATTGCAGCATTGCATTTATACCAATTGCAAACACTTTGAACACCATCTGTAAATGCAAGTTAATTTCGCCTTTGTTTTCATAAATGACCTTTGCTGACCTTCAAATACCTTAATGTTGTACCTCGTTGGATTCGTCTCAATAGCCGCTATCAGACAACATATACCAAAACATAGCATTCTATTTAAAAAAACAAGGGTGACCTTCACATCTCTGAAACGACTCCACCTAGTAAGAAAAGATTAACGCCACACTACGGCCCCTGTTGTCCGATACAACTTTTATTTCAAAAGCTTTTCTATGTACGATCATACTTTCTGAGTTATTGTAGGTGGCAATAGTTAGTGCCCCACCCTGCATATCATTTTAATGTACAAAGTTAACCTTCAAGTACTACCTTCTGTTTCTAATTACATATTCACCTTTACTTTTAAATACAGTTTATTTTTACGTTTATCAGTCAAAGCGGTCGTCGTGTATTCTTTTTATACGAGTGAGAAAATAAACATATTCACGACAAGTCGTGTAGTGTTTAGTCAAAGTGTGGTATTACTGTTGGTCAATAATAGAATAAGGTCAACAGTGGGGACGACAATCTCGTAAATAAAGAAAACGAAACACCATAACTCAATCAATAGATGTAGTGACTGCTGCCGTCATTACAAATATAAAAAATATACCCGGCGATTGTGGACAAAAGGTTAAACATAAATGTTACTTTTGTAAATATTAACACAGGTATAAATGCCCCATAAAAATATTTTATTTCTTTTAGGCCATGTACAAATTGCAAGCTGTATTACACAAAACTAATAATTTCACCGTATTGTCGAATATTACTGACATTTTGGAAGGTGTAAATGTGAAAGGGCCACGAGAGATTCCTGTACAGTATTGGTGCAAATTTAAATTTGCCCCTATAATGTCATGGTGACGTAGAAAGATCCTTTTCGGTGTATAAATTGATTTTAACGGATAGAAGGTACAGTTTTACAACTGATAATATAGTAAAAACAATTGTCACGTATTGTAGCTTAAATTACAACAAATAAATTGTTTGCATATATTTTGCCTATATTGTGCATATATTGTGCATGTTATATCTGCATAAAGATCCGCGGTCTACTGATCAGCAAATCAAGTCCAACGATCTGTGATACATGCAACATCGAAGTACCCATCGAACATATTTCAATCCAATGACCCAAATTTCAAGTGAAAAGAACACAATATGGAATAGCTAACTTAGAAAGTATGCTATAAGAAAAAAATTCCTGCGTTCAAATGTTAGCATTCCTAAAGGATATTGGACTTTGTCATGTAATTTAAAACAAATACATTGCGGTAGCTAATAACCTGCGAGGGGGCTTGTGACCTAAATAATTCAATTAAAAAAAATACATTTCACATGTAAAAGCAAGTTAGAAAAGGAATAAAACTTGCTTGTTTCACATCAAGTTGCATCAACTTGATGCATCGATGAATAAATTAACGTACTGTTAATTAAATAAGAATCAGCTGATGTGTCTGTTAGATTCAACGCATTTTAAGAGAGATTTATGGCAGGATCTTGGCCTGCGTGAGGTCTTAAGGAGGGATGCTTGAGACTAAACAGAACCGTCGATGGACGATGGCAGACGACCGCGCTGGGTCTTCCGGCTATCGGCCGTCACGGGGATGTTTATGAAAAACAGATGAGTGAAAGTTTGGAATGGCATTATGAAAGAGAGAGATAGCGACGAGTGCGTTGTACAAAGATTGGGACTATGTCCTCAAAGGATCTGGCCACGGAGTGGGAAAGGCGGGGGTGACTTCTGGTAAAAGGACTGTGTTAGACTGCTCAGCACTTACCCCAGAACCGTAGAGAAAAACAGTCGCCTTTCTTAAATTTTAAAAATATCTAACATGTCTGTCCATGACCTGTCGGATATACTTCTGATGACCGGAAACTGCGAATTCTATACATTTATAAGGAAAATGAATAGATTGAATTCAACAGCCTCAATGTACTATTGTACTTTTGATTTCTCAAAGTTATCGAAAGAAAAACAAAATTTCCATTCGTATCCTGTTTTAATTGTGTACAATTTATATACACAATATTTATTATGCATAAAAATCCATAGTCTACTGATGAGTTTCCAAATTCATTTTTCTCGAAAATGAAGCCTTAAACAAAAAAATGTTTTTGTTATTCGACTTATCTCTGCAGGTAGAATTATCATCCGACCGCATGTATCATAATTTCGGATACATCTTGTATGGTGCTGTTGAGACGTGCTTATTGTATGGCCGGCTTGAATTTCGGTTTGGGTCTATTCTGCCGGTCGACTTTGGACGTTATCATTGTTGAGAGTCTATTAGTACCACTTTTACGAATTTATTGTTTTACAACTTGAGTACGGTTGGAAAGTATCAGCTGATTCGCTTGAGAAAATTAGCCTAGCCAGGGAGCCTGTGCCCCTAAGCCTAATTTATAGGTTGCAAAAAGATATAAGGAACCGAATGTCATCACTGCTTGGCGATGTTCATGGCGTCGACCTATTTCGTCTACGGGCGTTGCCCTTGTTTAGATTTCATATCGAAACCTCCCTAAAATAGTATAATTGGCTAAGGCCCCACTTTTTTGTATTTGGTGGAGGGAATTTTCAACCCCACGAGGTTTCCTTGTTCATATGCCTTCGTTGCAAGGCCAGTCGCGAACTATAGTCGAAAGTCAGAACAACGTCGAATTTTATATAGTCAACCTCTACTTTATAACCTCGGTTTATACCGTCCTTCACACACATTTTATTAAAGTTGTACAGTTATCCAGAAGCCCGATTATTCTCTTTATTTTATTTTTTACTTCTCTTTGAGGCGTGTATGTCAGCGACTCACTAATTGCAGTTTGAGCACTGTTGTATACCCTATAACCCATGCAAACGCCAACACATCACGATGACCAAGCCGCTTAGACTTTTCCTCTTCCACGTCATTCATTTCACAACGTATCTTTCCCACTCCCTTCCACATTCTCTTCTCCAAAATAGTTATACAGGGTGGCCCACATAACTCTGAACAGCTCAATATCTTGATAACTATGCCATCGATTTTAAAGTTCTTAGTCTTAAATTGCATGGAACTGAAGGGCCTTTCTGACTACATAAACGTGAAGTGGCCTCCCTTCCCCTTTAACGGGGGAGGGGAGGTACCTTTGTAATTTTAAATGGAACCCCCTATAAAATGTTACATATTTAGATTCTACATGAAAAAACAAGTCAATTTTGTCTGAAACATTTTTTTGTCAGATACTTCCATGATGAGATATAACAGTTTGAAGTTTCGAGTTGTAGGTACTTGAAGCTCTCGGAAATAGCGTTATGGAATTATACGCGCTTGAGTCCATTGCTTATTCATGAAGAAACACAAACAATAATATTTACAATTCTTGAGTTTGACTCACTTATCTATGAAAGCGTTTTCAGTTTAAAGCTGTTATTCAAGCAGTAACATTGTGATTATGGCTACTTTTGACACAGAAGCGAATATGTTATTAACGTTAGGTGAATGAAAAAAAAATTATCGGCGTGCAGCAGTGATGTTTTTTGAACGTTATGGGATCAAAAAATGTCATGCAACATTTCATAATTTAGAAAAGCGGCTTCGCGAGCACGGTGAATTGTGTAAAAAAACTCGCAATAAACCTAAAGCTGTCACTAATGAAAATAATAGTGCCAGTATTCTTGCTGCAATTACATTAAATCCTCATATTAGTCAACGTACACTTGCACAAACATCACATATTAGTCGTTCATCGATTCAACGAATTTTGAAACGGCAAAAGTATCATCCATATCACATGGTTTTATCACAAGAGCTTTCGATAGCAGATTACGATCACCGCGTAAGATTTTGTGAGTGGCTGCAGGGTGTTGTGGAAAATGACTTTTTGTGCAAAATACTTTTTTCCGATGAGGCCACTTTTATGAATTCAGGGCATGTAAATAGACATAATCTGCATTATTGGGCCGTGGAAAACCCAAATTGGATGCGATGTGTTCCCTTTCAACATCGATGGTCTTTAAATGTTTGGTGTGGTCTAATAGGAGATTTTGTGATTGGACCTTATTTTTTTCAAGAAACTGTAACATCTGCAAGTTATTGTGATTTATTAAAAAATCATTTGCCTGCGCTTTTGGAAGATGTGCCACTGCACGTTAGAAGAGAAATGTGGTTCCAACAAGACGGCGCTCCTCCACATTTTGCAATCATCACCAGGCAATTTTTGAACGAAAAATTTGGGAACAAATGGATAGGTCGTGGGGGACCTCGTCAATGGCCTCCTCGTTCCCCCGAGCTAACACCATTAGATTTTTTCTTATGGGGATATGTAAAGGACAAAGTTATGTTTGAACCACCAACGACAAAAGAGGATATGAAACAAAGAATACGTGACGCTTGCGCTTCAGTGACTCCCGAAATGTTAAAAAATGTTAGAACAACTTTGATGTTTCGAGTAAATAAATGTTTACAAGCCCGTAGTGGACATTTTGAACATTTAATTTAAAGTACATTTTATTTCTTCACGAATAAGCAAAGGACTCAAGCGCGTATAATTCCATAACGCTATTTCCGAGCGCTTCAAGTACCTACAACTCGAAACTTCAAACTGTTATATCTCATCATGGAAGTATCTGACAAAAAAATGTTTCAGACAAAATTGACTTGTTTTTTCCTGTAGAATCTAAATATGTAACATTTTATAGGGGGTTCCATTTAAAATTACAAAGGTACCTCCCCTCCCCCGTTAAAGGGGAAGGGAGGCCACTTCACGTTTATGTAGTCAGAAAGGCCCTTCAGTTCCATGCAATTTAAGACTAAGAACTTTAAAATCGATGGCATAGTTTTCGAGATATTGAGCTGTTCAGAGTTATGTGGGCCACCCTGTATATGTATAGCAGCCCGCCGAAACATCATTCAGCCAATGTCTCTTGAAAATTCGAACTAGAAAGTCACTTTGTTGTACCTTATTTCGCCACCGTACACAATTCTTAAATAAAACCTCTTTACGATTTATATAAAGTGTTGCACACGATTTCTAAACCCGGAATCCTACAGCACTGACACGACACAGCAGGTGCTATGAAAGTTTGACCACTACACACTTATTTTAAAATAAAATATCTCAAAATAATCTTTCAACTTCCACATAAATGGACAATCCAATTACTCGCATTTCATCAGAGAATCGATGAAAGAGAACAGTAAAAGTTTGAAAAGCCTACAGAAGGTACAATCTAAAACTACTTGACATTAAAATCGTATTTAACTGAGATATCCACACCGTCGTGTTTGTACTTTTGATGAAATATCGCAAGGACTGCTGCAGAGAACCGCTTGGATTTGTATGCGTTCTGAGTAACGAGAAACGGCGCAGACCGTGTCATTATTATCTCGTTTCGCACAAGTCATTCATTTTTATGTATGTTGAAGTTTTCATTCAATGATTCACGAGCGTCCAACGCCATGGATCCGAATACATTTGTAATTTACTCGTGATATGATCGTTCACGTTACATTTCTCTTACATCGGAATGAGTGAAATGAATGAAATGTCTATGTATTAAAACGCAATTAGCAGTGAATATTATTGACGTATTAGGTAAGGTTAGGTTAACATATACAGTTTTTTTTTCTTAAAATGACCCCAAGAACACAAATTTAACCTTCAAAGTAGGGGCCACGGAAATTGTGATCGTGCCGATTTTTAAATTCAGATGACTTTTAAAATAAAATTCCAATTAAAAAAAAGTCCTGATTATTTTATAGTTGACGCTAGGATTATAGTATATGCTACCGTCCAAAAGTTTAGAAGCAGTTACATTTTTTAGTTAAACAACTAATTCTGTGTTAATACTCCAAAAGTAATTTTAAATAATTTAGCAAATAAATTATACAATCTATATATACGTAATTTATAAATTCTTTGTTTCATTTATTCATTTACCGTTACGTATGTAAAGTAGGCATAAGTTTTCTAGTGTGTAGGCCCATATTGTTTAATAAAATTAATAAATAGAATACCAAAAATTTGTTTTGAAGTTATCAAAAATAGGTGGTCATTCTGATGAGACTAAAATTTAGTAATAATATTTTCATTTGTTTAAGTTGTCCCTCTTGTGTATAATGTATACATAGATTTGTCACTACAATGTATAAGATTGTCAGTGGAATAAACAATATGTAACTATTCTCTTTAAAATTTGTTTAACTGCTTCCAAACTTTTGAACTTCTTTTATAATGAATCAAATCATTAAATTGCATTTCTGAAATGAATATTATCACATAATATATTCTCAGCGGTTACTTTTTTGAAATCACGCTGTTATATTTAGAATCTCTGTTTTATACTCACGATTAATGTTCTTATGTAAAATCACATTATACTTCTAAGATATTCCCTAGATGATAAATATATTTTTGGAACGGCCCGTATACTAAAGGGAATTTTCATTTTCAGAGAAATATTATCGCTGGTGCGAAATTACTCAATTAAGTGCCTGCGATCACATATTCATTGATCCCTCCTGGTTATCTATATTATTCATCTTAAATGCGTCATCATGGATTGAATTGGATGGGGTGATGTATTACTGTCTTTTAATCACGTCAGTTAACGTGTTCGACGTTTACGGATATTATCGCTCAAAGCAATTAGCCGGTAAATAACTATCGACTTAAAAGACTTGATAGAAAACGAAGGCGTGAATTTTGTCGCCTTTCGATGAAATAAGGCACCAATGTTATTATTAATAACAAAAAGACTTAATATTAATATCCATGGCTACACTCAAGATAAACTTTCAGAGTAATTATTAAAATCGTGCACGACACGTTAGAGTGTCAGCGCAAATAATGGTAGTTGCTTGATTGAATAATAAAGTAAATTATTTATTTATTTATTTAGCTATGGACATTTCTAACACTTATGTCTGCTTATTTATTTGCTAATAATCATATGTAGACGCAACTTGATGTTAATTCGCATTAATAATATTTACGATATACTACTTACATTTTTGGTCTTCAAATAATCATTTCACTATACTATCTATATGTTTAAAATATTGTTGTAAATTTTCTATATTTATTTTAAAACTATCACTTTTAGCTCTTTAATCCTTATGCAAGTAACCAATGTTCTCTGAAGTGTTGAATGCGTATACTTCATACTCGTCAATCAAGTACATCTTCAGTCTTGAAACCATTCTATATGTACGGTAGTTCACGAAACTATTCGAACGCACTTTAAATTGGAATAACTTTTTTAAAATTGGACCAAATAATTTGACTTTTTCTTTAACAACAGAAAAAATTACAATTGGTAGGAATTACATGAAAAAATAAAAATGGAACTTTTTAAAACTTTTTTGTTTCAGTTCGCAATGAAAATTTAAAATATACGTTTTATAAATCTATGTTAGTTATGCGCATACCAAAAATTTCATCGAAATCGGTAGACGCAGAAAAAAACGACACGCATCGAAAGATGTAAGAATCTGTGGATTTTAAGCAAAATTTGACCAAAAGTCGTGAAAACTGCGATTTTTATCAGTTTGAACCGCTTGTAGTTCGTGTATACATTAATCGATTTCGATGAAATTTCCAGCGCGTGTACTACTAACATAGGTCTACAAGACGCATACTTTAAATTTTTATGACGGGTTGGAATAATAATATTTTAAAAAGTGCCATTGTTATTTTATTAGGTAATGCCTACCTATTGCAATTTTTTCAAAATCTTCTTTGCACGGCATTTAATAAATCAATGCTTCTAATTGCGAAAGAAAATGTCAAGTTGAGTTGTGCAATTTTAAACAAATAATTCTGATTTAAAGGGCGTTCGAATACTTTCGTGAGCCACTGTATGTAAAACGTATAAAGTCTTAAGACTTTTAGTGTATATTTTGATGTCGTTAACGTAAACAAATGTATAATTATGCAAAATACGGGGAACAGCAGCAGTTTGACGATTTTTTAACAGAAACATAGCAAAAGTGATAAGCGCGCGTTGAAAGTACTCATTGTCGTACGGATTAAATAAATCACGCGATCCCATTGGACGTGAAGATTACCGCTTTTTCCACCGAGCTGATCAATCCTAACGATTTAGTATGACCCGTGCGCGCCCGATCGCGTGAATCTGGAAAAAAATGATAGGATGTACGATATATTTGTCCCGCGGCGTGCAATCTTTAAAACATATGTTTTTCGTAATCGTTCGCGCGGTTCTATTATCGAAGAGGTATATAAGAGAGCAACCGAATTGGGGGAACATGCTCGGGGCGCGAATCTATACATATTTAATGAGAGCACGCAGTTGTAAAAAGCAGCTGGCGAATTGCTCCCCGGCAGAGTGACTCGGCAGATACTTTTATTCAAATCTGATCCCGCGGCACGGAGAGATGCTCCTCGCGGGAGGCGCGAAACGCATATCAAAAGAAAAATGCTCTCACCGCCTTTTTCGCATGCATAAACATAATCCCCGCATAATGTATATTTCAAAGTCTTCCGCCCAGCATCACTGCTCATTACTATTAGATTGATGCCCACCGTATCGGTGCCCCCTATTCTGACCCCTCAAGGACGATATTCGACGGGAGACCGGCATCCTTCTCCTTTCGATCCTCCTCCGTTTATTGCTAGAAGCACCATGACACTTACACTGCTGACTTAATAGTCTCTCATACTTTGTAAAGATGCGTATCAAATTTTAATATTACGAATTTGTACTACGAATAACGAAAGGTGTATCAACACTTGTATTTATGAAAATATTTTATAGGGTTTCATAAAGCAAGCGAAAATATTTACTACTTATATTAGTAACTTTTCATGTTTTTTTAATTTTCAAGATATGTTACTGAATCGATATAAAGCCATTCATTTTGTAGGGCTTCACGCAGCATAGCGAAATACTTATTACTTATTTCAACGAGTTTTTATGTTTTCGAATTTTCAAGATTGCTAAGAGTACATAGGAATATTCATCTTGTAGGGCATTATAGAGCACATCAAACTATTCAATACTTATTTTAGCGATTTTTCGTATTTTCTAATTTTTAAGATACCTAAGAATGTATAGACGCATTAATTAAGCCTTTAAGGCTCGATTTATATTTAAAAAGTTTTTCTTCTACTGGTACTTAAAATTTTGAATTAATAAAAATAGTTAAATTAAAATAGAATTTCTAGTAAATTTCTATAATCGATTTACAATATTAATAATAATTTCTATACGCATTTATAAAATTACATAATAAATTACACAATTATATCGTAACTAGAGAATAAAAATATTAAATCGGCAGTACAAGGTTTTAATGTAATTTCGACTGAATTAGTCGAAAAAGTCGACTTTCGTATAAAACGTTTTTCGAAAACAAATATTTTCTAGCAAGGCGATCAAATGTTGTGTTTATTTGGACATTTTTTCAATATATATAATGTCTGGAACTGCAAAAATATAATAAAATAAAATATCTTCTATACAAAAACAAATAAAAAAACTGAAGACGCTAAAATTCGTGCAGAATATAAATTATAACTTTTTATTACATTTACTATTTATCTTCAAGAAATATGTATATTCAAGAAGCATAATATGTCCACGAAATTGGCATCAGTGAGTCTATGAACTGAGAGTGATACTATAAAATAGCATAATAGAGTACATTAGTGGACTTGTCTATCAAGTCTATCGTGTATTGTGAGTTTACATTTTGAAATTTTGAAATTTCTTTAAAATTATAAGCACAGTTTTTTGTTCACCATTTATAGCAATCTTAACGAAGAGAAAATCGGACACCAACAATACATATACAGTGGCCCACAAAAGTGTTCGTACGCCCTTTAAATCAGAATAACTTTCTTAAAATTTGACCAAACCACTTGACTTTTCTTTAACAATTAGAAGCATTGATTTAGTAAATCACGTGCAAAAAAGATTTTGAAAAAACTGCAATTAGTAGGAATTACATGAAGAAATAAAAATGGCACTTTTTAAAACTTCTTTTTTTAGCCCATAATGCAAATTCAAAATATTCCTTTTGTAGATCTATGTTAGTTATGCATATGCTGAAAATTTCATCGAAACCGGTTGGCGCAGAAAAAAACTACGCGCATCGAAAGATGTAAGAAACTATGGATTTTAAGCAGAAACTGACCAAAAGTCGTGAAAAACTGCGATTATCACCGCTTTTAATCGCTTGTAGCTCATGTGTTTGTTAACAGATTTCGATGAAATTTTCAGCATATGTTTAAATAACATAGATCTACAAACCGCATATTTTGAATTTTCATTACGTGCTGAAATAATAAACTTTTAAAAAGTGCCATTTTTATTTTTTCATGTAATTCCTACTAATTGCAATTTCTTCAAAATCTTTTTTGCACATTTTAAAAGTAAATCAATGCTCCCAATTGCTCAAAAAAAGTCAAGTGGTTTGGTCAAATTTTAAGAAAGTTATTTTGATTTAAAGGGCGTACGAACACTTTTGTGGGCCACTCTAACTTTCCAGTTAGTGACCACTGTTCACATAAGTGTTTCGTTATTACTCTTGGACGCTAACAACAGCGAAGAATTTATAGGAGAATTTTTTAACGCGTTCCCGATGTCTTCGGGCCGATTAATTCCGACTTACTACCGTCAGTCAATCATTAGGTAATGAGGTCATGTTTGATCCGTAAGTGGACGTCGATCGTCCGTTTAAACGTATCGGCGTTCGCATAGAATAGTCCGTGATCTTATCGTCGCGGTTTCATGTAATGCTAATGGGCGCACGTTGCAGCCTAATATGTACTTAAACGAAAAGGTTAATATGATAGCGGGTAAATGCGCAGACATTAAAGAGAAAAACAAGGTACATCGGACAAATTATGAAGGGAACCTACTCGGCGAAACGAGATCTCGTTTGTTCGTTAAAGTAGAGCGTATCGGGGACCATGATTCGCCCGATTTTGCGAATAGAATGGACGTTTATACGTTAATAGGCACTTTCTTCTGTTCTAATAACTGAGTGTACTGGTTCTCGACCTGTTCAGACTGAATGTATCATTTATTCTTTTCCAGGATTGATGACAAGGGAAGATTAATTATGTTTTTCAATCTTAAGAGCAGCTCCTTATTATTGGAGCAACTGTAATATATTGTTTCGAACAAATGGAAATGTATAATCTCTATTTAAAAAGTTAATGAATGAAAGTAACATATCTAACGCTACATAAAGGATTTAGTTTTATACAGTTTACATACAGGTACAGACATATTATGAATTTTATAAATCCAAAAGACAGCCATGTTGTCATTATACAGGGTGCAAATTATAAAGCGTTAATGTTTCAGATGAAAGTTGTTCAGTACCGTGAGGGACATCATGTGGTGGGATTTGTATTTTCCCCGGTGGACACTCCAAGGTGAGGTGAAGGTCAACTTTTTTTTTTTAAATGGAATGATATGTTTCTTTATCCACCATCAAATAGTGCGTTTTAAGATGAGTTCAATTATCTATGACTCCATATGTGACCCCATAGAAAGTAGTCGAGAGAACGGGGCGGCCAGGTTACAAGACCTCCTCGACCCATCCACTTTTCTGCAAAGATTTCCTTCATTGCTGTTCGAGAGCATAGTGCATACAATGCGGAGGCGCACCATCGTGTTGCATCCACATAACGCGCCTTTTATTTAATGGTACTTCTTCACATAATTGGGGTAGTACATTGAAACGTTCTTCGAAAAAGTGCGGGCTAATCACAAAATTTTCGATAAAGCCGCACCAAACGTTCAGGGTCCATGGATTTTGAAACGCCGTTGTTCTCATCCAATACGGATTTTGAGCTGCCCAGTAGTGCATGTTATGCTTGTTTACATTGCCAGTATTTGCAAATGTTGCTTCATCAGAAAATAGGACGTTAGGTAAAAACGAAACATCTTCAACTATCTTCTGATGAATCCAATTGCAGAAGTTCAAACATTTGACGAAATCGTCTCCGTACAAATCCTGATGCAATGTTATGTGGTATGGGTGGAACTTGTTGGAATGTAAAATGTTCAATACAGTTGTATGACTAATTCCACGTTCTCTTGCAATTTGTCTACTGCCTGCATGAGGATTTACGTTAACTCGTGCCAATACATCAGTAGCGACGATATCGTTAGCCACAGTTTGAGGTCGATTTCTTTTCACTTGTACAGAACCTGAACGGAGAAAACGCTGTTCTAGTCTTTTAAATGCCATATGCGATTTTGATGGTCGACCTGGGCAGTGTTGTGCATACAAATTGGCAGCCATTCTGTAATTTTTCCTACATTCTCCTACGAGACCATAAACATATAAAAACAATTTGGATACATTTCCGTTCTCACCACTTATTTAAGTACTATCGTTCAGCGAAGGAGACCTTAGCACAAATAGTAATAAAAGTAAACTGACTATCTTGCAAAAGAGCACAGTAATACATAAATACGTTTGTTTTCATTTCATTGATAATGACTTTGATGTTGTCCTGAGCAATGCTGATATTGAACACGTGTTATTGTTTTGGTGTGAAAGTTCGAAGGCACGAACTATAGTACAAATAAAACGATCACACCATTTCCGCATTTCCCTGCATTTTTGACCTTGAATGACCTTCAGTCATAGGTAATTGAACTCATCTTAAAACGCACTATTTAATGGTGGATAAAAAAACACATCATTCCATTTAAAAAAAGGAAGATGACCTTCACCTCACCTTGGAGTTTCCACCGGGAAAAATAAAAGTCGCGCCACATGATGTCCCCCTCGGTACTGAACAACTTTCATCTGAAACATTTTTGCATATAATCATTATTTTTGGAGATATTCGTCTGTAACGCTTTATGATTTCCACCCTGTATATACATACAGTAATGCATTTTTGTCAAATGCCAGACTCGTGCAGCTTGTCAAACCAGTTGCACTGACGCATATCTTAATGAATACAAAAATTTTTTACGCCACTCCATTAAATCAACCGTACGTTGTTCTTATTACCTTATTGTATTGTTATAGCGTGTTACATTTTAAAATATTGATGAAGTAAGAATAATAAATTCTGTTCCATCTAACATGATCTAACACAGGAAAGCATGATCTGTTTTGAAAGGACAAATAATATGGCAAACAACAAATTTTCTCAAACTCATATTTTTCGATATTTCAAAGCCATTGATGTTTTTGCTCAATATGAATTTATATTCTATCCAACGACATATAATATAGAGACCTTCATGCGATCTTAAATATAAAAAATGAATAAAAATAAATACAATTAAAAAGTAACTATAACAGAAACATCAGTAAAGAAAAGTTACTTCAGCGGAAGCTCAAAATAATATCCATGATCTTCATTGCATTAATTTAGACAGTATCTATTTTTCTGTCATAGTTCTTAATTATGTCTATTTTCATTCATTCGTTATATTTGTAGGTCTTTGGACTGATCATGACATTAACCATTACATGACGAGAATAAAAACGTATATACCCGCTTGAAAAGACATCAATGACCTCGAAATATCGAATAATATGGGTAAACGCACATAACTTTAGATCAATTATTTGTTTAGAAAGGGATATTTTCCCTTTCAAACCAAATTACGTTTGCCTCTGTCATATTTTCTATGACTAATAATAATAAGTAAAATATTTAAGGTGTCTAAGTTTCATCTTATAAGTAGTATGTATAATATACATAGAATGCTCTACCTACGTACGGAGTAGGGCTGTTACTTTTCGACTCTTCGAAGCTTCGAAGGATTCGAAGGAACGAAGGGAACTTCGAAGTATCGAAGTTTCGAAATTTCAAAGTCTTGGAAGTGCACGAAATTTCAAAGTCTTCGAAACGTATGAAGTTGTAACTTATGAGTTTCATAGCATATCACGATTTTTGATGAATAAAAATATTAACACGTTAAGCGCCATGTCACTCACCGGTGACTGAGACTGATCTTTCCGTTTGGACTGTTCGTAATTAAATTAAATTTAAAAAACTGCATTCTATTAATAAATTTCGGGATCATATTACGAATGTACTTGAAAAATAATACTTTGGAAACAAAATTTCAATGAGTTTTATTAAGTTCTGTGAAGGCTTCCCGTGGCGGTCTTACGTTGTAACGCATTTTAGAAAATTCAACTTTTTTCGCCTCTTATCCGTTAACTGGGAACGAATCGGAGCTTCGAAGTTTCTAAAATCGAAGCTTCGAAATTCGAAAAATTATGTTGAAAAATTAATGATTTAAGAGATATTTCAACTTTAATTTGGTTGAATTTGGTAGATCTTATTTACCATATTTTCGTGCTTACCAACTGACAGTAATTTTCAGTAGGTTCTTTGCAAGGTCTTTTTAAAAGTGTCCGAATATTTACGGGAGCCACTGTAATCACAATTTTACCTTTTTTTATTAAAGCTATTCGTGTTATTCCTCAACCCATTAATTGCCATTGAAACCAATCACTTCCATATTTCCATTTTTAGTGCACAACACTCAAAATTTAAAAGTAGTAATATATTATTGAAATGTTGCGTCTTAACAGTTAGCATTGAACTACAAAGACTTTGGCACCAGACACACGTATCTAAATTGGTTGGCAACGAATGTGTTGACTTCTTTACATCAATTTGTATAGAAGTTCGTAGTAAGGAAATAAACACAGAATTCAATAGGATATTAGAAAGCCCTTTCCCTTTCCCTTTCCCTTTCCCTTTCCCTTTCCCTTTCCCTTTCTCTTTCTCTTTCTCTTTCTCTTTCTCTTTCTCTTTCTCTTTCTCTTTCTCTTTCCCTCGGTCTCTCTGACATAGGCTTCAGAGACACTGTTTTGATTTACAAGGATTCACCAAAACCAAGTTTGACAGACATCGGTGATCATCGCTGACAATGTTGATCAACGTTTACATTAAAAGGCATACATGTGCACCGGTTTGTACACGACACCGTCAGTAAATACAGTAATTACTCATTGTTATCTTTTTTCTAGCTCGCTCGCTTCTGAATGGATTCAGAAATAGAATAAGAAAAATTGACAAGGAGCACGCTAAATAGGGGCGTGCGAGAACCAGAAAATATATGGATCTCGATGGTCGAGACGGGTTAGGAAGATATCGAGACGAGACGGGTCGGGTTCTCGAAAATTTCGGGATTCTCGATTATGTCGAGATTCTCGGAAACATTCGAGATTCCCGAAAATATTCGAGATTCTCGAAAGTCACGAAAGGAAGAAAAGAAGATTCAATGAATAAATTTTATAATATGGTTTTCGGAAACAGCTCAAATATCAGAAATCTCATACCGCGATCGATGTTGAAGTGAGTCTCTAACAGTAATCGAGTACTGAATACCCTAAAATTGTCGACAATCCGAGACTTTCGAGTATCCCGAAACTTTCGAGAATCTCGACATAATCGAGAATCCCGAAATCTTCGAACGCTATTTTTGTGACGAATGAGATTCAGAAATAACGATGCACTAATGTAGCAAACAGGTAAAATAATCAATAAGGAAAACCGATCTTTCTGTTTCGTACTCGCGCCAATAACAGAAACAAAGACACTCGAAGTCTGCAATTTAACATGCTAAATGCCTTCGATTCTTTATTAAGACGCAATGTCGCCGGCGGTTTCATTTCTTCGAGGAACAAATGGCCCGCAAGTTATCACCCCGAGAGCTCGACCCTTCCATTTAAAAAATGTAAATTTGTTAATGCAAGTATTGGGGGCGTGAAAATTCGCTCGGCCTCCCTCCTCGCACAATCCTCCCGTTTTCTCGCCTTGAACTACTCGCCGACTCGCAGGCACCCTATTACCTGAGACTATTATCCAATACAAAAAATCAAATAAAGTATGCTAAGTTACGCTTCGAAGACTTTAGGGAGTCAGAACTGTCGAGGGGTTGTAGAAACATTTTTTTTACTCGCTTCCCCTAGGAATGAGCCGCGCCGCCGACATCCACCGGCCACTTACACACTTTCTTCGTTGCTTCCTATTAACTTCCAACAGGGTGTAAAAATTAGAGGAGCCGTTAAAGCCTTCGCGGGATTTGGCAACAGCTACCGCCCCGCTGTACTGGTATTTTCTCATTTACTTCATTGTCGAGTACATTCAATTGTATGCTCGCAATGCTCACTTCTTGCATGCCGATGTTTAATTTATCGCACAGTTCTTGCAAAGGGAAACTATTTTATTAGTTCGTTACATTTTTTGCTCATTTTCGGAACTCAATGTATCCCTCGCGTGTTACAATGACACAATGGTAAAACATCAAATGAAATGAAAGAAATGATTAACTTTACTAATCATTTTATTGATAATAAAGTAATAAATATGTACCCAGCATGTTGCACGCATATTCGCATTTCTCAATTTTATTGGCACGTGTTCGACTCCGTTTTGTTTCTATTTTACCGTTCTTAACTTTGTCTCGCGACGAAGCGAAGAACGAAGAGAATACGTTAACGCGTCTCCTCCTCGTCTTCAAGTTCATGCCAACTTTTGATATTCAAAGCTATATATGTCTAGCAGAGCTGGGTAGAATATTAATTCAAATAGTAAATAGTCTATTTTATTTGAAATCATACGTGCACTTTAAAAAATAAAATATTTTAGTTTTTAGAACAAGTATTTACTATAGTATTTTAGTTGAAGGATTCTCAAAATAGTGTGAATTTGACATGAGAAAATAAATTGAACACATGGACATACATTTATTTCATTTGACGCCTCGTTTTCGAAAAAATGGACTTCGAAAATATTAGTTTCTAAAATTTTTAAATTACACGTTTCCGCAATTTATTTTTATCGTCAAGAAATATTTTAAATACTATTTAACGCAAAATTCAAATATTTCATTTTATGTTTTAGATTATCAAAATAAAAATATTTTATTTTATGTTTTAGATTATCAAAATCAAAATATTTTATTTGCAGAAATTTTACTGTTTATTTAAAATAATATTTTATTTGAATTGTGGAACAACGACTATTAAAAATAGTATTTGAAATATCTTTTCATCAATCCTTACCCGGCTCTGATGTTTAGTTGCATTCTTGAGGGGTTGTACTAGCTGAACTAGCTGTCACAGGACTTGACAAAACGTGAAAATTATGAGTGTTAACATTTCATGTTAAAAAAATAAAAGTCCCAACGTCTCAGATTAATTGTTCTACAAATGGCAGAATGAAAACATCCTTTAAGTAAAAAATGTGTCAAATTGACACGAGAGACGGCCGAGGGTTAAAGTTATACCTATCCTTGTAGATTATTACCAGATTGCGGAGTTGTATGCAAAATAAAAATTATCTCAATCAATTGCAAGATATAAGAGCCAATTAGTAGCGATGTGCGGGATTCCCGTAAAATATACGGGATCCCGCGAAGATTCGGGATTCCCGCAAATATACGGAATCCCGCGAAGATTCGGGATTCCCGCAAATATACGGAATCCCGCAAAGATTCGGGATTCCCGAGAATATTCGGGTTCCCAAATATGTTCGGGATTCCCGTCAATGTATAAGATATAGAATAATATTTGGGATTCCCGAAAGTGTCGTTATTCTTAACAATTTCAGCAATCCGAATGCCTTTGTGTTCTTCGAGCATTATGATCGCTTAGCTGAGTTGACAGATCTTGTATACATTGCATAGTAAACAATAAATTATTGAAAGTATGGAGAAACTTCAAAATGTCGGGAATCATAGATATATTCGGGAATCCCGAACATTTCCGGGATCCCGAAATTCTCGGGAATCCCGAATGGTTTCGGGATCCCTAAAATATTCGGGATTCCGAAATTCTCGGGATTCCGTCCCGATTCCGAGAAAAATTTCCGTCCCGACCGGAATCCCGCACAGCCCTACCAATTAGAAATTTCCTTCTTTCTTCATGTTGAAAATTGTATATTGATATCCTCTGACCCTTCTAACTTTTCTACTGTCCCAAATCCCTTCTACTTGTTTTGCTCATAAATGCATAAAATTCAGAGTATAACTATTTTACTATCTTACTATTTTACTATTTATTAGATGACTTGACAGATATTTTATTATCAATATAATAACACTTAAGTGAAATATTGTGATCTTTGCAATTTTGATCAAATAGCAATTTATAAACATTTTTTTCACATTAGCTAGTAAACTAATTTTTCTAATATTTAAAACAAAATCCAAGTCGTTCGATCCAATATTTATTAAAAAATTATTCCTTTTTATATGGCGTGCCAATACTTTTGTTCGGCACTGTAAGTATTGCTCATGACAGCCAAACTGGTAGTGCGAAGGAATGCGAAAGGAATTCGCAAAGAAACCGTCTGATTGGTCAGGCGCACACGGTTGAGCCACAGGCTTCTCGCTATTCGTTGAGAAGATTACCACTACTACTTCAGGTGTATCGCATCGTATGTCTGTGAACCTCGCGCCCCTTGCCCCTGTGACGTCTCGAGACCGCTTTGGCTGTTGTGAGCAATACATATTCCGTAATATGCCATATATGTACTTCTATTGTAGACATATGCTACATTCTTTATTTAATGTAAGGGAGACCCTAAAAGTAACAGTTTAACTTTATGAATTACGTAAAACTATTGCATCCACAACTAAAATTTTTGTATCACAACCTTACATAGATGTGCCAGATTATTGATTTACAGCAGTTTTGTTTTATGGTCAGTAATATTCAATATTACTTGATTGTTGTATGATGTACAAGTTACTACCATAAGATTATTATCTGAAATTCTAGTTAATGTTCAAATTCTAGAAAGTGAACTGTATTGCTCAAAAGTATATCGTACCAATAATAAGAATGTGATATTGTATGATGAATTTTAAAATACTCTTTAAAAGTAAGCACGATACACATACGTCATCCCTGATAAAAAGAAATATGAAAAAAATATATTTATGAAACTAAATTGTAACGGTCAATGAAAACATGTAGAACAATTGTATTCATACAAAAAACCTGTCCCCACAATTATGACACGTACAAATCATGTTGATTAGTGCATTCTGCGTGTACCCAATCGTTATAGTCTATGGACGCACTCATTTTTTCATATAGTATGTTCGAATTATATGGATCGAAACATACGAGGCAATAATACTCATCTTCTTCATCATTACATTCTTCATTTCAATTTTTGCTCTTATTACTTTTATTTTCCTTTTGATCGATTTTCTTTACCCCGTTTTTCTTCATATTCAACTCTGATTTTTCTTTCTCATAAGTGTCAGTAAAGTTGGTCGACTTTCGTTTCTTTACGTGCGTGACATTTGAATCTTTTCCAGATCGCATGTGATAAAAAGGTTTTACTAGTTCTGGTGCGAACACTTACTGATTTATTTGTTCATTCTGTGTCGAAATGCCACGAGTTTCATTATAAGTCGTCATAAATCATAAGTAAATTGCGGATTTAATGCATTCACGACAAAAATCAATAAATGAAATACAAAATGTTGAAAACATTAAAAGAATTTATGAGAATTATTACACTGATTTTGACTCATTGAAATGACTAAAAGAACAAATTAATTCATATCTTATTTCCGTTTCCTACAATTGTCTTGGGCAACTTTTATTTTGCATAAATATCTGCAGCCTAGTAATCTATCATCAAAGACAATGGAGAAAAATATTGCATTTTCAACCTTCCGTAATCTGGTGGTTTTTAAGAAACATTAAAATTAAATGCAGAATGTGTCAAAGTCGCTGCACAAAATTCCTTGTCAACTGACAAACAGCGTTATATTTAGATACTCTTTTAAAACGTTCGATAGCTTTTATTTGCATATAAAATAGACTCGCACAGCGTGATTCTCAAAGCCATTCTCGTGTCACGTAAATGGGTATAACTTTCTACTGCAACCATCTACGCACTGCAATATTGGAGTACGATTTTCTATCAGCAGTTGCATAAGCTGTAATAAGGTTGACGTAATAAATACAGAAAAAGGATATTGGCCCGAACACTAAGAAGCACAACGGGAAAGTGTGATAAAAACTCACATTTCATGGTTCAATGGGCTTCATTACTCATAGTTGGCGCATATCACTCGGTGTCATTTCACGTGGGAAAAACGCATCTGCACTAACAAAGCTGTTACTAGACATATTTGCTAAACATTAGCATATACTAATCAAAATTCACCAATGTTAATAATCAATAACTGTAATGTTAAACCAATTTTTAGTGGACACCAAATTTCATATAAACAAGGTATAGATTCATATTCTGAATATAAATAAATATAAAAGAGTAAGGCTTGAAGTACACTATCAGTGTCAGTAAAAAAAGAACAGTGTATGCAAGAGAATATACCACCATATTGTTGATTTATGTTTCACTTGAATGAAGATATAACATGTTAATACTCTGAATAAAGGTTTCTATCTTTTACTAGAATACATGAATCAAATCATCAATAAATGACATATATGCATAAAATTTCACAGTATAGTCGTGCAGGGTGATTTGTTTTGTACATTGCGTAAATGATTTTGCAAAGTTGTAAAAGAAATTTTTAATGATACTTGCATTTTGGTCACATATAAATAAGTTAAAAATAAAAAATTACATTCTACATCCGCTTTTATCACAATATTAGATTGATATCAAAATGGTAGAGGTTTTTAAGTTATCAAATTTGAAGCAATAAGTTTTAGCCTAAAATATATGTTATAGTAATTGTAAGTATTTCGCTTCTTCGTATCTCCACCAGTCACCTTAATTTTTATTATAATTATTTTTTTCTAGAATTATGTACGTCAATCATACCTAGACTGCAAATTTTACACATGTGTTAAAACTAAGTAGATGCAATTTAAAAGAATAATAGAAAGATCAGAAGAATTTAAGAATATCGATATATTATCCTCAGCTTATTGAAGTTATTAAAGAAAAAAGAAATTTTAACTTGGTCTCTGTTTCTTACGATTTATGAAGAAAGTTTTTCTTTTCTTAGTAAGAAGTAGCTGCGGATTTGATGCATTTATGATAAAAAATGGATTGGTCGAATGCAGAATTGTAAAGTTATTAGAAACTATTAAAATTATTAGAAGAGGAAATACTGATCCGCAGTCTAGTATAAACTATTATGTAAAATAATTCGTAACCTGTAGGCTGTATCAAAAAACGTTTTAAAGTAATTACGTTGCATTTGAAGACATTAATGAGATGGGCGCAGCTAGTTTTGTTTAAACTTCATATTTTCTGAGATATCAAGGTCATCACAATCAACATCGTACAAGTTATTTTAGACAGTTCTTATTGATTCGCGATGTGTATGATAAAAGTGATCCCACGCAGTCAGTTAACAAATGCATATAGAAGGTGAAAGCGTCGCACCGTAAAGGACTAATAAACTACAAATTGCCGTAACACTCAATAATTGTCAAGATAATGGAGACTCTATATCGCCGTAAAGATACAAAGGTACAGGCAGCGACTTTTATCCGCTTCCCAGCGAGCAACGACAAATATGGTACTTTGTTCCTCAAAGTTAGCAATTGGACGTTTGCGAAATACGCATTCCCGTAGCGGACCTTGACTCCAGCGATACAGTTCTCGATTTATGAGAAATATCGGGTACGGCCAATGATTGCCACTCAAGACCGCTGGAATTTCCTGAGAATTTAGAGGCTATTAAAAAAGTCTATTCAGTTACATGTCTGCTTTCTTGCACGCGTTACGTATAACCAGCCATGGAATACCGGTAGCCTCGGCGTGTGGAGATCACGACTGAAACAATCCAGTTCTACGAGACCTTTGACAGATTTTTCAGGGATGAACGACTCGAAGCAACATCGATTGAACAAAACTTCCACCTAAGTGATTTGGGATAAATGCTATGCAATAATATCGACTTCCCATGATGTTAAAAATTACAAGACATCAAAAGTACCAACACACCTACAAGTTTGAAGATTACAATTTCAACGATTACCATATTATTGGAAAGATTTTATAATGAAAAAAATTATAAGCGATAAACAATTTGATGATTTACTGTTGGGCAAAGAATGAGTCTCGTTAATAATGTTAAACATTTTTAGTAAATGTAGATTAGATACAAACGTTTCCGGTAGGCTTATAGTCAGTTTTCTTGAATGAAATGTGGGTACTACAGGAAAGAAAATAATATATGTGTGTCCAATAGTAAGTTCCCATGTTGAAATTGTGTCTATCAACAATTTGTAGTAATATCAAGTTTACAATATTAGTAAAATGTTTATAACATCTGTAGTATGTGAACTTCGTTTTTAATATAGGATAAAATGACATCAAAAGGATGATTTATTTATTCCAGCACAAAATGAAAAAGATTTGAGAAATTGATTGTGAACCCCCTTTTACCGAATACTGAGTTTTCTTATTACATTACAACACTGAAAGTAATTACGTATGTGCAATATTTTATTACTTTACACACTTAAGTAGATATACATAAAGCAATAAAACATACAAGAGTTTTCTATAAGTTTGTTCAGTAGAAAAAGAATATGAAATGTTAAAATTTAATTTTTACTAGTATTTAATAATTTTGTAGCATAGTTTTTAGTCTGAAATTATAACAAACTCTTAACGCACTGAATCTTGGTATTTTTTAACGAAAGTGCAGCACCAGGTTCCAATGAGAATTCTACGCAAGCAACGTTTTTTCTATTTCTATCTTATACCAAAAATATTCATTAAATTCTTTGTACATCTTCAAAGTGTATAAAAACCAATGTATATGTATATGTTCTTATCTTATCATTTTATTAAATTGGAACCAAAACCTAAAATTTTAAAATGTTGGATTTAATAGTCCAATACTTTTCAAAACGCTTTCCCAATTATGAATCAGATATACAATACTTGATATGAATTCTCTGTCAATTTCTCATAAAAGCCAAAACTTTTTTAAGTCTTCTTTTAGGTTAGGAAAATATTCAATCGAAAAAAGGCACTTCTTGAAATAGGCTTATTTTCCATTTAACATTTTTGAACCTAAGTGAATCATTGCAATACAACATTAGTAATTAAAATACATGTCTAGTGAGATTAGTAATTTATAAAATCGAGATAATCAGAAAAAAGAAATATCTCGAGAAACGCTCAAAATCTAAAAAACTTCTTAATTGATTTATGGAATTAAAGAATAATGAAATTTCAGAAAAAATAGTAAAGCAAAATAAAAAATTCCATAGAATTTACCTTAAATTATTAGCAACTATGTACTTAGTTATTGAATTATTTACATGTATGTAGTAGAATAAGGAAAATGTAAGCACATTGAGGCTAAAAAGATGTATTTTTTTTTAATTGAAATAAATTTGTCACGATCAATGTAAGAACTCGGACGTATTTAATTATACCATATTCAATAAACCTGTAGTTACGACAACTGATGGTTAATATCCCTGAGTGATTTATGCTCTTTAATGACCAGGAGGAGACTCATACTACTTGAAAGCATCCTTCATTCGACCAAGCTGTGCGTATTTTCTTTACTAAACTAAAATGTCGTAAGATCCCTTATCATTAATGAATTGCGAATCTTTATGGAAAATAAAAATGTTATGCATCGATTGCGAAAAATAGGAGCAAAATAAAAATTTCCTCCTTTAATAATTTTAATAAGTTGATAATAATACATACAAATTCTCTTAATATTTTGATTGTCTTAAATTGCACCTACTCATTTGTATGATAAATGCAAAAAATCCTCTGTCTAATTATTAGGAACAACTAATACTAACTCTACCACGATCGGTCAAATCATCGGTTTCACATTGTTTATTTCATAATTATTGAAATTGCAAAGATGCTTCCATCAGAAGTTATGAGATAAACTTTTTCATTCAAGCACAGATTGTTATAAAACTTGCAAGAAATTTTAATAAATTCCATCTTGTCATATTTATAAAACCACGTACAACAGTTACATTTTGTGGTTGGCACTATTAGTATCAAATAAGATACATTGACGCTTCTAATGTATTGAAAAATCTCAATAATTTATTTAAACATAACTTGTTACAATGTTTAAAGAAACTCGATTACAATTCGTCCAATATTTCGCGTTACATGACTTTGAAGAGGTATTCAATTTACAAAAAATACTGTGCAACCGTACTTGTCGTGTTCTCTTTCGGGCAGATTCGATTCGGAGTCTGCGAGGTACAAAATTTTTCATCGGTGTTCCTGAAACACCTGGCTGAACGCTGAACTCTAAACCGCACACGGCCTTGATACCAAGTGCCGCGAAATAAAACGTAGCGAAGTAGCGTGCAAGACGTAGCGTTCCCTTTTTCTCAATGGGCGTTTTTCAAACTAATTAAAGCGGATATTAAATCACTTCTGCGGCACACACCCTTCGGTTTCACTGATGTACGACCCATTAATTAACGTTTCCGATGCTGCAGAATATTACTTGCCCCTGTACCGCGGGAAACATTCCCGAGATATTTCTTTGATTGGATAGCCTGGACGGAAATTGAAGGAAACTGTAATTTCGGTGACAATGCACACAATTTTTAACGATTTTATAGCACAGCGGTGTACGTGGCAGTCTTGATATAAAATCTTGATGTCGATGAATGATTGATGCAATTATGGCTGTATAATACAAGAAAACTACAAAACATCCTCTGATAGGAAACATTCTCGGTAACAGCGGGATATCAAACCCTCAGAAATGTTTAAATTGGCAATGTGGCGACATGCCGCGTTATCTTTGCAACGCAGTCTCACAACATCAGAATGTCCGTCTCTTAGGTAAAAGCTTTTGTATTGATGATTAAACGTGACAAGACCAATTTTGACAGTAATATTCATACAGTGCATAAAACTACCACATAACACGATTCGTTGAAATTGAGAATTATCATAGGGGGTATGTATTCAAGGGGGTTTCCCAGGGTGGTGTTCTCAGCCCGCTACTAATATATGATATATGTAAGTACGGGAAATTACTAACACCGTGCCACAAAGTGTCACTGCCTTCACATTTGCGGATGATATAACAGTATTTTCAAAAATTCAGTAACAACACTCAACACTCAGCAGGTGCAAAAATGCAACTGAAAAGTCTGTGAACATTATCATGAGAAATTTCACAGATCTACATAGGTTTGGATTTATCTCGACAAAAACTATTCTAATACACTTCAATAATAAAAACATTCGGCCAGGCGAAACCAAAATTAAAATCAACGAGTGTATTATAAAATCTAGCTACTCAGCACGTTTTCTAGGTATTACTTTCGATTACAAAATGACATCCAATATTACATACAAAGTATTTTATACAGTGGTTAGTCCAACTATTAGAACCACAGTATGACAAACATATTTGTTCCCTATATGACAGATAATGTTGTTTATAGTATTGTTAAACGTATTTTTATTAGCAATTTATTATTCCATAAAATACTTCATAAGAGCAATAAGAATTCAATGTAGCTAGACTTTCATTTAAAAACTGTCTATTTTAATGTAAACTCTTCAATTTATGTAAATGGCTCTAATAATTTGTCACCTACTGCATATGATGTTCTAGAAAGTTCTGAAATAAAAAAGGGGGGGGGGGCACTTTTTTCTGCAAAGGTTTAACATTTAAACTACAAATTATATGAGCAAATAATGTTCTTCCTATGAACATAATGCTGGTGAATGGGTTGACAATCCGTGCTCCTACATAACAATAGAGTAATTCCGAGAGATGGACCATGTTTTTAAAAACGTCTCAAAATCAAATATTGTAGAAATATTGAATACTTTAATTATCGATTTGTGTAATGAATGATCTTTTCTACAACATGTAATTATTATAACACAATATTGTTATGAATAGCTGCGCAAAGGAGAAAATAAAATTTTGGGCTGTGGTCCATTTCATAAATCAAATTGATTTATAACCGCTATAAGAGAGACTTATTTACTTTGTTGCGCACAATAATTACACATACTTTCAAACTTGGACCATCCTCATGAAACCAGCGAGAACAGACAACACATTTGATCCAGTCATCCGTTTTGATGGTGTCGTTTTAATTTTCGCCACATCCGACGCACTGATTTTCATTCCAGTCTTCATTTATTTCTCCGTCACAAACCGAAGGAACTGAAATCTTCTTTCATAACTACTAAGTATATGTGGTCCATCTATCCCCTTTCGTATGAGATAGATGGACCACCTATCCGAACCCTCACGATTGCACAAAACATCGTCGTTTTAGGTTGGAATTATAACGAAGTACTATTAAAGCTTAGTTTTTGAGAATGGAATAAACATCTGTCCAGACAACAAAGTAATCTTAGTTCTTATGACAACATAAGAAAATTTGTGTACCTACCAAAAATGAAAATGCTGATTTTTTTCACAATTTTGTAAAATTCAAAACGTGAAACTGAGAGTCATGCTCGATCGCTTTCGGTAAAACAAAATAATACTGACTCATTCCGCATTTGGCGGATAGTGTGAGAAATATTTTCCAGGTCCGTCTCTCCCGTCGGTCCACCTCTCCCGGAATTACCCTAATTTCATCAACACATTATAAATTGTTCTACAGAATGATCCTACATTACATTCCTTCTGCTCTAAACAGAAAAAATTCACTCTTAACGTATAGATTAACCAGGTCCATTCTGATCCAGAAAATAAAAATCGTTATTTTACTGTTCAGTTGCCAACAAATGAATTGAGTTTGTAATTCCATCAGGAGTAACAGACATCTAGAAAATGTACCACAACAAATATGTTTTAAAAAATAGGCAATCAACTCGGTAAATAGTTTTGAGCAATGTCAACTGTGTAGTTTTGAAAATGGTCCAACGTCCGGAGCTTAAAATGGCATATCCTACATTTTACATTTTAAATTACAGCAATGATGCTCTTGTACTTGACAAGTCATTTTAAGTTTAATTCGTATACACAGTTATAAGCTGAGTGTATACATGCATGTTTCATTATCCTAAAAATTCGATTTTCCGAGCCACCTCTGTCCTAATTAATTTTGATAATTGACACTTTACTGTCAAATGAAAATATTCTGGGTTTTTCATATTCGAATGAAATCTCCAGGTTTCGGAGTTCAAATAGAATCCAGTGCAAAGAATTAAATTTTTGTTGGCTCTAAACTCTACCAGTTTCCATCATTCTCTATAACTTTCTTCATTTTGCAAATGATTAAACAGTTCGAAAACAATACAAGTTTACCATGTATCTGTTGGGGATGGAAGGCCACCATCTTGCAGAAAATGTCAAAATATTTAAATTCTAATCACTTTTTCTTAAGTGCACAAATCAAAATTCTATTTTTCACAAATAATCAAGAACATGGATTAATATTTAAATCGAAAAATTATTAAAAATGAGTCATTTTTTAATATGGTTTCATATGGTTCGGACGCCAAACTTCGACGGATGTTTTCATACCTTGAATATGAATGATGGCCGTTGAAAAAATATGTGTGTAATATTTTTGCAAAAATTACGTCCTCTCAAAGTTTCATTAAGATCTGGTGATGTCATATTGGAATCGTTCCTTGTAAGTACTTATTCATTGCAGTCAATCTGTTGTATTCCGTTAACAAGTACTTTATTTGTAAGGTACAACGGAACTTCATCGAAAACATGTTAGCAATGGTATAATTCGGCAATCGAATAGATGATAGTTTTGAAACAGTCGAACGGAGTGTGTGTGGAGTTTAGAAAATGGAACTCTCTCTCCCCCTCTCTAAACATGTGTGTCAAAATAGTGTGTCAAAATATATATATATATATATATATATATATATATATATATATATAATATATAGGTACTAAAGAGTGGTGGTATATAGGAATCATAAGGGCTAGCATAGTGATGTCATAGTTTGAGGATAATGTATCTAGGATATGGTTCGGGTGTGATGCAGCAAGGACTGATATCGGAGATGAGATAGAATTTGTGGTTCAATAAGTCAAGGGTGAAATCATTGGTTTCGGAAGACATTTTCCTCCTTTTCTTATCAATGATCAGAATTGTGTAGCATTCTATAAGCTAATCTGTTAATTTAGGAAACTTAATTCCCAGAAGTGACATGATAAGAGCTCTTCCATCGAGGAGTCCTTCATTTTCTCATTTGAAGTCGGCTGGTCACAGTCTACTCAGCCTCTTTCTGTTTTGTTGCAACAAAAGCTATTGGATGTGTGCATTGATGTGATCGTCAAGTTGTGTGTTTCATTTTGAGTGTGCTCTTTGTATGACCCTGTTGCAGCCCCGGAATTGAATGTCGTAGGCCCTTGGAAAATTTTAAGATGCTTGAACTCGGTGGAAAACAGGAAGCCGGGTATCTACAGTGAGGAACAAAATTGAATCAATGAAACTATTTTTTAAAAAGATCATTATCTGTGTATTTATTAAGACAGAGTGTCATAGATTTCAATAAGCATGTGATTTTACATTTATTTTAGCTTAGGAAACGATTAATATTCTAATTCTATTACATTTAATTTACTTGTTCCGTCCTAAGACGGAATGGATGTTTCACTACATGCAAACATCTGCATGGCAGATATCGGTTTATCCTTAGCCTACCAATTTTCCAATTGAACTAGCAATTAAGGTAGCGGCACGGGCCAAGGTTTACAACACCTTACCGGTCCCATCGAGTGAGGGTACCACGTATCCACCTCGGACTCTCCCCCATACCCAAGGGGTGAGATTCTTGCATGCCACCCACAGTGAGATTAGCTGCAAAGAGACACAAGCGACGAAAGATCAGTCTGCTCACAACGTTAAACAAGCAATTTCAAGTCAACGAGTCAACCTCCGAGCGACCAACTGTTATAATTCAGTTTTTCACAATCACGCGTATTTTTTTCAGACACGCACAAGAATATCACTCGCACTGTTATCACACACACTGCACTGTTCATTTCAATTGGACAAGTGTACAACTAAACATTACTAGTTACAGTATTTTATTTTTGACTCAATTTTGCACCAATCCAAAATATTAACAAAAAGATGTATTTAATGTCCTGCCTAAAAATATTTGATAAAACATATCACCAATAAAAAAGTCGAATGTGTTTTGTATAAAATACGACAGAGAATACTTCAGAGTACCACAGTGAAACGAGTTTCACAGAATATTAGAAAAGAAGTACTTATTGTATTAAAATGTGAAATATCAACCGTAAAGTGGTTAAAAAGTGTGGAATATTCCCATTAATTGTAAAAAGACATGGAAATTTTAATCTTTCAGGGACTTTTGGAGATAGATTATAAATTTGAAACGATTACTCGTAAAGAAGAGTAGTTAAATAAATATATTCCAAAAGCGAAAGTAAAACCAGCCTCAATGGCATCAAAAACACAAAAAGAAGATTTTGATGCAAGATGTAGTAGACGAACAGCAGAGAGAAATCTTCGTGACATGAACTTTAGAATTATGGAAGAGAAGAAGAAATCTCGTCTGTCAAAAAGAAAAAGATCAAATTAACTTGAGGATCGCTAATGAATAAAACATTACATAATTAAGAATTACAAAAAGTTGTCTGGTCATAATATTCGAAAATTAATAAATTTGAACGAAATTGATGTATGGTTCGACGAGGAAAAAATGACAAAATTAGCATGTGAAAGAGTCTGTAAAATTTGATGGTGGTGCACTTATGATATGGGAGTGCTTTACGTAATATATCATTAGTTTACCATGACCTATTAGAAGAGGAATTAACCGATGGTCGTGCAAAGAAATATTACGAACGTAATTGACAGAAACAATTGAAAATATGCCAGACGAAGACAACGATATTAGTTTCCAACAGGATTGAGATCCGAAACACACATCAAAAATAGCGTAAGAATGGTTAAAGTCTTATATTTAAAATTCCAAATTGACCAACATAAAGCTCAGACAATTTAAATCCAAAAGAATGATATGGGCTTTTTTAAAGGAGCAATTCGGTAAAAAATATCACTCTTCGCCATCTTAACTGAAACAATTATGGGTTCACGTAAAGGAACAATAGAGATAAAAATCTCGAGAATATTGCAAAAAGTTAGTAAGAAATATGCCAAAACAATTTATATCTATCAGAGCAGTCCAGGTTACATGCCTGCTTAAATAAAATATGAAATATAATCCTTGGTTAGTACAATATTTTGGACTGGTGCAAAATCGAGTCACGACTAAAATACCGTGACTAGTAAATTAAATGTAATAGCATTAAAATATTAATCGTTTCTTAAATTCAAATGAATGTAAAATCATGTGTTTGTTTTTGTGATCCTGCTTTAATAAACACATAAATAATGATGTTCTGAAAAAATGATTTCATTGATCCACGTTGCTACTCACTGTATGTCTCTTTTCAGATGTGCAATGATGTAGGTATAAGACCCACGGCCAAGACAAATTCCGTGGCAGATGAAAAAGGATATGATCGATTCGCTATATTACATTCCACCGTCCACCATGCGTTTTTTGAATCTCTACAAACGACCTTTGCATTGAACCTTTAGAGCTAGTAGAAACAAAGGAAATTGCATAAGTTGTACTGAACATCTATCTTTCAACGTAATGTTTTTCGTATTCGACTTCCTTGTAATATCATTTTTTAGTATAATGAGACGAGAGTTTGATGATAGCGTACAGTGACTCACAGTAACATTCGGACACACATTCGATAACTTTTTAAGATTCAACAGTTAGTTTACTACGTGACGTGAAAAAGAAATTTTGAACAAATTGAAGTTGGTCGGAATTGCAGAGAAAATACTAATACAACTACAAGTTGTTTTTTACAACTATTTTATGTGGTCTATATCGAAAATTTAAAAAATACGATTTGTAGATCTATGTCAATTATACCCACCCCGACATTCGCCCTCTAACTGTAATGAATCTGAAGATTCTTACACCTTTCAATGCCTGTCGCTATTTTCGCATAAACCGATTTCGATCAAATTTTCAGAATATATATATGGCTGACACATATATACCAAATGCAATTTTTAAATTTTCAATCCAGGCCCAAATAAAAATGTTAT
Organism: Sphecodes monilicornis; assembly: GCA_913789915.3. Classification (NCBI taxonomy): domain Eukaryota; kingdom Metazoa; phylum Arthropoda; class Insecta; order Hymenoptera; family Halictidae; genus Sphecodes; species Sphecodes monilicornis. The sequence continues at coordinate 2,481,464 of OU565289.1, forward strand.
AAAATACTACTTTTAATGAAAATATTCTCTGCGAGTCTAACCAATTACAATTTTTTCAAAAAATTTTTTTTAATGTTACACAGCAAGTTGATCCTTTTAACTTATCAAAAAATTCAAGTCGTTTGGTCCAATCTTAAGAATGTTATCGTCTTTAAGATTCGATTATAATATAACAAGGACTGAGATCGAAGTTGAAACTTTATGGATGAATAAGTCAAGATTGAAATCATTGTTTTTTGGAATGTTTTGGAGGATGTTTGAATTGAGTGAGAAAACAGGAAGCCTAGTAGGTATCTGTTTCATTTCGTATATAGAATGACATCGATATACAATAAATTCTTCGCCTATTGGACGCCCAATAACATCGTTAGAATCTAAATTTTTTGGTAAAATGCCACTAAATTCTTGAATCCAGCGTGTGGCCAGGACGGGCCGTTTTTCGGGAGGGTGTAGGTCGGTGGGCTCGGGAAAAAGGAAGCTCAAGGAAAGCGGGCAACGTTCCGACAAAGGACGAGGATCCCTCGGGAGGCTCGGCACGAGTGGGTCAGTGACGTCGGGCACGGGACAGCCGTGCATATCGAGGGGGTCGGCCGAATGATCTTGACTCGAGGGGGAGCCGTCGTGCGAGCGAGCGAGCTGGTATCCCGTTGGCGCGAGCGAGAAACGCGGCAGAGCCGCAGGCGAGTTGTATAATATGAACGCGCCGGGCCGCGGCGCAGTTTCGGCAGGCTATAATCAATTCTGATTGCAGTCCAGCATCGCAGCGCGATCCACTGGCCGATAGCTGAGAAAAAAGTTCGCGCTTCCAACTACCGGGCTGCACACGGGTACCCCGCCATGCAGCTCGGTCCAGGGATTCGGGAGAGACACGGATGGTGGCGGGACGGAGATCGGTCGGTGAACAGAAAAAGAGAGAACAATGGGGAGCATTCGGCCAAGGAAAAGGGCAACGCGAGGGAGTAGGAACATCAAGGTACGGGAAGTCCATGGATCGATGGGATTGCGAACAGGTAAAGGATCGCGGGGAAATGTGCACGGAGGATATGGAAAAGGGTATTCGAGGGGTCAAAAGTTACCAGATAAGACGGTGAAGAGCAAATAAAGGACCTGGAGAGAACACAAAGTGGATATTGCGTAGTGTGAAGAAGCGATGCTGAAATGAACGAGTGGTGCACGGGTTATCGCAGCGTGGATGTTTGAACCCTTATAGGTAGTGTAGGTTCATACTGCCAATTATCCTTTTCCAGTTTAAGAGGTTACGCACGGTCATTCACTTTAAAATGCTTAAATGATACTTTGGCAATTTTTGGAAATTGTACAGTGGGTGATCAAATTATTAGAGCCACAATTTGTGAAACGCACTCACTATTTCTCCATGTGACAAAATGTCTCTTATAGTGTTGCTACACATCCATTTGTAATTTTCAAATATCAATACCTTATAAGAAGATAGGAAGTATTCAGTGCAGCTAAATTTTCATTTAAACCTTGATTACTTCAATTTTAATTGCAAAGTTGTTTCAGTAATTAGTTTAATTAATTTGATTCTAATAACTCGATCAGCCTCTGTATTTATAAGTTTGAAAAATGTACATAAAATTTTTCAGTGTAAAGTTCTGATTTTTTTAATAACATTTGACGATTTTTTTTTAAATTAATAAAACTGTAATAGTAGAACCTGATCGATAGGTTTAATTTTCTTTCAATAGAATAATTTCCTTATTAGTTACTAAACATTAGAAGTCATAGTAGAAAAGCTTCGTTAAAAGGAGTACGTGCATCTTATTAAGAACCTGTATCCACAGTTCCTGGTAATTATACAGTAATGCTAAGTTTTTAAGATTATCAATTAGGGGTTGTAAAGTTTAGAATAATGAAACAACAATCTGTGTATTTGAACTTAGTTTGGAAGCATAATAGTTGATAATTTACAACTTCATAGGTCAAATGTATTCCACTGGTAGTCTTGAACTGACCGTTTGCGAATAATTTCTAGCATAGTTGTAATTTGGTTCTACGCAAACCTTGCCTTCTAATTTTTTAATAAAATAATTCTACCTATTGTACACATTTTTTATGAATTTATAAAAATAATATATGTTTATTACATAGAATGAAGTTAAATTTGCGACAGTGAAGCTCTTATATACGTTGACTTCCTCAATATGTTGTTAAGTGGGGAAAAGAAGGATTTCGTAAAGTATGTCATTAGGTAACATTTACAATATTTATTTTAGTAAACGACGCGTGGATGTACAGTAGACTAATATGATCGTAATACGTACCATGAGAAGTATAATCATCAAATAACCACATCGTGAAGTATATAATTAGGTAACATTTACAATATTTATTTTAGTAAACGTCTCGTGGAAGTTAAATGCGGTTCTAACAACTACCACATCAAATTTAAAAAATTAACTACTGAAGATAATAAAATAAGAAATAAGAAAGTTATTCATGCAGTAACAAAAATTGTAAAACCGTGAACTGAATAAATGTATCTGCCCAATAAAAGGAGACAAGTAGTGGCAGGAATCAGGAAAGGTAGAAATTATTTCAAACGGACGCATTCGAACGACAGTATTAAATGGCTAATACAAATAGAATAATAACACCCTGGATTACGAAGAAAATAACTACAGTAAAAATTGTTACGAGGTAAGGAACCGTATCCACAAATACGTCTGCGATCATAAAGACACTGCTTACTTTCTGTAACCGGAAATTGCTAGACAAGCTAGTTGTAGCTGCTCCGCGAAGCCTACAAACACGAACGTAACGAGGCAAAACAGCGCCCAATAAATTCCATTATCCATCCCTTTCATACTCTCATCAGGAAATAACAACTTTACTGATAAACGAATCCAAAGAAACTAGTTGCCCGCGACCAAATACTCCAAGAAATCTGTATCAACAGCATAAGAGAGCAAATAGTAAAAACGGTAAGAAAAAGATCTTCAAGAACGACGTCTGAATTGACGATTACTATCAGTATAATCGACGCTGCATGATGTTACATATGTTATTATAATTTGTAAGGCGTTTAGACTTTTTGATATTTTCTATAACTACCTTCGAGTTCTAAAACATAAAACAAATGTAGGGTTTTATAAAATATAACTTATTATTAAAGGAGATACACGATCATGTTATTCGATTCACAATCTGCGAGATACTGGCGTGCGGACGTTGTATAACATCTTTCGGATGCCTTGGTAACTACCATAGATTATACAGAACTATTACACAGATTTAGGTGCACCGTGTCCAATAATTTGACCACATGTAATCAATTTTGAAACATGTTTTATAGTCAGTAATTGTGCATAAACGTCGTCTACGAAGGGATAACTGTTTGCCGTCTAACGTTCGTCTGACATCACAACGCAGTGGCGGATTCACGATTCTACTATACATGTAAACTGTTGCGTTTTGCTATCTGATTTACAAGGAGGAGACGCGGTCATGGGGTCTCAGATTTTCTCGAAACTTTGTATATTGGTAGATTTCGTTCTCCTGTTTATGAAAATGTAGCATTATAGGCGTCGATACTCAACAACTTTTGAGATACGTTAAGATTGGTGAAGTTAGTGTTTCTTTCATATTATGTTCCTTTTCAATAAAATTTTCATATTTTGTTTCCTATAGATATTATGAGTGCAAAATGCAATTAATTAAAATAGATAAACTGAACAGAAAAAAAAGAAAAAAATGGTAAAAAAGGAAAAAGCGATTTGAGCACTGGCCTTCCCGGTAATGAATCTAGTACGTTACCATCACGCCGTTTGGCACTTGACAAAAACTTCAACCAAAACTGTACTTAACAGCTTAACGGGTATAATGAAATTTAAATTGTAACTATCTCAAAAATGATTGAGTATCGACGCCTATAATGCTATATTTTCATAAACAGGAGAACGAAATCTACCAGTATGCAAAGTTTCAACAAAATCTAAGACCCGTTGATCGCGTCTTCTCCTTGTTAGTTTAAATGCGCAGCGAATTGTTCTTTCGATAGGTAGTACAATACGTACAATGCGAAATTAGACTCGTGATGGAGATTTCAAGCATAATCTTTTAAATCGAAATGAAATGCTGTCCCTCTGATATTAACACGTTCGCTACCACCATTCGTTTCAATGCCTATCGTTGTTAAAATGTTTTATCAAATACATACCTCCTTCATGAAATATTAACCCCTTGCACTACGATTTATTTTATGGTTACAGTGATTAGAACATATACCTACCGTATACCTGTATGTTCTTCAATAACTACATGTAGGGGGATTTTCTCATCACATCGGATAAAGTAAAGATGATATCTAGGAATTCTTTTTTTTACATATGCAACATTTTATAAAAATGTCTCTGAACTCTTTTGTCCTTAGTTTCTACACTCTATTAGTATACAACAAATTTTTGTTGCGGTTCCTGTTAGGGTGTCATTTACATAATTGAATTGCTTACAAAATACATATGTGGTGAAAATGGTGGCCGTTATAAGTCATTGGAAGATCTTTTGAAATGAAAAAACAAACGATAGAAATTTTTCAACTTTATATCAATATTATGGTACGCACTACTGATAGGCAAAAAAAACAAATTGCTATGTTTTATGCGAGTTTAATTAAAATGTAATAAAAAAAGCTGAAGAAAAGCGTGTTCCAATATTCATTGTTTTGGTTCATGCGATAGCCAATACAATAACAAAAATAAGCCGCAAGGATTTTAAGAAACGGTTCACAACTGTGTGTGTAAACGTAGCCACCGCTTTCAATCAGTGATGCCGAGGGGAATACAGTTTACCACCTCTCTGATGATCAGAATAACATGTGACACGTTGCGCGGCACGTCACGTGACCAGTCTACGGTCTTAGTGGGGAACGTTGGAGTGTGCTCAGGTAGGGAATGGGATAGTGGAAAGGGAAAAGGAGGAGAAGAAAAGACAACCAATTCTGGTTGTATCTGGTATCACTGTTTTCAACACATATTTTGTAAGCGGTGCAGTCATCGCGATTTACAAATGACACCATAACAGGAATCGCAACAAAAAAATTTGTTTGTATACTAAGAGTGTACAAACTAAGGACAAGAAGTTTTTTTGTCAAGTTTTGTATATTTTAAGAAACAAATTCGTAAATGCCATTTTTATTTTTAAAAGATTTAACACGAAAGTCCCCTTAAAGGAAATTAACAACATACATACATATCTGGTATACTTTATTCATAATCTTTATCACGAGTCTGACACGATATTATTGTGCAAGAAGTAAAAACAATTTAGTAGAGGAATATGGGCTTCCTAAATATTATACCATGTTCTATGGTTTTAAATAACAGCATGCATAAAATTAGTTTGACTAGTTTCATGTAAACTACGAGTTTGCGGACGTCGTATGCGTGCCAGCGGTAGCGAACGTGTTAATATTAAAGCATGCAAATAAATGTAGACATAAATAAAAATTTTCTCTTTCTTCTAGGAAATTATAACCTTCTCTTAATTTCTAACCGTCGTAAATGTGGAGAAGATGATAATGCAACGGGTTAAATCAGCCAAAAAATTTCACTTCATTTAGTTCTGCTCGCTTTTTCCTAGCAGACTCTCCTAGTTAGTCTATTGGCGAATCTACCTGTGCCATAAGACCTTCATCTACATTAGGTTGTTGAATATGAAATGTCCGATTCCAGAATGCAAATGTTATGCAGCATTTTGATCAAGAAATACTATTACAATATATGGGGTTATTATATAATACATAATTATAAGGTACAAAGCTGATCTTAAAGTCTTATCTTCAAATTTCATTTAGATGTCCAATTTTACTTTTAAATAAAGTTTATTTGAATGTAAATCAATGTAATTGTCGAGTATACATTTTATATCAGTAGAAAAATGACATTTTAACGATAACATCATGACATGTTTGGCCAAAATTTGTCGATTAATCAATTCGTCGACGATAAAGAAGACTACAAAATGGAGATGAAAATCTTGCAATTCATTCACAGAATACGTTGATTAGAATGATGCTTAATTTGACCCATAAGTTTATTACGAAGAAGATTATGTTTGTTTAACGTTACTGTTAACAATCGATCATCTAACATTTTCAACTGACCGCGAAGCTGATTTCTTCGGAATCAACATCAATTAAACCAATCGTTGAATCCGAAACGGAAATTTCATGAAACGTGTATCTACGGTCTTCAATTTCGTGTAACCTCATCCATTACATTACTCGAAGGTCGCGAAGAGATGTCCCACACGGAGAGAACCGCGTGTACATACATATACCGAGATGTAAAGACCAAGATAGAAAGAGAGAGAAAGACAGCGAGAGGGGGGCGGGGGGAGGGTTATTTTATTTATCGGTTGGTCAGCAGCCAGCCTGGCTACGCCTGCAGAGTCTCGCAACTATCGCTTGATTCTCGGGAAAGAGAAAAAGAGAGAGCAAGAGAGCGAGAGAGACAGAAGAGAGAAGGGGGGAGACTCAGGTCCAGGCCAGACCGAGTCTTGGGTTCTTCGGTTCTGCTGGCATCGAATGGTTCGGGGAACGGCGGAAGAATGCATCCATCGGATGCATCGGTGCAACAGCAACAACGGCGAACAGCGCGTTTCTTACGAGGCCTTTTTTCCTGGGTCCTGTCTCTTTCTCTCCGGCCGTCTTTTTCTCTTTCTCTGGTCGGTCGCGCGAGCGTCCGGCCCCATTAGCAGTTGGACGAGCCATCATTCAATAATGCCTCTCAATGCCTGTGCGACCGTGTCTCTCGGCTGTCCGTGTGCGTCGGCCACGCATGTCGCTGTAGGACTGATAATCGTGCGCCAGTTTTAACTGGTCGACTCGCGATCAAATTCAACCCCCCGCGATCCCCCGATCGTCCTGCATTATCAGTGCATTGACTCAAACTGTGTAATTGATCACGCGATCGCGCGAACATTGTTTCCAGAATACATTTCTCGAAATTTCTACAAAGCCACCCTCATTCTCGCGAAATATTTTGAAAATACTACTAATTTTGGCGCTCCGTTGCATCTGTATTTATATTTTGTTGCTATTCGGATACATAGAATGTGCTGTCTACTCAGCTATGCTTACATTTTGCGTTTGTTTTAATCTTTTCCTACGCAAAGCAGTATACAAAGCGCGACATTTCTATAAAGTCAGTCCGTTTCTGTTTGCATCCGAAGCAGATAACTACAGTGAACTGCGAATATTCTAAAATTACTGATATTTAAATTCATACAAATCGTGTATCTGTCATAATTCGAGTCACCTGTATTAAAGTACCACGTTCGAGTTATCGAATGAGGAAAAAACATTGATCAATTGATAATTGCGAAAAAATGAGTCGATCATATACAGTGATCAATAATTAAATAAGATATATGTGAAAATTACGGCAAAAACCTCTTTTAAGTTGGTAATCTATTTAAACAAGGTCTCTCTTCATTTGGCACACCGAATTCTCTCACTATCGCACACTCGCCCTCTATGCACGTTCTCTAACCAAGTCCTTTTTAAGTTGGTAATCAACACTTGTCGAAGAGACAAAGTATATTGTTAATGGGGCTTGCGGCTAAAGAAACGAAAAATGCAGTACAGCTTCAAATTGCATTAGAGCTGACGATAATACAAGTTGGACAATGCTGCTACGCAAATCAGTCCTTGACCCACCGAGTGCTGGGACTTACGGTTCTGTGCCGGGGTCATTTCTAACTTGGTGGTCTGAAGCTAGCAGGTCAAAAATGACTCCGGTACAGTACTCGGAGGGTTAAAGATCTTCTGTAAATCGATGAAATGGAGTTCAATTTAAATGGTCCAGACGGCTGCAAATATTACTGGCATGATCTGGGTAGTGAAATAAAAGTGGCAATGAATGGTAATTTCAGTGGTGGTTCACTAATGATTTGGGCTGTGTTCAAAGCCGACAGAAATACTCAAATTTATATCATTAGCCGAATGAATTTAGAAAATACATAGAATTGTTAGAAATGATTTTAATACCATTTGTATAAAATATTGAAGACGACAATTTCATTTACGAATATCATAATGCAGCAGTGGGCACATTAAAGCACACGAAGCAGTAGTTTCTTGAGCAAAATATCAAAGTTTTAAAATGGCTTGCTTGTTCCCCGATATGAATCGCATTGCAAATTTTTGTGGCAGTATTGCACGAAAAATGTATAGCAATGACAAACAATATAACTCAGTTACTGAATTAAGGGATGCACTGAATAATTTTAGCATCAAATCAATATGTCAAAAGCTAATTTTATCAATGTAAAACCGAATTTTTAATGCAATTCAACAAAATGGATGTACACTAATCATTAATGTAGAAATAGGGGAAAAATACTTGTTAATCTTGAATTTATTTATGAAAAATGCAAGTGGCTTTATAGAAATTTCGCATTTCCTTTTCTGTTAAATTATACTTTTTTTTAATAAATCGTGAATTTATTGTTTGGATTCGCTTTTTTTAATTAATTGAAATATGGTACCTAACTAAATTTTTCATTGCTATGGAATAATAATGAGAATTTATCGAAAATATGGTGGTTTTATAGAATTTTTGGCCAGTGCAGTAGCGGCTGTGCTGGCCAAGTCACTGGCACCGCACGTTACGTGTCATAACGATTTGATCGATTGTGCAATCTGCATTTTTAACCCTTCAGCGACACGCTCCCATTTAGCGGCGTCAGTGACACCGTGGGATTGCGGACGACTCGTGATATAATCTTCACATTGTAAATACTATTTGATGTTTCCTAAATATTTTATTTTCATTTTTCGTTGGATATCTCGAAACTGAGTACTACACTGTATGATTTTTGTTGAAAGAAAGAACATAAAAGTTTTTACCTCTTCCTTGTAGTAACGAGTCAGACTCGAGATGACAAACAGAATCTATAAAATATGAATAATTTATCTATTTATTTTAGGTTTAGTGTTGCATCAACATTTTCGATTATTAGCGATTACTGTGTAGTTGGGTCTTAAAGTTGTAACAAGGTTTGTCTTTAAATATGGTTTCTCAGGTGTAAGTTATTGATTAACACTAATCGTACCACGACCGGACAGATGATCGGTTTCACATTTATTATTTTATAAGTATTGAAATTACAAAGACTACATCGGAAATTATTAAATAAATTTCTTTATTCAAGCAAATATTGTTATAAAAATTTCGATAAATCTAAGTAAATGGAGTCTTGCAATTTCTATAAAACAACATATACCAGGCACATTTTATACTCGGTACAGTTAGTGCTAATGAGATTGTTGCTATTAAGTGTTTTTCTTATCATTGATGGTTTCTTTTAATTCCGATAGGATCTTAAATTTCCCTCTTATACAATTTAGTGTTGGACAATTTGTTGTTACGATCGCATTGTACTTATTGTACTTGTTTGATGTTACATGTGACATCAAATGATCATGGGTTAGTTTAGTATGATCAATTTTTAGGCGAGTAGGGATTGTTTGGGCATGTATATAAAATTCTGCAAATGGGATTTTTCATAGATGTTGCTTTTTATAGTAAACTGAGATATGTGGGTCCTCTAAATGAATGTACGCAGGCATAAAATAAATATGTATACATTTTTTTTTCTACTAGGAAGAGGACAAATAAAGTACAGGAAGTGGAGAAGAACTTCTACTCATTATAGTGAGGAAGACATAATACGGAAATGAGTTAAATTATATTGAAATATATTGGCATGCATTTTCGCAATTAGTTTTCATCAGTGGACTCATCGGTCACCCCAGGGTGTTGTTCCAGGCATAATTTGATGCCGACAGATATAATAGGAAGCGACAGACGAAGAAATTAATGATTTTAATGATTTGAGTCAATGTCGGATATAGTAGATGTATAAGATAACTCGTGGCTCTTATAATTAATCAGTGGTAACTTTATTTTAAGTACAACAAGCACAAACTAATACAATTTGAGATGAAAGAATTCCAGAATCGATAATCTTGAGACAGAAAACAAGGAAAGGGTAATAATAGAAAATAATAAGAAAACTCACTTATTCAAGTTACATCAATTAAGAATCGTAATACTTGAACTTTTAACTGAACAAACAGAGCCGCCAGTATAATAAATCAGAACCAATAGTCACGAGTTTGATGATATTAGAATACAGAAACTGAAGAAGTCTTGCAATAACCCCGAGACTCTTCTGAAAAGTAGAAACAGACTTTGTAGACAGACTCGAATCAGTAGTAACTGATGTAGTAACGAGAGGAGATTAAAAATATGTTGAACTAAGATCGAAAACATCAAATCTGATCGAAAAATCCAAGAAGTCTACTACACAAAATGTCTCGTATTTGCAAATCTTTAAGACTAAATATTCTAAAAGATCTTGTATTTTCAATGAGACATGAATATCTTGGGTAGAATCTGATTACGTTCTTAACCCTCCGACAACAGCAGAGCCTTGGACTATTTGACCAGTGTCGCCAGATCAACCCAAAACTGGGTTGATTTTCCTCTCCTCCTTTTCCCCTTCCACTATTCGAATCGAGGGTAATACAGTTTACCACCTCTCTGATGACCAGAGTAATGTGTAACACGTTGCGCGGCACGTCACGTGAACAGTGTACGGTCTTAGTGGGGGGGCGTTGATGTGTGCTCATGTAGTGGAATGGGATAGTGGAAGGGGAAAAGGAGGAGAGGAAAATCAACCCAGTTTTGGGTTGATCTGGCGACACTGTATTTGACCCAGAATATCAAAATCGACATTTAATTATTCATTTTCTGCCGATTAAATTAAATGTATAGCTGTTACGTTAGAAAAAAAGGAAGACTAGCGTTTCTACAAGAAATAGCTTTAAGAATAGGTTACCAAAAATTGATAAATAAAGCAGTAATTAGTCGTAAACATCATCAATTACATAATTGTAAGAACGGACCGCTGTCCGAGGGTTAAATCTGGATAATCCAAGTCGATTCTTTTAGTGTTGAATCTTGTGATCCAAGGTGATAACTAGACTGCGGATCTTTATGCACTCATGGCTTCTGAAAGTTTCCAAAAAATTCTTAAATATAAAATTCGACAGAATTTAGTACGATTTTAATTTATTTTAGAACTACAAAGCCTACTATTACTGGGAAAAAAATTTTATTTGATTCCACTTTCTTAAAATTCGTCTAAGAAAATTGGATATTGCATAAACATCCGCAGTCTAATGATTACATTCAAATCTATTGGTTTCAAGTAGATTCATATAGATACACTTTCGCAAAAATAAATAATATTAAGCAATTAGCAATTATACGATGTAAGAATTATTTGTCACAGTTGAATTACGGTGGGTGATCAAATTATTAGAGAACCGGTACGAGAACCATATCTCTTATCCATGTGACGAATGATATTGCCTGCAGTGTTGCTAAATGCATATTTTTAATTCACAAGCACCGATACTCTATAAAAGAATAATAAGCATTCAGTGTAGTTTCAATGTTTTTTAATGGTTATAATATTGTATATTTTCAAAATCTTTCCACTGACGATATTTCAGCTGAGAAATATTATACTGTACAGTTTGAAACTAAAAATAAAAAGATATTTATTAACGATTTCGTATTATCAGATGTAGATCAATTAACGACGGCTTACTCTTTTTGTGACAAAATATTATGATTTGATGACGAATCGGCTGTGGTTTGTCTGTCAATCGCCAGAGAAACAGTCGGATGATATTATGTACACAGCCAGGCTCTGCAATTTAATTCGTCATTCGCAGTGTGAGCGACTGTCGACGAAGACACGCAATTGATAGTGTAATTATAAACATCAGATTACGATTTATATTATATATTGTCATTTTTAGCTAACAAGAGACCCTATGCTGTTGTAGCGTAGTCAATTATTACATTGTGAACTGATTGCATTAGTACTGATTACAATAACATTTCCGTATGTATTAATTTTTTAAAAGTAATGTACAAAGTAAAATACTGTTACTAATATTAGATCTACTCAGAACTAAAAGTAACTATTTTACGATTTACCATAATTTATTTGACGATTTTTATCATAATCCATGCCCAATGAAACAAATTTATTCAACAGTTTATATACAAAGTTCTTGTAGTTTTAATATTAATAAAAACAAACCAGTTTCAGTGACAGGAAAATTTGAATCGGGAAAGACATTTAAATTAATTGTGTAATATTCGATGTTTATAACAGAGTTATAAATCCATTTATTTTCGAAAACAAAAAAAAATTTGTAGATATACGCACGAACGGTTAACGTAATAGTTAATGAAGCTATAAAATTCAGAGGCGAGAGTCATAAACATGATTCGTTCGACCAAAGCAATGATTTTACAAAAATTTTCTACTATAGCAGGATCCAATGTCGCGCGTCCGCTCGCGTGATTTATCATGCTGCTTAAGTCTTTCATATTTATCACTTCGCCACTTCGGCACGTGTGTAACCGGTTCTCACGTGTGTTGCTTTTAACAAATTTCATGAAAGCTTCTACGAAACTGTTTCGCTGAATTACGATGTGAGAATTTGAAATGGCTGGCAAACAATGCTCGCATATTAAACGTCTTAGAAAACTCGTGTGGAGCGTACGAATTTGCCATAATGATTTGGAACTACCGCCAAAAACTACGAACTCAAAAATTACAATTTCAACGCGTTACAGTTAGCATTGTATTGATTATGAGAGCAGACTCTTCCAATCTGAAACATTTGATGCCTTTTAGTCATTTTTTAATCTTTTAAATAATACGTTTAATAGGAAACATTGTTAAATAATGATTTTCATGTACAAAAATTCATACTTAAATGAAGTTAGTTATAAAATACGAGAATAATTATAAGTAGCCCCGAAATTGTTACGTTCAAGCTTCTTAAAGCATGCTATTATTATAATGTATATTATTATATAATGGGATAGTAGAAATATTTTGTGTTCATTTTCTTCATACGCATGCATAAAATTAAATATAGATATTGTTTTAGCCAAGAAATTCTGATACATCATGAGAGAATAATTTTGCATCTCCGTATAAGAAAGGATACTGCTGCTACAGTCCATTCAGATCATTAATCATCGTCTTGCTTGTGGTGGTAAGATGTAAGTAGGTCAACATACGATGAGGTTCATTAGAGTTAATTGTAATATCCTAATGTGGAAACTGAGCCCTTTAAGGTAACATGTCTAAGAAATTATTGTAATGGCCAAGTAAGAAGACTGACATCGTTCATTCTACTGAAACTGCATCAATGGAATAATTAAATCGCATCATAATAATAATATTTTAATTAATTGGTTATTATTGTCCTTACTATTCCAAACATTTGTTCTGATGATTTTTAAAAAGATTATCTACTTAAAGAATCTCGTTATTAACAATTCCCAAATTTGTATATTTATACCAAATATGAATATTAAAGACTAATTTAATTTAAATATAGATATCACCTAATTTTAAAACAATTGCTTAAAACAATTAAAACTATATTTAAAAAATGTTGTAGACATTTCTTTTAAATACTGCAAATATAGCTTGAATGAATATTTAAATTAGTTTAATATGTTTGATCAATTAAAATAAATAAATTCGTAGAAGAAACTAAATTATGCGTGCAAATTGAAGCGTCTTCTTAAAAACAAGGAATTTTTACATTTATTATATTTATTTCTTTATTTATTTGCAGTTTACGTTAATAGCCAGACTCATTTCTCCAATATACACATTTTCAAAATTATGTGTCGTGAAGTAAATATAGATACGTACTTTTGATTTTAAATAAGGTTATGTCAATGTCCATTAATGTACTCGTCATGTGTCTTTTTATATGAGTGGAAAAATAAACATATAGACGATAGCATTAGTAAATGAACGCACTATTCGTGGATGGCGAAAAAGAACTCAAAAAAGAACATGACAATCTTACATGTTACTGATTAAAGAGTGAACGACAAAGTAAACAACCAAAAAATACAATTTCTACCGTAATATAATCAAGAAACTTGTATTCCTTGACAAAATCAGCTGATTGCTAAACTGCGGATCTTTATGCATTTACGATGAAAATGAATAGATCAAGTCTGTTCTATTATTTTGAATTTATTGAAATTACTATGAGAAATTTTTGCTTCGCATAAAAATCCGCAGTCTGTTGATTACAATGGTGTTTACTTCGATTAATAAATTTCACTTATCGTTACAGAAAGGTTGCGTTTGTTTAATGTTACTATTAAAAACGAACATTTCCTATACAACAACTTAATATAATTCCAAAGTAGCTGTTACAATATCTATTTTTCCAGAAGCGTAAAAAGATTAAGATACATAAAATACCATTTAACATCTCATGCTACCAATACCTTAGAAATGTAAGATACTGATTGGCGTCTCCCATTAACGATATTAAAAAAATGGAAAACACCAATTGGTATCTGCAGTAAAGAATATTTGAATAATTAAAAGCATCAATTGGCGTCTCCAGTCAACAATGTGTTAATACTGATAGATTTAGTATTAAGTACTATGAGATTGCTTATGTTACACCCTAAGTAGGAACACTTATCAAGCAGATGTAACGTGTGTACGAAGAGGAGGGACGGCATAAGTTCGATTAGCGAAGACGAACGGAGATTAACGAGCAACGATTATCAGAACTGTTTAGTCTGATGCAAATACAGGACGATTGCATCCGTCAATACGAGATAGAGGTTCGGGGCCATCTTGAGAGTAACCACAAGAGCTCCGAGTATACTGACAGAAGTACTTAAGGTAAGACACGGCAACAAGTGGTGCTCGACGCACCGCTAGATAAACACTGTCTGCGTATTCCCGTTCTCGCGGATCAAGGATGGGAATACTTTTCGCAAAGCAACTACTGTGACATTATACTTCGAGCACCACTTAAATCTATCCGTTAAACACCATCGGGAACGGTGTGTCAAAAGCAAACGTCGTCGTCTGAATTCTTTGGAGACATTTTAACCTGAGTGTAGTCTAAAAGGGGAAAAGCGGGGAAAACAAATATAAATGGGAAGTAGGATGTTTGTATAAGGGAGTATTCTACCTCGGTCAGTTAGAGTGAAGGGGTTTCTTTAAGAGTTTGGTCGATAATTAAGTAATTTGCTAATCCCTTGCAACTATTTCACTCAAGTTAGATAGGCTACTCGCCCCTATTAGTCAACCCGTCCCTAATAATATGCTTTTATATTTAAATTAGCAATGAAAATTAACATGAAAAAATAAATGCTGACACTATGTTTTTAAATTTTTAACTATTAATGTTACAAAGGAAAATATTGCATTTTTTAACTCTTAAAGTGTATTAAACATTTTTCCAAGATGCCCATTATATTTTTGACAGTTTTACCTAAATACCTTGTCAAGAAGCAAGTAACGTCTATTTAAGACAACTATATGAATGGATAAATTAACATAATTTATTATAAACATAATAGGCATATTATTATTAACAATTTATTATTAACATAATAGGCATACATTATATATAGGCCTATATAAGGCATACATTATATTATAAAATTGTTTAATTTTCTGAAAAAAACACTGAAATAAGCAATTTTTAAGCGGCTTTTGTATTTTAAAGTGAATCCAGTAACACCGTGAGATTTTGTGGCTTGTCCGTGTTAGTGTGTCCTATTATTCGCCTGTTTCTGTTAAACCTAACCTGTTGAAATCATATTTGTTTAAAAGTAAAACTTGACACCGAAATAAAAAGATAGGATCTTGAGAATCAGCTTTGTACCTCAAATTGATATAATACACCTGTAGACTGTCATAGCATTTGTTCATCAAAATGGTTCATAACATTTGCATTCTAAAATCGGACATTTCATATGCAACAACCTAATATGTAAATAATGCAATATCACAGTTGGTCCGTGAAAACGTGGGGCACTCTGTACTAATTGAAAAATGTTTTCTATATTTTTTTTACAAGAAACAGTCTAGAGGACAAAAAACAGGAAGTTTTAGGTCAAAATGATTTCGTGTGATTAAAGAACGTGTTTGTTCCGCCGATGGAAAGAAGAAGAATGCCGACGGAGTCGAACAGCAAACGTCTCTGCAGTCGTTATTTTGAACGTTGGAGCTCCTGGATAATTGATAGCGGAATGCTAATAACCAGGACGAGCCACGGATTATAATAAGTTTCTTGTGAGCCGTTTCTTGCGTCCGCCACTGTTCTCGCTGGCGCTGTCACAATCGATCCCTCCGTCAGCTTATCACGCCGATGTTAATTAATCGACGAGAATCTGGGTGAATAAGGACAAATGGCAGGGTACTTTTTCATGGCGTCCCTTGACTTTTTTAATTCCGTACCATTACACACCGTTCAAGTTCCATTGAATCGTATTAGATTTCTTGTACTGTCACGTAAAAGTCGGCTTTATTATAACTATTTATTTTAATACATGTACTAAATAGAAATTTGCAATACCAAACCTTAGAGGCTGAAATCATTTCCATAATAAAACGACTAATTTTGTTTATAATGCGAATTTTCTATCACATCTTTAACAGGCGAAATACAAAAACATTATTAGAACCTTTAGTGTTCTATATATTTTGTTGTGATTATGTTTTTGCATTTTATATTCTGCAAAAATATAAAGGAAATTCGCGTTAGCTATGTGATACACGCATGGATAATTTTGCAAACTTTATGGTATATTTCAGAGACACATAAGGGTCATTTAAAATTTGTTGTTATTTAACGATTTTATTTTTATGCATGACAAGAAAATTTATAAAATGGAGACGCTCGCGAATGATTAAATAAAGTAACAACCTTTCTTTGTGATGGGGTAAAATATTTATAGAATGATTTTGAATGTATCTGTCAGATTAGCCATAATCTCGGCAAAGTTAAAAGTTATACCTACAGCGGATCCAAAAAGTATGTAAACACTACATTTCCGATTCTCGAAAAATCGTCAATATTTAAATTCTGACAATTTCGTAAAAACATATAGTTCAACCATAAGCTTAGGTTCATTTTAAAGTTTGAAGTCTGTACTTTCGTAAAGCATAATTCATCTTCCTCTAAGATACAGTGGCCCACAAAAGTGTTCGTACGCCCCTTAAATCAGAATAACTTTCTTAAAATTTGACCAAATCACTTGGCCTTTTTTTGAGCAATTAGAAGCAATGATTTACTTTTAAAATGTGCAGAAAAGATTTTGAAGAAATTGCAATTAGTAGGAATTACATGAAAAAATAAAAATGGCACTTTTTAAAACTTTATTATTTCAGGTCGTAATGGAAATTCAAAATATGCGGTTTGTAGATCTAAGTTATTTACACGTATGCTGAAAATTTCATCGAAATCATTTAACAAAAAGCCGACGGTTGAAAGTGGTGATAATGACAGTTTTTCACGACTTTTGTTCAGTTTCTGCTTAAAATCCATAGATTCTTACATCTTTCTATGTATGTCGTTTTTTCTGCGTCAACCAATTTCAATGAAATTTTCAGCACGTGTATAACTAACATAGATCTACAAAAGGCATATTTTGAATTTGCATTATGGTCTAAAATGAAGAAGTTTTAAAAAGTACCATTTTTATTTCTTCATGTAATTCCTACTAATTGCAATTTTTTCAAAATATTTTTTGTACGTGATTTACTAAATCAATGCTTCTAATTGCTCAAGAAAAGTCAAGTGGTTCGGTCAAATCTTAAGAAAGTTATTCTGATTTAAAGGGCGTACGTACACTTTTCTGGGCCACTGTATGTTTACATGATGTAGCATATGAGAAACTGAAGGGGATCTTTCATAAAAAATGCTGCAAACTCAAACGTCTCCAAAAACTTCAAAATATTTTGCTCGTAAATGAAACTCCCATATATTTGAAGATTGAAGCCTCCTATTTACAGCGACAACTTAAAAATTTGTCTACGAATTTTTTTCACTGGTTTATGGATCAAAAATAAGAAACAACTTCGGTCGTGTACAGCCCGCATCATGTAAATTTATACTACTGTAAAGATGGCCGCACAGCACTCATTCAAAGTTCAATAGTTCGACTACAAAAATCATACATCAATTTTTAAGGCGTCGCGTTGCGTCGCGTCGTAAAGAGGAAACTTCAATCATTAAATCTATGGTGGTCTCAGTCAAGAGACGAATTTTTCGAAGTTTTCATAGACGTTTGATTGTATAGCATTTTCTTGAAAAAACACGTCTTCCGTTTCTTGCACGCTTCATCATCAAAACAAATCTTACGATAAAATTAATTACCGATTATGAAACTAGAGGCTGGAAACTTTAAAATGAGTTTAAATCTATTGTCATGTGATCCTTTTTTACGACACTATCATAATTTAAATATAGGCTATTTTTCGAGAATTTACAGGATTTACAGTGTTTAGTGTTCAAATAATTCTTCTATCCACTGTCTAGTTCCACCAAAATTCATTATAAAAGAATTATGAAATGAATATGTAAATAAAAATAAGTACTGCAAATATATTTACGAATGTTCCGTACGTACAATATATGATAACAGAAAAATTAGAAAAAAAAATATTGAGTATGTACAATTTACAACACAATAATATGTGTATAACTATATTGTGCTATGTATGGTGTATACTAGAAGTTGAAAGCAATATGATTATTTCTTCTGAAGGCGTTAGAAGCATTTAAGAATATTCTTACACTATTCGCGTCTTATTAAAATTATTAACAGAAAAAGTATATTTTCATTTCACTTTTTCATTTTCGTTTTACATAAAAAATAAGCAGTCTAAGCATGATCTTATTAAAGTTTCAAGGTTTGCTCCGGAACGTACTTCATATATTTTGCTAAAAAATTACTTAATAGCAACAACGTAGGTATTCTTAACAAGTTATTAAATTGGTATTCGCTATCATCGGTAAACCTTGTAACGACCAACCAGTTAATATTTCGCAACGCCGTTATGGGACCATCAATAGTACGGTAAAATTGTCGACGCTGAATCGTGATCGTTCCAAATGAAATTGAAACTCTCGCGAAACAATTTTCTGCGCGGCGGGGCAGATCGCGCACAATTCCCGTAAGAAAAAATTCACCAACGACTTTCTTCCATTATCAATTTCCTAGATTGCCGGACAACAAAACCACACGAATCGGTATCGAACGTAGACGGTAATCCAAGCTGCCATTACATTTTCCTGGTCAGCAACATTCTCGATACATTGTTATTATACTTAAAATGTGTGTTCCATAATTTACGCGAAACAATATACAATTCCGAGTAACTGACACGTCGATCGATGGACTGGCTCGCGAGATCTAATCGAGATAACTGCAATAGGACGCTCTTGTCTTCGAGGTTACCATCCGGGGATCGGAAAAAATGGCAAAATTGGATCGATACCGTAAAGGTGTTAGTAAAATTGATAGTTTCAGGATTGCTTAAAATTGTGTGTCTACAGTTAATAACAAATATCGGCTGATACTAGTTATGAGAAGGGCTTATAATAAAGTGGTGATAATGGCGATATAGAGTTTCCAATTTTTCCAATGTTTCATGGATACCTGCTACTTGAAGGTACGAATTAAAAATTGAACTGGACGTACAATTTTATTTTGATGCTTGTTTGTTTCAACATTTTATGAATTATCTCACATGAAGAGATGAATCCTTTAATGCGATTGGGACGATATCGGGATTATGTATCTACATATGTAACTCCTAGAGCAGTAAACAAATAATTTAATTATATACATGGTAAGAGATTAGTACACATCTTTTATTTTTCTCAGTATTTAAGACTTTTATACATTTTATAGTTGTCTGAGAAAAACATTCTGTCTTTTAATACATCCTCGTCCGTAAAGGGTTAAATGGCGTTTTTTATTCTTTTGATCTTTAAACAAATTTATAATAAGATTCTGCGTAAATACACTGATTTTGATTTAATCTTCTATGAAAATTGATAAGAATTGACAACGAAATACAATATTCTTTTCACATGCAAACATGTGTAACCATTTCAGGCTTTGACGCCGACTCCATAATCATAAACCAAACCTAAATATCACAAAGTTCTCTTATATTTCAATAATTATGCAGAAACCTTAAATGTAATTTATTTAAAATTAAAAAACGTAGAAAATTCGGAAGAATTCCAGAAGTATTATCGTTCCAATGATTTCAGATATTCTAAAATAATTACAATAATATTGATCGAATTTTCTTCTGTTTCTTCTGGCATCTGTCAGATATTAACCAAAGGCTCGTCGAGGAGCTGGCGTAATACTTACACAAGTTTCTTTAACTTATTAAGGCTTGAAAAATTTTAGCAACTTTTAACTGCAATTTTTATCCTAAACACTCGGAGACTGTGCAAATAATACAAATTCGAATAATTCATGTTAGTGTTTCTTCTACCACTTATTTTAATGATGCAAAAATTAAAACTTTTAACTCCTTGACGTACGGAGCCGTCTCGAAGCGTTAAGTGTTCCTTATGGCATTGTACACGTTGAAGTACAATATTTTTTAATATTAATAGCAAATATTATCAGCAATATGTCTATTATCATCCGAGGAATATATATTGTTTCGAATGTATACAAAAATTCATTGTTAAGCTTACACAAACAGCCAGTGGCACTTTAAATGGTAGCTTTGGTCATATTAAAATCATTTGTATGTCAAGACAACCTTTTGCACTGTAAACTGATTTAAGTTCAAAACCAAGACATTTCTTCTGACCTAGAATATTTCCATTGCATATGATTTAATACTACTATTACTCGTACTTACGTTAGTTAGTAATGTAAAAATTGTTTTAAATAAGAGTATAGCCATTTTTACTGGTGGTTTTAGAGTCGTCATTCGAGTGGAGCAGGATTAAACATTGCGTCGATGAATATTGGCATCATTTAATAACATCTTGGAAGATTTAAGACATCAATTTGAAGTCCCAAATTCTAAGGATTTTTAGCCTACAATAATTAGACTGCGGATTTTTATGCAAAATAAAAATTGCCAACATTAAGTTCTTGATACACGAGTTACATAGATATCAATTTCTTTGTTTGATCATTTCAATGAATTATAAATAATATAACAGTATGTCTAAATTCTTGAAATGATTTTACTGTTTTGCATAACGTTGCATATAGTATATGTTTGTTCTTTTAGTTGTGATCCAGATTTTGTTCCATCTTCTCTTATTGTACTTTCAACATGGTTACTAAGACAAAAAACATAATAACAACAACACGAACAACTGTTTCGCATTTACTCATTTTTATCATAAATGCATAAAGTCGGCAGGTTAATGACGATGTTTCAAAATAAATGATACTTTAATGTATCTTCAGTTGACAAAAGGTTGAAGTTTTCCTACGACATGTCGAGCAAACAAACAAAATGAATACGTTTTGTTTTCTATTTTTCGAGTAAGCAAAGAAAACTGATGGCGAACTAATTCTCCGTTTCGTAATCGACCGACCGTACCCATCGATATTCGTACGCACGCATCAAACGGAAACAAGGAGAAAGGAAACAAATGGAAAGACGACAGAAAGGGGTGCGCAAATAATACAGCGATTAATTCGGTACTATTGAAAACAGCCGAAGCTCAATTTGCCGTACACGCTTCCCACTAGCGGTGGAATGGATTTACGACACAACGCACGGGATTCCGTAAAAATCTTAATACAATTTCCTAGGAGATTAAGTCCGTGAAGTGTATAATTACACGAACTGCTCGTACACTTCCTTTCGAGCCGGGGCCGGGGATTACATATCGCCATGTACTGCATTATGGAGTGTGAATAATTATAGTAGACGGTGGAACCAATGAGCGCGAGTGCGCGCGCCACGATTAACAAAGAGCAACGTTACCGCTTTTCAAAAGGCCTCCCTCGCAAGAGAGGGAGGTAGAGAAACCTCCTATCGAACTAGCAATCTCGACGAGATCTACGGATCGACGCTATCCATCGTTGTGTCAATTACAAGGAATCATGTATCGGCCCCTGTAAATTATGGAATCGACATCTATTATATATAGAAGACTGCTGCACGATCTATCTGACGCGTTTAATTGAATTTGTCGGAATTCTTTGATGACGCACCGCTATAAATTCAAACATGATGTCGTGAATTAGTTAAAATATATCAATACTCCTAACAAAAAGTTAAGAAATTTTAGCAAATACGATATTCATTACACGTGTATGTGTTGGGTTGGGGAATAAGTTCGTGGTGTTTTATGTTTTCTTTTATTCTACAACGATTTCTTTGTTCTTTGGCAAAGTGTTGTACATTGATCGAAAGAGCTCTTTCTGCTCTACAAAACTGTGATAATCGTTGTTTTGAGTAATTTAATTTTTTATTATTTTTCAAGCTAGTAACGAAATAACCAGGATGCAAAAATCAACATTTTCGACACCTGCTTTTCTTCGCATTTCATCGAGGTCAAAAAGCTGCCGCAACCGCTCGGGATATTTGCGACGTGTACAGACAAGGTATCATAGGCGAGTCTACAGCCTGGTGTCGAAAAAGTTTATTTTTGCCACCTGGATATTCCATTTCTAAGCTCGAAAAATAATAAAAAATTAAATTATTCGAAACAACGATTATCACAGTTTTGTAGAGCAGAAAGAGCTCTTTCGATCGATGTACAACGCTTTGCCAAAGAACAAAGAAATCGTTGTAGAATAAAAGAAAATATAAAACGGTACGAACTTATTCCCCAACCCAATATACAGGGGGGTCCGTTTAAATAAGAACACCTAAATATCTCTTCAGGTTATTGTGATGCAAAAAATATTTGTTATGTAATGTGTATGGTGTCAATGGACCAAATATCTGGCACGAATATTTTTTTCCGAGGGTCATTTTTTTCGGAGTTGTCAAGGTCATCGATGTTTTTTGGTACATAACTACATTTTTTTTATTGCATCACGTAACTGATGGAAAAATACATTCAGATATGTATAATAACATAACCTTGAAATGACCTTGATCCTCGAAAATTAAAGTTTTACCTAGAACTGATATCGAATATCTTCGGCCACGACTCCTGCACCTATGAATGCGAAGAAAATATTTTTTATCACACTAAGAATATCGATCAACAGATGTGGGTATGTGTTAACTGTTAAAACAACACTCACGTTCTCTTAAGTTATCATCAGAGATGTTCAAAATGGCGCCCTTCTACGTTAATACATGTAGATACATGTTATTATACATATCTGCATGTATTTTTCCATCAGTTACACGATGCAATAGAAAAAGAAATGTAGTTATGTACCAAAAAACATCGATGACCTTGACAACTCCGAAAAAAATGACCCTCGGAAAAAAATATTCGTGCCAGATATTTGGTCCATTGACACCATGCACATTACGTAACAAATATTTTTTGCATCACAATAACCTAAAGAGATATTTAGGTGTTCTCACTTAAACGGACCACTCTGTATATTACTGAAATTGATTTTGCGCTTTTTCTTTCCATTTTCGCAGAGCAGAAAGTGCATTCTTTTTAAAATGTATTCAAATAATTTTCCATGCGAGCAATAGTACGAGATACATCAACAGGCAAAATTTTAAGTAACTAAATCAACCACCACCGGTGAAATAACCGGTTTCAGTGTTATTATTCCACAGTTATTGAAATTATACAGATGCTTTCAATTAAATGTATTACGCACGTTTCTTTATTCGAGTACATATTACGATAAAAATCGCACTGAATCGTGTCATTTTTATAAGGTAACATCAGAGACCTAGCTATAGTGTTTGACAGGTTTGGTGTTAAATTTTTGTCGAACATTTTCGTTTACGATAATTAATCTGTTATAACTTTTCTTTGAAAATTCATACGACTATTATGCTAGGCTTGTTTTATAACATAACGCCTCACCTTTCCGAATCCAAAGTTCGTTTTTTCACAGATGTTTCTGAATTATATGGAATAGTGAAAGAGCGATGACATATTCTCCTTTCCAACAGTTTTTGGTGGATGCAGACTTCTCATGCAAATTTTAATAAAACGGCGACAAAAAATCGCACATAAAGTTTTTCGAGATCATTGAATGACTCTAATCTTCAAATCTTTGATAATTTTAGTTTCAAAACAAATTTTTTACGTTAGTAGAGTCGTTTAAATTTGAAAAATTTCGGAAGGAGAAAGTATTTTCGCTCCTTTACCATCCTGCATGATGCAGATACGTCTTTGAAACAAGGATTCTAGTCAAGGAAACTGGTCAAGGATTCTGAAAGTAAAAGCTTTATACTTTAAAATGTGCCCAGAGTGATTGTTGTCTGGTTATATGTTACAAAGTTATAACAGTTGGACATTATCACAATGGTAAGCGTATGCGACTTAGGGGGACTTCTCGTGGAACAGCAGCGAAAATAAGTGATATTTAAGATTTTTTTTCAGAATAACATTTGAATATATGGGACTAGGCTCTTTTGGGGTGTGAACAGATAGCCTTGAAGTACAAGTGTTCTTTTTTCAGATCAATTCTACTTCTTATTTAATGTTCAAATTGGCGTACAATATATCTAAAAAACAAGGCAACTTCGGACGAAGCTAATTTCTTTAAAATTCTCTAAAATTTAAATTTGATATTTTATTTATAATACTTTTTTTAATAATGTAAATATAACTAATCGACCGAAAAAATTAACTGTTCGTCTCAACCTTAGAACTCTCCAACTTTTCATATTATTCTTTCAAAATAAGATTCAATCTCAACATAAACTATCTAACTTTAAGAACATTTCTCACTCTTTGTGTTTTAATCACTGTGACAGATGCTACATTGCACACCAACAATATTTACACTGCTGAAGCTGTTAAAAAGTATTGTATATCATACAATAAATGATACGAAGAAATGAAAAAAAACACTTGTACATCTGTTTATATCTCAATAATATCTAGTTACATATGGCGGACTGAGAATCATACTGGTGTAATTAACATGCATGGGGACTGATAAGTAACAATTTTGAAACAATTGCAATTTGTCAGAACTGCGGAGAAAATACTAAAAGTTGCATTTTACAACTTTTTTATGTGAGCCTATATTGAAAATGTAATAAATACGTTTTGTAGATCTCTGTTGTAAATCATTGGCCGAAAACAAAAGAGCGTAAGATGGACTTACACCACTATGATCTCAAATGATTCGTTCTATTCGTTTAGTGAAAAAAGAATAAGTTGCTATTTTTCAGTAAAGAATGAAGTTCTACGTCAATCTGCAGGAGTAGGACTTACTCACCACTATGATTCTCAGTCCGCCATATACCCAGTATTTATTCTAAAAATATTCTTACAAATAACTTGTTTCTACTGCTGTTATATGAGAAGCCGGCTTTAATTAAACAATAATAATTGAAACTGAAGTTTTTAAAGTCGCTCGTATAAATACTCGGAAATAATTTTAAATCGAATATGTGACACTTCATTGAATCCTTCCTTTGACATTGCGCGCGTTCTAGTAGACATTCGGCGCGATAGGATCGCTCGATGCTAGATAAACTTGCCGGGCTAAAATTTATTAACATTGCGCACGCCCGTGTTATGCATGAGAAGAAATCGGGTTTTATAAATATGATACGAGATACGCTTGTTTGCCGGCGAACAGGTTTCACGGTACAAGCGTTGACAGCAACTGCGTCAGTGAACCAGTTACCGCGCAGCGGCTCGTGCTGGTCCCGAAAATTTCAAAACTTCTGGCGCGTTACACATGCGTCAATTGCATAAACGCGGCCGACTTTTTTCTATCTTTTGTCGATCATGTGTCGTCGACACCCTATCTGGAACTAGCTACACGTAAGTTGTAAGTCACTTACTTCTCAGTTTAAAGGGGCTCCAACAATTTACGTGTGTAAGACATCCGACATTTACGAGTTCAGGTTAACGTAGCAGAAGTTTACCTAGCCCGGACACTTAAGGTTTTTCTTAAATAAATTAAAAAACTTACTTTCTTTGTTTTATTCTGTGTTATTTATAAATCAACAATATTACAAACCGATATGAAGTGAAAATTAATCAAGATTTTCGCGATCATTAACTTAGATTAACATATATACTTTGATTATATGATGTTAAGAAATCATTAAATGTCCCCTACAACCGGACAGAGTAAGAAGTTACTAATAATAATTTGCAACCATTGCAAACGTAATGGTAAAACATTCTGAGATATCGTCACAAGCCATGCAGGCCTATTTTTGGCAGCCTGAACAGTGAATCCAATCTTCTTCACTATTTTCTAAACAAACTACGCGGATTGTCCCCTGGATCGTGTGAAGTATAATTTTAAATTTTTCCTTTAACTTTTCTTGTTACAATTCATGTTGCGGGGGTGTATTTTTTAATCACTGAAACCGAAACAATAAATAGTAGTGCAAAAAGAAACACACAAACTAAGATTTTTACTGTCCGACAATAGGGGAAATTATTCTGCCCGATACTAGAGAAAAAGTAATCCATCAAAGAAAAATGTTCTCATTGAAACCAATACACTATGAGCAATATAGAAAGATTATTAAAAATATACTTATCAGAAGATATAATAACACAACTCACACATCGCCCAACCTTAAAAATTAAGAGATATAGTAATTTATAATTTGTATGATGCACCGAATTCTGGTCAGTCGCAACAATCAGTTGACCTCCTTAGCTGTGCACATGTGACAGGAACGTGATAAAACGTGATTATTGTTTGATTGTGGTCCTCTACAATTTACACGATACAACAGCTCGGTGAAGATTTAAATGTTAAAGATATAGCTAGTGTCCAAGATTAAATATGCCGTCCGGCGGTAGGGGAAATCCCTTTTTTTTTTATTTTAGAAAAGTCGCATTAACAGGCCCCTTAGCAACCACGGTGGTTTACATGAAACTAATCAGTTATAAATACACCAATGTTAACATGCTAACTATGTTGTCCGGTGTTTTGTACTGCGAAATCTAATATACAATATACCAATCAGAATTTTTTGTTATAATGTTTTGAAAAATTGTATCAAAAGTGCAATTTAATCACGTTCATTCCTCATACATTCCCCAAAAATAGTTGCACAAAAGATTTTCTGTTAATATTCGTCTATTTTTGTTTCGCAGGTTAATTTGTCCAATTACGCCACAATCATAAATAAATTAGAAAGGTTTTAGAATCTAAAGCAGAGAATGTGTGAATTTTCATCTAAAGAGTGCATGAGGCTTAAGGAATATGAATATCTTTCCATTTTTACAAGTTAGATTAAACAGTATGTCTTCAGAGGGAATATTTAATCTTTAGCAGTTTAACACTAAACCTACCAGGCATAATACATATAAAAATGAAACGACTTATAGAAGTGAGAAGATTGGATTTACTTAAACTTTGTGCGGGTTTGATTACAATATGTGTTGAATTAAAGAAGACAATTTACTCATTTCCTATGAAAGCGTTTTCATAATTTTAATAATAGTGAAATAAAAAACCGACCATTTGACCGTGGTAGGTTTAGTGTTAAAGAGAATTACTTTTCTTATAGTAAAATATTGACGATATAGTCAGTTTGATGTGTGCAGTTGCGAAAGAAATCGTAAGATAAGGAATGAAACATATGTTAAAGATATTTATGCGCTGTTGACTCTTCAAATTGAGTGTGATAAATACCCTAAATTCTTTTCTGATATTCCGAACTGTAAAACCTGTTATGCAGAATAATAATTAAAATTTATCGATGTACTGATTGGAAAAATTATGTTTCGGCAAAATGAGACTTAATACTTAAGGATACTTTAGTTCTAGTAAATCGTTAAGCTGATCGTGACTAAAGTAGATCTTTGATTTTATGAATTTTGAATTTACAAGTTTAGTGCATTCTGTTCGTTTGCAATCAATTTTGATTATAACAATAGCGTAAAATAAACTAGTAAGGCATTAAAAAAATTGGAGCTCTTGAAAGATCGAGCAGTGTAAAGAACTCTTTCGTTAACAATTAATCAAAACTGAATTTATGTTTTGATATAAACATACACAAATATATAAATATATATTTTCTCGTAGTTTCATTTTAAGAAAGTTTCAAAGAGTAGAATTGAATTCAATTGTCCTTTGAGATCGCTATCTGTGACTGAAAAGGAAGAAGTGATTGACACGTCTCTCAAAGTGTTCTCTTACTTTGTACATCATGTCTTAATCTGAAAGTTTTTCTTCTAACACAAATACAATTGCTATTCTTGGCTTGCATAAATTTACATTATTGTGCGCAATGGTCGCAATTCTAATCTTACTTTAAAACGCAACACAAAATTATAAAATGTTAGTAGCACGTCTATTATTCAATAATAATTGAGTAGATAATAATATACTATGGTTTGTAAACTATACCATGTTTTCAATTTATTCACAACGAAAAAACACAAATATCATCTTACATTTATAGAAGAAATACCTTATTTTAATATCTTGTATACTCTTATTTTCGAAAAATGTCTAATATGTTTCTCTTTTTGATACAAAATTATTATTAATTTATTTTATCTTCATACAGAATAACGGATCTTTTTTTAAAGGAAATTAGTGATAACTAGACAGCGGGTTCTTATGCAAAATAAAAATTGTCTGAGTTAATTTGCAGCACACAGAGACTACATAGACATTTATTTCATTCATATTCTTAGAATGTACATGCTTGCATTTTTGTAGAAAATAAATCATCTTGTACGAAAGATCAAAAACTTTTGTGAACACTGACTCTTACACGTGATACACTAATCTTACGAATTACAAATAGAAACTTAATGAGATAAACCAAACTCTCTATAATAACATTGTTTTAATACATTTAACACTAAACCTACCAAGCATTAAAACTATCAGCGAATGTTACCTTATAAAAATGGCAATATTAGATTTATTCAGATTGTCCGTAATTTCCAATATAATAGATGCTTGGACATGGAAGATTATTCCATTATTTTTCATAAACGAATTTTTATAATTCCAATAATTGAAAAATATAAAACCGGTCATTTGACCGTGATAGGTTTAGTGTTAAGAAACTCTTAAATATGTTTAATGACAATTGTTGCTTAAATAGTGGTTTTAAAGGTGTCTCACTTTTTTATGTTAATATACAACAGACACAAAGCAGTTCTAAGCACAAAATACTAGTCTCGTCGCAAAAGAGAATGTAAAACAAACTTCCGTTGTCTTTTCATTCATACACTGCATCGTGATGTTACACGAAAACGACAAGCTGTCAACAAGCGAGATAGCTGTAGGGCTCGGTCAAAGCTACACCTGCAGTCATTTAATCATTTAGTGAGGCACCGTGGAAGCCCATGATCGGGAAGATGAAGACGCACGGTTGTATCGTGTACGCAAAACAAGACGAGTCGGTAGTTCCTCATCGGAACGAGATTTTTCTGTCATTTTCGCCAGGAGAGAGGCCGGCAAATTTCTTGAAATAAAATTCTCATGGATTTGCGCCCTGGCCGGTATAGCGTTTTCGTCGTAATTTACGCGATGCGAACAAGGGACATATTATTTTGCGGTAATCGCCCCTCAAAGTATATGAAAAGTAACTCGGGCCCGCGGTCTATGTTTCATTAAACCGCCACGGGGGAGAACACGCTCGGCCATCAAACTACATAACCAGCTATTGCTCATTTAATTATTGTATCCTGTCTCATAAATTATTCATTTATGTACGTTTGCCGATCTTCTGGAATTATTTATTGCGTGTACGTGAAGGGGGTCGTGAACGTCGTCTAATTATTCGCGCAAAAGACCGATATTTCTGCGTAATTTATGGATATCCCAGCCACCTACCTACCCTTCAGGATCACGATGTTTCACTCAGTTTTCTTTTAAATAGTATGATGTTTTCAGATGACGCATTTTCTGTCATTTTCTTAAACGGTATTTTACCATTTCATCGACAATTTATGGTCCACGCGAATATTGCTTTGGAGTATTGGCTACTTAATGATTTAACACATTAGCTACCAAAATTCGTTTCGTTGTCTATCTCCATTGTTAAATGTTTTACTAAATACAACGTTCCTTCGTTAAGAAATATTCAAATATTTTTAACAGGAGAATGTCACGAAATCTCTGAATATTATTCTGCTGTGTATTCCGACTTTCGACAGCAAAATGTATCAAATTTATTTGACTATCTTTAACAAAATTGCGAGATTGGTAGCGAACGAGTGAAGTATTTATTCCATAAAAGTTGTGTCACTTTAGTTCCGTTAATGGTTAATATTTACATTTTGCAATTTGTTTCTGTCCATTTAACTTATTCAATTTTGTTTTGTCACAATGTAGTTGCTAATGGAAGTATAACGATTTCAGGGCATACGATTTTTTAATTTTTGTGGAGAAGAACGATTTTAGAATTGTATTGTATCGCAGCTTGGTCCTTCATGGAAATTCTGTCCTCGTCTTTCAGATCACATAGAACCTAAAGTATATTATTCCAGTATGTAGCAAAAGTAGATTACACTGATATGATTACACGAAAATTTGAGGCATTCTTATTCGATGGGTCTAAGCTATGATTTATTGAATGCGTGACTATTGCATCCACTTTTCTGAATCAAATATACTTTCACTGCCATATATGCACATACTAATAAAATAAATTTGATATTACTTTATGGTTCCCGCAGAAAAGAATAAAAAACGATTTTACCTAGCGGACTAAATAAATGAATGAGTAACTCACTGCTATGTTTGTATACAATATGTTTGCTATATAAAAAAACATGTTTAATAAATAAATGTATTTTGCTTGACCAAAATGTACAGAATATTGAACGACAAAGAATATCGTTAAGCATAAAAAACTTAACACTAAACCTACCACAGCCGATCAAACGACCGGTTTCAGATATTTTATTTTACAAGTAGTGAATTTATAAAGATGCCTTCGTAGGAGTAGACTCGATAGATATCTTTATTCAATCATATATTGTAATGAAAATTGCACAAAATTTAACTAAATCATATCTTGTAATTTTTATAAAACTATTCGGCAGGTTTAGTGTTAAACAAATAAATAATTGCTAGACTGCAGATTTTTATGCAAAATATAAATGTTGTGCACCGATTGCCAGAAACGGAAGCTACACAATCATTCATTTCTTCTCCTAATAATTTTAATAAGTTACTAATAATATACTACAATTCTTAAAAAGCTTCTGATATTGTCACCGTTGTGTGCTTCACTTACTCCTTTTTGTCATAAATGCATAAAATCCGCAGTCTAGCAATTACAATAATGCGAAAGAAGTGAGTAGAGCGTCGAAGTAAAAGATGCAAGCCGATTAAGTATCGGTGAAACGTCAATGAACTCGATCGTTCGTCTAATAGAAACCAGCGGACCGTACGGTATTTAAGTAAGGTGTTTGCTCGAAATGGGTAAACATAGGAGTATTCGTTTAGCAGAGAAATATTTACAGGGTACATTTCCAAACCCAATACTACCTACCTATGCTCTTATCCACACATTGAATCTGGTATGGAAACAACGGAACTAAATTGTAAAAGGACGAAAGCTGGTAATTCCGCCATTGCAATAGATCAAATATTTCAATGGTTAAGTTTTCATTTCAATTATTAGTTATTACGCAAAGTTGCAAACTCATCGAGCTATCTGAAGTTGCGATACATTTTCAAATACCTAAATCTCACAATACGAACATTATGAAATTTTCTTGAATTTCGCAACGAAAATAGTCGAGGAAAAGTTTCTTTTGCTTTCGACAATTTAAAAATTCAATTCTTATTTGCATTAGATGTTGAAATAATTTCTTTCGGAAACCAAGTATACATGCTGCGTACACATATGAAATGGTTTTATATGGTTTAAATATGTACAGTTTTTATACAAAATGTTGGTCTTAAGTATTTCTGATAGACAATCTTGATCGATACTATCTAAAAGAGACTATCTAAAAGAGACTGGACTCAATAAGTTTCTCTGCGTTAGTATCAAATAATTAATAGCTTTGCGGGTCATTACTTTATGATCTTGTGAATTAGTCTGTCATATTCCATCGAGCTGTGAATAACTTAATGTGCGCTGCGCACCATTTAGTAGAAATCTGGTCTTATGGTACTGCGATTTGAAAATGAACCTGAAATTAGAACAAATGCAAAAGGGAAAAAACTACCACAGAGACATTGGTAATGTTTCGTCATGTTTAATGCTTATCACTTTGTTTCGCATCCAAAAATGGAATTAAAGCTTAAAGGATGGATTTTTAACACTATGAATTATAAAAGTCCTAGTAATTAGCCAATTTAAGTTTGACTCCCATTCCCTTTGAATTAGTCTTCTCCTCAGTTGATTGCGTTTAGGATATTAATTTCGCCAGTTACTATTTTAACGTGAATTGAATGTCTTTGTCGAAGAATTTTGAATGTCTTTGTGAAATGAACGCAGAGTTTTCAAACAATTTTAAGCTGATGGTCATACGTTGATATTCTTAAATTCTTTTAATCTGTTTACTATTTTAAATTACACCTAATCATTTTTGTTATAAATGTATATAATCCGCAATCTACTCATTACGTTCGTCTTTCGTTCTTTCAAACTCATTGATAAATCTCAGGGCCACTTAATCACGTTTCCATTAGACTGCTTGTAGTCACGTTAAGATATTTACTACTTAATGAAATATAACAAACTCATACACAAAGGCATAAAGAAGTCACCTGCAGAGATTTATGGATTGGAGCATGATTTATTTTTTATAGTATAGCGTGTGACTTCTATACACTACAGCCCCATATTATGCTTTGTTTAACGTAACACTCACAAGGAGAAGACGCGGTCATGGGGTCTCAGATTTTCTCGAAACTTTGCATATTGGTAGATTTCGTTCTCCTGTTTATCAAAATGTAGCATTATAGGCTTTGATACTCAACAACTTTTGAGATACGTTAAGATTGATGAAGTTAGTGTTTCTTTTATATTATGTTGCTTTTCAATAAAATTTTTATATTTTGTTTCCTATAGATATTATGAGTGTATTTTTCATGTGCAAAATACAATTGATTAAAATAGATAAACTGAACATAAAAAAAAGAAGAAAATGGAAAAAAAGGAAAAAGGGATTTGAACACTGGCCAATGAATCTAGTACGTTATCATCACGCCGTTTGGCACTTGACAAAAACTTCAACCAAAACTGTACTTAACTGCTTAACGGATATAATGAAATTTAAATTGTAAATATCTCGAAAATTATTGAGTATCTTTATAATGCTATATTTTCATAAACAGGAGAACGAAATCTACCAGTATGCAAAGTTTCGACAAAATCTAAGCCCGATGACCGCGTCTTCTCCTTGTCAGTTTTCATAGGTATTTTTCTGAATACTTTCCAATATACATATGTATGTAGGTACATTAATAGGTGCTTAACATAATAACAATTTACTACTTCTACGTTTTCAGACGATTCCAATTTAAGGGAAAAAGTCGTCAAGTGTGATCAAACGTCAAAATTAGTCCCAAGCCTCATAACAAAATGGTTAAATTAATACATAACCAACATAGAAAAGAAGTTGGGTGCTCTATTATTATCGAATAAGGTATATAGTTCCATTGGTTCTTCTCAGAAAAGATTAAGATAACTCTAGTATTAAGCTCAATCACGAAATTATTGCACAGCGTATGTACGCTACTATCCACAAGAATGTGGACACTTTTGTAGTTGTAGTATTATTCACATTTTATTACGATTATAATGGAAATGTATTTCGTAGACCTTGATAATTTATCTACTTTTTATGAATTCGTATCTCGATTCAAACAAGCGTGAGTTTAAATCTGCAAGATTCGTGGGATTCAAGGCCGTGGTCTGCTTCTAAGGGTCTCTCTCGTGAATTCATCGTAACTATCAATCGATGTAGGGCAAACCATTATAGCTTAAATGCATCTCTTCGTCGAGTTGGCATTATAGACAATCCGAAGTACCAATGTGGTTATCACAATCAAGATATTAATCACATAGTATGGCAGTGTGAGCTTTTCGAAGTGCAGCGAACAAGGAATGTGTTTGCGCTTGTGTATGGAAATGTTCATTGTTTCTCCTAAAGTTGAATCACAATGAAGTGCGTGTATCTTTTCATTCCCAAAAAGGTGTTGTTTAAAGATTTATATTAGATTATTAAATTATTTTATCCTAATGTAGCGTGCATTTTGTTTTATGCACACTGCGTTTTGTATTATTCTGTATTTACTTTCGAAATTCTACTTTCATGGTAGCCAAAATGAATCTCAAATGAGATTCAAGGTGCTATAATAAAAAAAAAAGAAGAACAAAGTGTACAGTAGGTGTGGTGTAGAATTATTTAAAGTAGTCTTTAAAACCACAAATATATTATGTCAACATATACTTGTTTTCAAGTGTAATGTATTCCAAAAGTATATGTTTTCATATTCGGAATAAATTATTCTAAAACGAATGATATTAATTTAGTGTTCATTTATTTTAGTACTTTTATTGTTTTCTGTAGAGGCGGCATTGAATATACCAATCTTATAGCATTATTATCATTGTATCAACCTTTTTGATTTCAATATTTTTAGAAAATGGAGAAGCACTCAGACATATTGATTTCAAACAAAGCGTTGTATAATAATAAACAAAAGATTCGATTTTCCGTTTCAATTGTTGTTAATGTAACAAATAAAATATAAACATGCAGTATAATAAAATTGTTTATACATATTAAAATTCGTAAAATATTCTGTGATTTTTATATCATATTAAACATGTCAGTAGGACATTATTTACGATATTACAATATTCACCGGTACAAGCGGTGGAAGTTCAGAACAATTTGTAATGCAGAAAATAAACAAGAACTTATTCTAGAACCATTTCAGACCCGATATTGAACCGAAGAAATAACGGTTACAGAACCAATATGAAAGCCTACACAGGAATTGTAGCCCAAACAGAAGATGGTTGGAAATTTCGCTTATTCGTAACAGTTATTTGAAATAATGGTTCCTCACAACTGTTACAATTCGAAAGTTTATATAACTATTTTATACTGTTATTTCCGGAACTGTTCCCAACCCTAGCTAACTCTTCAAGAACGATACGTGATTGTCAGTTTTTTCTGTACAACAAGACGTTGCATGATATTATCATAACCTGTAGGTACTTTAAACTAGGTACTATTTTCATAGCTGTATTTAAATCCTAGAAAATAAAAAATAATGATTAAAAAAAGTATTGTGTCTAATAATCTGACCACGTGTAATCAAGTTTGAAACATTCATCAGAGTTAGCACAGAGCACAGATGTCGTCCTAAAGGATGAACTCTGTCAGTTTCTCAGGTGCACAATTTTAATGGAACGTTTCTGCCAAGGGTAGTATTTACATCTGATAGTGTAGATGTTAGTTCAAATACCATCTACCTACCAGGGGGTATTCACAATCAGAAAAACATCCGGTTCCACGACTCACCCAAATACTCTAGACTCTAGAGCTTCGTGATACCCAGACGTTTATGATGTATCGGGTAATATATACTTTTATGTCAAATATTAAAACAATGAATTAGATATCCTTATCTTTTAACCCTCATATGTTCTTCGGGATGAAAATTCACCCACTTACTATTTTTAAATACTCTAACATGATTGATCTCCTTCAGCCTGTGTTGCGAGATATGCAGGGAGTCCCGGGGTTTTCCGGCCAAACTACGGGAACATATTCTACAAGTAGAAACAAGAAAAAAATGTTATTTGAAGTTCGGTTAGAAACGCTTTATTACAAAGTTATAAACAAATGAAATTGAATTTGATAACGGCGGATTTTACTTCGCAGAGTGAATATCAGCGTATTCCTCATTTGAAAACACTCTTGGCATTTTCACCACGATTTCTTGATCTAACAGGTGTTGTGGTAAAAGCGACACTGATGTTGAATCACTCCAAGATAGTAAACATGATAACTGTCGACGAATAAGATAAACATGTTCGACCTTTCATACTCTGTGAAGTAAAATCAGCCGTTACCAAATTCAATTTCATTTGTTTATAACTTTGTAACGAAGCGTTTCTAACCGAATTTCAAATAACATTTTTTTCTCATTTCTTCTTGTAGAATACGCTCCCGTGGTTTGGCCGGAAATACCTGGGACACCCTGTATGTATATTTTTAAATACTTTAACTTTATTTTACTTTAAAATGTGACATTAAGAATGAAACATAATATGTTGATTTAAATGGAAAACAAAAAATGGGTAAAATATTGGCCTACGATCTTTTAGGCATCTACTTCTGAGGAGCCTGTGAGGGATTATCTAAGTACCAAATAAACATGAATAATACGAGTAGAATATTTATGCAGATTATAAATATGACGAGTATCCAGGTACTTAACTGCTTAATGAGTAATAGAAATTGATTTACTCTCAACTAGCTCATGCAATAATAATAAAAACTATCTTATATACTCAGGTATCTCTTGAGCAGGCTCCGGATATTTATGTGACGTGTGCACGTCTTTGAAACACATGAAAGCAATTATACTACAGAAAAAAATAATAATATTTTTAGTTTAACCTTCACGCAACGAGTCTTCTTGAGAAGGGGAAATTGCATAAAATTGACAGTCTAATCACGAGATACCTGCGACCCTGATCATTTTTATTCACCCGGCTGCGTCACGGATATCCCGGGTACTCGGGTACGTGGGTATCTCACAAGTAACAACGTCGGTAGATGTCCATTAATGACGGTGGTGTTGGGACTAACCTGTAGTAAGGGAATCCTTGATGAACATGGAGGTCCATGGGCATAGCGGGGTGCGTGGGCCCGTGATGTGCCGGCGCGGGGGTGTATTCACCCCCAGCGGACAAGGGAGGCTGCATCATGCCCGCCGCGGCAGCCGCGTGGTGTCCCGCGAGCATCGCCCCCCAGTGGAACCCCGGCGCACCCGGCATCGCCGACGGATGTTCCAGTTCGAGTCCGCGGTGGCTCGCAGCGGGTAACACGCCACTTCCGGCCGATCCACCGGCGATACCAGCGGGTCCACCAGCACCGCTTCCGGCGACACCGCCGCCGCGGTGCATCAGCCAGCCCTCCACCACGAACGTGGATGTTGCCCGTCCGTGGAAACACTATGGCCCTCTAACACCCGAGTCGCGATTCCACCTGACAGTGCACGTCAAACAACAACACACTTCTCCGTCTGTCGCGGAGCGTCTCGTCTTCTCGAACTAACTTGCACCGTAAAACCTCGTCACCCGATATATAAGGAGCTAGGTATTAAATACCTAGGTTCAAGGTACTAAATACCTTGAACAAACGTGTATTACACCGCGTGGAATAATCCTTCCACAAAACCCCCCTCTGCTTTTCTCACCAAATACCTCGTTCCACAACGAAACAATATTTAGAGACGGCTAGGGATCACTAGATACACTTGCCGGCACATGTTCTCGGGCCCCTCTCCGAGAGCCTGCCACTGGCCCCGGAACACGGCCCTACCGGACACCCTCGCGGAATAATCGCGCGTTATCACACGTCGACGTCGTCGTCGCCGGCGCGGTCCTCGCCGGATGCTCACAGTTACGCGGGGGAGACAGGTGTTCCCGTTGGTTCCTCTCGCGAGCCGCTGCAGCTGGACGGACCCGGAGAGTGGCGCAGCCTTTAGCTCGGCCATGAATGACGCACCGTACTTACTTCGAGCTACTTCGCGGAGGCGGGGCCTACTCGCGCCCACGTGACACCTAACCGCCTCCACCCTCCCCCTCCGAGCGTTTTGCCACACAGAAGAGCCGACCGTCCTTCCTACCTAGCCGCGACCCGCGATCTCTCTCCTTCCTTTCGTCCCCGCTCTCCACGCCAGCTACCACCACCACCGGAACCCACCACCAACGTCGTATCCACCGCCGCCCCCGCCGCCACCCTCGACCGCCTCTCACACCCTGGCCAAGCACCGTCGATACCGACGCCGGCCGATGCAACCGGAACTTGCACCCGGAGAGCTTCGATTCACGGCGTCGCGTCGAGACGCTGCCCTCGATTCCTTATCTCTTCTGTTGGGGTCGGTCAATCTGGACGATTGGTAACGATCGTGTTATTACATCCCGCGACAAAACTATAATACATACCGTCGGAGACAAAAAGACAGAATACACTAATAATTTGTTAATTCCTGCTTAACTAGTAGATAACGTAAATGAAATTTCTTGTACATAGGGTGACCTGTTCAGTATATGAACACCTAGTCAATAAACATACCTATTTCGAATTAAACGAAAAAATAAGATTTATGATGATTTTCATATTGAAATTTATACAGTAATTGTATTGTATATTCGCAGATGTTTCGCTGAAGAGATGTTTTTTTATAATCTAATCGGCACCACATTAATTTATTTAGTGATTGTTCGAACGACATCGTACGTATTTAAAGTGAGCATTGTTATCGTGAGATCAACAATTTGTATTTTTAGATGGTTCAATAGTCTTATGATTAGTTTGCTGATGTAATTGTCATTCTCTGGGATACCATTTGTCATTTAATTCCATACTAGATTTTTAATACAAGCTGTAACCATGAAATATCGTTAGAATTATGTTCTGGAATGTAAAATCTTAATAATCACACAACCTTCTTATAGAAATAGCAGTCAGGAAATTAAATAATGATTTGCTTAAGTGTTTATTCAGCAGACTACCATTGATTGTTTTTTTCAAAATCAGTGGGACAAAATGATAGGACACGTATTTCAAAAATGGAATGTACGAAAAGAATTGACCAGTTTTGTTTAATATTCAATACTTTGTAGAAGGTCCTTTATTTTTTATCCCGGAAATTATTCGTTTGGTCAGAGATCTGTATCGTTATTATTATTGTTTTCTGGCTTAATTGACGCCATTTATGTGCAATACATTCTTCTAACTCGTGAAGAGTTAATAATTATCGGTTCTTGTCGTACACCGCCATCGCTGGTTTCCCCAAATATTTTTAAAAATGTTAAGATTCGGAGATCTTGTCGGCCCGTCCAGAATTTTAATTTTTTCAGTTGTAAAAAACGTTTTTACTATATTGGCTATGTGAACAGAGTAATTATCATATTATAATATGAAATTACTACCAGCAGTTCTTGTGGAATATTTATTTATTTGCTCCGCAGCAATATCTAAAGATTTCTGACTAATCATTTTGCCACTGATAAACTTCATATTCGTCTGTACATGGAAGCCTATACCGTCCCAAATCATATTTAACTCTGGTACCACCTATTTAAGGACTATCTCATAATAGAACTTCTTTCCATGAATCATGATAATAGTAGTTAAAACCACCTAGTCCGTCTATAGTAAAACTTTTTGCATCAGTAAATATTATTCGTCACTTCTTCTTAAATTGAATATGTTTCTCTGGAAGTAGCAATCGAACACTTCCGTGCCGTTCCATTAATACGGGTTTCCCCTGAAATTTCGTACGTTTTAAGGGTTTACACTTTTGTCAAACTCGTCGTACATTTTTTACATGTGTTATAACTCCAACATCTTCGGCAATTTCTGTAGCGGGTATTTTCTAATTCGATGGTAGCCTTAAAATTCCACACTTTTGACGTAATGTTAACACACGAGGACGATTAGAACTCTTATTTGTGCCACAATTACCTGGATTTTTAACTTTACTGGATACATTTCTAAGTTTAGATTTAAGACTATATAATTTTGACAATAGAAAACTTTTCTTAAAACAGCTTTAAAGTGGTTTCTACTTTAGATTCACTGAATTCTCTTCCACGACCTATTTTTGAACTGAAGAAATTGAACTATTTACATTACATCTACGTATTAACGTTTCCTGTGCTGATTTACAACTGAGAAAGGAAATATTTACGTCTTTCTTCATAACATTTTTTTAGAAACGGTTACAAGGCATCATTCTCCGTACAGATATTTACAGCTATGTGGAAAATATAATTAATATACTAAAATGTACATTTTCTTCCGATATCATATGGAGATACAAAGAAACGCAGTGTCCTATCTTTTTATCCCTGAACGTATAAGAAAATTAATGAAAAGTGTATTCTAGTAAGAATTTTATTCTTCCTTCATGCCTAACGTTATAGTTTACATCGTTTAGTAACATTCTATGCAGTTGTAAGCCTTACTTCAGGTCGTGTCCCACACATCAGATCAGGGGCCTGGCGGTTTTTAGACCTATCGGTGTCTCTTGAAATCGTGTCACTTGCCACCGAAACCCAAAAACTTTCCACTCCCCTCTACACCCCAGGGGATGCCGATGGTAGAACCTTCGGGGTCTTAGCGTCGACCCTGGCATGTATCCTCGGCGAGCAATTTCTTCCAGGGACCTGGCGCCGCGTGGCGTGGCAGCAAGATGGCAGAAAAACATTATAAATGTTGTATTATTTAAAAGGCTATGTCACCGAGTGTTAAAGTAGAACTTTTCGGAGTTCGTCGTGGTATATAGTAGGTGCGGAATACGTTGTAAAGGAATTTAAACGTTATAAGAAACAAAATAACAATTTATGACTATGATAACGAAAAAAAAAACAATGTACATCTGAAAATCGGTGCGGTGAAATAATAATTGTCAAACTCAATTAAACACGGCGGAGGTTCTGAACGTTCTGCTGCTTTGCCGTCCCGAAGAACGTTGACGATGAAAGCGCAGAAAAATATCCTACCAAATAATCTTCCTTGGAACGGCGAGAAACTAACCGATACTTTCAATACAAAGCGCATGTCCTTCACAGGAAAAACGGGAAATCTGATGGCCAAATGTTTTATTGCCCCCCGCATGCCAACAGCAACCTACAGTCAGTCAGAAAAATCTCTCTAAACTCTAAACCTTACTCATGTAGCGAAAAATGATAAATTGGATCAATTATGAGTGAAATAATCATATTATTGTAGATCATTTATGTAGTTCTTGATTATATCATAAATCATTATGCAACGAAGCATTAGATACCTATGAATCTACACCTCCGCGAAAAACTGCAATTTTTGTAATCTACATTCATGACAGGGACGCTTGAACGTGCTATTTTTCAGATTTCTCAATTGTAGCCTCTTTACATTTATAGTTCGTCAAAGAAGTCAGGGCCTACAAATTACTTTACAGTTTTACGTATAGAGAATTCTCTCTGCTTTATTTCAATCAGCGTTTTCTAATCTCCTTCCTAAGAACGGAAAGCGCCCTATTCCACCCCTTTGTTCTCAGAAACGATGACTATGATCCAGCTGGATGCAGCCGGCACAAAGCAGGATTCAGTACAGGGACAGTTCCATAAGATTCCCTAATATGGAAATCTTGTGAGCATCCCCACTTAGATTTCACAGTATATAAACCCTCGAATTTTAACCCTCGGAGGCAGTGCTTAAAGTACAAACGGGCTGTAGACGTCGTTACGGTGAATCTCGTTTTGGAACTGGTTGTATTTAATGAGATCGGGTCTAGTCGCCCTCTCGAATCATGTAACATTATAGATTCCGCGCGTACGGTATTAATCTATTTCGGCATAATTATTCAACCTCTCCGTGTTCCCTGCATCGCCAGTGCGTCATCCAACAGGCAGTAGTACATAGGTAACTATACAACATTGTTCATACACACTCAATTCTTACCGTGACAGTAACACTTGTAACGCAGCCAGTTTCCTGTAATATACAGGGTGGCCCACATAACTCTGGACAGCTCAATATCTCGAAAACTATGCCATCGATTTTAAAGTTCTTAGTCTTAAATTGCATGGAACTGAAGGGCCTCCCTTCCCCTTTAACGGGGGAGGGGAGGTACCTTTGTAATTTTAAATGGTACCCCCTATAAAATGTTACATATTTAGATTCTACATGAAAAAACAAGTCAATTTTGTCTGAAACATTTTTTTGTCAGATGCTTCCATGATGAGATATAACAGTTTGAAGTTTCGAGTTGTAGGTACTTGAAGCTCTCGGAAATTATACGCGCTTGAGTCCATTGCTTATTCATGAAGAAACAGAAACAATAATATTTACAATTCTTGAGTTTGACTCACTTATCTATGAAAACGTTTTCAGTTTAGAGCTGTTATTCAAGCAGTAACATTGTGATTATGGCTACTTTTGACACAGAAGTGAATATGTTATTAACGTTAGGTGAATGCCAAAAAAATTATCGGCGTGCAGCAGTGATGTTTTTTGAACGTTATGGGATCAAAAAATGTCTAATAATAGTGCCAGTATTCTTGCTGCAATTACATTAAATCCTCATATTAGTCAACGTACACTTGCACAAACATCACATATTAGTCGTTCATCGATTCAACGAATTTTGAAACGGCAAAAGTATCATCCATATCACATGGTTTTATCACAAGAGCTTTCGATAGCAGATTACGATCACCGCGTAAGATTTTGTGAGTGGCTGCAGGGTGTTGTGGAAAATAACTTTTTGTGCAAAATACTTTTTTCCGATGAGGCCACTTTTATGAATTCAGGGCATGTAAATAGACATAATCTGCATTATTGGGCCGTGGAAAACCCAAATTGGATGCGATGTGTTCCCTTTCAACATCGATGGCCTTTAAACGTTTGGTGTGGCCTAATAGGAGATTTTGTGATTGGACCTTATTTTTTTCAAGAAACTGTAACATCTGCAAGTTATTGTGATTTATTAAAAAATCTTTTGCCTGCGCTTTTGGAAGATGTGCCACTGCACGTTAGAAGAGAAATGTGGTTCCAACAAGACGGCGCTCCTCCACATTTTGCAATCATCACCAGGCAATTTTTGAACGAAAAATTTGGGAACAAATGGATGGATCGTGGGGGACCTCGTCAATGGCCTCCTCGATCCCCCGATCTAACGCCATTAGATTTTTTCTTATAGGGATATGTAAAGGACAAAGTTATGTTTGAACCACCGACGACAAAAGAGGATATGAAACAAAGAATACGTGACGCTTGCGCTTCAGTGACTCCCGAAATGTTAAAAAATGTTAGAACAACTTTGATGTTTCGAGTAAATAAATGTTTACAAGCCCGTGGTGGACATTTTGAACATTTAATTTAAAGTACATTTTATTTCTTCACGAATAAACAAAGGACTCAAGCGCGTATAATTCCATAACGCTATTTCCGAGCGCTTCAAGTACCTACAACTCGAAACTTCAAACTGTTATATCTCATCATGGAAGTATCTGACAAAAAAATATTTCGGACAAAATTGACTTGTTTTTTCCTGTAGAATCTAAATATGTAACATTTTATAGGGGGTTCCATTTAAAATTACAAAGGTACCTCCCCTCCCCCGTTAAAGGGGAAGGGAAGCCACTTCACGTTTATGTAGTCAGAAAGGCCCTTCAGTTCCATGCAATTTAAGACTAAGAACTTTAAAATCGATGGCATAGTTTTCGAGATATTGAGCTGTTCAGAGTTATGTGGGCCACCCTGTATAATTTAGTTCAAGATAATTTTGAGTAACAATTGATTTTAACTCATCATTCGATCCAGTAATTCTTAGTTAACCGTTCTCACATGACACAATCTTACCGCTCGGGTTGTA
This sequence comes from Sphecodes monilicornis, assembly GCA_913789915.3. Lineage (NCBI taxonomy): Eukaryota > Metazoa > Arthropoda > Insecta > Hymenoptera > Halictidae > Sphecodes > Sphecodes monilicornis. The sequence continues at coordinate 2,525,053 of OU565289.1, forward strand.
TCAAGTAATGTTTAATATTATAAAGTTACGGGGCCGTTACTAACATATCCCTAGGAGCTACCTCATCTTGTATCTGGAACCCAAAACGGTTATCCAACCTATGCGGCTCCCTGATCTCGCATCAGGTTCGTCCGTACACCTTACTAACAATTAAAAACCATATTCCTCTCTAAACCATAAACCACTCGCCGGCCACCCGCGCTACCGCTCGGCTCAGGCTCGTAACAACAGTAAACACGTGATGTCCGAATGCCACGGCTTCTAGCTCCATAGAAATGACCTGTCATAAATCTCCCCAAACAGTACAGTGAGCAAAATGACTGCATAGTCCCTAACCGGGCATCCCGTACATTGGCCAGAAGAGGAGCCCCGGGGACGATACATGAACAAGGAAAGTCTATCGTTAGGCCTGCTTATCCTCATCTCAGATGCGGCTACAGGCCCAATTTTTTGACTTCGACGTGACATGATACATAGTATGCATGAAACGAGGTCTGCCCTTTTCACTCTGATCGAAACGGCTGCGCATTCGTACCCAGATACGTGCAGTTCTTATCAGCCTCGCATCAATATTGTGTCACCGTTTGGAATCTATACAAAATGGCGCCTTAAGAACATGTATCTATGATCTGGGCTGTCATTACTAACTGAAGAACTGCGACTGCGATCAACAGCAGATTATTACATCGAGATTAGTTTAAATGCATTTATGTACATAGGTTACATCAAGCAAATTCTTCTCGATATTCCTCTCGTTAATTACGGGGAAAGAGATAAATCCCAGGAACTAAGATGTTGTGACGTCATTACAATATAAATAATTACCTGAATATTCAATATTCAAAATCAGACTTCAGATTGTATGCTTAAATTTTTTACATACTAATCTCAATAGTATAGCTATGTAGCACACAGTGACATTTGGGCTGCATCGACCCAACTGTGCGTCATATACCTGGTATCTATTCTTATGTTTTTCGAGCAGAAGATGCGCTATTATGATGTTCTTTGAGGAAGTCCCCTCAAGCACGCGTTGTCTGGGTGATTTCCTATGTGTTTCCGTCGGTCGGTGGTTATAAAGTAATTTATTAATCGTCACAGAAACTCATTTTTACGCTAGTTTTAATTTTACAGTTGACCGAAATTTTGACTTTGCCGGTCATACAATTTATGACCTTAAAGCTTAAGCCTTAAGCCAACGGACAAACGGTTCAGCACTTTCTACCTTTATTATTGCCGTCTGTAGCACACCTTGTGGAGTATAAAACATTACCAGAATACTAGAACCGCTTACACGAAGAGCTTTAGTAATAACACGATACTCGTTATCGGAGCCATCGAGTTTAAACAATGTAGAAGAAAAATAATTCTTATATCATTATAGACACGCATTCTGAAGTTATCCATATGTATATGCTGCAAAATAAAACGATGTAACTTATGTGAAATAATTCTTCTTTTTCTACAAATTATTATTACAGAGTTATTTTTGTAGAAAATATTCGTTATTCGCATTATTTTTTATTTGCATTGCACATTATTCATGTTATTCTATCTATTCTATGTTATTTATGTAATTTCTTATTCGCAAACCATGATATTTCATTTTGGTTAATTTTAGCTCAACGTTAGAGGAACTGCAGAACAGTGTTCTCACAAGATGAAATAAATATCTTAAAGTATTTCAATGATGATTAGTCGTGAAGTAACAATGTTACAGGCATATCCTACTTTAACACTAACCCTACCACTGCCAGTCAAATGACCCGTTTCGAATGTTTTATTTTACAATTATTATAGTTATCAAGGTGCTTCCACTGGAAATGATTATACGCTGCTTTAGCTTTAGGATTATTTGCTGCTTTATTAATGTATACATTATTATAAAAATCGCACAAAATCTTAATAAATTCAATCATGTCATTTCTATAAGGCAGGGGTGGCCGAAGCGGCGACCGCTTTTAACTATTCCTAGTCGCCCGCCTGTCTAATATGTACACATCAATGATGCCCGTCCCACACAGCGTGCGACAGAGACAACGCGCTACAATCTCAAACTTAGCCAATTATCGACGACAGTCTCCCTCTATAACCCGACGGGTAAAAGATATTTCAAGAATGGAGGATATAATATTATTCATGTCATTCCCATTCAATGATGAAATAAACATAGAAGAAATATCAATAAAATTAAAAGAATTTTTGGATGTGAACCAAATATGTACTAGTCGAGAATGATATTTTTGAAATCAAGAGCTTCGTCTCAAAATAGTTACTGGAATTTACTTTGTGAAGAAAAATATCCATGTTTATGGAGATGTGCAGCATATTTAACAACCTTTTTCGGTTCTACTTACCTCTGCGAAACAACATTTTCTACGATGAATGCAATCAAAACAAAACATGGCTCTCGTTTGACAGATGACCATTTGGCAGCATGTTTACGAATAGCTACGAATAAGTAAATATGAACTACAATATGAAAAGCTTGCCGAAAATATGTAATGTCATGTTTCAAGCGCGTTCTCTGATACGAAATAAAAAATAATAGTTAATATGTATTTACAATAACATTGTTCGACTTAATAATAACCAAAAATAGCACATATTGTTTTATTTATAAACTAATTAGTTTGTGAGAAGAAATCATTATTTTCTTGATAAATAAATAACTTGATATTGAATATGTATTAGTATTATCTGTTTATTTTAAAAAACTTACTTTTGGCTTTAAATTACTACTTTTCTTATGATCACTTAACACATACGATGTTGGTAGACTGCAGCCTATAATTTAAAAAAACAGGTCGCCCGTAGTGATCAAACTTTGGCCGCCCCTGCTATAAGGCAACACACACTAGTCAGCTTTAATGCTCGGTAGGTTCAGTGATAAGACAAGTCTTTTTGCGATATAATACACCATTTCCGTCATGTTTTCGTACACCACTTAATCTTCCAAAAAGAAATAAATTGTCCGACGAAATGTTCGAAAGGAGTTTTTAAATCTAATATTTCAAAGAATTTAATTGAAATACTTCTGTAGTCACTGGTATATCAATAAATGATTTATTCAAACGAAATTTTATTTCCGAATTAAAAGTTATTCACATATTATTTAAATATTGCTGCAATTATTTAGATTAGTTATTCAAATAAAGTTTTATTGAAATACAACATATATTCGCAGATGATATCGGATTAATATTTGACTCGACTAAAAATGATTCGTGACGCATGAATAAAATTTTAATCGAATTAAAAACTATCCGTCACTCACGAATAACGTGTTATTCGTTATCTATTATTTCTCATTCGTAAATATGCTCAACTCTGTTTCCAGGTAACTCTATCATCGACCTATGAAACTCGCAAGGCGTAGGAACCGCCTCCGATTACGAGACGCGGAATGAGAATGCATGTCGACACCCCCGCGAATCGACCGAACCGTAGACGCAAACTCGTTCCGACGTAACACTTGTTGAGCCGATTCACCCCCGCAACCGACCGCCGTCCCTCGGTGGACATTTCGCAAATCACCAAGGGATGTGCGAAGGAATTTCTGTTATCAGCACGGACCGGTTTATACGCGGCGAGACTTTCTGACCGTGCACGATTTTTTGTTTTTTTCTTTATTTCGACCGTGTTCCACTGCGCTCCAGATCGTTCTCACCATGGATAAATTTATATTCAGGAAGCTTGGAATGCTGAGGAATGTTGTAACTGAATCGGTTGAACAGTGGGTTTGATCATTAGCTTTGCTCATACATTGCAAGTGATAACAAGACAGCGGATCTTTATGCACTTATGACAAGACTGCGAATTTTTATGGAAAATTGTCTGCATTAATCGAAAGATACGGGAGCTGCAGAGACATTCATTTCTTTTCATACTAGTTTGAATGAGTTGAAAATCATACAACTGTACGTTTACATTCTTTAAATGTTTCTCATGTTTTGTATTTGATCCAGTACTGGATTAAGACCTTTAGAGGCCCCAATCAATTAATATATTTTGAGGCCCCAGGGTGGATCTGTACGATTTCTTAGGCACTTTCGATAGTTTGACTAAGAAGTGTTTTTAACAGAAGTTTTGTTCGCTCGCTACTTATTTTCATCTTCCAACTGTTACATACATGCAGACAAACACTTCGAAAGATTATTACTATGTAAAAGATGTAAAATTGAGAAAAATTCCACGGTGCCCCCTTCTCCTGATGCCTTAATCACGTGCTTAGCTTGCTTATGGACCAATCCAGCACTGGTTTAACCTACTCATTGTTGTCATAAGTGCATAAAATCATAAATAGCATTTAACCCTTTTAGTGCCGCACAATGATATATCACCGATAAAACAATTGTTCTCAATAAATTATTAGCGTTGTTTCTGGACATGTATCTTTTGTTGAAGAGTAACCTTTGAAATTGTTGACATCCTCTGTAACTAATCCGAATATATTTAAAGATAAAAACATAATATGTGGTAAAGTCGTGTGGGAATTCATGTATAATATAATGAAATGACGAAGGTGAAGGTTTTAACAATTAAAAATGTAAAACATAGAAGGTATATCTGCCTCTATAATTCAAATAATATTTACATAATAATAGTAACTGAAAGTGATGTGTATTTAATTGAGAATTTAGTAATATAGTATCTTATTATATTATAATAATATACTATACTATATTATATATATATAGAATAGTATAATATTATAATATATAATCTCATTGTTTAATATACAGTACTCCACCGTTATTTCACTGTTCAATATATGTATGTATAGAGAGAAGTATGTAGGAGAATTCTGTTTTCTTGTTAGTTAGAAATAAATTTTCCAGTATTCGGTTATTCCTAACATTTTTCAACATAAAAGAGCTCCAGCGTTGTGAGGTGAGGTACTGAATACTACGGTTGAGACTCCTGGGAAAAATATATAAAATATGAGAGGCGAGGCACGTTCACATAATTCTATCCCACTTCCCCTAATTCTCAGAAATGTATCGCTTCTTCGACAGTTTTGACAATTCGTTCAATTCTTAACAGATGCAACCGAGATCAGACGGTGATAAAAGATTATTAGAAACAATGTAATACTATGATTAAAATTAAAAATAATAGATGTTACATATCACAGAATCAGAAGGTGTATACATATAAATACGTCTTAGATGTATATGTATAATTTCGCTTTAAACTATGATTGTACTCTTTCAAAGAATTTTTCCCATTTGTATATATCATAGTATATGTGGAAAGTAATTAGAAATAATTCTTTTACAATATAAATTAAATCTTTATATTAAATTTACATCTCAACTGACACATTTTCTAGGACCGTGATTATCACGTGTAAATATAATATCACTTCAGAATACAAACTAGAGAGTTTTGAATTTCGATATTTCTTATATTTCCACGAACGAAAACAAGTATACCAATAATATTCTCATGACAATTACAGTGGCGTGCAAAAGTATCCGCACACTCTTTAAAAACGAATAACTTTTTCAAAATTAGTTCAAACGGCTTGAGTTTTTTTGAGATGTTAGACGCATTAGTTTACTAGGTAGAGTGTAAATAATTTTTTCTAAAAATTGCTATTAGTCGGAATTGCGACAAAAATAGTAAAGGTCACGATTTTTAACTTTTTAATCTGTGCCTGTAATAAAAATTTAAAACATGCGTTTTATAAGTCTAAGTAAGTTATGTACATGTACAAAGTTTCATCGAAATCGGTTAACGTCGTTATGAGTTACAAACATTTAAAGGTGATTATATAAGGACAAAATTCCCTGGAAAGACCGAAAATCTGCGACTTTCACCCTTAAGCTCCCATCTTACAATGTTCGTAGATTATATAAACATTAACCGACTTCGATGAAACTTTGCGCATGTATATAACCTATGGAGATCTACAAAAGGTATATTTTAACTTTTCATTACAGGCACTGATAAAGAAGTTAAAAATCATGACTTACTTTTTTCTTCACAATTTCGACCATTAGCAATTTGTGTAAGTAATTATTTACACGCTACCGAGTAAACTAATCCTTCTAACATCTCAAAAAAAACGCAAGCCGTTTGAACTAATTTTGAAAAAGTTATTCGTTTTTAAAGGGTGTCCGGATACTTTTGCACGCCACTGTATGTATTCTACGCAAATATGATACATTAAAGTGAAAATACAATAACACAAGAGTTATAACAAGAATTATTGCAGTTCTTAGTTTATTTTCAATTGTAAGTAACTCTTATCTGAATATACAAATATCTCTTTGTTTAAAGTTTGAAAGAAATAGTCTAAGAATCTTTCGCACGAATGCCTATATCAGCACAAATAAGTTTTCAAGGTTCAAGAGATTAAAAAATATATTAACACATATCCAGCCGGAAATCTTGTCCTGTTACCTTCTTGTTCTCTTTTATATTTTCGAATATATTATGATTTCATCATTAATAAAATAATCCATGAATAATAACAAATCCATTTCGATGTAAAAATACTGTAATCATTTATTTACTGCAACACACAAATAACTAATCTGACTAATATTAGTGAGTTGATCGTAAAATTCAATACATTGTTTCTAATCTATCGAACTTTTTAACCAAGAAAACAAAAATCTACTTAGATCGGGATTTTCGGAATCTGTTTACAACAATTTGGATATACAGTGGCCCACGAAAGTATTTGAACACTCGTGAAATCAGAATTACTTTTTCAAAATTGGATCGAACGACTTGACTTTTTTGAGCAATTAGAAGCATTGATTTAGTAAATGACGAGCAAACGAGATTTTTAAGAAATTGCAATTGGTGGGAATTACATGAAAAAACAAAAAAGACATTTCATAAAACTTTTTTAGGTAAATATTTACTTTAGGGGGACATCCCCGATGACCTTGACCTTGACATATGTTGTCAAGGACACTATTCTGAACAACTTTGCTTTATACATTATCCGTCGCTCGGCCTTAGTTCCCGAGATATTCGCGAAAAATGAGTGATTGGAGTAGGTTTGATTTGCAGCCAGTTTGAACCATCTCAAGTCGAACTCGTCTATTGTGTTGCTGACGCCCCTCGCCCAAAAAACTAACCAAGACCTACTCCAATCACTCTTTCTTATGGGATGGAATGCATGGTCTGGGTTAGGTCAGGGTTACATTCTGTTCTCGTCTTATCTAGCTCCAACAAATACTAACAGTCATTGCGAATGAAAGTTCGGAAAATTCTAACGCTGAAATGAAATGTACTTGTAACTTAAGATTAACTGAAGTTTTTCGCGAATATCTCGGAAACTAAGGCCGAGCGACGGATAACGTATAAAGCAAAGTTGTTCAGAATTGTGACCTTGACAACATATGTTAAGGTCAAGGTCATCGGGGATGCTTCCCCTAAGTAAATATTTACTCTTTTTTATTTGAGCCCATAAAGAAAATTTAAAAGATGCGTCGTGTAGATATGTTAGTTACACACATACTGCACATTTCATCGAAATCTATTAACGTACACACGAGTTACAAGCTTTTGATCAGTTTCTGTTTAAAATTAATCTGTTTAAAGATTTCGATGAAATTTTCAGCATGTGTAGAACTAACATAGGCCTACAAAGCACATATTTTAAATGTTCATTGCAAGCTCAAATAAAAAAGTCTTAAAAAGTGCCTTCTTCATTTTTTCTTGTAATTTCTACCAATTACAATTATTTCAAAATCTATTTCGCACGTCATTCAGTAAATCAATTCTTCTAATTGCTTAAAAAATGTCAAGTCGTTTGGCCCAATTTTAACACGTTGAGAGCCAATCCAGCAACCTCAAAAATTCTATAAAATCGTAGTGACTTATCTAATGAAATAAAAATTGAAAAGGCTGAATGTACAATGACACTGAGTAGTCCTTTAACCTTCTTATATTTTCTGGATATTAACAATATTTGTTACAATGAACGTATAAACGCGAAAATTTGTTTCGAAATCTGAATAAATAATTCCGACACCCATATATGGGTGACGTGGCAGCCAACGTGTTAAAAAAGTTACTCTAATTTAAAAGACGTTCGAATACTTTCGTGGGGCCACTGTGCGTAAACATCGGCAGCCTACTTGCTAACTAAGCGTTCATGCCAACAATCATTTCGTTCGTATTTCTTTTTAACATTTTCTCAAACGTTCTCACGATAGGGATTCACGGGAGCCGAATTATTACTTCTAATCAGTGATTCAGGTACGCGAATGGAAAATAAAAACGGGAACCCGACAGAAGAGGTTAAATCACCCTGGCCTGGCTCTCCTGTTGTAGCCGGGCTGCTACAATAAAAAATTTAATCAAAATGCCCTCTTGGTAATTTACAGCTCGCTCAGTCTCAACCCTTTGGTTGGGTGAGAGTCGCGAGGGAAGGAGGTGAGAGGAGGTGGGGAAAAGACGATCCTGCTTACTTAAACGAAGGGTCTCCGGGACGATAGAGAGGAAAAGAATCCCGTAGGAGTCATAGAGGAGAGGCGACACAGGCCATTTGCTCGCCTGGGGGTCGTCCCCTGTAAAAAATAATACTTCTTGTCTTCGCTCATTTGCCGCAGTAAGCCCGGCCTCGCCAGTGGTCGCGTCACTCGCACTCTTACCATCTCCCTCATCACCTCGTAAATTACAAATTAGAGCCGTCGACTTCGCTGTTTAACTGTTTGGGAGAAGGGGTGGCTTTTAGTACGCCGCGAGTGACATCGGCAATGTTGAAGTAAGTTGACGTTTTACACTTCGATGAAATAAATGTGTAGAGCAACGGCGCCGAATATGAGACTCCACCTGTTAAACCGTTGCAAATGAACTGATCTCTCTAAATCTTTAATTTAAATTTTTATCTAACGAACTTAACCCTGCAATGGTACCCTGGGGTCTCTCGTGGCGCCAGTAAAATGATTTGTATACTGATTTTCTTATCAGCGTTGCGAGATAATTATAAATACCAAAGTTTCTTGACTTGCTTTGAACATTTGGATATTGTAGTCTCAACTTATATACCTGATAGTATTTTAGTAAATTCTGATTGGCTTTTCAGAAAAATCCAGTGCAACACATTATAATCTGAGGAACCACTTCAGAGTTGAAACATATTTTATCAATCGAAATAATCTCGAACAACTTGAATACACTTCTCCCATCACGATACGAGTGCACAAATGCCTTTCTTAAGAGATCCAAAGAATGAAAAGCAATACATGGCCCGAATACAGTTTTGACATCAGGTGTCCCAAAATTCACGCAAGAAGTAATTTTGATAGAAAACACAGGTTTTTCATTAAAAATTGCAATTTTTTATCGATTCATAAAATATACGGTATAGGGTTATGTATGGAATAGCATATCGGGTAAATGGCCTCCACGGCTTTGCTGGCACATATGTACTCTTTTATCAAAATTTCCATGACCGTTTCGCATAAATGTTGCTGAATTTCGATGATACAGCGCTCAATTTCTTCCTTCAAGGCGTGGGTGGTCGTGTTCTTGTTGGCATAAACCTTAGACTTCAAAAAACCCCAAAGACAAAAGTCCAACGGCGTTAAATGGCATGATCCGGGCGACCAATTCTGATCACCAAACCGGGAAATTACACGACCAGGAGGAAATTACTCAAGCACTCTTCGCTGTGTGTGGCCAGTAGGCTTCAGTTCTTGAGTTCATTGAACTTTGTAAGAATGAAGATGTAAATCTTTCGTGAGAATACGCTGTAGAGAGCTTCTCGAAATGTCCAATTCTTGACCACGGTGACGAATTGATGTTCTTGGACTCTCAGCAACACTCTCACGAACTGCTTCGATGTTTTGTGTTGTGCGACTTGTTGAAGGACGGCCAGAGTGTCTAATATCACTAATTGATCCAGTCTCCCTGAATTTTTGAATTAATCTCTTCACAGTTGATGAAGTTAAATCACTATTCTGACCATATTTTGTACGAAAATTGTGAACTGTAGCTGCCAAACTTTCATTATTTTTAGAATATTGCTCAACAATGAAAACGCGTTTTTCTTTGGTGTAGCACAGGAATGGGCATTTTTGTCTCAATTGAGACAAAACCGTCCCCACCATGGCGCCCACTATCCCCCACCAGCATCCGCCGTTACCATAGAAGGATGGTGGGAGAAGCAGGCATTTGAGGGGTTCCACCCGTGCCCATGCCTGGTGTAGCACTTCATTTTTAATAACCCTGAACTGTCAGCTGTCACGCTGTCTTTTGTTTTCCGTTGACAACACATTACCGCATAAATGGCGCAAAATTCAAATCTTGCGTGAATTTTGGGATACCCTTACATGCAGCGCTTTTCCTGTCAAAATTTCGTCTAGGTGCTCAAAAAAATAGTAATCTGCGGGCATTAGCTCAGGAGAATAAAAAAAGTGAGGGAAAATTTTGCATTTTAATTCTGCTAGTTTCTTAATCGTTTATTTTGCAGTGATAGTCGTGTATTATCATGGTACAATAAGCAGTAAGTTAGTGTGAAACCCATTTGTCCAACTTCTTTACTTTTCCCATGGCCTTTATAAAATTAATATGCAAATAAGTTGATAACTGAAATTAAAGAAACAATGATATGTGTTGAATTTCAATAAAATAACTACGCATTTCAGACAAATAATCTTTTCCAACAAATTGGCTAATGTCCACCATAGAAGTACAATAATACTTTAATGAAAATAAATGATACTGTTCTATTTACTGAAGTAAAGTAAATTCTAGTCAAATTTTGGCTTAAAGAAAAGCTTTATCTTCTATTTAATTCGATATATTTATATTAAATTTTAATAAACATAGATACACAAATATAAGAAATAATACATTTTTGTTATTTATTGCCTACTAAATTTTAGTAATACAATTTTATTTTGTACTTTTATTATTGCATCTAGAATCGAAATGGTTAATTCCACCATTCCTTATTCGAATGCTTAAATAAACCAAAGACTCGAGATGCCTATAATCAATACGAATAACGGAGTTGAAGCTCGCAGAAACTATCCGTAGATGCAATCGAATTGCTAAAAGCGGCGATTACGCGTAACGGTTCTCTCGCACAGCCAATTAAGAAGAAAAAATCAACGGTGGAAGTATCATTCTGTAATGACTACGCGGGAATCAACGCAATCGGGGTATGGAATCGGTTCCCGCAGCTGTTCCGTAACGTAACGCGAAACTATAATAGAATCCTAGTGGTAATACCCCGGAACGTACGTAATCTCGTTTCAAAATTGCAACTTGTTACACGTCGCATGATTAAAGGGCAATATCTATGCAACGTCGGATTAAAGACCACCGGTCGCAGTAATAATTTATTTACAGCTCCGACTTACGATATGCTGGAACCATTAAGTAGATTCTCCGGAGAAAAGTTTTGGCCGTGGCTGGCCTACCTGGGGTACAGGTGTGAGTCGTAATAACATGGCGGGTGCGCCCTTTAACCTCTAATATCCCTACCTTGACGCTGACTTCACTAACGCCGCCACAATCGGCCGCAGGTATACCGCAATCATCCTACCTCTGTATCAATCGTCAGTGGATTATTATTGCGGATACACTTAGCATTACGCTTTCTCTCGATAACATTTTGGCAGCGCGCGCGAGAACTACACAGGCTGTTCGCTCTAACGGTCTGCACGATTCTTTTGCCCTTGCCCATCTGCGATAATGCGACGGAAAATAGTTAATCATTTTTCTGTAATGATTATATTACAGATTTTATCCATTTATGACATACAGTCGTGGATAAAAGTAAATGGACATCTTTTAAAAACTAAAATTTTTTTAAAATTCGACCAAACGACGAGTTTTTTTTTAATGTTAAAAGAAATAGTTTACTAGGTATGTGTAAAAGAATTTTTTAAAAATTACCACTGGACGAAATTGCGACGATCACGGTTTTCAACTTTTTTATCAATGCCCACAACGAAAACTTGAAATATGTTTTTTATAAATCGAAGTGAGTTATACACACGTATGAAGTTTCTTTGAAATCCGTTGACGCATACAAAAGCTATAGACAATCAAAGATGTAATGATCTTTGAATTATGCACTTGCGATTTATTTAAATCGCAGTTTCTCACAACTCTTGTCATTTTTAATTATCTGAGGATCATGGCAATCTTAGTCGATTTCTATATCACTAAGTATAACCCACCCTGTATAATAAAAATAATTAACGTATCCATTTACAAGTTTCTGTCAAATAGATTTATTACTTGTTTAACTATTTTCTGTCGAATTATATTTTTATAATATTATTGTTTAACGAATATTAAATTGAGATTAACTTTTGTTTTATCATAGTATTAAAATAAAACATATGTACTCCACTGATTGCAAAAGGTTAAATATTACTCTCTTTATAAAAACAAATTTTTGTGATCAACTTTTTTTGTCATATATATACCACAAACGATTAGAAGTCCTGCGAACTATTAAAATAAACACCTTGTATAGCATATGGCAGCTGGATGTAAATTCATTTTCGTGGGGATAATGTTCTCTCTTGTGGTTTCTCCAGGATGTTTATTAATGTCGATATATAATCTGCTTGGCCAGCTGGTCTTATAATATCAATTTATAAAAGTAAAACTCAAATAATGATGCAATCGATTTTGAGTCGTTTATGATCCATATCGGCAGTTTATCGAAATTAATTATGTACGTTCATCCTCTATGTATTATATATTTACAAAAAATTTCTTTCCACTTTAAATTTGAAGCGTTATAAATATACAACGAATTTTTATCCAAATGCATATTTTTTATAGAAAAAAGATAAAGATGTGGGAGTCGAATTGAAATATAACGACATTTCTATATTCTAAAAATGTATTTCTTGTTTTGCATTTTTTACATACTGCATATGATTCGCAAATTTACGTTTAAGAGCATATGCCATTTTTATGTAGCACATTTATTTCGTCAATTTAGATCAGTTTAAGCAATGATACCATCTCGGATTGGAAACGATTAAAATTTCGTTATTGACGAAACTGACCCATTAAGCATTTATTGTAAAGTTTGCAATAAAAAGATAAAAAGTGGAAAAAATTGAAACTAGTGCCACATATACTATATTGCAAGAAAAGATAATTTACGTATAACCGAAAGTTTTGAAAATGAAACAACTATTTTAAACAAAAACGAGTTCTGATTAATTTTCGTTGACAAACGTCGCCAATTAACGGTTGAAAATGTGGAAAAAAATTATTGTAATTAATTGTAATGCAAACTATAATGTATCTGAAAAATTGCAATGATATGGTTAAATATATATCCTTAAACTTTATGTCGGATATATTGTTTTATTCGTATACAGAGTCTACCCGTTAAGTTTGTCACCATTTTTTAGATATTTCCGGTATTGCAATTAAAAAATGTTTTAGACAAAAATTTATCAGTACTTGGTGAGCTACATGTTCGCATATCCTTAAATCTGAAAAAATGCTTTTTACGTAAAAATAGGTAGACCCTGTATAAAGTAATTCCGTACAGAAGAGTAAAAAGTAGTAGCAGAGTTCATAGACTCGTAGAATATGAAACTATCTGTCATTTTTTCCATGCATAAATTGCATATGCTTTTTACATATCTTATAATTTTGGTGGATATTTGGGGCGCCAAATGACAACACCTCACATAGTGTCTAAAGGAGCAATACGTATATGTATGTATATACAGTAACTGGGAAAAGAATTTCGGAGCCCCTAACCCCAACTAAATAACTTTCACGTTGAAAAAAATAAAACAATTGTAAAAACATCTACATATTTATTATTGCATAAAAAGTGAAATAAACTCTCTTTCATCCATGAAAACCTTTTACATAAAAATAAAAAATATTTGGTTTGTGTTCGGGGCCCCCTTTTGCTTGGGGACCCGGGCAATGCCCAAGTTATCCATAGGGTAATACGCCACTGTGTATATGTGTATATATTTTGTATTATTGTATTAATAATATTTCCATCTCAACACAAAATGCTATCTTCCATATACGCGTACTCCGTTGCACAACACTCTTAACCTTTCATAACTTACACAGTAGTTGGAGTCCCTCGAAAGACGACGACAACGCTCTCTTTGGTTTAGTGATATTTTTAAGAAGCAGAACATTGCTGAATGTGTGCTAAAACTCAACAGGATATTTTAAGTGCAAATATATCCGCTGTCTAGTTATGAGATTAATATTTTGTTTATCGAAAAGATAAGTTCAAAATATCTCACCATGAAGTGTCTGAAGGCAAATGTGACCCCGTATTGGTTTGCTTGATGCAGAGTAAAAAATCACCCTGTATTTGACCCTATCATTCATTCTTTGAAGTCATATTTGATATTATTTCTTTAAGATAACCTAAGTTTACCATGTTCACTGTTAGTTTATATGTATATTGTAATTTATAAGTGATGTGTGCTACTATTTAAAAACGCATGGTACATTCAGAAAATTAGTGGGATTCTTTTATTTCACTTTTCGTATACGATACAAGGATACACTACGTGTAATAATGTATTATAACTAAGATTAGTATTACAGAAATTCAGAAAACGGAAAATGTACTAAACTAAGTAACATGTTTATAATTAACGCATTTATACATCACACCAAATTTTCGATGTATAATATAATGCTGGGTTCAATAGAAACGAACATGGATATTAGTTATTTTTTGTAAATTCTAATTAATTTCATCTGTTTATATTATAAGTCTATGCAAATGAAGATTTGCTTAAAATAGTAAAAAATGGTTGTTGCAACTCTGCAAACTGTATGTGTGTATGTATGTATTATAGAATGAATGACTAATAAGGAATGGGATGCTACTTCTACCTTGTTCATCTGTAGCAGTGTAGCAAATTAGATTGTGCGGCCCGCCGGGCGATTTTATATTTCTATTGAAACTTTTGTTTCTCGTGGTATGCATACAAAAAAATATTAAATAAATGAAAATTTGCATGTGTCATTGTTATAAGTGCAAGTGCGACTACGAACTCCAGTTCTATATTTGATATCCACGAATGCTAAATGTTACTGAAAGCGAGTAACATTGTTTGTAAGAAACGAGTTGTACGTGCTTTTGGATCCACATATGTTTGTGATACATTTTTTTTTGAAGATGAAATTTGCAAAGAGTTCATCACGTGCTTCATTAACTGATGCCAATTTAGAAAACCAGCTAAGATGTGCAACGTCGAACATAAATATAGATTCACAAAAAATTAAGTGAAAGAAAGGATAAACAAATATCTCATTAATTAAGACTCGAGAGTTAATTATACCGAATCATAGTGTAACAATAAAGTTTTATTCATTTTGTATTTGTATTACATTTTTTAAAAGCATGTTTACCTAAAGTGTGGCCCGCTGTAACGTTACGCGTCATCATAGTGGCCCGTGAAACCATTTGGGTTGGCCAGGCCTGATCTATAGTATTTAATTTTATTTCTGGTAAATTACACATTGTTTTCCTTTGGCTTTCCGAAAAGTTACCTCGAAGAGCCAAAGATTTTATAGATAATAATCGTAATTAATTATTTTTTTGTGTACATGCCATACGTCACGTATGACCGACGACTTCCTGTCATCAGCAACCGATTACGTTTCCTCCTATGCTGGTTGTGTTTTTCATTTTAAAATTTAATTTTCTTTGGGTATCTAAGTGTAGCTACCGTGTGTTATAACATTAAAGCTATGGGTGGTTATATCTTGTATTATCTTAATTGATAAGTGTGTAAAATAAAATTGTTTCCAAACTGTTGAAAAGTCAAATTTTCAAATAAGTTTCTTTTATTATTACATAGGAGTATGGCGAACACAGGGTAACGGAGGTACTAGGTAAATGAAAGCAGACAGAATATTGTCCAAAACTGTAATTTATTTCTCGATAGTGCCAAAATACACTAGAATATTTCGTAATCGTAAAAAATATTATTGGTACTGTTCAAATATAAGTATGTAATACAGATGCGATGACACATGAACAATGGTGATTGAATGACATGAAATTTCATACGAATGGAGCTGATCCGAAAATACAGCACATAGTGAATGGCAGAATCGAACAAGTCTGAGCAAATAAAATAAACGATAAGTTACATTAGAAAGAAAATCAGAACAAAACCATAAGGAAACACCATCATTTAAAAGAATTTTACAAGCCATTAAATTATATTCTAAAATGATCCACTAATCAAACGTTCATTCTATTTCAAAAACTGACGAAATAAACAATAATTTCCTTTATACGATCCGTATTTCCTTACAGTAGAGTCATCTCTTCGGCGCTGTAATGGTTTACATATCGTAACTGTTGAACAAATCAACAGCTAAATCTATGGATGGATCGACAAAGTCATACTGAACAAAATAAAACTGGGAAGAACAAAAAGTCAGGTCAAAATAACTAAGAATCATGCACATAAGTTTATGTCCGACATTACGGCGCCTAAGTGTAAAATAAGACATACAACGTACAATATACTGAAATTCAATCGCGTGATCGAAAGTATTCGAGTAAAAATCTTATTCATACAATCAAAAGATCACACCTCTATGAACCAAAAGATCGCGAAAACAAAATCGAACAGTCCATGAACTGAATACAACGTAAGAATACTTGATTTTCGACTGCAAACAAAAAGTCCGTATACTGACTCATAATACTATTAAAGTAAAAACGGTTCATAAAGGGTTAATTTTTCTTGTATTTCTTAAGTAGAGACGCAATACAAACAGACATCATACTCCCAACTGTATACACTCGATAACTTTGTCGCAAAATGGTCCGCAGTTTCAATCGCAATCGTACAAAATCGGTTTCAATTTTCAATATCTTCTTTTGATTTCCATTAGAACGACAGAAACTGCGGACTGCTGTAAAAATATCGATTAAATTGTATTTCCCATTTTGTTTGTTTTTTTACTTGTTTTTTTTTTTTAGATTTTCCCCCAATATACAAAGTAATACACAATCGCGCATTACTTTGAATCAATTAGCTTCGTTAAAAGTAAGAAAACCGCATGCAACGTATATCTAAGTAGCTGCTAAACAGCAACGCAATTGGATACGTTTCGCGACAAATCAAGCTTGTACAAGCATGACACGATCATCAACGATTACAGGCGTGAATGCAATGATAATGCAACGGGTGAAACGGAGAGATTAGAAGAAAGAAAAACATAAGAAGAAGAAGAAGAAGAAAGATCCGAGGAATCGTCCTCGTTACTGTCTAAGTATAATATAAGTAATATTTTGATTTCTCAGGTACTTTATACACATTATCATAGGTAAATAAGGCAGATGAGGCGGGCCCATGTTCGTCGTGTCCAGTGTTTCATTCGATTCGTAGGACCGATCCGCCGGATCCACGGGATCGACGATCGATGCGAAACGTAAATTCGATGAACAAGGACTTGGATGCAAAATATGTCGTACAGTGTTACTATTCAAATATCGTAAATCGTTATTTTGATTTCACTAAAATTGCTCCCTCTATTTGATATATGCAACACACCGTCCGACAGATCTCACGAACATGATAATGCTGTAGCATTTAACTGACGAAAATAAAGCAGTTTTTGTCGTACAATACTTGCGATCACTATCTTCTGTTATCCAACAGTTATCCCATTTGTATAGGATTAAGTTTAGCTTGTTCTAGGAGTTAACTTGTTCTAAAAGATGAAGCCATGTGAAAGCAAGAAGGGATGCTTTCGTTGTTGCATCGTAATGTAGACATAGATTAAAATGAAACAAAATTAATGATCACAAAAGTAAGATATAATATTTAGGGATACGGTACCTTACGACAAAAACTGTTTTATTAGCAAATCTCCTCGAGTTATTTCTTTAACGCGACTCTGTATTCAGAAAATCGTCGTTTCACAGATTTCAATGAAGTCCATTCAATGCCTCGGGACGAGTTTAATAAGAAAAAAGAACATTATGCAGGGAATACAATCGGTTCTCAAGTTTCACACTCTGTGGATGCGTGTGTGTGTGCCTGGAGTGTGTACGTGTAATGCATCGACCCTGTTTGTTGTCGCGACCAAGAACACGTAAGTACAGTGCGAAGGGTGGATCACCCAACGTTTTGTATCTCGTTCGCGCGCGGATCGTCGAGTATATTCTTCGAATCGTCATGAGCGAAATATACTCGTCTCTTATCCGCAACAATTCCCTCTCCTTTATCTCTCTCCTTTCCCTTCGTATCCTACAAAGATATCGTTCATTGTAAACGTAACGTTACGGATATCTTTCTTCTCTTTCTCGGATCAAGTCGATTTGCTTGATCTCTATGCTTGTATCCAAGCTATCGGTGACCTTTCGCCACGCTTCGATGTCTGAATATGATACAACAATGGCGTTACCATCTTTGAACGAGCGAACTTTCCTCAGATATATGAAACATAAGTCTGCAAAATCGTCGCGTCGTGATACTTCAGGGACCGGTCCAGCGTATGCTACCGGCCCTGCGAAATCTGCTAAAGCATCCCCGATAGACGCTATCACGCTAAACGCAACAACACACTCGTCAAACGTGTAAACCGCTTACACAGTAAGCATCGTGCAAAATTCTAAACCCTCTAACTCTGGTGTTCCACTAACACCTAAAACAAAACCTCCATCCTTCTTCCTCCTTGGGACACTTTATCGCAGGATCTAGCTTAACGCAAAAGTTTGCGAATTTTCGCTGAACAGGATAAGCACAAATACAGCCAACCCGTACATTACTTTATACCCTCCTTACTTACATACTTTATTTTTATTTTCGTGTATTTATTTCTTTTTCTTTTTTTTTCTATATGGTCTAAAGATGATTAATATTAATAACATTATATTATTATTTATACAATATTCAGGGAAAATCAACTTTTACTTTGTCCTTCATCGAACTACGCTTTTCAGGCTCATACAATTCAACAAAAAAGGATAAAATTTTGTTCAGTTTTATATTTTATTCTTTTAGCTGCCATTCAATATGCATATACGAAAATATTTATATACATTATTGTAGTACGCACTGCAATATTTGAATGCGCTAAAAGATTTTTTAAAATTTGCAATGTAGTTACAGAAGTCAAATTTATAACATATTTTAAATCCTTCCTTCTATCTGTAAATAAAAAAATATATTATTAGAGTCCTTTCTTGACTGTTTCTTGGAGCCGTAAAGTCAACAAACGACGCAGTGGATCATCCCTCCTCAATCTCTTTGTTCAGCCAAAACTCGCAAACTATAATGCTATTCAGTGGGTATGAAATATTTCCACATACCCACATTTTAAAGACATTACAAATGTGATAAATTTTGTAGATGCCGCGACCATGTTATAAAAATATCTTATGTTTGAGCAGCACAGTTAATCTAGATCCAACTAAAGCGTTCCAGCTGTGTTCTCCAATAAGCAATGCACACAATTAGTTACAAATGATAAGGATTCATTTGATTTGACAATTAGTTTATTTCTTTGTTGTTCTGCTTATTGGAAAACGCAGATCTGTCTTGCCTTTCACGTCAAAGCACAAAACAATGGTGTAAATTCTACAATTACTTCTTAGAATCTAGGTTTCTGCCCTTCTTTTCACAAAATATCTCACAAAATAGACTTCTCTGATTTCGTTTCTCCTCTACGAAAATCGTTTGTTTTTCATTTAGAAAATATACTATTCGACCTAATCGTGCGATCGGCTCATTATTTACACTAGCTACAATTTATTTCATGTTCCCTGGGAGCGTTTGACAATCAAATATGAAAGCTATGCATGTTGAAATAATATAAACTTTATTTGCTTTCATAAAATCTTCTACTGCAACAAATCGATAGCTATCAATTACACAGTTTTGTCATTGTAAAGTTCGTTGAAAATGTTACAGTAGAAATCTTTCTGTTATTCCTAAAAAAAAAAAATAAGATTGTCTAGAAATACGCATATAAAAATGGAATTCGAAATTTTTTCCGCGTTTTCCTTTTATCACCGATTACTTTTCAATGCCGAACGTCGCCAAAAAAAACATTTACAAAAGCCGATCGAGCCGAAAGCTTTTGAAAAATATCTAATTTAATACGTGCACAACCTTTCTAATCGAAGATTCATTTTCTTCGAGAGTTCGAACACTGGTGACAGTGTTCAAAATTTACCAAGCACTATTGATAGTTATACGAAAACCTTCAATTTTTACTTTACACAAGTATGTATGTTACAAGAAAACGAAAAGGGGCTGGTGGTATTTGAAAATTTCTACTCGAGAAGATTTCAAGAAAGCTTTAATATACAAAGGACATCAAACATAATTCAATATTATATTTCTCTAAAAAATTAACACAATGATCATTTCTACTTGTAAAATTACAGTTTGTCTTGTAAACCAAAATTCACGATAAAGCTATTTTAAATAAGCATTTGTTTAAATTAAGATATTTGACCATATCTTTGAAATCATATAGTATCTACTTATACTCGACAATTAAACAGACATAATTTTACAAGAACAAGTATAATATTGATGGTTACTTTCAAGTAGTTATCTTTCACGTCCTTTAATTTAGAATCAGTTAATCAATTAAAGATTTGGGGCTTCTAAAAAATAATCTCAACATTTTACAGAGTACACACTACGAATTCAAAAGAGTTTAAACATTTCGAATACCTGTAGTCCCCTAACCAAACGTAATGAATCAAATTGAATGCGATTTATTCACACTCTAATAAACTTGGCGCTGTACCATTTCACTCTATAAAAGACATCTCTAAGAGACAAGCATATCTCACACGCTTATTAGAGACTTTGAAAATATGTATAAAATTGTTGTTTTTTCAGCACTCCTCGTAATAAGGACGTGCGGTTGAATTCCCGAACTCTCGCAGTTCATTTGCTCGATTGGCAAGCATAAGGAATATTCACGACATGCGTCGTTCCCGAAGTGTCTTCGATTTATCGTTCAGCTTCGAACGTTCGTTAGACATCACTCCGAAACTATTCGTTCCGACTAACTACTCCTTGCAATAAACATTTTTACACTTTTGACCTTTCACTGGATAGGAAAAGGTTCCTTTCTCCCTATCTACTCGTTAACTTTCAGCAGTGGGTCCTGCTTACAGTGCATGATCTCTTCGAGGGATCATGTGTGTATCATTCGATACATTTTTATTGAACTTTCAACTGTTTTTACTCGTGTTAGTAAACGTGACGGATGAACTGATTCATGGTCACCATTAAGCTCGTCTTTCCACGAACAATAAATATTATGCTACATACACGCGTCACTTTGCGCGAGTGTGTTAGTGTAGAATGTGTGGATGAAGCTGTGAAATTCGCGAGGAACTTGAAAGAGCTGCTTGAAAAAGCTGCGTAAAATCGTAGCTGATCGGAACGGAACGTTCGTGGATCGCTTGAGCTGAACCCTTGCGGATTATTTGAAACGCTATTCCCCTGGCATTTTAACCGTACCATGACAAATTGCATAGTACTTCGACCAATTCTATTACTCCCGTTAAAATGCTAAAAACTTGCGTTTCCAAGCGAACCAAGGTTCCTTCGGCCTTTTCCTCGGTCAAAATCAAGACGGAGGGACCCAACAAGAAACCTTGAACTGCACGAAGATCTTTTCCTATTCTGCACGAAGTGTCTTCGATAAGACATCAATCATTTTCGAACACTGTAGCTCGTTCCTCATCGAATCCAGGCAAACGATGATCCACCGTGCTCCGGCAGCGTTCTGCGCTACCCGACTCTCGCAATCGTTTCGAAGAAACAAAAAATAAAAATAAAAATCACGGAAAACAAAAAACGATGGTATTACTGTTATTTAACATCGCGTGGTTATGATTCCCGAAGCGGGAGTGTTCACGACACGTGGAGACACGCGGTTCCTGCGCATTACTCGCGCGTGACGGACTCTGAACATCTCATCCGGTTCGTTTCTCTTCTGCCGAGAGAACGTATGAATGCCACCTCTCGCATGACGTCAAATTGCAAACAATAATACATATACGTATACATATATAAGTTTCAACATGTATATATGTACGATCCTAGGAACAAGAGGAGACGAGTGAGTGGGACTCAATTGTGGTCTCGAGATTCGACAACTGGACAACAATACTCTAAAAAACATTATCAAAGTATTCTGTCGACTTATTTCAGTCTTTTCTCTGTCTCCTTGTAGAAGATTAATTCATTATCTGACTCGATAGCGTATAAATACTATTTCCTTTGCTTTCCAAATTATTATTAATTTTAAGGAAGCGGACCTTTTTGTAACAATTGTCAATGCTTATTCACGTCCTTTACCATCGATTTATTAATACTTCTTTCAGCCATGATGACCTTATTACGTTTAAGATAAAGCTTTTAAAATAAAAAATGCGTCGATACTGTTTTTGTTATTAGTTATCTGAAATGATCTGAACCATCAATACAACTGAAAATATTGATTGCATCACTGGGATAGTTAACCATTGAATTCTTACATTTGATACGACCATTAACGCTAAACCTACTACAGCCAAATGACCGGTTTTCCATCTCGCAATTATTGAAATTATAAAAACACTTTCATAGGAAATGACTGAATTGGCTTCTTTATGTAAGCACACATTATGATTAAAGCCATACAAAGTTTGAATAAGTTCAATCTTCTCACTTTTATAAGGCGTTTCACTTGTATATGTTTTGTGCTTGGTAGGTTTAGTGTTAAGGGATTTAATTCTCATGATTCGTTTCAACACATTCAGACCTGATAATGTTTTAAGACAACACTATTAACTATGTCGAGCAATCATTCCAGGTTTAAACGTGTTAATCGAGTTCTTCTTTATTCGAAATAAAAAATTTTCTGCATTAAGTACAAGGTACTGGAAGGAAATCAAAATTTATTTCTTCCTTTAAAATATGTGATAAGTTAATGATAGTATAATGATATTCTTAAATCCCATTTATCTCTTTACTTTTTCATGTTACACCTACTTATTTGTATCATAAATGCATAAAATCCGCTGTCTACTGATAAATGCCACTATTACGAAGTACAATATCCTGTAATTTGTTCAATGAGTATCAAAAAGCTGTGATGTACTTTTAAAAAATAAAATAATAGAAGAGATATAAAAAATAGAGCTGGAAGAGGAAATTAACCCTTAGCACTCGAATGGCGACTCTGAGGCGCCGCTAAAAATTGTTACACCATTATTCAGAATATTGTTTACATGATTAAATTTGTTTATATGTAATAAATTACTAAACATTAAAATATTGTATGAGGTACAGTATCAGTTTCGTACACATATAATGAAAAAAATTATGTACAATGGAAATATTCTAGGTTACAAGAAATGTTTGATTTTTTAGTTGAAATAGCTCCGAGTGCAAAGGGTTAAAGAATGTGTTTATAATAATAATTTGACAGCTTTATGCGAACACAAAAGTGAGATGAATTTAACAGCAAAAAAGCTGGAAAAATAGTGATTTCTATGATTAATGTTCAGCTGAACAGTTGACGAATCTCGAAATGACAGGCTTGATCCTCTCACGCGGTTTCTCTTTTTCCTAGGGTCCCACATATATCCTATATATATAAATAAATATTTATACTATATAACAAAAACTGCCCACTGCATCGGCATCGAAACCTCGTTATTCGTTATAAATATGCCGCAGTGAGCTTCGTTGCGAATTCGCTGAAGAAGATAAAGTTTTCTCTTTATAAATATTTCGTCAACCTTATCTTTCGAAATTCTTGCCTCGCGTGAAACGAGGTTTCAAGTTATCTTAGGAGGTTTCGATATTATTCTTCGCTCGAAGATCGAATTATCTTTCTCCTATGGCTCGTCTTCGTTCATCGGATAAGGGTATGGTTGTTCTTCTCCGAACACACGCAAACTATACTTACCATTGTCGCTTCGACGATTCATTGCTCGTCGATGTCGTCTCATCAAAACGTACGAGTATAAAAAAAGTGTTCTCTGTGAGAGTCTCTTTTTTGACGTAATGCTCGTTGATCGTGACTCTGTCCTTCTTTGTCACGCCTCAGTCACTCCTTTTCATTTCTCTTTTTTTCCCCTGTTCTTTTGGTTTTCGGTTTCCTATCGCTATCCCGAGCGAACGCACAATGTTCCGGTAGAACGCAATTCGTTCAGTAAATTTCAGTCGGAAAATGAAAAATGGGAGCCAGTCTCAAGTTTTAGGTACTTTGCCATCTCGTCGCATTTTTTGAGCTTGTGTAATTGACAAACAACGTACCTTCGAAAATTAGGTTGGCAGTGGGCTGGTGAGAGGATGGGGATGCGACGAGATCGAGATCGGTGGAGCCAACAATGCTCCGATCTATGAAATTATTTTTTGTTCTATTTTTGACAGTGTGTCCAAAATCTACGTAAAGAATCCTACGGAATTAAACAAACATTTGTGCTTTAAGTATGGAGACAAATTGTGAACATTTTCAATAGACTAAATCCTGCGTGTTTCCAAAATTGTAATAATGACGTATGATCATTTTCAAATTTGGGTAAGCTAACACTTTACGGTCTACTTCAGACGTGTTTATAGCGATGTAAACATGTTTATACATCTTCATTTTTTAAGGTAATAGAAAATTCTATTGCCACATTTCCATCGACAATTATACTTTAGAGAAAAATTATTGACTATTCAAGATTTGTAAACGATTATGTCCACCATGTTACGTACTGAACGATTTAATACTCTTTAATAATTATATATTGTATAATATAATACAATATAATAAAATATAACAAATCGAACACATGAGTTTACAAGTTTATATTTTCTGTAATTGAAATGAAACATTTTGTGGACGGTTTAAGTTTAAGTCATACTTTATGTATTAGACTGGTGTAAACGTTGTAGTCTTGCATAAACATAGTTTCACAGAAATACAATTATAAGAAAAAGTCTTGTTTAAAACTCCACTACATCTATTATCTACTTTTATTATCATCTTTAGAAAATAACTAAAGTTATTAGTTATTTATCAGTCTCTCAAAATGCGTGGAACTTTTTCTGTGTTAGACATTTAATAGACGGAAGTTCTCTATTAATTTAATAGTGCAAACAATCTTGAAGGGTCAAATCTTTCTATCTAAACAATATCATCGCCATATTTAAACGCCAATGAAACACTTCTATTTCGAAGAGTAATCAGCCAGGGAAACAAATACTTCTCATTAGAATCAAGCATAGAAAGTAGTAGACTGAAGAAAAATGATATTTTCTTCTTCGTTTCTACAAAATCGCAATTTTCGCAAGAATTTGCAGCCCAAAAAATGAATAAACATGCACAAACTAAGGAAATTCTACTGATCCATAACATGTTGACTCAAATCAGAAAGCAGCAATGCAAGAAATCAGTAATATCCTCGAATGAAACTGCAAAAAAGAAATTCCGAAATTCACACTTCTCTATGAACTGACGGAAATCCGACAATAAGAGCATGTTGGCAGTGTTGAAGGTGAGCGCTAGGAACAGAAAAGAATCGTGCGCTCTCGTGTCTAAGAAGCGACAGTATTGTGCACCTGACTCGGTGCAGGTGATCGTACATCCACGAATACGATCGAGGAAACCGGGTATCTTCCACTTCCGGTGACTGAGGAACAATCGATCGGTTCGACTGAACGGGTTTCTTCACTCGAGTTCTTCAGGAGAGCGCGATGCCGCCAAGGTTTACCCAATTGTGCAGGGTGTATCGGCTTCACACTGGTGGCGGGCCCCTAACGTAACGCAGTTGAGGTGTCAAGGACAAGTTCAGCGTGTTCGTAGCCTCGCAGCAATGAGGTTCGAGGAGGCACGCGGCACAGAACAAAGCGACCAGGGCCAACTGGAACGGTAACGCTGCCCTCAGGATACGCCAAACCCAACTCTGCGACAGCCCTGGCTCGCTATCAGGGTCACCAGCATCGGTTGCCCCGCTTTTCGCAGTAATCTTCATGATTCGCCCCGAACCCTCTTTCAGTGCCTCAGTGAAACTAGCCTTCTTGCGCTTGCTACAAAGACAGAAAAAAGAGTTTGTGCTTGTTAGTTATCATTAGTGTGTCAACTTCCGCGCAATTCGTCTTATAACAGTGGCTAATAAGTTTACAATACAACTTCTTTGAACAGTAGTGTTTTTATCACTGATCTATATAACTAGAAACAGTATACGGCATTTCCTTGCCGACCAGTACGTCATTTCAATTTCGCCATCTTTGAAAATTCTTTGCATTCGTCATCTAGGGAAACACATCTGTACTGAGAGTTTGCTCATTAATTAATTGAGTTTTCTTCACTATATTAGTGGTTTACATTGCCGACGCTGACGTCATTAGATATTTTATGAATTGTATATATTCATGTATAAATAATTTTTATATATTACATGTATGAATCTAGTTTTTATTAAATTTTTCTGTATGAAATATTTTGTATTATTGTTCGGATTGCATGTATAAGGAATAAGCACCAGTGAAAAGCATAACATGAGAATCGAACTTTCGAACATCGAAAATTGAAAATATATCGCGCAGCCCCTTCTAGCTTATGCCGTATCCAGTTATATGTATAATAAATAAATGTATATAATATATATAGGGTGTTTCGTCTAAAACAGGACACCTAAATATCTCCTTTACCTCTGAAAATACAAAAAATGTTTCTAACGTATTCTAAATGGTTTCAAAAGACGAATCAGATGGAAGAATCGGTTTTTATAAATTGTATTTTTTGTTATTGTTTAATCGTTATTTCAAGGTCACTCGTGCTTTTTTACATATGTACACACATTTTTTGTTGTTGTATGTTATAGCAAACATTATTGTGCATTCGTCTATGTTTAATAGCACGACCTTGAAATGTCCGTGAACTCTAAAATTTGCTAATTAATGCAGAACTTTCTTTCAGCGTCATTTCAGATTTCAACGATAACAGAAATTCTACCATAAACTTCTGTTGTGATACATTTCATGAGGCGAGATGACAGATTGTACAGCTCTGTCGAAAACCCCATTGAAAAAAATGTACGCAGTTTTCAAAGTCTCTTCCATGGAGCTCTTGGTGAAGACATAAATGGAAAAGATGAAATTTTTGTGAATGAAGAATCCGAAATATGCTTGTCACGCTAATAACGGTTTCACGTCCAAGTTGCCTTATACTAACATGCGAGTTTTGATTAACTTTAGCTATGATATTCTTCACATTTGCTTCACGAGTAACAGCCTTACGTCTCACACGAATGTTTCTGTTGACACTACCAGCCTTACAAAATGTTTTAAAAATACTTGAGTATGCAGAACGTGATGGACAAGAACGTTCTGGAAATCTGTTTTTGTAAATTCGTATTGCTTCTCTTAGACACTCTCGAGCTTCACCGTAAATTAAAACCATTTGAATTTTCTCCTGTTCTGAATAACGCATTTTGGATCGCTTGTGGATACACTGAGAAATCTAGCAGTGAGCAAACTCTTAAATACATATCTCTCGCACTCTCTATGTACACAGAGGAATGATACAATGTGTTTATTTACAAGTTCAAGTTCATGGTCGAATTTCTGTTACCGCTGAAATCTGAAATGTCGCTGAAAGTAAGTTTTGCATTAATTAGCAAATTTTAAAGTTCACGGTCATTTCAAGGTCGTGATATTAAACATGAATGAATGCACAATAATGTTTGCTATAACATACAATAACAAAAAATGTGTGTATATATGTAAAAAACACGAGTAAGCGTGAATAAACGATTAAGAAATTACAATTTATAAATAACAATTCTTCCATCTGATTCGTCTTTCGAAACCATTAAGATTACGTTAGAAACATTTTTTTTATTTGCAGAGGTAGAGGAAATATTTAGGTGTCCTGTTTTAGACGAAACAGCCTGTATACATATGTGTGTATTGTGACGCCGCTTACTTTTCCGGGACTCCAACGGAGGATCGAAATCGTGAACGACATGCGCTACCCAGTCTAACCGGGACAAAACGGTTAGACTTTCGTCAACGCGAAACTTGGAAATTCCTTCTGGTTCGGGCGCCAGACTAACGCCTTCGACAACCGTAAGATATCCGGGATAACTCGCAGTGGTGTCGATATACAGTCAGTCTCACAATTGGTGGCATACTTTATAACAGAATAACTTTTTTATAAGTTGACCAAATGATTTCATTTTGTCTACCAAACTAAATATATTAGTTTGCTGGATGATATGTAATGAACATTTTCGAAAAATTGCGTTTAGCCGGAATTATACAGAGAATAGTAACAGTTGCTTTTCACCACTATTTCATTTGGGCTTGTAACGAAAATTTAAAAAATGTGTTTTATAGATTCATATAAGTTAGATACATGCTGAAAATTTCATCGAAATTGTCGATTGGTTTACGGATTATAAAGGATTAAAAACTGAAAAAATAGGCGAAAATAGAATAAAACGGCAAAAAGAGGGTGAAAATCGTGAAAAACTGTAATTTTTTACAATTTTTAATTGTTTATAACTCGTAAACCAAACGACCAATTTCGATAAAACTTTCAGAATCTTTATAACTCATATGAATCTACAAAATACAATTTTCTTTCATTTTCGTTACGAGGCCAAACAATAAATTTGTAAAAAGTAACTTTTTACTTTTTTATTCGTAATTTCGACTCAACGTAATTTTCTCAAAACTTTCATTATACACTATTTATAAAACTAATCCATTTAGCTTGGCAGAAAAGTAAAGTCATCTGCTTAATTTATAAAAAAGTTATTTTGATTTGAAGAGTGTGCTATCAATTATGAGACTGACTGCACAGTTTGTCGCAGTAATATTGGGACATTTTTAAAAAGATGACAACTTTCTTCAGATTGGACCAAACAATTTCAATTGTTTTGAGATGTGAGTTGCAGTAGTTTTCTAATTGATGTATGATTTTTTTGAAAAAATTGGAATTGGTTAGAATCGTGGAGAAAATTATAATGATTGCTATTTACAACTTTTTGATGTAGGTGTATATTGAAAATTTTAAAAATAAGATTCGTAAATCTGTGTGAATTTTATACATTCTGAAAATTTTATGAAAATCGACCTATGTAGCAATAAGCTACAAATAGTTAAAGGTGGCGAAAATCGCAGTTTTTGAGTTTTTTTAGCCAGTAGCTGTAGTAAGTCTAATGATACGTTGCTTTCGGCAACAACATATTTCGATGAAATTTTCAGAATATATTTACATACATATACGCATATATAATTAAAACATATTTATGAAATGCAGTTTTTAAATTTCCGATACAGACGTAGATAAAAAAGTTGTAAGTGCAACCTTTAAAGTTTTTCCCACAATTCTGACCAATTACAATTTTTTAAAAAAGATTGTTCACGTCAACTAGAAGACTAATCCCGCAATCTCAAAAAAGATTAAAGTCGTTTCCAATCTTCAAAAAGTTACCGTCTTTTTAAATGTCTTCTAATGTTACTTGACACAACTGTGCATGAAGGAGATATGCACGATGTTGCTAATGACCCCGAAGTCGACGCAACGTAAAATAAACATACTCAACAACAGATGTGCACCAATCTTGTGAGTTTATTCCCACTGCCGCAGCATATATCCCGTGAGTAACCCAAAAGCTAGATGTACAATCGATGAGCCAGTATTCCCTACATGTTTGTGACAATTTTCTGGTTAAATCGATACCAAACACGATATAATTCGAATCGTACATATTTACTTATACCCGAACCGATGTTATCTAAATGCATCATCCACTATGTAAACAGGTATATCTAAAGCAATCCATATACATCAAGTTTTACTGTACAAATCAGTGAAGTTTCAACCTATCTGTTGCTAGGTAATTATTTTAATATCTGAAGTTCTACTGTACCATAAATTAAATTAGCAAATACAAATCAAATTGTGCCAAAAGTAGTTAAAAAGTAGTTAAAAGTAGTTAAAAAAGAAAAGTTTTATTATGGCGCATGTTTATCAAATGGGAATGTGGAAAATATAATCTACGATAATGCACACTTAAATACAATATTAATTTTAGTCCAATGTCAATATATTTAAGTGACTGATGATAGATTATGATAATATTGAATGATATTAAATTGAAAATGAATGGTTCGTCAAAATGATTTTGAAAGAAATAAATATAGGATGCGTTGTTGCATGCAGAAATATATTCTGTTCTCATGAAATAAAAAATTCTGTTTAAGTATGTACCTATAAAACAGAAATGATTATGAGGTATGTGATGATTACAATGGTTTCGTACGCTTGAGATATTAAATTAATACTAGAATAGAGTAACTACAAACTTCTGGTTTCTTGAAAACTTGAAGTTGTACCAGTAATCAAGCAAATTAATTTATAGCTCTCCAAGGATGAAAAGCAGATGGGAAATACGTAAAAGGCAAGTTCCGCGGAAAATCAAGTTGGTGATGTCTCTCCATGTCTCAGAACTTCTAACGATGGATAATCTCACAAAATGTACTTGTATCTTGTTCGTGTAATACAATGTACAAAAGAAAGTGCTTAATATTGTTAGATATATTGAGATTTTAAGAAACCATGTTCAGAATTTTGAAACCTTCATTTCGTAAATCCATTTTGCTTTGAATGCTTTAAAATCTCGAAATTTCAAAAAGTTCATACGGTAAATAGAACTATACTTTTGGTGTATCATTCATTGGTAAATATTCAAATATCATTATAAATTTCCATTTTATGTAGAAATTAAAGTGAAGCTGCGCAAGCGGAAATAGAAAAGGAGGCGGAAACGCGACAAAATCGATGCAAAAAAGGGGGATGACGAGTTTTTACAACTTCTTTTATGATGCAATATGGCGAGTATTCCATGCTCGCGAAAACTAAACCTATTACCGTCGCCACCGAGCGGTGATTAAATGTGACTATAAAAAACATCCTTCAAACAAAGTTAAATAAGGTAGCCCGGCGATAATGGGAATTCGGAGTAATTGCGATTGAAACAGCAGGTCACGAAACGAAGCTGTTCGGAAGGAGGAAAATAAAATTGGGTTACAGCTTCTAAGACCTCATTTCAGTTTCTAATCTCAATTTTCTGGACTTGTAGATACACACCAATGCCACACACATTGCTCGTAAATATCCTTATGCATCGATAATTAAACTTATATCATTATTACGAAAATTAATTCTTCAAATGAGAATAAATCATTATTTGACAAGAGTTTGATATCCTTAAAATCCCTACATTAGAACTGAATTTTTTTAAATATAAAACTTAATTATTTTATAACGTAATTGCATTTAACAAACATAGTCGAATATATTTTTATCCGTGAATTAGACTTTTATTTTTTCGTACACAGCCGAATTAGTGGCATTAAAATTATATATGTAGTTTTACACAGAAGTTATTTTTCAGCTATTATACTTGTGTTCGAAAAGTAATAACACAATATAAAATACTGCTGATTTATTACTAAAATTAAAAATTATTATACAAAGAGTACACGAGTAAAATAGTGTAAATACTGATATACACACACAGAAATAAGTAATACGATGCTACTGTTGTTGCACTAATGAAAGATATAAACAGTAAAAGAAAAAACATATTGGTGTAGTTATATTTAAAAAAATTCAGTAATAGGTATTCTGATTGTATTTGTAGTTAAGTATGTATCTCTTTCGGTGAACCTGTAGATGAGGGTCCTCCCCATAGATTTTAACGAGACTTTTTTTAAACGCTTTATTTTGACGCATATACAGCAGAAAAAATAAAAAAAACTATCAGTCAAACCTCGATGACTTTAAAAACATATAAAAAGTTGCAAAACCTGGTGAAAACACTATATCCTTATGGGATATTTGTTTCCTGCTGGATTTTCGTATACGTGGTCGGACCGGTCTAACATCCAACGAGAAACAAATACAGGGTAAAGCCGAATAACATGAAGCGGACACGAGATGAATCCTTATGAAGAAATAAGAAAAAAGTATAGAATAACATTTTTTTATACGAAACCTAGTCTCCGAAGAAATCGAGTTTGAAAATGCAGCGAACACGCGTGCTATTCGAAATCGTCTGACGCGTCTGATCATGACCAACCTTTTCTACTTCCTGCGTATAATAAAGTACGCGACCCTGACGGATCTTTAAACTCAATGTTCTCGAAAACGAGGAGTGAAACGAAAAAATGTTATTCCTTTTTTTCACTTTATTTTTACATGCAGAATCATCCTCCGCCCGTTTGTACACATTATTCGCCTGCACCCTGTATTCTATAAGGATATTTTATATTTTTTCAAGGTCATCAAAGTCCGACCGACAGTTCTTTTATCTTTCCTGTTACTTGTATGTTAAAACAAAGTAACTAAAAGAATGCCCGTTAAAATCTGAGGGGAGGACTCTCATCTACAAGTTCACCTCTCGTGCAATAATACTATTGTTTTATCAACATTTTCCTCTTGTTGAAAATATAATTTTCCTTTTCTAAATTCAGATATAGTGAAACGAGAAGGTGTAGAAGTAATGAGAAGAAAATGAAATAATTATCATGTCACAGATGATAATTTTCTAATCCTATTACAATACATCGTGTATCTTTGAACTAGCTTTTCCTAAGGCAGTCTCGTCACCGTCATGCAGCGTTCATTCACTGCTAACTTCTTATATTCAAATGAGTGGACGCGTTATGGGAGTACAACTATGAACGAACGAGCTCTTGTCCCCACGTCTAAATAGACGCCTTCATTCTTTGCTTCTCATTTCGACGTTATGCAAATGGAATGCGAACCGAGGAGACCGTTCTTTATTCCCTCTAACGTCGTGGCATCTTCGGACGCCTGAATAAATTAAAAACTACGTTTCAGTGCGTTTACCTCAGCAATTACTCTAGGGTTCGTTAACAGTACTAATAGATACTAGTCTCTATTAGTTTTAAGGAAGAAATGTAACTATAAGTCAATAACCATTGGCACAATACAAAAAAACACATTTTTTATGAAATTCGTTTACTTGCACCACTAACAATGTTTCCATCAAATAAAGACTACTGAAACTTGAAACAAGGTAAAAATTAAGATTAGTCACTCACGAAGACTTCGTGTTCCCACGATCTAAATTTTTTTATAGGTTCTACAACCATCTCTTGGGTCCCACAATCACACGGTCTAGAAATTTTCCCTATTCCGTACAATTTTTTTCATACACCCTAAACGGTTTCTACGAGTTCTATTATCATTTAGTAGGCCAGACAATGTTATCTGAGGTCCTGAATTCTTTTTACACGTCCTAGGTCGTTCCTGCCCGTTCTAAAGTTGCATTACACCGTAAACCAATTTGTTGATTAGTTCTTTCCTTACGTATACGGTTAAGAAAGAGGATGTGTAAGAAGCAATCATTCTAACTAAGTCCTAATTTCTATATTCTCAGATGTACGACTAAGAAATTTGAAAAACGTGTTTCTTTTTCATATATATTTCAATATTCAGAAATGTCTACTTTGCAACTTTCATTTTTTGCTTAATATATTCAATCTTTATCTCATTTGTACAAGTACAATGTTCTTCATATACCATTCGAGATAATTAACAGTCCTAAAATAATCCTACATTATATATTACCGTTTCATGTCATGATGTAAGCATGACAAATTAGTGTTAATGGCGTAAGAGTTGCAAATATGAATCAATTTGCAGCAATATTTTCAAAATTTTGATTACATATTAATTGAATAGTATGTATTGTTTAATAAGGCATGGCCATTCACCACAAACGAATTTTAATATTTTAATTATCTAATGGATGTGTTATAATACTATACAAGGCGTCTGTTTTTCGTCAATACAGTGAAATATATTTTAAGGGAATAATGCAACGAAACAAATGTTTCAACAAAAGTTGCTTGGCAAAGAAGAGGGCGTTGGTATTAACATTTGTTTTCTACCTGTTACCTACTGCGGAAAATTTCAAATTTAATTTAATTTTTTCAAATAGAATGCCATTCTTCTGCCTACATAATGTGATAGTGATTACATTTTCGCTTACACGTCACTTTACGCAGCTAACGAAGCCATTTTCTGTCGCGAAACTCTAATTTCAATAGATATGCAGCTTAAGTGTTCATTCGTTGTACAAGTCACTCTATTAAACAACCTGTATATGTGCAAAATTTCACCAATTTTCATAGTGCTTAACATTTCATACAAAAAGGGGGAATGTGTGGGTAACTGTTACTGCAAAAATGGTGCAAATCAAAACATTCAATCATTGGATAGTGAGGAATTAAGTAAAAGTTCTATAAAACACAATAATATCGAAGGATGTTACGTTTGCCCTATGCAAGCAGCGCTACATATATATCACAATTATTTTATTTAATGACGATTAAATTCTTGACTTGCAACACTTTTACATTAACCCTTCAGAGACGACGATGGATTGTCACTTTGCTTCTACATAATCGATGTTATGTGATGCTACAGATATTACAATAGTCTCTTGATGCCTTAGAATTTTTGATATTTTCCCTAGCTACCTTCAAATTCTAGAAAGTGTACAATAATGCATGCAAACACATTACGCACAATAATCCGAATTTTTGTAATTGTCACACATTATTATTATTACACTATACTAAACTATGTTGTATATAACAATGAAGATGTATCTACCGCATGGTCACACGGAGGAGGACTGCACGGCACAAGGAATTCAACGGAAAAACAAAAAACGCGCTAGTCGCCTGATACGCCACCAATATTTAACTATTGATTGGTCACGAGTCGATAAGTTCGAGTGTATAGCACCTATCGATCTATGTTCTAAACAGTAATCAATTTTGAAATATTCCTTGGAGTCAGTACCAGTGTTGGGATATGGTGCAAGATTTCACACGCATGCGCGGCGATTTCAGCCTCAGTAAAGTAAGATTCTCGACAAAATGGGGTACCTTGATCACCCAGCAGAATTTTAAAAAATTTGTATGATTTAATTCTGAAAAGTAAATGTATAACATGTGTATTTGTATATATTTTGTAACTCGTAGGACACGTCCTGAAGTCTTTTTGTCAGGAACAGATTGTTTCGATACATTCTCGCCAATATATGATAACTGTCTCAAGCCTCCATTACCTATGTCATCATGATATAGATACATTACTGTTTTGGCCGCGCATGCGCGTGAAATCTTGCACCATATCCCAACACTGGTCAGTACGAGATGGGTCCCATTGAAATCACCGACAATGTTTTCACCAACAGCACTTCATCGACTCCAGACTTAAACGACAACACTTTTCATTAATTAGTTTTAATTGCATTTTTTCTGATAAATCTATCCTAAGTCTATTCCTCATAAATCTATCCTACCATACAGTTTACCAAGGATAGTATAATATATTATTATTAACGAATATTATATGGTTAATGTTATCGGTTAATACCAGGGGTTGAAACGGTTCTGAAAATAACTGTTTGAAACAGTTATTCGGTTCTGACTGAAACAGTTATGAAGAATCGAAATGATGTTGTAACTGTTATGAGAATATCGGTTCTCGCTTATATCGGTTACGTTTACGGCTCTTGAGAACCGATAATATAACGGTTCTATAACTGTTATTTTTAGGTTCTGGATTTCGGTTTCGATTTCGGTTCTTCAGATTTCAGAATCTATAATATGTCCCGTATCGGTCTCATATCGATTTTGGAGCTCTGCAACTGATATTTTTTGGTCGGCTATACAGGGTATCTCAAAATTCCTTCAACATCCGGAAATAAGAGGTTTCTGAAATCATTTGATACGACATTTTCCTTTGCAAAAATGGCGTCTGTGGCTTTGTTAAGAAGTTATTAACGAAAAACATGGACCAATCAGAGCGCGGCTACAGCGAACGTAGTCCGACTCGGCGACAGCAAAAAAAAGATCATCGCAATTAAATCTTGCAAACCAACGTTGCACGTTCCTCTCATTATAGTATTATCTTTAAAAGCTTTGTCTATATTGCGAGTGGTTTCATAAAAGAAAATTACACGAATATCAGCGGATTCCATGTTTGACTCAATCTACTTAAAAAATGGCAAAGAGTAGTACTGTAAAACTTGGATACTTGGAACAAAATCATGGATAAAAACTTTTACGAATAAACGAAATCTGACACTTCGTGTGCACCAAACTAATAAATAAAAAAAAGTGCGATTAAACACCAAAGGATTAACAGAAATAATTTTTACCGGCTAGATCGGGCAGATGCCCCACTGTACGTCCTCTCTGATGGGTCAAACGGCTCGGTTGTAGTATGTGTAAAGAGGAAGACAATAGGGAAAAGAAGATACTTACTCAGCGAAATGATGAATCTGACTGGCCGTCCTTTTCGAGGCCCGCGCTTCAACGCTCGCAGCGGTGCGTACGATCAATTCGCGACACTGTTTCCGAAGATCTCGAAGCTCCGTCTCGGCGTCTTCGACTCTTTTCCAGAGATCGGTGAGCACTTCGCTACCCGGGGCCAATTGGCTCTCCAGGCTACGGGTCAGCCGACGAAGGGCTGCCAGCCGTCGCTCCCGTTCACTCAACTCTTGCTCGCTTCCGCTGTCGGAGATCCCGCTGTCCGAGAGCGAGCCGCCTTCCTGTGTCAGACTGATCGGCGACGCGTCACCGAATTTCGACGGCGTGCCGCTGCTCACCTCCTCTGTGGTCGTGTCTTTCAGCACTGTCCCGTTCTGCAACAAGAACATCAACGCTTTAATCAGTTTGACCGTTTGCATCGCTAGTCTTCGTTGTCTGTTTTCGATTCTTCCGAGAGCACCGCGATAAAAGCACATCGACTGCAACAGATACTACCCCTGGCAATAATATAAAATACCCCCGGTAATTATTCACATCTATCACGCGGAATATATGTATATCCATTAACGAAAAGGAAAAATGCAATGATGAAACTCTTCGTATATCAAGAAAATATGAATATAACAATTAATATGTTTGTTTTTTCGTAATGCACACAATGAGCAAATTAGCGTGGTTTATTAAGCAATAAAGAATGGTTTATTAATCATCCCCAATCATTCACAACATTTTTTTGGCAATGTCAATCGTCGTCTATATCGTTGGAAATATTAAGAACTCTTTGTCATGCCACTACAATTTCTTTATAATTTTTACATGATGTTAGAAAGTTTATTATTTTATATTTGGTAAACAGACAAAAGAATGTATCATTTTATTAATATTTTCCTTAAGTATCATTAACTCTTACATCATATGTGTCCAATAAAAATATAGTACTATTTGTCGTATGTAATATACGAAATAACAAACAGAGGAACCTGTTTATTCGTTCATAAATTGTGCTATAGTTAAATTCGTTGGTTGAGTTAATCATTATCTGATTGAACTAAACTCAGGTTTCGTTTATCTTTATAGTAGTCTAATTTTAAGTACAGTATTTCATCGATAATTGTCCACAACACGGGTCTGCACAGGGACAATTATGCGCGAGGGATATCATTGTCTGAGGTTTGCCGAACGTAGAGAAGGACAGCCGAGCTGGAGAGGTCTCGGTCACCGAGAAATGTAAACATACCTAATCCAAATTTCCAACTTCTTTATTATACATTATTTTTTTATGGAATTTCGATGACCATATTTGTGGCATTTTTCTAATCAAAATCATACCAAATATGATATAATTCCGATGATATTTACTTGTGTAATAGACAATTAAAGTTTCGGGCGTGAGGAAGGATAGCGTATGCCATACATACGCATCGCGCCTGAAACTTTAATTGTCTATTACACAAGTAAATATCAACGGAATTATATCATATTTGGTATGATTTTTATTAGAAATATGCCACAAATATGGTCATCAAAGTCCCATAAAAAAATAATGAATAATAAAGAAGTTGGAAATTCGGATTAGTATGGTCTCACCGATATAACCGAGCCGCTTGGTGTCATATTTCTCGGCGACCGAGGCCTCTCGAGCTTCGCGGCCCCTCAAGGGGGTACACCCCGCAGTAGTGGAGATATCTCAGGGACAATTATGTGCAAGACATTTGGGACAATTACCGATGAAATACTGTAGTATGTTTCCTTTATGTGTCACTTGCGAAGAGCTACATATAATATATGCAATTTTTGTTGCTGAGGTTGTATTAAATACGTAATAAATGTTAATAGATTAATAACAATAATATAAGTAGAATGCTTTCCAGATATATTACTGCGATATACGACTACAAAAAGGGAAAATAATAAGGCCATTAACACTAGGTTTACGGAGTACTAAAAGAGACTATATTACTATAAACAATTTTTTTATACTCATATACCCAAA
The DNA here is from genome assembly GCA_913789915.3 of Sphecodes monilicornis. Lineage (NCBI taxonomy): Eukaryota > Metazoa > Arthropoda > Insecta > Hymenoptera > Halictidae > Sphecodes > Sphecodes monilicornis. Next base: position 2,563,363 of record OU565289.1, read on the forward strand.
AAAATAAATTTGTAGAATAATTCCTCATGGATGCACCTCTGAAATCTCAATAATTAGAAATTAGAAATATTAGAATACGTCATTTTGACGGGGCCCGTAAATCTAGTGTTAACATTATCATCCGATAATGATTTTTCTTCAGACATAGTATTAAATAATTATAAGATAATGTTGATAGAATCTGTCTTATTACTAAATGCACTTTATCAGTCGCTGTAAAACGCTGTATCAATAAAGCGGACTTTGTATTTCTACGAAGTACAGTTTTTTCGCAATTCAATTACCAAAATGGTCGCATTTCCGTTCACCTTAAATCGCGGCTGCCAGTAAGATTTCACGGCGATCGATTACCGAGAAAATCCCGAAAGGGTGTACTTAAGCCGCGCCGCTGATTAGATCGCGGGATGCTGATAGGTATAAATACACCCCGAGAGAATACGATATCGAATATTGCGTAATCCAGTGTTGCTCATAGCCGGCGGGCAACAGGAAGGCATATAAGACGATTATACGGAAGAAAGGGGGCGACGAAGAGGGCGAGTGAAAGAAAAGAAGCATACAGTACAGGGGCGAACGCGTGACATGAATCAAAGCATTTTTTTAATATATTTATGAATCCTTGAGAGTAATCTTTATATTATTAGGCTCACCTACAAAGAAACATAACAAATCATATTAGATTGAGAAAACGTATGCTGCTTTATCCATAAACCACCATTTGCACCTTTATTCACCATTTGCTCATTTTGTATACATTGCAACCACCTTTAACACGTTGTTTGCCAAATCATAACCTTTAAAAATCTAACAGAATCAAAGTAATTTAGTTAACGAAACTAAAACTGGAACGATAAAGTTTATCATAGTGATTACTCCTTTAACCTTTCTGCATTCTTCAGTACTAATAAAAATTAATTTTCTCCAATGTATTGCAGTAAAAATTGATTCCTGAACCTGATAAAAAATAGTGTCGCCCATAGGTGACAGACGTGGCAGTCGAAGTTAGGCATTAGGAGATGATTTTAGTTTGAATTATTAGTTTGTAATGAAGAACAGCAGTAGACCACAATATGTTGGATACAGATGTAAGAATGATTAGGGGAAACGTGAAAAATGTTGTTTTAACACGTTAATTGTCACACCAGTGCTCATAAAAGTCACACAAAACCAAAGCAAAGAAATTTGGTAAAATAAAATGCGAAAAGACAAGACTTATCATAGCTATTAATTTTTTAATCTTCTTACACCTCGTAGATTCTAAACAAGTTTAGTTTACTTAATAAATTGTAATAAAAATTGATTTTCAAAATTGATACAGAATTGTGTCACTCATATATGACTGACATGGCATTCGAGGTGTTAATATAAATAATATGAAATATACTTATGAAAACAAATGAGTAGAATGAATTTTATATTGATGATCGTTACTCATGATCAATAGAATCCAATGACACAAAAATGAAATGAACGATAAATTATTTGAAGAATACAAGTCGCAATTCTTCCCTCTATAAATCGTTTTGATCTTAGGTAACAACGAATGGCTGTGTAAAAACAATCTCTACATGTATTTTATTTTAGCCATTTTTGTTTTGTAACATTCCTTAAGATTACCGAGATTTTAGTATTTATTAAGTAGTAGTTAGATCGATATATTGGAATATTATTGCGATTTGTAAATAAAAAGAGTATAATAACTAATACTTTTATTTTAATCCTGTTTCACTTACCACAGTTCTCCATTTTCAACGAAGAACGTGACAAGTTTAATCGTTTATCTTTCCACCACATTGATGTCAATTTAACACCAAAGGTAACTTTCAAGAATTTTTTGAAAGAAGAGTATTGAATATAATTTCAAACTTAGTACACATATTATGCAAGAATCAAAGAATGTACTTGAATTTTTTCAAGAAATAATAAAAACTTTTACCAAAGTTATTGCAATACATCGTACTAATAGCGTTTGAAGACGTTTATTGCTGGCGAATAAGATTCGAACTGTCCTAGCCATTTGACACAAGAAATGTAAAAAACTTCTTTATGTTAAATATCGTATAAGATAGAGTGAATAAAGCATATTCGGCAAAAGACAGTTTGTTTAATTTTTTGTGTTGCAAAATTTGAAAATTTTAAAAATTATTGTTTAAATTCTTGCTCATACGATAGTAGAACATGTACTAGATATCAAGTTCCAAATTGCTTGGTTGATTGCTTATTAAGATATTCACCAAGTCCGACAAAACTGCCTTGAGAGAAATGAATTTCAAATTTCAAATACCGTTTAAGAGTACAGTTCTAATGCTACCAGACTTTGAAATTCGTACGTTAAATTGTAAAAACATACAAAAAAAAACGAAAATGATTTTTATAATCTATCAAATAAAATTAATCTTTCCCTCCCCTTAATCTTTTTACTGCGACAAGGGTGCATTATATGCGCCGTTATAGATTTTACTTATTAGACTGAACTAACCCTTTGGTAAATGTTACGCTAAGGGGAGTCACTTCGGATGACCTTGACCTTGAAATCTGTTGTCAAGGACAACATACTGAACAACTTTTCTCTATATATCTACCCGGCGGGATATGTGCAAAAAACCTTTATTAAATTTTGGTTGCTAGTACACTTTCTCCTCGTACAAACCGTCAAAGGGAGATATAATCCAAGTTGGTTCGTGGTTAGGTTGGTGGTGGGGGATAACCCAGACCTAACCCAGACCTAACCCAAAACTATTCCCCAGACCTGACACCGTATTGAGGTTGTCCAATTTCAGAGAATGTCTTCGATAACATATGTCAAATCCAAACTCACATTCATGTAGATAACTGGCAAATTACAATAAGGTAGCATCGGTCTATTTTTGTTCATAACTTTTTAATAAGATACAAGCGACGACTGAAACCTTTTGGAGGTTACTTAGAAAGGTGACCTTGATAACATATGTCAATACAGTATATCGTTCTAGCCTTTATTACTAAAAATAACTGCTATATTTTGAAAACTTCTCTTGTTTGTAACTTTTTAATAAACAACGAGCGTTGGCTAAAACTTCTTGAGGGTTACTCAGAATGTTGTCCTTGACAACATATGTCAAGGTCAAGGTCATCCTAGGTGACTCCCCTTAACGTAACATTTACCAACCCTTTTATTAAACTGAAATAAGCAGCCGTAATTTAGTTGTGAATTATTTTAACTAATCACAACGAGATTACCATATGAATATCGCGTAGCAAAACGTTTGGGTTTCAAGCTAGAAAGCACTGCAGTCGAAAGGTAAAACAAATGTTATTCCGAAGCAATTCGAATGGCGATCAACATTGTTCGGAACAGATCCGAAACAATGCTCGTTTCACCGCGACCAATATCAGCGTCACGTAGCCGTTTTGGGTTTGATATGAACTTGTTTCCGGAATGAAAAAGGAAAAAAGGGACACGAAGGGACGAAAAAATAGAAGCACACGCGTGCGCGCGATGGAAAAAGGGACAGGAGGCCGCGACATGAAACGCTGATATCAGACAGCAGTGGTAATAGTAAAAAAGTGGTGCTGGGAGGATCTGGAAGAAGAGAACGAAGCAAGGCGACCAAGAAGCTTAGGGCAGAGGACTGAGGGTGGGAACGGGGGTTGAGAAGGCGAGCCGAGAAGAGGGATGAGAAGGAAGAGAGGGTTGGTTTAGGCTGTTGCAGCGCCGGAGACGGAGAAGAAGGAGAACCTCCGGTAATGAAAAGCGCGATCCGCATACCAAGTAGCAACCTTCAACCTAACCTATATATAAGTCGGTACACTCTTGTATAACGGATAGTAGGTACGAAGTGAGTCGAGTCAGAATCCACATTGCCCGGAGGACCAATCACGTAGAAGAAAACTGCGAGAATTCCTTATTTTCGGTCCGCGCGTTCTGTAACACGAATTCCGCGCTGCTATGAGATACAGGTAATCTTGCGAGGTTCGAGAAACATTGACTTCAATTAAATATTAGCCTGGCGTATATGAAATTGACGTTTCACGGATAGTTTCAGTGAAAATGTCTTTTGCTGCCGACTTGATTTGACTAAAATCATTTCTGTCTATATCTAATAGAAATTGATATAGATTAATGTAACAATTTTTTAATATTATTTATGTGATTAATTTTAGCTTCATTTCTATCAAACATTAGAACCACTTCCGCAAGATGACGATGTTACATTAAAACAATACATTTTTAAATGAAAGCCTAGCTACATTGAATTCTCATATTTTTAAACAATACCAACAACACCATTCATCGCATGGTTACAGAATGCATTTTTTGTGCTGAGGCCCGAATAATTTAATCATCCACTGTAGGATTCAGAACGAGTTTGATAGACAAGAAAATGCAATGTACCAGTTATACTCATTATTTTAATTTGTGTAAAACAAGGTTTAGCGTTATCGTATAATAGAATCGCATCTTTATGGATAGCTACAATTGATTATCATTTCGTACACTCTTTATGATTTACGTTCACACAAAGATTTTTGTTAAGCACTGCCTTTCTCATTAACGGACTATACATTATGTTGGGAGTGTAGGGTGATACTGTAACGAATTACCGTACCGAATTCCGCCGATTACTACGACGATAGTAACGGTAACGACGCGACGATCTGTTAAACAATGTTATTGATTGCGGTTTTCAGAACAGATAGAAATATTACGTGAATGATTCGAGACGTAAATTGTAAATCTCAGACGGAGATTGAGACGTTAAATAGTTTAATTGATTGTATTAGTTGTGATTTGTTGTGTTAAATTATATACATTTTCATATTTATCGTCTTTGATCCTACAATTATGTACTTCGATTCTAAACAGAAATATTGACATACGCTATCATATACTTTATGATATATCATATACCTTAGACCAATGAAATAATTCCATGGTAAAAGAAGAGCATTGGTTGCCTATTTTATGATGGAAGTGCATAAGAATTGATGATTGAATATAATAATATAAAGGATTTCAGGAATGACATATAATTGTTTACCTCTGTTTGAAAGCCTTTGAGCCCTGTTGATCGATGGAAGATTTTGGAATCGTAAATCAATTTGAATTTTTCAAATTCAGCTTTCCCTGCAAAGCTATGTTATGAATTTTTTTTATAGAAAATCAGCAAACTCTTTGATATTATTTCTTTCTCTGCTAGAAATGATTTTAGATCTACAAATATATTATCGTTCTCTAAGGACTAATATGTTTATTATACATCTGATTTATGATATACATATTAGTATACATATCAGTAAATATTATTTATACATCCGAATTTCGATAAAAATTTATTTGGAAAAGTGGGAGAATATATTTTGGTGATTGAAATTAACTTTTCAAAATGTAAACTAAGTGTTTCGTTCTCTTACACGATAAATAACGACAGTATAAATATATTGATACTTCAAGCACACTCGGAATTAAATAATCAAAAGATTATGTAGTCGATATACAAATGATTTCGCCCCGCTCTTATAATTAGAACGGTCTAATTCGATCATGACGTATAATTAGGACTTGGCGACAGGAATGAAACTAATGTGATGGCCTAAAGGGCAAGCAGACACATGAGTGTAAGATAAAACTGTTGCTGGTGTGGTAACTGAGGACCCCTGTGGCTGAAGTCTAAAAAGGATCAATGTTTGGGTGAATCTAAATCATAAGTTGAGTAATAATGCTCATAAGTAATTTTTAATTTTATTTTGTATGATAGCGATATGAGAGTGGAAAAATGAAGCTTAATGGAAACTAGAGATAGTTGTTCTAAGAGGTTGACTGAAAAATATGAGAACGTGTGTGAATAATTATTTCATATTATGTTAACAAATTATACAGTTTTTGAACAAATCCACTCTCCTGCTTCAATAACATTGTATTCGTAAGTCACTTTATAAAAGATCAAAATTTATTTCCTCTATATGAATTCGAAAATCATATTCATAATATTATTAACATAAATATTAAGCATTCTACTCAAATAACAAATTAGCTTGTCTACGCCTATCAACAATAAATCTACCAAGTTTTTTTCAGCCACCAATCAGTGACTTTAATTAACCATAACTTTTCAAATATTGAGTGCCAAGTGAATGATTATAAGACTGTTTGAAATCCCGGTCTATTATAATTAATTTTATTTATAATAATTCAAGTCGAAAAGTTTCAATCCTTCGAAACGCACCTCAAGTTAGTTATAAGTTTAATTTTCTAACCTAGCAAAGAAATACCACCAAAATTATATTCCACAGATCAGGAAACTCTTAAGACTGCTCTGCATGTGCCGATTAACATCTAATTCACGAAAATATGAATGCTGTTCACATTTTTTAAAAAATTGATCACTAGGCAACATCTATCTCAATCCACTCTGACCGTACTATCTACAATTTTAAAAAACCAGCCAAGAATCGCCCCGAGACACTCTTCCCATTCTATCGGTCACAAAACGACTAGACGCCTACATCTTTAATCAACCCCTAGCCATCGTAGACATTGTTCCGAGCAATGTAACGCGATCGGTAGGAACTTCCGTGGGATCGGACATTAAATTCCGTCCGAAGGTGGCGCTTGATCGTGGCCGCGAGAAATCCATAAATTTTGATGGGCATTAAATAAAATATTAGCGGGTCACGTAAGGGGGCGCAGCGAGGCGAAGGGAGAGGGCTAGGTGCGAGTTTTAGGATCACACACGAGTCGCCATCCGAGAGCCGATGTGTGCTGCTGGCTGGCAACCGCCTCCCTAGGGAGCTCGGATCGTTAATCGCCCGAACGATTCCCTTTCGCCTCACGTACGGGAATGGGTCGTGGAATCAGCGTAAAAATACAAATTTAATATCAACCGTGGATCGGTCCGCTGACCAGTCTCGGTCGTAGCTAGATACACCGTTGTCGACGAGCCGAGCCCACTACGGGGGCTAGAAGCTGGGAGACAACCGGTTGATTAGCACTTCCGGTCGACCCGAACGAGCGTAAAAACCTCGATGCGGAATGTTTACCCGACCGTTGTTCCGAGGCGTTATTTCTTCGTCCGAGCAGTTGCCGATTTACCGACTATTTGTGCACCTTCGCTGATCGACGTGCCCAGAATTTTTCTGGAAACATACGGAGACTGACTCCTAGCGCAAATTTAAGGATAGCGGATACATGTGAGAAACCACGTCGAAAATGTGGAGCACGATTTTTTCGTGGCTTTCTGGGTGAATTGAATTCGAATTTCCCGGGGGTGCTTATGCTGGTAAATGTGATTCGAAGTGGCTGATAGAGGTCAGATATTTTTGTATTCACCCCTATTGGGAAATATGAAGCAACAGGAAAATTGATTCTACATTTTTTAATGTTTTTTCTTATATTACAAATTATGTGGGGTCCTGATCCCTACAGTGTAGGGAGTGTAGGGCGATGCCGCACCGAATTCCGCCGATTACTACGACGATACTAACGGTAACGACTCGACGATCTGTTAAACAATGTTATTGATTGCGAATTTCAGAATAGATAGAAATGCGACGTGTATGATTCGGGACGTAAATTGTAAATCTCAGACGGAGATTGAGACGTAAATAGTTTAATTGATTGTATTAGTTGTGATTTCTTGTGTTAAATTATATACATTTTCATATTTATCGTCTTCGATCCTACATTTTTGGGGGCTCGTCCGGGATGGGGGGGACACCGACGCCCGCATGGTGACAGACGACGAACGCAGTGAGCAAGCATTGCGAAGACGGTCGCACGTGAGCGAAAGGACAACGAAGTGAAGTAAGGGGCACATCCAGGGAAAACTGCTAGAGAGGGCAGTAGGATGGTGTTTCCAAAAAGTGACGAAGTTGATGACGAGTTGTGTTGATGGCGCTGAGGCCAAAAAGACGATGGCGCTGCGACGGACATTCGAGGGCGAATGCCGAAGCAGGATGGCCGAGTGTGGGATCAGGACCCCCCAGACCAAATACTGTATGGAGATTAGAAAAAGTAGGACGGTTCCATAGGTATGTGTAAGAGCTGATCAGCTACAACCGCGAGGGTCGCGGGTGCGATTCCTGGCGCAGAATTCCTCATTTTTCCTAAGATCCTACAATTGTATTTCGTCGTTTTTATTTTGAATTTAATTACTGTAAATCAGATTTGACGTCTGATGGCCTTCTACGGCATTAGCGACATGTTTGGTTCAAGGTTTTGTTTTAATGAATTTCCCGAAGTTGCTTATATTAGGAGGTTGAATAAGTTCTCGCTGTTTTTTTTTATGAAATTAATGCTTTATTTTAAAAAATTGGTAAAAAAATATGTTCTTGAAAGTATTGTCTCTCGCTAGCCATTACTTTTCCCCATCTTTCTGGCAGCATAGTAATTCCATGTCGGAAAAACGACACGTCTTTTGAGGCAATCCAAGAGTGGACCCATTTTTTGATATCTTCATAAAATTGGAAGCACTGCTCAGCCAGGCCATGTGTCATCGATCGGAACAAATGGTAATCTGATCGGGAAATGTTTGGTGAATACAGCGGGTGGGGTTGTACTTCCCATTTAAGTGTTTTCAAAAACGTTTTCACCGGTTTTGCCACATGTGTTCGCGCGTTGTCATGCTGAAAAATCGCTTCAACTCGTACAGCACCCAACGTCCTTCCTGTGAATCATTCCTAATGCTTTCAAACGTTTCGAATCTGTTGTGTGATCAACTCCTAATGATTCTGCAAGTTCAGCTAGTATCTGACACGAGTGTTCATCAAGTAATGCCTCAAATTCTTCGTCTTCAAGTTTTTGTTGTGCGCCAGGGCGTTCTTTATCTTCAAGATCAAAATCATTATTTTTGAAGCGTCTAAACCAATCTCTGCATATTATTTCCGACAGAACATGGTCGCTGTAGGTGTCAACAAGAATTCTGTGTGCTTCAGCTGCAGATTTTTTTTTAATAAAATGGTGTAGTAAAATTCCCCGCAATTACTCCTTCTTTGGCATGAAATTCGACATTTAGCACAATGAAAGAAAAATTGTTTATACTTCAGTGGAATGGCATACACTGAATTTTAACCTTGCATATATGTAGTACTTCATTATAGATACGTTACTATCTGAAACTAAATTCACGCAGTTCTGGTATTACCACCTTTCGGAAAACAGCGAGAACTTATTCAACCTCCTAATACAAGTAAATGGAAGTGGGAGTGGCCAATAGAGGTCAAACATTTTTGCCTTCATCCCTAAACAAATACGAAGGAACGAGAAAGTTGATTTTACATTTTTGTAATGTTTTTACGAGAGCAATCAGTTCCTTTTTTATTGTATTACGAATTGTATTTTCCGTTTGTTTTTTTTTAATTTGTGTTGTTTGTTGTATTGACTTCTCGGTCATTAGCAACATGTTTGATTCAGTATACTATGTACATAGTTCCTGCGTCTCGCACTTGATGAAGAAAATTTTTATTTTCCGTAAAGATTCGCGGTATAGTAATAAGAGTGCAATAAATACCAGTATTAGTTATCTTCATTAATAATTAAACAGAACTCGCATATCAAAATGATAATAAACAATTTGTACAATTTGAATACAGCGTGCAGAAATGATACATACCATCCTTCTTCCGTAATCACTTGTCTTACGATTTTATTCAAGAATGTAAACACTCATCAGAGATCAGAGAAGGGTGTTGTGTTTTAAGTGTGCACTCATACATCATAGTATTTCTCTTTGAAAGTTAATAAAATTCTTATTTCTTACACTTGATTTGAAAGTTAACTTTATAAAGTTAATGGTTAATCATTAAATGTGATTATTTTTCCATAACAAAATACCAATTCATAATATTAGCGTAACTTTACGTTGTAATTTATTAATATTGTTACGGATGGTGATTGGGTAAATATTAAGTTTAGGGGAGGCACCTTGGATGTCCTTGACCTTGACATATGTTGTCAAGATCACCTTTCTGAGTAACCCCCAAGAGGTTTCTGACAGCGCTCGTTGTTCATTAAAAAGTTAGAAACAAGAGAAGTTTTCAAAATATAGCAGTTATTTTAAGTATTGAAGGCAAAACAATATGCTGTATTGACATATGCTATCAAGGTCACCTTTCTAAGTAACCCCCAAGAGGTTATAGCCGTCGCTCGTTTTTTATTAAAAAGTTATGAAGAAAAATATACCGATGCTACCATATTGCAATTTGCCCGTATATAATGAATGTGATTTTGGATTGGACATATGTTATCGAAGACATTCTCTGAAATTGGACGTCCTCAAGATGGTGTTAGGTCTGGGTTAGGTCTGGTAATCTAGCCAAGCATAACCCAGACCTAACCCAGACTTGACACCATCTTGAGTGTTTAGCCGTCACTCGTTTTCTATAAAAAAAGTTAACAAATCAACTTGGACTATGTCTCCTTTTGACACTTTTGTACTACTTTGTATGAGAATAAAGTGAACTTGCAACCAAAACTTATCAAAGTTTTTTTGCAATTATCTCGGAAACTAAGTCCAAGCGACGGTTAGATGTATAGAGCAAAGTTGTTCAGAATGTTGTCCTTGAAAACATATGTGGAGGTCAAGGTCATCTGAGGTGCCTCCCCTAAACGTAATATTTACCGGTGATTGAAGGTACCCATATCGATAGATATCGATACATCGAGTGGTACTTGTTGCAACGACGTTTAGGTAACGACGATGTAACAAGGACAAGAGGGAGTCGGTCGACAGACGTAGAGTTGTAGGGACGTGTCAAAGATAAGTACCTCTCCTCTGATAATAAAAGGAATACTGTTTTTTATAACAAACTCTTTTATTGTAATCAGTTATGCCTAAGTTTCGCGGTTGCCCACGCAAAAATATTATAAGCCTGTTGTTTGTCCTGCAAGATGTTTGTGATCCTATATTTTCGACTGACAATGTATTCGCATTGGGAAGAAACGTCGAAACACATAACCATAAAAAGGGAACTTTTAAGAGTACGGACGTACCCTCGTTTATGCCAGAAACGGTGCCATGAAAATTCTTGAAGAAATTGTTACATAAATATTAGCTGAACTACATTGAATTCGAGTAAACTTTAATGACATTTGGATTTCAGGTAATCAACAAGATACATTTCAATTTTTATATGAGATGCCTCCATTAAAGCGGGTGAAGTATACATATAAACTGATGATATTAAACTAATTTGTATAACAAACAATTTGGCCATTGATGGTAAAAAAAACATGCACATATAGGAAAGGAACAGTTCATTTTTAAGTCAACTTAATCTAACGAATCAAAGAAACTAAAATGTGTTAAGGCTCAAAATTGTACGTCTCCGTCGAAAAAAGAAGTACAGGAAAAAATGTATGAATGAATATTAAGGGAATTTAACGAATATCAACAAGAAGAAATTGTTCATTATTTTAAGAGTGTTGCCAAACATTTCATGTTTTTACTTTCAAACTGCTTTTGCAGAGGATAATCTATGTTATTTTTTTCATTAAACTGTTAGTAAGAAAAGTATCTTGCATTGTATTTTGCATCGGATTTTCAAAAAGAGTTCAAAATAATTTTGAACGAAATTTTGAACTCTTTTTGAAAATCCGATGCAAAATACAATGCAAGATACTTTTCTTACTAACAGTTTAATGAAAAAAATAACATAGATTATCCTCTGCAAAAGCAGTTTGAAAGTAAAAACATGAAATGTTTGGCAACACTCTTAAAATAATGAACAATTTCTTTAATATGTCGTAAATTATTGCCACATTCGTTACAGATATCAACGAAAAATCTAAACATTACCTATATACAAAAATTTGTAATTGAATAAGTAAAAATAAAATTATATTTGAATAAATAAACGAAAGAAACATTTCTTTTCAATATTTCGCTTCACTCTGTTCATGTAAAAAGCACATTTTTCCAAAAATTATACGGATACCAATTTTGAGAAACGTATAAACAAAAACACGAGTTATCATCGTCAAATCATATTTTCGGAAAATTTTAGGTATATGTTATTACATCCTTAATAAAATTGGATTTAGTCGCATTACTTTCCATTAAATACAGTGGGTGGTCGATGCTTGCGAATTGCCAATATACATGTTGCGAATTGCCAATATACTGCGGCTATTATTATTCGTCACTGTGGCTCTAATAATTTGATTACCCACCGCAGTACTATAATGAAAACTTTGATTATTATTAAACGCCTCGAATATAACCTAAAATAATTTTTGTCTCCACACAAGATTTACTAATTGTAAGATGGAACATTATCACATGAAGAAACCTTGTCACCTTAATTTCCAAAAACTTTCAAAAACCTATTTCCCCTGCGACTTTATAAACGCTGTCAATATAATTGATCCGTTCCATCCATTCGCAAAAAGAAACAAACGCAACCAGAAAATCAGCAGTGCCGGCAGAACTATTACGGTCCCATATCTCGGGCCACCCCTGTTTTATCGGTCCAATCGGAATTCCTACTTCTATTATCTGTTTCTCCCGACCTGTACCTCTAGAGAAAGGAAGAATGATTCCGAGGCTATGCAGAGGGAGAGAACGAGTGCGAGACAGAAAGAAAGAAAAAAGCGAGGGAGAAAAAGAGAGAGAACTAAAGATAGAAAAGAAAAACCGTAATGTCGAACACTTTGTCGAAGCGATTTGGAACGGAGCGTTTTCTTCGTTCGCTGCCGGTTAAAGGGTCGTATCGAAAAGAGGAGAGAAAGAAAGATGTAATGTCGAGTGCATGAAATTATCCCCCCGAGTGTTGTAGATCGGCGAAACCGAGAGGCGCCGCGGATTGTTCCGTGTCTTGACGGGACTTTGAATACGTTAAAACGAAGTCGCGGAGCAAGGAACGGCTGGCAGAGGCTAGGGTTGCTCCCGGCAGCTTACCTTTTGTTAGGGTAAAAATATCGTGTTGCGAGCCATACATCTTCCAGACAGGCGAAATAAGCGTGGGGACAATTGGAACTTCCGACGACGACTGTTTGTTCCAGCCGGTTTTACTCTCCTACCTGTCGCTGCTGAGTTAGTGCCGAGACTTTACTAATTCACTCGTTGCCGATGCTGCCTAACGCCTGGATTATCGCGTCAACGAGCATATCAGTAACACGACTCTTTGTTCAGAGATCACCAATGTTGCCTCACGTTATAAAGAGACAGGAGGCCATATACATTACATTCTTTCTTTTTTGTGTAAATTATTCTCTTTTGAGTAAATTAAAAATATTATATTAATGTTCTTCAATTATTTCAGTCATTATATATTTGTACATTGCAACTACTAGTTTTTTGCCATAAATGCATAAAATTCGCAGCCGAGAAATAATATTCTACAAGTATTTCCATTGTATGAAATTATACCTCGATACAATGCTATCTGTTGTGAAACCACAGCCCTCATTACTTGGAGCTTTTTCTAAACCCTTTGAATGAGACACTCTTTAGCTTGAAGTCGTAAGTGTTATGCTACGCGATATTTACATCGGAATTGTTGTGGCTACCTAAAGAATTCAGAATTACATTATTGCTACAGTGAAAGTGAGAACAGCACTGTTAACACATTATCTACCAGCGGTCATTTCATAATTTTTTAATGACTACGGTTCATGGCTAAGGATTTTTTAATACAAAAAATTGCAATTGGTCGGTATTGCAGAGAAAATACTAAAAGTTGTATTTTACAACCTTTTTATGCGCGTCTCTATAGAAATTTAAAAAATAAGTTATATAAATTTTAATTTGAAAATTCTGTAAATGTCATCAAAATCAGTCGTCGTTGCAATGAGCTACAAATCTTTGAAGATGGTAAAAATTGCAGTTTCCCGTAATTTTCGGCCTCAAACTGGAATAAAGTTAAAGATCCTTACATCTTGCAACCGATCTTGATGAAATTTTTAGAATTTGTGATTACAAACCGTTTTTTAAATTTTCAATATAGGCCTACATAAAAAGGTTGTAAAATACAATTTTTATTATTTTCTCTGCAATTCCGACTAATTGCAATTTTGTTTAAATTCCCCCTTTTCATCATACAGTAAACTAATTATTCTAACTTCTCAAAAAAAATCCATGTCTTAGGGTCCAATATTAAAAAAGTTATCGTCTTTTAACAGTGTTCGAATATTTATATGAGTCACTGTACGTCTTTCATAGTCAAAGGGTTAATGACGAAATACAACAAGTGATGTACAACAAGCAATGTGTAAAAAGTGAAAAATCCGTTATTGCTGCAAACTCTCCAATTTCGATATTTATCAAAGATTTTAAATAGGAAAAAGAAAACGTGAAAACGAAGGGCGCCTGCAGAGCAGTTATTCTAATCGCGTAGCAGAAAAAATGAGCAACGTTGACGTGGAAATATCGTATGGTTGGGCGATCCACGTTTTCCCCGGCAAAGGAGTGCTGGGCAAAGCCAATCGGAAGTCCTGATAACAAACCTGCCACCTGCTTCACCTCGAGCTACTTCTCTCCTTAAGTCCATAAAGCAGAGAACCGGCGCAAGCCGAGCTTGCCAAGAGATTTACTTTATATGCAAATGAAAGACGGATATGTTGGGAATAGGGGGATGCGATGGCGTTTAACCGAAACACGATATCGACAAGTGTCATCTGTCAAACGTACCCTCTAATCTGACCCCTTCTTACCCTCTCCGGTGGGTCCTTCCGGGAAACTCAGCCAATGGCATCATTACTTCTACGACTTCATAAATACTGCCTTTATAATCGATGAAGATACTTGTCAAGTTAGTTCTAGGTAAATATACACTGCGATTCAAAAGTTTGGGATCTTTTCTCGATTCATTGTTCATCATCATTGTTCGTGGTGTATGAACGAAAATTGTTACTTACATAATGACCTTTTATTTGGTTTTCTTTCATACTTGAATGAAAATACTTGTCAAGTTAGTTCTAGGTAAATATACACTGCGATTCAAAAGTTTGGGATCGCTTCTCGGTTCGTTGTTCATCATTGTTCGTGGGGTATGAACGAAAATTGTTACTTACATAATGACCTTTTACTTAGTTTTTTTTTCATACATCACGAACAATGGAAGTGATCCGAAGCTTTTGAATGGTAGTGTATACTTGTTTAAACAAACTTGGCAAGTTTCTTTATTATGACTAAAGGTCGATACACACTATCGGTCCGCTCTCCGTCCGTTTCTGGTCCGGTCAAATATAAATTGCATAGTTTTAAATGCGTGTGTTCACACTATCGATATCGCTCCGCTCTGGGTCCGGTCAAGATTCCTTGGAAAACATATTTGACGGGAGCATGACCGAACAATTGAATAGCACCTCATCTCTATTACTATAATATACAGCGACGTGCAAAAAAGAATAACTTTTTAAAAATTGGTTCAAATAGCTTGAGTTTTTTTGAGATGTTAGAAGAATTAGTTTACTTGGTATTTTATAAAAAAATTAACCAAAAATCCGAAAATGCGAGAAAATGTAATGGTTATAATGTTTACCTTTTTTATCTGCAGCTATAATGAAAATATGAAATGCGCTATTTGTGGATCTAATTTCTATACATATACAAAAACTTGATAAATATCGATCAACGTTGCTGTGAGCCTTGTGGAATGTTTTATCTGGGAAACGTGTATTTTTTCTATTACAACTTATAGCGGAGAGAAAAATACATTTGAGAAAGTCCGAGCCCTGACCTTCATATGACCTTGAAAGGCAATAAATATTGCGTATGTGAACTTACTGTATATGTTATAAATGTCCGGAATACACTACTTATTACGAGGCACTACTCCAGAAGACATGGTGAGCCGCGTGATTAGTGCTTGCGCTGCTATCCCACCGGAAACTATAGGAAGAGTAGCACAATCCGTACTCATGCGTGTGAAAAAATGTATCGCTGCCAACCGAAATCACTTTGAACATTTATAACATAAGCATAAGTTCACAGACTATTGCAGCAATTTCACCATATTATTGGTTTTCAAGGTCACCTGAAGGTCGTGAGTCAGACCTACGCAAATATATTTTTCCATCCGCTACAAGATACAATGAAAAAATACACATTTCCCAGATAAAGAATACCAATGACTTGAAAGAAGAACAGAAAAATTAGCTGATAACAAAAATTTGTTTTTCAAATTATTCCTTCATCGAAGTCTATCAAATTGTGCCATAAACATTTGTCATGTAATGACAAACCATGGAGATTCTGTATATTGAAGTGCAAATGTATCCCTTCAATTTCATGGGCAAAAATGATTTTCCATGCACTGCTTACAGCAGAAAAAATAAAAAGATGAAAGAAAACAGAGCTCGGAAGAAGTTTCTTGCGTCGTGGAAGAATTCGAACCAATAAACATGATTCGCCTTATAATCTCGCTTTCCTCAGAACAGCCATATCCCCAGAGCCCTGCCACTCACCCAATCTAAGCGGGGAAATGGTTTTATGCACACAAGCGATACCCACGGGAACCGTTATCCCATCCAAGGACGTTGAATAATTACTAGCAGCTATCTAACCGATTGAAAATCAAGGATGCCGTGGGAATATCGGTTAAACGATTTACCGTCAATTTCATCGTTCCTGAATCGGAAATCGGAGATGATAAAACGCGAATTATTGGTAGTTCAAGCATGGTTGTCAACAGGTGCGTTCGCATCCCATAATATTTGACTATGTGCCAAATTCAAAAAAGAAAATGTCTCCGTTTGATTAATCTTTATATTAATACCTGAGTACCCAGGTACCTACTTCCTATTTGTCCACTCAATTTGTGACAATGTTGCCACAGATTTCTACTTTCTTAGGTAATTATAAATTAATTTACGCTTGAGACACAAATCTGTGTGTTAAAACCATGAAGTTTGACGATTACAATTTTATCGAACGTTATATAAAATTTTAGGTACTGACATAAGAGTTCAATTTTATGAGAAAACAAACAGTGATAAAATCGATGAGTATACTTCTTAACAATCTTTAGAGGCATCGCGTGTGAAAGAAAGAAATAAAAAAACACTCTGTTTAGGTATCATTTTTAATTTCCATTTTGAGATAAGAGGAGTAAATACTTTGTTTCACCTTAAGTTTAAACCAAATAAAGATTTAATTAAAAGTGTAATATATTTTTAAATTTTGTCTAGTTATAATTAAATTAAACTTAATAATAAAATGATTACTTTTAAGTTCGAGTAAGAACTTTTGAGTTTAATAAAAGATATTGTTTTGAATTATATATTTTAAATGATTATAGTAAACATGATATCTTATGCATTAAATATTCTATATAATTGCCTAAGCGAGCATTCAATTCTCTACAATTTGCACATTGAGATTTTGAACAAATAACTTCTTAACCTTATTTAATTGAAAATTGAAAATTTCAGTATCTTGATGCTTGTAGAAATAATTCAAATTATAAATGAAGTTAACTTCCTATTCATATTTCAAACAAACTTGTTTGTTGTTATTATCTCCATCACACAGTAAACAACGAAACTATTTAAATAACAAGATAGATATACTAAATTGTTCATTGAAGTTAATATTTATTCTTTCATTTTAAGTATAATTACCATTACCAATATAGCTTCTGGACTTCATATTTGCAGGGCTATTTTTATTTGTAAACGTCCGAAGCCAAACAAAAACGTTACACAACACAAAAATTAAAAGATGTATTTCGAAATTTGTAAATTCTCTTTTCTACATTACACGTACAATAGCTGACCCAAACGAACTTTCAATACGGTCAACATAGCATTATCTATAAAAATGATCGCGAAGTAATACCATTCTCGTTCCCATCATTAACCCCCTGATACCCTAGCCCTGCCGACAAAACATTCTCACCAATTGGAGAGAAAAACGCAGAAAGGTAGTTTCATTGGCATATCTAACATCCAAATGGTTTTGATGCGTGAAGAAGGTCCGAAGCAATCTCATTCGTGGCTCGACACAGAGGAGTGGAGGGACGAAGAGGACGAGCAAGCCGTAGACGCTGTAATAGGTATCGTAGCAGCGAAATAAAGGAGAAAAGGCATGATCAAAGTATGAAAGGGACGGAAAGGAGCGAGTGTGCAGCTGAGAATAGGCATTA
Source organism: Sphecodes monilicornis (assembly GCA_913789915.3). NCBI lineage: Eukaryota > Metazoa > Arthropoda > Insecta > Hymenoptera > Halictidae > Sphecodes > Sphecodes monilicornis. Next base: position 2,581,426 of record OU565289.1, read on the forward strand.
TCTGAGCGAAGACATGGAGCACGATGCAAAACGCTTCGCCGGCGCGTCATTTAGTGGCCCTTACCCTTGCATTCTTCCCTTTAGATGATTCCCAATGCTGCTAATCGTCACGTATACTAGAAGGGCAATGTACACTTTGACTGATTCTCAGAAGAAACAGTTCATCCTACGAGTAACTCAGTTTTCCGATGCTAATTTACAATGGAAAATATTGACACCCATTCTGATGTACCTACATAATTTTGTTAACATGACTTTCAATCTGTCTCAATAAGTTTACTTTATGTGGTGGAATTTTCATGGGTCCTTCGAGATAAAGTTTGAATTTAAAATTATCATGACTTTAACCAATTCTATACATGTACAGTGACTCACATAAATATGCGCACACTGTTAAAAAGACGACAATATTTTTAATATTAGACCCTACAACTTAAATATTTTGAGAAGGTGGAATAATTAGTTTATTACATGATGTGAAAACAATTTGAAAACATTGCAATTGATCGGGGTTGCAGAGAAAACACTAAAAGTTGTATTTTACAAACTTTTTATGTGGGCCTATATTGTAAATTTAAAACATACGTTTTGTAGATCTGTGTCAATTATACATATTCTGAAAATTTGACAAAAATCGGCCAACGTTTCAATGAGCTACAAACGTTTAAAGGTGATAAAAATTGCAGTTTTAGCGATTTGCGGCCTCTAAATTGTAGCAACGATTCTTACATCTTTCAAAGCCTGTCGTTATTTTACGCACCAACAAATTTTTGAAATTTTCAAAATAAGTTTAATTGACACAGATCTACAAAACGTATTTATTAAATTTTCATTATTGGCCCACATATAAAAGTTGTAAAATACAACTTTCAGTGTTTTCTCTGCAATTCCTGCTTTACATCATGCAGTATGCTTGTGGTGTCGAAACGGTTACCTCGAATTAGGGGACTTGGATCCGACAGGATTTACGAAAAAGGGTTGTAAATTCCAACTCCGGAGAACAATTCGTTTATTTTAGTTAGATCTAAGCTGGGCTCGGTTACACTTAATCGGTAGATCGGTGGTCAAGAAAGTCCTGATTTGATGGAATCGCGTAAGATTTTAGGAAAGCTCGGATGTAGGTGTGGTCTTGGAAAATGGCATATGATTGGTTCTAGGGTGTGTCGGAAAAAGAAGTGAAGATGGCGAAAAGTTGGAATGGAGAAAAATTGAGGTGGAGTAGGAGTAGAGCACGCAGGATGACAAGAGGCCATTATTATAAATAGTCGTAGCTTAGCGCGGTAGATGGCCTTCAAAACATGTGGGTATCAGCTGCACGCTGGACGAGTCCTATGATGTTTATGGCATTTATGATCGGTACGTAGCCAGGTAGTTTACCTGACCTCGGTCGCGCATTTGTCCCTCAGCACGGAGAGTTTTGCGACCAAACAATGCTAATTGTCCTAACTTCTCGAAAAAAATTTCTTCACGTCACGTAATAAAATAATTGCTCTAACTTCTCAAAGAAATCCAAGTCGCAGGGTCCAATATTAAAAAAGTTATCCTTTTTTGAAGAGTCTCCGAATATTTATATGAGTCACTGTAGACTCCGAGCTTCCACTTCAGCTCTCGAGTATCAATCATCTATAGATGATTTCTTTGTCAATCATTGTTTTTATGATTGTTTTACCATACAATATTAGACAATAATATTATGACATATGCCATAGTTTATTACATTATAGAAATACTTAATAATTAAAGTTCGGTTCTGTTCAGACAGTGAATAGAATTATTATGTATTATCAACGAATATATTTAACACAACATATTAAATTACAACTATTTTTAATCACAGCCATACTTTTACAAAATCGCTTGTTCATGCCAATTCATTTCATTTTAACATACAACCAAATTCACTTTATTCACTTTTGTTTCATTCATAAATGTTTCTCTCTCATTCTCACCACAGATATCCCCACATTCAACACCCTTGTCTTATTGAATACATATTTCTCATTTACAATAAGAACAATAATTCTCATACATATTTACTTTACTTTTGCAATAAGAAACAATTTTTATGCATATACTACGTCACGGAAAAAACAATATTACGTACTTAAGTATGAGAACGATAATAGATTTTCCATACATTATACGGATACACATTCATTCCATCTACGTTCATTACCTACATTATACATATGCACACTTATTACCTACTTATGTGAGGATATCTGTGACGAGAAAGAGAAAGAAATATTTATGAATGAAACAAAAGTGTATAAGGTGAATTTGGTTGTTAAACTGAAATGTTAAAATGAAATGAATGGGCATGAAGAAGCGATGTTGTAAAAGAAGTATGGCTGTGATTAAAAATGGTTGTAATTTAATATGTGTTAAATATTCACTGCCTGAACAGGATCATCAGTCCTTGTGATAGTTATATTATTATACATACATATTCTGTATTAAATTTACGATATTAAATATCAAATGTAAATTTCAAATGTTCAATTAATACATGTTTTTGTATGAAATAGTTAAAAATTTCAGTTTACAATAGGAAGTCGGATTGAATAAATCTAAACAATTTTTACTGTTTGCAAAAATGAGTATACAAGCACTAAAAAATTAAAACTTGAGATAGTTAAAATATACTATATATATATTGTATATATAGAATAATAGTATATTAAGAATATATGTATAGTAATAAAAATGACAGAATAATAAGTACCAGTACTAAAAGGGTAATCAAATAAACAGTCGACGTGTTTGCATTTCCTGCCATAGAAGCCCCAGATGTTCAGGAAATAAAACCGTTACGATATATTTCTACTACCTTAGCGAAATCACTTTCGACGCCTTTCATGGCAGCACTGAAAAACTTTATCGTCAAACCATTTTCCGGGAAAATTCACTCGTTTCTGCGATACTTACAACACATCATTTAATGAATCGAATGGTATACTAAAATTGGTCATTCCACAAAGCCGTCAAACAACTTGACGTGTTTGGGAAACTGTGATCTATAATTTTATTGATTTTGTCTCGTGTTTCACAGACTGATTTTATCAAGATATTTATACAATTTATTTTTAACAAGAATATAAAATTATAATGTCTCAGTATTTCTATTTACAGACTACAGTATTTTGTTCAAATTGTTATAACTTTTGATACATGCAAAATTTCGAGAAACATTTCCAGCAATAGTTATTGAGTTTTGTAAGATTTATAGGGAGACATAATAATTTCTTAACATAGTAAAACAATAAAGTTAAGATTGAAGTCTTTTCTACAATGTCCTATATGTATACATAAAAATGTTTACACTACATAATAATGCACAATTTTTGTGTTTCACAATTCACGAATCAAACAAAAGTGACATGGTTGTATTCATCTTTATAATTGTTGGAAATATTTTCCATAAATTTAATTCTTTTTTTTTAACTTTTGCCAACATATTTGTGATATTTTTCTGATTAGATTGATAACAAACACGATATATTTTGGATCGCATTTGCTTGATCTTTTGACGTTTCAGTAGAACCTCGATTATCCGAACCGATGATATCTGAATTCTGAAATTCTACTGTATCGTGAATTAAATAAGTAAATATGATCCAAGTTGTGTCATGTTACGCTAATTTCAATCAGGAATATATCACAAATATGTTGGTAAAAGTTCTATAAAAAAATCAGTAAAAACAAAAATGTTTTATTTTGTTCATTGGCTATCCTTTTCTACGTTTAACGCCAGCGGTATAAAATCAAGAAATAGAGTCTATAAGCGATATAAAGTTCTGTCTTTTCCCCACTCAAATGCTGAGGCCGAACGCATTTTTTCTATTGTGACAGATGTGAAAACAAAAAACAGAAACAAATTAAATATAGATTCATTAGCTTCCATTTGCGTAGTTCGGTCCAGTTTTCAATCTAAGAGTATTAATTGCACTAATTTTGAAGTCGATTCACATCATCTCAAACTGCATAATCCGCAAAATTTGTACCAATAAAGCACATGTGATAGCTATTAACCTAATGTGCAGTATTTGTTTAGTTTTATATACATTATTTATTTTGCTTTTATTACAGAAGGAGCCGAATGTGCAATATTTTGTTTAGTTTTATATATATTATTTATTCTGTTTTTATTACGGAAGGAGCCGAATGTGCAATATTTGTTTAGTTTTATATATATTATTTATTTTGTTTTTATTTCGGAAGGAGCCGAATGTGCAATATTTGTTTAGTTTTATATATATTATTTATTTTGTTTTTATTAGAGAAGGAGCCGAATATGCAGTATTTGTTTAGTTTTATATATATTATTTATTTTGTTTTTATTACGGAAGGAGCTGAATGTGCAATATTTGTTTAGTTTTATATATATTATTTATTTTGTTTTTATTAGAGAAGGAGCCGAATGTGCAGTATTTGTTTAGTTTTATATATATATTATTTATTTTGGTTTTAATGTTTCAGAAAAGACTGTTCTGCAACAATTTGTTTTATATTGTATATATTATATGTAATATAATGTAATTTTTTATTTGTGAATACTGGTAATGTTTTGGCAGTTTTCCTTACCCTAGCAACAAATGTTAGTATTCTTTAATTGATTCTGCCAAATAAAGTATTTTCTTGTTTTATTATACATTCTTTTGCTTAGTTATCGTAGCGTTTTTTCCCTATCCTATCCTCAAAATAAAGAATAAGTTTCATTGTGTTAAATTTCTATATTTCATATGTATATACTAATAAGTTTTTAAAATTCTGCGGGGTGCTCAAGGTACCCGATTTCATACGATATTGAGGCTGAAATCGCCGCCATCTGGTGGCCATCGCGTGCTAAACGGTGGGTTCAATCGGAACACTGCATCCCTGCTCTATAGCATTCTTATTACGCTGGCAAAAGTTTGTACAAATTAATTTTGTTAATAAAAAATTTTAATAACATTTGTTAATACTTAATTTTTATTTGTAATTGTTACTTTCTATACAATAATAAATAATTTTCTTCCAGAGAAAAATTCGAATCATTAAAACAACAAATTTTTGTTTTCATTCAATAATGACCCAACGAAAGTTGGGTACTACGAAAAATAGTCACATTAGACTCATCATTTGTTCCCCTCCACGGAAATCTTTAGTAAAAGGCGAAAGATTTATGCGTGATTTGAAGGGAAACCAGAGTGACAAGCTAGTCACCGCACTGTCTATATATAACCCTTCACTTACATTTTTACCAGCGAGAAATATTCGCCATCTAGCGGAGGAATTTTTCAAGTTTGGCCTCAAGCAGAAAACTGTCACAAATACGTTGGTATTAGCTTCATAAAAGAATAGTCAGAAACGACAAAGTTTTGTCACTCAACTAGTACTCTCTCACTGATATATCGTTGATAAAGGTATATACAAACACAAGGGTCCTGTTCAATTAATCGAAAACATTGAAATACCTTATCACCTGTTCATGATATGAGAAATTATGACCATAAAAATTTTTTGATTTGATCAAGAACATTATATAGAGTAAATAGCTTTATACATACAGAATATAATAGAGATTTCAGAATTTTAGACTAATTTTAATTCTAGACTCAGAATTTTAAGCATTTATGACAAAATTCAGTAGTTGAAATTTAAATTAGTCAAAAAATTAATAGAATTCAAGAATATTGATTTATTATATTCATCCTGTGAATGTTATTGGAAGAAAGAATCATAATTTTATTTAGCTCCTACTTGTTACAAATGTTGTAGACAATTTTTATTTAACATAAACATCCACAGTCTAGTCATGACATTAGTACTGTCTGCACGTTCGACGATGGTGGTAAGAGATCAAGGCAAGTACCTGTACACGATATAAGTGACCTTCCAGTACCGAAATGTTCATATATATCTAGACATTATGGTAATTATATAGAAGTCCATCCGCATCAGAGAATTCAATGATCTTGAAATAGGGTCGAGTTGCCATAGACGTACGGTCTCTTAAATCGTACCACGTTGAGATATCTGTTAATATTGAACGGTTGCGATATCTCGTAATATGTCTGAAATACTCACTCATTTTTATTACTATGTAACCTATTATTTATCAGAAAACGTGTTTCGTATGCCATTTTTGTCGACTTGAAGAAAACAGGTAATGCTGATGTAATGTTTTAACATACTTAAATTAGCATAATATGTCCTCAAATTATCCTAAAGTATATTCGTTTTTATAGCAATATAAGCTCATATTTCTTAAATTACTTCTGCAATATTTCAGAAATTTCAAAAAAGTCATTTTGAGATAAAATGAACCATTTTCTAAGAAGTCATCGAGTTGCCTGAATCGTACTGTTGCGTAGTTGAAATGAAGAGCAATGGTTTTGTATCTTATGTAAGAAAATCCGTCTTGAAGATATGATTCAATGTTTAGGATGTGAAATTTATGTATATGATGCTTGCGAAATGTGTTAAATCCAGAAAAAGTCTATTACTGTCCCAAATGCACTTGAAACACAATAAATATATATGTATGTACAGTAATTAGGTAATATTCCAGACTAAATTGTATAGGTACGATTTAGGATGCCGGTTGCCAAAATCGTATCTTTTAGTCAATTTTAAACTGCTGACTGTATATAAAACAAAAAACGTGTACATAAGCTATGACCGAATTTGTCCTTCATGGCGGAATAGTGTGGGGGAGCGATTACCATACCCCCCCCCCTTCCCATCGTCTAAGTCAGATATAACCAAAATTTAAAAGCTGTACAAACCTAACCCTCCGTGGGGTAACAATCTAGAACCGGAGTTCTTTACCGATTTTGATGAGCTTCAAATGTGTTATCTGGGGTATGTGTTTCTGAAGACCCTTTCTCTATACTAAAAACTGTATACTAAAAACTCTATACTCAACTACAGCAAGCTCCACCATTTTAAACGAATTTTGGTAAAGTCCGACTTAGGTTCCTCTGGTGCGGGGTGCGGAGGGGGTGGAGCCCAACTAAGAGCCCCCGTCTTAAAACACGTGTTTGCTCAATTAAAAAGTGTAGAATATGCTGCAGTGTAGTTAAACTATGTCCGTAGTTTTCAGAAAAGTTGTTCAGAACGATGACCTCGACAACTTATTTCAAGGTCAACAAAATAAACGATGAGGATAATTCTTGGTAGAAGTAGTAGAAAAGGATTCCATCTTACCTGACAATTGATGTCCTGTTTCTCGGACAGTAGCCTGGCGACGTGACGAACCGATGAAGCTACCTCGGATGTGGCTCCAGCCTGAAGGGCAACATTCAGAACTGCAAGGGTATCCTTGTCCCTTCGTAACGCGCCCTGTAATTCTGCCAAACGAATACTAAACTGCTGGACGGCTTGTAGAGCGCACAATTGTTGATTGCCCCTGCAAAGATACACAAACAACGGTTTAAGTTAATGAACGTACTAATACCTTTAATGAACAAACTATGTAAATCGCTGGATCATTACAGAGAAAATTAGAAATTCCCCTCGACCCGTTGACCATCACGTCATTCATGTTGTCATTAACGCAAATTTAAAATATAATTTTTATACTTATACAGTATTAATGTTCATCTACATAATTTGATAAAAATCTGCAAAATGCAATGTGGTTGAAAGGATGATTACAATCATAAATCTTAACTTCTCAGTTTTTGCTTTATTAACTAAATTACTTTGATCGGTATTTATAGTATTTGTAAATTAGTGCCACAAGAAGTGGCTCATATTAAAACAAGTGAATAATATTTCTATTTTAGTTTTACTGGAGGAAATTATGTAGAAGGTGAAACAAAAGAAACAAGTAAGTATGAATAATAATGAATTGCGTATATTTCGAATCAATAAAACTGCACATGATTGTATGAAGATTAAGAAAATTCTTCATCGCAATAGATTTTTTGAAGTATTAAAATTTTGTAAAGTTTCAATGGCGATATATAAGCAAATAAATAAGTAAAGAAGAGGCAATGCGAATATTTTATGTATATTTTTTAAATTAAATTGTTCTAGATTGCAATTACCTTTTCATTGGTCGTTAGCAATCACATAATAACATATAATAGTTTGAAAATTATAAAATTAATTTAGATATTAATTTAGATATTAATTTAGATATTAAGAATTGGAAATCAAATTTGATTATTTGACATTGTTAAGCTACATGTGAAATATTAATGATAAATATAATAAAGTAATTACTTGTTTTGATATTTGGTGGAGTATTGTATTCTTAAAGAGATGCAATAGATATCGATGAGGTATAATCGGATATAACGTCAAATTCGAGATTGCATTTCTGTCAGTGATGCGAAACTCTATCAAATAGATTCAAGGCACTCGATAAACATTAGTTCTTCCCCATTCTCGGAGTCGGTGACGAAATTGAATGGAAAAATCGCGACGCGAGTCAACATAATAAAAAGCGGAACGAAGGGAAAGCCTCTCGGCAAACAGAGAGACGTCGAATTATTAGTTAGTCTGCCCAATGGCATTATCGACAAATAAAAACACTTTATCCATGGAACAATCCCGGCATCCCTATGTGTGTGGATGCTATTGTCGTAAAATGATTCTGCAATCTCTTCAAATGATCGAAGATACCTAAGGAAAATTTTGAATGGAAGGCGTTTCCGTAGTGAAAAACATACGAATAAATTCTTGAACTTTCAGAATAATTTTATTGATAATTATAATAATAGCTTTTTTACATTTTACTATAAATGATACGTCATTTCAAAATTTTAGACGTGCATTGGCGAAACATAATGTTATACAGAAACATATCAATCATCACTTTTATTATGCAAAGAAGGATAATAGTGTGTCTTCTATTATTTAGTAACATTTGTCATTAAGGCATGCAATTGCAATAATTATATTATGTTAAAAATAGATGAGGAAGGAGAATGGCAGGAGATGGTGACGGAGTAATTAGCTGATGAGGGGGGAGGGGAAGAATGGATGAGGAAGATAGAGAAATAGCGAGAGGGTGAGGAGGGAAAAAAAGAGAAGGGAAGAATGAGAGGCAATGAGTTAGTAAAGATTGGAGGAAATGATGAGCGACCGAAAGAGGGGGTCCATGGTTAGTGAATGGGGTGTGTGTAGGGACAACGAGAGAGAGAGAGAAATAAGCAAATTTAGGTTTAAGGGTAATGTTAAGTTTAGGATAAGAAATAGCTTGTAAAGCGCTAGCAAGTAAGGTAGTTGTAAGCTAAGTTAATCCAATTGTAACCCAGAAGGAGACAATAAAAGCAAGTAAGTCAAAAATACTACAATTTTCAATATTAGAACATGAGGGACATGGGAATTTTTCAATTGCGGCAAAAGTAAATGAAAGGAAGAAACGAATAGGATAACGTACTAAATATCATTCTAAAAACTGTAAAAATGTATTGTGCAGCTATTTTGTCAGGTGTCAGGTGAATTCACTCTTAAATGACAGTATCAAATGTAATTGTTCTGGAATGTATTATCCATATAATTAGACTGCGGATGTTATGCATTTATGGCAAAATGCATTGGTAAAATTTAAAACAGTGAAGAGATTACAAAAATTTAAGGATGTTGACATATTATTTTGAACAGCATACAATGATGTATGTTTTTGTAATGTATGCTACAATGATGAATGATATTTGTATTTTGCTCCTATTTCTTACAATTCATGTAGCAAATTTTTATTTTGCATAAAGATCCGCAGTCTACTTATAATAATGGTAAAACGTGTTTGACTAAGTTATGCACAAGAATCGCGTATCCATATCAAAGATTAGGAATTTCAAGGGAGCTTTGGGCAAGCAGGATCTTTGTAAAACCCCAGTGGGTCAGTGGTAAATCCCTTTGCATGCGCTAGACCCCTATCGGATGGGGGAATCAAACGCTCATACGGCAATTAAAATCTGACCGCCTGCTACACGGTTTCGGCTTCTGAATGTCTGTCCATTTGAAAGCTCACATTTTGCCTCATTAGATGAAACAATAATTATTGGCTTGAAAATTAATATTAAGCAATACTAAAACTACAAGAAAATTACGTCTAGTGTATAATTAAAAATACACATATCAAATTTCAAACATTTGGTATAAAAAATGAAGAGATGTGAGCAATCCACAAATGCTCATTGCAGCAATAAATTCTCTCACAATAACGCTCTATACATTAACCAAATTATTTTCTAATAAGATTGCCATCACAAGTCCTGCATGTTGTCATAAACAAAAAAATGTATATTCTTGTATATAAATTGATAACTAGACAATAACACACTTTGTGATCTTGTATGTATATTCGATTGTTTTATAGTTTCTGGTAAACAAGTGAAAGAAACCGTAAGAAATTGTTAGCTTCTCAAAATCTACCTAATTTCTATTAATAAATAATTTAATATCCACAAAATTTTTGTGACTGACTGATTGTCTTTAATCTCAACAGATCACTATAAAAAATGATTGCACTACCAAAAACATATGGAGAATCTCAATTTATTCGAATCTATTTCGAATTATTTTTTACAATTAAATTTTAAGATACTTAATTATCTCAGATTTCATCTTAGGGACTTAACACTGATTGTCGTCTGAGCCCTTCGCATATTGCAGTATATTATTTATACATCATTCATATATATCTTGCAATTTTAGCAATTTTAAAGTAAATAAACAGAAATGTACCATATATTCTAAAAGTGTGCAGTTCTGTTATGGCTACTATCAGTTCGGTACGTATTCAAACGATTTTTCAAACCAATTTTTATAAAAAGTTTGCTTTTCATATTCGTTTGAGAATGATACAACGAATTGGTATATCGAATAAAAACAATACTGGTAATGTAGCCTGCTAGATAGTCGTTCAGATGGACGTTTCCTTTCGACGGACATTTTAGAAACAGCCAAGATTAAACACACGATCCCTGCTAAAACTAGTAATCCCGTGACACGGGTCGAAATCCCGAAGGTCCGAGCCCTCGATGCCGGGACCGATGGTGTCCACGGGTTCCCGGTGTTTGCTCTGGAGGCTTCATTGCCTCTCATAATATTTGCCGAACGTCACACGCCGGCCAGAGAACGGTCAGTCAATGATCCTAAACCACCTATTCCACGCGGCTCGAAACTCGATAAACATACCCTTGCCAGGAACAGAAACTAAACGCGGAGACGCTCAAGAATCCAGATTATTAATAACCCCGGATCATCAATTTTATTCTCAGTCTGCTACGATATATTATAATAGATCGAGTTTCTGTGCATTTTTGAAATTATTTAGAACTCTCTTCACATAACTGATGCTTCTTGTCTCGGTTAATTTTTTATTGGTTTTCCTTATGTTGTTACATATTAGGTTGTTGCATATGAAATATCCGATTCACAACAGTAACTTCAAACAAACTTAAGTTTTTCCTGAATAAAACTTATTGATTCAAGTATTGTAATCACCATGAAAACGACTTCTTCAAATGTTTTGATCGTTCACGTTCTTCATTTACGAGATTATCATCCCATTGTATAATGTTGTCATCAGTGCGTTTATTTTTCTATTAATATAAAAAGCCTACACGACAATCAGATTGATTGACATTGAAATAAATTTTATTCAAGACTGAAGTTGGATAGCAATTGAAGACGGAACCTAAAAGATGAACTTTGTACCTTAAAATGATATACAGGGTGTTTCACCTGATTTTGACATTTCGTTTACGTCACTATTATGATATGTAGAGAAAAAATTTAGAGTGATGTTTTAATGGCTTCGAGGAGTGCCTATTATGATAATATTAGTCTGTTTGTACGTCGGCAAATAAAGGGCATGTGAAGGTCAACATTTTTTTTTTAAATTGAATTATATATTTTTTAATACTTATCGATACAGCACAACATTCTCTGTAAAAAAGTATTAACCAGTGTTTCTCTAAAAATCATTATATTAAGAAATATCTTGATTTAACTATTGCTTACCTTCATTTACAATACTAGGTCGGTTCAATAATTTCAAAGAAATGAATAAATCTAATACAAAGGTAAAAAGACATTCAGAAAATTTGAAGATATTGTTATATTATTTTCGACTTCTTAAGATGGTTAAAAGAAAAAATACAGTTTTATTTAGCTTTGGTTACTTACAATCGACCCAGACAATTTTTATTTTACATAACGATCCACAGTCTAGTAATGACCATCTGAGTGACCAGTAAAAATTGCAATACTTTTGTTAATGCAACACGTTTTCGTATTATTAAATTCGTCTCTATTCTATAAATGGCTAAAAATGCAAATGTTTTATGAGAAAACAGGTTTAATTTCAGGTGCACAAATTTTAAAAAAGATACATAAAATAAAAATGTTATAGATTGAAAGAAATATCTTCATTTCGGAATTAAAATAGTTTCGAGTGCAAAGGATTAATCAATGTATAACAAGATATTTTGCCACATTCAGCGATAATACTTTGCTTCGTATCAGCCTCTGTGGTTGGAGCTTCAACTTTATCTAATACCTCTATACCTTTTCTTGTGAGGCCATTTCAATCAAGCTATTTCTTAAAATAATGATTTCTTCACATAAATAGGTTAATCCTTTTTTATATAGAATGTCGAGCTATATCGATGAATGCATTAAAATAATGGCCTTCATATGACCTTTACGCGTCCAAACAATCTTATATCATAATATTCTCCCCTCGAAGCTATTAAAAAATCACTCAAAATATTTTCGCTACATATCATAATAGTGACGTAAACTAAATGTCAAAATCAGGTGAGACACCCTGTATAATAAACGTGTAGATTATAATACTACATATTTCTTCATTGAAACAATTCATAATCTTTGCATTCTGACATTTCATATGCAAGGACTTAATATATCGACAGATCTATTGTTTTTTTTTCTCTTACCACGCTGTCTTAACGTAAAACTATTATTTTTGCTCTGTTGTTATATTAACACGTTGATTACCGCGGTGGTCACCAGTGAACCACGCTATTGATTTGCATAAAAACGATTGTTATAAAATTAGTGGCGCTGTATATCAATCTATTCGTTTTAGAATGAACAACATTATAGTGTAAGCTGCAAACTTCATTGTCAAACACAATAATAATAATTAAGTCGTTTAATGGCGAAACGGTGTAAGTCAAAACAGTTAATCATTGGATACTGAGGGATTAAATAAACGTTCTATAAAACATAATAATCTCGAAGGATGTTTGTCTGCAACACGAAAATTATGTTACAATTATTTTATTCAATGACGATTTGATCCTTGAGATGTGGTGTTAAACCAAACAGATAAATATTGACTTACACCACTCTTGCAGTAAATGGCTCAATTATTAAATAACTCTGATCGCCTATATAAATGAGATTGGCAACAACTGTGTGAAACATACAAAATATACGCAGCAATCTACGTGTTAAAATATTATTATAACCACATCAATATTCTACTACAAGTTAATAAAAGTAAGCCAAAAATTATTGTTATAATAACCAGGTATACAAAATATAAAACGATAATTGTAAATTGATGATGACAATCATGTAACTTATTCTTCTTTGTACAGTAATGTAATTAGACTGTGTACTTCACGAGTTACAAAATGTTGAATCACGTAATTGTAACCGGTCAATATTTGAATCATGTTCATAGGAAGATGCTGCATCAAAATCATACATAACAATTACGAAACGTTTAGAAATTGAGACTTAAAACTAACAGTCGCTAAGAAATTTATATTTCGTTTATTTTATGCAGTAGAAAGATACAAAGAAATTAACTATAGATTCTACACAACAAAGAAAACAATCTTCAATCTATTACGATCAGTGAAGAGGGAAAGAACTTCTTATTTGGATTTTACGTTTTGCAATTGATGGAGACAATTTTTATTATGCATAAAGATTAGTCCAGTAATGATACTTACTTTTGGAAAGTCTCGTCCCAGGTACGGTACAAATCCGCCACACCATCCTTCAGGGTGGTGAAGGTCAACGACGCCAAGTTATCGTGATCGGTGATCAGTCTGTGCGTCGAGACGTTCAACGCCAGCATCGCAGTCTTGCGATCCCTCAACGAAGTCAGTTCGGCCTAGAACATTAAATATACATTTTTAGTGGTTGCCTTCTTCGGCTAACTCAAACGGATTGCCCCGTTCTTGCGGCGGAGGGTGCGGGTGATGTATAAACTGGTCGCAGTAGTAGACCAAAGGAAGTGAACTGTGTGTCTTGCAAACGGGAACCGAGATATTTATCTTTCGTCCAAATGATCCCGTAATGTAGTCAATAGACTACGGATCTTCTGCATTTACAACACAAACCCTGCTCATCACAATAATTATTGTAACTTGTTCATTAACATTAAAACTACCGAGCACTACACGCCACTTATATACAGAAGATCCAAAAATTATTTGAACACTAAATTGCTGATTCTTAAAAAATTATCGGTATTTAAACTGTGATAATTTTGTCAAAAAAAATAATAGTAAAACAATAAACCTGATCTCATTTTAAAGCTTGGACCCTCTACTTTCACACCCCTTAGTTAATATTTTTAAAAGACGTTTGTATTTGTTATTACGGGTGGGAAACTGAAGGTCCGTTTTGACTTGAAAATTATACAAATTCAAAGTTCTATAAAAACGTTAGTACATTTTTTCTGTGGCTCAAAGTACCGTAGATTTGAAGATTTAACTTCCTCTTTACAACGACTCCTTTTTCTGCCGTTTTATGGAGCAGAGGCGAAGTTTATGTTCGGTCGTGTGAAGCACTTATGGTATAGCTTAATTACGCTAAAGTTTACAAAAAAAAAACGTAAAGCAATTTTTAAGGTGTGCTCAAGAAGGGGAAGCTTCAAATCTACGGTAGATTCAACTAAGCAAACATTCTCTAACATTTTCACAGATTTTCGAATTTGTACACTTTTCGAGTAAAATTACGTCTTCAATTCCTCATCTGCTATATTGTACAAAAAAATTTCTCAGCAGAAAATGAATGCATTGTGAATATAGACTCTTCAAGATTTGAAATGAGTCTACATTTATTGCACTACTTTTTTGACGAAATTATTGCAGTTTAAGAGTCGAACATTTTGCAACAATCGGAAACTTAATATTTAAAAACTTTTGAATCCACAGATATGATTGCTTTATAACAATGATAAAATTGCATTTGTTTTGATTCCGTGCATTTTTAACATAATAAGTGCATCGATGAAGAAGTTTATTAAAAGATTTCTCATGAAATTATGTTTATAATTTGAATAACGGTACGAGAAGGAATCAGAAAACAGTCATTTTGACCTGTCGAGTAGTTCTAATGTTATTCTTTTGCACTCGAAACTATTTTGCTCCAAAATCAAGACATTTCTTCTTGTCAAGAAAACTTCCATTATACATGACCTACTTCCTGTTATGCATATGAAATTTGTTGCTATTACTCGTACTAAAAGCACTTACATTTAATGTAAACAATGTGTTGAACAATAGTATGGGAATTTTTAGTGGCGCCTTAGAGTCGCCATTCGAGTATAAAGGGTTAAATGTGAGTAATCATTGATCTTGATTATTTTAAGGAATTACTTCTTTTAATAAATTCTGTTACTCATCAATAATAATTACTAGACTGTGCATTGTATGCATTTATGATACTAATGAATAGGAGGAACGAAAAACGTTAAAAACATTGGAAGAAATTAGAACTATTGTTGTTATTTTTAAACATTTTAAGAAAGGCAATTCATTTTTACGTTGATCCAATTCGTTGAAATCGAGGTAGTGAATTTGTACATTGCACATACATCCGCAGTATAATAATTACAATTATTATAGTAAAATGGTGCACTTTCTTGGCATTGGTTTTAAATAATTTTTGGATATTTTGGTAAGTATTCAACCGAAACTTTTTGTTAGTGTTATTATTAACCCTTCTGGGACAACGTCTGATTATGAATTTCTTCCTGTACGCTATTATAGATGTTATCATAAGCTATTGGTGATTTAGACATTTTGATATTTTCCATAGCCATCCTCAAATTCTAGGAAGTGACCAGTAATGCATAGAAATGTTTCGCATTTAATAATCTGACTTTGTTTGATAAATTACAAAGTATTCATCAGAAAGAGTGTAGATATAGTAGACAGACGTGTAACAAAACGTCTATTTTCTTGTTCAGTGGCAAAATATTTCATTAAAAAAAAAATCATACGGATGATCTTGAAATCTCATGACGTGGGAGAAAAATCTCCGTCATCGGATCCGCTTCTTAAAATAATCTAACTCTCTCCGAAATAAGTTTTCCATAAACTCGAAACCAACAGGTACAATTGAGTCATCTAATTATTTTCCTAATTCGTTCCACCTACATCGCCCCAGAAGAATTAAGAAAGTACTCAAACCAAATATTGATAATTTTGTAATCATTGTATTAATTAAATGCAATATTTCTTATCCTAAACATTCTTTTCGGATAGATAAACAGTAAATAAACATGATTCTCATTTGCTTTTTACCCCCTTGTGATGCAATATCGAGCGAGAGTCATGGTGAGATGAAATCGATGATGAAATTGAAATAAAATGTTTTGTTTATAATTCAGCGTTCCTTCAATTTCGCGTAGTAGCGTAGCATGGTTGATCATCTCCTACTACAAAGAAGCATTGAACTCTCTGGATGTCCGAGGCAGAACGTCCGCTTCCGCTTCCGCGTGTGAGCTGTTAGGAGGACGTCGAGCAGAGAAAGCCAGACGGGTCGGCATCGGTACAGAAATAAACGTGCGTTTATCAGGAAAAGCATAACTGAACTATAAGGGTTGTAAGAGCGCAAGGTAGACGATGGAGTAACCACGTCACGTTGTCACGTCCCCGTCGTCCTACTACAGGAGGCGGCCGACGAGGGCCGCATAAATAAACCCGGGTTTACGACGGCGACGCAAGGCGTAAGAGAACGAAAACGAGAGCCACCGTTGGCTCTTCCTCTTTCTTCCACCCCCACCCCTTCCCTCTGGCTTGGCTTCTTACCCCTCCGCGAGTCATTTCTCTTCGCTCATCGCGTGACGAGAACGAGAGCTCGAGGAAGCTCGTAAAAGCTCGTCCTTGCGGTCATCGCGCGCGTCTACCGGCAACCGTCTATCCTCTCTTACCTCTACCCAGCCGAGTCCTCTCTGCTTCCTCGGAGTAATTCCTCCCGGCGAAACGAAATTTACTACGGAATTTACTACTGTTTCCCGCTTGCATTTATATTGTACACCGATCTCTCCGACCCGGACCCCCCGATCTACGATGCTCGCATTCCACGGCGACGACGCGACGTCTTCTAATCGCACGGATGAATTGAATGCTACCAGCTCACCGGTCGGAGATCGTTTGAATACGTTTGAACCGGTTTGAATGACTGCCGAGGGCATTCTGTTATACGACCCGGGGTAACAATATTTTTTACATATTTTCTTTGCGTTAAAATTATCATTTACCGGCGATTATTTTATAATATCTGAAAGTCTATGAACCACGACTGGCGATTTTCTAATAAATCTTTCAACAGCAATAGCGATTTCAATCGTAAACCAACAAGTCACCCTCAGTAAAGTAATCTAATTATTTCGTTAGGGGACTTCGGCAGAGTTTATCAAATATGCCGGATTATTCAATTATTGGACTGTATCTAACAATTTTTTAATTAATGTATGTGAAAGTTCATAATTTCTGTTACACTATATTCGTTTGCACCCGACGAATTTTATAAACGACTTTTTTCGACGAATTTTCAACGACTTCACGCCTAGAAATATTGTTCGAGCTGTCATCATCATCTTCTTACTTCGTACTTGTAGTCAAAACAGATTAGGCTGCGCGTGCCGAATTATTAGATGCCGGATTATCGGAATTCTATTGTATTATGTAGGTGAACAAAGATTTTTAAGTTTGCTTTTAGTGCAGCACAATTATTGAAAAGCCTGTTAATAGGCTTCCGGTAGGTAAAGTGTTAAGTGGTACAGTGTTTAGTCAGATTATGAAATATCAGACTAGGACCTTTCTAAAATTCTGTATACATTTTTTCAAGTACCTTTAAGTATACAATTTAAGTATATAATTTAAGACTAATGTTCTAAAGAAGTTAGAGAAACTTTGTATTTACAATTATTGTACAATACAGTAGTGATAGTTAGCGTACAGTGTTGGAGACATGAGAGCACCCAGTGTACCAGTTAAGCATCTTAAGTGCTCGATTAAATAAACGAAATAGTCAAAAGCAACATTGTATACATAATATGGCATGTTGATCATTTTATTAACGTCTTATAAGCAATAAATATGGAGATTTATTTGAGCAATACTTTATTCGACAGGATATCCATTGCATAAAAGTGATTCTTTGACTTTTCCTACTTTTCTAATGTTTTCCTGTTTGCGAGGTTCTAATCTTATACTACATTTCATCGCTATTGTACGAATAGATTGTTCATTTTTTTTGTTTCAATACAGAAAACGCTATGAAGTTTGTTTTGTTCCAATAAATAAACAAATATAATGTTTCCACATTCTGAACATATAATTATAATGTAGAATCGTACAAAATTTGTACGCATTCTTGAGTAATCGTAGTCGCGACCAATTTTAGGGATACAGTTGCACTACGTCTGACTATGCGAGTCTTATACTACTTTTATGCAACGGCTGGTAAGCGTTCGAATAGTAGAATATTCTAGTTAGACATTAGTGTAGTGCGATACGAGGGAATCTACTGTAGCATTACTTTTATTTGATTGCTTCATCACTTCACATGAATTTTTAAAATAATATTATAGAACATAAAATTTGGGGTACAAACACGTGGTACATCATTTGTGTTCACGTTGCATACTTGCCAGAAAAATAAACAGTTATGTTGCAATAGAAAGGTCATTATTGTCCTAAAAAAGCAAAATAACAGTAAAAAACAAAAGTGAAGAATAATTAATTTGTAAAGAAAGTGATTAAATATTCAAACATTATTTTGTAGTATATTTGTTTATAGTGCATATGTAAAAAATTTTAATAAATAAAATTTAAACCATTTGACCGATTTTAAAAAATTTTAAGCAGTCTGTTTTATTTAAAATAAATCATTCCTAATGTTCCCATAGTTAAAATGAAGAGATTAAAGAAAAAACAAAATTAAAGGATCTATTACAGTAGACACCCATAACGTAAGTTCATACAACGCGAATTCCTGTAACGCGCCAAAGATATTGCGACTGTTTCCCCTGTCTGTGACGTTGAATGACCATGAATAATTATATGTATAGTCACTGAATTCCTATTGAAAGGAACTATCATCGTGAGTGGTGGTACCATTAAAAGAAGTAAGTTGACCTTGATATCTCTTTAAAAAATGACATAAAAATAATAAATTTTATGGCATCGTGTGAGCCTCATTAAACTATTCAACTTTGTGCTCAAGACATTTAATGCATCTTTAAAAACAACAAAGATATTTGAGGTACAAACACTAGGTTACTCACCCTGTATATTTATGTTGAAGAAAATTATTTACGGTACGTTTTATAATATTTGAGTATTGTATGCTATAGAAAAAAGATAATATACGTTTTTGCGATCAATTTTTTTATTCAAACATAATAACAAGTTCTATTACTTTCATCACTTTCCTCTACACTACTGTCCAAAGAAACCAGTTATTCAACACTGTCATCCGACATTTCAAGTACAGAAAATGTTAACAAAAATGCTTAATTCGTAAAATATAATGTAAACAAAAAAAATAAAAAACCAAATGCTTGATTGTAACTGAGTGCTGCACCGTGTTCCCATTCGAACGAGTGACAGTTGTCGCATAATACTTAATAGTCGTAGTATAAAAAACAATAAAGAATTCTGTACAGAAGGTAAATAACATTAATGTAACATTTTGCAAGCTGTAGGTTCGAGAAGCTTCTTCCTAGGGCTAAACTATGAAGGGATTCCAACAAAATTAGCGAAAATGAAAGGACAGCAATTCCCTCCGCAACACCCACGGACCCAACTCGTGCATTAGGAGAAGGGGTTAACAAACATGCGCACAAAAATTGCGGATCAACCCAATAAAACACCCCTCAAACTCAAACCGCATCGTGGCGTGATCCGCACGAGCTACTCGCGAAGCCTCAGCCAGAGCCAGAACCCAATCGATATTCTTCGTGAACGTCAATAATTTATGCAAATCCGAGCACGAGTAAACGACGGATACAGGCGTGATTCCGGGCACGGTATCAAAGAGGTCAGACGCGTGAAAAGCGGTGGCGGTATACTGGCGCGGCTGATGTGTGCGTACAGAAAGAGAGAGAGAGAAAGGATATGGAGAAAGAGAGCAGTAGAGGGGAGGAGGAGAGAACAGGGGTGGAAACAGAGGAGAAAGAACGACGCCGGTTTGCGCCACTGTCCGACAGCGGTCGCAACGAAAAGTGGTTGGCATTGATATTCCAGGCACATTGCGAAGCCAGAAGCAGCCGCTCCGTGCCCTTTCCCCTCTTCCGTAACCACCCACATCGCCTCCTTCCCTTTGGGACCCCAGCCCGGGCTCAACAACCCTATCTCTCTCCTACCCCCGCCGAATCCAGGCTTTCCCTCCCCTTCTGCTACCCCTCGGCCCAGCTCCCGCAGACACGCACATTCCGATCTAATTCAATTTCCAATCAACAGCCAATCAATTGATTCGAATTCGGTATACAGAGCGGTCGGCCGGCGTTCGGTCGCTGCATGCCTATGAGTGGAGATGGGGACCGGCGAACCGCTTTTTATTGAAATATGTCTAAAACACCGAATACTGACGTTCGACGTTTGTACGGGGTGAACACCTCAATTATGTATTTCCGTTATTAGTGGAACGATTGTTTTTTTCTTTTTTGTTTGTTCGATTATTTTGTTATATACTATTGTTTGATGCGATTTCAAAGCACATTCAAGATGATCACTGTACTGCGGAATTCTATGCAAAATAAACATTGACTGCATCAATTACAAGAAAGCGGAGTTCCACAACAATTGATTGTTGTTATAATGTTATTACAAAACAGAAGTTATAATGTTATACGAACAAAAAATGAAGGTCGTCTTGAAAGCTTACTTGAAAGTCTCAAGTTAGCTCAGTTTTCTCTTTCTACCAAGAAACTGTTAAGGACAATGAAATGCTAATCATTGTAACTGTTAACAAATGATACGGCACCGAGTTAAACTAAACGCTAAAATAGCATCCACAAGATTTGCAAAATCTTTGACCTTCATTTAACTTAAAAAATTTAACAGATATTTGTAAACATTTGTGTTAACCTCTTGTATTACGATTTATTTTACGATCGCAGCGATTAGAACTTCATTGACGTTTATAATTTACTACGGGAAAAACGAAAAATATTTATTGCATATCCACGTATTTTCCAATGACTACATGTTGACTACAATAAAGTGGAATTTCATTACCAGTTTAAAGGAAATTAATAACATGTATATTTAGCAGAGTCTGTTCGAAGTTTTCATCACGAGTCTAACTCGATATTACAGTACAAGGGGTTGAAAAGATAGAAGCCTCGAAGTACAATACCAGTTACAGATATATAGGACGAAAGGCATGCCAAAATACCTCAAAGGAAGAAGAAACAAGAAAGAAAGAAAAACCGTAGCTAGATTTAAATGCGGCAATGAGTTTAAAGACAAGCAGCATTGGAGAGAAGAGGAGGTCAGGAAATGCAGGATATGCGAGTTAAAAGATGAAACAATATGGCGAGGAAACAAGAGTAATGGAGATGGAGGAATTTTTAAGAGAGGATGGTATGGGAGCCCAGACCATGAGAAAAATCCTAAAGAAAAGGAAAGACAAGACTGATTGGGAGACACATCATATCAATACATGAAAGATCTCTCCGAGTTAAGTTAAGCTAAGTTAAGCTAAAATTAAGGAATAGTCGTAGTTATCATAGTTTGTTAGAAAGCATAATGTATTGTACTATGTTATATTACATTATTTTATATTGTGTGATACTACATGATATTGCATTATGTTATATTATGGTACATTATACACAGTGTTTTGTCAAAAACAGGACACCTAAATATCTCCTCTACCTCTGAAAATACAAAAAATGTTTCTAACGTAATCTAAATGGTTTCAAAAGACGAATCAGATGGAAGAATCTCAAGGTCACTCGTGTTTTTTTACATACATACACACAATTTTTGTTGTTATATGTTATAGCAAACATGTGCATTCATCCCTGTTTAATGGCATGACCTTGAAATGACCGTGAACTCTAAAATTTGCTAATTAATGCAGAACTTACTTTCAGCAACATATCAGATTTCAACGGTAACAGAAATTCGACCATGAACTTGAACTTGTAAATAATCACATTTATTACTGCAATAAATGTTCGAAATGATGTCCTTCCGTTGTGATACATTTCGTGAGGCGAAAAACGACAGATTGTACAGCTCTTTCGATGATTTCAGGTTACATATCAGCACATGCAGCAATTATTCGTTCCTTCATATTTTCTGGCCTCGTAGGCTGCTCTTGACAAACCGTACCCTTTAATGTCCCCCATAAGAAAAAATCATAAATGTGATTATTTACAAGTTCAAGTTCATGGTGGAATTTCTGTTACCGTTGAAATCTGAAATGTCGCTGAAAGTAAGTTTTGCATTAATTAGCAAATTGTAGAGTTTACGGTCATTTCAAGGTTGTGCTATTAAACATGGATGAATGCACAATAATGCTTGCTATAACATACAACAACAAAAAATGTGTGTATATATGTAAAAAAACATGAGCGACCTTGAAAAAACGATTAAAAAATTACAATTTATAAAAAACGATTCTTCCATCTGATTTGTCTTTTGAAACCATTTAGATTACGTTAGATACATTTTTTGTATTTTCAGAGGTAGAGGAGATATTTTGGTGTCCTGTTTTAGACGAAACACCCTGTATAATAAGAGCGAAGAGCGGAGTCCTCGCCAAAGGCGAGAGACAAGGCGATAGTAAATAATAATAAATAATAGTACAAGGGGTTAAACTGCTTGAAACCATCTCATCCAAGATTCTACACGCTCGATAAACGACTAAAAATAAAGCAGGACTCGTCTCCGCTCAAAGAAAGTCCGAGTGACGTGGATTTCCAGTGACGAGTTAACTCGTCCCCCGGGTTCATCGATCAGTCGCGTCCTCCGAATTCGCATCGGGCGAGCCTTAAGCATCTCGATACATTTCTTCCGAAGGAAGTATACAAATTACATTCTGCCCATCCCGGGGTCCATGAAAGCACCGACAACAGCAGCGGACGCTTTGGTCGGCGTACCTTGTCTACGTCGCGGGAGAAGAGAGGCGAATTAGCTTTTTGCGTGCAGTGATTCTGAGGTACGGAGAGCAAGCGCGGGCCGCTAGTATTTTAATTGCTCGGTCGTATCGCGAGTGCGGGCTTTTTAAAGGCCGCCGGGCGGGGCAAGAAAAACAGCGTAATGCCCGAACGATCGCGCCGAATAAAGGCACGCGGCCACTCGAAATAGCTTGTTGTACGTATCGACCGACCGGCTAACGAGCTTCCGAGTCGAAAGCCTTTCGCGATTAACCGCCGTGCGTATATCTATGGTGCCACGCGGCCTCCTCGCGTATCGGCGTACGTAGTCGAATCTGTATACTCCGACTCTCTCGTTTACGATCTTAAGCTGCCTGCAAGTTCGTTACCCGTGGACGCGCGCGGAATTCGAATGCCCGGGGACTCGATAATCACGTCGCGGTGCAGCCGATAACCGGGCTCCTTACCGATAGGGTGGAGCTTTTATCGATACTTTCCATAGTCGAACAATCCCCCCCCCCCCCCCTTCTGCCTGCGCACTTTCCCGCTTTCGAAGAATCTCGCAAATGAACGGGACAATTCTGCGATGGATGCGAATATTTCCTAGTACACTAGTGCTCACTTAAATTTGCAACGTACCGTTTCTCTTCCGAGAATTGACTCGAGCACAGCTCGACAAACTGAGAGAGTACAATCAGCGAAATTTCCATAGTTCCGCAAAAAATTTCATGTGGTTTTGATTGATATCGATTGAATTTTTAGTTGTTACTGAGTGGGATAGTTAGATGTGTTTTTGTTTCCCTGATTACTATTATTTTCTTTATTAGCATTTCTAATGGTTACGTACAAGTTTGATTATTACGATAATCGCTAACATTGCATCACGAACACTTGCGAAATTATATAATATTATATTTATGTAGTTTTTATAGTAAGATAGAGTTTAGAGTAAATACTGTATAACGTGTAAATATTTTCTCTTTGATTATATATTTTTCAAGATACCACGAGGTGAATTATTAAATAAGGAGGAGCAACACCTTCGGGACGGAAATCATCCGAAGTGCGGAAATATGAAGCTGAATCGAAGGCAAACTTTGACAATTTTACGTAGTGAATTACATTAATATGTAACAGCAAGACAAATACAAATGGAATTAGATCTTCCGGTATCTAAAAGGCGTGTTCAGCAAATTTTACGAAAAAGTAAACGAAATGTATGAATTAAAAAAGCTTGAAAAGCGCCCTTAACACGTGATCATAAAGTAGCACGAGTTTTTGCCAAAACGTACATATCCTGGAACGAAGAATGGAATCTTTTCGAACGGAAAAAAGTTCAACCTGAATAGACTGGCTGGTTTTGAGTATCTATGACTCGATTTGAGTAAGTCACACGACATTGCTACGAGCCGAAGTTTTGATGGCAGAAATGTTATGGTTTGGACTACATGTAGCTTTTTCACAAAGACGTCAGTATGTTGGATGTCGACAAAAATGAATTCCCAGAAGTATACAGCACATCGGGAAGATGTTTTGATTCCGTTCATGGAAGAAGTGGGTTTAGATGAGTCCATATTTCAACAGGATAACGCTGCCGTTCACATATCAAAACTAAGCAGGGAATGGCTTTGTAACAAAAATATTAAATTAATGCAGTAGCCGTTCTCCAGACTTCAACTTCATAGAAAATCTTTGGAATACACTAGCCCAAAAGGTATATGCAAATATAAAACAATTTGCAACAATAGCGGACCTTAAAGATAGGGTAAATATTACGTATAGGGAAGGCACCTCGGATGTCCTTAACCTTGACATATGTTGTCAAGATCACCTTTCTGAACCCCCAAGAGATTTCTGACGGCGCTCGTTGTTTATTAAAAAGTTATAAAAAAAAGAAGTTTTCAAAATATAGCAGTTATTTTAAGTATCGAAGGCTAAAACAATATGCTGTATTGACATATGCTATCAAGGTCACCTATCTAAGTAACCCCCAAGAGGTTTTAGCCGTCGCTCGTTTTTTATTTAAAAGTTATGAACAAAAATATACCGATGCTACCTTATTGCAATTTGCCCGTATTTAAATGAATGTGATTTTAGATTGGACATATGTTATCGAAGACATTCTCTGAAATTGGACAACCTCAAGATGGTGTTAGGTCTGGTAATCTAACCAAGCATAACCCAGACCTAACCCAGACTTAACACCATCTTGAGTGTTTAGCCGTCGCTCGTTTTCTATAAAAAAGTTAAAAATCAACTTGGAATATGTCTCCTTTTAACAGCTTGTACGAGAATAAAGTGTACTTACAATCAACATTTAACGAAGGCTTTTTGCAATTATCTTGGAAACTAAGTCCGAGCGACAGGTAGATGTATAGAGGAATGTTGTTCAGAATTTTGTCCTTGAAAACATATGTGAAGGTCAAGGTCATCAGAGGTGCCTCCCCTAAACGTAATATTTACCAAAGATAGATATATCAACTATAGAAGTGTCAACTAAAAGTATGACTAACCGAATTTTTCAAGTTGTTTTAAAAAATGGTAGTAATATACCATATTAACAAACAACGCCTTTCCCGATACTACCTTATCCGTCACCGATTCATATATGTATATAGTACCGTCGTAAACCGTGCTTAGGGTATCCCTTTGCCTAAGGAAGGACCCGTTAGACAACCTTACTGACAAGTCCTCTAGCGGGCCCAGGATGAAACGCTCTCTTTCGCTATTTTCAACCGTTTACAACTCCTGGCAACGTTGCCCAATTTCAATAAAGTTTTCAGGCTTCGATGAAAAAGCTGTGAAAAATATTTACACTTTTTGCCATAGCTCCTGCCAATTACAGTTTTCTCAAAAATTGGTATACACATCATGCAGTAAACTAATCTCTTCAAGTTCTGGAAAAAACCACAAATCGCTTGATCCACTTTTAAAAAAGTGTAAAGGATATATAGAGACTTTTTTAACTGATTGTATGTCTTGAATCGTCTGGATACTCGTTAAGTTTCGCGTTGCGTTCCTTAGAGGAGAGTACTGACATTTTTTAAAATACTTATTAGCGTGTAACAAATAACGATTCTGTCTTCTGAGCGAAAGCAAACTGCTAGACCCTTCTCAATGTCAATTGACGCATTGCAGGCCCACGCGCGGCGAAAGACGACATTGATTTGTGGGCCAATATCGTCGGAAAAAGGGATCTTTATACAATGTTTAGCGGGGTCTGCGCAAGAAAATGAAGTCACGGGGTCAGTAGACATTACACAATCTAGAACAACCCTACATCAATGAATCGCCCTAATTTTATTTCCACCAGGGGAATAATCACTCAAAATTCCATTGATGGAAGATTGCACACAACGTATGCACGACATCTAGAAACTTTAGATGATAACTTTGAACCACATAGATCAAACCAGAACTTTGAACGAGACACTTCGGTACAACCAGGACTGTGGCCAGATTAAATTAGTTTAGAACATGCAAGCTCGAATTTTGAACAGTTTACGTTGCGTTAGAACTTTGCAGCAGTCGGTACCGAACAGAACTTGGACTTTATATTTCAAAGTTTGATTTTATAAAAACATTTTTTATTAAACTATTATCCAATATTTTTTATTTATGATGTTGACATTATTGCATTAACCTGGCAGCAATTCTTCCATTCCAATTCTTTCAATGATATGCAAAAATAATGCAACAAATGAAGATCTTTCATTTAATCTACAATTTCTATTGAATAACTCGCGTAGAGTTTCTCGTTATTAGACGATACCTTGACACATTGTCTGTCAGCGACTATGTCGTAATTTTCGACAGTCTATCGTCCACGGTTAACACGTTGATTGCCACACTATCCGCACTAACCAAAACTAAAAAGATAAAATTTATCATAGTGATTATTCCTTTAACACCTCTGCATCCTTCAGTCTTAGCAAAAATATTTTAATCTTGAACCAACAATTGACCTCTAGTAACATAATCTAAACATTTCGTTTGGGATTATTATACACAAAAGATGTTTTCTAGGCTTTTCTTTAGTACAGCACAATTACTGAAAATTCTATCAATAGGCTTCCGGTAGATAAAGTGTGAATGTTTCAGCTACTGTACACCACTATAATGGCTTCCGTCGACGCCCACTTTTCGGATGATATATATAGATCTACAGTAGCTTTCTTCTACGTCATTTTGAACGATACATCAGAATAGTGGCTCACTTGTTGTTCTCGCATTGAATACCGTGGCAATGTTTTCCACAAAGTCTTTCATAAGGGTATATAAAACTGTTACAATATCTTGCCGTAATGGAAGAATCGCTACGCGTTTAGAACCGCTATAGTTAAAAGGTTAACTTCTTGCCGTGTTTTAACAAATCAGACTCGCGATTAAAATTTTAAACGAAGTCTAACAAATATAAATGCTACGCCTTCCTCCTTTTTTCTGTAACATTTTTTAGGATAAATACGTACTAATTATTGTAACAGTAACGAACGTGGTACGGTACGAGATTAAAAGCAGAACTGCTCCGTTATGGTCAAGTTTTCGATGAAGCAGGATCATTGATTCTAGACGTCTTATTTATTGGGTTGTTCGGAAAGTAATTTCGTTTTTCCAAGGGAAAATGAAGACGATGTTTCACTATTTATTTATTTATTCGGTGACGTAGCGGCAATTTTGTTCTATGATCTTATGCCATCTTTCTAGTAACTTGGAGATCCCATGTTCGTAGAATTCCTGTTTTTTATTAGCAAATAATTGAGTTGTATTACTTTTGACGCGTTCATTTAAAATGATAGTTACACCGCTTAAAAAGTGTTGAAAAGAACGAAATAAATGGTAATACGACGGTACACCCCCTCTGTAAACAGCGTACATCTTTTTCCCTGCTTGCATTGCGTTTTTACTATACCCGTACCAAAAAAGCAAAATGTGACGGATATGCTCACTTTGATTTTGCATATTTGATGCGATAACAAAAGGAATGCTTGGAAGATTATAAAGTTCTATAACGCACTAAATGACGTCCGAAATGTCAGTTCTGAAAATATACAATGATTTTGCGACTTAGAATAATGTTAAGTAATAATAAATGGAAGCAATACCATCTCTACACGAAAAACGAAATTACTTTCCGAACAACCCAATAATTTTGCACAAAAATCATCTCTCGTAGACTTAAAACATATCCGCAATCGTACTACGCACGTACCAGTAAGAAACCTAATTCGTTAGAAGTTTCATCAAAGGCAGAAAGATCGGATAAACTAGAAGGTTCTCGAGCAAGTTTCGCAACCGGCTCAAACGGTCGCGTATCTTTTGAATTTTCGGGCCGACGAGAATATTTCAGGTGGAACAGAATCGATTCCGGGTAGCCGGATAATCCGAGATCGCGAGTGAAAAAGTTCACCGTGTCGTACATTTTAACCAGAAAACGAGCAGTCGCCGGTTCAGACGTGCCGATCCGGCGCGGCTTGGCGCGGGCCTGGCATGGCGCGGCTACCGGGTCCGCGAATCGATTACCGGTTGGACGACGACGATCGTCGGCGACGAGTGTTTGGGATGCACGACGGACGACGAAAAGCGCGACGGAATGAGTGAGTGCAGCGTGGCGCGCGAATCCGAATGGAATGTCCCGCGTGTATTATGCATTCGTAAACAGGCTTCAATCGAGCCCAGTACAGACTATTGGCGGCAGCGACGCATGTTGCGACTCTACGAGTTCCAACGGCGACCCGACGCTGATTACGTTATTGCGTAATTCCAGACGAACACGCGACGGTGCCTTGCGTTTTGATATTCCGCTCATTAACGATCGTTCGCACTTAACGCTGCGTGATTCGCCTGTGGACAAGCGTACATCGATCCGACCCGTGAGAAAACTGCTTCGTCTAGCTCTAAGAGCTCGCCCGTACACTTTTTATGCAGACGGACGAAAGACATCAACGCACCAATGGTGACAATATGCGCAGTGACGGACTAAGAATTGATCGAATACTTTATTGTACTTGTCATCTAATTTGAATGTGTATGATTACTGATGAGAATTTAAAATAAAATCATAAGATAGATATAAGACTAGTTGTAGGAGCGGGATGAGGAGGTAAAACGGGAGAAGATGAAAAATGTTAAGAATTGTAACCCTTAGGGGAATCAATAAAGTTATTACTACTACTACTACTACTACTACTACTATAGATTCTTAGAACTAGACGTGATGTCGAATCTAAATTATTACATTAATCCCTAGCACTACGACATATTTGACGATTTGAGTGATTACAATTTCTTTGTTATTCATAATTTTCTAGAAAAAGAAGAAAATATATATCTATTGTATGCTTACGTATTCTCCAACGACTATTGGTAAGCTAAGAATCATACTGGTGAAAGTCCAAATTCTAAAGATTTAAGTTAATATTGTTTTTCGAATCTCAAATGCGTCATGTATTTACCGACAGCGTTAGTTGATGAAGAACTTCATTTTTTACTGCAAAATGGTAACTTATTTTTTGGTCACTGAACGGACCATTTGCGATCATAATGGTGGTGAGTCCAACTTACGCTCTTTTGTTTTCGACCGCTGATTTACAACACAGATCTACAAAAAGCACTTTTTAAACTTTCAATATTGACTCACTTTCATTCACACTTAACTTTTAGTATTTTCTCTGCAATTCCGTCCTATTGCAATTTTTTCAAAAAAATTTGGTCTCGTCATGTAATAAACTAATTGTTCTAATTTCTCAACAAACAGTGCAGGTCGTAGGGTCCTATATTAAACATCTTATCGTCTTTTTAAAAGTATTCGAAAATTTTTGAGAGTCACTGTATATCGGTATCAATCGATCTTAATTAGATAATTCGCTTGTAAATTCTGTTGCGTGCTTCAATTTTTACATACAGACATTTTTTGTAATTTTCTGAATTTATAGATGTGTTTTTGCAACCGCGATGCGTATATGGAGTTTTTTCCATAACATCAAATGCAATATATTATTTTATTCGAAATACCATGTATATGACTTACACCACTATGATTCTCAGCACACATACATCGGTTTAATGGAAATTGATAACATACATACTTAATAAAGTCTCAATATTATAGTGCAAGGGGTTAATTGACAAATTCAAAATGTGTCGAATAGAATGTAC
Organism: Sphecodes monilicornis; assembly: GCA_913789915.3. Taxonomy (NCBI): domain Eukaryota; kingdom Metazoa; phylum Arthropoda; class Insecta; order Hymenoptera; family Halictidae; genus Sphecodes; species Sphecodes monilicornis. The sequence continues at coordinate 2,611,916 of OU565289.1, forward strand.
AATAGTACATGTAGAAATAAGTTCTTTTCAACTAAATCCGTACATACAATTCAATTATTTAAATGAAAATATTCTCCCACTGTTTTACAGTATTGATGTATATCCATAACAATTAATAAAACACTGTCTGGTATTAAAATCTTTGACATAATCTTATGCACCTGAACGATGAAGCAGAGCAAAAGTGGTCACGTGACACTTAGCAATGCAATTATTGGAAACAGCTACTTTTTACATTTAATTTTCTTTGTAAATATGATCTAGATTAAGGACTAGAACTATTTCTTGTTTGGTTTCTATAAAAATATTGTATCCGATATCAATGTTTCATATTTTGGTACATTTCCAATACCTCGTATCATTTTTGCTTCTTTAATGGTAGTTTAATATTCAAAATTGTTGATAGGCATAATAAATATATAATTGAATATTTTTAAGGATCTTTTATCTGTTACGATTGATTTGTAAGAACGCATTCGAAAAACAAATTGGTATGCATTCCATTTTTGTCTCATTCCTGTATTAGAAAAACAACGAAATGATAAAAATGGATATAATAAAAATGTGATTAAAATAAACTAGTTCCATTATTTCGTTTATTCTTCCTTGGTATTAATGATAACTAATATCTATCCGACTAATATCTCTTCCTAAGTTATTTACATATTGTTCAATACTATGTTTGTCTCATTTTCTTATTACATTCCCCAACAATAATGAAAGATTTGAATTAGTATCATTAAAAGCAGCACTCTCTTTCTTTAATCAATTTTAAAGAGTTTAAAACGAGTTTAATTTATGTAGTATCTTCCCGCAGTTTATCATTTATTACGAAACTCAAATAATGTCTTACTCTCACCAAACGCTGATGCTCTACAGAGAGTTATCAACGATCATGTCGATCATATTCTCATCGAACTTAAAAATAAAATAAACAATACTGACATTCAATTACCCAGACGAACTTTTTAATCCAACGAAGTGCTTGCAATCCTCCAAAAAATACTTTAAATCCTGTGGATTCGATGCTAGATTCATAAAACACATACGCAACAACCTGTCCGCGATTCAACGATAGAAACCTAATCCCTGGCACGCTTTCTCCACCCCTTTGTAAAGCTTACCGTACTGAAGCGTCAACCCTTGTTTCCCGAACCTTCGACCTTCTTGTAGTCCTTTAAATTTCAAATTGTATGCTCGGACTAATGTTACGTATGTACCTATAATACACAATAGTCATTTTCGGATGTTACTTATTACTATAACTGACAGAATATACTCAATAAGAAGCACTAATAAAAAATGGTTCATAGATTATATGTGTGCAGAAATTTATATGTAGACACAATTTTTTATGAGCTGACTTACAACATCTATAATTATCAGAAATTAATTTTTATATTACCATGTATGTTTGTTGTTATTGTTTCACGTGTAAACAATTCAATCCCAATCCCGACAAATTATTATGCAAATATGTAAAAATTTAACCTAGCGTTATAACTAAGGAATTGTCCATTGTTTAGTACGGAGAATCGAGATTCCAGCATACTTAAACAAGTAAATATGATCCAAGTTGTGTCATGTTACGTAACATTTCAATCAGGAGGATATCACAAATACTTTGGTAAAAGTATTAGAAAAAAATCAGTAGAAGCAAAGAAGTTTTACTTTGTTCACTCGGTATCCTTTTCTACGTTCAACGCCAGCGGTATAAAATCAAGAAATAGAGTCTATAAACGATATAAGTGATTTTGTGTCTCGGAGTTTCACACATATCGAGACATTGCCATAATTCTAGCGAGGTTTATTCCTTGCATGCTAAAGAATTTGTACACAGTGTTAGGATATGGTGCAAGATTTCACGCGCATGCGCGGCCAAAACAGTAACGTATCTATATCATGATGACGAGGTAGTGGAGCCCTGAGACAGTTATATTGGCGGGAATGTATCGAAACAATCTGTTCCGGACAAAAAGACTTCAGGGCGTGTCCTACGAGTTACAAAATATACACAAATACACATGTTATACATTCATTTTTCAGAATTAAATCATTCCAATTTTTTAAAGTTCTGCTCGGTGCTCAAGGTACCCCATTTTATCGAGAATCTTACTTTACTGAGGCTGTAAACGCCACGTAGCACGTGAACTCTTGCACCATATCTCAACACTGTGTACAAATTCTTTAGCATGCAAGGAATAAACCTCGCTAGAATTATGGCAATGTCTCGATAAGTGTGAAACTTCGAGACCGAAAATCACTTATATCGTTTATAGACTCGATTTGTACATAAGATTGTAAATTACCTTCTCCTGATTGGAAGTAATTTTCCTTCAGAAAAAAATTCGAATTGTTGAAATCAGAAATTTTTGTTTTCATTCAATAATGACCCAACTTTCGTTGGGTACTACGAAAAATAGTCAACATTAGACTCATCATTTGGTTCCCCTCCACGGAAATCTTTAGTAAAAGGCGAAAGATTTATACGTGATTTGAAGGGAAACCAGAGTGACGAGCTAGTCACCGCACTGTCTATATATAACCCTCCACTTACAATTTTACCAGCGAGAAATATTCGCCACCTAGCGGAGGCAATTTTTCAAGTTTGGTCTCAAACAGAAAACTGTTAAAAATACGATGGTAAAAGCTTCATAAAAGAATAATTAGAAACGATAAAGTTTTGTCACTCAAATAGTATTCTCTCGCTGATATATCGGTGATAAAGGTAAGTACAAACACAAGAGTCCTGTTCAATTTAATCGAAAACGTTGAAATACTTTGTCACTTGTTCACGATATGAAAAATTGTGACTATAAAAATTGTTTGATCTCATCAAGGAAATTACGTATATACAGTACATACATTCACGTATATCGAGACAGTATTGCACTCTTATCGAAACTTACATTTTAGTACTGCGGACAGATTTTTAAGTGACTTGTCCATTGCATCACTCGAAGCAGGGATTGAAAACAGTTATAATATCGATTTTGGTTCTCGAAACAGTTATAGAGATCCTCAATAATGTTATAACTGTTATGAGGATATCGATTCTGACTTATGTCGGTTACGGTTTTGTTTCTTGAGAATAATACAATTGTTATCTTATTAAGTTATTCCACATCTGTTATTTTTCGGAAACGAAATATAGAACCGAAAAATAACAATTATAACCTTCAAAATAATAAATATATCGATTCTCAAGAACATTAACCGTAACCCCTTACTTTCATAATAGTTATAACATAATTTCAGTTCTTCGTAACTGTTTCAATCAGAACCGATATACTGTTTACAAACAGTAGGCGAGAGGTCAAATCCATAATTTCGGTCTACCAACAATTTCGGAAAGTGTACAACGGCGTAGCATGTGATATTCCTTGTGATGCAAAATTCCTTCAACTAAGATATTTTAATATTTTCTCGGTCCAGATGAAAAAAAAATCTGTTATGGTGCTTACCCAATTTGTCTCAATATCCACTAAAAGATAGGTCTAAAAACTTATAGGTTAACTTATAAAAAATTCATGGTAACTTTAACTCCTAAAAAAAGAGTTGGTAAAAAATTTACTACAATCTTCTTAAAGCTCCCTCTGAACCGTGTTACACTTGATGCAAAAATTATCGATCGGTCTGCTAATAATAGAGTTATCTCTGGTCACTGGTAAACTGATCACGATCCGTCGTTCACTCAGTTAGTGTAACAATATGAAAGATTTATTTTCTGAACTTCGTCAGTCCCTGACTCGAAGTCGTAAAACAGATTAGTATATTTTCAGGGGCAGTGATCAGCACATAGCTTTCAGCCACCGAAACAGATTAAGCAAATTCTTCGGAGACGAGTGCATCGGAAAATGCGTTCTGTCACGTGCGCAGTGGTTGACCAAAGCGACTACTTTTAGGTCGGCGAAGGAACACTTCATACGGAACCGAAGCCGAGGAGGACCGGTTAGCAGGCGGCACGCGAAAACATGTAAAACAAAAAGGAGGCCCGGGTTCGACGCGACATGGCATGGCATGGCGTGGCGTGGTGTGGTGTGCCGTGGCGTGGCATGGCGTGGCGCTGCGCGGCGGATCGGGATGGGTTTCGGTGGCTAGACGGACTCGCGCGCCAAGCCGCGCCTCCTGCATAATGCAGCACAGCGACGAGTTCACCCAGCAAATGTTGGACGCTAATACATCTTGATGATAGATAGGGAGCATGCGTTTGGTCTTCGCAATGAGGCCGGGAGGGATGCTGCTGGTATATTGCGGGGAGGAAGGGCAAAGCCATAGACACAGCAAGGGAAAAGAGTAATGGAGAACGAAAGGAAAAGCGGAGAGAGAGACACAGAGAAAGGGATGAAGGGAAGGCACAGAGTGGAAGAGAAAAAAGCTTGACGGGGGATGAAAGCGAGAAAGTTGCAGGGGTGGAAGAATCTAAAGGAGAACTAGATGGACAGAGCAAGGGAAAGTAGTGATAGAGAACGAAAGGTAGAGAGAAACAGGGAGACGAAGGAAGGAAGAAAGGCACAGAGCAGAAGTGAAGAGAGCTCAACTCGGTGTGCGAGTGAGAAAGTTATTAGGCGTGGAAGAATCTAAAGAAGAGCAACATGGATACAGCAAGGGAAACGAGTGATAGAAAACGAACGAAAAGAAGAGGAAGGGAGGGAAAGAAGGCACAGAGAGGAAAAGAAAAAAGTTCGAGGAGGGATGCAAGCGAGAAAATTGCTAGGGGTGGAAGAGCCTAAAGAAGAGCAAGATAGGTAGAGCAAGCAAATGTTATGGAGAACGAAAGAGAGAGAGAAAGAATGGAGGAAAAGAAGGTACAGAGCGGAAGAGAAAGAAGCGCACTGAGGGGTGCGAGCGGTAGAGTCGATGGGGGTGGAAGAATCTAAAGGAGAGCAAGATAGGCAGAGCAAGGGATATGTTATGGATAACGAAAGAGAGAGAAAGAAAGGAGGAGAAAGGCACAGAGTGAGAGAGAAAAAAGCTCACCGGGTGCGCGAGTGGTTCGGTGGGGGTGGAAGAGTCTAAAGGCGAAAATGAGAAGGAGAGCCTCCACGGGAGAGGAGAATCGGAGAAAATGACTGAACGAGGAAGAAGCAGTTAGGAAGCCATGAGTGTACGAGGGAAACGGAGAAAGGAAGAGGGAGAAACAGGAAAGAGGAGGAGACGGGGGTGTTCCAGAGGCTTCCAGAGAGGGATCGAGAGGGTTGGCAGGGGATGCCTCCGAGGGGGTGGAACTCTGAGGGTTGGCTAGGTTCGCCAGCGTCCCACTCGCGAGTTGTGATGCGGAGCACGTCGCCGTCAGACGAGCGTACGTGCGACACGACTACGCTTTTACGCCACTCTCTGCCTCTATCCTTGCCTCCTGACTGCTCGTCCTCCACCCCTCACCCTTCATACTCCTTCCTTTCGTCCACCTTCCGCGAACACCTCCACCTTCCTCCACGGTTTCGTCTTTGCCTGCGCCACCCGCCCCTCTTTCTCTTACTTCTATTTCGCCTACTTTCATCCCGGCCCAGTCCTCGATCTTCCTACCGTACCGCGCGGCTTCGTAACTTTTACGCTGGACCTCTTTCATTGGGCACAGAACGTTTCGTTGGAATGACGGGTGTTTGTTCTGGCTCGGTGGATAACTCGGCATTTGAATTTGGATAGGCAGCGATTAGATTCCGCTATAGAAGGAAGCAATATGATACGCGGAAAGTTGACACTCTAATTCTTGAGTCGACGCTCGACTGACAAATACATACTCTATTCGAATTCGTTAATAATGTAGTTCATTGAATAAATTTTAGTAATGCGAAGTATATACATAAACATAGTATTATGTTCTTATGATCTAATTTATTCACTGTCAAGCCAAAATCAGTGGTTCTTGTATCAGTGGTACAACAAAATGAACAATACGTTATACTTCGGGTATATAATAAAAATTATAATTGATAGTAGTTTGCGAGATATCTCATTTATTTACATGAAATAATTAACACGTTAAATGCCACATCGGTCACATATAAATGACACTCATTTTGAATCAGATTGAGAAATTCACTTTTGTCGTAGTATATTCGAATACGAAAGGGCTAAAATAGTGCCGACTATGATCAATTTTAACTTTCCAGTTTTTATTTCACTAATTTAATTGTTTAGAATTTTTTAAGTTACTATTCGGCACTTAACGTGTTAAACACCTGTTCCAAAAACCAGAAACTCTCATAAATTAATGAATTTCATACTACATCTTATGAACACTGGAAGTTGACTGCAGTACAAGACGTTTTATTCAACATTCAATTTTGTAGGTATTTACTTATACATATAAATTTATTCAGAAAAATTTACTGTAATGACGGCAAAAAATACGTGTATCCTTTTCGGGAGTATCATTTTCAGCCTGTTTAATATTAGGTTTGAGTAAAATGTTTTGTATAAAATATATTAAAACAAAATGTTAAATATTCATAGTAATAATCGGTAATAAGCATTTAGTAAGTTTGTATTGTACAATAATATACCAATTTAACAAGACTTTACTGCAAGTATTTATTATTTGGAATGCGATGTATAATACCACTATAATACCTCTGCTATATACCTTTATTAATGTTTAAAAATTTATGACAATTATGTTTAATTAATTTGTAAAGGTATATAATAAATACCATACTTCTAAAGGAAACTTTTGCATATCATTTTACTATTATATCCTGTATTGTGTTTATGGAAAAGAGAGGACATAGGCACAGATTGCCCATAAATCCAGGTACAACAATAAATGTCTATAAGTAGTTTTACACTTATTCTATTGTGGAATATTACATACAAAGTTAAAAACGGATACGTTAACGCAATCTATAATAACAATCTCGAGAAGATTGCATAGAATGTTCTTTACCATCTGTCAGTATACCATCACCCCATAGGGTACATGACCGACAAAAGTTCGTTTACCGACTCAGATGTGCATTCACAGACTTAAAATCCCTAGACTGATACATTACCGACTGCCACTACTTTTAGCTTGAACACAAACCCAACATTCAGACGAATTCATCGAACAACAATAAAATTGTCCCCGATACGTTTGCCATACTTTGGAATACATATTCCCGAATGTATGCATCAATCGAATGTTACTCTAGTACGTACAACCCTAGATATAAAAATCCTATGTCAACTTCTAGTGATTTTCATAGGGGTTTGTCTGCGAACGGTAAAGCAGGTTGTCTACAGATTTTGTACCGACAATAAGTCACCATGATTTATTCTATTATTAATTTTAATCATTCCAACTATTAATTACATTCTCCTTCAGTCGTCATTTCATAAATTAATATAAATTCTGCTCACACGACGAATATAAACGAATTGTTACCAAATTTTTTCCAACATAAAAATTGTTTGCATTAATTACAAGATACAGGAGCAACAAAGAAAAAAAATTGCAACTGTCTTCCTACAACACGAATTACATCTAGCACGGCCTAATAAACTCAGACTGTCCTTAAATAGAGTATTTCGTTTAACATGGATCCATTAATATCTTCGTTAGCTTTGCCGATACGCAAAATTGTACCAAAACAAACTTGTTGGGTTTAGAACGAGGCATATTGTGGTGTGTAAATTTTTCTGAAAGTCGTCTCCAGACCCGATATTCAAGGTCATCAACATTTTTTGTAGATTAACATGTGCTTTTTATAATGCAATGCTGTAACGGACATCAAGACGAATTCAACGGTACACAACACTAAGGCCTTGAATGAAAAGATTCACAATAACTCAAAAAATATTTGGGAAGTGAACATTCTCTGTCTTCCGTGGAAAATCTTTATTCTGCAACAACTGTTCAAAATGATTTCCATTGATTTCAGGACATTTTCGAATAAATCGTCATTACAGGAACGTTGATACGCCTAATATGTGTAAACACACTGCCAACGTATCTTTCTTTTCAAACCATTGTGTGAAGTTCATGGACATAATGATAATCCTAAACCAAGCCAGTAATAGCGACTTCCTTGTGTCAGTAACATTAAACATGTGCAGTCAAGATGAAAATATAGATATGGTGCTTGCTGTAGAATAACTTCTTCAAAAGAATGTAGACAATTGTTGTAGAATAAAGATTTTCCAGGGGAAACAAAGAATATTCACTTTCTAAATCTTTTTGGAGATATTGTGGATCTTCTCATTGAAGGTCGTGTCAAGGTCTTAGTGTTGTATACCGTTGAATTCGTCTTGATGGTCACTACAACAATGCATTAATCGATTGAACAAATGAGTGGCTCCATATATCAATAAACGTTTGCAATTTAAAAGACTCGGATAAAATATCATAATCAAAGTTTCAATAACCAATCGGTGCTACAAGTGCGAAATATCGAACTGCTTGTAACAAGACAAGGCATGTACATCAGAGAAACGTTTATGTATACTTTCCACTCCTTTTTGATCTTTAATAAACCCTCACGATTGTGTCAACATCTTACAAACCAGCTTGCCCAAAGTATCGATTTGTAGGTTCTCTATATGCAGCCATAGAAATATGATATTCTTACCGTAATTCGGTTAATCTGCTCATCCACTACGTGGGGCTGCTCCAAAACGATCTCATATGAGAAGAGTCTGTCATGGGCCGCTTTGAATTCCGCACGTAGAGCTGTTAATTCGTGATGAAGTGTACGGGCCATTTGCGCTTCCTCGACTTTAGTTGATAGAGTTTCCCAATTCTCCAATGTAGCTGAAACACGCAAAGATTTTCTATTAAGCACAGCATGAAAGTTTCCGCACTCTAAATTAATAATCATTATTTCTCTAATAAATTCCAAATAGAGTTTCCGCACTCTAAATTAGTAATCATTATTTCTCTAATAAATTCCAAATAGAATACTAAATAAATATGGAAACAGAGACAATGCCAACAAAAGCAGAATTTTGTTAGCATTCCAATTTGTACTATAGATATATGAAAAACAACATTTTTTTGAAACCGTAAGGATTACAATTACAAGATCTCTAATTTAGCTGAAACACGCCAGACTTGCCGTTACACACAGGATGAAGGTTACTGTATTCACAGGCGGCCGGCTACTTAAATACATCTCTTAAAAACGAATAACTTCTATAAAATTAGTCCAAATGACTTGAGCTTCTTCGAGATATTAAAAGGATTAATTTACTAGATAATAGAAACAAAGTTTCATCGAAATTGGGTGACGCATAAAAAAGCGGTAGGCATTGAAAGATGTAAAAATCTTTAAATTTTGGGCATAAATCGCATTTTCTTACAATTTCTGCCATTTTTAACCATTTATGGCTTGTAGCAACCTTCATTGATTACGTTGAAACTTTGTGTATTTTTATGATTTACTTACATTCATAAAAGGCATGTTTTAAATTTTCGTTATAGGCATAGATAAAAAAGTTATTATAAAAATCATGACCTTCACTGTTTTGTTCACAACTTCGACCAATAGCAATTGTATAAAAGACTTTTTTACACATTATCTATTGAGTAAATTAATCCTTCTAACATCTCAAAGAAATTCAAGTTCAATTCAAATTTGGACGAATTTTAAAAAAAAGGATGTACTTAAGTAGCTGACCGCCACTTAATTTATTCCTGTAATAAATAAAACTCTAAATAAATATGAAACTGAGGACAATGCCAACGAAGACTGGATTTTATTAACATTCAAGGTTATACTAAAAAAATGACGTGAAATATGAAAAACAAATTTTTTTGAAACATTATTAATAAAATTAATTGTTAAATATTACAGCAGTTATTATATTATAGCTTATTTTTAGACAATGATGTAGAAGGGAGCGTCCTCCGCAATTACATGTGGCTGTTTTCGTTCAGCTGCACATCCAGGTTATCACACTGTCATTTACGTCATTTCTGATGTCAGGGTTTCAGGCGATTCCTACGACTACCATTATGTCAACGAGAATATGTGGTCAGACATTTAAGGTCAAGCAGCTTATGTCTGTATGCAAGTGCACTTGGCATGGCTTCGATGACCTGTTTCTTCTTTCATACTTTCCTTCGGTAGGTACTTTCTTTTTCGAAACTATGTTGCTCGTAAAAAGAGGCGAGCTGGTAGTGTTACATTTCAACTTTAAAAACTATCACTCTGTTTTATTAAAAACTCGTATAACAATTCCACTAAAATACTTTATCAGCAAATCGTGTATTCTTAATGAAATGTGATACATAGCTTTTTTGATATTCAATTTTAAATATCCTTTACAAAATGAAATTTACTAATTCACAAATATTCAAAAACTAATTAGCCTGTATTAATAGTTTCAAATTTGAATATGAAATATTGAATTTGAATATTTGAATTTTTTAATGTTCAGATTGAAAGACAAAAATTCAAATATTTAAATTTGTACATCCAAATTCTTAATTCAAGAACAATGTTCAATGTATTATAGAAATTCAAATTAATCAACCGAGAATGGAATAACCAGATAATAAATACGTAAATGCCAATAAAATATGAGAAACTACGCCAGGAAATTGATACAAGTTTCCTTCAACAAGACTGTTTGAAATTTTCACAACCGGACATAAAAATGCCCCGGCAGTTTATGTTTCTCTCAGCAGATCAGTTATTGCAATTTTTACACTTTCTACAACATCCGGAATGTGTTAGTATCGCATACCGGCATAGCAAGCAATTTTGGATCGAATGATCGTTATCTGGGATAATCCCAGTGCTGATGTATTTTCTTCTATTTTCAATAGTTTCCTGTCGAATTGCTCCACCTATAAATCACATATTCAGGAGAAAATATAAAGGAAAGACTTCCAATTAAATAAAAAAATTGACTATAATCCGATTATTTAGGGAAATATTGTTACACTGAAACATTGCAGTAATGAATGCAAATCACAGAAAAATGATCACACTTGACAATTTTTACAACAGACAGAAACATTACATTATTATAGAATGTAAAACGGTATTAGTCTATAAAAGTAAATTGATAACATTACGTTGGATAATTTTACAAATTATATCAATCAAAACTCCATTGGTCTATTTTATCTTTCCTTTTTCTTTTTAAAATTGTACAGCACTTGGCAAAAATTGTTCGATCAAACAACTCCAGTGTCTAACATTGTAATTATTGATATCTATCACGCTGAAAATATTACCATCAAAGATAAAGGAAAATGAAATGATGAAACTTTTCGTATATAAAGAAAATATTAATAGAAAAATTAATATATTGGTTTTTCCATAATGCATAGAACGAGCAAATTATACACTGATTTAAGGAGGGATTCAATCATGTCCACATTTCAGAATATTTTTTTGGCAATGTCTATCGTTGTCTTCATCGTTAGAAATATTAAAAAGTGTTCAAATTCTTTGTCAGGCTACTTCAATTTCTTTACGATTTTTGCATAATGTTAGTCAATTTATTATTCTATATTTGGTAAGAAGACAGAAGAATCGATCATTTTATTAATATTTTGCTTAAATACCATTAACTCGTATACCATACCTATGTGTCCAATATAAATACAACACTATTTTTGTATTTAATGTACACTCAAATAATCTGTTCAACGATCATATTCACGATTTTGATCGAACATTGTCTGCCAGTGGTAGTAGTATAGTATAATATATTTTTGTTTCAATCTTAAATAAGAACTTTGTGGTGCGAGTAACGGTCTATAATAATAACGGAATAATAATATAAACTGTATATTCGTTCCAGAATGTCAATGATAGACTGAAATGAAGCGACGCGGTTTAAAACCCTGTATTAAAAAATACTGAAAATGATGAACCTTGTCACATCGTCTGCCATTAGAGCTTTACAACCAGTTTGACTAAGTTTCGAAACGATTTCGTGTTAACGCACTCGTCGTTAACCGTGATTAAGATCCAACTTCCCTTCCATTAAACGCGTGTACGTGATGGATTTGTTAAAACGTTTTCGTGCGAGGAGATAAGTCATTCGGTGAAAGCAGTTCGAATTCTTCTTTCTGCGCTGTGTGTACGTTAGCGACTATGGCCGAAGCATCCGAGTAACTACTGTCCAGTAGATAGAAACAAGAATTGAAGGAAAGTGAATAGACACGGGGAAAGGAGTACGCGATTCAAGATTACGATCGATTAAGAGCTCTCACGAGGCAATTAGCGATGACAGATCATTTAATAATTGCTGCAATGAATGCGACTCAATGAAAATAAACTTTTTTATGAATAACACCAGGTGGTAAGTACTTAATGAGTTAGCTGTTGCGACCTCTTTGATAAGTGTGTACCTAAAATGTGTCGCAAAATGTAAGCGAACTACTTTGTGCACACTGTATACAGTTTTTTCATAATAATTATTTATATTTTCGTATTTGAGCGTTTTATTTCGTCTTGACCTCCAAATATTCAAAACATCTTGAAATTTAAGAATATATTTTAGATTTTACTAAAATTGCAATGTAAACAGCAAATTGTAGCTATTTTTTACGCATGACGAATATATTCGTCATAACAAAAAATTGTACCATTTCTTCATGACGAGTATACTCGTCAAAAACAGCTAACTGTTAATACCAAGCAATCTTTTCGAACATATAAAGCAAGAATTACATAGTCTTTTTATAAGTAAAGTGTAGATTTTAAGCAAAATAAAAATTTTCTGTATTAATTGCAAGAGACGGGCGACAGATACACATTTAATTCTTTTTTTAATCATTTAAATACGTTGGAAATATTCTATCGTTATTCTTTAATATATAAACATTTCTTCCGTTTTAAATTACACCAACGTGTTTTTGTTATAAATGCATGAAATCCACAGTCTACATATAATTAATTCAGGAAACTTTAATTTTGCATAAAGGTAAGCAGTCTACTCATAATGAAATTATTTAAAACAGTGGAATCCCATGCATTTAGGTCATTAGAATGACACGAAAAATCATATTTAATAAATTGTTAACATGTGTTATTGTCTGTGTAAAGAAACTCTGTGTATACTACATCGAATTTTTTAAATGATGGTGGAATCTTTTGACGTATTGCAAGAGGTACTACAATTTACATTTAATTTGACGATCTAGTTCAGACGACAGTTTGTCTTATGATAAACATATATGCGATATAACCTAAACACAAATATGAAAAATTATTAGCAGATTAAAGTAGAATTGTCGGTCCCATTCAATTAATCACTTTCACTTAAAACATTGATTTATATGTGACAAATTCATTTTCATTTTCCTTGGATTATGGGTTCAAATATCTAGAATAGGGTAACCAGCCTAGTCACTCGACTCTAGTGAATGAACAACTCCCAGTGAATGAACATAATTCGTATTAAACGAAAAAATAACATATGTGATGCCCTTTTCATGTTAAAATTTGTACAGTAATTCTATTGTAAGTTCGCAGTTGTCCTGCTAAAGAGATCCTCTTGCTTATAACCTATTCGGCACAAGATTAATTTATTTAGTAGTAATGCGAACGACATCCCACGTATTTAAAGCGAGTATCACTATCGTGAGATCAGCACAATTTGTATTTTAAGATTGTTTAATGGTCCTATGATAAGTTTGTTTGTGTAATTATCATTCACTGGGATACATCTGCTCCTTCGTCAAAGATTGATGTTCATTCGGTGGTCATTTTCGTTTAATCGCATGCTAGAGTTGTTATAGAAGTTGTAACCATCAAATATCACTAGAATTATGTTCTGAAATCGAAGATCTTAACAATGACAAAACATTCTTATAGAAATAGTACTCAGGAAATTAAATAATGATTTACAAATACTAATTTCAACAAACATGCAGCTTAAGGGTTCATTCATTGGACAGGTTACCCTACATAAAAATTAAGAACTGTATGCTGCAACTATATGCTTTCCTCTTTAGGGAGAAGTAACGTTGTTCATCCGGTATTCGAGTACGTATTGAATTTTCCTTTCTCAGTGACTGTACAATAACACCGTTAAATAGTGGAGTAAGTTGGATTCCTTTGTTTCTCCTTAATGGTGGTACACGTCCTCTTTTTACGCACGCATGGAATCCAAGATTTCACTTGATAACTGTTCGCCGGCGTGTGCCGCTTTTTATTAACTGTCTGTGACAAAGTGAAAGTTGGTTTTTCCGGGGAAACTTTGAAAAAGTCGACACGCAGTTTCTTTCATAGGGCAACGACTTGTTTTCACGATACTATTTTACACAGCACGAAGGATACATTAACAGTCACACAGACATCCACGAAACTTTCATAAAACTCGATGCGTTTTTTTCTATTTAATGAAATCGTAGAAAAAATTATTAGACTGTAAATCATTTACACATACGCAGACCAATTTATAAGTACTGTAGAGAAAGAGAAACTTGTTTGCAGCGTTACTTCTATTAAATTCTGCAGAACGTAGAAACGCGATTGAGTTTTATTAACCGGATCTAAAGGCAAACCTTTACTTTTAATCATATATTCTGTTATAAAAATACATAAGTTGAAGAAATTACTGTTCATATAAAGATTTATTATAGATAGGTTGTTTTTTACAATCTAACGTAATCTGTAAATTTCTAATATAACGAAGCTATGAATGCGCTTTGCAATCTACTATAATTGTATATAATTTGTAATCTATTATAATTGTATAGAATTTACAATTTATTATAATTATATCTTCTCGAACTTTACATACCCTAAATAAATGTAATTATTCAAGTAGCTTGTCACAAAGATGAATTTCCACTTATAAACTTTAAAACTGTGCCACATATACAATATATTGAGTTGGGAAATGCGTTCGTAGCGTTTTATGTTTTCTTTTATTCTACAACGATTTCTTTGTTCTTGGGAAAGTGATTTGCATCAATCGAAAGAGCTCCTTCTGCTGTACAAAACTGTGATAATCTTTGTTTCGAATAATTTAATTTTTTACTATTTTTCAAGCTTAGAAATGGAATAACCAGGAGTCAAAAATCAACATTTTCGACACCTGCTTTTCTTCGCTTTTCATCGAAGTCAAAAAGCTGCCGCGGTCACTCGGGATGTTTGCGACGTGTACGGAGAAGGTGTCATAGACGAATCTACAGCACGGAAAAGGTTTGCAAAATTCAAAAATGGCGAATTTGATCTGGACGACACGCCTCGCAGTGGACGACCTGGTGTCGAAAATGTTGATTTTTGCCTCCAGGATATTCCATTTCTAAGCTTGAAAAATAATAAAAAATTAAATTATTCGAAACAACGATTATCCCAGTTTTGTAGAGCAGAAGGAGCTCTTTCAATTGATGTACAACACTTTGCCAAAGAACAAAGAAATCGTTGTAGAATAAAAGAAAACATAAAACGCTACGATCTTATTCCCTAACTCAATGTCTACGTATTTAGATGACGTTTTAAAATTACATATTGTCGAGATGTTCAACCATAAATCTAGATTGTAAAACACGAAAGACCTTCGAGTTATCCTCGTTACGACGGTCATCTATATTAACGAATGAATTAAACATTAGACATGAACTAGGCTTTGGAACTTTGCCGACAAACGCATTCCTCTACCGCGATGCATAGCATTGTTTCATGCATTGTTTGCATAAATCACGTACCTGTTGTTCTATTCAAACAATTTCAGAAATAGTTTAAAATACTGAAAAACTATATTCGAACTTTTTATTTATATGTAAAAATGTTGTCTTATCTATTCTTACATCCTTGTACTACGATTTCATTTACAATTACAGTGATAAGAACTTATCGTTCGTAATTTTCCAGAAAAAAAAATACATATCATGCCTATATTTTCTCAAAAGGCAAAATATCGATTAACAGAAACTTATAGCATAAGTACATGTTTAGTAAATTTCGTGTGAAATCTTCATTATAAATCTGATTCAATGTTGTAAGGTTTAAAAGTTAACCCCTTGAACTACGAATTATTTTATGGTTGCGGTGATTAGAACTTCTTTGTCGTTTATAATTTGTTCGAAAAAAAGGAAATTTATATTTATTGTATGCTTATGCAGAATCCAATGGCTATATTTCGAAATCAACAAAATAGAAGTTTGGTTGGGTTTAAAGGCAATTAATAATATACATATTTAGTAGATTTTGTTCGAAATCTTCATCACGAGTCTGACTCGATATTATAGTGTAAGGAGTTAATCTTTGTTTGTAAAGAGGAATACGTTATCCCATGTACAGGGTGTATAAAACATAATTGTAATGCCGGTCGTAGCGTGATTATACACCTCTAGATCAGTGGAGATTTGTAAAAAAGTCAGTGAAACAATGTCGACCTTGATTTTCAAGGTCAAAATTTTTTTTTCATTGTATCGTATAGTACTTCTAACGAGAAACATTAGTTTCGCAGGAACCATAGCACTCAAATGAACCGTTCTCCTGAAAAACGACACAAAATTTTCGTAAACTATTTTATTCCATATTTCTACAGGATGTCGTAAGATGGTATAAACGTGAGGGGATGATTCTACACGAGAAAATAAGTCGAAAATATAAAATAAATTCTTTTCATGTGACGGGTTGTTTTCGGGAAAAAAGTTTGAAAATTCGGCGAACTGGCGTGCTTTTGAATAGGAATCGTCTGACGCGTCTATTCATGGCTTACTATGAATGTTCAACGTCAAAGAAAGGAATTTATTAAATTTTCGACTTATTTTCTCATGTAGAATCATCCTTTCTACGGTTGTACCCAATAATGGGACACCCTGTAGACATACGAAATAAAATAGTTTACGACACTTTAAAGTCGTGTTTCTAGAGAACGGATCATTTGTGACCTATTGTTCCTGCGAGACTTTTATTCCTCGTGACGGAAACTATACGATGCAAACAAAAAAATTTGAACATTTAAAATCACGGTCGACATTTTAGCACCGACTTTTTTTACAAATCTTCACCGATCCAGCGGAGTAGCTTCACGCTACAACCGGCTTTACACTTATTTTTTATACACCCTGTACACATGTTCATGTAGTTTAGAAACAGTTGGATGCTAATTTACTAGGAGGTTGAATAAGTTCTCGCTGTTTTTTTTTTATGAAATGAATGCTTTATTTTAAAAAATTGGTAAAAAATATGTTCTTGAAAGTATTGTCTCTCGCTAGCCATTACTTTTCCCCATCTTTCTGGCAGCATAGTAATTCCATGTCGGAAAAACGACACGTCTTTTGAAGCAATCCAAGAGTGGACCCATTTTTTGATATCTTCATAAAATTGGAAGCGCTGCTCAGCCAGGCCATGTGTCATCGATCGGAACAAATGATAATATGATCGGGAAATGTTTGGTGAATACAGCGGGTGGGGTTGTACTTCCTATTTAAGTGTTTTCAAAAACGTTTTCACCGGTTTTTTGCAACATGTGGCCGCGCGTTGTCATGCTGAAAAATCGCTTCAACTCGTACAGCACCCAACGTCCTTCCTGTGAATCATTCCTAATGCTTTCAAACGTTTCGAATCTGTTGTGTGATCAACTCCTAATGATTCTGCAAGTTCAGCTAGTATCTGACACGAGTCTTCATCAAGTAATGCCTCAAATTCTTCGTCTTCAAGTTTTTGTTGTGCGCCAGGGCGTTCTTTATCATCAAGATCAAAATCATTATTTTTGAAGTGTCTAAACCAATCTCTGCATACTGTTTCCGACAGAACATGGTCGCCGTAGGTGTCAACAAGAATTCTGTGTGCTTCAGCTGCAGATTTTTTTTTAATAAAATAGTGTAGTAAAATTCCCCGCAATTACTCTTTCTTTGGCATGAAATTCGACATTTAGCACAATGAAAGAAAAATTGTTTATACTTCAGTGGAATGACATACACTGAATTTTAACCTTGCATATATGTAGTACTTCATTATAGATACGTTACTATCTGAAACTAAATTCACGCAGTTCTGGTATTACCACCTTTCGGAAAACAGCGAGAACTTATTCAACCTCCTAATAGATATTTTTGAA
Organism: Sphecodes monilicornis; assembly: GCA_913789915.3. Classification (NCBI taxonomy): domain Eukaryota; kingdom Metazoa; phylum Arthropoda; class Insecta; order Hymenoptera; family Halictidae; genus Sphecodes; species Sphecodes monilicornis. Next base: position 2,629,877 of record OU565289.1, read on the forward strand.
ACCATTGTGATATTTTACAGCTGAAGAATGATTAAAATTACTGCTAATGTAACATTAGATGATTAGCTTAGCAATATTTGCAGTATGTGAGTTACCATATGTATATTTACGTCGAATATATTTTATAAATACGTATTAACATATGTACCGGAATTAAGTTCATAAACATACAAAACCCCGAGTTATGGTGTCTTTTAATTTCTTTTTCTCGTAGTCTGCAATGACCATAAGCAAGCAAGTATTTTTAAGTGATGGTGTGCGCGTAATTTAACTCTTTCTCAATAATCATAGATTGTTTTCAAAATTTTCAGTATTTGGATATTTAAAAAAATAACACAAAACCGTTTTTGCTTCACATTCTTTAAATAATTTTACCTATATTTACATTTCCAGCGTCGAAGTGTACGCGGAGAATCTTAGATATAAATGCTTCCGAGTTTATTGAAAATCATGAAAAATTTTGCTGAATTATTACTTAAATTATTACTCGGCTAATAAAATTAATTCTTTGGCATTCAGCAAAAAAATTGAAAGCGAGATTCTCGATGAAAAAACGGCTGGGAGACCATGATGCATCGGAATCATGGAGACTGCCGATGAATTATAATGACCAACGTAATCATTATCCATGTATAAAAGGACAGGAACACGTTTGTCCTGCGCGGAAAAGGAAGAGCACGAGGACGGGGCGAAAAAATGACAGCAACGGAAAAGCAATGAATTTCACACTGACCTACAGGAAATGATGGAGAATGTGAGGAATAATTGCGACCACCGTGGCAAGACGTATCGCAGTATTACATGTAATATACGTGCTACGTTATCACGCTCGACTGACTACGCTCAGTAGAGCAGAAATTGGTAGCCAAGCACACCAGCTCTTCCTGCAGCAGACTTTTTGTTTTCAACGTGCAACGCGAGCAAACTTGCATTAATATGCAGCCAATAAACCAGAGTCTATATTGTTCGAATAATAAACTAACCATCGTTCTAATACTTTCCGCAATTTGATCACGTCCACGTGTTGGAATGTAATTAAACGAACGATTATCATCATTGATCACTTAACCCCTGGGTCTGGTTAGTTTGAACTAAAAATTTAGACCGTTTTACGCATTTTATGGGCATCCACTACACAGGGTGTACAACTGGAACAGGCTGTACCTCCTAAACGATTGAGAATAGAGGAAAATGTTATAAGAAAAAGTTGAATGGCATCAGACGGTGCATAATACGCAACTAATTTTATGCACTTTTGTGCATCGGTGCATCAGAAAAATGCAATTACATTTTTTTTTTAATAGAAACCTACATATTTGACTGCACCAATCGATGCAATTTGTTGTGCTCTACATAAAAGTACTAACATACTTATGTCCTAAACTTATTCGTTCGGAAGTTATCGTAGCTAAGATCGTTGTAGATTTGTGAATGATTTCGCTCTGTCGGCAAGTGTCCTGGAGTATCACGTAGTGCTCCATTATAATGTTTGTAACTTTTAGTTACGATAACGTCCTAAACAATGTCAAATTTTCTAATTTTGAACTATTTAAAAAGTAAACATATACGTGTTAATGATAATGTCTTTTTTTATAATTGTAATTTTTTGTTTTATATATCAGTGATTATAATGAGGTATACCTGAGTGTGTTTGATTGAATACTTTCCGTACCCAGCAAATTTATATGAAATTTTTCATGCCAGATTTTGTCTGAGAATACTCGTTTTAGGAATTCATTACGATCGCGTGCATTAATATTGTCCGCGCAACGAGAGTTGGCACAAAATATCGTCATTAAGTAATCACGATTGATGATTAACCAATGTTTTCAAATGGTAACAGACATGAAACAGTATAAAAATAAGTTTATGAAAACAATTCAGCCATCTATAACCACGAGTGTGATTAATGAGAACTGATTAATGTTCCCAGATGGAAACAATTAAAAAACCAATAATATGCTTGATTGTCCAGAAATATAATTTATAAAACAGTTAAATACTACAGTAATTCACAGAAAAAGGGCCGTAAAATTAAAACCTGCATTGGATCCGTATTCAGTACGTAAAAGATTAATATAAGTGTAGTATTGTATTTATAAATTTACAAATGTCATATATACATAAAAGTGCAGAGTTTGTTATTAACTAAAATTTAATCTGCATCAATGTGATAATATTAGTTGTGCTTGATGAGAAGTTAATTTTCTCTAAAGTAACGTTTGTCTAACAAGTTTAAGGCGTCGATCTTTTTGTATTTTGAAAAAAAATTTATGTTTAGATTTTGCAGAGAAGAGATTGATAGTTTATGTGAACAGATAAACAAGCATGTTAATATACTGAACGCGTAGCACTATACATAGAGCCGGCAGAAAGTTCCCATGTGAATGCTAGCAGATAGCGGTTCACTGTGATTATGGACTTGTGTGACGTTTTCTTCGAAGTGATTACGATGATTTTATTTTGCCAGTTTCAGCTCTTCCGCTGATGAAGTTTCTTAAATAGAAAATCTTGGTTTCTCCAGAACGTAATTTCCGCACTGACCGCAATACTTTTACATTAAACGGCTCTCATATTTAAAAATGTTTCTTTTATCCTCATAAATTAATTAGATATCACTGCAGTGTAACGAAATTGTTAGAAGTTTATTATAATTATTTTAATCCAATCTATTTGTAGTATATAGTTAAATTTACTTTATATAATTAATTATATCAAAGAATTGTATACTGTTAGCAATAGTGCTAATATTTGCCATTAATATTACGTACAATAAAATCGGTATTATGGATTACTATTAATTAGAATCAATAATTACTACCAATTACATAATAAAAATTCGTAGATGTCACAAACATTTAATAAAATATTCAACGAACTCTTTCATATGTCGCCAATTAGCGTTACCTTTAGAATTTACAAAACTGGCAGAACAACATGTTTTTTCACAATATGATTTGTAATTATAAATTGACAAAGTGATTTTTCCATCTAAGTGATTTTCAATGGTTTTTTACTAATAAAAAATTTTAGACGAATAGCTGGAGATTCTTGACATTTCTTACATTTACGAAGTCGTTAAAAATTGGTAATTATAGAAAAAAAATTCCGGCAGAAAATACAGAAAACCATGTTACTGTAACGTGTAAGTGTCAGTGGAATCATTTTCATAAATCCCATTGAGGGAACGATGGAAAGATGTCCACTGCAACAAAATTAATATTTCTGAGGATCGAACGCACACCGGTTTTACAATAGCTCGCGCCACGTTACTAGGTGCCTATTAACAGAAACGGTAATTTAATTTATTACCATCGTCTCATCGAGCGAATCACGATCGTCCTAGCCAATATATTATTACTACTTTCTCCGAGTACCTACGTCCAACATTTATCACGTTAGAAAATAGGTATGAACGAACAAGTTATCGTGGTTCGTGTTGCGGACACATACGGTCTTAATGATTAATTAATGAGAACCGTAAAAAGATTTCGAGAATCGTGTACACCGTGACACGACTTATGTGATATCGCGTTACGCGATAACACTTCTGCCACGTTTAATTTAATAATTAGTTTCACGGACATGTTCGAACTGAACCAATTACGCTTGTTTCATTCCACGGTGAGTTTTTACTTTTATTAATCTTAGGTGGTATTAATCCAATATATTTTTATATGAAAAAAATGTGCAACAAGATTGTAAATAGACATTCTCTAAAATTTTTTATTAGTATAATGTACGTACAATCTTTAGATTTAAGGGAAACAAATTTCATTTTTTTTTTAGGAATAGTTATAATGAATTAAGAGTAAGATTCCGAATGAAATATTGTTGTTTATGCTTATGTTGCGTTAAACACTGTGATATACTGCAAATCAATGAAGTTCCACCATTTATTTAAAATATTTCCGTATTGAAAAATACAAGTTTTCTATTCAATTTTCAAATGAGTTCATGATAAGAAGATAAATCGTTAATTACAATTTACAACTAATTTAAACAGCACATTTTCTACAATCAATACATAACAAACCAGACATTGCAAACTATGTCTAGTAAAATAAGCCAATTAAATAAAAATGTTTATAATGTTCATGTACCAGTATGTACATATTTTTAATTATGTATATTCAAAAATATAAATGCCTACGTATCTTTCAATGTAAATATTTATAGTTTTAATTTTTTTGGTAGTTGAAACATGCAAATATTTAATTTCAAAAATTTTATTGAGAAAGTATTGAAATGACATACAGTAAGTCCGCGATCTATGTCCAACGCAACATTACGATCTATGTCAATTCGTCTACTTCTTCTACTGTGGGGTATCCCCGGAGGGGCCGAGAAGCTTGAGCTGCCTCGGTCGCCAAGCAGTGTAAACATGCCGCGTAATTTGATCCTGGGTCGGGTATATCGGTGTGAATCACTACTAATCCAATTCAATCCAAACTTTCACCAACTTATTTCTGGCATTTTTCTGATTAAAATGACACTAAACACTAAATAATTTCAACTGTATTTGGTGGTTTAATTGACGATATGTGCAGTGACTTTCGGACGTAGACGAGAATAGCAGTCCGTGTTTACATGCTGTCCTTTTCTACGTTCGGCGCGGTCGATGCGGCCACAAAAGAATAGTTTCCCGTCTTGACGTAAGTCCCGACAGAGAACCGAAAAAGGACTTAGATCGCGGACTTACTATATTATGAAACCTTTGAAATTACAAATTTAAATACCAAAATTTTAAGTGTCAAACAAATTTATGTTCAGAAAATTATCTGATCTCCGAAGCATTGATTTTCGTTTGCGTGCGACGTAGCACAATTAAGAAAAAAATTTACATTTATTATCCGTTTATTATCTCTCCGCGATGAAACACGTTAATTGGATAACAGTTCGCCAAGCATTCGAAGTTTTCGCGGAGATATTCTGTCCAGTTTTATCTGTTTCACAGTTAATAATTAAGCGGGCGAGTTTTACGGGGCGTCCGTTAATTCCCACACAGAGAAGTGTTATGAAAGCGACGTTGAAGCAGGTCAACGTTAACGCGAGAATGAATGCAAGCTCGTTAATCAACTGCGTTCTAAAATTTCTATCGTACGGATCGCAGATCACGGAAGAACGGTTACGAGGCTGGACAATCTTTCTTCCAAGATTTCTATTATACATCTGTCTCCTGACGGGTGTGAAGATCATTGACAAATCGTTCAGCAGATAATTTCAAGAAATTTTTTACGTGACGGAAATTTATCTTGCTAGAAGGTGAAAGCAATCGTTGTGTTTTGCATTTTCTCATTTTTCACATTTAAATTTATAATTGTAGAGGGGAAAGCATATTTTTTATAACAAATAATATCTATCCTGTTGTACGAAGGAAAATTTTCTAACATATCTAAGGTGTATAAATTAATTTGCGACCCTCGCAATCAGAGAATAGAAATTTCATTTTAAATCTAAATTTTTATTCGACGAATTGAGGATTCATTAATTATTTATAACATGGAGTAAGTACACAGAAAGTCATGGAGAGTATTTCCGATATTAGGCTATATTTTAATGTCTTTTAATAATATCACGAACATTTTGTGTATCGCTCTGTCACAGAATGGAAGGAAGATGGAAAAATATCTATTTAGTCGTTTCTATTAGTGTAACCTTCAAATAATCTTAAATTACAAAAGTATGTTACCAATACCTGCTACATGGATCAAAATTGAAGGAAAAAATTCAATTCCCTTTTCGCACTATCTACTTCAATCTAACACACATCAAACAGCATCTTTTAATAAATAAGAATCATACGAAGAAAAAACTTATTATGTAATTCGCATTATTATCTAAATATACTGCATATTTGTATGGGTTTCAGTAGACGTTTATGCAATGCTATTACTAAATCTATAATAATATTATGTGTCACTGCAATTAAATACAATTTCTATAAAATCAGTAACATTCTAAGTATAATATTCTAATGTTCAAGGCGTCTGAGGACAAATAAAACAGTTATGCCACTTTTCGTATCATGTTTTGGACTATTAATAGGTATTCGTCATTAGTATGATCATTACATCTACGTACATGCTATTTTGCTTTAATTGTTTAATTGCTTCTACTGTTCGTAGATGGAGTAACTACAAATCGGCACTTGCGTTACTATTAATACAGTTTGGCACGACGATGACTTTGAACTAGGAGATCACTCGACCCACTTTACTTTTCATTACATCTCTAGTCATTGATGTCTCACTGCTTTTATGCAAGTAGCGAGAAAAGTCCAATTTTTACACCTTCTTTCTCGTAGTCACTAAACGCATCAAAAGTATTTTAACCTTCAAACAAAAGCATTCGTGCCTCTCTGTAATTTGAAAAAAACGTGCTTCTCATTTCGAATGACAAAAACTTGATTTATTGAGCGATTTTTTGAAAAAAATGTTAATGATTCTTCAGTTCTTCTTCTCTCCTTGACAAACTTGACTATTTTGGTTTATGACTCATTTCATGGTCAAGCTTGCAAGAACTACGCCGTCGTTAATAATCATATCATAAGAAAAAATATTGTATTCATCCTAGATAAATGTTTACCGGAAGAATCCAATTATTCATGAATAAATAACATCTTGCAAACAACCTGAACAACATACTAAATTCAGAGGAAAACCTTACAAACATCAAACAATTTATAAGTGCAACAAGACTATACCAAAGATTGTAAAATATCAAATAACCTGTATAATATCTACATTTATATTTATTTCGAGTATCAATATTTATTAAATACAATTTATAATTAGAGGGTTAACTTGTTTCGAAGATTTAAACGAACCGTTGTGTATACAAATTCAAAGTCAAATTCCGACAAAAGTAATATCAAAATAAGACGAGCTACAAAATTAAACTTGGATTAGATCTTCTGGCACAGTACGCAGCGACGTAGTAAGCGCAAAATAAGACATTCGATGTCTTGAGAAATCGTACAGTAAATAAACAAATTCTATTTTATATTGATTAAGAGACGTGAATGACAATTTTTCATATATGTATGTGCATGTAAAATAATATTGTTACTATGTATAAGACATAGATAAAAAGCGATACATAGAAACGCATCAATACAACATTGATTACGTAATAGATAAAATATTTATAAATGTAATCGATACCAGAAGATTCTGTAAACTTTGTAATAAATGACTGACTGGAACTGTTATCAGACTATCTACTGTAATTTCAACTACATATACATTATTATTGTTTTATTATTACCTCTCTCTGTTTAGTTACGCTAGAAGATACATTATGATAGATAATCGATAAGATAAGCTCTTTCACTTCTTATTATACCGCGACTCACAGTAATATTCGACACTTTTAAAAAGACGTTAACTTTTTTTAAGGTTGAGCGAAACGACTTGAATTCTTTTGAAAAGTTAAAAGGATGAGTTTCCAAGCTGAAATAAAAAAACGTTTTTGAAAAAATTGTAATTGGTCAGAATCGTGAAGAACAATTTCACAGTTGCTTATTACAACTTTTTTATCTGGACTTAGATTGAAAATTTACAAACTGCATTTGATAGATATGTTTCGGTTATATATATTCTGAAAATTTCATCGAAATCAGTTGATGCGAAAAAAAACGACGGGCGTTGAAACATGTAAAAATCTTCAGATTTATTACAGCTAGGGACTATGATTTTCGGCATCTTTAACTGTTTGTTTAACTTATTACAACGTTGACCTATTTCTATGGAATTTCTAGGAGGTACATAGTTGACACAGATCAGCAAAACGTATTTTTTAAATTTTCGACATAGACGCACATAAAAAAAGTTGTAAAAAAACAACTTTTAGTATTTTCTTTGCAATTCCGACCAATTGCAATTTTTTCAAAATTTCTTTTTCACGTCATGTATTAAAGTAACTGTTCTAACATCTGCAGAAATTGAAGTCGTATGTTCCAATATTAAAAAAGTTACCGTCCTTTTAAAAGTGTCCGAATATTAGTGTGAGTCACTATACACATATGTGAAGAAATCAGCAAGTCATTGTAGGTCATCGAATACGAGCTCTTTACATTTACAGTAAATTCGAATTTACAAGGTAAAATAAAATACGGAACAAAGGCCAATTTCTACTTTGATTACGTTTTCAACTTTATTGACGTTTTAAAGGGAAAGTAAGTTTCTCTTCGAAAAAGAAAATCTTTCTATGGAAGAAGAAAATCTGCATGAACGTTACCTGATAATTAATCGACTGCGGTTTATTGCGTTTCTCATTTAGGCATGTGTGTAAAACTCGATGAAAGTTTTCGCAAAGATTTATGAAAGTTTAGCTTTCTTCCAAACCAAACAAACCTTTTATTTTATTTTTATTTTGTGAAAATTAATTATCCTCTCGGAATGCAACAAAACTAGAGATTCTATGAGTTAACGTTAAATGCAAATACTAGAGTATAATGCAATAATGATTTGCATACAATTTAATATAATTATTATTTCATCTTTAATCCAACAAAATGATTGGACCAAAACGCAAGTTAGATTTGTCATTTAATTTCAATTAAGAGCTCTCACTTTTTTCTCATTCTGCCTCTTTACAATCGAACAATCTTATTTAACAATATTTATATTTATTTACCTGTATACTTAGAATCAATATTTTAGCATTAATAAAAATAACCCTTCTTCTTATTTGTTTGTGTATCTATCAGAAAAAGTTTAGAACTAATAAAAACTGCAGTATGTTTGCGATTGTCGCGTTAATTTAACGATAAGCAATACATTCTTTCCTTTGGTTCACAAACGTACATACACGAATGAGCATTGTTAAAACATCAAGCTTATTAGAAATATTGTTTTCACAAATTTCACGAATTATTACGTATTATTACAGCGAAAATACAATGCAAATTTAGTAATATTTTAAATGTATTCTATTTTGCCAGGGCTTGGGGACAGATAAAACACTTATATGACTTTACGTATCATTTTCTTAATGTCAATGGCAATGGCATTACCACTGTCAAACGACCGGTTTTATATTTTACAATTATTGAAACTATAAAATGCATTCACGGAAAATAACGGCATAAATTTTCTTCTTTAAGCATCTGTAATAATAAAAATCACGCACAAACCAAATAAATTCGACATTGTCACTTTTATAAGGCAATGTTTACCCGTAGCTTTTATTGGTTTAATGCAAGCAGGAAAAATAAATTTCCGTTTCTACGAACTAACCTAAAAAGTCTATAAAGTGCATAAAGTAGCAGAAACCGTCGATCTGCATACAGAGTGTAGCCGGTATCCGGATTTAGTATTGAGTTGTGCTCGATTCCATCAGCAGTAAACACAGAAGCTGATCGATAAATGTTATTCAAAGCGCTCACATCATGCAATTTTCATTTTACGTTGGTTTGGTTCGTTATACGCTTACAGGCGCGTGCACACCGGCCTCTCGAGCCAGCTTTTACTCGGTCAAGTAGTGTATCCTGTTGATGTTGGACAATGAAAGTAGGAATAATTTTCAATGGGCCGAGATACAGTAGCTGGATTTGGAGCGATCTATTATCAACGAAAGACACATGGATTTGACAGGTAACGGAACGCTGCTCGAGAAGAATACCGGGTTATCTTCCGGGATGATGTCAGACAGTGAACGATCATCGCCGTTCTGAAGAAACCTGAAGCAACACGCTGAGCGAGCAGGCGAGAAGCTTCTTTTTAAATAGACTACACGAGGCTGGAATCTAAACTTTACAATGATTTGTTAAACATAGAAATCCAGCGTTTGTTACCATTTAAATTGTAATTTTTAAATCGTAAAAATTATGTTTAACCCTTGTGTATCCAACCGGGTACCCGGGTGCCCATTTACATATTTCCTTTAGTAATTTTATAATGTTCCTGGCAAAATATTTCAAAACCCTTCCGGATCGCCATTCTTTGTACAATTTCACGTAGATTAACGTTCAGTGAAAAAAATAATACTAAAATTGTCGCTACCCCGGTTGGCCAACAACAGTGAACATTCTGGTTGGCTACACACGGGGTTAAATAGTCTATTCAAATTGACTGCAAGAGGCTGGATTCTAAACTTTACAATGATTTGTCAAACATAGAAATACAGCGTTTGTACCATTTAAATTGTAATTTTATAACCGTAGGAACAATGACATGTTTTTTAAATATTTATGACGAATATATGAAATCATTTACGGGCTTCGAGAATCTCAAACTGAAATACGGTTAAAGTTGGAGAACGATTACAGTGTGGGTCACGCATAATTTAATTATTCTTGCAGAAAAGGAAACATCGTTCAGATGTTGTTTAATTTACAAATGATGCACGGTTTCGTTAAAGCAACGAATAGTTGATACTCTCTTATTAGCATATCCTTTTTCAACATTCGAAATAGTTATTATTTTACTTTTTAATCAAATTACCGTTCCAAACAAAATATCTGAAATGGTTCTCTATTAATACTTAAGTAGGATCGATGAAGATAAAGGTTAAGAATAAATAAATAATATAAGTAATTCATTAGAAATGAACAATATTTGTATGTAAATATAATTTTTTAAGAACAAATAAAAATTAAGAAAGGAACTATCCGTTTATTATTCTTTAAACTAACGTGTTAAATGATCGTATCACATACAAAAACAATATGGACATGTGAAAGTTTTTCCAGTTAATTCTGTGTAAATGACGAGATTTAATTTCATTATTTAGAATCAAAAGCGGATTGGAAGAATTAAAAAGTGAAAAACGAATTGTTACTGTCGGAATAAACATGAGCAATGCAAACATAGAATAATTGGCTAAATCGAATAATCGCGTATTAAAACAATTTTGAAATAGTATTTATTCACATATACTGTAATCAAAATTTTATGTAGAAATTTATATATAGTATAAATTCTTTCCGGGAACACTTTGTACGGTACGTTAACCGTCATTTTATTGGATTAAAATTTTGTTCTTGCATGTCTTGAATATTGTATTTTAATAGAATCAAATCTTGTCTGATAATTCAAGATAAGAATTCTATTCAAACAATGCCTTAAATACATGTTTATTTTGATAACGAATATGTGTCATCTTTAACCAGATTCCAATTCAACTTATGTCAATCCAAAATAAAATAGTATTAATCATTCATATGCAATACTTTACAATAAAATCACTTTCCTGTCAACATTAGTACACAACTATTAATTAACAATGAACTATTATAAATTATAATTTATTTACTCGAATAACCAAGATGAACTTGTGAACGATTTTTTAACTAATACTTTTACTAATATAAAACTCTAAAAAATGATCTAAACAATCGTTCTACTAGAATAAAATTCAGAAATTAGTTGAGTCATGGTTTTATACTAGAATAAAATTGTAAAAATTATTTAAATAATTCTCTGGCTGGAATTGTAAAAATTATAAAAATTATTTGAATAATCCTTTTACTAGAATAAAATTGTGAAAATTATTGGATTAATCCCTTTACTAAAATTTTGTAAAAATCATTTAAACAATTCTTTTATCAGAATGAAACTCCAATATAATTATTCGAGTAAATATTTTTTTAGAATAAAACTAACAAACTTGTTCTCATAATTCTTTTACTAGAATAAAATTCTGCTCACTTCGGTGATCGGAGAAGTTAAGGTAGAATATTTATTCGAACGATCGCTAGAACACACGTTTTTGCAGATAACGATTGACCCCGGGTCAACAAGTGAAACAAGGATTTACGGGTGGAGGGTTCAACACATACGGAAACGTACGTACAGGCGTCATCCGGCAGATCCTCCCCGATAATCTCCTGGTACGCGCAACAGGTATCCGGTGGATCTTTGCTGCGCTCCGGTTTTGCAAACATCATCGCGAGCTACAATCAGCTCGCTCCTCGCGAGTCGATTAACTGTTCTCTAATTTCCGGCTTTGATTTTCCACTTATTAAGTCGACCAATTAAACCGTTTGGAGCCAACCGATCGAGATCCAAACGTGTGTTTAGAAGTCCCCGGCACCAATTACGAACGAGTCACGAAAAAGTTCTGCTTTATAACCACATAAATTTCTTCCACTGAAAGTATCCAAAAAAAAACAGCTTTCTAAAGTCTCACGAGTCGCTTTTGGTACAGTTTTGCTAGAATTGGGTTCATATTAGTGATCGAAGTAAGCGAACATTTGATTCGGTTCACGATTCGTTAAACACTCAAGAATCTATTTACTATACTTTGGATTTTGATGTATTTAACACTTCACCAACTGGAGACCTAGTAACAGGATTTTGAATCACTATACTACATCAAAAGGAAACTTTGAAATACTTTTTAATAATCCCAAGACTAATTACTGTATTATATTACATGGCGCAATTCATTAATTCACAATTGAAATTGCTACTGCTACTAAAAAATTCATTATGTCCTTAGCTACTAATTCTAGATTTTTTAAATATTGTGAAATAATCGTCGGTAAGTAATATGTTGAAATACATTACAAACGCATGGTGCATACGAATCTTTAAAAATAGGACTGATATTTTCATAGAACGTCAATCTTTCATGTCATTATAACACTAAATCTACCGAGCGCTAAAAATGACGGGCATGTGTTGCTTTATTAAAAAAATTATGACTAGATATTCCTATTGAATGTTACTTATAATGTGAATAATTTTAGAGTAAAATATATGAAATCGATCATTTGATCAGCGCGGTGGTAGGATGTAGAGCAGCCAATATTATGCGAAATAAATTTTCTAAAAGTTTTTGTTCAAGTATTGTCTGATCGCATCGGTTAATCCGTAGCAGACACAATCTGTCACGGAAGACCGCCTACGAGATATTTCGTAAAGGCAGACTTGTCCTTCACACAAATAAATTCGTTCCTAATGGATGTAAATAGTGTATTGTAGGCGTTTAGAATAAAATTAACACGTTCATTGTCCGAGCAGCTGAGCTTGAACTAGCATAAGAACAATGACTTTCTGGAGAGAACCAGGGAACAATCTCATTTCAATCTTTCCGCCGTGAACGTACTTACTCACACAGTTTTCAAAAATTACTGACAGGAACTGTGACTAAACTAGCAATAGAAATGTAGAAGCTTCCTCGATCCCCCTATCTAACACCATTAGATTTTTTCTTATGGGGATATGTAAAGGACAAAGTTATGTTTGAACCACCGACGACAAAAGAGGATATGAAATAAAGAATACGTGACGCTTGCGCATCAGTGATTCCCGAAATGTTAAAAAATGTTGGAACAACTTTGATGTTTCGAGTAAATAAATATTTACAAGCCCGTGGTGGACATTTTGAACATTTAATTTAAAGTACATTTTATTTCTTCACGAATAAGCAAAGGACTCAAGCGCGTATAATTCCATAACGCTATTTCCGAGCGCTTCAAGTACCTACAACTCGAAACTTCAAACTGTTATATCTCATCATGGAAGTATCTGACAAAAAAATGTTTCAGACAAAATTGACTTGTTTTTTCCGGTAGAATCTAAATATGTATCATTTCATAGGGAGTTCCATTTAAAATTACAAAGGTACCTCCCCTCCCCCGTTAAAGGGGAAGGGAGGCCACTTCACCTTTATGTAGTCAGAAAGGCCCTTCAGTTCCATGCAATTTAAGACTAAGAACTTTAAAATCGATGCCATAGTTTTTGAGATATTGAGCTGTTCAGAGTTATGTGGGCCACCCTGTATATATTTTTTTTATTAAAGCAACTTGAATCTCATTATGTAGAAAAACCTTTTCTAAAATTGCTATTGGTCGGAGTTGTGAAGACAAATGTGTAAGTGGCTTTTTCATGCGCCATCCGATTTCGATGAAATGATGTGCATGTATATAACTCACAGATTTACAAAAGGCTTGTTTTAAGTTTTCGTTATAGGCACCGATAAAAAAGTTAAAAATCACGATATTCACTTTTTTCTTCATAATTCTGACCAATAGCAATTTTAGAAAATGTTTACACATTATCCAGTAAACAAATCCTTCTAACATCGCAAAGAAACTCAAGTCATATGGATCAATTTTTGAAAAGTTATTCGTTTTACAGAAAAATTGATTTAAAAAATTTTAGGGTTAATTAAATTAAAATGAACTTATATTAAATTTTAGTAGCTCACTGCCACTGTATATACAAACATGGGTATAAAAAAAGAGGACACAATTTTGCGATAGAGACTTGGATTGAAAAAGAGTTGAATTTGAAAATACAACGAGCAAGTGTGTAATAGTGCTTACAACAAGTGGAAATGGTAAACCATGAACAGACATGTCTGGATTAGCTAATTTTACGCTATAACGTGTGCATACCTATTTGCAAACTGAATTTCCTCAAACATGAAAGTTTAAACAAAAACATTGTGTTCTCTTTTTCGTTTCGTCTTTACTTGCAAAATCTATAAACAAATCTAATCTATTAACTACAATAATATGCAAAAGTATTCGGGCAATTGTATGTTTGTTGATATTCTTTTTGAAACATTATGCTATTATCGAACAAGATAAGTGAGATTTAATAGTGAATAGTGTTGATAAAATTTGTACAGCGAAAATTAACTGCACACGGAAGCGATGTGATTGAATCCAGTTTTAGACGACTTTATCTTCCGTTAGCTCTTTCGCCACATCGCAATATGTTGCACACGCGCATTTGCGATCAGATTAGATATTTGTATCCACCTATATAAATGTTTATATACACCTTTATAAACGACATAAACATTGTTACATCATTTGGTGGTAAAAATTTTACACATTACGCTCAGTTATTTTATAATAGCATTTCGAATAACATTAACTTTTAGTAAAATTTCATTATAAAACGGACCAGAATTATTGAAATTAATACAAATTTTATCGAAAAATTATTGTATTATCGTAGAATTAATACACTACATTTAAATTTCAAGATGTCCGAGTACTTATAGGCGGCAATATGATTAATAGACTGCAGATATTTCTTATGCATTCGTGGTACGTGCATAATTTTAAAATACATTCGGACGTGCACTTTTTCGCACATAAATAGCACGTTAAGTCTGATTATTGAAAGATAGTTTTTCATTAATTTTATTTTTATAAAATGAAAGTAAAAATTTAAAGACTAGTGATTATGTTTACACTTGATAAAATGACATTTCGTATGCACCAATTTAGACGTATCGTTTTCAAAAATCAATTACATACTCCGATCACCTTTACAGTAGATTTTAAGTTTACAGGGTACTCCAGCGCAACAGGTTCCAAATAATCGGCATTTTCAATATACCAAAAGTACAGCATTTCAAAAATACACTTTTTCAAATCAATAAGTATTTTTCATTACGTTGTCACATATGAAATGTCTGATTTTTAACAGTAACGTTAAACTTTTGTCTAAATAAAACTTATTGATCAAAGCACGCACCATTGTAATCAACATATTCTGTCAATGAAGTGCAAGTTTCTTGGTTGTTACGGTAAATATTAAATTTTTGTTCGTTCACGTTCTTCACTTACAAGATTTTCATCTCCAATTTGAAGTTTTTTTATCATTGAACATTAGTACGTTCATTTCACACCAAGTTTTGACCAAATACCACATAATGCTATGCGAATATGTTCTTTTTCTACCATATAAAAAGATTGCTCGATAATCATATTGACTGACATTGAAATAAACTTGATTTAAAAGTAAAATTGTGTATCTTAATAAAAACTGAAGTGCTTCAAAAATCAGCTGTATACTTTAAAATGATATACGGGGTGAAACACGTAATTCGCACAGCGCAAATAACTTTTCAATTATACATTTAATGTAAAATTGTTTAACGCAAAAGCAGCATGCTTCCAAGGGGAGTAAATGACGACGTTATCACTTTTTCTTGTCTGTGCAGAAGTTTCGAAATCTTCAAGGTTAATTTTCATTCGTGAATTGCCACTTGTGTTTACATTGCCAGATATCAGTCTACTCCTCTAACGATAATACGCTCAGTCTTCACCCCCAACGCATCTTATTGTAAAATATTTCGATAACTATTAAGTTTAGTACCAACATAAGTCAATATTTTTTTACTTGAAATTGAACACTCTTTTGATATACATCGAAAAAACGTATGATTTCATTTAAAGAAACAAAGTCGACCTTGAAAATTTGGAGCCACTGCACATACAAGAATAGCTGATCACTTGCCCCCTTTGGAACTATTGCTTTATAATAATAACAAGATTGTAAAATAAAGAAGTTTATTACAAATTTCCAATGAAAACATTTTTAAAATTTCAATAGTTATCTAGGAAAAACTCGGAAACGAGTTACTTTGATCCAACCGTTAATTCTAATGTTAAGTAATTTTTCATTAAACGCAAAATTTAAGAGTTATTTGCGTCACCCAAGTTACGTGAATCACCCGGTATAGCAAACCTGTAGAGTGTACTAGTATTTCTTGATCAACACTCTTCGTAACATTAGCATTCTAAAATCGGACATATCATGTGCAACAAATCTAACTGTGTAGTCTACACTCCACCCTCCTACAACACGGTTACATTGTCCATTTTCTTTGCGGCTACAAAGATTAGAACGTCTTTATCTCCAAAAATATCACAGAAGAGAAAAGAAAATTTATATTTTCTGTATGGCCACATTTACTTCAATGCTTAAATATTGATTACAAAAGAATGAAATTTGATTTCATCCAAAAAGAAAGGCATAACATTCGTATTTGTTAGATTCTGTTTCAAATCTTCATCATGGTTCTGACTCGTTCAAATACGGCAAGGGATTAAACGAAATTTGGGAGTAATACGAAATGCGAAGAATTGCAACAAGTCTATCAAGTTATGCTATACGGAAACCGTGTTATAGCCATATCATGTCGCTAGGAGACTGCTGTAATTTTTGCGCTGTGTTATATCAAAACCGTGTTACAGGAAGGTTGCGTGTATTACGAAAAGAATGATAAATTCAATTTTAAAAAATGGAGGATAGGATTCGTAACTTTTACGAATATTTTGTAAAAAAATTTCCCCAAAGACACACCTGACACGCTAGAATTTTCTCTTGGAAGAGAAAGGAAAGAACAAGAGGAAAAGTCGATCACGACCACATGGCAACACGGACCGACTTTTTCGAAACGTCAAATAGCGCGTGGCTGCGAGAGCCGAACGGAAGCTGAGCCGTTGACGTTCCTCGCGAGAGGTAAACGAGCTACTGAACACACGCGGCGACCGTCTCGGACGATCCTCCCGCAATCCCGACAGCGGGGACGAGAATGGCCGAGCACCGGTTCGTGCCGCTCCGTCGGCTGTTGCTTCTTATAAGGTGAGCTCGACGATGTACCCGATGCACCGGTGCCGACCGCGTCCACCCACGTGCATGCACCCACACGCCACGCCACTCGACCAACGTTCGGATAACCGATCGCGATCGACGCATCCAACGAATCGAAAACACTATTCGTGTTCATCCTCCGAACTCGATTCATGACCCGATAATCTATTGGCTTCGAGCAAAACGATCAAACTGCTGGGTCGTAACGTAAAACTGTTCGGTTGTCTGCGATATCTTCTTTTCATTTGTTAACCCTTTATGCAGTGACGGATTAAGACCTCTATTAGGATCTGACATTTTGAGTGGCGCCGTCTGCTGCCGAAATGTAGAAATACTCTAAACTTGGCTTGGCTTGGCTTATAGCAGCTTACAGTGTTAACAGGTGTTAATTACAGTATAAACTTACTGCGTTAAAACAGGTGTTAATTAAAAATAACTTTATGGAAACTCCAATTTTTCCGCCGTTTAGCAAAAGAATTTTGATTATTATGCAGTGAGAGATTGTGATAGTAGAGCGAGCAAAAATTTGTTGCTCCGTTTCCACACTATGAAATGAAGTATGTGACGTGAAATGCTTAAAATTTATAAGACCTCCATTTCTAAAATATAAGAAACAATTTAGTAAAGAAAAGTCTATTTTAACAGCTAAAATAGCTAAAGCTAGAGTGCATATTGGAAGTTCTAACCAGCGTATAAAGACTTCCAAAATTCTTGATTCAGTGATGCCTGTGGCAATGGTGCCTCTAATAGAAGATATTTGTACAATTATTTGTGGAGTAATTAATATGTCCTCACCAATTCTAAGCGATTAGAAATTTATGAAATTATAATTGTAAATTTCGGAGGTATATTAAAGAACACATTTCTTTTTGTAAAATGAATTATTTGATAAAACATACTTTAAAAGCCGCTGTCCTTCGACAAACTTTCTTTCTACAGAATTTGTACCTGCCCACTTACAAGTTTCACCGATACTTACAAACATTTCAGGTAAAAACAAAAAGGAAGATATTAATACAATGTTAAGACCAAGCACTTCGTCGCCATATTGGATAGCTATATATAGTGTCCACGCCCCCATGTCAGATCCCAATAGGCCCTAAGCACTTTTGGGGAAGACGCCGGTTTGAAATCGTGCCACGGATTCTGGCCCTTCCACTATAAACCATTCAGACGACTGTCATGAGGGAGTTAGTGGGTATTTATGACCGGCATTGCACCGTAGCCAGTGAGTCCCACATAACCCCGCCTTTCTCCCTTCGGAGAGGGGCGGGGAATCCGTAAAAGAGATTGTCCTCATGTAAAAAAGGGAAAAAAAGGCCCTAAGCACTTAGAAGATTTTGAGGTCTCCTTATACAGGATCACATGAACGCAATGTAAGGTGGAGCTGTACGATTTCTTAGGCATTTCCGATAATTTCACTAAAGTGTTTTTATCGACCGTTACAGTTTTGCTCACTTGCTACTGATTTTCATCTTTCCACTTACACACACATGCACATAAACACTTAGCAATATTACTACTAGACTGCGGATGTTTTTGTAGACGAATTGTAGGGAAATGGAATGAAACAAAATCTTATTTTCAGTGTTAGTAACCTCTGTAATGAAATAAGTAAAAATCGTACTAAATTCTGTCGCATTTTATATTCTAGCATTTTTAACAAGTGGAATGAAATAAAATCTTATTTTCAGTGGTAGTAGCCTCTGTAATGAAATAAGTAAAAATCGTACTAAATTCTGTCGCATTTTATATTCTAGCATGTTTTGAAAATTTTCGGAAGCCATAAGTGCTTAAAGATCTGCAGTCTAATTATAATTATGTAAAATATGTAAAATTCAGAAAATTTCTATGGTGCCCTCTTCTTCTAATGTCGTAAACACATGCTTACTTTGCTTATTGATTAATCCAGCACTGCCTTTGTGGTCTTAGCAACTTCCGCCGTTTCGTTTCAGCTGGTCCGCATTTAGTCGACCATTTTCAAACAGCATCATAGTTTAACTGTGTTTGAATAATTCTAACAAATAAAATAACAAGTTTACACTCATATACATGTACTTCGCGTACATTATTGCGTTAAAAACTGTTTTATTATTGCAGTATGAAAAATATTCGCGAAATCATCAACACCGATTAAAATTCAACAAAATCTCCATATCGCACAGTGTGTCGAGTAATGGACAAAAGTGAAAAAACTGAAATCTGAAATTTATACTTTATGATGTTATAAGGTTCTAATTAAGATACGTAAATTTTAATGCAATTCATAATTTTTATCAAATTTTTCAATTTGTTATGGAAAATAATATTTGAAATTATTCAAATTTTTGGGTAATTTCTTTAAACCCTGTAATTTTTCCAATGTTTATCCAATTAATTTGATTTTTACAAGTTTTGCTTAACACTTCAAAACCTTCTAAATTGCACAATAGCTTTTTGCAATGTTAACAATTTCTTCCTGTGTTTTATGTATTCTATGTATTTTTATATTTATCTGATCAAATTTGCTCACATTGGAAAAAATAGTCGAAATCATTATTAAGAAGATCCGCGTAGAGGCCTGTATATACTGCGCGCCTGCATAGATCTCTCCACTCATGCATAACAATAGAGATTAAGCAGAGTGATTATATAGTCATATTCAATGATATGTAATTATTTATAAAAACAAGACTCCAATGAAATAAAGCAATATCTAATTATAAATGATCCGAATCTTCAATCGTGAGACACAAATACAGATTCGTGCTCCGATTCCGATATTTTACTTTTCACGAACAAATATATTTAAACAACCTCTAAACAAGTGTTAATCGTTATTTCCAAAATCCATGAACCTCAAGCAATTCTTTTACACACATTCACGATAAATTTATGAAAGTTTTTCAAACAAACAAGAAAATATTGACAAAAATTGTTTATTTAATAACATATTGAGATCATATAAGATTTTGTTAATAAAATTGTAATTTTGTTTCATTAATCGATACATCTTTGTATTCTCTTGAAAATAAAGTATCAAATGTCTTAGGTAGAAAATGAATTGGTCTAAGGTATTAATGTTGTTCCGAACGGGATATACTTGACACATTGTTTGTCGGGTCGAGTTCGACGCAAGACCAGCTGGAACGAAATGTCACGCCAGTCTCGACAACATATCGAACTTACCAAGCACTAAAAGTAACCGATAGATGCTGCCATATAAAAATTAGAACGTTGAATTTTTTTAGGTTTCTCATGATTCGATTGTAATAGATGCTTAAATAAGGCCATTTATTCTGTCATTTTCTGTGAATGCATTTTTATAATTTCAATAATTGTGGAATAAAAAACCGATCATTTGATCTCGGTAAATTTAACCCTTTGCACTCGGAGCTATTTCAACTAAAAAACCAAACATTTCTTCTAACCTAGAATATTTCCATTGTACATAATTTTTTCGTTATATGCGTAAGAAACTGATATAGTACCTTATACAATATTTAAATGTTTAGTAATTTATTACATATAAACCAATCTAATAATATAAACAATATTCCGAATAATGGTGTAGCAATTTGTAGTGGCGCCTCAGAGTCGCCATTCGAGTGCTAAGGGTTAATATTCATACTATAAGAAAAGACGAGAGTAGATCCTGACAACGTTTGGTTTACTAAATATATTGCAATGAAAATGAATTTTCACGTTTGATAAACAAATAGCGTTAGGCTCATAACTATGATTGGCATGCTAGTCAAAGTGTTAACTTCACTCAACCATCGCAGATACTTAAATGGAAATATTATCCAGCTCTTTTACGGTTTTAGAATGGCACCATAATAATTAACAAAATACTGCCCAGTATTAACATTCCTCGATAGATCCTTATGAACTTGAATTATAAAGTAAAACAAGAAGACATTTCATGGTTCAGGTAAACGTCAATCGATTTTGCTTCAAAATGCAGCAAAGGCGACAAGGGATGTCATCTTCTTCTTGGGTTGGGAAGTTCTCCCCGTGTTAGTTATTCATTCGTTATTCGCATCGCTCCATTTAGTTATCATTTGTTTAAATCACTGCATCATTTAACACATTCGCGTCATGTCGTTTTTGACGCAGGTTGAGTTTGTTGCACTTCCGGAAAATTACATGTTCAAAGAATTCATATAGGTACCTCGTAAACAAACTAAGTTGTCTAACTGCTCAAATATCTATTATAACATATCTGAAAATAGATTAAACAGTTTATAACGTTTTATCGATTTATTTTAAGACAGAAGTGTGAAAAATCTAAAAACTCATATGCGTCATCTAGTGCTAATGTGTTAACAGACACACGATGATATCCAGACGTGTCTCTAACGCATTTATTAGTTTATACATGACATGTTTTTATCGCTTCAATTAATATTTCCAAAAATATACTTCGGTATAGTATATTTTCTAAGCATATGCTTCATTCTAACAAAGCTAAACAAGAACTGACTGATAATAATGACAAATTACTTAAAGACTGTCCTTAAATCGTATGATTTTAATAGCAGCCAACATAAAAAGCAATTGCGAATAACACCTCTTGAAATTCACATCATCATCGTCGATGCGAACCAATTTATTACACAACCTAATAGTTTTCGTTTACAACAGATTTCCGTTTTATTGCAGCGTACACTGCTATCATGATTCTCACATCATAGTCCTTTCTTCTTCAACCCATAAACTGGCAAGTTTTGTCGAAACTTTTCACGTTCATCTTTTTCATTCGTGTTATTAAAAACTATAAATTAACATTTAAGATTGAAGTTATTCAATCTTTATATTACAATATTTTTGGTCGCCATGTTTACTTTTTACAAAAGTCTTCCAAATTAAAATTAGACTAAACTGAAACAATAGAAACGCCAATAGTATCAATAATTAATATTCAACGAAATTATTTGTATACGGCAGTATACACTACTCAATAAAACATGAGATTCATTTTAGCCTTTGGATGTTTCTGGTTGTATCTGGCTCTATTAAAAATATTTTGATTTCAATGATATATTGAGAAATAATGACATCCATAGCCACAATAGAGTTTTAACCACGTACACGGCATCAAATTAATTTTACTCAAAAGTGTCATTCATATTTATGTTATATTGTATTATTTACATTATACATAGAGACAGATTAATTTGGCTCGGATACCAACATATCAGAAGATTATGATATTATAACATAATAACAAAATCTTGAATTATCACTGGTGGTAGTAGGGTATCAACCTATTATCTGCTATCATAAATTCTTTTGAAGATAAAAATTGCCAATTAATCCTTCAATTAGCAATATTTAACCCCTTGTCGTACCATTTTCTTTATAGCTACAGTGATTAGAACATTTCTATGCCTAAAAATTTCACAGATGATGAAAGAAAATTGATATTTTTCGTATGGCTACATTTGCTTTAATGCTTACGTATTCAGTACAAAAAATACAATTTTATTTCGTCTTGAAAGAAAGGCATAACATGAGTCTGATTCGTTAAAACACGACAAGGGGTTAACATAGTAAAGCTTTCGTTCATGCCTTTGAAATAATAACGATTAACACAAATAGTTTATATACACACAGATATTTTCTCCATATAAAAATTATATCAATGATGCACTAGGGTTAAAAAAAAATCCTGGGAATATCAAAACAAAAAAGTGATATTAAAAAAGTGTGTGATCTAAATGTATATTGATTTGTTTAATAAAGCTGCATTATTTATTACATATATTGTTTATTCATTTATTTAGTATTTATGTTTATTTGCTATGATTATGTTCCTTGATGCATCGCGTTTATTCTGTTACTTCTTATTTGCGTATTTACTTAGCATTATTATATTTCTTATTGTATTATGATTATTCTTTTATTCATTATCAGTATGTTTATTTGCTATGATGTAAGAAATTAATATAACGCTCTAGACTCAAATAATGTTCAGCCTATGTGATCTCGATCCATTCCGCGCGGATTGCAATTAAGTATACAAAAAATTCAGCGTTTAGGACAACATTATTTAGCGTGCTTATGTGTCGCTTAACATCTACTTGCTATAATAATTAGGTGAATAAATTCAGTGTGCACAGCTAACAACTTTGAACAATCATCATGCTGCAGACAAACGTTGCAAAGTAGCCATTAAAGTTGATTTGAAATATAAATAATAGCATTCGAGCGTTCTGCATGGACTACAATAAAACAGTTAATGTAACTATTAAAATCAAAATAAACGAGATCGATTCAATAATGATTTTATTATAACCATTTACAAATAACAAGTATAACGATTACATATGTAAAATGTTAATGAAAGAAAATAGTAGATTTATTATGTAAATCTTCCTTAATTTAATGAAAACTTCAATTAAAATTAATGGACTCAAATAATAACGAATGTTTAAAAAAGAACTGTAAAAATTATTAATAAATACACTGAAATGCTAGGAGGATCGGTAAAGTATTAATAACATCGAGCCTAAATAATACTTTCTATAGGTAAAAAAAGAGAAACAAGAGAATAATTAGTACGAAGCCACAACAAAGCAGTATTTATTATATAATAATTACAATGAATGTATACAAATGTCAACTAAAAATGAAAATACTCTAAAGGTCCGTTACAATCGTAACCGTATCGTCACAACAAAGTAAAAATAACAAGAAAGGTATTAATGAAAATATAAACGTCTATATAAATGATATAAACGTCTGGCGATAAAAAAATTAAATATTAATTTAGTGTAAATCTTAGTATACCGAGGATATACATACATTTTCACTTCACTAACGCGAATTTTCTGGGTTGTTGCAATTTCTCCGAAGAAAATCATAAATCTGCTTAACACTGTTCAAACCTTTATAGCTTATAACTTTAAATCACTTCGGAATCAATTTGACACGTCACATAATGTCAAATTGCACGAGTAACCGTTCAACATTTTGTCAAGGACATGAAGTTCCAGTCAAGTGAACATTTATATGCAAAAAAAATGCATTACACAGCATGCAAATGATCAATTCACGATTCAGGCAAATTTAAACATGCACTTGCGTGTATATTTATTATGCGCAAGCTGTAACCACATATTAAAGACTCAAACTCCTCGGGGTCCTGAACGTGTGCATTCAAATTTGACAATTTCAGGCACACAAAAGTGTTACGCTTATAAAAATGTAAACATTAAATAGATAATTATTGATTGTTAAAAATTATACCACATCAAAAAATTGAAAAGAAATATTAATTATATCAATCCAAACATGTACAAATCTTAAGAATATGTATGATGTATAATTGCAAATATAGATGCATGTAATATGCTAATACTCGATGTCTTTGAAAAGTAATATAGTAAGTAATATAAACTGAACAATTTTTTAATTAACATGCCCAAGCATATTAGGGAACGTATGTTGTTTGAATGTACAAATTAATCAACCTGTTAACTGGGTAATTACGTGTATAAGAATACAGAAAAGGACAATCAAAATAAACAATCACAAAGTTTTTCAATCATTACACATATATGCAGTAAAATTTGTATTGCCACGGATTTACGAAAATCGATAGTTCTAAAATTACTGATATTTAAAAACTAATTGTAATTTACATGACAAAATAATGATTATTTTATAATTACTCAGCGACATAAAGAAGCAAAATATATAGTTACAATTAGTAAGAAATGTTTAAGTCGACCGATGAATGTCAATACAAGTGACGAGAATACTCGTCAATGCAGTTAACAAGTTAACATGCAAACAACAGAACCTGTATAAAATATGCTCAATGTACAATATAATCTTAAGTTTGGAAGACGCCATTTTCCATAGAATTTAATGTCAAGAATTTATGACATGATTTCAGTCAAAGTGAAATAAAGTGCGTATTAGTGGAGAATATTCAGAATCCGTTCACTCTCAGTTTCGAAATACAGTCAATTTATTTAAACCATTAAAGAATGTCAATTAACGAGCGCTGGATTCAAAGGTATCACATTTTTCACTTCGATGTTTCCTTTCATAGGAGTGCTCAAAGACGGAGTGGAAGAGTTTGGATATCAAAAGTTAAGAAAGAAGCAGGAAAACTAGTCCGCTCAGTGCAGTGACCAAAACAGCGGTCATGTACGGCAGCGATATAGATAGTGATCGACGGTCATTTTGATTCTTGTACTCACCACGAATTTGTTTCCCGTACTTTTCGCTTCGGAATGAATTGCACACAGACTCCATTAGCGCGTGAAGACACCTCAGATTTTCTCTGCACGCGTACTCAACTTCCGTCTAAAACACAATAAGATAAGTCAGTTTCGTGACCTACCAAACCGTTGCCACTTCAAAATTATGATACGGATGTTTACATTGGATGGATCAGAAAGTTTTTGCCGATTTTTCACCCTTCTAATATCGAACAACGATATATCGTCGTTAGCTGCACTTGCGAAAAGTGATTTTAAGAATATTATTCCAAAAGGCACTGGTGGCCGATCGATATGAAATTTTGGAGCATGTTAAGAAGAATTTGGAAGGACCCCAAATATAAAATTTTAACTTCGCGAATTTACCCGTTTAAAAGATACAGATACTTTAGTGGAAGCCGTTCAATCACTGTGATCGTTTGCTTCGGACATGTCATCGTATTGTCTCACGAATTTATTTAAGTAGAAAGTCGTCTATTGTTTTGGGGGAGGGCATACGGCCCCCAAACACCCTCCCTGCCAAGGAAACTAACCCAGACCAACTTGGATTAGTCTTTCAGCACGCACCACGATACGATTCGAACCAGTGATGGTATATGGTCTCAGTTTTTTCGCGCATGCGCGACTAAATGCAGAAACGTGCCGTACGTCTTATGTTTGTGGGGAAAGTAGGAGAGAACTGTTATTGGCGGGAAACCGGACAGAAGAGTGCAAGACGACACGACGAGACGACCGTACTTCGAAATTTTAGTAAGTTAATGTTAATATATTCGATTTCATAATGGCAGCTAGTATTGGAGAAGGAGCTACTTGTCAATTCATATTTGAAAATCGAAAAAAAAGTTGCGAAACTATACGGGGTGACCATGGTATCCTATTTTAGTCCAACTTTGTACTTTACAGACGCTCAAATTGTCGCGCATGCGTGAGAAAACCTAGACCATATACTATCACTGATTCGAACTGTCTCACATTTCCCTAAGCATCGCGTTTCCAACGGAGAAAACATAAACAGATCACACCACACCATCACTCATGATACACACATGCATACATATCCCTCAGGCATTCTTACATTGTTGCTGAATATAGCGTCCGAAGCATCGTGAACCTAGTATGACGGACTTATAATTGAGAACCTGTATCTTTTAAACGCATAAATTGCCGAAGCTAGAATTGTATAGCTGAGGTCTTTCCCTACCCCTCATAATACCCGCCAAGTTTCATCTCGATCGGCCCCCAGTGCCTTTCGGAAGTACAGCCGATTTTAATATTCTTAGAAATGTAATAGTAGTGGAATCCTCTAATAATATTAGAATCTGATTCTAATATACTATTGCACAGTATCGGTAACGGATGGTAAAGCAAAAAAGAGTATGATACTAGATACAAAAATAAGTTGAAAATGTTGAATAAAATTTGTTTGTATGAGGCCTTGTTTACGAGTAAATTGACTTTGAAATTCTGCCAAGTCGCGTGCTTAGCATGTGTAAGTAGAAAGGGTAGGTCATGAACAGACGCGTCAGACGATTCCTATTAAGTAACACGCGTGTTCGCCGAATTTTCAAACTCGGTTTTCTCGAAAACAAAGCCTCGTATAACAACACTTTATTGGTATTTTTTCGACTTGTACCAGGCGTGCGCACTATCGAAAGAAATTATTTGAAAAATGATCGTTAAGTAATATATTATCTTTTTCGGCTACATGTCATTTGAAATAATTATGTTTGTTTATTGGAACAGCCAAATAATTTTTTTGATTATTTTATTATTTGAATGTCGAATGAAATTCAAATAATTTTTCATTTCATCTTTCATTCGATCAAATAGTTTGTACTCTCAAAAATTCTATATTTATTTCATATACTAAAGAGCAATTTTAAAAATGAATGCAGCTATGCTGTAATAATTGAACTACATTAATTTAGTTACTTCCATAACTTCTTCTTGAGGAGAAATTTATATTATATTATTTGGACAATGTAATTGAAATAAAAAATTATTCAAATAAAGTATTATTTGTTGTGTGTAAAATAAAAATAATAAGGTATTTAAAATAATTATTTGTTGTCCTACTTCAAATGAAATGTGCCCAACAGTGTTATGTACTACCAGTTACCAATTACCCTATATAATATTATTTGACTGTACATTCTATGCATCTGTAATAAAAATGGGCAGATCAAATGTAAAATAGCAAAAACATTTAAAGGATTTAAAAATACTGTTCTATTATTTTGAGTTCATTAAAATTATGAAGAGAAGAAATAAATATCTACGTACCTCCTGTATATTACAATTAATGTTAAACATTTTAATTTTGCGTAAAAATTGGAAGTCTAATTATTATATTAGTATCTTAGAATTTCATTCTAATATTATAATCGATATCTTATTCCAATTTATGGATTTCTCTTCAGTATCATAAATTTGGTTGAGCAGAAGCTTGATTTTGCGGTAGATGCTAAAAGGATTAAGTCTGTGTGAACAACGGTTTAGTTTATTGAGGTTAATGTTATAAATCTTTTTATTCGAAAACTTTCTGCCATCTTCAATTCAACGAAGAAAAATTGGAGACTTTTTGATCAATCCAATAGTAATTGAAACAATTATACAGTGTTCCAACACACATATTAAAAACTGACATGTACAAATCTATTAACAATAAAAAGATGCGGGATCATGCAACTTATTTAGAAATGGACAAGTATTACTGACATATTTTAAAAACAATATTTGTTTTCTGTAAAGTCTAAGCCAGATTTATTGAATGTTCACTCTTTCTGTAGCTAATGATATCAAGATGATTTTTTTTCTAACGTATGAAGAAACATTCCATATATGTTTATTGTTCATATGTATATACAGATGTATATCTATGTATACATACATATATTATAAAATTTACATTATAAAAACCACATGTTATAATGAAGATTGAAAAAGAAACATCTCGATGTGATTAGTCAATCTACAAATGTTAGTTTACATCATATATGATGAATTAGTTCTTGTAGTAAAAGATAATGAATTTGACAAATTTGTAATAAAGTACCTTGTATGTAACTGATTAGATGTACTTTAACTTAATATTTTGGGAACAAACGAACCACGTGATTTTTGTAGTATCTTATTTGATAAATATAAATCGTATAAAAAAATAACTTTAAATGTTAGGTACGAAATTCAACAACGATTACATGAAAATATTTAATATACTACTATTTTACGTTAAAAATATACTTTGCATACATTGCATTAGCCACACTAATTATCAATGACAACTCCAAAAATTATATTAAAATCTGCATTTCTTTCTTTCTTATCGTTTCGAATTTTATTATCTGTCAGACATTACTGAATTAAATTTGACATTTATTTTTATATTTTAGATACTTATTTAGGTTTCATTTCTAATTAAACATTATTTAAGAGATCACATACAGACGGTAATTAATTAATATCTACAGGAGATTTTTCTTACCTGAAACGGTACATTTCTATTTTATATTTTAGAGATAAAAAGTGCATCATTTGGAAATAAGAAATTTCTTTTTTTAATTCCAATGATAACCACTCGACCAAAAATTTGGAGAATTGAAATTGGTTACCACAAGCACTAGTTTCATTCCTCTACAGTCATTATATTAATATTTTATTTTTATAGATTCAGATAAAGGCTTGTTGAAGTATATTTGATATTAAATGAGTCTTTTTCAAAAACGTATCACACACAAATAACTACATCTGCATTAATTGCAAGATACAGAAGCCATGTACCTACATAGACATTTACTTTTTTCCCTAACAATTTTAACGAATCAAAAATAATATGACAATATTAATAAATGCATAAAATTCGCAGGCTTGCAATAACAAATATCCAAAACAATGTAATTTCATATGTAATAAAATTCTTAAATATAATCTTATTTTTACCGTTTCTAGGAATATGTAGCCGTTTATATTAAATTACACTATGCGAAAGTTTATATACCATAACCATATCCTTCACACGTAAACATGCACAAGCTGAATTGTTTTAATGAACATACCTCAGCAAAAGCAACACGAAAACGTCCATGTACATTGCCATGTACAAGCTAGAGACCTAAACACGAACTGGTGTGTTTATCTCTGCGATTTGGAGATAGTGTCGCGACGACAACCGTTGCAAAAACACAATAAGAACAGAAGCAATGGTAAACATGCAAGCAAAGGTTGTTACACGCAGTCTGTCTGAAGCGTACTGGTACTGTGAAGTGGAAATACGTCATGACGAATCGCGTACTTATAACTCGCACAGGATAGTCTCGTATATGCAGGTAAGTTGCCGAAAATGGTACGATAATATTCATTAATTTATAATACTTTTCATCGATAATTGAATGACACAAAATCCTGTAATAAAAGTGTACACGGGTATTGAAATTTGTTGACAATAGTACAACGAACGCTTTTGATATAAACACTTTTATTTATATTGTACACCATCATCTCAGCCAGTCTGGGAAAACATTCTTTAAAAATCCATACATCAATCCTACCTACTCTGTACGCATATATGAGTAGTTTCGTAAAATCAGCACGCTGCATATGTAGTTTATTTGCAGAAATAATTTTCAAATCTAACAACCGTGGTCATTTAGAAGCAAAAGAAAATAGACTAGGAAAGCATGGTAGTAGTTAAGGAGGAAGAACGCGAGTGGGTTATTACAATGCACCATGCAACGCCATTCGCAACAATATACACATTTCAGCATCAGGTTGTATTCAAAATACTAATTTTATAGTTAACGATAAAAGCGAGGAGCAGTCAAAATAAGCGTAACAGAACTCGGAAGCTGTGCGCGATGGGCGATTCACGACTTAAAAAAAGATCCCTCGTGCCATCGCGCAAATGTGCGTCGGTTTTGCGAAAGAACCTGGTCACACACTCTCGAATTCTTTTCAACACGGCACCGAGTAGGCTATACACCTTCTGCATCCACAAATAAGCAAACGAAAACATCGCTGGGAATATACGTACGCAATCATCGGGCATTGTTCCGGTGTTCGATCTTAAATACAGATTTTCGGCGAGCGCTAATTGTGATTGCGATTTTTCTACCACGTTCCGGACGTCCTCCACATCGCTCTCGCTGTCCTCTGAGCTATCAATGGCTTCCTGTAACATGTATATAAATGTATTCGTTAGTAATGTATAACAATACATTCATGCATTAAGACCTTCAAAAGTGAAGTGGAAACTTAGAAGAGCATTGTTATTCTTGAAAAAGTTTTATTCTACTACGTATAGTGTAAAATGACTCTGCAAATAATGCATTTTCACCTTTTACTTTACAGAATTAAATAGTTATTTGTACATCGTGAAAAAAAGTGAATAAAATATAGACAATTGAATATAACTGCTGCTATGAATTTTGTTGAATTTATTTGTATACGTTAAAAGCAATGTTTTTTATAAAATGAGTTTATAATAGCAAATGTGATTAATTATATTTGCATAAATGTATAAGTACTATTTGAAATAGTCTCTTTTCATCATTGAACTTTAAATTCTATAAAATGTGCAACAGTACCTTTAATTTATTTTTGAGTGTATGGAACATTTAATGAAGGAATTTTATTCAGTTTTCCACAACCTTATTGATAGATCAGAAATTTCTATGTTTAAATTGTTCATAAATTGAGATGTAGCGAAAGACTCGGTTGTGAGATGATCAGTATGTTCAACTTATGGAATAATATTGAAGTCAAGCAGAGTATCTAACGATGT
Organism: Sphecodes monilicornis; assembly: GCA_913789915.3. NCBI lineage: Eukaryota > Metazoa > Arthropoda > Insecta > Hymenoptera > Halictidae > Sphecodes > Sphecodes monilicornis. The sequence goes on from OU565289.1 coordinate 2,661,223, forward strand.
TTTCGTGGACTCATACTCAGTTTCAGTGGTACTCAGAACGTATTTGATCAGAAGCAAGCCATTTAAAAATTGGTTATCATTTTTATCTACCGTGTAGTAAAATCAAGATAAAGAATTGATCTTCTGTAAACGAAGTGGCTCTACCGTTATACAAGTCGTCCGTAAATCATCATTACTTTTAAAATCATTTATACCGGGACATCGTATCTTGTAAAACAAAATTTACTACTATGTTAATATTGAGAAAAATATAAATAGTTTACTATTTCAAACACTGTCAAAGCTTACGGATGCTGCTATAAATGACTATTAAAAGGAAATGTTACATGCCAAGTGTATGAAAACTATATACAAGGATAATGAACTACAAAACTAAAACATTCCAGTTGAAAAAGTATTATGAAAAAGTATTTTAAATAATTTTCAAATATATTTAGGAAGAAAACTAACAAACTTACAACATAATATTGTTCAGTTCACCGCGACGTGTGATTTATGTGCATCGTCAAATCATGCCAAATGTTTGTGTATTCGACTACAAAGGAACATCTACAGTGACGGCAATGCCCGTAATTACATCGTTTACTCTCGTTAAGAAATGATCAACGTAGAGACGCATTCGCCTCACAGAACTCTTCATAAGAGACAGAGACATTCAACTAGCAAATACATCCCATCAAAGAAGTTGTCTACTTAAATTACTACTGTTATCATTTTATTTAAAAGGTTAATATTATTAAATTTATATTTGCTCTAAGATTGGAATGAAACTAAGAGAAACCCATTAAACTAAAGACATTACTTATATAAACCATGTTAATGAAAATATAGTTTAAAACGGGCATGCAACAAGGTAATAATTCGGTATCAGGTTACAAGGTAACAATGGATTTATTATCAATATTAAACCGTTCTCTTGTTCACACATTTGAATTAAAGCTTTATTTGCTGCAGAGGAATTACATTCTGCCCACAGCAACGTACAAACGACATCTGTATCAACATTTTTATTTTTATATAAGTGGAACACTATGACACAACAAATAACTACAACTAAGTTGATATGTGTACGACTTCGGTATGTATATTATCGAGACGACAGCAATTGATCTTACAGATACAATTATGCACCACAACATAAAAGAAACTGAACACAACTCTGGTCAGTGAAAGCCATAATTATTAACACAATGGTATCGAATGCCGTTACAACATTACTTCTATTCAGGCGTAACAACAATACCGATGTCGGGCAAAGATACAATGAAATTTATTGTGCAACACAATGTAAGATTAATCGTATGTACAAAATAAAGATGCACCGTCTGCTGACGTATCCATCTGTATTATTTACAAAACAAGCCGAAAACTATGCGTTAATGTACCTATAATGTGTTATCTACAAAATAGGAGAGGAGTGTAACCGTGTGCAGATCTAATTATTACAGAAAGAATACGGACACTTGATCGAAAAAGAAGAAGAGAATGGAACGTACATTGTGTATACGACTTCTAGGCAGTGGAGAACTAGCGGGAACTGCGCTCATACTGGAAGCACAATCAGACTGACTATCGAGGAAGTTTCGGTAATCGTCTCCAAAATCCAACAATCTTCGAGCAGTTTCTACATCTGGCGCCTCGCTGTATGGCTCGCTCATGTACTTTTCCTAGCAAAAACAGATCAACAAATAATATTAGCAAATCATTCATAGCCACATCAATTGAACAAAGTGTAGTTTTTCAATCGCAAAAGAAAGCAATTTTATCAATTCAGCAACATACTATCCTAATATACTTAACACTAAACTACAGATATTTATACAAAATAAAAATTGTTTACGTCATTGGAAAAAAGAAGAGTCAAATAGAGATTTCTTCCTTTTTTCAACGATTTTAGCAAGTTAGAACTAATACAATTAAATTAAATGCATAAAATCGACAGTTTAGGTGACGCTATAACTATAGGCCAAAACGACTGAATTCTGATTTTTTTCTTGTGCAGTTATTAGAAATTATAAGAATGCCTTTATGAGAAATTTGTTAAATGTAATAAAAATAGTATGAAATCTGAATAAATTTTGGTATTATTATTATTATAAAGCAATATAATATCATTTGTGTTCGGAGCCTGGTAGTTGTCGTATTAATAGTATTTCTTTATTACATTTAATCTTTTAGAATAAAATACTATAACAATTACGCACAAATTTTGAATTTATTTAGTTTATTGTATATTTGTATAATATAACTAACGCACAAATAAATAAGAATCATGAATACCAGCTGGATGAAGCTTTGTAAGCTTATAGAACAGCAAATACTAATAGAAACGCATTTATTTTATTAACTCAAGTTTAAGCGATGAAACCATCCTCTAGTGTCCTTTTAGTACTATAATTATAATTGTATTTAAGTATTTTAAATTTAGTTTCAGTATATCAATTATTTTAAATTAAATATAAATCTGAGGTCATTTTTGTGATTTTTCCAAAAGTAGCAATATTTTGAAAAATTCCATTTTCTTGACAAGAAATATTAATAAATAATGAGAAATGTTGCTAAATTTATCGATCATTAGATATAACAAATTTAATTTTGTAAATTCATTTATCGCATTTTAGATTATCGTATATTTATATTACATTATACAACACATATTTAATCTTCTATGGTACATTTTTCGAGAAGAGACACGTGAAATATGCGTTTAGTCATAAGAACTGTCCACACAATTTTTATTATTTCAAACTTGGTAGACAGGAATTGAGTGGACAACAATTATGACTGTGAATGTACTTCAGGTGTTTTCTGTCGTAAAACCAACCATTATTGACTCTACAATTTAAAAAATTATCATTTTGTTCAGACAAGTTTATAGAATAGTTCACAGAATGCATAACTGTTACTGTTACAGCACAAGACATCTTCAATCTTAAAAATTTATATTCTCTTTGAAGCTTGGGTTTCCAAATTAAAAAATTCATTACGATATTTATTCAAACTTATGACGTCTATTCAAAAATTAAATGACTGACAAACACAAAAAAAAGTTATTGCGTGGCGCTGTCTGTTTTCTAACGATGTTCAGTACCAAGCAGCCTGTACGAGTAGTCGGCGGATCAGCTATTACAGCCGAGAAAACTTTCTCATAAGCCGACGTTCAGAAGAGTTTCCTCGCATAGGATGCGAGAGACAGTGCACAATCTTTACCTGATAATTATCCCAAGCCTGCTCGGAGAACGAGTTGTTCCCTAGACTGTTCATCTCGACGTCGCTGTCGACGTTCAGTTGATGATTAGGCAGCCCCTTGTTGCTAAGCACGGTGTCGAGCAGGTTATCGTCGTACGAGAAACAGCCGCGCGTGCAATTACGTTGCTCCTCGCCCTCGGTTTCGGACGTAGAAGCCACCGAAGTACAGCAGGGTAACCTGAACGGCGGCGTAGGGTCACTGACTATCATCCTCTCGGCAGAGAGTTGCTGGTGGGCGGTGCACCCCGAAAACGATCCGGATTTCACTAGCATCGTCAACCGGCCGTGGCAATCTCTCGAGATCGTACGTATATACCGACTTCCGCTCAACTTCCGGGTCGAGCGTTGCTGGTTCGACGAGCTACCGTCGCTTCCGGCGGAATTGTTCACGTTCACGCCCTCCGAACTGGACTCGCTTTTGCGACCCTGCGTTGACAGAAAATACACAACCGTAAACCACCTGGTTCATCGGCAACCGACCAATTCTTCGATCGCTGTCTACAGTTTTCTATGTCCTTCAAAATACATTCCATACCATTGAAATTTTCGCTATTAACCCTCAGCGCTCTACACATTTCGTGATGCCCTGAGTGACCGCAATTGTTAAAGTGAAACTCTTGAAAACCAAAAATTTTATTCCGACATGAGAAAGTTGAAAACAATTGTGAATTTATATACTCTGATTCCTTTTATTAATTTGCTTTATTCTGATATAATTAAAAATTGTATTACTGAAGTTGCTATTAGGTAGCTAATTATGAACGTCGCAGCAGCGACGCGGCGTCCATGGAGGCCACAGGGTTAATGATAGGAAACCTGTTAAACTATGTTACCGTGATAGCTTGTTAAAATAAAAATGTTTACCGCGTTCTATAGTGTATCTTAGACTCTACACTTCCTTCTTGATAATTATAACTTTTGCAGCATTATTAACCCTTTGCATTCGAATGGGAAGTCTGAGGTGCAACTAAAAACTGCTATACCATCATTCAAAAGACTTTTTACATTATGAAGATTATTTGTATCTAATAAATTACTAAATATGTATCATACACAGAATGGAAATATTCTAGTTCGGACGAAATGGTTGGTTTTAGAGGTAGAATAGCTCTGAGTGCAAATGGTTAATATTGCATCACACATGGCATAAGCAAAATTCTAATAACGTGAGGTGTATATGACCCACGTGGCTTGAACGAAAAAATTGGTCTGCTGATAACTCCTTGCCGTATAATAATAAGTCATGGCAAATATTTTAAATACAAGCTACTATGTAAACATGAATGATATACTCGTATGTATTTCTTTTACGTCGAAATAAATAAATCTTCCTGTTATTAATACAGTGCAGATACGGACTACGAAACCCTAACTTATATTTTTGTACCTACACAGACATAGTAGCAGGATGCAATTTTGCTCATTACGAGTGATACGTTCGCTACCACCATTTGTTTGACGACGCTTGCCTCAACTATCCAAATGTTTTAATAACTAAAACGTACCACTTTCATAAAATGTCAGAACAATTTGACAAAACAAGGTTATGAAATCTCAGAATACTATGCTATATACTGTAACTTAAAACAAGAAAGCGTATAATATTAATTTTACTATTTTTAACACGTTCAACGCCGCGGGTATCATTGGTGGTCCGCACTGTGGAATTATTTAAAAATAATTGCCATAAAGTTAATGCCAATGAAGATCAAATTAGTAATGTTGAAATTGACTAAATTATTGTGTAAGACGAGAACTTCGTTATCAAGTAACTAACAATTGTTATTTAATAAATAACAAGCTGATCGCTTCTATGAATGAAATAGGTGAAACTTGTGTGAAATGCATAAAATTCGCGTGGTAGTAGACTTGTTTAACAAACTGTGCGATTGTGGCGTCGCGTATGTGTGACGGTGATAGCGAACGTGTTTTATAAAGCTAACTAAAACTTCCATATCTTGATAAAAAATAGAGAAACTAGTGAACAACTATCACATTGTGTGCCCTTCTTGATATCATTCAATTTTTGTTTGAATTTGGTTCCGCTTCAATCGTTTCCTACAGTTTTCGATATTTTTGTTGAAAATATACAAGCGTCGAGTATCTAGTACCTACGTGTTCAATAACTTTCTGCAGTTTCCTACCAGGAAAACGTGGGAGAAGCGTTACGTCTACTGACAAGCACGATAGAGTAACGTTGTAAACATAGAGCAGTGACTTGACCCTGCGACATTCATCATGATGAAAGTGAGATTTCGATTAATAATTAATACTTCGTAAATCAAATTTTTCTTCAATCGCATTCACTTTTCAAGTAGGATTGGACATTTTCCGAACTATGATAATATGTTATACTTAACAATTTACACGTCAGAAACTTATTAATCAGTTTCGCAAAGATTATGATACAATAAAAACATCTTTAATACTAAAACTACCGAGCATTAAATGCAACTGACATATATTGTTTTATAATTACTGCAAGATTATATTTATTCAGGCTTCGTACGATTTTTATTGTAATTATTAGAAAGTTATTAGATACTTATTAGGAAGATCCTCATGAAAACATTTTTAAAGTTCCAATAATTATGAAAGAAAAAATCAGAAACAAGTATTGTTAACCCGTCTGGTAGTGCTAGTGTTAGTACATTTCATGAAATAAATAATCTCAAAAGAATGTCATGTTATTCTTTATTGATAAAAATAACTTCCTGTTGATCAATTTAAATTATTATTGTACAATTGGTTATGAAACTGAAAAAACAGCTGTAAATTCAGTACAGAATGTGTTAACACGCTCCATGCCAGGACATTTTTGTTTAATTTTAGTTATACAGTTTGATAAATACTGTTAAAACTACCACTGTTTTCGTTTGTAATAGAACTAACAGAACTGTTTTCTTTCTGTCCTTGTATTAATAAAAAAATCACACAGCCTGAAAGTAAATGTCAGTGTGCATCGAAAACATTACACGCGGTGTATAGTAAAATGTAAAATGTTAAAGTGTATATTAAATACGTAAGTTTGGATTTGATCTTGGTCTATTTTATATTTAATAGCATTAAGTGCAAAAATTCACAAAGAAATTTTCCACGTACGGAATCCCGAAGAGAAGTATACAGAAAGCATTGGTAGGGGTGTGCTCAGCAACGGAAATCCGATCCAGGTAATAAGGTATTCGATCAATACAACAGCATTTTTAAAGAACAGATTTAAAGACCATCAGCCTAACTGTTCCAATGTAATGAGTTCGAAGTAATTACGATGGGGTGGATAGCTATTCGGACTATTGATGTAGCTCGGATTTCTTCTATCGATACACCGGCCATAGAACGTCACGCGATCGTATCGAAAGCAGATACGTCTGAGAACGCGCTTGATTCGTTATTTTTTATTCAATAGAAGGTCAAAATCTCGGCCCATCAGTTTCGATATAAAATTTACTATAATCAAAATGTCGAGGATAGACCTGAACAACTATGCTTAACCCATTGCCCTAGAACATCCTATGAGACTCTTGACGAAGATTCTATGTATGTTATTAATTTCCTTTAAACCGAAATAAAATTTGTTTTGTTGTTGTTCGTGTATAGCTATTGGAGAACATAATAGGCATACAATAGATGTAAATTTTCTCCTTCTTGTAAAAAATGACGAACTACGAAGAAGTTTTAATCACTGAAACCGCAAAATAAATCGTAGGACAAGAGGCTAAATTTCAGCGCACGAATATGCGTTGCCATTTGAACAATTTTACAATTTTATTATATCCTATTCCTAGAGTAACCGATTAATTAAGGTAGACGATTTTTCGATATTTGTCCCTATTTTTAATTCGATATCCCAACGTTTCCAAGATATATTTTCAGGATTATTCTGTATCTCAATTTTCAAATATTCATAATATTTACCCTTCGTTTACTTTACTTTATGTGATTATTACGAGTGAATGTTAAAACATTTGCACCATTCCGTATTACCATATGGTACAAGAGACAGAAAAATATTTTTGTTTTATCAATCTACCTTTCATAGTTCTTTTGACAGTCTAAATCGATCATACGAAATTCTAAAATTCTAATGCATCAAGGGAGTTCACTAGTTTCAAAGAATCAATATTCCTCGTAGAAAAATAATGATAATAAATAAAATACTATTCGTATAAGCAGGTCAGGTATTTTAATTCATACTAAAATGATAAATGTTACATATGCTTTAATCTAATTCGCCGTTCCATTGGGCATCAAGAGAGTTCACTGGTTTCAAAGAATCAATATTCCCCGTATAACAATAATGATAATAAATAAAATACTATTCGTATAAGCGGGTCAGGTATTTTGATTCATACTAAAATGATAAATGTTACATATGCTTTAACCTAATTCGCCGTTCCATTGGGCTGAGAAAAGGTTAAATGCGAGAACATGTTCTTACCAGAGTCTTCTTGCGCAGCCTGCTTTTCTTCCGACGCAACGAGCTGTTTCGAACCACACGGCCGTCATGGCAAATGATCGATTCCTCCAGCAATGTGGATGTTGAGTTATTGAATGATTTGCGTGATCCCCTATAATCAGAAATACAAGACCGAAAGGGTCAAGAGAAGGCTAAAGCTAATGTTTCAGAGAAAGCAGGGATTTGCGGTGATACGGTTTCCACCGCGTGCATCAATAAAATCAAACAGGTAGATTTGAAGTAGATTCAATGTAAGTATACCAATGGTTGTTACAGAGATTTACTAAAAAGGAAACTGAAGCTTTCTTTCTTTTCTAAATCACATGAAAACTCAATATTACATACAATTATGTCAACAAATGTTATATTTTTAATTTAGCAAGCTCATTCTACGGGCATAAATTATCTAATCATTCGAAGTGATCATAAAAATGAATCCATATACTTTTTATTGGACACAATTGTAATTGTTATAATTCGTTCATTTAACAAATAATGATTATATATTAATTAGTTGTTTCGTGTAGATATGTAGAATGCGTCCTGCTGCTAATGACAATTATATAAAAAATTGATTTTCTTGTTTTTTGAAACAATGAAGTCATCTGTAGTTCAAGTTAAATGTAAAAATCTTATTAAAATTAGTAATATGATCGTTTCCATAGAATATCTGTAGTAGAACAGTTAGTATTAATATACAATAAGTAGTATAATAGGGTCAAATACCGCTTAAGACTGCCGAGTAGCAAGTGGAGCACACGTCGAAACCTACTAAGAAACGTGTCTTCCTAGACACCGGACATGTATCATCATTTTGAAACTTGAATCGTCTTAATCTGTTTAATAATTTTAGAGTAACACGCGTCTCTTCTGTTCTATTCTTTCTTATCATCGTGTATTAAACCAAGGATTGAATTGACTATTAATTGGCCAACGAATAGAGGGTAATATTAAGTATAAGATTTTTTAGCATTTTCTTCTATAACTGTACATTTAAATAACGAAATGAGACATCAGCTCTAGTAATATTACCAGTTCTGAAGAAATAAAATCGCCTTAACACTCCTTATTTGATCATAAGCTTGTTTTCTTTATATCGTTAATAATATTTTATCTGTTCAAATATGAATTTATTATTCGCACTACTTGCGAACTTTTCTGATAGATCAAATAGTTTCAAAATCGATCAGCTCGAACTTCGAACAGTACCAAATTTTTTTGTTTTATTTAAACATTACTTTGAATTTGGTGACCGTTACTTTAATCATGATCGAAGGATCATTTTTGACTTATCAACTTAAAATATTTAATTAGATTTAAAAAAGATATTCCACAAATCAAATCTAAATCATACTGCTAAGATTACTTATAAAATTGGATTTTTAAATTCGGTTTTATTACAAAACTGAAAAACAGCCAAAACGTTCACTTTTAGTAATGACCTGTCTCCAAAACAATAATTCCGAGATTCACATAATAGACTGTAGCAATATCTGCCTATCTAACCCTTGCAGCACATGTACCATGAATCTAAAGTAGACTATGCATTTTTAAACAGAATACAAATATTTTGCATCATTTACAAATAGCAAGAGTCAAGTAGAACTGTATTGTTAAATTTTTTAATATTTTTACTGTTTCATCTGTGATCAACTCAGTTTTGTCATGAATGCATAAAATCTGAAGTCTAATCTGGAGTGATAGAAATGCGGTGGACGGCTATTACTGAGTCAACGGATAGCTTTCCAAATCCATGAGTGATTTGATAAGTAAGGTACAAGAAAGTATCTTACACCGATAAGCTAAAAATAACTGCTTGACAATTCGTAATTAAAATAATATTCCAATAATCAGAAATATTTGTCACAAATCAAAGTTGATATTGATCGATCTTCAAACAATTTAAATATCTAAATAATTCAAACCACAATCATTCTTTCTATTGAAACTAATTTCAATTTGACTTACATAGTTATTGTCAAAAATAATCGGTAACAAGTCGTGATTAGAGTAATATTCAACAATAGAACTACGAGGTCCGTCAAAAGGGCGGGTTTCAAATTGCTTAAGTTATGATTACGGTAGAACCTCTATTATCCGATCCGATGATATTTAAAGTATCTATTATCCTAACAAGTTTCAAATTTAAATAGCTCAATCTAAGGCGATTCATGCGCAACACTGTTTATTGCACAAATCAATACAGACTGAAGCTATCAATTTAATTAAGTTGCTGTTCTATTATTCGAACTCTCAGGTATCCTCGTTAGTGCGAATAATGGAGATTCTACTGTATTGAGATTGTAAAAATGCATAGAGTTTGTTCAATAAATTCGCTCCTTTGAACATATATTACGATCAAAATCGGTAAAAATCTGAATGAATACATTCTCGTTATTTTTATAAACCCACGTGAAATAATCAATAGACTGTGGATTTTAATTGTGGATATTATTTACAAGATATAGAAGCTGCACAGACACTTGTTTCTTTATTTAATAATTTTATCGAGTTGAAAACTATACCACAGTATTTTTAAATTATTTCAACGTTTCCACTCTTTTGCATTTGATGTACTCATTTTTGTCATAATTTTCATGTTCCGCGGATTTAGTGTTAAATATTCAGGGATATTTAGTACAATTCATTTTTAGTATAAAAAAGCTGTTCGCCCTAAACAAGGCTGGGAGAAAAATCGATTTTTGAAAATGATAAATACAAACGAATATTTCCATCAATGTATAATCCAAATAATATTATTGAAGTAAGCACTTTTTAACTTTAACATGTAGATAGAGTTTTATCGATAACATAACACATTTACTTTGTCTAAAAATAATTGAAAATATTCCATAGAAGGAGTTTATAGAAGAACATATTTTTCGACACATTTTTCCCTATTTCCTATATTCGAATGTAAATAGTAAATAGTGTTATGTTATAGTCGAGTGTAAATAGCAAATAGTATGCTCAAGATGAAGGTATTAAATGACATATTGTTTAAGCGAAAAATAGTCTTCTCAGATATTATGTTATTATAGGAATATTTCAGTTTTTAGTATTTTATCTCAAAAAATTTCGACTTTTCCCCAAAGCGTGGCCCTGAGTCTACAGGAGAGAGGTGAAATAAATATGTACTATATTTCTAAATAATCTAATGTACTTACGTGGCATCTAGGGACGCGGATTTGGTCGGCGGTGTGGTGATCAGCTGATGCAGAGCCGTTTCGGAAATGGAGAACTGTGAGATGGACTCGTTGGTTTGGTTCAAACTGGAGGTGTTGCCGATTTGCGAGATGCAAGAGACGCTCCACGGCCTGGGGCCGTTCGTCTTTTGTTTGGATCGCATCACCACCTTCGGTGTGCTGGTGTCCAGCATTGGATACGACTCGTTCACCGGCGTCTTCTCCGGGTCGTTGAACATCTCTTGAGACACCGACTGCGACGTGCAACAGAGTGCACCTTCGAAACGCCGATAAGTAGCCACACTACTCTGCAGATCCTCCGACGAGACCGACTGCCTCTCCCCGTCGGACTCCTCCGTGTACTCGCCACTGGCATCGCAGCTATCCAACGGCTGTAATTCACGCTGATTACAATTGTTGCGAAACCTTATAATTCCCCTTAGCCCTCGTTACAAATGGCGCGCGTGACAGTGCGCCGACGACTCGGAACTTAAACGTTCTGCATTATACCATTGCCGCGTCCCGCGTCTTCACTTTTGCAACGCTGGTAGCTGCTCGGTTTATTGCAATTTTCCATCTTCGATTTTATCGAACATTCGCCACGCGCGCCTTTGTGTTTTTTAGGATACGTTTTATATCGGAGTTGCGATCAAAGTTGTGAGAGCGTTGATCAAAGAGGCGATGAAAGTTGCGAAAAGTTTCTTTCTTTAGTGTGTTTATAGTGGAGCTACGATAATGCTAATTATCGTTTAACCTATTTACGCTTGCAATTAAATCAGTGGGAATTTAATGAAAGTTTCGTTATAAATAGAATTAACCGCTTCCCGTACAATAACAAGTCAAACTCGCGAAGAAGATTTCAAATGTAATTTGTCTCTTTTAAATTGGAATTAAATTTGATACGTATGTTATTAATATTTCAGCACTGAAGTAAATGTAGACATACGATAAATATCAATTTTTCTTTTCTATTAGGAAACTGTTCTAGACGAAAAAGTTCTAATTATTGTAACTGCGAAAAAAATAATACGACAAGGGGTTAAGAATGTTTGAAAATCTTCAGAAAAATACAAAAAAAAAGGTTTTTAACAAACTGCAACGTATATGTTAGGATAGGTTTAAATGGATAAGGTTTTGCAAAGATGAATGAATCTAAAGGAATTATTACTATCTTCGAGTTTGTGAACACTCATAAAACAATAGAAAGTATCTCGGCGCTTCGCTTATCGCCACTTTGCTTCTTTATCACTAGACTGCGGATCTTTATGCAAAATGAAAATTGTTGGCAATTGCAAGAAACAGTAACCATAGTTTTCTTCTTTAACAATCTTAATAAATTGAAGACAATATATTGACATTTTTAAATTCTTCTAATGTTTCCGCTGTTTTAAATTGTACCCACCCGTTTTTGACGTAGGTGCAAAAAATCCACAGTCTATTTATCGCAGCCCCAACATAAACGTACCCTTGAATTTTATAAAATGATAAAAAAAAGCATTTTAATATTTTGCGCGACCGAACTCAAATAATTAACGTCTCACTAAATTGAGGCAATTTATAAATTGTCGACAGCCGAACGAGACAGCGATGCAAAAGGCTATAAACAACGGATTATATCAATGTGTTTTGACCCATATTAGAATTCTTATTCTATCAAATAACCAAAAGGTTTGCGCCGTTTCTAGATTTTGTCATTATTAACCCTTTGAGGAAGAATACCGACATACTGACAACATCATGAGTATGCATTTAATTCCTGAAGTGGTCAATGTATTAATTAACTATGTAAGAAAATATTATTTTAAAAAATCCTCGTCCACAAAGGGTTACATGCATACATGCACACATTGTATTAATTAACCCTAATACGTTCTCCAGAATGAAAATTCACACATTTTGTCTCTACATATTATAAAAATTTGATTTCTGTCTGTTTTTAATGGAACAAATACTTTTTTAAACCGTGACATTATAAATAAAACAGAATTTGTTGATTTAATATTTGAAGTAAAACTAGGTGAATTATTATCCTAGAAATTGAAGTGATTTTCAACGGTGACAAATGTTATGGTTTCCATCATTGCGTGATATACGAAAATCATAGTATATCTTACCGTGTTATTTGTCTGACGTTATTAGAAGTTCTCACGTCTCCTAGTAGTAAGATAACTTGTTCGTTTTCACACTGCACGCGATGAATGAAAGCGAAACATGCATGTTACCCAAACGAAACATCACTTCTCTTTCTAAGTGAATTAACATCTCACCTATGTTTACTATTATTGTGTATCTCTCGTTGATCTTTTGCTACTTCAGTAAAAGATCAGTGAAACATTTTACACTATCATTTTTTAGCAATTTGTATTTAGTAAGGAATTATTTTTAGACTCATGGTTTTCGAAAGTGCAGGATTTTTATATGATAGACAGCTAATGGTTTAAAATGGGAAACATTTTGAAATCTAGTAACCGTATCATTTTCTACCTGTAAATGTATTTGTTTGTTCAAAATACATTTTAGGATATATTTGATGCATGCAAAATACATTTTCAATATCTATTTCTATTCATTCCATTTTGTTTGTGATCAAGTAACAACTTTAATCTTCAAGAAATGAATAGACGAATTATTCAAAAGTGCTTAATTATTTAAATCATACTAAAAATGATGGAACAAGAGGCTAAAACAAGAAACTTTTCTCTGTCACATAATATAAGTTCTTATTTTCTATATTGTGTTTCTCCTGTCAAGAAATCTAAATATGTTTCCTTTTGTTACATGACGTTTAATATTGAAAATATTAGCTTTTTAAGATTGAACAAGAATGATCCGACAAACCCGCAAATTTTTTACAGTTTCGATTAAAACTCATCCATAAGGGAAATAAATATATGTCTACACCGCATCAGAATAAATCATCCCAACATATTCTCCCTAAACAGTCAGATAGCCGACTCGCTGCACCATACGTCTTCAACAGCACTACGAGATAATCTACCACATTATTTACTCTTAACAGTAAAATAGCGATGCCGAATGACGCTGCACGCGGCTGAATGTATGTTACAACGTTATCCTCATATTTCAATAGAAACAAAATGCGTTTATATGTTGGAAAGGATGAGTTGCCGGAACCGGACTGGATGGATGACCTGTTTCGATCCCTCGAAAAATTGGAATATACCAATGTTCAACCACCCATTTCGGTTCCAGCTATCCCCGGAGCACAATATACAAGTAATTATGACCTACCTGCAAAGTGGACAATCGTCCTTCGTGGCTGCGTACCGAGTTCAGCTTCAGCCACTCCTTGATCCGTGCGTATTTCGCGCGATGATTGTTCGTTATACCCTTGTCGTCGAGAATGAGTGGGGGGAACATCTTCGTAACACCGGCCCGTCTCTCATCCCCGACCAATTTCTCGACCTCCTTAATGAGCCTCTGGATTCTCGTCTTGTCGTTTCGCGTCTCGTCGTCGCTGTCCTTCTCGCGCTGGGACGACGCATCGGTTTCGTTTGAAGTCTCGTCAACGCACTCCATCGCGACCTCTTTGACAGGCTTCACGGTCGTTTTCGTGGTTTCCTCGCTGTGTTCCGTGTTCTTCGGTGTCTCGCCGAAGTCCAGACGCACTAACGCGTTCGTTTCACGGTGCTCCGAGACGTTGCCCGCGGTCGCCGGCGTTGTGTACGTCCACTCCTCCTCGGACGAGTCCTCCGCGACGATCGCCGGCTCCTCGTTCTGCTCCGAGTCGGTGTCCAAGTGACGGAAGTAGAAGGTCGCGCAGTTCTTCGACTTCCTGTCGGTTCTGATAATAAATGATGGGTTAGCGATGCTCCAGATTCGACCGCGGCTGAACGCGGCAATGATAATGCAGTTGCGAAACTTTATACAAGGTGATCCAACCGACTTGAACATTCTAAATGAATGGGTGTCTAGTAGAGATGTGCGAGAACCCGATGGTCGGGACGGATTGAGACGAGTCGGGTTCCCAACAATTTCGGGATTCTCAAATAATCCCGAGAATCCCGGAAATTGTCGAGAATTCCGAAAATTGTAAAAAACCCCAAAAATTCTCGGGAATCCCGATATATTCAAGAATCCCAAAGTTTTCGAGAACTCGTCCCGATCTCGAATAAAACTCTTGAGCCGTCCCGACTCAGACATTTTCGGATTCTCTCACATTTTTAGTTTCTATTAGAAGGGTGTACGTTACATTTCATGAAACTTGCAGGAAGAGGTAAAAATAATTCGTCGCCCAATGTAGTAATAAATGAATCGGTTAATATAACGTACGAAACGAAGAAATATGAACCCCTCAGGGACGATGCTTGATTATTGGTTTCTTTTTATAAAGCCTACGTTGTGTAATGTTAAAAGTGTGACCATAATATATTGACTGACCATTATTAAGTTTTAATAGTCTGTTTTATTTTGCATATGAAATGAATAAAATGTAAAATGTTCAAAAATGTTTGAAATTCGCTTTTCTACCAAAAATACGTGTGGCACATATATGTATTCAAATTTTTAGAATAGACTGTATTTCCACAAAATCAGCAAAAAAAGATAATACAAGTGTACCAAATTAATTTATAGTAAGCATATAGCGTTCTATACTCTATAGCTCTCTATACTCTGATTCCTTATCAGTAGAAGCGGTATAATCCCGATATAAGGTATAAAATTAATAAATTACAAAATTAACATCGAGTCAGACACGTGATGAAGGTTTCGAACAGTATCTACTAAATATGTATGTAGGTGATTAGGTTCTTTTAAATCGAAAGAAAATTCTATGCCGTTGTTGTCAATACATGACTATTAGAGAATACTAAGGCATGCAATAAATACAATCTTCCTTCTTCTTCTAAGAAATTATTAACGACAAAGACGCTCTAAATCATTGCAATCGTAAAATAAAACGTAGTACAAGGGGTTAAAACATGTTAAAGAAAAAATTAGTCGATTGAAGAAAAATCAATTTCCTTTTTCATTAAGTGAAAGATAGTATATTAAAAATGAACATTTAAAAAAAAAGACTAATGCACAATTTGACGAGTTTTTGAGAAAGTTTAAAATGCGACTTCGTTGATTTTGTCTTTCTTAAGTTTCATCAGCCAGTTCCGAATTTCTCCTTCGAAGTAAAAATATTATTTGGCAATTTAGATCAGTGACCAATTACAGTACGAGCGCTCATAGAGAAGATTTGACAAAAGATAAGAGAGGTTACTCATTTAGAATTTTCTCTTCATTTCTCTCGAACTAAATGGGTTAACTTCAACCAATCTTGAAGTCACTGCTGACCGCTTTAGCATCTACAGACCGGAATCATATCAGATCTAGAGACTTATCTGGGCAGGTACACGTTCCGAGAGTACAAGCAAACGACGAAGAACCAAATAGTCTGAGTAGGTTATGAAAACATGTTTGAATATCAAGATTTCTTGGAGGATCTTGACATCAGATGTTCCATAAATCCAGTTTCAGGAATTGATGTGGACAGCGACGGACATCAATATTATTACACAGGAATGTTATAAATTGAATCATTTAATTGAAGAGAAATGATGAAACGATTCCAAAGAAACCATCTCGGCTGTAACTTTAAGCAATTGAACTTTAAGATTCATCCCTCTATTGTTTGTTCTCAATTCGTGTCATTCTGAAATATAACTAAAATGATTTTAAATAGTATTGCATCTCTCATCGTTAGAAACAATGATTAATTCCTTATTGCTACTTCGATCATTAATTAAAACACCTTTCGTATCTCGTGGACAATCTAATATATGTATAACCCAGAAATATATTCTGTTTAGTTACTTAGAATTTTTTCTCTGAACACAATACATTCTAATATGTAATCATTCTAATAAAATTCTATTTTTTACATGTTCACTTTGTAATTGTTTATTATTAACATCGATGTTTGTAATTCTGAATCATTCATTGAATTTGTGTACACTGTGAATCTTTGTAATAGCGTTGTTAAAAAATATATATATTATATATATGTATATTATTAATTATATTGTTAAAAAATGCATACTATACATACATTAATTATAGTATTCAAAAATATATATTATACATATACATATGTATACATATTATTAATTATAGAATTAATAACATATTATATATACATATTATTAATTATAGAATTAATAACATCATATATACATATTATTAATTATATTATTAAAAAATATATATTGTATATATATATTATTAAGTACATTATTAAAAATATATATAATAACTCAGTATAAATCTTTGTTTTTCTTTCTTAATATTTAGATGTACTGATTAATTTTATTTATTGTTCGTATCTATTTAGCTTGTAAAATAACCAAAGTGTTTCGTTAAAACTGCCGGGCTTGTAAAGTGTTCGGTCAGAATTAATAGGGAAATGCTGCTTTATGGTTTTATGAAAATGACACGGAAAGGCCCGGGCACAGAAAGTGTTACAATAAAAGTATAAATGATGTATCTCGTAAATGTACTAAGTCTCGAGAAACCATAAATGTGATCGAATAATTGAAAGTTGAAACAGTACTGCACGAAGATCTTCAAAACGGGTCGTACAAAATGTATTCATTCCAACATAAAAAGAAAGCTAATTACTATGCATCGCATATCGACTAAAAAAAAAATATCGAGGTCACGAATAAGTATTTTTTCAGATTTGCCACATTGTACCTCTGTGTTACTTGGATTGATATTTGTAAAAGAGAAAACACTGGAATTTATAATGGCATTCCATTTTACATGTCTGAAATTACAAACTGATTGCCAGCATATAATTTCACAGCGAAATATGTATCATTATCTCAAAAATGCAAATATCGACGTTCAGGCTTTTAAAAATGCCGGGCTTATTTTAAACAAGCAATAAAGATACATGATTCAGAAAAATTGATTCAACGATCCAATTCCACGCCAGAAATGATTTTCCCTCAAATACGTCAACACGATACGTTTTCAAGATAAGAATTTTGATAAGGTGGCTTACGTGTTGAAAGGGGCGACCTCCTCAGTCTTTCTACGACGTTTCACTGGCTCGTTACTGGCAAGGCAGCCATTCGATTGTTCTACGGTTCTTGGATTTCCGTCGATTTGATCGCAACTTTCCTCGATTGCCGTCGAATTTGTCATCGGTACGGTATCAGGTGTTGGTGGCATGTCGTCCTCTTCGTCCTCGCTGACCGCGTCTTCTTCGATGTCACCTTCTTCCCCCTGATCACCCAAAGCGGATGCGATTCTTTCAACAGATCCTCGATAGTTGTCCACGTCGTCGGACCTCGTGTCTAACGCACACAGCTGACATAATTCATCCTGCAACCACGAAACACCGTAAAAATAGCATCTTCTTTTACCATGATTAATCGAACAGCAAAAATCACTTCTTCTCCATCGAATGTCTTCGCGAAAGATTGAAATTGAACCGTCCGCCACGGCAGACTTTACCGGAATTATTAATTGAAACCGATTTACCGGCTTGCGGAAGATCGACTGGTGTATCGAATAGTATTTTTAGCGGATCGTATCAGATCCACCCGATACCGAAGCAAAACATCGTCGTGCACGTCTACATTTCTCAATCGCGACTGCTTACCGCGACCGACCGACTGATCATCACGATAATTTTCCACGATAAGAAGTTAATTATCGGTCGACCCGCTAACTGGAGCGCTAGCGCAAAACACTGGATTGATTCTATTGAAATATTGATGGCGGGAATCTTCTTCCACGACAAATATGATCATCCTCGCCCAAAAAATTCCATTAACTACGTCGATATGGTTTTCCTTCCCTTTCTTGCGCGCCGTAAAACCCTTGTTTTACGGCTTTCACTACGGCGTATAGCAAACCCTACATCGTTAATAATTTGCTGTAATTATTGAAATCTTTTTGAAATCTTCACATCGTTTCAATCCCATTGTTGTTCATGATTTCCTGACTCTTTCGGTGTTTAGTAAAATAAGGATGAATAGTTGAAGAAATATCTATCTTTTATATTTATATTACATTAATAATCGTTATACTATATCGTTTATACTAATATTGAAAATAATAAAAATATCATAATTACGCAACGGACCTTTATGCAAAATAAAAAGTTTGAGCATACACCTAATCCAATTCTTGCTTTAATAATAATATACAATTGAATATAATATACTCTTTAATATATTCTTTTAAACTCTTTACTGTTTTAAATTGCACTTGTACATTTTTGTAAGAAACGCATAAAATCCGCAGTCTAATCATATCAAACTTTTAATACGCTTCTCAAATAAAACACTTTGATCATTGCCAGTATCACATAGGAACAAAATACCAAAAGGTTTAAGTGAAAAATTTAGATAAAAAGTGTAAAACTAAAGCTGTAATGTCTTATGGCCGTTCCAATTTGTAATATTTCGAATAAAAAAAGTGTCTTCATAAGAACGAAGAATCATAACAATGAACGATGGCTGGCAAAAATAAAGAGTTCAAGCTTAAAAATGAGACAATTTTATCGTTGTCGTATCTTTTAATAGCGAAATTATCACAGTTTAAATATCGACAATTCTCCCAGAATCGCAAAAGTTAGTGTTTCAATACAGTCAAGACTGAAATTAAGTTGAAACTCTTTAACAACTGGTAACTTTTTAAAATTCGACCAACGACTTGAGTTTTCTTTCAGATGTTACAAGAATTAGTTTACCAGGTATCAAAAGAATTTTTCTTTAAACTGCAGTTCCTCAGAATTTGGAAGAAAAACGTGGAAACGACTTGGGTTTCGTTTAGCTGTTAGTTTACTAAGTAATGTGTAGAAAGTATTGTTATGAAATTGCTTCTGCTTGAAAGTTGGAAGAAAAACATGGAGGTCACTATTTTTAACTTTTTTACCTGTGTTCATAACGAAAACTGAAAACATGCGTTTCGCAAATCGCGTTATATGTTGCTATGATCTACAAACATTACACGACGAGAACTTAAGGATGAAAGTCACAGACGTTTGTCATCTTCAGGGAATTTTGCTCATAACAGCGTTAATCGATTTCGATGAAACTTTATACATGTATTGTATAGCTTTTAATTTTTATTTGTATTTTAAGTTTTTATTACAGACACAGATCAAAAAGTTAAAAATCGTGACATCCACGGTTTGCTTCCAACTTCCAAGAAGAAGCAATTTCAAGAAAATTCTTTCTACACATTACCTAGTAAAATAATCCTTCTAACAGCTAAACAAAACTCAAGTCGTTTGGTGCAATTTTAAAAAAGTTATTAGTTTTTAAAGGGTGCATACTTAATTTCCGACCCGACTGTACTTTTTGGATTCACTGTACATATTTCTCGGAATAAAACGGTTTGATAGTGGCGAGGTAATGGATGAAAATAATTAAACGTAATAACTTTCCGTCTCGCAAGTGTGTAACTGGTTTTCCGCGCGTCGGAAATAAAAATGTTCGAAAAAGATATCGCTTCTGCCGGCACGCGGAGATACATTACACGGGTTGATGCAACGCAGGCACGTTCCTTAACATCACGTACGTGTAATTACGCGTCAATTTCAATTTTTATTTTATTTCGCCCGGTGAATATTTCAGAAGGTAAAAGGCCCCGCTTGTATACTTTCTCCAAGCTCGAGTTCTCATTCCGCTCGAGCAGAGCAATGCACATCGGCGAGAAAGATTTTTCGAGCTTCCCCCGATAAAAAAGAAACAACAGAAGAAGGAACGAGGGAGTACCGTTTCTTCTTGCCATTCACGTCGCTGCTCCCGACACTCGTGGCACGATAACGACTGAAACGACGTCCAATCGATTTTCTTCGCACAAAGGTGAAATTTCATGGCGAAATAAGGGCCAGCATGTCGATACAATGTCTTTGATTTACACACAACATTATTATCGTCACCTTGATAATAATTTGATCATCCTATCTCCTTCTTTTACCGCTTTCTTATCCCCCGGGTCTTTTTCTCCCACTTTGTCAGTGGAATTTTGTAGCCCGCTAACCGGAGAAACTAAAGCGTGATCTGTATACTATGTTGCCTTACGATAACTTTCCATTTTCTTACTTATGCTTGAAAATGCAGTTTGTGTTCTAAATACCAGGTTTTTCAAACCAACAAATTACAGAACATGCAAATAATGTTATTTATGCGCTTCAAAGAGGGTCAAGAAATGAGCCGTTTATTTTGAAACTGGCCTAAGTCCATTTGTCGATTATTTTCTGTTGACCGTAGTAACGTATACAACTTGAAGTTATCTGTCATAAACAACATTTGCCGTTAAGTATATTCAGAGTATACACGATAATTTTTCGCAGTTAGTTCAATAATTAAAACCATTACTTTAAAAGTGGCCTAAGTCCAATCAATTATTAATAATGTCCGAAAGTGCGGATTTTCAAATGTCCGAAGGCAGTGATGAAGGTAATTTTAATCAATTACTATTTTACAAGTTATCCTCTGTTTTTTTACAGTTGCTTTAGTTGAATTCACGCTTACAATTGAATATAAAACTTAAAATATTGAATTATAAAAATTATTACACTCGTGGGGAAGAATAAAACAACAAGACCATTTAATTCAGATAGTGAACACGAATTCGTAACTAATGATTTCAACAACAAAAGTTCGAAAATATTGTATTGACACCACTTTATAAAAATATAAGACGAATTACAACAGTGAAATACAAGGACATAATGGACTTACTACGATATATACCACCGGTGCACCATGACATCCCTTCCCGCATACACAAAATGTCGATGAGCAGTAAATTGTTATGTAATTTATGTGGTTAGAAAATTTCCCGAATTGTATAAATTGTGTTTTTGAAGTGTTGTAAAGAAATATAAAATAAATTGAGTATTGTTTCTTCAATATGAAACATTCTAAATTATGTCGAATGGACTTGGGCTCTTCCGAATTTTATAACGAATCTGGTTGTTAAGTTTGAAAGTGGCTTAACTCCATTTTTGGTAAGAAAACACATATTGTTCACTTAATAATAGTTATTATTTTAATAGGAATTGTAAATTTAACTCTTTTAGATACACTTAAGCAGTATGACACATTGGTATCCTATACGTATATTTTTAATTTTATTGAAACGCAAACTCTTAAATATCTCAATTTAAGTATAAATGGACTTAGATCACTTTCAAAATAGACGGCTCAACTGTTCACAGAATTCGTTTGCTTCATATGGCAGGCATTGTTAACTTATATTCCTGTTTATGTAAATTTTCATAGTTTAAACCTTTTAACTGCGGATGACGAGATAATTCGTCATTCGTGTTTGCTATCACCTGTCGGAAATTCTTCATTGTGTTTTTGATTCAATAAATCATTCTTCCACTTTCTTCTGTGATTATATCCGTATTAGTATGATCTATATCAGGCATGTCCAGAAGTAGCTCACTTGGAGGCAAATTCGAGGGAGACGCCTACTTCTCCCGCCCGCGCGTCTCACTCCCCGTGGCGGCCTTAGTCCTCCGAGCTCCTCAGACCCGTGTCTACCGCTTGCGGCATGTACTGCGTGTGGCGCGTTGGGGCGACTCTCGGACCCACGGTAGGCACGGGTCTGAGGAGCTCGGAGGACTATGGCTGCCACGGGCAGCGCGACGCGCGGGCGGGTGAAGTAGGCGTCTCACCCGAATTTGCCTCCAAGTGAGCTACTTCTGGACATGTCTGATCTATATCGTATTTATGATGACTGTGGCAATATTTTTATTATGTCAATTTTGTTTGGCTTATTTTGCGTCTACTTAGATGTTCATATTTTATGTAAGGAGTATTTTTATTACTTTACTTTTTAAATACACATACTTTGCACAGAAAAATATGATTACTGAACGCGAAGTAACTGTCCATAACACTAACCTTACCACAACCGGTCGATTGATCGGCTTCATATTTTTCAATTCATAATTATTAAAATTACAAAGATGCTTCTATTAGAAATTATTAAATAAATTGCTTCATTAGAGCTCATACTGTTTTAAAAATTGCGAGAAATTTAAATACATTCAGTCTTGTAATTTTTCTAAAACAACATATACGAGTCACATTTTGTTATCGGTACAGTTAGTTTTAAATTGTCTCTAAACCACTTGAAATCGTCCTAAAGATAAACATAGGCATAAAATATATTCAAAAATAAGTATAAAATTAAGCAAAATATTGTATGTTTTTTTAAGTAAAATATAAATCTCATCATTATTCATTTAAGGCATTGTATTTTACTTAAGAATGTTTAATGATATTTTCAAAATTACGAAATACATTAAAATTTTTAAACTTTAACGGAAGTGCAGCACGAGTTCCCGTTGTCCAATTGCTTCCAAATTTTGCACAAGACCGAAAAAATCGAAACCAAGAGAATAAGGACCATCCTAATGCGGACTATCTATAGCCACTATCCGCGGACAGTCTGCGGAAATTACCCGTCAGTCTGTCCGTGGCTGAAAACAAATGTCAAGTAATGTTACAACGACATGAACAAATGATAGTCAAATGAAGTTGTGTCAAGCGAATAATACGAGACACTTGACAGTCTACGGAGAATTTTTTGTTGTTTCTGTTGCACGTGGGCAGGTGTTGTCATAAAGTCATAAACCAAAGTTAATTGAAGATTACCTCGCCCTATAAATGGTATTGTTTGTTCTATTTAATTGTTCAAATTCGCAAGTTATTACTGACGACGAGGCTGTAGATTTTATGAAAATTAACAGCTGTAATTTGAAACAATACAATTATTAATTATTATTACACATTGTTTTCAACGTACTAAAATTATAGAAGAAAGAAGCAAATTCCTATGTAGCTCCTATTTTTTACAATAAATGCAAACCAATTTTATTTTGCATGAAGATCAGCAATTTACTAATTCCGATCGACGATTATTGTTTTAACACTAGGTGTACGGAACACAAAAATTGACTATTTTACATTACTTTATAAAAATAACAAGAATGTTTCTATCCAAATATTTAGTCATTATTTTTCATAATATATACCCAATGAAATAAATTCGTTGTACAATTCTTCATAGATGCATTTTTACGATCCCAATATTCGCAAATTAAAAATATTAGAACCCGCCATTTTGACGGATCTTGTAAACCTAGTATTAATATAATACGGAAATTTGTGAATTGTTATGATTCTTCAAAACTGTACAAGTCTCGGAAAACCACATGAATAGATAGCTAATTGGCTACACAAAATTAATCGGAAAAAGTTTCCTATCTAATAACTCGTAAAGAATAGTAAAAAAGATAATTATTCAGTAGCATCCATATTTTCATGATAGGTATTAAAAGTGTGGGAAATAAACGGTTATGTAAACCATTAAATTGCTTAGTCTCGAGATTTAGTCTTCCTAGGGTTAACGTGCCATAAATACAATAATTAATTCAAACTACGCTGAGCTCGCGTGCAGAGCACCAGAACTTTTTTTGCGCCGTAATTACAAGTACAAAAATGCTCGTAATTAAAGAAGCCAATAGGAAATTGAATTATGAAGATGGACGGAATTACTGAAATTGAAACGGAAAAATAATTTCGGCGATGTATCTTACCAAAATCACTACAATAACTGAAGCGCGGCAAGTAAAGCTGATTCTAATATCAAATCAGTAGGTAATTATTAATAGATGTCTAATTAACCCCTTGCCATACCATTTTCTTTACGGCTACAATAATTAGAACGTCTTCACTTCCAAAAAGGTCACAGAAGAGGAAAGAAAATTTATATTTTTGTATGACTACATTTACTTCAATGCTTGAATATTGATTACACAAAAGTAAAATTTTATTTCGTCTGAAAATAAAGGTATAACTTTCATCTTTGTTAGACTTTATTTAATATCTTCACGACGAGTCTGACTCGTTAAAATACGGCAAGGGGTAAAATTATAGTGTACATTAAGTCTAATTAACATGCAGATTCCATCTGATTGCTAAAACTTCTAGAAACATGTGTGTTTACATAAAATGCATTAATATCATCATCACTCTAGATATCTAAACAAAGAAACTGAAGTACATAAATCTCGACTTTAATACGTGGGCATTTACATACATCACTATTAAATGTTGTTACTGCCACGAGTAATTGAAACGTCGATTTCCAGAAACGGCGAATTAAACTGGTATGTCCGTAAATCACTTTCATCGTGCAACAAAGAGACGGAACGAAAGGAACGCCGTTTAAATTCCAGTCGACGTGCTGTAATAATATTGTCATTGCTCGCGAACGATAGATCATTCACGCAGGTAACACATGTGACGAATAACGCTATACAATCCGCGATAATCG
Source organism: Sphecodes monilicornis (assembly GCA_913789915.3). NCBI lineage: Eukaryota > Metazoa > Arthropoda > Insecta > Hymenoptera > Halictidae > Sphecodes > Sphecodes monilicornis. The sequence goes on from OU565289.1 coordinate 2,686,441, forward strand.
TACTACAGTGCCTACTACATATATGTAAGTCCACGGCCGCCATGATGGGATAATGAACATGTGAACTATAACATAGACGGAATTTAAAAACCAGTCGTAATGGATCGTTATTTTCTTGCGAGATAATCTTAATCTTATTGGATAACTTCCAATAAACATGGGAGACTGATCGGAATAATTTTTTTATAGAAAACAAAGGTTAAAGTATAGCGTAGAGATCCCATGAACAAGAAAATACGGTAAACCTTACGTTTAGGGGAGGATGCTCCGATGACCTTGACCTTGACATATGTTGTTGAGGACAACATTCTGAACAACTTTTGTCATTACAACTACCCGGTGCTCGGTTTCAGTTTTCGAGATATTTGCGAAAAACTATTGCTAATAGTGTATTAAATTTTCCGTATTCTTCCACGCTCCGTGGCAACGTAAACCTGTTCCGGTGCCGCATCTGTTTATTTTTTGTTTGTAAACACGTTGTGGGGATGAGAAGCGACAATACCACACACACCCACCCAGTGTTTCTAAAAAGAAGGCTCTCACATTATACAATATAAAATCAACTGAGACGAATACAGCATACATGTATTATATTATCGCATTTGATAGTAAAACAAATTGCAAAACCCAACCCAGACCTAACCCAGACCAATACAGCATACATGTATTACATTATCGCATTTGGTAGTAAAACAAATTGGTATTGGTTTCAGTTGATTTTACATTGTTTAATGTGAGAACCTTCGTCTCAGAAACACTGGGTGGGTGTGTGTGGTGTCGTGTGTTGGTTAGGACTAGGTGGTGGGGGGCGGAGAGCACGCAGACGAAATTATGAGTATCTCGAATAATATCTATATCAAACTGAGAATTTTATTCTGTATTTAAATGGTCTAATGGATACATAGAATTCATTATTTCGAAAAAAACATCAATGCGTTTATCAAAATTGTACGTTCTTTTAAATAAAAATTCGGATATATAATTAGTATAATGATAATCGCGTATGCCATAGCGAGGAATGCTTGCTCTCGGGTCTCTCCACAATCTTTCAATATTTTGTGTATGAACTTCAGTTTCAGGATCAACAAAATTAGTCGAAACAGAAAATTCAATACGGTACTAGCAATAGTTTTTCGCAAATATCTCGAAAACTAAGAGCGAGCACCGGGTAGTTGTAATGACAAAAGTTGTTCAGAATGTTGTCCTCAATAACATATGTCAAGGTCATCGGAGCATCCTCCCCTAAACGTAAGTTTTACCGAAAATACAATTGATCTATCGTACAACACCGCAATAAAAACCAAAGGAATTTCAAGTCACAAAAATATTTTAGGCACTCTATACAAAGACACATATTATGTTTATGATGTTTCTTATGTGAATTATAGTTTCCAAGTAGATGAAAGGTTTATTTATGAATTGATCACCCACCCTAACGTCGAGTTATCATTTAAAAATGTTAAGAATTGAATATTCCTTTGTCTTATTTCGTATCTGATATCAAATGGATCGCAACAGTCAGTTCTAACAATAAACCTTACCGCGGCCAAATGACAGATTTTATATTCTACAATTATTGAAATTCCTTGTCCAAGCATCTATTATATTGAGAATTACAAACAATCTCAATTTTAGCGTTGCTATTGGTTGCTATAGATAGGTTTAGTGTTATATGTTGCTAGCCAAGTGTAAATTATAAAAAGACATCGAAAGTCAATTGAAAAACCAAAACAAAATAAAAATTATCTAAGTCAATCGTAAGAAACAGAAATGGAATAAAATTGAGTCTTTTCTTTTAATAATTTCAATAAGTCGAGAATACTGTAGTAATCTTTCAATAAATTTCAAAATTTAAGACAAAATAAAAATTATCTAAGTCAAGTTGTAAGAAACTGAAATGGAATAAAATTGAGTTTTTCTTAATAATTTCAATTAGTCGAAAATATTGTAATAATCTTCGTAAATTCTTTTAACGTCTTCATAGTTTTGTATTTCACCTATCCATTTCTGCTATAAATGAAAAGAAAATTAAAAAGGATCTTCAACTGAGAATTCCAAAGCCAACTATGAAAATCAATAAAGAACTGGGCTGCAATATACCCAGAGAACGTACGAAGAGTGCACAGATCTGAAAACTATCGTGACAAGATAACTAGGAAAAGCTATACATTAATGCGGTGAATAGAAATACGAGTCTTCAATTTGCAAAAGACTATATGTATTGAATGAAAGTGAGTTGTGAGATACTGTTATTTTCGCAGCTGAAAGTAATTTTAGCATTTATGACGGTGAGTGAAGGGCGAGAGTGTAGCAGAAAAGAAAGGAAAAACCTAATCCCAAACATTTGAAACCAATGGTGAGGCACAGCAACGGATCGGTGATGGTGTAAAGATTGTATCTACATTTGGTGTTAGTCAATTTATGCTAATAAACGGAATTAGAAAAACAAAAGTTCGAACACTTTACAAGATAATTTAAACGAAGAATATATCAGATAGTTTAATTCTTATTCATTAACACTAAACCTACCAAGCACAACACATTCAAAAATAAAACGCCTTAAAGAAGTGAAAATATGCGAATTTTTTTAAACTTTGTACCGTTTCCATTACAATATGTGCTTAAATCAAGAAGTCAATTCAGTCATTTCCTATGAAATCGTTTTTCGAATTTAAATAATTGTAAAATAGAAAACCGGTCATTTTGACCGAGGTAGGTTTATTGTTAATAAATGATGAAGACATTTGTTTAACTGTGTGTAATTCATTGAGACAGATTGCATACCGATATGTAATGTAAAAAAAGTCATAGACTGTGTGTTTTTATGAAAAATAAAAATTGTCTGTATTAATACATAGATGTCTTTTTCATTCCTGAATAATTTTATTGAATTGAAAATAGTATGTACAACAGTATTTCTAAATTCTTTAAATGTTTTTAGTTTTAGTCATGATATTGTAATTATAGTACGAATTTTATGTATTTATGGAATGTACAAATTTACAAGATATAGCAAAATAAATGTCATAATGTGAAACTTTTAAAAAAATGCTTAGTTTAATTTTAACTGCTTCAAATATACAAAAGAAAGCGTGATTCGTTCAATTCACATTTCTATAAAATATTAATAGAAAAATGATATTTATTACTTTGATTTGTAAACAGTAATACGTTCATTATGAATATGAATAGAAACCGAGTTGTACCAAACTTCTTACCTTTCATCGTAAACTTCCCTTAGAGGGAGACAGTAATTAATTTTTCTTCCTTTCATTAATTAGTAATAAAAGATTGTAGCATTCTTTATCGGAGATTAATTGTAAAGGGTTAATGAAAACTTTTTAAAGTCATATTCCCCTGAAACCTTTTACACGTATTGAATTTAACCAAGCTACGATCATGGTTGAGTTCGATCTTTTCGGACACAGTGTATGCATTACCCTAAGGGCCACTAATATAAGCAAGAAACCTGAAGTTTTCTCTCAAGTCGGTAAGGCGAACCGAAACACCGGTTCTACGAAAGTGTACAATATATTCGAGGCGCACGGGTCTGGACGATCACTTTTGTTCCTGGAAAGAAACAATGGCCACTAATAAGGATCAAGCCCCCCGTTCCCATATTCAGGTGCCCGTTCGTGAGCCCGAATCCGCACGGTTAGGCGATTTTGCGGATGATCTACATCCTGAGGAATGACTTTTGGATCCTTAACGACGCGACGACAAAAAGATAAATACGAATGCAATAAATAGAATGGAAAAAATAGACATTGTTCTAATATTGTGTTACTACTCAAAAGATATAATGTTGATCTCAGCGCTGGGTAAAATTATGGAGAAAAAATATTTCAAATACTTTTGGAAATACATAGTCGCTGTTCCACAATTCAAATGTGATACTGTTTTAAATAAACAGTAAAATTGCTGAAAATAAAATATTTTTATTTTAGTAATCTAAAACATCAAATAAAATTCTTCAAATTTTCAAAGTTGATTTTCTCGAAAACGAGGCGTCAAGTTGTTGATTAATTTTCTCATGAAATACATATCACCCCCTCAAATAATGTTCTCACTATTTTAAGAATCCTTCTAATAAAATACTATTTTCAATACTATTTTAAAAACATTTTCTAACAATTTAATTACTATTTTAATATCTGGACTCACTATTTTAGAAACATTTTCTAATAAATAAAATATTTTATTTTTAAAAGTGCACATATGATTTCAAATAAAGTGGACCATTCACTATTTGAAATAGTAAATTAACCAGCACTGATTGACCGACCAAAATGAAGGAAAGCTAACCTTGCTTTGTATACTTGTGATAAATTGCAGTAGAACCTTGTATAACGCGATCAAAAAATTGTTTAAAAATATTATATAATATGCATATCATAAGTACAGTAGTAAATGTACAGTCTTTGATCGAGTTATAAGTTGATCTCCTGTACATTTACTACCACATACAATACATATATTGCTGCTTTTTTAAACCGATTTATTATCACGATATACGAGAGTCTATTGTATTAGGTTGTTGCATATGAAATGCCCAATATTGAACAGTAACGGTAAACAAACACAACTTTTATCTAAATATATTTTTGATAAAAGTAAGGACCATTATAGTCAACGTATTCTGTCAATGAATTTTAAGGTTTTTAATGGTATTACAGTAGAAATTGAGTTTTGTGGCCATTTAGGTTCTTCATTTTCAAGATTGTCATTTACATTTTTTAGTTTCTTTTGCTTAATAACATTTGGATTCTATAATCGGACATTTCATATGCAACAATCTAATACTCATTCTGAAACAATGATACATTTTGTAGCCCATTACGCCGATAAATGTTTCATTATTTTAGTACAAACAATCTATGTTAACTTTTATAATTTCAGTGCAGGTACAGTGCACTTTATATTTGTAGTTATTTTTTCTTCATTAATATCTTTCAAAGAATAATTCGTTTCAGACTGTGTTTCACAGATATTGCAACTCTACGAAATACACAATAATTACAAATTACACACTGATATTAACGCATAAATGCAATGCTTTTCGCAAAAAAGGAGATACTTTCTGGGTCAAGCTCACCGATGTGTAGCACACTAATAAAATAATAGATGATACAATAAAAATACAACACACGTAGACTGAAATGCTTAATGAAAGTTCTCTACAATTTATTGAGTTGAATTGTTCGTATCTCTTTTAAGTATAGCTGCTGGATATTTTTTTTTATTTTTCTAGCAGATAAGCATTCCATCATTTATACTTGAAAGATAATTATTTTGCAGGATATCTAATATTGTACTTACACTTTTACGTATCGTTCCACGATAATAAGAACACTAATTGTACGTTCGCGAGATGAGTAATTACATTTATACATTAATTCAAACTTTCAAAGCGAATAGAGTCATTCGAATGAGAACTGAAATAAAAGTTTCATTTACTGCTGAAGAAATGATTAGGTGAGAATACATTTTTGAACTTTTCAATTCGAATTTGATTTAAAATTGTTCAATATCCTGAAGATTACTTTTGCAATAACTTAAACCGCGTTTAAAAATGATATCGTATCACAAATAACACTGTCTTGTCGTGTATAAATATTTTTTCTTTTTCGTTTCTAAAATGCACTTGTTTCACTCGTTGAACTCGCGACAAAAAAAGACATTAATCGTGGGATGCGTTGACAGCGAAATCCATTTTTCATCTATGAAACAGAAAGTGCACGAGAGAAAGTGAAGTTACGAAGAATTTAACACGAGTACGACTTTCCTACGCCTAAATATTAAAATCGACCATGAAAAGGATATAAAATACGAATCAGTATAAATAAATTAGAGGACGGGTCCATTAAATTGTATTAAAATCAGTGCTTAAACGATCATTTATCAGTTTTCTCGTTTTTTGTTTGCGCCGCAAGAAAACCGAGTCGTAAAATCGGCGTAAAACGATCTGAAATTCGATCGGACAAACCGATTCAAATGCGATCAACAAAACTTTAAATGGCCTATAGGAGAAAGAAAAGTTTAAAACGTTCTGAAGAATCGTGTTTCACTAGCATCGTCTCGATGTCTCGATTAAGAAGAAAAAAGGCACCGACCACGTAACGAACCAGCAATAATGCGACCGAGTATTCCGAATTTTGATCGATCGATCGATCGCCTACACGTGGACGCAACGCGTGCACCAAGTATGCGCGACACTTCCTGCGAGCTCAAAACGACACAATGGTAGACAGCCAATAAGGGTCAACTTCCACTGTCAGTTGTCCATCTTTGTGATCAAGTGACCGTATGGTCTTCTCAACTTAACGGTAATTACACGGTTTCTTCATTCTTTATTCCCATTAGCTTTCAAATAGTTGGACAAATTCTTTGTGGATTATTTAACACTAAACTTATCACGGTCAAACGAAGTTATAATTACACTGCAGATATTATGTATATATGACAGAAATAGGTAGGAGGGCCCGAAACAGTAAAAACATTAGAAGAATTCAGAACTATTATTATATTGTCAAGTTTTTGAATATTGAAGAAAGAAAATCAAGTTTTAGGTTGATCCGATCCATAGCAATCGAGGTAGAGATTTTTCATTTTGCACAAAGATCTGCTGTGTAATTATAAAACCATAGAAAATCTAAATAAATTCAATATCCTTACTTTTTTAAGGTAACACATTAGTGACTTTTAGTGTACAACTTTTTGAAATTGACAATACTTGCAAATAGATTATAATCAGACTGCACATTTTAAGCAGTTACTGTATACACGATTGTCTATATTTTTGTGTAGCATAATAATTAATATCATTCCTTTCGATTTTTATATTATTTCGTACTGGATAGGGCATTTAATAGGAAACACTAATTTCCATTTGGTTCTAGTTTTAAAGAAAAAGGCATGAAAAATTAATGTTTGCATAAAGACCTGCGTCCTAATCCGAATAATCAGTTTTCGAAAATTTCTTTGTATAAATGATCTATCATAAAGCGACATTTTTAAATATTTGTAGAAACAGTGAGATTTTATTTAAAGACGGAAAAACTACTGAATCCAAATGTACAACTTTAAACGAATAAGAATTGGTATTTTTGATAGGACACATGTCGTTTTCAAAAACTTGTTTCGTACAATATGGAACACTTACAACAGATTTCAAAATTTTTCAAGAATATGTTCAAGAATTATTACTATAGCTATCACAAATTCGTACATATAAATTATTCAAACAACACCTTATTTTTGTTCTTTGCTTGAAACACTTTTTCAAAACTTCTAACTTCTAAGTGAATTTGAGTGTATAATATTCCGTTTCAATGTAAAATTTAATTTAAAAAAGAAACACAAACAAAAAAGCACTTATGGCGTGTTCTTGACTACATTTATTATTACGCTAACTTTGTAGAAAACAACTGCGATAAAAATGTAACTTTTACTTTTAATGAGTAAATACCGCTTCGTTGCTTTACTCAGATTTCAATGAAAAATCGATGTTTTAGAGAAACATTTTATTTGTTTAGATCAAAATGTCCATCCATCAAAAAAGTTCAAAGGTAATCTATACGTTTTGTACTGAACCACAAAAATATTTCAGAAGAACTTTTCACGAACTGTAGATTTAACACAGTCCTATTGAAATTCCACACAGCTGCCCCAATTAACACATTTTCTACACTTTCGAGAACACACACTCTCAACAATCTAGATATGTAAAGAAAACAATTCACTGTACTTTGCACTATAACAACGCGACAACTTTTCTATAAAAATGTTTAACAGATAAGATACAATTAAGTATAAGATTAAGTTTTTAAATATTAAGTACATAATAAATATTAAGAATTTAATAAATATTAAGTATTTAATAAATATTAAGTATTTAATAAATATTAAGTATTTAATAAATATTAAGTATTTAATAAATATTAAGTATTTAATAAATATTAAGTATTTAATAAATATTAAGAATTTAATAAATATTAAGTATTTAATAAATATTAAAATTTTCTACGCGGCTATACAGTCGGACACAAATAGATTCGGGCACTTTTAAAAAGGCAATAACTTTTTTAAATAACTTAAAAAAGTTATTGTCTTCTTAAAAATGTCTGAATCTTACCGACTGTAGTTGTTCTGTTTATTCCGAATCTCACTTTCAAATTGTACTCCTGTAGTTCATTGTATACACGACCATTGACACACGCGGCTAGAAGCGCCGCATTAACCGAAGAATAAATTCAAAACAATGGTAGTGAAGATGGGCGGTCGTCGAAACTACGTTTGCCCACAAAATATTAAACACTATGTACGACAACAATCCTGCCACATTTTAACATCACAATCAGAAAATCACGAACCAACTTAACTCATTGTTGACGGGAGTCACGAAACGGCGTCGTTCATTCGAGCTATTTTAATGGAAAAGTGGCGTTTGTCAATATTTATCTGCGTGGTTTAACGCCACCTCTCAAGGGTATGATCATGAATAAAAGTAAAATAATTGCAATGTAATTTTAGCGTGGCTTGCACAACACCAACGTAATATCCTTCAATTTATTGTGTTTTATAAAATTTCTACTCAATTCTTCAGTATCCAATGATTAACTGTCTTCACTTGCATCATTTTTACATTAAACCGCTCGTTTGTCAAACGTTGGAGACGCGATCGGCGTTTATTTTTCATCTAATCCAGAGAAATAAACTCCGAGGTAAATTCGGTTTCACAGTATGTATACCGTCAACAATGTGTTCACAAATCTGCACCAGAATTCAAACAATCAAATTCGATCGCGGCGGATGCGTGACCAAACACCGGATGCACAAACCCAAACATCCAGAAATTCCGAAAGAACAGCATAAATCCTAAAGGTTCTTCTGATCGGTCATATCACTTTGGTCGTGGCGGACAGCACAAGAACACCATTGTTCGTTGAGAAGAGTGTTTTGGAACCGTTGCGATACCGGTTTCGCGTCACAGCACTCGACGATTCGCGATCGTGGACGAGAGGAAACAAAGAAAAGCGATGTCTGTCACTGGGGTTATACGCACCTCGAAGTAAGATCCTTCGCCGATGGATCGATTCTCGGAAGACGCGTCGGTGTCGGATAGATCCGCTCTGGCTGCGGCTGAATCGACCGAATGCCTCGACGATCTCGTGGATCTCGTGGCTCTGTGGCGTTTCGAGCGTTCGGAGCGCGTCGAGCGGGCCGACTGACCCGGGGATTCCCTTCCAGAACCCCGCGAGTGTCTACGGCTGAGTCGAGGCTGCTTCGTGACTGGCTCCTCGTCGCTGTCGCTACTGCACCGGTAAGGCACTACGTTCTGAAACACACCAAATCGCCGAATCACTTTATCTGATAATCCTTTCCACGCCAGTCGGTCAGCGGCGTAGACCGCCGACGTCGAATAAGTAAATCGGGTTCGCCACGCCACGCCACGCCATGGCATGCTTAGATATCATCGTTTGCTGATCCAGCTACAGCGAGCAGCAAAATTGAACCAATGAAACTATTCATTTTTTTAAATCATTATCTGTGTATTTATTAACCCCTTGTACTATGATTCATTTTACGGATAGGGGAGAGTATGATTTCCGTGGCCCCTCGTTTTGAGGTTATATTTGTGTTCTTGGGGTTATTTGAAGAAAAAAATGTAGATATAATATGGTGTCAAATTGGTCTGGTTTAGCCGGTAACGTAGATTTCCTGTTTTTTATAAATTTACAAATATCTCTGTAACTATGCGAAATATAGCAAAATATCAAGAGACCTTTTTTGTAGAAAATGAAATTTTATTCGCATAATCTTTGCATTGTATCTGTCATCCAGAATTTGAACTAGTAATGGAAAAATCATATGAATAGAATGAGTTGTGGTTAGGTTGTGGAGGGGGCGAATCAAAACGAGGGGCCACGGAAATCGTACTCGTGCCTACGGATACAATAATTAAAACTTCTTTGGCGTTCATATTTCTTAGAGGAAAAGGAAAATTTATACTTATTATATGCTTATTTCGATTTCATGGATAATTTACGTATTTAGTAGAGTCTGTTTGAAATCCTCACCACGAGTCTGACTCGTTGTTATTGTTCAAGGCGTTAAGACAGAGTCCCATAGATTTCAACAGGCATATGATTTTACATTTATTTTAGCTTGAGAAACGATTAATATTCTAATTTTATTACATTTAATTTACTAGTTACAGTGTTTTATTCTTAACTCAATTTTGCAGCAGTCCAAAATATTGATATAGTGCGGTATGACCGACACAAAGTTATGAGCTGAGATTTTAAGAATTGGGATGGAGAGAGGAGAGAATCTTGAATGTAACATTTCAATGGCAGGTCTTCATAGTTTTCGAGATATTAATGAAATTCTGGTTATACGATACATCAAATTCTGCATATACAGGCGTATAGGTAACATAATTAATATAATCGAGTTGCTCGCTCGAAAAAACAGACCAATAACAATCTTATTATGTACATCGAAAATTGGTATTGGTCCGATTAGTTTTTCTGGAGCGAGTGAATTATCGAATGCGAGGATCGCCGGTGTTGATAATTAATTATAATTATGTATATATATATATATATATATATATATATATATATATATTATAGGTATACATAATGAGTACACAACAAAAATATCTTCTCTGGCAGTTTTTCATTAATATTTCAAAAACTAATAATGACCCGTCATTGAAATTTTATATTTAGGGTTCTCTACCTATCCTTCCCCCTCCTGAAAATCTCAGTTCATAAATCTTGTGTGAGTCTTACCGCACTACAGCCCAAAATATTAATAAAAAGATATATTTAATATTAAGATCAAATGTGCTCACACCTATTCGTGATAAAGTGTTCCGAGTGCAGTCTGTACGAATTTTGTATAAAACACTAAATACAACACGTTAAAGTACAACAATGAAACGAATGTCCGGAGTGTCTAAATTATTCAGAGTGCAAACTGCTGCTAGAGAGAATCATAAGATCATTTTTGTTCATGTCAGCACAATCAGTTAAATATGCTGCAGCTGCTGGCTGTGTATCAATAATTTTAAGAAGAAAAAGGAAAAAGAAAAAATTGTGTAATGTACGAGTAATTCTATTCTCAGTAGCATTTAATTCAATCGACAGACGTTTCAATGCGTTTTGTATTTTTTTTTGTTACAATATTCTTCACTATTTACGTCTCTGAGTTCGAGTATGCTCCCCTATCGCGAAATTAACACAAAAGATTGTTCTTTGGACCAGCAATTCTTTGCTGCCGTTTTTTTCCATCTGCTTACACAAAATATTTCAGACGCGGATTGAAACTTGAGGTTACTGTCAGAGCTATATCCAGAGAGGGTCTACAATGTAGACTCTACATTATACATTGTATCAATCTTCGAGAGCAACTGTTGTGCGCACGCAACTTGCCGGCCACTATCTCGGACGTGCTTACTCTACGTCTTGAGAGTCGCCCTGTCAAGAAGTGTCGCAAGTTACTTGCTAGTGGACGCGCACCTTTAGTCCCGTCGTTGTTTATGTTGATACGTTTGTACTCTGCGAATTAAAACTCTGGTTTGCTACAACGGGTGTATTAGCCTTTCTAAACACGGATTTGAAATAAAGTATTACAGTGAAGAGCAAAAGTGAATCAACACCATTTGAAACAGCATAATTTTTTAAAAATTAGACCCTTGAGAAATTAGAATGATTAGTTTATTAAATGAAGCGTGAAAAAACTTTTGAAAAAATTGCAATTAGTCTAAAAATCTTTGACAAATTTCAGTGGAACTAGTTCAGCAGATTTCGAGAATGAATGGACTGAATATAAACTTCAAGCAATATAATATGAGTGTAATAATCTTATCAGTTCTGTAATTTTATTGAACTGTGGAAAAACTACTGGAAAGGAGCACATTGCAGGGTAAAAAGACCTCCTCAGTTTTATGATGATTTAAGTAAGTTACCAAGGAATGCCGTTTAAAATGATAGCACCATCGAGTTAAAATTTTTTTTGATAAAAGCTATTACCTTTTATCTTACCTATCCATGTATGAAACTTAATGGTATTAATAAATTGGCGTTTATAACTTTCATGAGCTGACGTATATTCAATTAGTTGTAAAGATTTGTTATCCTGCTGCATAATAAAAAATAGATACACAATATCAGTGAATTAGAACGTAAATTATTATGGCAGCTCAGAGAAGTCGTTGCGTATTCAAACATTTCGATACTCAAGTAATATGGTATGTAACTTTGCGTTCGCATAATTTAGTGTTCAATAAATTCACTAAACAAACCGATAATGTTGAATGAAATAAGTACTCAATTAATTCAATTATTGATAGATGCAGTACTGATTTGAAACAATACTTAGGAGTGATCTGTGTGGGGATAAGTTTGATACGTTGGAACATTTAGTAAGGGACTGCAGGGAAGTCGAAAGAGGGATAAGGATAGAGGAGGTAGTGAGTGGGAGTAAGGAAGAGAAGGTGGACAATTGGTTAACCTTCCGTCGAGCGCAATGCCTCGACCGCCGAGTTCGGGCGCAATGTGCTTGACGGGCACACATTCAAAAAACACAATAAACACCTAATTAAGTTCATTCATACAACTGCTGTTAGGGAAATACTACACTTGGTACCGTCTATACTTGAAGGGACGCTCTTTTGGGCCCTCCCCAAGGGTGGGGGTTACTGAGTCGCTTGTGTTTTCCAGATACTTACGTGCTACCTGAACTTTCGGCACTGGGACTTTACGATACGGTCAATGTATTTTCACACAATTAATGAAAACCCTTACATTATTTAAATTAAAGCGAAGATAATAAATAATTTTTATGCTAATATTTCGAAAATACGTAACTTTAAAAATGTGATGAGTTCGGACGCACTGAGCTGATCTGCACAAAACTTGAATAACTTTCCGTAATGATGGTCAAAGGTAAACTAAGTGGGAAGGATCCTTAGAGCACGTCAAAACAGGCAGTTACTGGGAACGCCAAATGACAAAGTTGCCTGGTGGGGAGGAGAGGTACCCATATAACCGCGCTGTGCCTCTCAGATCAGTTGCGCCCGATGGAAGGTTAAGGAATCTGGAGAAGGAAAGAAAAAGAAAAATGGGGGAAGTGCAACGCAAGGAAGGGACAGGGGAATAGGAAATCCAAAGAGTAATATAGTAAAGACTGCAATAGATAGGATAGACAGGATAGATAGGATGGAGAAATTAATTAAGAATAGACTTAGGCTAATTAATAGACTACTCAATTAACTGAAGTTTTAATTAGTCAGTGACAGTGTACACTGAGAAATAAATAACAAAATCATACCCAACCGTTGAGTAATACAATAATGAATTCGTAAGTACTCAAACAATTGAATTTTCAACTAATTCAGGCATCTACATAGTTAATCAATTAATTGAACAGTCAATCAACTCATTTTTAACGAAACCAATTCTTTACCAACAAGATATCAAATTGATCGAATTTAACTCTCAATTTAATCTGCCCTAACTAACGAGTGCCGTGAATAATTTAATGTACATGATTCATTTAACATAATTATTGAAAATATCTAATAACTCAACTACTGTAAAACTCAGTTTTTAATAGTTCTATCTACAAATAACTTAGTAACTGAGTGAGTCAATGATCTCGTTTCTTTATAGTTTATATATTTCTCACAATCGTTATCGAAATCGAGACAACAATATACCAGCAATATAGTCCTCGAAACTTTTGTGTATGCCACACAACTCACATTCTAGGTTTAAATTTAGAATGAAACTGTGCGCAACACGTTGTTACATTTTATCGAAATTCGACACGAGACTGGCCAAGATTTTTGCCCGCAGAAACGAAAACAGAACGTAAATTTTCCGTGGCTGCTGAGAACGCGTGTCTGGAAAGAAGAAGGAAGCAGAGATTTCGCACGATATCGTAGAAAGAAAGGAAGGAAGGTTCCGGCTGGACCGATGCCAAAGTAAAATTAGTTGAATCAAGAATAAGAATGAAGGCGGCTAAAAATCTGGATACGTATTTGCTTGACTAATTTTCCCTGCGGCCGGTCTGTAACTACGTAGTTCTAGCTCACAAAGCAACGGTGAGACGCTGAAGATATTGCTGTCATTAAAGAGAATTTATTGTTTGACCTGCTTTAATTCCTACTTCTTGGAACAGCAAATAGATTTACCTTTTGGCTCTTTCTATTTGAATAGAAAAAATCGAATGGAAACAGTGCTTTTTATGACGGAAAAAAATTGTAAAATAAATCGTCTGAACAAAAGTCATTAAACACACGTTAAATAACTAACGAGTACGTACTTATTTCCATGCATAAGTATGTAATTCTTTTTAATGGACTTGTAAACACCTTCAGAGATATCGTCTCTGAATAAACGAATAGTGAACCATAAAGATAGACAAAGCGCATCTCTCAGTCGCCTTGTAGGCATCGTTATACAGTACCCAAAACATCCATGAAAATACTATGTTTTAAGTTACGATTAGTTTATGGATCGTTATTGGACAGAGAATTTTTATGCCAAACAAAAGTTGTTTGCATCAATTTTAAACCACAGGAGTAGGATAGAAATTTCATTCCTTTTTTAATTATTGCAATAAGATGAAAATAATACATCAGCTACTTTGACTGCAGAATTCGGACGTCTAATCTGATCTAGAATATTTTCGTTACATATAATTTTTTTCTTTTGTCTGTGTACAATGACAGCCCTAAATATGCGGATACTCTTAGAAAGACTTGTTTAATATTGGTGCCGACGACTTGAATTGTTTTAGAAGTTAGAACAATTAGTTTACTACATGACGTGACAAAAAAGGTGTAGCCGGATAAGATGGTCACAAGTGTCGCCAAACCAAATTAATTTTTGGTCACACCATTTTTTTAAAAATCGATTTATTACTAAAAATTTTGAAATAATTCACAGTCGTGCGTGCTATTAGGTAGAATCTATGTGATTTGTTTCGTAATTTTTTGTTAAACAGAACAGAAGAAATAGAGAACAATTCATTAAACCGTGTTCACACTATAACTACCGTTGTAGTAGGGGTACCGACTTGAAACTCGCCACAGAGGGTTTTTTTTACAAAGCCCGATCGAATGGTGTGACCAAAAATCAATTTGATTTGGGGTCACTTTTAACCATCTTAACTGCAATTTTCACCATCTTTAAACATAGCTCATTGCAACGTTTATGATTTTGAGGAGAGAATACATGTAATTGATACAGACCTACAAAACGTCTTTTTTAAATTTTCAATACAACGTATACAACGCATATACACAACGTATAAATAAGTTGTAAAATACAACTTTTAATACCTTCTCTGCAATTTCGTCAAATAGTAATTTTTTGAAATATTTTTTCACGTCGTGGGGTAAATTAATTGTCCTAACTTCTAAAAAAATCTAAGTCGTAGGGTCAGATATTAAAAAAAGTTATCGTCTTTTGAAGTGTCCGAATATTTATGGGAATCACTGTATATAAAAGCGAGTGTATTATACGTATCACAATTGAATATTTAACAATTTATTAAACATTTATCAAACAAAGAGGTTTAGTACTGTAGGAATTGTTTTAAATTATAATATTGTAATTTTTAGTGGTGCCTCAGAGGGGGCACTCGGGTGCAGAGGGTTATGTAAGGGTCTACGAGGTTTTACAAAAATTATTGTTTAAACCAAATTTTATAAGGGTCTACGAGGTTTTACAAAAATTATTCTGTAAACCAAATTTTATAATGGTCTACGAGGTTTTACAAAAATGATTGTTTAAACCAAATTTTATAAGGGTCTACAAGGTTTTACAAAAATTATTGTTTAAACCAAATTTTATAAGGATCTACGAGGTTTTACAAAAATTATTGTTTAAACCAGATTTTATAAGGGTCTACAAGGTTTTACAAAAATTATTGTTTAAACCAAATTTGTTGAGGGTCTACGAGGTTTTACAAAAATTATTGTTATAATAAACGTTGCCTTTTCTATTCTTGTTGAGTGTAACATTTCTTGGCGAGTGAAATGAACAAAGTTGTTACATCAACCGCTTGCCCGCGCGATAAAATTTCATACAAAGTTATCCAATGTAATCCATTATATTTCCTAACCCTTGAGTGGTGCAATGTTTACTTACAGACTACAAAGTATCATACTGGAGCCTTTCTACAGTTCTGCTGTTCTAAGATACTTTAAAATCCACAATATACGTCTAAACAATCCAAATGTTTTGAAAAAGTTAAAGAAACTTGTTATTTGCAAGTATCGTGCAATACAATAGCGAAAATAAATGTACAGACATTTTGTCGCTGTCATTAGAGACCCGAGGATACTATTGCAGGGTTAAATAATAATTCAACATTACAGCTCATTATTTAATTAAACTTTCGTGTATATTTTACCATTATTTCTGTCCTGGATCATGCTACTGTACGTGCGCTAAAGTCTTCCCATTCCAAGAGATTTGCATGTTCATTGAAAATTGCATTTTGCATGTTGTTAACGATCTTCAAGCGTGGTAAATGCCCGAGGATTCTCAGCCTGGTTGTATCAATCTTTTGTGTGTCGGTAATTATATCGGAAGTAAAAGCGGGCAGGCGGAGAAGCAGGTCGAGTCAATTTCCGCGAGATAGCTGGAGGATTGAAGACAATCGCAAGTGCATGGGACCCGGTTTAATTGAAGCCTGGATGATCAAACCCACGTTTAAATCGGCGATAAATGTCCTGACTTGTGCAGATAAGGCGGCCCGAAGCTACGCCATTGGTCGGTGCTCGGCGTGGGCAAACGACACACAACGTGACCAACGAAAGATGCTCGATGGACAAGACTGATATAGTAGTATAGTATATATGTACATAGCAGAGGAGTATATGTATATGCGCCAGTATATCGGGCGACGAATAAATGTAAGATTAATGGCCGATTTCACCGTGGCTCGACTAAATTTAGAAACGCCGATTTATAGGATTAACTCTACACTTTGAATAGAGAAATTACTGCCGCATCAATGGTCCCCTTTGTTACGTTAATTAGACAGCGTACTTTTCTGATGGATTTCATTTCTATGCCCATGAGCGTTTATGCGATTCGGGAGATTGAAATCGTATGATATTGACGTTGTGATACCCGATAATTAAAGGATTCGATGAATAGAGGCTGTGCTAATAATTGCATTGCGAATTTTTTTGCAAAATTGAGATTTTACACTTTAAGGGGGGACTTTCTCATCAAATCGTTTAAAATAGAGATGATATTTAGGAATTTTTTTCTTAAAATATACAACATTTTATAAAAATAACTTTTGCCGTTAGTTTTGTACACTCTTTTAGCATACAAACAAATTTTCTTGTTGCGGTTTTTGTTTTGGTGTCATTTATAGTTGGCGGTCACAGCACTGCTTACAAAATAGGGGGTAAAAACGGTGGCCATGTTCACAAAAAAAAAGTTGTGAACCGATTCGAAAAATTTTTGTGGCATTATTACCATTATTGTTTTCTTTTTATTATTTTTTCATATTACCATTATTGTATTGGCTATCGTATGAACCAAAACGATGAATTCTAGAATACGCATTTTTTTTGTTATTCATACTTTTATACGTAAAATAGACCGTTTTTTATACGTTTCAATTAAACTTGTATTAAACATTGCCATTTTGACGTTTTGTCTCACAGTAGTTCACACTATAGTCATTGATATACTTGAAGTTTAAGAATTTCTATCGTTCTTTTTCATTTCAGACGATCTTACAATGAGTTATGTTGGCCACCGTTTACACTCCATATGTTGTAAGCGGTGCAGTGACCACTATCTTCCATAAATGACACCACAACCGGAACCGCAACAAAATTGTATTTCCAAAATTGCTAAATATTATCTTTATTTTTAATGATTTGATAAGAAAATCTCTTAGTCGCAACGAACTGGAGGAAAACAGAGATTTATTATCTTTCTTGATAGATTTTACAAGTCGAAAATAATGACAGTATTTTTTAATTTGACACACAGTACACAGGGAGATGTTCTTTCTTAAGGCCTACATTTGTATGGTTTTGCATAGCGGCTTATAATATTGTTACGGAATTTAAGTAAGAACCAAAATTGAGCAAAGAAATATTTTTAATGAAACAAAGGTTGATCATTTTATAGCACGCATGGAAAGTGGAAACCATCACTGTATCCTGTGTTTCAGGAGCAAACTGATTGTTCGACAGAAATCGAGTTAAAATGTTATTATTAGACAGCGAACTTTATGCATTCATGACAAAGATGAATAACTGTAATTTGCAGCAGTAAAGAGTATCGACATCATTATTTTACTACCTATTAGATCGTTAATCAAACTCTGCTGATTACTTGTATACAACAAAAATGCATGTAATGTAAAATAATTTGGGGGAAGATACTTCAAGAACGTTTAGAACAGACATACTTTACTTGTCACATAAGTCCTGCAATGTAAAACGTACACTACTAAATGAACAAAAACTAGATGTCAGCCCATAACAAATAACTTATCATTCAAATTACTTATCATTTAACACTTGACATCCTACTGGACGCCATTGGAGTGCTTCTTGCACAAGTTGGAATAAGAAGGAATATCTTTTGCTTACAACAACAAAATAAAAATCGGTAGTAAACATATTTAAGGAAGATGCAGTATGAACTACTCCTAAACATATCTACAATTAAAATTGCTAAAATAACCATAATTTCAATATCCAAAATTAAAAGTATTACTGTTATAATATAACAATTGACTGTATATGTATGGCAAAACAAAAGCTAAGTGATTATGTTACAAATTATCACAATAAAAGAATTCGTAGATACGAGTGTGTTAATATTTACTACATAAACATTAAGCTATGATTGTTTAGCATCTTTCCCCATAATAATCTCCTAGAAATTCGTTCTTTATATCTCAAGAGTTTATGCTACTATTGTAACAATAGCTTGCATCGCTTAAACTTAAAATAATTTTAACAGTTTCAGTTTGCGTAGCATAGCTTTTATCCTGCTTTTTGAACATAAAATGTAAATGTGCTTAGAAACGCAGACTACAACAAGAGCCTTGCATCATACAAGCTTCGACCAACCAGTTGATCTTCTTAGAGGGTTAATTTAATTGCTACTCAAAGCCGAGTGAAAGCTGTAACTATGAAGCGGACAGATAACAATCGCTAAGTTTACTTAAATCAGTTTAAACCAACCGGTATCGTTTGCGTACAACGGTAATCTGCATTTGATTCTAAAACTTTCTACGTTTCACGGAATCAAAAAATGTTCATTGCGATAAATATCGTATTTTTACGTAATATTCCGGTAATTGTGAAGTTGTTTCACGCTCCGCTCTTTCAAAACCTAATTTCTTAGATACTGCACCCGGCAAAAATTATTTGATCTATCTCAAGTGTCTACAGAGCTGGGTAAAATTTTGGAGAAAAAAGATTTCAAATACTATTTTAAATAGTCGTTGCTCTACAATTCCAATAAAATACCATTTTAAATAATCACTAATCAATAGACTGCAGATCTTTATGCATTTATGGCCTCTGAAAATTTTCCAAAAATGCTAGAATATAAAATTTGACAGATTTTAATACGATTTTTATTTATTTCTGATCTGCAAAGGCTATTACCACTGAAAATAAGATTTGATTCCAATTTCTTAAAATTCATCTACGAAACACAAATTGCATAAACATCTGCAGTCTAGTAATGAATTAGTAATAATTATTTTATTTTGATAACCTAAACAAGTGGTACTCAACCTTTTCGAAAGTGCGGAACCCTATTCTGAGTAAAATTTTTTAGCAGAACACTTGCCTATATAAATGTCTTGTAAAATTATACACGGTACTCTCATTTTCAAATAAATAAATGTGATGCATCTTTTACACACAAACACGAATTTTACGTACTATAATAATAGCAATACCTCGTCATTTATCCAATTACCGCGGGACATTATCGAAATGCTTACGATACACAAGTGCTCAGCGGAACACAGATTGAAAACCACTGCCCTAACCTAAACTGTACAATAAAATATTTAAATTTTGCGTTAAATGATATTTTGAATATTCCATGACGATGAAAATAAATCGAGAAAAGGGAGGTTATTAAAATGCAAGAAATCATAATATTTTAAAACTTGATTTTCTTGAAAACAAGGTGACACATGAAAAATAATTATTCCATATTTTCGATCACCTCCTCGAACAAAATCCTCACTATTTTGATACTTCTTCAAATAAAATACTATTTCAAAAACTATTTACAAACATTTTCTGTATAGCTTTTTTATGCGTCAACCGATTTCAATGAAACTTTGAGCATGTCCATGACTTACTTATTGTTAGATCTACAAATGGCATATATTAAATTTTTATTATCACTAAACGTACCACGATGACCGGTTTCACATTATTTGTTTTTTAATTATTGAATTTATAAAGATGCTTTAATTAGACATTATTGAATGCATTTTTTTTGTTCAAGCACGTACTATTATAAAAATTGTGAGAAATCTAATTTCTCTAGTTCACTCGTGTCATTTTTATATAATAAAACAATGTATCCCAAATACATTTTGTACTAGGTACGGTTAGTGTTACAGGCGCAGATGAAAAAGTTAAAAATCATAATCATTACTTTTTTCTTCGCAATTTCGATCAATGGTAATTTTGAATTAATTTCTTTTATAAATTATCTAGTAAACTAATCCTTCTAACATCTCAAAACAACTCTAGCTGTTTGTACCAATTTTAAAAAAGATATTCGTTTTTACAGGTTCTCCGGATAGTTTTGCACACCACTGTATATAAATAACAGTTTCCATTCCCATAAACTTCGCTAAAAGAAATTAGCCGCTGATGTCTTAAAGTTAATGTTTCGGGAACAAATGTTTCGAGAAGTAGACTAATGTAGAACTTTCTATTTAATTCCTTATATCTTCAGAATGATCTATGCCAAAAATGTGCAATACCGCTTAATTGCAGACAAGCGTCGAAATTCCTTGAGAGATGCTACTTTCGGCAATTTCTCCGGATCACACGAGAGAGAAACGTCGAATTAACCCTGCCCATTGTACCCCTCAATCATTACCTTAGGTCATCTTGCGGAAAAGTCAATCACCGAGGAGGAAATGTACTCACTCGAAGTAAATGTTAGAACAGGATTGTCTTGTCCCCGATTCCGCAAATTGAGCAATAACCTTAAAGCGAAATGCTTAATGTCAAACGAAAGTGCGAATATGCGTGAAGCTCACCGCAGATCTTGACATTTGCGAGGAACGAAACAGAAGACGTCAACGTGCGTTGACAGTTTACAGTTAGAACAGAATTAAAACGCGATGACAATTAGCTGGATAGTTTCTGAAGCGTGCGAGCGTGACTTTGTAGGCTTAGACATAAAATCCAATGAGAATGTACATTGAATCCATAAAGCATTTGAACTAAATTTCCGATTCTCGAAATACTGTCGATATTTAAATTATCATCATTTTGTAAAACAAATAGTACAACCATAAGCCTGAACTCATTTTAAAGCATAAAGCTTCTCCTTTCGATGAACATTGATAATTTTCTTTTACGATATTCTCGTATAATGTGATGGATGAGAAATTGAAGACCCATTATTCCTAAAAAATGCTATCACTTAAATTCTCTGTAAAAACATTGGAAAATTTTGATCGTGGCTTAATCCACCACAGATTTGAAGATTGAAGGTTCTTATGCAACGACCTCTTGAAACTTGTACGATTTTTTGTTTCGGCTTTATAGAATGGAACTTAGGAAAGAGTTTGGTCGTTTAAAGCCCTCATAGCGTACATTATACAGTATTTCATCGTTAATTGTCGTGAAATTCTGAACGATAATTGTCGCAGAACAATCCCTCCTTCCGCGGAGTATACCCCGTGAGGGGCCGTGCAGCTCGAGAAGCCTCGGTCGTCGAGAAGTGTAACATAATACGGGTCGAGTATATCGGTGAGACCACTACTAATCCAATGACAAAACTTCTTTATTTTTTATTATCTTTTTATGGAACTTTCACCAAAGTATTCGTGGCATTTTTCTAATGAAAATGATATCAAATAAGATAAAATTCCGATGGTATTTACTTGAGTAATGGACGATGAAAGTTTCGGGCGTAAGGAAGGACAGCGCATGGGAAAGAAAGAGACGCGGAGAGTCGCAGTCGGCGGCACAGTTCAAAGGCCCACGTGCCCTCACAGTGTAATGTCAATACAAAAAACTTTTTTATTATTACTTATTTTTTATGAGACTTTCTCCAATATATTGGTGGCATTTTTCTGATTAAAATAATACCAAACACGATGTAATTCGGTTCATATTTACAATAATTTTCCGAAACTTTCAACGTCCATTGCTCAAGTAAATACCATCGGAATTATATCTTATTTGGTATCATTTTCATTAGAAAAATGCCACGAATATGTTGGTGAAAGTTCCATAAAAAAATAATACAAAATAAAGAAGTTTTGTCACTAGGACTAGGTGATGTTTTCACACCGACATACTCGACACGTATTATGTTACACTTCTCGGCGACCGAGGCCTCTCGAGCTTCGCTGTCCTTTTCTACGTTCGACACAAGTCAAAGAATAATATTATCTGCACGTTAATTGTCGCCGGCCGGACCCGTGGTGGCGACGATTATCGATGAAATACAGTATTACTGTAAACTTGGTAGTACACATTTCATTCAAATGTTACTAAAGCGGCCCCGAAAAATCGTACGCAAAGGGGAGGCTTCAATCTACATACCTGTAATTGGTTCATTCACCAAAAATAATTTTTAATGGTTTTAAATATGCTCCAATTGGCAGCATTATCGAGGGAAAATATCTCTTCAGTTTTCCACCCCGTTACAACGTGCAAAGCTATCTTACGTAAAAACCAATGATAATTTGTGAATGTAGAAGTCCTAAGCATAAAAATGAGATCAAATTTCTTATTGTACCATTTTTTTAATCGAAATTATGGTTTAAAAATTGACGATTTTTCACATATCGGAAATTTAGTGTTCGAATCCTTTTTGGATCCACTGTACACAGTGGTAATTGTACCTGCATCTGTTTAGCAAGTTGATTTTTATGGGTATGTAATTCCCTTAACCGAGAAAAAAAATTTAGTTTAAAAGTTTAAAAACATGGTCATTTCTGTAGGACGGATAGAATTTCTATTTAACTCCTAGCTGTGAAAATTACTCATGCATTGAACAAAGAAAAAGAAGCACAAGAGAATACGAAATGAGAAGTTGAAATGACAATGACTATCAATTTTACGTAAGAATCTGGTAGTAATAAGAATTACAAATGTTATTTTTGTTCTTATTTTTATGTTCTCAATTAATATGTGCCAACGCTAATAAAATAGATAAAATTATTCCAGTTACAACAAAATCACTTTCTAATATTTTATCACCCGCAAAATAATATTTCCACTAATTATGTAAGCAGTTATAATGTGATATGCTCAGCAAGGGAATAAGAGAGAAATATCGATAAATAAAACGTAAACTGCATCTGCGGGTATCCAACTTTCCCAGTTGTTACTATATTAGTTTATCAATTGCGCAGCCGTATTATTAAAGACCATAATATACAGAATTTTCATGCAAAATGCTTCAACGAACTATCAACAGGATGAGATACGATCGATAAAATTAAAAACAAATTAATAGACCTGTAAGAACTTTATACTAAACCCCACGAATAATTAAAATTACAGTATACACTTTTCCCACAGAACGCTGAAGCATCGTCGTTCACGACACACGAGCCTGTGAACCGGATGATTGTTCAGTTATTAACATCCATATGCGAACAATTAACGCGTTCGCCACCGACATCACACATTCTTGACAATTTCGATATCTCGTGCTTTGTTCTAAGAAAAGCAAATTGATTTTCTGTCAATTGTTATTTAAAGTTGTGATGCATGACATAATATTGAGAAATCAATTTTTCTGTCTATTCTCTGTTCAATGTTTCAAATATTTCGTAGAATGAATATGTTACAGTTAACAACGGAGCTACCAAATAAACAAGCTTATGTGAAAAATGACTATAATATGTTTACTATCGTATACATATATTATAATAAAAATCTCGCGAGCGTCGGAAATAGTTGTATACACGATCGTAGGTTAATAGTTGTTCAATTTTTGCTTTAACCTTTGTATCAAGAAATTATGTTTCATCTGGGGTGACAGATATTAAAGAAATACAGCTTTTGCAGTACAAACGGGAAGAATTTGAACGTTTTACTGTATATCTCATTTATAATATCAGATTTTAGGGAAAACTATCTCACAACAACAAACAGAACGAAATCAAACCTTTTACAGTATCTATAAAAAGAAAATGATCGAAGTTTCATCCCGAAGAAAACTGGAGGATTAATAAAATATTTCAACCATGAAAGACTTCACTGAAATAGAAAGTAGTATCGAACGTGTTAGGCACAAATAAAAATGGATTGAAATCATTTACTTCTACACTCATCATATGTGTGAAAATCATCTTATTAGCCGTCATAATAGCCTTGGATTGAAGAATTTTATGGCAAACAAGAGTACCAGAAAACAATTGAAACATGTATTGTGTCATCCCATAAGTAACGCGAATTTTGTGTCATATTTATGAAACATAAAATTCCAAGAAAAAACAAATACAATCGTTAGTATTCCAAAAAAATTCTATAAGTTGTGGAAAATAATTACGATTTTACACTTTCTGTTAGAAAAATACGGGAAAAGTCGCATTACTTACGAGATGACCCGATACCCGAACACAAAGGACGAGTTAACTCGTCGTTCTCAGTCAGCAGTTTAAGAAACGGATCGAGTCCACGAGCTTGATAACGAATCTCGCAGCATAGATCACAGAAAATGGAACAAGACGACGACATCGGAAATTTATCAGAGAGGAAAACCGGGCGTAGGAAGTCGAGAGCCGGCTCTGTTTGCAGCAGATTCGATCGCAATATACTTATGCAATGGTCGCCGAGCGCGCTGCTCGGGTTTCTCGGAATCATTTCCAGGCCGATGGTCCGCTACGCCCGTAAATAAAGTTCAGGCCGATCAACGGGGTAGAACGGCCGATTCGAAGGTGTTGTACCGAAGGAAAAGTAAATCACTCACTCGCATGTTTCGGTCCGATCAAGGCAATTACACACAGACAACCAACAGAACGAAGTGGAGAGCCGATTTATCGATGGCGGCGTCGGCACTCTCAGACACTTTGGACATTTGGGACACCTCGCACAGCTGAGTCGACTGCTTCGAATCGCGTTCACACCGAAACTGAGCCGGAACGAGGAATCGACTGACCAGCTAACCTGCCGGATGCCAGCTAAATACCTGTACGCATTCGAAGTCAAATTACCTGGCTACGAGTCGATTGGACAAGGACTTGACCCCTCCAAAGACGCCGACCTAGGGATAATAAAGGTAAAGTGGAGAACCGCGTGAGGGTTAACTCCGGAGGGCTTTTCGAGAGGGGGTGGCTTGCCAAGCCCATTGGTTGGACCTTAGACCATATACAGGGTGTTCGCGCTATCACTAGCCAGCGTTTTTCTTGTAAATAGTAAATATTAGAAAAATATGAAAGAGGAAAAAGTAGTACTGTATTTTAGGCACGAGTACGATTTCCGTGGCCCCTCGTTTTGATTCACCCTCTCGACGACCTAACCACAACTCATTCTATTCGCATGATTTTTCCATTACTAGTTCAAATTCTGTACAATGCAAAGATTATGCGAATAAAATTTCATTTTCTACAAAAAAGGTCTCTTGATATTTTGCCATATTTCGCATAGTTACCGAGATATTTGTAAATTTATAAAAAACAGGAAATCTACTTTACCGGCTAAACCAGGCCAATTTGACACCATGTTATATATACATTTTTTTCTTGAAATAACCCCAAGAACACAAATATAACGTCAAAACGAGGGGCCACGGAAATCGTACTCTCCCCGTTTTTTATGTGCAACACAATGGCGTATGTAATTTTTTTGTGTCTGTACTATTTTGTTAGATATGAAGGTGACCTTGAATTTTTTAAATGCAATGCTGTATATTTTTTTATATCGCATGAAATCGTGTGTCTAGACGAATTCATCCGTATACTGCACAGTGACCGTCAAGGGCGTGCAAGGTCAGAAATGAAAGAAACATTTTGAATTTTTCATACCAATGTGTTTACAAGTGTTTACTTCCAGTTTCTTCTATGATGAGACAATTTCATTATTACTTCCGACGCCGATTAGTAATATCGCATAGTAATGTATTATTCGATGGACAAGAAGGCGGATATGGTACGCATTTATCACTAGTGCAATGGAAATAAAAGTTAAAGTAAATTGAAATACCTAGAAGAATATCCGGACAGAGTGCAGCCAAATGAAAATCAGTTTGTTTTGCTTGCAAAGTGTTTGACGGAAACAGGGTATTTGCAAAATAAGCGTTAATACACCGCCCAGGGATGTAAACGACATTAGTATTTCGGATTGCATTAGAGGAAGCCACCAAAAATGTAATTAATAGAACTGAAATGTGCATTCATACATAAGGAAGTCAGATTGAACATTTACTGTAGCCTTACTAATAAAGAATGCTTGTAAACACATTAGTATGAAATATTCAATATGTTTCTTCCATTTCTGACCGTGCATGCTATTGAAGGTCACTGTGCAATATACGGATGAATTCCTCTAGACACACGCTTTCATGTGATATAAAAAAATATACAGCATTGTATTTAAAAAATTGAAGGTCACCTTCATATCTAACAAAATAGTATACACACAAAAAAATTACATACGCCATTGCGTTGCGCATAAAAAACAGTACTATCTTTTCCTCTTTCATTTTTTTCTAATATTTACTATTTACAAGAAAAACGCTGGCTAGTGATAGCACGAACACCCTGTATACTTACAGACCCGGCTTCAGATAGACTGACTTGTGCCGAGATTAAATCGTCTAGCAGACGACTCTTGTGGGCAAAGTTCTATAATCTGTTGAGAAATCGCTGTACCGCGAAGCTGAAGTGTTAGGAGGGGAAGGGGAATCGTCGTCGCGTCTCATTATGTATAAATATTTATGGAAACTGTAACTGTAATATATATACATGTATTTTATTTCATTACTCGTTCATTTTTACTTTACTCTTATTATTTTAAATATGGCTAACTCATATTGTTGATTATAATGGAATTTAAATTTAGAATGATAGAAGTTGATAATATGAAATCTGTATTTATTTCCTCACAACTTACTTTATTTAAAAAAAGAATAATAAGAACAGTATACATGTACATGTCGAATACAATCAGAGTTGGTCGTCATTTGGATAAAAATTTATTTAAATAACGATTCGAATGAAAGATACTGTATCTTTATACGTTAATCGAAAGTTCGAATAAAAAAAGTATTTGTATTCAACGGATAAATTCTCATATCATTTTGAATTATCTCGACCCATGACATGTGGGCACCAGATACTCTTATATCTCGGAACATTGCATCCTATGCACACACTATACCTATGCCGGATCTATAAGTATATGTATATGGTCTAAGGGTTGGACGCCGACCTAGGGATAATAAAGGCAAAATGGAGAACCGCGCGAGGGTTATTTCTAGAGGGCTTTTCGAGAGAGGGTGACTTGCCAAGCCCATTGCTTGGGACAAGTTCTTAGCAATATTTATTTTTTTCCCATTAATACTATTGTATATACATTTGACGGTCTAACGACTGTGCAGTCAGTCTCATAATAGTGGCATACACAAAACAACTTCAGTTTTTTAACTTTGTGTTAATATTGTTCTTTGTACGATAGACACATTAGTTAATTCTCTATAGCCTAATCAATATCTTCGCAAGTCTAAATAAAAAATGTAGAATTTAAAAAGGGTTAGGAAAATATACGAGGTAATTCAGATAGGAAAACTGCAAAACGGCGATGTATCAATTCTATAGTTAAGGAAGGAAAAACAAAATATCATGCTAAATTCTAACGAATACACGAAACCATGCTAAAAAAAATGCAAATAATAAATGTCTGATTTCTAAGTTATCACAGCTTTCTAGAGGGTTAATACCTTCGCTATCAGCGTCACACATGTGTGACAATCACAATTTATGGATAAGCTCGTTTATGCATTAGGTTGTTACATATGAAATATCCGATTTTATAATGACATTTTTATCTGAAAAACTCGTACGCTCATATGAACCATTACGCAAGAGATAGATCTGCGATTTTTACTAATTTTCATTGTGCACTTTAATTCGATCAATTATATTTCATTTATAATTTTGCACTTTAAACGAGTATATTCAATTATTACGCAATTATAGAGAAATCAATGATTTTGTAATATCTAGAAGCAGAAAATGATCGAATTTTTATGTGAGGAGTTTATGAAAGTTAAACATTAGAGTTTGTTCTTTGAGGTTCATAGTCTTTATTTAGTTGTACAACCTTCGTTTTAAATACAGTTTATGTGAATATAAATTAGGTGAAACGTTAACTTTTAAAAAATTTAAACAGTAAATTTCTCATCCCTAATTTTAGAGGCTATTCACGTCACAAAACCGGAAACGGATAGTCATAGAAAGGGATATGTTAGCTGCTCATGTGCCAAATTGACCAACCACTAAGTGGATCTTCAAAATATAAGTGCTTAAAATATTTAATGATCCAATGAAATTATATTTAGTATTACATTTATATTTAATATTCATCTTATTAAGTAAAATAGAAATGGCTGCTAAATATAAATTACAGAAGTATTCACATTTCATAACATGATTAAATACAAACTGCTAAGATATTCTTTAATTGATTTACGTATTCAACAGAGATATTATGCAGTGACATAACAATTTAAGACAATATCTAAAAACATTTCGAATTCGAAAAAAAAAATTACAAGTTGATAATGTATTTGTCATTCGAATATTTTTGTAAAGCTTTTTGCTCATCACTGCTGGTTAGATGCGTTGAGCGAACCTTTTTTCAGATTTACGTCAGCGAATTAAGGATTAGTATTAAGGAAGGTTTCCCTTGTGGATCGTTTATAGGTTCCGTGGTTTCCGAGGTTATTGGATGTAACGGAGGATGCTGAACTGGTTGCTTTTACTCGGGATCCACTAGTTTTCCTGTTATTAGGACCGCTGCGTCGGAGGAAAACGAAGAAGGATAATGATAGAGAGTTGTGTCGGTTGATTCCAGTAATTGGGTCGGGTTATGGAACCATTTGAAACGTAAGTGAAGGAAAAGAAGTGTTAAACGATACCGTCCTATGGTTTGATTAAGCCAGATCCTTTGTAGATCGTAAAACTTGCTGTAACGAAACACTTAAGCGGGGCGTTTGAAGATTTTACGAGTTCTCCAACTTTTATAAATCTACGAAATCCACAGTAGATGGAAATTAGTATTAAAGACCAACAATACTCGATTCAAGACGTGCCGATAGAATATTACACATATTAGGCCATTACATGGAAATACAATATCGCGAATGTTCAAGCACGTTTTTGTTTTAGAACTCTGTAATAGAAGATTTTATAAGTAATGATCATAACAAATGTATTGCTTGCTTCTCGAAATGAAAAACTCAGTTGCAGTCTCTCGCCCGACAGTTTATATGTATGTTTAAATAGCGATTCAAACATTTATGGAACTTTCTCATACCTTTCATTTCAAGCATGGATTATAGAACTTAAAACAAAAACATTTTCATAGTACAAGTTCTAAGGAAAACGGCTGAAGAAAAATTCTTAAAAGCAAAACTTCTATGATGAGCAAAACAAATATCATATCAAAGTAAACATTTTTCTACAATACCAACGCACATTTCATTCAACAAAATTCACAACGTTCTCAATCACTGTCATAAATGCTGAAAACTATTCAACGAATAGTACAGCGGATCTAAAAACTATTTAAACACTACATTCCCGATTCTCGAAAAATTGTCGACATTTAAATTGTGATAATATTGTAGAAACAAATTGTAGAACCATAAGACTGGACTCATTTTAAAGCTTAAAACTTCTCGTATAATGTGGCGCGTGAGAAATTGAAAACCCATTTTTCTTAAAAAATGCTATTAATTAAATTCTCTGTAAAAATATTGGAAAATTTTGATCGTGGCTGAATCCACCTCAGATTTGAAGATTAAAGTTTTCCCTTCGCAACGACCTCTTGAAAATTGTTGTACGATTTTTTTCCTGCTTTATAGAATTCAACTGAGGAACGAGTTTGGTCGTGTAAATCGTTCATAGCGTACTTTCTATTACTGTAAAGTTGATAATATACATTTCCTTCAAATGTTAGTAAAACGGTCCCGAAAAATTGTACATAAAGTTCATTCACGTCCATCAAAGGGGAAGCTACAATCTTCAAACCCAGGGATGGGCATTTTTGTCTCAATTGAGACAAAACCGTCCCCACCATAGCGCCCACTGTCGCCCACCAGCATCCGTCGTTACCATAAAGGAAGGAAGTGCTTCGCCCATCACGAACAATGCGCAGGCCTCGCGCATGAAAGAGAGGTTGGTGGGAGAAGCAGGCGTTTGAGGGGCCCCTACCGTGCCCATCCCTGTTCAAACCTATCATTGAGTCATTCGCCAAAAATAATTTTTAATGGTTTTAAAGACGCTACAATTGGCAGTATTTTATTGGGAAAATATCTCTTCAGTTTTCCACTCGATACGTCGTGCAAAACTATCTCAGGTAAAAGCCAGTAATAGTTTGTGAACATAGAAGCCCCTAGCTTCGAAATAAGATCAAATTCATTGTTGCACTATTTTTTCAACGTAATTATCGCAGTTTAAAAATCGACGATTTTTTACAAATCGGAAATGTGGTGTTCAAGTACTTTTTGAATCCACGGTACACAGTGATCACGGTAATTGTACCGGAATCTGTTTTGTGAGTTGATTTTTATTGGTATGTAATTCCCTTAACCGAGACAAAAATTTATTGAAGTTTACGAATGTGGTTATTTTTGAAGAAAGGATAGAATTTCTATTTAATTCGTAGTTCTGTAAATTACTCTTGCATTGAACAAAGAACAGGAAGCACCAGAGAATACGAAATGACAAGTCAACGACTATCAATAATGTTTCTATTCATTATATTCATCCTAAGATATTTTTGCATGATGTCGAATATGCAGAATTGAAGACCCATTTTCCCTCAACTGTGCTGTAAATTCAAACGTTTCCGAAAATTTTCAAAACAATTTTTTTGCAACGACTCCTTAAAATGTAAAATTTTTTTCACTGTTTCATGGAACATAAATGAGGAACAAGTTGGGTCGTGTAAAGTCCTCATGGTGTAACTTATACTACTGTAATATTTGTGCAACATCTCTCATTTAAAGCTCGATAAAATAACGAAAAATATCGTAATCAATATTTAATATGTCGTTACAATGTAAGAAGCTTCAATCTTTAAATCTGTAGTAGTTTCAATCACCACTTGCTATTATATTTATAAAGTAATGTAAAATAGTCACTTTTAGTGCAGCGCAAACCTAGTGTTAATGTTTCAAAATAAGTTCCGTCTATAACATATTTATCATACACGTTTTAAAATATCTGATGCATAAAAATACTTTTTTTTTTAATTTCCCAAGCAGTAGATTTCTTTCTATAAAAATTCCATGGATACAGGTATTTTCTTAAACAAGACATGCGAGTTATCTTTGCATCTTTTTTTTATTCTGAATAAATTCTTTTTTACTTGTAGCTGTTCATGCGATAATAGCTTTATGTATGAAAAGACCTGGATTTATTCGGAGAAATACAAACATAAAATTTGATTTTACGCATCGGTGCATTGGAGAGTTAATGATAATATCTGCAGTAAATACGAATTATTATTTAGACTGTGGATTTTTATGAAAGTTAACGAATTAAGCTAAAATATAATCGTATCTCTCACATTACATGTTTCCGTGTTTTCCAGATAATATAGGGAACAATGAAATTTTGTTCGTCTATGAATATTTGCATAGCTTTTACATTAAAAGTTTCAGTGTTTCACAAAATCATATAAAAAACAATGAAATTTTGTTCGTCGGTGGATATTGTCAAAACTTTTATATTAAAAGTGTCAGTGTTTTAAATATATTATAAAGAACAATGAAATTTTATAAAACTTATAATTTTGTTCGTCTTTTTAAGATATGCATACACTGCAAATGCATAAAAATCCATGATTTAATCGTGATTAAGAGTTCTCGACACCTGTCCATCAAGTCGAAGTACCTGATGCTCAAGGCAGCATCATTTTTTTAGCACGCTGACAGGACGTGAATGCAAAGACATGAGGCCGAGTTGAAATCGAGAACTGCCACGTTCAATGGCTCTCGAGGCGAAAACTATATGTACTCAGTTCATCGCGGGACTCGCTTTGCGCGTCTCTTGTAAAAAATCTCGCTGGCCTCGTGGAACGCATCACTTGCTTGAATAAACATCCTCCGGATGGCCGTCGCGGTTCGACCGTGAACTACACCTTGTTCACGGGTATTTAGAACCTCCACTTTCGCCTTTCCGTGTCGAGAATTTTCTCGAGAAAGAGGTGTGTGACTATCGGTGTCAAAAGATCAGCGAGAAGAGATAAACGATGACTCGCTCGAGCGATGCCGGAAATGGCAGCGTCAACGGAGAACGTATTTTTTGCCGACAAACGTTTCGATTGGATGAAATTTCCAGCATAAGGTGATATCGTTACAGTGGTCAACAATTTAAGGCCAGTAGTCTGCCATCGTAAGATTTGTTATTAATAATAATAATAATTTATTTACTTTCGACCTCGCGGTCATGAAATGGGACTTGGTTTACAATTTGCTCTTGTGCCATTCATCCATCCATCCTTCCATCTCTTCAGCCATGCATCCTGAAATTACGAACCCACTCTTAAACCTAAAACCCCATCGCCTTTCCTTCCTTTCTTTTGGCTACTTCTTTCTTTTTTTCTATACTCCTTAACCAGTCTGTAGTTCCTATCACCCTTTTCTCCTGTACTATCTTTTCCATACTTGTCTCTATCCTGTCTACCCCTTCACATTCCTCTACCAAGTGCTTCAAATTCCCCCTGTGTGCAAGATTTGTTATTATTAGTATACTATTTTCTAAATATTTTATTGGAAGACATAAAACTATACATTGACAGTGAGGAAAACGGCTGATCATACAGTAGAATTCCGATAATCCCGCACGCGTAACCTCGTCTTCAGTCACTTGTTTTGGCTACAAGCATGAAGCAAGACGATAATGGTGGTAGCTCGAACAATAATTCTTGGCGTGAAGTTGTTGATGCGTTGAGTAGATTTATAAAATGCATCGGGTGCAAAAAAAAAATAGTTTCACAGAAATTATGAACTTTTATGTGCTTACGAAATAATGTTTTAATTAAAAAATCTAACTGATCGAAGCAGACAGATATGCGAACACTATTTACAAAAACTTAAATTATATTATACATTCAATATATGAATTACTTTCTCCAATAAATTGCATACATAATAGCAATACGTTTTAAATTATATTCCACATCATAACATCATTATAGATATAGTCCAACATTCCGACATATTGATGATCCGGCACTGCCTAAGTCCCCAGCATGCCGGTTTATCGAAATTCTGCTATATGTACATAGATATTTTCATCTAGTTGCGGAAATAGTTGACACGAATATATTACTCCCTGCTAGACAGTGTGATTGACAGTTTCTTGATTCAATCTTTTATGAAGTCTCAGCGAATAAAGTTCATTTAAATTTCCATAATTGTTCATTATATCAGTTAAGGGCCACATTTTTTACGAATAGAATTTTCTAAAAAGAAAACTAAAGCTGAATGATAATTTAATCGTAAAACAAGGATAATGTCATTGTCGGTAATTATATAGAAGTTGGTCCTCTTCACCGATTTTGATGATCTTGGAATATGTTGTCAAGGTTATCATTCTGAACAACATTTTCTTACACATGTTACCGCCGCTCGATTTTAGTTTTCGAGATATTCGCAAAAAGCTGTTGCTAATACTGTATTGAATTTTCCGTATTCTTGCGCGCTCCGTGGCAACGTAAGCCTGTTCCGGCGCGGCATCTGTTTACTTTTATTTTGTAACCACGCTGTGGAGATGAGAGAGGAAACAGGGTCTCACTCTGATCATACATGTAAAGGTGAGCTTTCAATTTTAAAAGACTACTCTTCGATTTCTGCGTGGTCGGGCCGGCCTAACGGCTCGCCCTCGCCGCCCCCTCCACGACCTAACCGCAACTCATTCTATTCGCATAATCTTTGCATTGTAGCTATCATCCAGAATTTGATCTAGTAATGGAAAAATCATGTGAATAGAATGAGTTGTGGTTAGGTCTGACATCACTCGGAAGAAATACGTATCAAATACCCAAACAAGCACAAAAAAGTAACATTTGTAAGAAGCAGAATACGCTACGAACGCCGCTAAGCGATCGCCTTTGCCGATATACGAAAATCCAAGAGAGAAAATTCAATACAATATTAGCAATAGTTTTTTACGAATATCTTGAAAACTGAATCCGAGCGGCGGTAACGTGTATAGGGAAAAGTTGTTCAGAATCATGACCTTCTCAACATATTTGAAGGTCATCAAAATCGGTGAGGAGAACCAACTTCTACATAATTACCTCATTGTCTTTAACACGTTGACTGTCATACCACCCATATATGGGTAATAGAATTATTTGTCCAGATTGAAAAATGAATTTTTAGGATCTAGAAAGTACAAGAAGATTGAAAAACTACTCAGTACCACACATTTTATCTATAAAATTTTTACATTTTGAGAAATATTGATATCGATATTATGATATTGATTTATGGAATTTTTGAGGTTGCTGCTTTGGCAATCAAAGTGTTAATAGGGATAAGATTTTCTCAGAAGACTAAAAGAACTTTAAAAGCGATTCCACATAAAATAAATCGCATGTTTAGATGTAGTCTATTGCCAGAACAAAGGTTAGACTGGGTTTATGATGCGTAATGAATCGTAAGTCGTAAACCCACGCGCGGATTAATGGTGTAGGTACAGGACAGGACAAGTCCGAAAATTCGTAGGTATAAAGACCTTTTCACCTGCCCAGTTTATGCGCTTAACTCGGGTTGGCGTGTGCATGGGGGGTTTTCCAGCAACGGTCACAAACCTGCACCCTTAATCGTTCTTAGGACCTGCGTTAACCCATTTAGACCTGCTGCACCATAAACAGTATAGTTCATTAAAAAGAATTTAATGGCGTACTCGGTCAAATTTTAAATTATGCACTGATTAAGCGTGTCCTCAAGTAGAAGGTATAAACTAGACTATGAAAATAGTTTATGAATTTATTTTTGTAGTCAAACATTTTTAACTATATTCATAACGAAAATTGTATAACATTCTGACTGAATTATTAGTTTCAGGTCTAAATGCGTTAAGGAGGGAGCAATCAGTCACTCTCGCTAGAACATCTTAGTTTATATAAAATAATATTTCAACACCTAATTTATTTCTCAGTATCGCATTCCAGAATATGTACATGAATTGAGATTATTAATTGAAATAATTTGTTTGTGAGGATATGAGAAATAATTATTTATTTTTTACACTAAATATTTACTTCTATTTACTAAATATTGACTCAATAT
This sequence comes from Sphecodes monilicornis, assembly GCA_913789915.3. NCBI lineage: Eukaryota > Metazoa > Arthropoda > Insecta > Hymenoptera > Halictidae > Sphecodes > Sphecodes monilicornis. The sequence continues at coordinate 2,722,206 of OU565289.1, forward strand.
TTCTTGTCGGCAAATAGAATTAAATTTGTTCAAATAAAATAGCGAGCACAAATCTTATTATAATTTCTTATATCAGATTTATAATATTTTAATTCAATGAATTAATTCACTGCAATAGCAAAATATTGTAAAATAATTTGTTTGAATTTTACAAGCAACAAAAGTGTTTTTTTCTAAAGGATGTTTAAATTAAAAATAATAAATTAATTGAAGTAATTTATTATTTCATATTATTATTTTTAGGCTTGTCTTGTATAAAATGCCTCACAGCTTGATATATGTTTCGGTAACAATAAAATAATTGGTGGACTGCCAATTTTTATGCAAAATGAAAATTGCAAGGCATTATTGATATTTAGGAAGAAAAAATTTGTCGATACTCGTAAATCCTTGTAATATTTCGATTATTTGAAATTACATCCACCCATTTTTGCCATACAGTCGGTGTTAAAAGTATTCGTACACTTTTTAAAAACAAATCACTTTATTAAAATTGGACCAAACAGCTTGAGATTTTTTTGATGGTGTTAGAAGAATTAATAGTTCCTCTAAAAAAATGTTAAAATTGCGATTGGTCGTAATTGCGAAGAAAAAAATAAAGATCACGATTTTTAAATTTTTCATTTGTGCTTACAAAGTAAATTTAAAATATGCCTTTTAGAAATCTAAGTAAGTTATACTCCATCTATCAAGTTTTATCGAAATCGGTTGACGTATAAACAAGCCGTAGGCATTGTAAGATGTAAAACCATTGAAATCGCAGTTTCTTATAATTTGTGTTATTTTCAATCAATTATATTTCATAGCAACTTCGATCGATTTCGATGAAACTTTGTGAATATTTACATGTAACTTACTTAGATCTACAAATTATAAGAAATAATAAGTATAAGTTTCTATAATAAGAAACCTAAAAATTGTGACTTTACTTTACTCTTCGCAATTCTAACCAATCGCAGTTTTTATACAAATTATTTACACATTACCTAGTACATTAATTCTCCTAACATCTAAAAAAAGAAACTCAAGCCGTTTGGTTAAATTAAAAAAAAGATATTCGGTTTTAAAGGTTGTACGAATAATTTTCACATTGAATATAAGTGTATAAAATTCGCAGTCTAGTAATTAGTCTTGAAACATCAAGATTTCCACGTATTTATAAATTAACTGTATTTTTTCGGCAGCTTAGAGAGCACTGCACTATAATATTCCGAGTTCAGAATAGGGCCTTGTAACCTTCGATTGAATTCAACGTGTGCGGCGAATGCAAAAAATTAATCTTATGAGAAACACGTAAATTTTACCAAGCTGGTTTATATTAAAGCGCACTGAGAAGATTAAGAGGCAATTAGCCACTTGGGGGACGAAGAGATCCAAGCACCATTCCTTTGTATAACCATAACCAGTAATACTATTTAACTGGAAGGCAATAACTTTACCCAGACACTCACATTGAATCCTGTATATTGTTGAAATAAATCTTTTATGAGATCTTCTGTACTAAAAAAAAACTTTACCCAAATCCACCGTTGCTGTGTAGAAACGGCATACATACAAAATTCGCACTATCATTTTTTAATTACTCTGCTCAGCGCGCCTCCGTCATTCTTCGGAACAAGAGAATTTCTACTTTCAGCGGACAAGTGGACAAAAAAGCAATTCAAATTTTGAAAGGTACGCATTTATGGTTCACAGATTATCCTCTGGTCTGTCAACCGAAGGAAAATGAAAATGGTTGAAAGATAGTGTTCAAAAGATAGTGATGGGGTTCATTACGTCCCCATTATGGCAATTTCTAGTTAGCCATTGATCGGTCAACAATGAAAGTCGGCCTTGTTTCGTTACAATGGGCTACCTGCCGCAAACCATCTCGAACCTTTCAACCTTCTAGGAACGGATGGTTCAGGTATGATCTGTGTTACTACCAACGACCGCTGCATTGTGATTGTGAAACTGGGTTCGTTGGACAATGATTTTCCATAGCACTTGTTGTGTTACCTGAAAGATACAAGGTCACCGCAAATGAATGTTATCTTTACTTTCATTAGATGATGAACGAAAATAAAAACCAAATGATTGTTCACTTGAATTAGTAGACTGCGGATATTTCTGCAAAATAAAAATGTTCTTAATACGTTAAGTACCAATCCAGTAGCCCCAAAAATTCCATAAAATTAAAGTGATTTATTTATGAAATAAATATTGAAAAGGTTAAATGTATGACACCGAGTACTGCTTCAACATTCTAGCATTTTCTGGATATTAATCAAAGTTGGTGCAATGCATATAGGTATTAACGTGAAAATTTATTTTCAAATCTGAATAAATAATTCCGCTACCTATATATGGGTGACGTGGCAGCCAACGTATTAATTGTGACAATCCAGAGTAAAATAAATATCTATTTCAAGCATAAAATTTAATGCATAATAAATGCATAAAATCCGCAATCTATTAATCATTTATATATTTACAGAGATTTTAATGTATTACATTACATTTTGCATATTGGCACGTACGCTTGCTGAAAATCGTCGATTTATGTATGCGGTTATAATACTTTAATCACCCACTGTATATGTAGAATTATTAACGCTCGAAAATTAAATTGCAATATTACTGCAATGTAACTTTGCTACGTTTTGTAGTAAAATACACGAGAAAACTGATCCATTTCATGATTACATTATTGCTACCGATTGTTCAAATAAATACTGATGAAAACAATGGTGTGTACACGTAAATTATTTGGGGTATGAAAAAATGGTTGAAACGAAAGTTATATGGTTTCAAGGCAATAGTGTAAATTAAATTATTAAATTATTAATAAGTGCCATAATTAGCTTCTTCTGTTTTGCTTTGTTTTCGAAATGTAAAGGTCACCTTGAGTTTCTTTATCGTAAAGAGTAAATTTTAATCTCGTGGTTGAAGAGAGAATTGAATTCTGAATAAAAAACTATAATTACTTTCTGTGACGATTGTTAGACATTCAGTTTGAAGTGATTGCCACGTACATTAAATGTGCAGAAGGAAGTGCTCTTCAAAAATTTGTTAGAGAACATCTCAGTAACTACAATTAGTTTTTCATCCCACATACCCTGTTAGTTTTTTATTCTCTCATTTATTCTCTCTTTGACCATAATATTAGAATTTACTGTCCACAATAAAGAAACTCGAAGTGACCTTCACATCTCGATAAAAAAACAAAAACTAAATATTATATTGTATGCAACTTTTGAAATCATACAACTTGCTTGTCAAGCATATTACGTATACAGTGAATGTGGAAAGAATTCGTACACCTTTTAAAAACGAATAACTTTTTTAAAAGTAGGTCAAACGGCTTGAGTTTGTTTGAGATGTTAGAAGGAGTTAGCTCACTAGGTAATGTGTAAATAATTTCTTTTTTTTAATTGCTAATGGTCAGAATTGCAAAGAAAAAAGTGAGGTTCACGATCTTTACTAATAAGAAAACTAATAAAAAAGTTACTGAAAATTAAATTATATCTTCCTTTAAGTAGAGACATGTTAATCGCCGTACCAAACATATCTGCTTGTACATATATTCATAGTTCTTTAAAGAATTCTAAGCTTAAAATTTAGAAGAACGACAAAAAACAAGGTGTAAGTTTAAACAAGTATATAAGAAATAAATCTTGCAGGAGACTTAATAAAAAGCTTAACAAAAAGAAACTGTGATCTAAATGAATCAGAAACCCTAAATTCATGGATTTTTGCAACTTGCAGTACCTATAGCCCATTTATGCGTCAACCGATTTCGATGAAACTTTGTATATGTATATAACATACTTTAGATGTCTATCTAAAGGCATCTTCTATATTTTCATTACAAACACCAATAAAAATACTAAATATTGTTACCATAAATGTATTCTTTGCAATTCCGACCAACAGCAATTTAAAATAACATCATTTACGCATTACGTATTAAATTAATCCTTCTAACAGCTCAAAACAAAACTCAAGTCGTTTAGTTCAATTTTAAAAATGTTGTTCGTTCTTAAAAGGTGTATGAATACTTCGTACAACCACTGTACCAAATAGTTTACGAAGATTCAGAATCCACGAATCTCCGATTCTCGTTGAATCTTTTCAGCACTTCTATCTAGCGAAACTTTCTATAAGAAGGGAATCGTGTTGGTATCGTGGCAAATGTTCCAATATGTAAATAAAATTGTAGATTACGGTGCGGACGTGGCAAGCCAGAATCCGTGGTAGCGATCGTTAGACTTGCAAATAAGTAACCTCGGGAGAGTTTAAGCGCTGCAATTTAATATCTCCATGTTTCCCTGGAAAGAGAGGTTAAGTATGTAGACGTGTACGAATAGATGTGCGTCATTATACTACAACCCTACGTCTGGAGTTTTCACTTTGATACAGGAAAAAAAAGAATGGGCAGCTGGAAAAATTTCAGAATTCCAGTAAAACCGCATACGTATACGTACTGCGTTTTATTGTGCAGGAACTGTTATACCTTTCCAGTCGGCTGTTCCTTTGAAACGTCTATTATACCTGTTGACTGCTCGTTACAAACGCATATCCGTTAAATAACCCGTGTTTAACAACGCATTTTAAGTAAATAGAGTGCGCACTTTATGCATCTACACTCGAGGCGTTATACTCAAATGCGTAAAACATAATGAAACGATTCATAAATATTGATGAAGTTTTCGTTTTATTATTACCTCGAGCTTTTACGTTCCTAGGACCTTTTTCATGTGATTCACCAATGCGAGGCATTTTCGCCAAGACATTTTTAAATAATTAATTTTTCCAAGATATTTTTCATGATACGTATTGAGAATTCTAATAAATAACTCGGTCAGTGAAAATAGGATCTCCTTGGACTTTCACTATATTCAAAATATTTATTCAAATTCATTTTTCTTGAAGCGTTTCTACGTATTTATTAATAAAATAAGTGAAGAAGTTAAAGCTGCTAGAAAGGCTATTTTCTAGGATGCTCTAGTAAAAAGATAGCATATTCTAAGCATGAATAACGTACATGAAGACGCAAAATAAAATAATATGACAATTGCGATGAAATCTGATAAATGTTTCAGATATGGAATTGCAATTTTCACTTAACATTCTTGATACGAGAATGAAAGTAGTTTCAATTTATATTTCTTAAACTAGATCGTAGAGGCATCCGCAGATTCGCAGAAGAAAAAAATAAAGAAACTTGCATTTTACTGTGAAGTATATTGCCGTATCATTGTTAATGCATCGCAAGAGGTTATTAAGTCACTGGACTCGCCAAATAAATTTTTTTATCCCGCCTCTCGTAAAGCAGTCCATTAAAAAAGATACTGCGCGTACATACATTAGCAGTTCATTAGCAAGCTTGCTACTTTTTTTATTTATGCTCTAGATAGAAATGAAATTGTTAGCGATTTTCTCTTATCGAAATGTATAAAGTGCATTCGAGTGCTATCAAGTTTTCTTGAAAATTTTTTCTTCGAAAGAGTACTGGTAAAACTATGCTAGCTTATTGTCCTGATTACGACATCATGTTTTCATGTTTCCGTTTATTGACCCTAGCATAACCTGAGTCACGGCTGATTTGCTTTTCGTGTATAAACTTACTAATTACGATCGTGTGCTAATCATTTCAGCTTGCTCTTTTAATTATACTCCATTTAATTTTATGCTGGGCATGATTAAATACAATTTTCAAAGCAGTGAAATCGTTTTATGATATCATAGTGAATAATCAATAATTGTCCCAAATATCTTGCCTATAATTGTCCCTGAACTAACCCCACTACCGCGGAGTATAGCCCGTGAGGGGCCAAGAAGCCTTGATGGCCGAGGAGTATGACATTATACGGATCGGGTATGTCGGTGTGAGACCAGAAGACCACTACTAATCCAAATAACAAAACTTCTTTATTTTTCATTATTTTTTTATGGGACTTTCACCAAATATGATATAATTCTGATAATATTTACTTCTGTAATGAACGATGAAAGTTTCGGACGCAAAGAGTCGAAAGCCTTTGAACTGTGCCGGCGACCGTCTTTCTTTGCGTCCGAAACTTTTATCGTTCATTACACAAGTAAATACTATCAGAATTATATCATATTTGGTATCATAAATAGTCTGGTATCGTAAGAAAGTTCCATAAAAAAATAATGGAAAATAGAGAAGTTTTGTTATTAGATTAGTAGAGGTCTCACACCGAAATACTTGACCTGTATTGTGTTACATTTCTCGGCGACCGAGGCCTCTTGAGCTTCGGTATCCGTCCTTGCGTTCGGCAGAGGTCGAAAAATACTATCTTCTGCACGATAATTGTCCCTGGCGGGATCCGTGTTGTGTACAATTATCGAGCATTCCTGTATATAACTATTTTGTTCTTATACAAACATAATATGTATGTTAAGGGAATAATAATAATTATAATAGCATAACAATAATAATAATAAATAAAGAATAATTCTTCAACAAATAAATTAAATAAGACTGCAAAGTCTTTGGGCAAAATAAAATTTTTCTGCATCCTTTTTAATTTCTTTGATGTTAATACTGTTTTAGATTTGTTGTGATCATAGTTCTTATAAATACATAAGATTCGAAATTCATTAATAAGCAATGAACGTTAACATTTTCCAAAAATCAAATCCCACGTACTCCAAAGATAACAGTTGTAGGTTAATCCTTAATAATTATGAAAAAACCATTTCTTTTCACTCTCCGTACTTTTCCTGCTGTGATCGCAGTCCGAAACGGCCAAAGATGAAGACGACATTATATCTCAATGACACGCAAACGCTCATGACCTGCGCTCGTAAAGCTCGCGAATGCATGTCGTAAATCGTCTGTCCATAATTAACGATGAAATAAATTGATAATCTACGTCGTAAATCGACAAGAAATTAAGGGACTGCATCGGTAAAGTTCTCCGAGGATAGCACGCGAAATCCGCGTATACATATACTAAGGAGGTTACGGTAAGAAACATTCGAGCAGGTTCAAACAATTTACGGTGGAATCAAGAATCATTCTGCCATTACATTTTCAAAAATTCAATTATTGTTGCTTTTTCCTTGAGTGCAAGTTTGTAGAATATGTGTGCAAACAGATTTTGGTAGAATATTGATAGCTGAATCTTTAAATGCGTTTTTCTCGAAACTACTTTTTTGGAAACTGTAGCCATAATATCTCATCTTGAGTTTTAGTTGACCAAATAACATGAAATTTTGGGAGAATCTTGTGCACATCCTCTGTTATCGCTTAAACAAAAATTTGTAAATCCGTCATTATTTTCTTATCCTTTTATCGTGCTAAAGTCCGGAAAATATAAAAAAACAGTAATTTGAGTTCTATATTCCGCTATTTTCTAAATAATTGAGATTTTTAATTTCTTTTGGTTCGGACATACATTCATACTAATTAATAGACAATTTCATTATTTTTGTTTCCGATCAGTAGAAAGACCGGAACTATGGCATCATTCGACCCATGTTTTTCAAAACATACTCTACAAAAGAAAGTAGAACTCGTGTAATTTTAATTATTTTTGCCACCAAAAAATTACACGTGTACTCTAAATATCAATAAATATGTGTACAAAATCCCAATGTAAAAAATTAAATAGTTTTCCTAAAAAAAATTCTTAAATATTGGTGAAAAATGGCCTCGAAATCCAGAATAAAACCAGAAAGTCCTTTAAATAAATTATAAACGCGTGTGCACAAGGACTAAACGTACGGCTGCCGAGGTAAATTTACGGTGAATGAATCCGGCGAGATGGAACCCATTGAGAAATCAACGACAGCTGAAAATGATTGCCGCAGATCCGTATCGCTGGGAATATCGTAGAACTGGTCACGCGACACGTATTCGGGCCGTGCAAAACAAATATCGAAAAGGAAACCGAGTCCCGTGTTACGGGACATGGTCTGTTTCGTATAAACACCATCGGCCGGACTTTCACGAAATAAAGTTACACTTTCGCGGATTATTAATATCGAGGATCAGGGGAAAGAGAGGAAAAACAACCGCGGCTCGGAAATTAGCAGCCCCGTGTGCGCACGAGAGCTAGAGTAGATCATCCTTTCTATCTGTTAATAGTACGCACGTCCGCGACCTGTTCGCGCGAGAATTATCATCCAGAGAAAATTAATAATTTACGAGCGTGCCTCGTGCGCGAAAACACGGTGAAAATGTTTTCCACGGCATGTCTATTGCACACTTTCGATTACCGTTCATTTCTAACGTGATGGGATGTGAAGAAGATATTAGGTACTATCGTTATGATTGATTTGTGTTCATCGCGATATACTAATACGTGAAATAGTGACTGAATACAAAATTATTGCAATTGATGCAAAAGAAGTAAATAACATGGAAGATATAATGAAATAAAGAGTATTCTAATGTCTATAATGGCGCCTCGTGTTTAAAGTAACTTAAAAAGACAGGGATTAAAATAAAGTTATCTTTTATTTCTAAAAAGATCTATTCCAAGTGGTAATATTGGTAAATACATCATACAAAACAATTATCAATTTTTATTAATCTCGAGTTACGATTGCATTTAAATATATTTCTGTCTTACTATTCAATTCATTCGCTTTTCTATTCCTCATTTACTTTACTTTATATAAAATAATAAATTGTTAATTTATTGATTTTATATTATAATAAATTTCTTCAGTTACACGATCGTAAATACTGTAAATCTAATAACGATGTGTTACACCATATATACACTATATAATATCCAATATGATCTCCTTTGTACGTTTCTCATTGGAACAGAAGTCGCAGGCATTATCATTTGCAATGTTACTATTATTATTTATAGCCATTTGCGTTGCGGGTGTAGATAGCAACAAGTAAGATCATCGATCTTCAAAGTATGGTAACTTATCAAATGCTTTTCTTGAGATTAATTTCTTTCGTCATTTCTGTCTCTATGTACTATCTTCCTTTTACCCTTGAAAGTAATATCTGTCTTCATTAGACAGTTGTCTCAGATTTTTTGAAATACGAATTCGTCGTTACTAATGAATAGATTGCGGATTTAGTGCATTTATAATGAAAATGGGTTGCTGCAAATTGAAAACAGGAGAAGAATTAAAATAATTGAGGAATAGCTATATATTATTTTCAACGTGTTAAAAGTATTCAAGAAAAAATTAAATGTGTATCTGGCTACCATCTCTTGCAATTCTTGTAGACGTATTTGCATAAAGTTGATGAATTTTGCATCAAGACCCGTAGTTTACTGATTAGCCCAGGTGATAATCGTATAGTTTTTATATAATATAAAATAAATCGTAAGTCGTTTTTGAGGCTCTGCAGTGAAAAATTGTCAAAAATAGACAGCGGATCTTTATACAAAATGAAAATTTCTACCTAAATTATAACAAATCGGAGTGACAGAAATTTATTTTCTTTCTTATTATGTTTAATAGGTTGAAAATAAAATAACAGCATTTTTAAATTCTTCTAATGTTTTTACTGTTTTAAATTACAAGTAGGATTCAATTACCTGTATATTTACGAATTCTCCACCCAACTGACCCGTTTGTGTTCTGAATCATTTAATAATAGTGATAATGGGTCAGTTATTTTAGAATCTTGAGAGTAAAATACAAGATATTGTCATCGAATTTTCAATTTTAGGAATTGCATAAAATAAACACATGCACATATATGATCATGCTCGCGGCTAATTAACAACATATATGCGTGAAAATTACGGGTGACCGGTCAACAATGCGTTAGTTCTATAGCCGTGCCTTTCTGCGTGACCTTCCATTAGCATTGCATGAACTATCAATGATCAGTATTATGATATAGGTGAGAGTGAGGAAATTACGAAGGCCTAAGGCGAAAGTGGAATAAAATGAAATATTGGAGAGGCTACAATTTCTTTATTGCTTATGTTAAAGAACAAGTTTGTCTGTTGTGTACTACTACAAAGAAGATTATTATTGTACTACTATAGTTGAAAATTTGATGAGGAACATTATATGTATAAAAAGTATATCGACTTTTCTTAGTTTAATTTTTCAACAAATTACATTGAGACGACAATAAATTTACAATAGTTTTTACCTTGAACGTGCCTGCATTTGCAATCCGACATTAGTCGTGGTATGAGCTGTCATATGGGAGCAGGAATTGTTTACCTTCATCGAACATTACATAATATTTGTATTTGCAATTACACAGTAAATAGTTTTGTTAAATATTTTGAATGATTTAGTCAATAATAGCTATTAATCCAGAAATGTTTGACACACGTTGTTCTAAATTATTAGGGTACCTATTGCTTACTCAAATGTTCAGTTTGTAAAGAGATTTCTGTATACTAAAACATAATTAAGTAGAACTTCGTTTTTCCTAATAATAACCAAAAATTATATAAAACTGTATAAAGCCTTATATGTTTTTGTTTCTATCTTTTACATATAAGAAAAATAATACTTCTTGAATACGATAAAGTTAAGTGAACAATCTTTGAAACAAGTCGAGACACTATTGACTATAAAAAATATTTTGCATTTTTAACAGCATTTTTAATGTAAGAATTTCTGTATTACTTATATTTAAAGACAAGTAGTCTCTAAATATTAAAATAATAGTCGTTAAAATAAAACTTAACTTTTAAGAAGAAAGAGAAAACCTTATAGGGATTTTGTTATTTTTATCCATTTTGCCTTATGCTACACAATTTGAAAGCGTTGACTATAGACGTACCAGAAGCTGTTTCTTAATATTAAAAATATTAAATATTGAACAATTTTAATCTATATAAAAAAATGTTACGTCTTTTGTCTAAACAATTTTTAACCTATGTCCTATCTTGTTTGTGAATTCATCACATTTTTTCCTCATTCAGAGTGAAAATTGTGATAGATACAACTTTCTTATTTGTAAACGTTGCAAATAATTTTGCGCATAAGTTTACAGAAGTTTCATCTTAAAGGTTAACTTAAAAGTGATCACATAAGGGCGAAATTCCCTTAACAATAAACCTATCACAGTCTAGTGACCGGTTTTATATTTTCCAATTATTGATATTATAAAAATTCTTTTATAGAAAATAATGGAATAAATTTCTCTGCCCAAGCATCTATTATATTGAAAATTATGAACAATCTCAATAAATTTAGTGTTGCCATTGTTATAAGGCAACATTCGCCAGATACTTTTAACACTTGGTAGGTTTAGTGTTAAGCTCTCATCTTGACATGTTTGCAGCTCATAGCAACATTAACCGATTTCGATGAAACTTGGTGTATGTATACAGGGGGTGTTAAAAAAACCATTCAATACTTATATGGTATATAGAACACATTATACGGAGTAAAAAAGCCATTCAATACTTATATGGTATATAGAACACATTATACGGAGTAAAAAAGCCATTCAATACTTATATGGTATATAGAGCACATTATACGGAGTAAAAAAGCCTTAGTAAACATAGGTCGAAAGGTCAACTGTTTCTGAGATATAAACATTTTTGTTTATTAGTATCATGATTGATTTACTTGAGTCCGTCACATGCGGTTTACTTCAGTGTTTATAAATCGCGTTCTGAATGTTCCCATTCCAGTGCCGACAGCAGATTTCGCGTTTACAGATTCAGAAAATGTCAGCGTATTACTCGAATGAATAAATGGCAGATATGCAATTTAAATCCAGTAGTAAATCAATCATGATGCTAGTAAACAAAAATGTTTATATCTCAGAAACGGTTGACCTTTCGACCAGTGTCGTCAGAAACACCCAAAACTGGGTGGATTTGCCTCTTCTCCTTTTCCCCTTCCACTATCCCATTCCACTGCGTGTTACGTGTTGCGTCCCCGTCGCGCATGCGTAACATGTGCACGTGTTAATCTGGCTACTGGAGAGGTGGCAAACTGTGTTCCTCTCGATTTCAGCGATCTGGCGACCTATTTTTACAAAGGCTTTTTTATTCTGTACATACAGTGTGTCCTATATACCATATAAATATTGAATAGTTTTTTTTAAACACGTGTAACATGTTTTAAATTTTAGTTATGAGCACAAATAAAAGAAATTAAAAATCGTGACCATCGCTTACTTCTTCGAAATTTCGAGTAATAGTAATTTCAAAAATATTTTTTTTACATTACATTATACCTAGTAAACTAAACCTTCTAACGTCTTAGAAAAACAGAAGTTATTTGATTCAATTTTAAAAGGGTTATTAGTTTATAAAGGGTGCCCACTTAATTTTGCCCTCGACTGTATTTCTCGAAAAAAGCACAGGAAATATATGGGTATGCGCACAGGTAAGCCGCTTAGGGTCGAGGCTCGGTTCATGTAGGATTAATTCAATTCACAGCAGAATGAAGAGCCTACAATGGAAGCAACTTAGGACCCGGAGACTCGAGCATCGACCAACCACGCTTGAATCCTCTAAATGAGTACCAAGAAGGGTAGCTAATCTTCTCTCGTTGAAATCTTTCCGGCTTCTTTCCGCGGAGATAACTCAAACTCGAAGGCATAACACGATGTGCACTCTCGATTATGTCCGTGCGTGGTTACATATCGCCGCAGCATCTCGTTTTCTGCAATGAAACTTCCACTAAATATTCTACTTTCATGTATCCCGTAAGCTACACGATCCGTTGAGCATCGTACAAAATGAGGTAATTTTCTTCGCGATCGCCTTGCGATCATGCAACAAACAACGACCCCATGGAAACAGTAAAAGAAAAACCGCGTTCAGCTAATCACAACACGCATAAGAGATCGGCCGATTATGAGCCAATTAACAGATCAGCCGATCGCTTCATTAGATCTCAACCAGCCGCCATCAACGTATTTAAAGCGTAATCACCTGTCGATTAAAACCGAACCAACTAGTCGGACGACTAATTCTACTAAAGATATGTTTTGATAATGCGTATTAAATATTATTGTCGGCTAAGAATGCTACAGCTTACAATTGCACATAAGGAGACAGTAATATTATAGATGTGCCAGTGGAAGCACTAAACCTAGAATTCTGCTTTCGTTCTTTTCGAAGAAATGCTGGGATACATAAAGATTTACTTTTTACTCACTGAAAGTGTTTAGAGGCTGAATGTACTACAAAATTTGCAATTAAATTGCTGTTAATGATTTGTTTGCAACGTACGTTTTATAGTTTAGTTATTTATATATGTATGTTCGTAATTCTTTTGCTAAACTCAAATGGACATTGAAAGATAAATATTAATCTACAAGTCCACTACAGAGTCAGAAAAAATTCAACTAGGAAATAGCGTATAAACTGAGTGTATAAATTTTCGAATGTATAAAATAAATACTGAAAGTTTGATCGATCGTACCATAATGCAAACTAGAAACAAAAAGAGTAAAATATACAAACATTATAATACTTTCTCAATAGAACTAGAATTTCTAACCACTTTATAACATCTAGAATTCCTAAAAAGAATGTTTAAACACAGACATGTCTATCAGACATAGAGACATTAAAAGTTTTCAAGTGACGGTAAAAGTCACAATTGAGCTGTTGGTTTTGAAAGTGGCATAAATCCATTTGTTGGAAAATGAGTTAATGGTAGTTTTAATCAGATGTAGATATTCTCTTTTTATATTTTTAATCACACAGTCAGTGGCGTACAATTTCCTCATAAGTTAATCAAAAGAAGTTGAACTGTAAAATGTTATCGCAGAAATATTTTTTTTATGAAAGTGGCGTATGTCTATTCGTAATAATGACAATTGAAACTATGTTAAAATTTTAGCAAAATTACTGTTACCACTGTACACAACTTCAAGACCTATAACAAGAGAGAAATACATACATATAGAGAAAGGGTGAGTATACTGCCTTACATACCTCCTATTCACCATAAATACTTCACTATGCTAAGTGTAAAGGAGAAATAAGATAGAAATATGAATAAGTTTTTTATTATAAGTTAGCTTAACGAAGTAATTTACTTTTCATACTCGTTTATTTATAATTTCATTACATTATAACTGAAATTATTTCTGAATAAAATCTATTACTTGTTTATTTACATGTTTTCATTTTAATTATTATTTTTTACATTAAAAAATCTACTTCAGAAAAGCCAACTTCAATTAACATATATTTTAAATTGCTATTATTTATATTTTTCATAATTTGTTGTTGTTGAAAATGGTATAAGTCCATTTGTAGCTAAAAAATCGTTTATTTTATAACATTTTTATTAATTATTATTTCATAGTAAAATTTAACAAGTTTATAGTTTTAAAAACATTACCCGAATTGATTAACATTTGCCAATATTTTTAAGTTGATCTTTAAATATCTCAATGTATGAATAAATGGACTTGTACAACTTTCACGTTGAATGTATTTTCAAATAGTATATTGTATTGATTAGATCGATTAGGTCGTTCGTTGTGAATGTGGCATAATATGAAGTTTGTTAATGTAGAAGACGTAGAGGAACACGAATGTCTTATGTTTATTTTTTTATCTATTGTAACCGCTGTTCTGTAATGTCGTGTGATTTATTATTAAATATTGAGTTTTAGTTAAATTATTATCTCTTCTTTCTTCTACCTGCGATAAGCGTCTTTAATTTAGGCTGAAAAGATCCATAGTTCTGACATTTCAAAAACAACGGCTCAATTGTAGGCTACTGATTTGTTCCTTTATCACGTTTACGATTGCAAAGAGTTTCCTGAACCATTATGTTTGAATTGAAGAAAACTTTGAACAGGTTTGTCCCATTAGTTTACGATTGCTAAGGCCTGCTGCTTTAGCGTCTAAGTCGATTGCTTCACTAATTGTCGTGTCGTAAAACTATATTGAAGGAAATATAACCACATTGCCAGGTGGTTCTTTCAAGTATTAATCTTGTACGCCCTCGCTTACACCATTCAGGATTACAGTGGACGGTTTTATGATTTTAAATCCCAATTAACGAGGCTAATTTTCTACATTTGCTTAACATGGAAATTATGAAAATTAGAAATCTACAAACACGGAAATAATCCTTTCCAATTACAGTGTATTACTCAAAAAACATTTTCTTATGTGCACAAGTACTGAAACATTAATATCAAGGAAGTTTTAGCATTTAATACGTTAATTTGAAAATGAAACAATCACATACTTTTACATGAAAGTTAAATGATCACAATACACTGGAGTATTTTTATTGTTACTTGTGCAAAACAATCGAGTATTACCAAATAAGAGGGTCGCGTTTTACTCTTAGGAAGGTAGTTGTGTGTTTTGAATCATAGTTCGTGTATTTAGTATTAAAAGATACAATCAATATGAAAAATAATTTTGTATATGTACATGGGGGTGAAGCGAGAATAGTCGTTTTTTGTGAATTATGAGAATTTAAACGAATCTACGAAGTTGGAGCAAATTTTTTCTACATTTACATTTGTTGCGGCTACCTACTACGCTCGTCACCAGGTGGACAGACAGACAAAGACAACACCCTTCCCGCTAGTATATACCTGATCCGTCGCCGCTTCCTATATATGTATGTATACCGTCGTAAACCGTCCTTACGACGATGTCTAAGGCAGGGTCCGCTAGATAGTGTGGCGACCAACATCGTCAACCTCCAACGCGTCATCTTTAGTTCGTAACTAGGTTAGTTAGTTTTATTCCCTAGATTTTCTAGTCATTAGTTAGTTAGTTAGTTTAGTTAGTTAGTTTATTCTTTACCCTATGAGTACATAGAGATGACGTTGGAGAGCCGGAGCTCTATCTGCCCAAAGCAAACTTGTCCTTTTAGATTAATCAGTACAAAAAATTTTCCTTACATACTAGTGTATACATGTGTGAATGAGATCTTATCTGCTATTGTATATGTGTATGTTCCCTTTCATACTCTAATTTGTACCTTTTGCAAGTCGTCACTTATCCTACTTCTCTCTTTTGTGTCTGTCATTACGTTTTTACGCTAAATTTATACATAACATCTAAACATAATATTAACTAAACCATAAAAATGCGTTTACTAAAATTAGAGCTTAAATATGAGTGTTAACAATTAGAAAAATATATCATATTTGGTATGAAAAGTCTTTGGTCCCTACTTTAAATTGCACTTTCTGTTTCATATAATATCTTCCCTGCTGGTGACTATATGTTTATATATTTATGTCAATTTGTAACAAGAATGCTGCAATCGACCTTAGGACGGCACCATCTTTTTTAGTCACTAGTTTAGTGACTTCCTCTTCTAATTCTATATCTTTTCTGGCAAAAAGTCTTAATAAATTACGTCTTTTTTCATCATAAATTGGACAATTCCATATGATATGGCCTATGTCTTCATTATCATGTCCGCATTCGCATTGAGTGTAGCTGATATAGTTTTTCCTGTAAAGTGAGGCTGCTAAGTTATAGTGATTGGCTCTAATTCTGCTTAGTGTGTTTATGGAACGTCTTCCTATGCTTTTTATGGATTCAAACCATGGCTTTCTTTTACCAATATTATTGTCTGTGGTTTCAAAATATTTTTTCCCCTTATATAGACCTTCTCTTTTGTGTTTCAGATCTGATTCTTGCCATTTTCTGTCTTTAATAAAGTTAAAAATATCTTCTGCTGGGATTTTAATATCCTCATCCTGTTCATAGTTCGTTCTTTCCTTTGCTATTATGTCTGCTCTCTCGTTACCCACAATTCCTACATGAGCAGGTATCCAGGCGAAGAAGATTTTTTTATTTCCGTTTATATTGATCTTATTTATTTGCTTGGCAATCTTTTTAACCCATGGGTTGACAGTCTTTTCTGAGGTGATGTTTTGTAATGCATTCAGAGCACTCGCCGAATCCGTTAGTATTACTATATTATCTGTACCATTAATATATTTTTCTTATACCATGTTGATTGACTTGCTGATGGCTATGCATTCAGTGGTAAATATGGTTGCAGTTTTGCTTATGCTGAGACCTTCTTCCTCCCATGCGTTGTCCTTTCTGATAGCAATGCCAGCTCCATTTGAATTGCTGTCTTTCCTTTTGGAACCGTCTGTGTATATCAGTATCGAGCTTTGTTCAGTAATCCTAAGTTGTTCTTTTATCATGCTAATAAGAGTTGCATCATTGAAGCTGTTATTTTTCCTTATGAAACCCGAATTTAAGTCTATCAGGCCCTTCCAGTCATTTTTTTTAGTTCTTTTAGATCTTTTTCCTCTTCCCAAATATCAGATTTCCATATAATATTTTCCATATCTTTTGTCTCCATCCATAGTCATTAGTTTAGTTCCATTTTTAGGTTAGGTAGTTGGTAATCCTAGTTCTCGAGGGACGCGCGCTAAAGTGAGAGAGGTTGCAAAAAGACGCTTGGGGCTGAAGCTTACGAGAGTTATCCTCAAGCAGTCGTGTGTACGAATAAAGACTCTTTCGATAGTGCAAGTGGATTCCTTTTTCTTTGACTCTTCCAGAACCGTTTCCCCTACAATAGCCTTATTGACGAGTCCTCTGGCGTGCCCATGACGAAATGCTCCCTTTCCTTTACCTTCTCACACACACTTTACAGCCGCCAAATATTAATGTGATTTATAAAGATCCTTTACAATGGCGTCTCTACAATTGATCTACGATAATAGTTTTTTATTTAAAGTTAATCCAGTAAATAGTGGGAATCAGTGAAATTCTGCAATTTCATTGTAGTTTAACTGAAAACTGTGTCGTCGAGTCGGATAGCTCGAGTTGTTCCAACGCCAGCAGCTCACTTTTCATTCAAAACGCGATAAAACGACATAAAAAAATTGTAGATCAATGTTTTCGGACTCATATGAAAGCGAAAGATTCAACCCTTAGATAAACGGTGGTCTAATTCGCAAAACAATTTTTATTGAATTTGAAAAATCGTTCAAAAATGATCATTTTTACTTTACCGTCCGCATTTTAGAGGCAAAACTTTTTCGGAGGAAGTAACTTCGGGATTTAAAAAATGAACATTTCGCTCTTTAAAACAACCGTAGGTAGACTGCCCGCGATTTTTTTAAACAAAGTTACAATAATTTAATGATCGACAATCCCTCAAGATTCAGCGATCCTTAAATAATTCTTATTCCGGTGAGACTCGTTTACTTCAAGCGCGATAAAACGGTAAGAAAAAACCTTAGATCAAGTTTTTTGATCTCACTACAAAGTAGGCACTCTAATTTTCAAATCAATACAAATTTTATTAACAAAAAAAATGTTCAGCTCTAAACAGGCATTTGAATTCGTAAAATTTCCAAAACACAAGAATTTTTTACCTTCTCATTCCTATGTTCATGTAACACGATTTAGGTTTCACGAATTCTATCATTGTTGCTCGACAAGGTCTCTCTTTTTCTCGCATATTTTGTTAATAGCATTCGATCGATCTTTAAATCTCATTTGTTACCCCTAGTGATCTATTTGTATTTGAATCGATTTCCTCTAAAATATTACTGTAGATCGATTTAAACGAGAACTAATTAAATACATGAAAGGAGGAATATACCACATTTTTCTACGAGCTATTAATTGTCGAGTTGCTAATGAAAGCGACGGAACTTTGGAACAAAGCAGGACAGGAGGACGGGACTCGGTATACTTGTGATTTAAAAAAATCTGATTTTGCAAGCAGAATTATAATTTGTAAGCAGACCTTAAAACCGTGGACTTTATAGTGTGCGCTACTTTTCCCGAAAAGTCCGTCGGCGTCGCGCGTCAACATACTACCGAATCACATGTCAGCTCCTCCACTCAGAACGAGATACGAGGCGAAAGCTTCTCGCTGCCTGGCCATTTCCGGGCAAAGAAAGTTCCTGGCCCCTTTTCGAAAGTTTTATGGTCTGTAGTACATACAGGGTGTGTCGAAAATTATACCGCAACAAGGAACATTCACGATTTTAGCACAAAAGCATTAGTTTAGTAGTAGGGGGAGTTCACTTAGCGCCGGACAGTTGAGGCGTTTCTTAAACTAGTGAAAAGCATAATACTTCATTTGGTTTGTTCCGCGGATTTACAAGTTAACAATATCAGAAACCATAATAAACTGAAAAATAATCGATACTTCTGTAACGAGTAACTTAAATTAACATTATCTTATAAGGAGAAGACGCGGTCATGGGGTCTCAAATTTTGTCGAAAATTTGCATATTGGTAGATTTCGTTCTCCTGTTTATGAAAATGTAGCATTACAGGCGTCGATACTCAACAACTTTTGAGATACGTTAAGATTGATGAAGTTAGTGTTTTTTCCACATTATGTTCCTTTCCAATAAAATTGTTATATTTTGTTTCCTATAGATATTATGAGTGTATTTTTCTGGTTATAATTAAGCTAGATAAACTGAACAGAAAAAAAATGAAAAAATGGAAAAAGGAAAAAGGGATTTGAACACTGGCCTTCCCGATAATGAATCTAGTAAGTTACCTTCACGCCGTTTGTCTTGACAAAAACTTGACAAAAACCTTAACCAAAACTGTACTTAACGGCTTAACTGGTACAATGAAATTTAAATTGAAAATATCTCAAAAATTATTGAGTATCGACGCCTATAATGCTATATTTTCATAAACAGGAGAACAAAATCTACCAGTATGCAAAGTTTTGACAAAATCTAAGACCCGATGACCGCGTCTTCTCCTTGTCAGTTCGTCCCATATGTTCGTGCCGTTTACTGTTCTACTATTTAAATTAATATTTGAAGAATACTCTTAAAGTTTACGAAAAAATGTAATCGCCCTCTCGTTACACAACCTTGTCCCACCCTTTTGGTAAAGACACTGTACCGTCACTATAAAATTTCTGTGGTTTTTTATTAAAATACTTTTCAAGGTTCGTTTTTGTGGATTCGACGAGGCACGAACTTATGGGACGACTTAATACTTTGGTTGTATAACTTTAAAAAATCCTGAAGTGGTCATCAGCACCGAACACAATAAAACTTACTGATAATAATTTGCAACGATCGCAAATATAATGGTCAAAATATTCTGGGTTATCGTGACAAGCCTTGTGGATCTATTTTTCAGAGCCTAAACATTGAATCCAATCTTCTTCACAATTTTCTAAACAAACTACGCAGATTGTACTGTAGCTCGTCGGTTTCGGTTCTAGTGTCCTAACAATCCTGTTTATTTTAAAAAAATTTCTTCAACCCTTGTCCTTACTATTCATGTTACTTGGGTGGATTTTTTAATCACTGAAACCGAAATAATAAATAGTACAAAAAGAAACACACAAGACTAAGATTTCCATCGTTCGGCATTAAGGGAAATTTTTCTGTGCGGTACTAGATGATCTGCCATGGCCAACGAGGGCTGCAGACCTAAATAGCGTTTAGAATTGTTGAAGATCTCGTAGCTACAGAGAGAAATTTTCAAGAGAGAGAAAGAGAGAGAGAGAGAGAGATTCAAAGAGAAAACAATTTAATAACGCCAAGGTTTAAAAACGTGTGGAAGAGAAATTATCGAAGTTCTTTGAACCGTAGCTGCAAGGAAAGCGTAGAACTGTATGAAGCAGAGATCGAAAGACTTTATAGTCCGCCCAACGAGACGAGTCACCAGTCGTAAACAAACGCAGGTATATGGTGCATAATGGTGTGAAAAGGCAGATTTAAAAAAAAAATCTCTTGGAGCTCAATATCATTCATAATTGGTAACAAACCTCACGTATTATTGAGTATTGAATAGAATGAGACTAAAACCAAATTAATAGAAACAACTGTTTCGAAGATGCAGTAGCTTTTTGGTTATGTAGCCGTTAATTTTATTGTAGAAAATGTTCACTTCTTTGCTCATAACGCTTCATCTTTCATGAGAAAATCTTATACAGCATTGAAGTCAAAATGATCGTTCATTAGTATACAATTTATTTCGCAGAACAACGAGGACATATATCAAAGACAGACAGATAGAGGTTCAACCTCAAAAGAAATTGTAGAAAAAGCATAACATGAAATAATTGTTGAAAAGAAAAGCATTAATGCAGCTGCTAAGGAACATTATATACCTAATAAAATGTTACATAAATATACGTATGTATGTATAACTAAAATGAAAAGCGTAATTGAAGAATAGTTTTGAACACGATTTGATATCGGAGAAAAAGGAAAATTTTTTTACAATTTGTTGTAAAACATCTTGAATTTATTACGGAAATACGTAATAAAACAGCTTTCTTGACACTGTATTATTTTATCACCGCTGAGATAAGTTGCTACGCCATTGTTTTAAACACAAACTTTATTTTCAACCGTTTTACAATATTTCTGAACGTTTATTCAATTTGAAAGCGGAAAAGGAAACAACCGCACGCAATGTTCGCTTCCCGACATTCATATTTATTCCCCTACCCTTATCAACTACCTGCGATCCGTGGAAAATGGCTAGAGCCGTTTCTTATTATTGTTTACTTTAACCGCCGTTCCAGGTATTCGAAGCCCTAGGCTCGTCTTTGCATGCCACCACATGCCTACTGACTTTCGCTAGACGATTATTGTACTTTAAGTGTACAATCAAGCTAATTTTAATTAATTGATTTCCTTCTCTCGAATCTCGCGACTCTATGTAGCCTGGAGGCCCCGGATCCACCTTTCGGTTCCTCCGTGTTCGCTAGAAACCAGGGGGTGTCGACACCTTTGTTAAAATGTGGTACGAATTGTAGTCGTTTCTCGACCGTTAGGTATGGTGGCAGCACAGTAGTGCCTTGGCGTTAAAGAGTAGGAGTAAGATAAAGTTTTATCCCCACTCTTAAATTTTGGCGTGCATATTAGCGTCATATACCACGTGCTCACCGACATCGCTAGGCATCGCGCAAAGTATATCTATATTATGTATGAAATGTTACATTATGTATAAAGTATGGCTTATTTGATACGTATATTTCACTTACATTGTACTTTTCAATCATACAATTTATGATAAATATGTACACACTGCATAAACGCAGCAAATCAATTTTTGTGAGAAAACAGATTTATATGTACCCAGTACCCATCAATGGCGAGCGAAGGATACGATTACACGTACATGTGAGGTTAACTATGTGTGAGTACAGGTTTGTGTGATCACACACACAGATACGTTTTAGTTCACTTCTGATCTTTAGCTGAGAGGGCGCCCTGAACAGTGTCTTCGAAAAAGTACGAGAGTCGACACCCCCTGCTAAGAAACCTTCATGTGAGAAATTCTCCAAATCGAGGTCTGTTTTGCGGCCTAAGGTATTTAGACACATCGTGTCTACCTCTACACGCTATTGGCTTGAATGCAACAAACGCTATCATGTAGTCGCCAGTGTCTAACGGGATTCGAGTGCATTTCTTTGTACTATACACGATTTCGTATCAATAAACTAACCGTAGCCATCTTCCACTAATCCCTTACAATATTTCATTTCTCCCGTTCCGCTTTAACTTCGCATACCTGAGTCTACCGCGCGAGAAAACATAAATGCATTTCTATCCATGACACCCATACTCCATACTGTAAGTCTCCGAACCCCGACCATGGGGCTGGTTGACCAGCAGAGAAGGTATTAGAACAACATTGAAGTACCTTAACTGTTATTATATTAAGTCAACTTTAATAATTTAATCAGACAGACGAATATATGTCGTACCAATTATAATAATAATGATAATGATATTATACAGGGTGTCCCGTAACTGGTAGTACAAGCGAGCAAGGGATGATTCTGCGTGAGAAAATAAGTCGAAAATATGGAATAAATATTTTGCATTTGACGTCGCGGTTCCGAGAAAATCGAGGTTGAAAATGCAGCAAATACGCGTGCTAATAGATAGGAATCGTCTGACGCGTCTGATCACGATCGACCAATTCTACTACCATATACTAAAACACGAGAACCCGACGGATCTTTAAACACGATTTTCTCGAAAACGAGGCGTCAAATGAAACAATTTATTGCATATTTTCGACTTATTTTCTCACATAGAACCACCCCCTGCTCGCTTGTACCACCAATTACGGGACACCCTGTATATACATAATTTATTAACGTTCTAATACTGAAAAACTGGCCTACTAGCCGCAGTCTCCCCTATGTATGACACCGCAGATAATTATGTATCTTGAATGCATTGAGCTTCGCCGTTACCCTCCAACTGAGTAAACATGTCTTGTTTGAAACGACCATTGTTTTTGTGAGAAATCCTTATCACTACTCTCCTTATTCGAAACTGAATGCGGCTACGAAATCTTCAAGGCAGCTAGAATAGTGTATTAGAGCTCTCGGAAAAAAATAATTTCAAACCCTAGAAAATCGGAGCTTTTTTGTAAGCTTTCATAAATCTAAGAAATTTAAAAAAGCAAGCAACGATTTTCATAGTTCTTTTTCAGTCAATCCACTTTGAATTTTGCCACTGCTGACAGACAATACATTTTATTTTTTAAATATATATTTAAATAATAATCTATTTAAATATTTATTTAGATAAACAACCATTCCCCCGAGTTTGAAGTATTTATCTGCGAAAATAAAGACACAGGAATACATGCTCGGAAATGGCTTATTTCTCTAACCCTGATAAACACCGATTTCAGAAGGTTTCAACCGTTCAAAATAATCATTGAGGCAAACGCCCTTGAACACAATTCCTTGGGTCAAAGTACAGAGAAAAATCTAAACATTTGACTAAAATGAAAAATTTTTAATTTAGGTTTTTTTTTCAGTTTAACACCACTGTGCGGCAAAGAAAAACGGTAAAGTCGATAGTTTGGAAGCGTTTTAGTGTTTTTTAACTTTAATTCAGTAATACTGTAAAATTTTAAGGCTGTCAGTATTAGTTTGCCCTATGATTCCTCTGTTTCTGTCAAACCTAACCCTATTTCCATTTCCAAGTAGTATATAAATAAAAGCAGTTTGCGTCATCAAATTCATGAAAATACGTAAAAATGCTTGTTTTAAAGAGAATTGCCATTTTCAAAGGAGCAGTGTTCAGTCAGGCACGCTAATTGGAGATACAAATATGGAGGAACACATTAACTAGAGACACACATATAGGAACGGGCACATTAACTGGGGACACACACATAGGAACAGGCACATTAACTGGGAGCACACTAATGTGTTCCAAGCGTTTCTAGAGGCACACTAATTGGGACAGAAACCGCTGTTTAACTTCAAAAAAATAGTCTAATAAAGAGAAAGAGTTGGAGAATCAATATAAATTTCGTACATACATATAAAGGGTGTCCCGCGACTAATGGTCGAACGACTAGAAGGTGATTCTACATGTAAAAATGAGTCTAAAAGAAAGAATATAAATTTTTCATTTGGAGCTTCGTTTTCGAGAAAATCGAGTTTAAAGATTCCTCGGGTTCGCGTGCATCGGTATATGGACAGAGTAGATTTGGTTGGTCATGATCAGACGCGACAACCTATTTCCATCTAATGGTACGCGTATTCGCAGAATTTTCAAACCTGATTTTCTCGAAAATGAAGCCCCGTATGAAAAAACTATATTATTTATTTTCGACTAGATTTTATGTGAGGAATTATCCCCTTGCCCATTCGTTACAGGCGAATATCTCCAAAAATATTGATTATACGCAAAAATGTTTCAGATGAAAGTTGTTCAGTACCGAGGGAGACATCATCTGGTGAGACTTTTATTTTTCCCGGTGGACACTCCAAGGTGAGGTGAAGGTCAACTTTCTTTTTTTACAAATGGAATGATATGTTTTTTTATTCACCATCAAATAGTGCGTTTTAAGATGAGTTCAATTACCTATGACTCAAGATCATTCAAGGTCAAACTTGCAGGGAAATGCAGAAAAGGTGTGATCGTTTTATTTGTACTTTAGTTCGTGCCTTCGAACTTTCACACCAAAATAATAATGTGTTCAATATCAGCATTACTCACGACAACATCAAAGTCATTATCAATGAAATGAAAACAGACGTATTTATGTATTACTGTGCTCTTCTGCAAGATAGTCAGTTTACTTTCATTACGATTCATACACACATTTTTGCATATTTTGTATGTACAGGGTGTTCTCGCTAGCACTAGCCAACGTTTTTCTTGTAAATAGTAAATATTAGAAAAAAATGAAAGAGGTAAAAGTAGTACTGTTTTTTATGCGCAACACAATGGCGCATGTAATTGTTTCGTGTTTATACTATTTTCTTAGATATGAAGGTGACCTTCAATTTTGTAAATGCAATGCTGTATATTTTCTTATAATACATGAAAGCGAGTGTGTAGACAAATTCATCCGTATATTGCACAGTGACCCTCGAGGTCATGCAAGGTCAGAAATGGAAGAAACATTTTGAATATTTCATACCAATGTGTTTACAAGTATTCTTTATTGGTGAGGCTGCAGTAAATGTTCAATATGACTTCCTCATGCATGAATGCACATTTCAGCTCTATTAATTACATTTTTTGCGGCTTCCAATTTTTTTATGAAATTGTCTCATCATAGAAGAAACTAGAAGTAAACACTCTGATAGTGAATAACAACATCATCTAATTCGTATGAATAAGAAATACTTGTAAACACATTGGTATGAAATATTCAAAATGTTTCTTCCGTTTCTGATGTTGCATAATCTTGAAGGTCACTGTGCAGTATACGGATGAATTCATCTAGACACACGCTTTCATGTGATATAAAAATATATACAGCATTCCATTTAAAGAATTGAAGGTCACCTTCATATCTAACAAAATAGTATAAACACATAAAAATTACATGCGCCATTGTGTTGCGCATAAAAAACAGTACTACTTTTTCCTCTTTCATTTTTTCCTAACATTTACTATTTACAAGAAAAACGCTGGCTGATGATAGCGCGAACACCCAGTATATACATTTAACAAAAATCAAATAATTCATTAACAAATTCAGAAAGTAACAAGTTAGCCTAATGGCACAGTAACTGGGACAAGTAGCCTATGTCTTATAGTTTTGTCGCGGGGTATATGCTCAATATGCTCATCTAGTCAGCTTGGCGGCAGCTCGACGCGAGGTGAAACTGCGCGTAGAGCTTTGCAATAAGCGGAGCGGCCGATTATTACTCACGTTAATCGAAGTTTATTGCGCGGATCGTTTTACCGTGCAAACACGGTCAGCATGAGTGTCCGATATGAATGGCCGTGTGGCTGGAAGCGTTCGTACCGGGCCGGCCCGCTGGAAATCCTGGAAAAAAGCCCTCGCATGGCAAGCGGACACCGATATCGTGTGTATACACAGCCGAACCCCGTTGCCGGATGCGATTCGTCGTCCCAATAATTAACGATTTCCCTCGCTAAGCTGACACTTTTTCTTGCATAATAAATCCAGTACATCTCGCCGGACAACACTGCTCGCTCGACGGAGACGCTAAAAAACCGGGGACAACGTGCTCGTGCATACACGATACGGTCTTGTCGATATCGGATGCTGGCTGGTTCCGATACAGTTCGTGCGATCGTTTCCGTGCGCCGGATAGAAATCTCTTAACGTTTCGATTTACGCTTGCGCCGGATAAATCGCTGACGTTTGTTATAAACCACCGTAGCGTTTTGACCTCCGGATTTTCTCCGGCAATGTGTAGCATCGCGGAACGTCGAATAAGTCGAATAAGACTTGCTCTTATTCGATCGTTAAAGGAAAGTTAACCCTTGGAGCGCCGAACAACGATATATCGTTATTGGCTACATCTGCGGAAAGTATCGAGAACGATATGTCGTTGCGCATGTGTTGACACGGGGCTGAGCACTTAACATTTCGACAATAGTTTTGTGCTTCTTTTTCTGATCTTATCTGCATCGATTATGTTCGACATTTCTTTAATATTACACGTGCGTGTATACCGTACGAAATGTAATCTTGAATTTAATCCCTATCTTATTATTAGACAAACATGAATGGGTGTAACTTAAAACAGTAAAAACATTAGAAGCATGTAGATATACTCTTATCTTATTTTAAACTTATTAAACATATTAAGAAAAAAAAATTGGTGTGTGCTTAGACCACATGGCTGAAGTGAAACTTCTATCTTTAATTTTTTTTTCGAATTTTTATTAACACTATATGACATTTATTTTTCTATGATTCTATTATTTGAACAATTGTCTTGTGATAGCTAAAATATGATATAAATATTCTTGATTCAATTTTGTCTAAATGTCTTGCAAATACTACATAGGGAGTTGTTCCTCATCTTGTTGTCGCTTCATTAGGATTACTTACCATTTCCAATCTTAATTTACTTCTAAAACATTGTATTAATAATTTTGATTGTTCCGATGCAATAGAATAGAATTTCGTTTCATCGTTTCATCGTTTAATCGTTGCATCGTTTCATCGTTTCTTCGCCAAATCGGTTTTACTCCTACCGCGTAGAGGTTTTATGTCTACCGCGTCAAGGCTTTGCGCCTAATGCGCCTAAAGAAGTTTCACTTCAAAAAAATCATTTTCTATTTCACTCCAATGAAACCACTCTAAATGTCTAATTTATATTTTCAAGATAGGTGAAGATTTAAACAAGGACTTATTCAAAGCTATTAGGTCGTCCCATAAGTTCGTGACTCGTCGAATCCACAAAAACGAACATTGAAAAGTATTTTAATGAAAAACTACCGAAATTTCATAGTGACGGTACAGTGTCTTTACCAAAAGGGAGGGAAAAGGTTGTGTAACGAGAGGGCGATTACATTTTTTCGTAAACTTGAAGAGTATTCTTCAAATATTAATTGAAATTGTAGAACATATCGGACGACCTATGTAATACACCATGGTACTGACAGACTCTGAACATTTTTGTTCTCGATCTTTTGTCTCTATGTCTTCCTTCATCGCAATGAAATGCTAAGAAATAGCTCTTGTTATGATGCCTAACATTATATTTCCTTTGTTCTTGTACAACTTTTTCATTCTCACTATCTCTCGGTCTTAAGTTTATCATGACTATTTAAAAATTAAATGACCGAAAACTTTTTGCGAATGTAGAAGTTTATCATGCATCGTAAATGTGCATTATAGTTGTGGTATTCCATGTATTCATACGGAAAGTGAAATATCGATAAATTCCTGTATTTGATAATTAGTCCATCAAATACAAATTGACATACGAAGAATGAATTAGGTTCAACGAAAAACTTTCACAATTTTCCTGTTGCTTATTTTACAAAATAAGGCATCATAGTGAGCAAATTGTTTGTTATCGTATACTATTTTGTAGTTTACCAATTTTGTGTATTACGGACTAGCAATAGTGTCATGGCAAAGGATTATAAAAAATGCTCATCTTCTTTCTCATGTGCTTACAAAAAACAGCAATCTTCACGCAAATAATTATTACCAACTAGGTAAGAATTAATAGAGCACTAATTTTCAAACTCTAAAAATTAATAGAGCAAGAAAGATTAATAGAGCATTTATTTTGAAACTAAAATGTAGCATATATTTTCAAACTGTCCTAAAATTCTCATTGCACTATACTTTAACGTACTAAATACATACTGGTAGGTAGGTACTGATAATATTTGATCCCCCCAAAGTTTCAAAAATTCATTTTACCATTCTCCCCCTTTTGCCACTCTCCACCTTCTTCCACTTTGTACACTCTTACCTAACGCCAATGTTCAGCGGGACCTACTGTTTATTACGGTGGGTTCCGAGCCACCATGGTCAACGACGCAGTATAATATCACATAGAAGAATATTTCCAGAGGTGACGGCGGTGGGATTTGAACTCACGACCACATTGTTTGTAGTCGCGCGCACTATCCGCTGAGCCACTGCGCGCCCGGCGCTAAATACATACTGAATTGGTACATATTATCTCAAAACTACACTAAATCAAACAAATGATACTTTTCTGTCTTCTGATTGAAGTTGAATCATTTTGTCAGCTCCGTAGAAAATTATGAACTCATCTGCAAATATTCGTACAAATACTTAATTCTGCACGGTAATGTTTAACACACTGACTGCTTGTTTTCCCTGTATGGCTATAAAAATGTGATCAGTATCACAAAATTTATACAAATAATTAAATTAAAACTAATATGAGCGATTAACAAATGATGAACAATGTAAGTAATCGAATAATAATTAGAAGAGACTGCTAGTGTAAAAAATACATTATTGACTGCAGTAAACTGCAATTGTTATGAAAAAGAAAAAATGTTCATATTAATTACAAGACTCAAGAAATATAATAGGCATCCAATCCTTCTCTTAATAATCTTAATTAGTTCAAAATAATGCAAGAGCATTTTTGCACTTGGTGTATTCAATGTTATCATAAATGCATGAAATTTGCAGTCTATTGATAATAATATGATGCATTTAATCGTGCTATTTAATATCTGATGAAATTCTTAAATTATGAAAAATCGATTGTAGCGCTCAGAACACAACACGCAAAATTGGCGCAACAGTCGACATATTAAAAAAGAAATATAGTTTTATTACCCGTAGGTCTAATGCGTTCATAATAATATCTACATAATATTAAAATAAATAAATCTTTATCTTACAGCACGTTGCGTATCAGGAAGCTCAAGAAAACGCACAAACGAGCGCATTCCAGCAAAAGCAGTTCTCACTGGTCTCACTTTTCAGCATTATTCCTCTCTTTCACTTGTATCGATACTTTCCTTGGAATACTCGATCATAGTGATAGAGGCGTTGCTGTTCAATCAATTTCCGCATGTAGGTCAATAAAGTTCTGATTGCTTCGAAATTATAGAATGCACTGGCTGGAATACGCTAGATCGTTGCATATCGAAGCCGAATGCATGTCACGCGTTCGACGAGAGCCCGGTGTGTACGCGTTTCCCGGTATCTAATCGGTGAAACCCGCTATCGATGATCACCGACGTCTGTCATATGAATGCGTTACGATAAAGAAACGCCTATGCACGATGAGAACCGGCACGCAGCTCGCTCGCGGCGTCATCCGAATGCCGATCGTGACCAACCGGAGTATGCGACGACGAAGGTAGATATGTACCTACTCGCGGATGGAAATAAAACGCCGGTGAATCGCATGCTGCACCGTTAAATTAATGAATTTTTATAGGCAACACTCGCCGTAGCGAGTGGACTTTCACGCGAACGCGAATGCGCCAGGGCGAACTGGCATGAAAACAGACGCGTCACGATCTCTCCGCGTTAATGACCTAACCGAGACTATTAAATCTCGGGAAATGACCGTAGTCAGAACAGTTCATTATTTATTTACCCTTCGCGGACGAGGATTCTTGAAAATATAGATGTGCTCACTTGAATTTGCAACATCTGTTACTTACAATTAAATTTTTGATGACCCATCCCCACCTTTTGATTCCCTTGCATATTAGGAATATATGGGGATAAAGCAGCAGATGACCTAGCTGAAACAACTCACTACATTCCCAAACGTTGATATTTCAAAAAAGTCATTCACCTATGAAATGCACAAAAGGGGCTAAAGCGAGCACCCTGAACATTATTAAGGAACTAACAAAGGGAGACCGAGACATATGGGACACGGATTTTAATGTTTTTCACATAGAAGTAGGTAAAATACTATTTCAAATAGTACACGGTAAATAGTCTGTTTTATTTGAAATCATACCTGCAATTTTAAAAATAACAAATTTTATATGTTAGAATAAGTTTTTAAAATACTATTTTAGATAGATTTATATAAGAAAATAAATTGAAAGTATTGTAATGACTTTTATTCATTTGACGCCTCGTCTTCGGGAAAATAGAGTTCGAAAATATTATGGTTTCTTGTATTTTACAAATCAATTTTCATCGTCAATAAATATTTGAAATACCATTTAACGAAAAATTCGAATAGTTTATGTTATAGTTTAGATTTAGAATGAAAATATTTTTTTTGTATTATATTATCAAAATAAAAATATTCTTTTTGCGGAAATTTTACTCTTTACTTTTTATTTGAGTTGTAGAACGACTATTTAAAATAGTATTTGAAATATTTTTTCTGTAAACTGTTAACTCTGATCTCATATGTTGTAGTGTAGGTGTCATACAATATATGTTTTAAAGTTGGGTCCAACACTCGTGCGTTTTTTAAATATTGATAAAAAAGATGCGGATGATTTGAAACACTGAAATGATATAATCTACTAGCGTAATAGTGATTAGCAGAGCTCGTTAAGGGGCAGGTCCCTCAGTCAAGCTTTTGCCGGTTCGTTTCGCAATGACTAGAAATTTTGTTGTATTTTTCACATTCTAATATATGACATCTGTCGTATATTACGTATGGAGAATATTTTCGTTCTACTTTCTGTCAGGAATCTTTCGAGTTCGTCTCTGGCAGGAAACGCCCTAGATAACCTCCGCTTAACCCTTAATGTAAAATACCCAGCTGTAGTCTAGATTCATTGGAAATGACAAAAAATAGGAATGTGACCCTAAGTGACCTATGTACTCCATACAGGCATCCTCATTCATTTCTGAGGGTATATAAACCCGTTCATTTTTGTATAAATAAAACTCAAATCCAAAGATATTAAGGTAACGACTACAGCATGTCGATTTGGGAAAAACCCAGGAACTGCGGAAGTGTACCTTTTTTCTTGGTCACTGCGTTCTGACCTGGTCGTAGGTATAGCGCAGTTAAGAGGTTCTCTATAAGTATTGACGGCTGCTGGTTTTCAGCAGTTCGACTAGAGAGTCAGTTTCGGCAGGACATACCTGGTGTTATTAAGTTGGCAAGACTTCGGAAAAGTCCCCCCACCCTTTCGGCACGAGACTGACGTCATTCTCTTCGTTTTGACATGCTGATCACGAAATGTACTTGTCATTTTTTGGCGGAAATGATTAGTTTTCGAGATTTTCGCGAAAAACTATTGCTACTGCTACATGAATCGTGCGTATATCTACACGCCCAAGACGGCCTGCCGCTGCCCTGTATTGTTATAACCAATATAACGGGTGAACTTGTTAAAAAGGTATTTTCAGTATAGAATATACATAGAAACATTGTGATTTCCGAGACTTTTAATATAGATGAAGGTGAGACGCTAAAACATTGTTTGCTCGAAAGAAAACTAACCCAGACTAAATCAGGGTGCGATAACGGGGTGGCTCACGCCACCCCTTGTGCACCCGCCACCCCATCTAACCGTGACCAACATCTGAAGTCACATTGGATATCTAAATTCAGAACCCTACAAGAGCACGTTATTCACAACAAAACGTACTCTGATACAATAGCTTGTAGCGGTCTGACTCCGACACTAATAAACGGGCGGTCGGAATCACCACGTGTAAAACTTTCTCAAGAAACTAAACATCGATCCATTCGAGGACCTAATTAAGTCCATGCAATTAGCATTCTCACTGAACTAATGGATTTTCGGTAAGTTTTTAAGCTTTATATATATTATCGAATTTGATAGTTAGCAGATGAGAAGTAGCAATGTTTTAGCGTCTCACATTCGTCAATATTAAAAATCTCGGAAATCCCAATGTTCTTATATTCTATACTGAAAATACATTTTTAACAAGTTCATCCGTTATATAGGTTGCTTGCCAGCGGCTACGCCGAGGAGCAGGAAAGACGGGGGGGTTTATGCTGCATACACGCAGCGGCAGGCCGTTTCGGGCGGGTAGGTATACGCACGATTCATGTAGTAGTAGCAATAGGTTTTCGCAAATATCTCGAAAACTACTCATTTCCGCCAAAAATGACAATTACATTTCGTGATCAACATGTCAAAACGAAGAGAATGGCGTAAGTCTCGTGCCGAAAGGGTGGGGGAACTTTTCCGAAGTCTTACCAACTTAGTAACACCAGGTATGTCCTGCCGAAACTGACTCTCCGACGTTCAGCCACTAAGTTTTGTCATTTTCATATTTCTTATTAAACTTCCTTTTTCACTAAGCTGTGTTATTTTTCTATAACAAGTCTTCTACTCTAATAATAAAGCTCAATAATTTTCATCCTCCCCCTGGTCCATAAACGTATAGTCACGCGTAAAGTCACGTTAGGTCACGTTTGCAAGAGTCAATTTAAGCGAGATCAGCCTAAAATTCCCTTTCGAATCAAAATTAACCTTATAGAGCCCGTTAGTTCGATAATAGTTCTATTTAGCATTGATAAATTGCTTTCAGAACCCGCATTGCCAGTGTGTCAAAACCGAGCATCATAGGTAACAACAAATCTATTTTACTCTTTCAATTCAAATCAATCGCGACTCTTGAACACTTATATCACACAATCATTTAAGAATATAACAGTGTTATTTAGTAAATCGTGAAAAACTATTAAACCCTTAATTATCGTCCCATATTCTAATACAGTAATTGAACGTTCCCACACGACACAATCTCACCGCTCGGATTGTAAGGGGTTATCCAAAATAAACTATAGGAATTTTTTTTTAAATAAAAGTCATACTATTTTTAATTTTATTGGACTTTTTACTTAATGATCAGGTATCATCTATGACAATTATGTGTGAAAGATGATATCTGTCAAATGACCACTACGGCCACGTTTACAGACATCAATTCGAACATCAAAATTCTCGATGACATTTTGGCATATTTGCTCGTTTAATTCATCAATTTTATTTCTAATGATGTTTTTCAGGTCCTGAATTGTTGCTGGTTTGTTGGCATAAACTTTGCTTTTCAAATAACCCCAAATAAAAAAGTTCAATGGGGTCAAATCACACGAACGAGATGGCCAATTCACAACAACATTCCTTGAAATTCATCGACCATTGAATTTTGATCGCAATAAAGTGATGTTTTCACGCGTTGTGTGTGGCGTAGCTCCGTCTTGTTGAAAATGAACATTGCTAATGTCGACTCCATTTAATTTCAGCCATAAATAATCAAAATTTATGCAAAATTCGCCACAAACTGCCATAAGAAATGCTCAATTCTTGAGAACGACGTGGAATTGATGTTGATGGGTCATTTGCAACACTTTCACGAACAGCAGCAATGTTTTCATTCGAACGAGCTGTTTTTGGTCTGCCAGGCTTTAGTTTACCATAAACAGATCCAGATTCATCTCTTAACCAAATTTCGAATTGTTCGCTCAGATGGGCGATTATGTATGCCAAAAAGTTCACGGAATTTACGATGGGTATTTTTTATCGAACACTGATTTGTAAAATAAATTTTAAAACTTTAGCACGCTCTTCAATCGTATACGACTCCATTGTTAAAATTTTCTATCATTGTAAGTTATAAATACAAGAAAGTGACAAGAAACAAACATGGTGTTTGCCAGACATTCTCATTCAACATCCTAAAGATACATTTGGAGAAGCCTGTATCAATTAACGAGGCCTACTGACTTTATTACGAGGCCTACTGACAATTCCAGCAACTCCCCGATTTCGCATCAGGTTCGCTCACAACATATCATATTCCAAAAAGAGATTTTTCCAACCTAGTGGCTCCCCAATTTGGCATTGGGTTTATCCACGCAAATTATACCATCCTAGCGGCTCCCCAATTTTGCATTGGGTTAATCGAAGATAGAGAAAACGGAATTTACGAAGAAAGTTGTAAGTATCTGAACTTACCTTGTTGCTGATTCGTGATACAAGTGTTTCGATGTGACATTGCCATTCCAAGGCACTTAGAAACAGCAGATGCCAACGACGTTCCAGAGATCTCACGATTCGCAAAGCCTGCGGCGGTTCCCACTGCTCTCGTTCGTTCTCCCGTTCCTGTTGTTTCTCCAGTTCTTGTTGTTTTTCTAGTTCTTGTTGTTTCTCCAATTGTTGTGTGTACACCTTTTCACCCAGCTTGACCACCGAACTGACGATTCGACCGTGCGCCTCTATGTCTTGTTGGAGTACCTGTAATCATTCAAAATACAACGTTTGGTTACAACGTGTTTCTGAATAATAAATTGTAAAGTATTCACATTAATCAATGCATGTTTAGCTTATGTATATGAATTTCTTTTAATATAAATTTGGTTGCAGCGTGGACTACGGATATTACTTTATCTTACGTTTTTGTAATTTGGCGTTGTGCGTAGATCGCATTATACGTGATTTGAGAACTTTTTTATATTTAAATATAATTACGTTTATTAGTCGATAATACATCGTGTATTCCCCAACTTTTATAAATAAACCTGACATAGACAAAGTGAGACACTTAACCTCTTGTACTATAACATCAAGTAGGACTCGTGATGAAGATTCTGAACAGTTTAATAAATACACAGTGGCTCACGAAAATTGCACCGAATAACTAGACCTTTTTGAATAATTAGAAGAATTGATTTTCTAAATGAACGCGCAAAAAGAATTATGAAAACATTGCAATTGGTACGAATTACAGTATTCAATCGATAAGTGTCGCCAAATTCTGAGCAAGTAGTGTCGCAAAACAATCCCCACTTCCGCGGGGTATACTCCGTGAGGGGCCGGGAAGCTCAAGAGGCCTCGGTCGTCGAGATATGTAACACAATACGAGTCGAGTATTTCGGTGAGACCACTACGAATCCAATGACAAAACTTCTTTATTTTTTATTATTTTTTATGAAACTTTCACCAACATATTCGTGGCATTTTTCTAAACTTTTTTATTATCACTTATTTTTTAATGAGACTATCGCCAATATATTTGTGGCATTTTTCTCATTAAAATAATACCAAACACAATATAATTCGGATCATATTTACAACAATTTTTCGAAACTTTCATGGTCCATTACACAAGTAAATATCATCGCAATTATACCTTATTTGGTATCATTTTCATTAGAAAAATGCCACGAATATGTTGGTGAAAGTTTCATAAAAAAAATAATAAAAGATGAAGAAGTTTTGTCACTGGGTCAGGTGTTGTTTTCATATCGACATACTCGACCCGTATTATGTTACACTTCTTGGCGACCGAGGCCTCTCGAGCTTCGCTGTCCTTTTCTACGTTCGGCACAAGTCAAAGAATAGTATACTTGAACACGAAGTGTCGCCGGTCGTACCCGTGGTTGCGACTTTTATCGATTAAATACTGTACATGAAAAAATTATAAAGACATTTTTTTAAACATTTTTAATTTACCCCGTAGTCCAAATTTAAAGTATGTGTTTGGCAGAATTATGTTGGCTATACACATGCTGAAAATTTTATCGAAATCGATTAACATACACACAAGGTGCAAGCCGTTCAAATTGGTGAAAATCGCATTTTTTACAACTTTTGGTCAGCTTTTGTTTAAAATTCACAGAATCTTGCATCTTTCGATGCGTGTATTTTTTTTTAGTGTGTATATAACTAACATAAGTCTATAAGATGCATACTTTACATTTTCATTACGAGCTCAAATAAAAATGTTTTAAAAAGTGCCATTTTTATTTCTTCATGTAATTCTTATAAATTGCAATTTTTTCAATATTCTTTTTGCACGTCATTTAGTAAATCAATTCTTCTAATTACTCAAAAACGTCTAGTCATTTGGTGCAATTTTAAACAAATTATTCTGATTCAAAGGGCGTTCGAATACTTTCGTGAGCCACTGTATATGTTATTAATTTTCTTTAAACCGAAATAAATTTGTATTTCTATTTAAATACAGTATTTTATATGTAGATTCAATAAAAAGAAATTAAGTATGGGAATTTAAATCTGAATAAAGTCAATCACATGAGCATAAATAAATCACAAAGGTAATTTCAATTAAATTTACACTTACTTAAGGAAGTCAGGTAGAATTTTTACACATGAGAAATTTTCTGGTAGTTTTCAAACATGCTAGTAAGTGGCCAAATACTAGGAAATATAAATATGTAATCCCAATTATATGCTGAAACATCTAGTAATTAATAATTGTGGCTCCTCTTATAAATTTCAACAGGATTATTTAATAACGCAGAATGTAAGAATAATGTAATATGTGCAATTACTGTTAATTAATAAATGTTATGAGGTATCACAAGTACAGTTAAAAATATCAGAAATGTCTTTTTTCTTCATTATCAAGAATTACGAAAGCTCAATTAAACGATTAAATGTAATACAACTCTACTATGAACAATAGAAATTCTTCGGTTACCCAATGATGCTAAATTTAGTAGGAATAGAGCTTTTTGCACTAGTTACGAAAGACTTCATTTACATCATAATGGCACGTCATTCTGTGCACCGGCAGAAGGTGAGCGTCTAATAAATAACAAAGCTTTACTATTGTTTATTGTTACGTAAATAATAAAAGATTCGATGAAGCCCCGACACAATACTGTGCTATTAAAAGATCGAGGTCATTCAACATTCAGGCGTAATCACAATGAGCTGTCCTCCAAAAAAAAAAACACTGAAGAAGAACGTCCGTCATCTGCCTCACATAATCATCAATCAAGATTCCTGTTTCAAAATTGCTTTTATGGAAAGTGGACCGTGAAAAATTGAATGAAATAGGTGTGTAAAAAATGTTAGTAATGTTCAAAATTGCAAATCAAAAGTTAAAATAAGTCAAACATACATATGGTAATTTGTATACATAATTTACTTCCTATTATTAAACTGTAATTATTATATATGTAAAATATCTAAACTTTATCGTGATTCTTATTTTATTATTTTACGTTCAGAAATAACACCTGATTGATACCCTTGTAAATTGCATTTTTTGTCTTATTACAATTGTCTGTCTACAATGACCTTACTGTAATCCAAAAGCTGCTCTTAATAATCAAGATATGAACAAAAAAGGGAATCCTTCGATTCCTATCTAAATGGGTGTTTTTTATTCGCACTGTGGCAAAAAAGGGTACAAATGCAACGTAAATGATAATAATTTTATTGTATCCATTACACATCATGGATACTCATGGAAAATGCAATGTGAATAATGACAATGAACATGAATATCTTTTATGTTTAAACAAATTTTACTCGAACTTATATGGTTCATTCGAGAAAATATCTGTTCCTGTGCAGTTTTTATGGAAATGAACTTGTTTATAAAAATGTCTTCTTAGAACAACTATTTTACAATTGTATAATCAAAGTGCCGCGAAAACAAGTTATTTTAGACTACTTATTAAAACATAATTTCATGAGAGAGAAAGGCGATTTAAATTATGAATTATTTACACAAATATTACAAGTGTATAATACACTAAAAATACAAAATGTAATTCTAGTAAGCATGTGATGTTGTTGTATTAATATTCATCGAATAGTATTCAGTACTTGTTACAATGATTGGAAACTTGTTCAACACTAAACCTACCACAGCCGGTCAAATGACCGCTTTCAGATTTTTATTTTACAATTATTGAAGTTATAAAGATGGCTTTATGAGAATTGATTCAATAAATATCTTAGTTCCAGCATATGTTATAGTAAGATCACACAAAGTCTAAATGAACATGCATTCTTGTTACATTTATAAAACATTACATACTAGTCAATTTTAATGCTCGTTAGGTTTAGTGTCCATAACAATGAATAT
The DNA here is from genome assembly GCA_913789915.3 of Sphecodes monilicornis. NCBI lineage: Eukaryota > Metazoa > Arthropoda > Insecta > Hymenoptera > Halictidae > Sphecodes > Sphecodes monilicornis. The sequence goes on from OU565289.1 coordinate 2,760,605, forward strand.
CTGTCCCTGTTATAAGAAAATGTCTGCTGTCATATTTTATAACTTTTATTCAAACGAAAGCTTTTACTTTCAAAAACGTTTCTTTATCTGCTTTAATCGGAATTTATAAGCGAGAACTTTCTTTTAAAAAGATCCACTGTCTATGTTTTAAATAGTTTCATATGAAAAGTTCGCATAAAATGTTTCATAACTTTTTCGACCCTTGGAATTGGAAACGACCGAAAATAACTCACTGTTCTTCATTATATTCGAGTTTAAGAATAAGATGACGTTAAATATCGCTTCTGTATTTTATTATCAATTGAAAATCACGTGGGATGAAAAATTGAGCGCAAAGTTATTAAGCGCGCGGTCATTCGAAAGTAGCCGGAAGCTTAAATGAAGCTCGATTTATTGGCTTTAAATTACATTTTGACTGAGTACCGTTATCGAGTGGATGATCGCCGAAAGTCTTCTTTCACGTTGGTCAGCGGATGATTAAGTTATGCCTTTAAAAGGAAGGCGGTGCGAGAATGCACGATTAAAGGGTATATTAAACTTCGCGGCCGCAGAAACGGCGCCCGAGAAATTAATGATTCCTCGGAACTTCGATAAAAGGAAACAACAATGAACACTCCCGCAATACCACCGCTGCCTTTTAGTACCAAGGATATCGTACCAAGGACGATATACAGTGGATCCAAAATTATTTGAAAACTAAATTTTCGATTCTCGGAAAATTTTCAATATTTAAACTATGATAATTTCGTAAAAAGAAAATAGTAGGAGAAGTTCCGTTCCCTTAGCGCCAGACACTCAAGGTTTGTCATGAATGAAAAAATATAACACTTTATTTAATTTATTCCACATTATGTCTAAATTGAAAACATTAGAAACCGAAATAAAGTAAAAAATAATGAACATTTCCGTGATTATTAACACAAATTAACATTATATTTTGTCTCCTAGAACCAAACACAGTCAAAATTACTAATAATAATTTGCAACCATTGTAAATATAATGGTCAAAATATTCTGGGATTTCGTCACAAGTCTCGTGGGCCCATTCTTTGCAGCCTGAACATCGAATACCATCTTCTTCACTATTTTCTAAACAAACTACGCAGATTGTCCTCTGGCTCGTCGGTTTCGGTTATAGTGTTCTCGCAATCTGAAGTTTATTTTTAAAATTTTCCTTTAATCTTTGTTCTTACTATTCATGTTGCTAGGGTGTATTTTTGAATCACTGAAACCGAAATAATAAATAGTACAGTATTTCATCGTTAATTATCGTGAAATTCTGAACGATAATTGTCGCAAAACAATCCCTCCTTCGCCGAGAAGTGTAACATAATACGGGTCGAGTATATCGGTGAAACCACTGTGGAGGTTAAAGTAGTTTTATATACATTGGTAAGGAGATGTGAGGATAGATGGCGCGGCGGTAAAATGTGTGTGTGTGTGTGTGTGGGATGTAGGTCTGTGAGAGAATTGCGGGGAATATTGCGGGATTGTGCACATGCGGGAATTAAGTTTATATTAAATCGTTTAAGCACTAAGTACTATTATACTAAGCATTATATTAATCACGTTATAATAAACAGTTTCTTTTCTATATTAAATACAACCTCACAACCACTACTAATCCAATGACAAAACTTCTTTATTTTTTATCATTTTTTGATGGAACTTTCACCAAGACATTCGTGGAATTTTTCTCATGAAAATGATACCAAATAAGGTATATTTGCAATGATAATTACTTGAGTAATGGACGATGAAAGTTTCGGGCGCAAGGAAGGACAGCACATGGGAAAGAAAGAAACGCGGAGAGTCGCAGTCGGCGGCACAGTTCAAAGGCCCACGTGTCCTCACAGTGTAATGCCAATAAAAAAAAACTTTTTTACTATTACTTATTTTTTCATGAGACTATCTCTAATATATTTGTGGCATTTTTCTGATTAAAATAATACCAAACACGATGTAATTCGGATCATATTTACAATCATTTTCCGAAACTTTCATGGTCCATTACACAAGTAAATATCATCGCAATTATGCCTTATTTGGTATTATTTTCATTAGAAAAATGCCACGAATATGTTGGTGAAAGTTCCATAAAAAAATAATAAAAAATAAAGAAGTTTTGTCACTGGGTTAGGTGTTGTTTTCACACCGACATACGCGATGCGTATTATGGGGCCTCTCGAACTTCGCTGTCCTTTTCCATCTTCGGCACAAGTCAAAGAATAGTATTATCTGAACGTTAATTGTCGCCGGCCGGACCCATGGTGGAGTATCGATCGGCAATAGAGGAAATTGTTCTGTCCGTTACTAGAGCACAGCGAACCCATTAAAGAAAACTTTTGTTATTAAATCCAATACGCTCTATACGCAATGGAGGAAGATAATTAAAAACATACTTATTAAAAGTATAATAACACAACTCACACGTCTCCCGAGAACAAAAATGAATAGATATAATTATTTATAATTTAGTATATACGCCGGTTTCCTGTCAGCCGCAACAATGAACTGATCTCCTTAGCTGTGCACACGCGACAAGATCGTGATAAACCGTGACTATTATTTGTTATCGTTCCTCTACAACTTGCACGATGCAACAGCTCGGTAAAGTTTTAAATGTTGAAGATGGACTTTAGGAACTCACCCTGCAACAATGAACGTGGTCTTATTTTAAAGCTTGAAGCTTCAATTTATTTTCACATTCCTGTGTTCATTTTTTTAAAAAGATGTTTTGATGTAGCAGGTGGAAAACTGAATACACATTTTGTCTCGAAAATTAAACAATTTCAAAAATCAGTAAAAACATTAAAAAATTTCTTTGTGTTATCAATATAGATCTGGAGATTGACGCTTCCTCTTCACAACGAGCTTTCAGAACTTATTTTACAATTTCTTGTCTTGACAGTTTTATGTAATGGAAACAAATAGCATATTCGATCGTATGAAGCCCTTATTGTGCAGCTTGTATTACTTTAAACTTAACAGTACACTTTACATTGAAAGTTCGTTGGAACGGTCAGAAAAAATGATAGAACCATTTTCAAGGTGTCGTTAGAAAGCAAAAGTTTCAATCTTCAAATCTACAGTAGATTCGTTTACGAACAAATTTTTTAACCGTTTTACAAACCCTTGAATTTGTATAATTTTCGAGTAAAATCAAGTCTCCAGTTTCTCATCAGGTATAACATGCAAAAAATCTCAACAGAAAATGAACGATGCATGGTGAAAGTAGAGTCTTCAAGCTTTAAAATGAGTCGAGACTTGTTGCTGTACTATTTTTTTCAACGAAATTATCATTGTTCAAACATCGACAATTTTCCAAGAATCGAACATTCGATGTTCAAATATTTTTTGGATTCGCTGTAACGTTCTTGACTGACCCGTAAAGTAAGTTAACATCTTAGTTCGGGAGTACTACTCCGTCGGTTTTTTTCGCTGTGTGCCATTTTAAGAGGAAATTCATTTATCTAGAATGACTGAACAGGTTGTTACTTGTAATACGCGTGCATACCCGTTATGGCATCTTCACGTCTATTACAGTGACTTCACGGAACACGATTATGGAATGTCTAACAAGTGATTGGACATTGTCGAGATACCAACTGCAACTTTTGACGTGTGTATACTCAAAATTCGGGTCGTGACATTGTGGATTATGTAGTACATACGTGGCACAGAAATCAGGATTACTCAAATAGTGTACAGAGTAGAGCAATAGCTTTGACCTCATTGGATGACTTCGTTATCTTTAATAACCTGAAAAAATGCTTTAGACAAAATTTGCATGGTATGGAACTGGCTGAAATAATAATATAAATCTCTTTACGTAAGTGGAGATATAGAGAAAATTTGAAAGCCATCTGCATTGTGCAAGACATGTTACATCTCTTCATCAGTAAATCGGCTTTATGCATTTGTGATGTAAACAAATTTGTGTATTATAAAGAAAGGTGAGTATCGGTGGGACTCACACGAACGCAAGCGAAGCGAAAGAATGCAACTTTTCTAATTTTTTATTGTTTTTTATTATGGAACTTTTACTATCGCTTTTGTCTCTGTTTTCTAATTAAAATGATCCCAAACACGATATAGTTACGATCATATTTACTTGTGAAACAAGCGATTACAGTTTCGGACTTCACACTTATGGCAAAGACACGAATTCTGTAAATGTAAAAACAGAAACTTTAACCAGTTAACTGTGGCGATGTTTTTGCAAAGGGCGCACCAGTGTGTGTCGCGATAATCAAGCGATGACGGGTATAGTCGTCAAACACACTTAACTGGTTAATTGCTAGTTACACAAGTAATTATGATCATAATTATTTCGCGTTTGGTGTCTCCTTGGTCAGAAAAAAAAGACGAATACGATGGTACAAGTTTCATTGACGAAAAACCAATATTAAGGATTTTTGATTTTAGAATTTAAAAAGCTGAGCTGGCTCGAGTCTTTTGATGTTTGCAGAACGTCCGAACCTCAGTCCATTTCTTTTTCAATCGCTATCCTTCTTTACGTTCGGCACACTACCAAGAATGTAAATACATACATAGTCCCCATTCTATGATTGTCGCGCGGCAGACTCGAAACTACGACTCTTACAGAGAGAATATTGTATTCCTCGTCCACGAAAAGATGGCACAAAGAAAAAAAGGAGGGATCTACGCCCCACTACTTGACATCCCTACTTCGCGCTACACGTCTTACGCAATTGACCGAATCGCTTGACGAAGATAGCAAACGAACGTATCGAGTGTGACTGATACAGAGCGGTGTGGTGACGTTGAGCTGCGTACATTTACGTAACCCTCGTCCCATGAGCAGCGCGTTAACTGTCTTCACCACGCGTCTGACTCGCTATTATAAGACGGATGATTAAGAATATATCCAATGATATAAAATATACGTGAAAACGTTTACATTTTATTAATGCAGTAAGACTCCCGGATTCACAGTTAATAAATCTGAGAATATCATGTGCTCCCCATAGTTTACGGGGGTCCTACTCCTATGTCGACCATTCGCACCAGAGTGGGAATAAGCATAAGAGTGGTATCCGCAGCCTGGCGTCAAGAGCAGTGTCGCCAGATCAACCAAAAACTCGGTTGATTTTCCTCTCCTCCTTTTCCCCTTCCACTATCCCATTCCACTCCTGCGCACACTAAGACCGTAGACTGGCCACGTGACGTGCCGCACAACGTGTCACATATTACTCTGGTCATCAGAGATGTGGTAAATTGTATTCCCCTCGATTTCAGCGATCTGACGACACTGGTCAAAAGTGGGGGCTCGTAGATCCTCCTGCACCCCACTGTCTAAATCTCTGCCATCTTTTCGAGGACATACAATACTAACCACGATAAAAAGTTCGTTTTATTTTCTGTAACTTGAAGAAATCTTCTAGTAGACGAAAGAAATTAATTACTTGTTATGCTTTTTATAGAACAACTTATCAAAATAGGATTTCGCATAAAGATCTGCAATCATTAACAATTAATTAAGGTCAAGCATGGTAGTAACATACAGGGTGTCTCAGAAATGTTGTAAACCCTTGAAATGGACGGTTCCTGAGGTTATTGAAAGTAACTTTCTCCTTAGTGAAAAATTCCACCTCGGCTTTGTTTAGAAGTTATCAATTAAAAACACAGACCAATCAGAGCTCGGCTATAACAGACGTATTCTGGCTCGGCCAACGGCAACGCCACGTTCGCTATAGCCGCGCTTTGATTGGTCCGTGTTTTTATTCAATAACTTCTTAACAAAGCCAAGGTGGAAATTTTCGCTAAGGAAAAAGTTATTTTAAATAACCTCAGGAACCGCCCATTTCAAGGGTTTACAATATTTTTTGTGACACCCGGTATAAAGTTTTTGTATGTTATTATTCAGTCTATTGATGGTATTATTTGCAAAAATATGTTGCAATAGTATAGATAACACTTATGTATTATTCGTTTCAATTTAACGAAATAGACGTAAACAGTAATACCTCCTCATGGTAAGGAAGATGATTGGTAATAAAAATGAGGTAAATAGTTAACATATGATTTCGCGGACAATAAAAACATACGTGGACAAAGTTATTGCGCCACCCTGTATAACATACTTGTAACTCATCGATGGAGTGTAATATCAACTATAACTGAATCCAGTGTTTAAGATTGACTTACCAGTTTTAGCATGAATAATTTTTATCATGTTAACACGATCTGAGATCGGAGAAAGACAATATTTGCACTAATGGAACAATATAGCGTTGTACAGAGGCTTCTGAGCCTTCAAAAAGAGATATGTACTCGAAGTTTGCACGCATTGTGCAGACCACTTCAGACGCACTCAAGGCCATGAAGGCTACCTCAGACTCAAATGGTACTCTAGGAACCTCTTCTTATACCATATCACACAAGCCTCATAAGCCTGAATCGTTTATGCGTACTACCACTGGCTCATATGACACGTTGAAGGACCCTTTAAATTCGTACAACTCAATAAGACAATTCCAAGTTCATGCGACTCGGTGGAGGCTATAGTAACTCTTACAATGGATGAAGAAGAGTATGCGAAGCAATATACTCTAGACATTATCGTAGACTCGTGTGTTAAACTGTCTGTCCCAGTAATATTGGGACACTTTTAAAAAGACAAGAACTGTTTTAATATTGAGCCACATGACTTGGATTTTTCTTTAGAAATTAGAACAATTAGTTTACTATACAACGTGAAGAAGAAAATATAATTGTAATCTAAACTGAAGAGTTGATTTTTTACAACTCTTTGATGCCTATATTGAACATTGAAAAAGTACGTTTTGTAGATCTGTACGAATTATACATATATGTATATTCTGAAAATTTCATCGAAATCGGTTTATGCGAAAAACACGATAAGCATCGAAAGATGTAAGAATCTTTATTGTATTTACCACGGTTACAAGCCGAAAATTTCACCATCCTTAACCGTTTGTAGCTCTTTGCAACGTTGACCGATTTTGATGACATTTTCAGAATGCATATAATTTATGCACATCTGCAAAATGTATTTTTTAAATTTGAATATAGGTCTACATAAAAAAGTAGTACAAAACAACTTTTAGTATTTTCTCTGCAATATTCTCTGCAATTCCGACCAATTGAAATTTTTTTAAAAATTCCTTCTTCGCGTCGTGTAATAAACTAATCGTTCCAACTTCTCAAAAAAATCCAGGTCATATGGTGTAATATTTAAAAAGTTTACACGTTAGCTAACGCTATTTGTTTCGTTGCTTATAATTAATGATAAAATGTCTTATTAAATACAAAGTGCCACCTTTATGAAATATCAAAACAATTTAATAGAAGAAAGTCATAAACTCGTAGAATCGTATAGACCACCACAATGGTATGGTGGTTCGCATACCACCTCATTTTCAGTATAATTTTGCAAGTAAGAGTTTCTTGTTAGCCACCAAGATTGTTTATTACTTCTAGTGTCAATAAAAAGGAAAATAAACATGTTTTATCAGAATATTGTATCAATAGGGCAAGTCTGATAAAATCAAGATATTGCTTAAAAATGTTATGTATCTTTGAACACTTCACTAATATTTCGTTTACGCATTATACTGCAACTGCTATGATAATGTGTAATAGGAGACAATTGTATTTATACACTAAGAATGTGAAAATAAAATTTATCTTTTATACATTCAAATTGGTGAATTTATATTCTATATTATTATGTAGATTCTTGTGTGCGTAAAGAGAAGCTTAGAGATAAAGAATTATTGCACAATGAATAATAGTACAGTCTGGTCTTACAAATCTGATGTACATCATTGGTAATAATAGCTGTCCTCTCCACTACAATCACTTCAAAATGACATAGGTCCTTAATAGAATGGACAGTCATTGTGACTATTGATACAGATCAGATCACCTTTTTCATAACCAGGCCACAATTAAACACAATAAAGATAACCTTGAACTTATCCAGCACAATGGAGACTAATACCTGACCCCATCTCGCAAAACACGAGATCATATCACATTCAAAACGTAGGATTAACGTAAGATAAACGTAAGAAAGTTTTCTTTAACTTCCAACGTCGAATTTATTTGTAACTAGTCGTTGTTACTTCTGTAACTTCGGCAAAGCCCCGAGTATCGTCGCGAGCAAGCGAAAGCGGATTTACGACCCCGCGAAGTTCAGCATACGGACTTGCGGTATTCGGACGTATTACTTATGGTGATCCCTATCGCATAGTGTTACTCTGATATCGTCTCTATCGCGTCGGATGAATCTAATTATGGTAGTGCGGATCACATTATACACAACTCAGCCAATTCCATAGTGCTTTGCGAGTAGTACACTTGATGCATTGCACGCACTTAGTATATAGACCGTGTAACCAAGTGTCATGTTTTGAATCATGTGCGATATACAGGGTGGCCCACATAACTCTGAACAGCTCAATATCTCGAAATCTATGCCATCGATTTTAAAGTTCTTAGTCTTAAATTGCATGGAACTGAAGGGCCTTCCTGACTACATAAAGGTGAAGTGGCCTCCCTTCCCCTTTAACGGGGGAGGGGAGGTACCTTTGTAATTTTAAATGGAACTCCCTGTAAAATGTTACATATTTAGATTCTACCGGAAAAAACAAGTCAATTTTGTCTGAAACATTTTTTTGTCAGATACTTCCATGATGAGATATAACAGTTTGAAGTTTCGAGTTGTAGGTACTTGAAGCGCTCGGAAATAGCGTTATGGAATTATACGCGCTTGAGTCCATTGCTTATTCATGAAGAAACACAAACAATAATATTTACAATTCTTGAGTTTGACTCACTTATCTATGAAAACGTTTTCAGTTTAGAGCTGTTATTCAAGCAGTAACATTGTGATTATGGCTACTTTTGACAAAGAAGTGAATATGTTATTAACGTTAGGTGAATGCCAAAAAAATTATCGGCGTGCAGCAGTGATGTTTTTTGAACGTTATGGGATCAAAAAATGTCATACAACATTTCGTAATTTAGAAAAGCGGCTTCGCGAGCACGGTGAATTGTGTAAAAAAACTCGCAATAAACCTAAAGCTGTCACTAATGAAAATAATAGTGCCAGTATTCTTGCTGCAATTACATTAAATCCTCATATTAGTCAACGTACACTTGCACAAACATCACATATTAGTCGTTCATCGATTCAACGAATTTTGAAACGGCAAAAGTATCATCCATATCACATGGTTTTATCACAAGAGCTTTCGATAGCAGATTACGATCACCGAGTAAGATTTTGTGAGTGGCTGCAGGGTGTTGTGGAAAATGACTTTTTGTGCAAAATACTTTTTTCCGATGAGGCCACTTTTATGAATTCAGGGCATGTAAATAGACATAATCTGCATTATTGGGACGTGGAAAACCCAAATTGGATGCGATGTGTTCCCTTTCAACATCGATGGTCTTTAAATGTTTGGTGTGGCCTAATAGGAGATTTTGTGATTGGACCTTATTTTTTTCAAGAAACTGTAACATCTGCAAGTTATTTTGGTTTATTAAAAAATCATTTGCCTGCGCTTTTGGAAGATGTGCCACTGCACGTTAGAAGAGAAATGTGGTTCCAATAAGACGGCGCTCCTCTACATCTTGCAATCATCACCAGGCAATTTTTGAACGAAAAATTTGGGAACAAATGGATAGGTCGTGGGGGACCTCGTCGATGGCCTCCTCGATCCCCCGATCTAACACCATTAGATTTTTTCTTATGGGGATATGTAAAGGACAAAGTTATGTTTGAACCACCGACGACAAAAGAGGATATGAAACAAAGAATACGTGACGCTTGCGCTTCAGTGACTCCCGCAATGTTAAAAAATGTTAGAACAACTTTGATGTTTCGAGTAAATAAATGTTTACAAGCCCCTGGTGGACATTTTGAACATTTAATTTAAAGTACATTTTATTTCTTCGCGAATAAGCAAAGGACTCAAGCGGGTATAATTCCATAACGCTATTTCCGAGCGCTTCAAGTACCTACAACTCGAAACTTCAAACTGTTATATCTCATCATGGAAGTATCTGACAAAAAAATGTTTCAGACAAAATTGACTTGTTTTTTCCTGTAGAATCTAAATATGTAACATTTTATAGGGGGTTCCATTTAAAATTACAAAGGTACCTCCCCTCCCCCGTTAAAGGGGAAGGGAGGCCACTTCACGTTTATGTAGTCAGAAAGGCCCTTCAGTTCCATGCAATTTAAGACTAAGAACTTTAAAATCGATGGCATAGTTTTCGAGATATTGAGCTGTTCAGAGTTATGTGGGCCACCCTGTATAACCGGAGCGCCTGTCGTAGCTTGACATCAAACACAACAACGCACCGAATATTAACATAATACGGCAAGAATCTAATCAACAAAATCGTTTGTTATCAGTGCGATATTTCTGGTATCGGGTTCCGCGATTCTTAGCTTTTTGGTTCCACAAGTGTGACATCATCGTTGTTTCATGTTATGGCCGCGTGGTTGACAGAATCGAGCTCTTTAACATAGTCGGTAATCAATTCAATCATAATCAATTAACACGTTCGCTACCAGCATCTGTTTCGCTGCGTGCCTTCTTTGTTACAATATTTTGTTAACACGTTGACTATCACATGAATTTTCTGTATTTCACACAAGTGTTGCCTGTTTCATTCGTATAAAGTATAAACGATCACAGTTATTATTTAGTTATTAATAAGCAGTTATTAATAAATATTATTAGCAACATGATAATGAAGATTGCACCTTACACTCTAATTAAGTTTACTTCAGAACGAATAAATTAATATTCATTAATAGTCACTAATTTTACGACAATCGTTTTTAAGAAAATCAATAGCACTGATCACCGGTGACTACGTATGGAGTGTCTATTTCAAGGATACATGTAAAATATTAAGTATACATGAGCCGTTTATTTTGAAAGTGGCCTAAGTCCATTTGTTAATTGTTTTCAGTTGACCGTATTCACGGGTAAAACGTGACGTTATCTGTCATAAACAACATTTGCTGTTAAGTATATTCAGAGTATACACAATAATTTGGACACAAGTTTTCGCAGTTAGTTCAATAATTAAAACCATTACTTTGAAAGTGGCCAAAGTCCAATCAATTATTGATAATGTCCGAAAGTGCGGATTTTCAAATGTCCGAAGGCAGTGGTAAAGGTAATTTTAATCAATTAGTATTTAACAAGTTAACCTCGGTTTTTTGACAGTTGCTTTAGTTGAATAATCAGTACGTTTAATTAATGCAGTGAAAAAAAAATTCACGCAATACACACTAACAATTGAATATAAAACTTAAAATATTAAATTATATAAATTATTATACTCGTGGGGAAGAATAAATCAACAAGACCATTTAATTCAGATAGTGAACACGAATTCGTAACTAATGATGTCAACAAAAAAGGTTCGAAAATATTGTGTTGACACCACTTTATAAAAATATAAAACGAATTACAACAGCGAAATACAAGGACATGATGGACTTACTACGACATATACCACCGCCGATGCACCATGACATGCTTCCAGCATACACAAAATGTAGATGAGTAGTAAATTCTTATGTAATTTATGTAGTTAGAAAGTTTCCCGAATTGCATAAATTGTGTTTTTGAAGAGTTGTAAAGAAATATAAAATAAATTGAGTATTGTTTTTTTCAATTTGAAGCATTTTAAATTATGTCGAATGGACTTGGGCTCTTTCAAATTTTATAACGAATCTGGTTGGTAACTTTGAAAGTGGCTCAACTCCATTTGTGGTAAGAAAACACATATTATTCGCTTAATAATTGTTATTATTTTAATAGGAATTGTAAATTTAACTCTTTTAGATACACTTAAACAGTATGACACATTGGTCTCCTATACGTATGTTTTTAATTTTATTGAAACGCAAACTCTTAAATATCTCAATTTAAGTATAAATGGACTTAGGTCACTTTCAAAATAGACGGCTCACATACTTAAAGCAATGAAGATATGAACAGATGAAAGTTAAGTACCTTCAATATGCAGTATAAGTACGAAATTGCAGAATTCCTTTTACAATGTATGTAGTATTGGTAACGAAGTCAGTTGGTAGCGAGATCATCGGATCAAATTCAGATTGTTTACAATTTTTTTAAATTCTTTGTTTTGTAGTTTCTTATAATCATAGTTAAAAATTATATAGCAAAATTTCAAAATTACCTCAAACTCCTTGCAACCGGACGCGACATGTCAAAACGAAGTGATTGTATTCGATTACATGAAATTATTCACTATTAATTTCAAATAAATATGACAAAGTATTCCTTGAGTGCCCCCAAATTAATTTCAACCCGCTAAATGTTTGTTCATGTAAACCAAATAACTTTATCTGTCGAAGTAAGAAGTAATAAATATACATGTAACACATTCTTGGTGCCAAAGATTTTTGTGTTTTAAGTGTATGTGCGATGATTACTATCCCGAATCATGTACAATCGGGATTTAATCCTACGATCTCCCGCTTACTAGTTTCGCTACCAACTAACGTTGCCAATAGTAAGTATATTGTAAACGGAACTCTGTCATTTCGTACTTATATTGGGTATTGAAGGTACGTTACTTTTATCTGTTTATATCTTTAATGCTCTTAAATATGTGCACTACCATCGTGCAAAAGTACATTAACCTTCCGTCACTGGCGCGCGGACTCACACACCGCAGCGTATTTTGTTTTTAATTTACAGAGTGTGGGGGAACTTTACGACTCTTTCCGTCTAGGTATTCTTCGAGGAAGGTATACAAATTATCTGTACCAAATTAACAGTGCGTACATGCGTTTTTGTGGCTGCTACAATAGATTCCGGAGTGTGAGTCCGTTGCCAGTAACAATTGTTTTTTTTCGTCGCCAGCTCCAATTTCAGTCTGGGTTTATGCTACGATCGAGTTAGGTGATGTCTGTTTTTTAGGTCTTATAGTGCCTTCTTAGCGAATTTATTGCATTACGACCCAAATACGGCTGAAAAATGTCAGCGGATTTTAGTGAGGAAATTTCTACATTTGCTTGCTTCCGAATTAGTGGAAAATCATCTCCGTGCTCGTGCAATCGGAACTAATTTACCTAACACGATAACAATAAAGATAAAAGAATACTTGGAATAGAAAATGCGGAGCATGTAATAAATTCCGTAAATTCACGAGGACGCTGCAGCTACTACGATAGGAAAAAAACAGATCGACGCGGTTATCATGTAAAACATATGGCATATTTATGTGCCTAGAACACATGAGTGCTACTCTCTCTAACTTTTCTTTTATAAAATTTTTCTTCTAAAATGCGGCTTTTGTTTGAACTTAGAATTATAATCTAAACTAATGTTCTTTCCCGTATTTTTCATAAAATAAACAATAAACATACTTTAATTATACATTTACATCTTTATTATTTCATTTAAACAATAAATTTAATATTGTGTTTTTCTATTTGTATGAAAAATGGTGCGCCAGTGACGGAAGGTTAACACTAAACGTACCGAGTCTTAAAAGTAGTTCGTACATATTGCCTTATAAAAATTACAAGATTGCATTTATTTAGATTTTGTGCGGTTCTTATTGTATCATAATATGTGATCTATTAAAGATATTTATTGATTAATTTCTTATGAAAGCATCTTTATAATTTTAATATTTATAAAATAAAAAATTTAGTACCGATCATTTTGACCGGTGGTGGTAGTTTCAGTGTTAAAGTCGAAGACGACCACCGCGGATCCTCTCCTTGTCAGTACAATAGTATAGCATTAATATAAAATTAATTTGACTATCTTTATGTAAATTGTGAGATTATAGACGCCGCATATCCGTGGCAGCGGTAGCGAACGTGTTGAACAGACGAAAGCATTGTTATCGCACGACAAACCCTTTCTGTGAACAACGATGCACCATAAATACTTCTTAACACCCTGCAAAAACAAACAATCACTAATCGTTTTCAACGATCTGCACCGGATTTTTCTCTCACAATGAACTTATTCGCTCGCAACAGGCACGACTTCTCTTTCCCCTTGTTAATCCCTCATTCCCATTAGCGAAACAATGATTACTTCTATTCTTAGACCGAATGGCAAGCGTGGCCGAACTGCCTCACTGTTCAAGCATGATTTATTATCAAAAACACATGAGCGCGCCGCGGCGGAGTTGTTTCCCAGATAAATGAGCGGTTCCCGGAGAGCATTTCTTTGAGAGTTGCACACAATCTTGCCGGCCGTATCGATCCAGGTGTTACGGGCCGCGATATTAATGGCACCAAAGCCGTGAAACCCAATACGAACCGACCATGCTTTTACTCATTTTTCACCAGCGTGTGTACGCCGGCCGCCGCGCGCTTCCTCCTTTCGATGAACAGACCAGGTGAAATTCATCAATCGCCGCGCGCTCGAGCGCGGGTAATGAGCGGTAAACAAAAAGGCGCATCTATCTCGAAAGGAACACGGATAAGCGACGCAGGAGAGCTCGCGGGAACAACGCGGTTCTCCGCGGTGGTTTCTTGTAACGGCAGGAGGAACACACACCGGCAGACATGATTCCCGGTAAGAAGGAAGTATGAAGCAGGGTTATGATTTTCCTGCCTAGAGCGGGATTGAAGCGCGAGATAAGAACCGGCAGGCAACGCGCGGCGCGGCCGTCTTTCTTTTTGCTCCCACTCTGCTTTCCTTCTTCCGTGCATAATCATCGTTTGCACATAATCAGCCGTCGGTTTTGCTTAAATTAACGACGCGTATTTCGCGCACAGCCTCGGTGCCGTTACGTCGCGGCATTTTTCTGGGGAAACCGATCCCGCAGCAGTTTCACGGATAAGTACAGGGTGTCGAGAATGTGGTGATCGTGTGTGCCATCAGCGCTAATTGGACATTTATAACTCTTCGTCCTAGAATGTTGTTTCGAACAAGGAATGTTAACGTCACAATTTTCTTTGAAATTAATATGTTCCACTTGGCAGGGGCGTGGAAAAGTCTAAAGCCGCGACTTAAAACCAGTATGATTTTGATACCGGTATTGCGATAATAAGGCTGTACCGAAACCGATGTACAAAATACCGAAATTGTTACAACAATACCGAAATGGATAAATACCGTAACCGATACTTTTTCGGCTTTCGTTTCGCCTCCAAATCATAGCGTAGTTATGGCCGCAAGAAACGATACAATGTGTCGTTGCTCGAAGCCTAGCGGCCGCGAAGGTACCGATTGGTATTGATATCAGTGATGGTAAATTGCACCTTTTTTTCACGCATGCGCGCCAATTTTAGCGCCAGTAAAGCTCAAAGTTGGGCTAAAATGGGATACTTTGGTCACCCCGCATAATTTCGCAAAATTTTTTTTTTCGATTTTCAAAAATGAATGTTTAATATCCATATGTTATATTAAAATTTAATGTGTATGTACATACTCACTCTTTTCCTTTATTTTAGGGATAGGGAAAGGTACTAAAACAACTTTATAAACCAAATATATAATAAAAAAATAAAATATTTCATTTGGCTTCGGAGCACGGTCGTCTCGTCGTGACCGTCTTGTACTCTTCCGTCTGGTTTCCCACCAATAACAGTTCCCCCCTACATTCCCCACAAACGTAGGACTTACGTATGTTCCTGGAATTGAACGCGCATGCGCGAAAAATGGTGCAATGTACCATCACTGATTGATATCACAACATTGTATGTATTATTCGGTACAGCCAAAGTGGTACTCGGAAAGAGTTGCGAAAGTAAATTGCAAACAAGCCGTCTGATTGGTCAGGCGCTCACAGTTGAGTCACAGGCTTCTCGCTATTCGTTGAAAAGATTATCACTCTTAGGGCCCGTTCAGACACGGCGGAAATCGTGCGGATGCAAACCGCGCGAACCTTAGGTTCAGAGGCCTTAGGTTAGGCTGCCGCCTCTGAACAGCGGAAAAACAAATCCGCACTGTTTCCGCGCGATTTTATTAACTATGGTTGCTATGAGAGCGTTCAGGTGTTTGAAGGAAATCGCGCGGTTTGATATTGCTTCTTCGATAAACATCTTCGTACTGAGCTAAAACTTCGCCCCTCTTCTGCATGTCCGTACGGTTACCGCCTCTTCCTGAACGATTGTCAATTTTGACGCGGTTCAAATCGCGCGGTCGAAAACGCGCGGATTCCGCCGTGTTTGAACTAGTGATGCCAGAAATGTCAGCATTTCGCGCATGCGTATCCGCGCGTGACATCAGTACCGTACTAATTTCAAATTTTCGAGAGTTCTTTAAGGCCCTGTTTTAAAAATAATGTTTTTCATTCACCATTCACATACTTTCTTTACCTAAAAAAGTTTGGACTATACAGGATAACATACTATAAAATTTTATTTTATTTGGCAGAATCCATAAAGAATACCAACATTTGTTGCAAGACAAAAGAAAACTGCCAATAACCTTTCCAGTATCGAAAATAAAAATATATTTTCTAATTATATAAATACAGGAGTAAATAAAAAATAACGTCCATTATCTTGAAGTTCGTCTATGGCAGTGCTAGGTCCCGGCACGCCACCTAGATGTTTCTCTTTTTTGGCGCGTATACGTTACTGGATTCCGCGCGCGCCGCAATACGCATGTGCGAAAAGCTGACATTTCTGGCATCACTGGTCTGAACGGGCCCCTTACTTCAAGTG
The DNA here is from genome assembly GCA_913789915.3 of Sphecodes monilicornis. Lineage (NCBI taxonomy): Eukaryota > Metazoa > Arthropoda > Insecta > Hymenoptera > Halictidae > Sphecodes > Sphecodes monilicornis. The sequence goes on from OU565289.1 coordinate 2,777,292, forward strand.
TATCGCGTCGTGTGTCTGTGAACTTCGCGCCCCTTGCCCCTGTGCCGTCTCGAGTTCCACTTTGGCTGTCGTGAGCGATATGTATAAAATATGTCGACTATCATAAATTGTAACATCGTATTCTTTTCCACTCGTAAAAATAGTACATATATGTATTATCATAAACACGATAGTCTGATTTTAGTATCATAGCTATTGTATTACTGCATACCAGTTTCGGTATTTGCTAACATGATGCCGATAATAAAGTAATACTGGTCCTAAATCTGCGTCTAAAAATACTTTGGAAATTATAATAAAATAGGGAAACCGAAAAAATTATCGGTAAATACTAAAGTAGCCGCAGGCCGGAAATGCACTATTTTTCGGAAATCGCGATTTAAATGCGAACTTGATGTTGTGGGTAAAACTAGAGTACTTTAAGATGAAGGTGCATTTTAGGTTCTTGGACTAGAGGATTAGTCACGAGTATGAATTTTATTGTACACAATACAAATAACAGACAAAAGCCAAGCAATTGCAGTTATATCATTCATTAAACTCTATGAAAAACATTACGAAAAATAAAACTTGTTTGCATTGATTGCAAGACGTAGGAACTAAATACGAATTTATTTCTCTCTTCAATAATTTTGTTAATTGTAAGTCGTAAGATATGTGTTGATATTCTTAAATTCTTTCAATCTTTTCCCTGTTTACTTACTTTAAAGTTCCACACCTATTTTTACTATAACTGCATAAAATCCACAGTCTACTAATAATATACAAATATATCTACGTACTGCTACAATTTATTTTTTCCTCCAATAAAGAAATTACGAATGTTATTGAAACTTGTATAAATGATTCCCGAAATTCTGTTTGCAAAAAATAGTATTGTAGAACTTTCAAGGTTCTCAGTTGCCTTTCTCAAGTAACTGCCTTATTTACAATGTTTAAAGTACCATGTGATACCTGCTGATAGTGGAGCCACACGAGCAAGGCAATCGGTAATTTTTATTTGTTAATGCTAACACGTGTTGCTATCTCTTGACTTCGTAACCTAGTCTCTCTGACATCCGTACCCCTACGCTGTCCTAACTATCTAGGTCATTGACGATACTGTTCCTTGCCGATGGGGCTCCTTTGTCGACAGGTCTCTTATGGCATTTCAACACTGTAAACCTAATAGAAAGTCCTGTTTGCAAGTGATAACTAGACTGTGGAATTTTATGTAAAATAAATGTTGTTTGTGTCGGCTTCAGGATACAGAAACTATATATAGATTTATTTCGCTTCTTAATCATATTAACAAATTGGAAATAATACAATAATATTTTTAAATTTTTCAAATGTCTTCGTCATTTCGCATATTCTAAAGATATTCGTTAGAATGTGATTTTGAAGATGATTGCAAAAAGATAACTGGATAATTGTAACAGTTAGATCCATTTTTTTTTAAGAATAGCAAACGGCGGAAAGTTAAACATACTATTGCTAAGCATTTCTTAGGCATGTAAGTTTTTATTAATTAATTAATAAGCATATAATACCTACATAATGATAACTTATGATAACCATCTACAGTTTAGTCTGAGAAAACGTTATAAGTCGGTCATACGACTACTTTATATTTTATCACGTGACATAACTGATTGACTGCTATTTGAAACAGTAGAAAGATTTAAAAATTCGAGAACATCGATATATTATTTTGAACTTATTACAGTTGTTAAGAAAAGAAAGTAATTGCTACTTGCGTACTGTTTCTTATAATTAATACAGAACATTCTAATTTTACGGGAAGATATACTCATAACGAGTTAAATACATTGACGCTGACACGAGATTTGACATTCATTTTTAGTATTACAAACAATTACACAAGTGGGACAGGAGGTTATTATAATTGAGAAGTATAATATCAAAACTCGCCACGTCAATTAATAAAAACTTTTGAAATGAATGTTGCAATGTATTCCTTTGCCATCTCTGATTTTAATGTATCAAACAGCAATCGGAAAATTGACTTAAACCTTTTGAAAATACAGATTAAACATCGGTATCATTCTTAACAATCCCTATGTCCATATTGAGTTCGATCTTAAAAGTTAACATACTCATCTTATAGAAGCAACAATGTAGTGCAATAAAGTTTATTTTAGGAGTTACCATGTCCAACATGAATCTTATAGTAGAAGCTATAAGTTTCTACAGCAAAATATAAAATTGATTTTTAGAAGTATCTGCAAGAGTGTACGAAAGAGTTACCAAAAGATAAAGTTATCTAATGTTGATAATCTTATAATAATCATTGGCTAAATGTGAATGATTTATTCCAATATAAAAATGTATTTGATGGAAAAGCCAGAACAATAGATTTGGTTGAGGATTTTCAAGAGGAAAAAGTGCGTGAACACAGACAAAAGGAAAATCTAGCTACCAACTCATACTAATCATCTGTTTAAGGTTTTGTTCATTGTTTAAAATAAAAATATATACTTTCCTGAATTTCGAATTATTTATTTTTATATTCGTTTGAATATTTCTCGTGTCTAAAGGTAAATAAACAAATAAAGATTTAACTTAAGTAATTTATTATATCATTACCTGCTTTTTAAATTTATTCTGTACTCATCAGTTGATAATAGAACTAATAATATTCTAAAGCTTTTCTATCACAACTACACATGGCCAAGTGTCATTATCAAAAGTTTGCCATGTCCATCATTTTACCAACAATAATTTGAAGACCATAACAACTTTACTTTCAATTTTTGTGTAATAATCTGAATTAATATTAATATTATATCGGCGTTAAAGGTATGTCTGAAATATTTAAAATGTTCAAAAAATAAAATCCTGAAACAACTCAGATTGGTTTAGAGTTTAGAGTAGACACAGCAGGTTTTGAAATTAACTAACTCAAATATACGGTGTAAGTCAGGGATGGGAAATTTTGCCTCAATTGAGGCAAAACTGTCCACACCGTAGTGCCCTCTGTCCCCTTCCAGTAAGCGCGGTACAATGGGGCAACGAAGACACGAGACATCAGCGTACGCAACGAACATGCGCGCTGCATGAAAGAGAGGTTGGTGGGAGAAGCAGGCGTTTGAGGGGCTCCACCCGTGCCCACCACTGATGTACATTATCAAACAGTAAACAATTCTGAAGCGATCAATATACAATACAATTCAAACAAAATATGAGACTTTCAGGTTCCGACACCGCGCAGTTTCTATTGTTGAGGGTTTCGGATTGAAAGCTATACTCACAACACATTATAATTGCTCACTCTACGATTCGCGAACATTGCAACTAGCTTCACCATGGGTCAGAAGACACACTGATACTGACAGTGCCATCTCATCTCAACCATCTCATGCCAACTGTCTGACAGAAGCTAATAAATTCATTAAAAGTGTAGGATCTTAGGAAAAATGAGGAATTCCGCGCCGGGAATCGAACTCAGGACCTCGCGGTTGTAGCTGATCAACTCTTACACATACCCACGGAATCCTCCTACTTTTCCTAATCTCCATACAGTATTTGGTCTGGAGGGTCCTGATCCCACAAAAGCATATTCGTACATCGTCAACTGGTCTAATAGTGAGTTTGTTATTTACAATATTATTTCAAGTATCATGTTATTTCATTTTATAATTACTTCCATGTATGTATCGCTTTTGAAGTAACATTACTTGAAATGTTATTTCAGATAACATATTAGTTAATCTTATAATTATGTGTGAAATTATTCTCGAAAATTATATCAGTTGACTAGACTATCAAGTTTGAGTCTGGTTTATACTGACACTCTTAGTTGACAATTATTTTAAGGATTATTTCTTTTGATAAACTTGAATTAAAAAAATATTTCACATTTATCAATATTATTTTTATTTTCAAATAGCAGTATTGGAAATAAAGGTGCAAAATAAACTATTTCAAATAGTTATTTCTTAATTGCATTTCAAATAAAATTTCCCCAGATGTTAACACTTTGCCGTCCGCACGTCTCGTAAAAATTTCTTCGCTTGGCGCCGGCCGTTGTTGAGATTATCGGGTGATTATAAATTTTCAAGTTTTACTAATGTCATCGTTAGCTCTAATGAGTTTTCAATCCTGCCCCCTATTTTCATGAAATTTGGAAGATATACATATCTAAATAAAAGTAAAATTTGTTTTCTATATTTCTTTATTTACGTTTTCGTTGGTAATAACTTAGTATTTCTCTTTTAAATGATATGCAGCAAAACAATCTTTAAGATGTAGCGCAACTCCACGGGACTTGCACATTCAATTTGTTGTCCTTCTTTATTGTTTATGGAACATACATGGCAGTTTCTCCGTTTTCGTTTGTTAGTTTCGAAAATGAGTGTTAGCTGGTGTTGTTTTAGCTGACCGGAAAGTCTGTCGATCGAATCATGATGGGGCGCACGCGATGTAGTAGCGACCTCCGAGTTTTGCTCAGGAACAGGTACATGATCTTTTATCCACGATTCAGACACTTCCAATAAAAAATCATGAAATCGGAGACTCTTGCGTTCTGTATTGAAATGTTGATATGTCCTGAATGCATTAAATAATTCGCAATTAACACTATGCCGTCCAGTACATCACTGTGGTGTCGCCAGCCGTTGATCAATACTTTGTGCGCGACACCACTGTGGTGTCGCCGGACCGCAAAGTGTTAAATTATTTTGTAGCGATCTAAAAAAACGCGAAAGATGTATCTGAAATATTATGTGACACGATTGATAAAATAAAAATCCTCAAATATTGCATATTGGTTGAGAGTAGAGTTAGCCTTGGAATGAACAAACTCAATTGTCTATCGGCCTGAAGTGTTGTAGGCAATCACCCCTATCGCGGATGACCATTACCTTCTCGACACCCTGTACTCGTGAGAGAGCCGGCGCTCGTGGCGATCGAGCCGATCGATTAGAAATTCATTCCGAGCGACAGGCGTAGTTCGGAAAAGCTTGTAATTTCGATCGATCGATGGGTTCCGATAATAAGAAACAACCGCGAAATCCCCGACACGGTCGCAATCAGCCGGTCCCGGCACCACCGGTCCGATGATTTACAAGCCGCGTTTTCCCTTTTCCGTCGGCGCAGATTAAGATCGTTATCCCCGGAGATTTCTTCGGCTGGAAATAAATCACGGTTCAGGGCATCGCGGAACACTGAAAGCGGACGCCCGTGTGTACGCTCCGGTGCAAAGGTTAAGCACACGCGTACAAAAAGAAACGTTAAAAGCCTTTATTGCTTCCGCGAAGCAAGTCAAGCATTTCGACGCAGCCGTGCTCATTACGCCGCGACGTGGGCACTCCGCTCGAATGTCATACCCGCGCAAACCCAACCCAGCGATGGGGGATTCGTTCTTTTTCGAAACACGAGAAGCCCGGTGCTAAGTTACTCTTAGCTTTTACAGGATTTCAGGGAACATTCCGCGGAGAGGATGACGAGATGCGAATCATACGGGAATGCGGAGATCTGACGCTCTATCGTTCGCGAGTCAACTCTCGGTCGCTAACAGTAATGAGTAGACTGCACGCTTTTATATTACGTTGTTGCATAAATGTTCGATTTGGAACAGTAACGTTAAACAAACACAGAGTATTTCCGAAAGAAATGGACCATGTCTTTACAAACATCTTAAAATCAAATATTTTACTTATCGATTTGTGAAATGAATGATCTTTTCTACAACATGTAATTGTTATAACACGATATTGTTACGAATAACTATAGAAAGAAGAAAGTAAAATTTTGGGCTATGGCCCATATCTCCCTCACTATCAGTGTCGCCAGATCGCTGAAATCGAGCGGATACAGTTTACCACCTCTCTGGTAACCACATTAACACGTGCACATGTTACGCATGCGCGACGGGGACGCAACAGGCAAGACGCAGTGGAATGGGATAGTGGAAGGGGAAAAGGAAGAGAGGAAAATCAACCCAGTTTGGGGTGTTTTTGGCGACACTGCTCACTACTACGAGTGAGATGAACCATTTCCATAGAAGTTATATTCGTTATTAGAATGATTTATAACAACTATTTCTATGAAAAAAATTGTTTTATATCATAAAAACGGATTACTTCGGGAGACTTATTTATTTTTTTGCGCACAATGGTTACTCATATTACCAAATTTGAATCATCCCTCGTGAAACCAGCAAGAACAGACACCAATGCACTGATTTTCAGTCTAGTCTTCATTTATTTCTCTATCGCTGCCTGAAGAAGCGGAAATCTTCTTCTATCACTTCTAAGTGCATGTGGTCCATCTATAATCTGTACTAATTTGTTTGAGATGGATGAACCACATATTCGAACTGTTTAGATAAAACATCATTTTATGTTAAAATTGTAATTTTAATTCGCTGTAGCGAAGTGTTATTCAAGCTTAATTTTTGAGTATGGGATGAACATCTTCCCAAAGAACAAAGTAATTTTATTTCTTATGACAATGAAAGAAAATTGTTGTATGTATCAAAAATGAAAATGCTTATTGTCTTCAAAAATTTCGTAAAATTAAAACTGAAAACTGAGAGTTACACTCGATCGCTTTCGGTAAGACAAAATAATACTGACATATTGCACATTTGGCGGATAGTAGGGGAAATACTTTCCTGGTTCGTCTCTCCGGCCGCATAGTGCGTCAGAATGGCCGTTTTGTGGACAAAATTCCATATCTTAAAAACTTCAAGTGGTATAAAAAATGTTTCCAATAAAAATTATACGACATACAGAAGAGTATACGTAATAATTGTATTTGTTTGATATTATAGTGACCTTGAAAATCTCTGTGGAGGTCATTTTAAAATTTCATATGCAAATTTATATTTTTGATTACGTATTCTGGCAGGTGGGGTTAAGACATTTTCAAAACACTACAAAAACATTATTTTTGCATAAACCGTTGTCCAGATACAAGTATCCAAAGTTGACGTGTGTCTTTGTATAGTGGTATTGATTACACATACTACTACCAGAGAAACAAAAGTCAAAATCGTCGGTTTAGTAACGTTTTTATTTGCATAAGAAAATTGATGAAAGAACAACGAACATTGTAAAACGTATGTACATGCATATATTATACGTGAATTAATCTTATCCATGTTCACTCTGTATCTGAATTGTCACTAGAATGAGATTTTTTCCATAATTTGTTTAAATGTACACACAAAAGTTGAGAATATTTCTTTAAGCTACTATACACCTCTTATGTAGAATCGTGCAAATTAAACGAATCTTGAAGAGCACAGAGAATCATAAAGTTTCTTTCATACGGTGAACAAGAAAACCGTTTCTTAAACATCCGTTTGTAAGTGTTTTCTGGGTTTATCCCTAAAGAAATAATTGTAGAAATTAGTTTTTAACTGTTCTTAAAACTATATAATTGATGATGTTTCTGACTATTGACTGCTGTATTTATCAATTTTTGGAGACATATTTGTGAAGGAATTTCTTATAGACACGTTAGTCTTCCTTTTTGTTTCTAATGTAACAGTTGTAAATGTCGATCTTGATATTCTAGGTTGAATAGAGCTAGGTTCCGCGGTCGACGGCAGAATTGGGCAGTAATTAATTCTTTTGTAATCGATTTCTGTAATCGATTATTTAATGTAATCGTAGTAACTGTAATCGATTATTTAATGTAATCGTAGTAACTGTAATCATTAATCAGTCAATCATCGTTGGGATACATTAGTAATCAGGATTACCTTCTGTAATTTGTGGTCATTAATCAGTAATTTTTAAATCATTCAATGATTAATTATATTGTATCTCCATAACCACAAATTTATCTACTTCCAAGGCAGAATTGGAAATATTACATTTCATGTGTGAACAACAACAAAATTTAAGTATTTTAGACAAATATCTTTTAATAAAAAACGTTTTTATTTTATATAACACAACACTGCCATCTTCGGCTTCTGCTGAGAAAATATTTTCATATCTGTTGTATTAAAAGCAAATCACACTAAAAATAAATAAGTAGCTTATTGTTCTAAGGATTTTCAATGTAAAACTATGTAAAAAAAATGTATTTTTCTAATAAAATGTTCACAGTGTAATTTTCAATCATTAAGCGGATTACGTTTTGTCCATCTCTGTCGGAGGGTTAAATAAGCTAACACGTTCATGCGTATATTACAATAAAAGTCAATTGACACTTCTATAAATAAATAAAAGACGAGTCTCTTTGACTACCCGGTACATCTAATAACGGTAAAACACAACAATCCAAAATTTGATCACAAAATTCAAACTAGTTTTACATTAGACGATATAAAAAACGACGTCTGCAGAGAGGTAGCCAGAAAGATTGTTATGTCGAAGAAGATACTGCCAATTGAACTCGATGAATCACCCTGTATATTCGCGACCAGATCTCCGGCTGGCGAAGCCGAGTAGCTGAAATCTGCGAGGAACAAAAGGTGTTGTCCGTTGCCTCCGTAGCTCGCATTAGCCCACTTTCTCCGATAGATTGCGTACGATTACGTGCGATTGTTCTACATATCTGTTAGCACCGGGCAATTGCTACCCGCGATCTGCACCGCGTTACTTTCGACCACCGCCACCGCGTTTCCTCGGGACACTTTGCTCGTTTTTTCTGTCCACCGCGGAAAGACGTTCCACAGGCGAGAACAATGGTTCCGGTTCGCTAAAAAGGGATCCCGGCTTTATCTGATACCGAAGATCGACATCCCGATAGGCGTAATTGGTGTTTCATGGTCAACCGACCCAACGAAGATCCTGAGAGCCCGATAGGATCTGAAGTAGGTATACGAAGTCAAGCGAAGTATCCACAAACGAACGTATAATCTTCGAAGAGAAACGGAAAAGAAGATTGTTTCTAATTGCATTTGATTCCGGTGATTTTGTTCGAGCCTCTCTTGATCTTGATCAGCCATAAAGCAGAGAACAAAAATAACAATTATTTTAGAAATTTTCATAGAAGAGAACATTAAGAAAATGTCAATTTTTAATACCATCCAAGTCAAGTATTAGCCAATATTGCAGAAATTTTTGAAAAGCGATGTAATTCAAATTTTCAAGATTTATTTGTTATGGATTGTAAAGTTAACATTCCAAAATACTAACATTTTTCTGATCAGTAGTAACTATTATCGATGACGGAATTCATTTTTGGGCTGTACTTCCGAAAACCGGTCACGTCCGATTTTGCTGAAATTTTGCAAATGGATTCATTTCATATAAAAACAATGTTTGCTAGAAGGATTTTCGGCGATGCATATTTTTTTCACTCCAATATGCTACTATTTCGGTCTCTACTTCGACACATTTTTCTTTGTAGTTGTCAACTCATTTAAAAATGTACACATTCTATAATTTGGTTTACTATCATACGTAGATGATTGCTGAGTATTCGTCTGAATCAATGCGCGTTTAGATATGAACTCAGTTTAACATAAATGTTGCTGCAGCGTAGGACATGGATGTTACTTTACGTTTCATTTTTGTAATTCCGTCGTTATCGCGTTGTGTGCAGATTGCTTTGACACATGATTCGACTATGTTGTACATTTAATACAATTACGTTTAGTTAATGCATTGTGTATTTTCCAATTTATATAATTATACCTGAGAATACTAATTAGTAATATTATTATAAGAAAAAATAAAACGATTGGAAGTAACGAATTCGAAAGTCCCGCCATCGATATTGGTTAGGTACTCGTGACCAGAACGAAACTCGTATTATTGATAATGGTCAACGTTGACCAAGAAAAATAATTCGCGTCAGCTATAATGGTTATTCGTGACCGAAAACAATTCGCATTGTCAATAATAGTGAATCGTAACAAGAAATGAATTTTGTCACCGATAATAGTTATTAATGATTAGGAAAATTTTAGTCATTCCTAATCGTTATTTGTAACCAAAATCATTTAAAGTATAATATTAACTCTTATGCCACAACTTTCAGAATTTTGATTATAACGATTATGATCTCTGGTCATAAGTGATAGTGACTATCTGTATTTTTTGGAATCGGTATCATAAATGCGTAAGTAAGTAAAAAAATCGTCTACTAAAACAACTAAAAAAAGGAATTGAACTTATCGCTTGTATTGTGTCCCGTCAATTTATATTAATGTTCAGCAGCTTTTCAATGTAGCGTGAAATTCAACAGGTTAATCGAGTTGGTAGTGTTGTCACTGAACAGAATTAATCACAAAAGTAACGTTCTAAATATTTTTAAGCAGAACAATATACACGAGTAGCCTAGGCCACATTCATAATCATCGCTAGACTTTGAATTTTAAGCATTTATAACAAAAACGAGTAGTAGAAATACAAAAAAGTCAAAACATTAAGAATCTAAGAATATCATTATACATGTACAATGGCCCATGAAAGTGTTCGTACGCCCTTTAAGTCAGAATAACTTTATTAAAATTTGACCAAACCACTTGACTTTTTTTGAGCAATTAGAAGCACTGATTTACTAAATCACGTGCAAAAAAGATTTTGAAAATATTGCAATTAGTAGGTATTATATGAAGAAATAAAAATGGCACTTTTTAAAACTTCTTTATTTTAGCCCATAATGAAAATTCAAAATATGCCTTTTGTAGATCTATGTTAGTTATACATATGCTGCAAATTTCATCGAAATCGGCTGACTCAGAAAAAAACGACGCGCATCGAAAGTTGTAAGAAAGAGTGGATTTTAAGCAGAAACTGACCAAAAATCGTGAAAAATTGCGATTATCACCACTTTGAACCGCTTGTAGCTCAAGTGTTTGTTAACTGATTTCGATGAAATTTTCATCATATATGAAAATAACATAGATCTGCAAACCGCATATTTTGAATTTTCATTACGGGCTGAAATAATAAAGTTTTAAAAAGTGCCATTTTTATTTTTTCTTGTAATTCCTACTAATTTCAATTTCTTCAAAATCTTTTTTGCACATTTTAAAAGTAAATTAATTCGTCTAATTGCTCAAAACGGTCAAGGGGTTTGATCAAATTTTAAGGAAGTTATTCTAATTTAAAGGGCGTACGAATACTTTTGTGGGCCACTGTATACATATACTATATATATTTGAACCTACTAAATCTATTAAGAAAAGAGATTTTTATTTTCCTGTGAATGTTATAAATAGATAATACCATCATGAAAATAAAATAATACAGAATAGAATGATAGAATTGTGCAAAATCTGTAGGTTTCCAAATTCTGTTAGTTGGTTTATAGAAATGTGTACGTGCACGAGCAACAAAATAATAATTGGAGATACGTGTACCTTGGACACACATATTTTGCTTTTCGCGAAGATTAGAATTGCAGCCTACACGTATATGGCTTTACCAAGGAATGCAAATAACCCAGTCTATATATAATTCTTATTTATGCTCACGATAAGTGACCGTTGATGACAACACTCGATAAAGCGTTATCAATGTTGCGATCGGTAATCGTACGTGCCATGTATAACGATTCCTTACAAGAGTCACCTTCATGGCTGTGGACAATTGAATGACCTGGTAATGAAACTACAACGGAACACAGAGCAACTGCATAATGTACGTGAAATTCGCGTAAATAGTTACTCAAAGATGTTTCGTTCGCGAACTACTATTGTAGGAATTCACATCCGCATTTCTCTGTAAACTGTGTAACCTTTGTTTCCATATTTTCAAATACTTTTCCCACTTCTAGTTCCGTGAGTGAAGAAAACAGTCTTAGAATAGAATAGTAGTTAAAGTAGAATAGTTAACTTTCCACTGTAGACGGTTTTTTTTAAGTTTTCTTAAAATATATAAAATTATACATGTTTTTAAAATTGTTTAACTGCACTGACAATCGAATTAATAATCTTAAGTAGCACGTATAAGAAACGAAACCATAAGAAGGAATATATTTAGATACATAAATCTTGTCTAAACTTGGGCTACGAATTTAATGAAATAAATAATGACTCCTAAAGTTGGACGGATCTAAAATGGGAAATATGTTCTCAAGCTTCATTCAATTTTTGGCAACACAAAAATTGAATACGATCTATCATTACCTCCTTAGTAAGCAAATTACACATGCAAATTATATATGCAATTTCTCTAGCGTCATCATTCAGTAGCGAGGCTTAATTTTGAATATATTTTAAGGTCTGTGTTTGTCTATATTTTCTAAGACTCATTAGTAAACTACGGATCTTTATGCAAAATAAAAATTATATGTTACGAAAGATAGAAGTAACAGAAATTTATTTTGTCTTTTAATAATGTTAATATGTTCAAAATAGAGTAACCATCGCTTTTAATTCTTCTGATGTTTTTACTCTTTTGCAGTTCATCTACTAGTTTTTGTTATGAATGCATAAAATCCTTAGTCCGCTCGTTAGTTTTATTGAATTAAAATAAAATTCTATTTTGTTGTTGTTAACATAAAGTTATTGTGAGAATATCTACGCACATAATAGCTACAAATTTTCTTCTTCTTTTAGGAAATTATGGACGACAAAGAAGATTTAATTACTGTAACTGTAAAATCTGTCGTAGCACAAGGGGTTAAAAGTTCAATGTTTCAAATACAATCTTTTGTTAATACAAAAATTTCTAAGCGAAATAGTTATACTTCTCTCCGACATAAAAATTAATTAAAATTTCTAGACGGTTGGCTCTGTTCCATTCTTTACGAGGAACTTTGCCGCACCCGGCACACTTCTTACAAACGTTGTATCATTTCACCCTTCTAAGATTTCAAAGCGCAATAAAATCGTATGATTATTGCGTCTAAACTACGGTAGCTGAATGGCCGGGCTCAAACAGAGCAAACGTTATCTGTGCATTGCGCGAAATCAATGTTCCACAACCGAGGAATCTGGTCCGTACCGGCGAGTTATGCAAAGTGCGACCGAACTCGCTAAAGACACCGGAAAATCTGTTGGCTCTCGTGCATAGATCGCTTCTCCTTCACATACTTAAAATTTCATTAAGATCCGCCGATATCTTAATGGAAATCTGCCGTAGAACCACAGGGGGAAAGTATCGGAGCAGATATTTCCTGGCGAACAATTTTAAAATACCGAAAACGGTGCAGAGAATAAAAGTTACAGGAAATTGGTTTGTTAATCGGTAGTAAAAATCGAAAATCGCGAAAAATAGACGGCAGCCACGGTTCGTGATTGGTGCAACGCAGTGTTCCCCGCTTAGCAAATTATCAGTACACGCATCGAAAAAGTATAGTTCTTTTTTCTTTAATTTTTTTGATCCGCGAACGACGCTTCGATCGCTCCATCTCTCGTTACGCTGCTTTTATAGTAGAAAGTTCCAACACGTACCGATACATCATAGAACAATGCTGTGCGCTGTTCCTGACATCGAGTAGTCGAGAGCGTTTATTTCCTGCCGCGGTATCGCGATTATTCGATTTTACGCATATCTTTTTTTAGCTGTCCTCCTGGCGAAATCTCGCATAAACTTTATCAGATTCCAGCGGCAATCGGAAGTACAAACGGCGCTTGACCTAATAATCTGACTACATTGTGAGGTTTACGAGGTTGACCGCGAAAATATTTTCCACCGTTAACGTCTTCCTTTCACATATATCTCGCATTATCTCGCTCTCTTCAGGATCGTATCTTCGCGGGATGAAACTTTCTTGGGCTTTGTCCGTGAAAGTCGAAAGAATTATACGTACGTGCGGTCCGAATAAGATGTTAAGTGTAGAGAAAATTTCCTAGTTTCGAATACTGTTGTCGGAAAATTGCGCTGCACATTCAATATAGTCTCTTTGGGTTATTAATCATCTGTGCAGCGGTAAATGATTTCTACTTTAACGCGTCGGATGTCAAGTTAGATTAATATCAGACAATCGTAGGTACATCGGATTTGTTTCAAAATAAAATGTATAAGATAAAATCTGTATATTTTTGTTATTCTTCTTGTAGGATGTGGGTAAATTTGTTTCATATGAAAAATAGATAATTAGTTCTATTTATTACCATATTTTTAGCTCTATTTATTACCATATATTTAGTTCTATTTATTACCATATATTTAATTCTATTTATTACCATATATTTAGTTCAACTAAATTCTACGCCTTAGTTCTATCCTCCACGTCTTAGTTCTATGTTCTACGTCAAGTTCAATATTGTGCTATTCTATTCAGGATGGTGGAAACTTTCTAATGTGCAAAAATGAATTATATCCTACAGGTTTCCATTTCAACAATGTAAAAATAAACCTGAAATAATCAACGGACTGCGTTAATCCAACAGAATTACTCTCAGAAACTAATTCCATTTCAGCTGCACAGACTGTTGATTTAAAATGTTAAAACTATTCGTTCGTGGCGTTAACGCCGAACTTCGATCTAATGTTTACTGGAGCAAATAAAATAAATATTACTGTCTAATTAAGAAAATAAAATCTTATTTACATCAAAATATTGTACAGTAAAAGTAGAATCACAGTGAAATTACACTTCACGTGCATCAACTGTATACTTGGCCGTATTACATATTCTTAAATACAAATGCAAAAGAGTAGATTGGTAAACAAAATCATTTCCTTTCAATAAACCGTTCAATTTTAATTTATTATCAATAATTACATTTCCTACAATTCTACTGAAACGAACTTATTAAAGTAAATGTTTTTATTTATTTTTCTTAGTAATTTATACGTAATATACATATATTTACGTCAACATGCACTCTCCCATTAATTATCAGGCAAATAGAGTATCTGGTAAAAAAGGTGGAACCAAATTTATGTATTAATATATACAATATTTTAAAAATAATATAAAAGAGAATAATATTTTATTAAAGTATCGATTATATTTTTTTTTCTAAAAGCCATTGCAAATGGGTTGCGAAAGCAGTTTTACTAATTAAAGCTGAACGAATAAAGCTGTTTGTAAAAATAAATATAAATTGAATAGTCTACTGCATCGGCAAGAAATGTTTCTTGAGATCGTAAGACTTTATCCAAGTCTTTGAAAATACAATAAAAAAATTAATTTTTACCGGCAAAAGATACCAACTGACGTCATTAGATTTAGAAAAAAATGCTTGTAATGTTAGGTTGGGGAAAAAGAAATCCATTATTTTTACGTTTATTTCAAGACTTTATTTAACATGGTTCGGATTGCCCGACTTGGGTCAAATATGCACCGTCTTGTTTTATAATTTGTTGCCATTTCAAAGGTAACTTCATAATGCCTCTCTCATAGAAGTCCTGATCCCTATTGGCAAAAAACTCGACTAAGCGATTTTCACCATCTTCTCTTGATGCCAATTTCTTAATTCTTAATCCTAAAACTTCTCAACCGAGCTCCCGGAGTTTCTGGCGAGTCACTATAGACGTGGCCTGGTGTTGTCCTGATGGAACACAACACCTCTCCTGTTGGCCAATTCTGGTCGCTTCTGGTCAACCGCTATTTTATGCAGATGGTTTAAAACTGTTTTGTGGTCGATCTTTAGCTCCTAGGCGATGCTACAACTGCTAACATGCCGGTATATTTCGATCATTTCCATGATGTTATCGACATTTTCGACGACGGGCCTACCTGTGCGAGGTGCATCTTTAACATCGAAAATACCGGAACGGAGTCGACGAAACCAAAATTGCGCGTCATTGGCTGTGACAATAAGGGGACCATAAACACCTTTCGCAATTTCAGCCACCTGGCTTGCATTTTCGTCTTTATCAAAGCAAAATTGTAAAATATATACCGAATTTTCTCTTTGTTAACGTCCATCTTTTACACCCTATACCTCACAACTGAATCGACCAATCAAAAAACTGTAAAAGAATTTGTTTTAGTACGGAATGTCATTTTTCCAACGAGCAGAAGTCTGAATTTGTTTGAACAATACTTTACGAGATATCACTACAGCCATCGAGCGAAAAAATAATGGATTTCTTTTTCCCCAACTCATTATGTTGTAATTCGAAGTATAATACACCAGAATAATTGTAAAAGGTTTGTTGAAATTTCATATTACACTTAATATCGTGCATATATGCATATTTTCGTGGATATTTTGCATATGCATTTTGCATATTTATCGTGCATAAAGATTCGCAGTCTTCTCGTAAAGATCTGCAGTTTAATACGAAATCATTAAAAGATGTACTAACGGATCGTCGATCAAACATATTCAGTTATCCTCATGACGAAGTTTATATCGCGAAGCACTCGAATCCATGAAGAATAGTTCAATGCATGACAAGAGAATGCATGTTTCGCCGCGTTCAAACTTTGCAGTTGGAAAGTGTTTAGCCATACTGTGAATACGCGATTGTTTCCCCAATCGATTATAAATCGCCGCTTCAAAATATCCTTGACATATTAATTGATGTACGATTGTGAAACGCACGTTGCACGCAATTTGTTTCCTATGGTTGCCAGCGCTCTCCCATCCCCTGGTTCTCAGTACAGAACTACATTTCTTTATGAATTCCGCGAAAATGATTACCCTAGCCGCGAGACCGTAGGCGATTTTACGCGTACAGTCGCTCGCAAAACTATTACGAAGCTTGCGTTGCAAACGTTGAACGTGCGAAAGGTTTTTCAGAAATTGAACTGCTTAGCCCCAATCCACTGATCTACAAATTACTACAATGACCTAAAATCATTGTGCAAATGTATTTCATTGAAAATTCAACACTATCCGTACCGATTACAAAACATGACTGGTGTACGTTGTTTTATCAAAATTACAAGACTGTGAATTTATTTAGATTCCTCGCAATTTTTATAAAAATATGTGCTGCAATGAAGAAATTAATTTAGTAATTTCTAATAGAAGCATCTTTGTAATTTCAATAATTTGAATGTTCCGATAATTAGTATCAGTTATAGGCAGATTACAAATAATTAGATTACTTCATATTTCTACATACTAATTGCGAGCTACATACTAATTGCATTCTGTCAAGTTGAATCTTTACCAAGAAATTGTATGGTGTACAAGCATGAACTACGCTATCTACTATAAACTATGAATTCATTAATTGTAGCAATACCATTTCTAATGCTCATAAATGAAGAACTCAAAAACCAATTAGTTTACGTTCCATTTCCTCGTATCAATTTATGTGAACCAATGCGGTCTAATTTTACTTTTTCTGTACTTCAGATTATCTACATGGTATCCGTTAAACGAATTAAATGAATTATCTAAGTCTTTATATTCAAGGACTTACACTGGATTGGTTTCTAAAAAAAAACATCCGGATACACTATTAATTTGTATGCGACCATCTCTACAGACTGTAACTTAAATAAAACCAAATTCCAATTTCAAATCAAAATTTTCTTGCACTATACAGGTTGTGAACTCCAAATTCATGTTTACATGAACCAATTGTACCTTTTGAGAAATCAAATTCTCCATATACACAATTATACATATAAAAATTTCACCTACTCACAAATCAAATTCTGCCATTTTATTGTGCCATTCCAAAATTCAATTTTGTCATGATTTTAATCGAAAGTCAATCAATTTATGGTAAGAATTTATGGTAAGCATTTATGGTAGAAGGATGATACATTGACTATACATAATTTGTGGTATTTACAATATCCGACGCGTAAACGTTGTGGACATACAGCTACCAAAATGTTGAAAATTATTATTTGACCACGTATTGGTGGGGTTATTTGACTAATAGTCAAATAAAATTTTGACCTAGACTCAAACCTAACCCCGAACATTTTTTTAGTGTCAATTGGCTATATTTGTTGCAAGCATCAATATGAGAAATTATAAACAAAAAACTGAGAAGGACAAAACGTCAACTGATATGATTTTATAGGCAGTCCGAATTGTTATAGATGACTTGTCAGTTACGAAAAATGCATCAATTCGAAAGAAGATATTTTATGCGTGCATTAATCATGACTTGGATGATTTTCAAAATTAAGTCTGTATAGTTAGGTAAATATCACAACTTTTGGTATTCAACAACTCGATCAACTAACAATAGTTTATTTATAAAAATTAGACATGTTAAAAATTAGTCAACTAGTTCCAGTCTCTCTGTTGATATTGGCAAACTTTGCTGCGCGTACCGTAGACCAAGAAACAGCGTAACTATTTCCCGGGAGCGGCACGATCGATTAGGAGCAAAAGCGAACAATCCGAGACGGTACAAGTGATAATTTTCCTGCAATAAGGTTTGCCGCGACTTGGATAAAAGCGTGCAGCGATAATCTTGTCTCCAGTGTCCGGTAGCATTCAAGTAGGCCAGGATCACTATAAAATTTCAATCGTACTATCGGTCATATCGCGATCGTTCCCGTCGAGTAAAAGTGATTGATACACCTGGCCGATGACGAACGGGGTTCAGGGCTCGTTTAATTTACATGACATTTCACGGGGCTAGGCTTATGATACGTGACAGTGGATCGAGTGTCGCGTTATGCAAAACACGCTATTTAACGTCGCTGGTATCTGGGAGAAACCCGAGAGACCGTTTCTCTGATTACTATTTATACGTGTACCCGTTACCCCTGCAACATTAATAATCCGTTAAAAGTGTAACGCAGCACTTACAATATGAATAAGTGTGTCGAAGTGTTGTCCGAAAGATGCAGATTGAAACCCTTGAATCGAAGAACGTATTAACCTCTCGAAGGTTGGAATAAATTTACGCGTGATTCATGCTGTATGCATTAAGTTGTTGAGTAACAAGTTCGTTCACTTGCACACACACTTTTGGCAGATGACTGCCGTTCACAGTTAATGAATTGTTTATGAGACGTGATATAAGGAACACAGTCGCACAAATTTCTCTTTCGAGTGGTTTATTCTCTTTTATCGAGGACCCTCAAATTACGTTGAGTATGTCATCATTTAACACGTTGAACGCCCACACAATAGCCACAATAATTATATCAAAGCATTTCTTTTTAATAAAATGAACATTGAGAAATTAAGTTTTATAATATTATTATTGTTTCATACCCAAGAGAAATGAGGTTATTAATATTTATGGAAATAAATAAATTGGTAAAGTCCATCTAGTTACGTGACAATTATTTTTCAATTTTGGACAAATAATTTCGTGAACGTGTTAAAGCACTCTTAATCTTTTGTTTCTCAATTTTTGTTGGAATTACATCGTTATTGTTTTCTTATTGAGTACATTTAACCAGAACAGCAATAATTTTGTTCCATGTTCCACGGCAACAATAGGATTGAATAGGGCTGAATAATGAAATTGCGAAATAGGAATACATAAAATTGAATAGAATAGAACAGAAATTGGCTGAGTTGAATAGGAATCGAGTACAATTGATTAGAATCAGATACAAATGAATAGAAATAAAGACGACTGGCTAAAATTGCATAAAAGTGAAGAAAGTGAAAGGTATGCTTTCCGATTATATACAGAATTGAATACAATCGAACACAATTGATTAGAATTGGATAGAAGCGAATGGAAATTACTAGAATTTAAGTGAACCCTATAAGATCGAATAAAATTTTCATCCTTTTCGATTTATGTATGCATAGAGATGAACTCATCTCGATCATAGGGTACAATCAAATTTCATTATAAAATAATTATAACAGATTACAGTTACTGAAATGTTCATCATTATCACTGGTGATTTTATGTTAATAATAAATTAATAATGTATTGCGTACAGAAAATTCTCTCTGTGGGTATTTCGATCGGAGTTTTCTAATCTCTTTCCTGAGAACGGAAAACGTCCTATTCCACCCCTTTGCTTATATAAACGACGACTATGTCCCAGTTGGATGCAGCCGGCACAAAGCATGATTCAGTACAGGCACAGTTCCATAGGATTTCCTAATATAGAAATTTCGAGAACATCTTTAAGATTCCCTAATATACTAGAAATCTTGAGATCATCCCCACTTAGATTTCACAGTACATATATAAACCCTCGACTTTTAACCCTCGCGGCAGTGCTTAAAGTACAAATGAGGTATACACGTCGTTACGCTGAATCTCGTTTTGGAGCTGGTTGTATGTATTGAGCTAGTCATCCTTTTGAGTCGAGTAATCTTATAGATTCCGCGAGTACGGTATTAATTTATCTTGGCATAATAATTCAACCACTCCGTGTACCCCGCATTGCCATTACGTCATCCAATAGGCAGTAGGGTAATTATTACGTTTAGGGAAGGCAGCTGCGATCACCTTCACCTTGACATATGTTGTCAAGGACAACATTCTGAACAACTTTTGTCATTACATCTACTCGGTGCTCGGTCTTAGTTTTCGAGATATTTGCAAAAATCTTTAGTCAAATTTAGATTACGAGTACACTTCATTTGGTAATTAATAGACCTCTCCGCTCCTCCCACGACTTAACCACAACTCACTATTCACAAAATCTTTGCTTTGTAGCTGTCATCCAGAATTTGAACTAGTAACGCGTACTTAAGACTAGATGACATCTACAATGTAAAGATTATGCGAATAGTGTGAGTTGTGGTTAGGTCGTGGGAGGGGGCGGAGATGGCCGGCCGTTAGTCCCAGCCGGTCCGACTGCTCATACAAGAATCCAGGAATAGTCTCTCAAAATTGAAAGCTCATCTTATATATGTCTGTATGACCAGAGTGAAACCCTGCTTTCTTTCTGATCTCCACAACGCGTTTATAAAAACAGTAAACAGATGCCGCGCCGCGCTGGAGCAGGCATACGTTGCCACGGGGCGTGCACGAATACGGAAAATTCAATTTAGTACTACCAATAGTTTTTTGCAATTATCTCGAAAACTGAGTCCGAGCACCGGGTAGATGTAATGACAAAAGTTGTTCAGAATGTTGTCCTTGACAACATATGTCAAAGTGAAGGTCATCGGAGATGCCTCCCCTAAACGTAATAATTACCAGCAGTAGTACTTCGGTAACTACACAAGATTGTTCATACACACTCAATTCTTACTGCGACAGTAACAGTTGTAACAGTGCCAGTTTCCTGTAATATACAATTTAGTTAAAGGTAATTTCCAGTAATTCTTAGTTGACCGTTCCTATATCGTACAACCTTACCGCTCGGGTTGTATCAATTAATTTATAATATTAAAGTTACGAGACCATTAGTAACATCCTAGGAGCTACCTGACCTTGTACCACGAACCCAAAACTGTTTTCAAACCTATGCGGCTCCCTGATTTCGCATTAGGTTCGTCCGTATCCTACAGCTCCCAGATTTCGCATCGGGTTCGTCTGTGCTTTTATTCAACCTTCTAGCTGCTCCCCGATTTCGCATTGGGTTCGTCTACGCGTCTTCCAACCTCCCAGTAGCTTCCCGATTTCGCAGCAGGTTCGTCTGCGCGTCTACCTCCCAGTGGCTCCCCGATTTCGCATCGGGTTCTTCCACGAAATCTCTTAACACTAAACCTACCAAGCACAAAACATTTAAAAAGTAAAACGCCTTAAAAAAGTGAAAATATTGAATTTCTTTAAACTTTGTACCGTTTCCATTACAATATGTGCTTAAATCATGAAGTCAATTCAGTCATTTCCTATGAAATCGTTTTCAAATTTAAATAATTATAAAGTAGAAAGCCGGTCATTTCGATCGTGGTAGGTTTAGTGTTAAACATCCTAGCGGCTCCCTGATTTCGCATCAGGTTCGTCCGTGCACCTTACTAACGATTAAAAACCATATTCCTCTTTAAACCATAAACAGCTCACCGGCCATGCGTGCTACCGCTCGGCCAGCCTCGTAACAAATGAATAAGTTCACAGCGACATTTTCAGACATTGCCAACTAATTTAAAATACGTGTTTGTCAAATGATATTGTAATTGCCTAAACCACTGGTAACCAGATGGAACAATGTCAGATGCATAAGCTATCAGTCACACCTACCTTCGTCATATGGAGTTCGAATTATTGGGATGGCTTTGATCATGGTTCTTTTAAAGACTGTATAAATAGTATGTAATATTCAATATGCCATTTATTGGATTTGTAATACTAATCTGTTGTATGAAATAACCATATAAAGTTGTGTCGTGCGGAATAATATCATATGATTAATTATATTGATTGAATGAATATTACGCCTAATATATAATATTAGATAGACTAACGTATACTAACAAATACACCTAACCCACATCATATCAGACTTATAGTTACAATTATTTATGATTAAATATAGTTATGTTACTAAGCTATTAACTGTCTTAGAGCGGTTTATAATACGAAACATAGATTCGATGAATCGAAAGAGTATGGTTATTTATTACTAACTAATATTTACGGCCAATCGCCTTCACGCCATACAGTGTTTTAAATATTTCGATCAATATAATACCAGACAGAAATACATGTATCTCAATAAATACATACCTTATGTACATATATATATATCGATATAATCATAAACTATACGTAAAATCGTCATGGTAACTGTGCACATCGCAGAAGCCGAGTCAGTATCTCGAGCATTAACTATAAAATTAATACCATAAGCCCAAGAAAATATACAATCTCGATTGCACCAGGCCACTTTCTAACAGTTCAAAACATTTTACGTTGCAATAGAGTATTATTTACGACTAGAAACTCTATTGGATGGCGCAATCATGGCGAATAATGTTGCGTTTACGATCTCGAGCACATAGAGCTACACACAACGAAATTTCTATACGGACGATAAACCGTGGAAACGGATTACGCAATTCACAAAAGAAGCATAGAATCGTAAAGAGTACGTTTACGTGATCCACTGTCAACCATGACGCGCCTTTTGCTTTGCGAAACCGTACATTGTTCGTATGTCTGTCGCGAACAGCCGAGCTGATTTTCAATCGAATCTTCTTGAAGCACTGAGACCGAAGAATGACTCGTTACGAAAGGCTCTTATGCAGATAAATTAATATTGGGTGACTAAGATTCAAGAGCACAAGATTCAAGTGGCATTTGGTCACTTTTTGCACAGTATAGTAATTCTGATCTTACAAAGCGTTATTTCATATTCACAGCGGATAATTACATGAAATATCATAATTTATTCTATGAAAACTTTCGTTCATTCTGCTATTTAAATTAATATTTGAAACATACCTCCAAAGTTTACGAAAAAATGTAATCGCCGTCTCGTTCAACAACCCTTTTTTCTCATTGTATTAAAGATAATTCTCCAAGATCACATCCATCAAAATAACTACATTCCCATCTATACTGACGGTTCTAAATCTACTACCTCCTGTGATTGTGCCTTTGTTACCGAAAACTACTTTTTCACTAAAAAAAACTTCCAAACAATTTTTCCTCTTGATCATGTGAAATACATGCCATATTACATGCACTATTGTATATCCAAAATTCTAACAAACACAGATTTTCCATCTTTACTGACTCCAAATCCGCTCTTGACGCCATTAGTAAACCGTCACAGCACACTACTATCCAATTTATCCAAAAAAACCATAATAGAAATTCAAAACGAAAACAAATATATTAATCTAGCATGGATCCCTGGACATCTCGGCATCACTGGTAACGAAGCTGCAGACAAAGCGGCAAAAGTAGCTTGCAATCTATCATCCTGGGACGACAACTGTAAAATCAGTCTTATGGACGCAAAATCCTCTGTTCAAAATGCCATTATAGATCTTTGGAATACCAACTGGATTAACGGCACTCAAACCAAACTCCATACTATAAAAACGAATGTCTATGAAACTTTAAAAGATTCCGAATTTTCTACGAAAGGCCAGGTCGCAATCACTCGCTTTCGAACAGGACACTCAAGATATACCCATGATTTCCTTATTGGGATCTGACATGGGGGCGTAGACAATATATATAGCTATCCAATATGGCGACGAAGTGCTTGGTCTTAACATTGCATTGATATCTTTTCTTTGTTTTTACTTAAAATGTTTGAAAGGAAAGAGAAAACATTGTGTTAAGAGAAAACCATCGGTATTATGAATAAATCCAGCTGGGGATGACAGCGATAAATTCAGAACTAACATATTTTGTTATATATTCTAAGTTTGATAAAAAATATTTAGCTTTAAAAGTTACCAGAAATAATTGTTATTTTTTTTCCATGTTGACTAAATTAAAAAATATTTATTATACGAATATGTTACATAAAATTTGCTTATTGGAAAAAATATGTGATGAGAGTAAATAGACTTAAGAAATAATAACAAGTGACGAGAGTACACACTTAATAAATAATGACAAGTTTAATGTTACTTCGAAAAGATATACTCATTAAATATATGAAATAAATACATGTATAAAAATCAATAAAGTAAGTTTTATCAAATTGTTCATTTTACAAATAAAAATTTGTTTTTTAATATACCTCCTAAATGTACAATTATAATTTCATAAATTCCAAATCGCTTAAAATTGTTGAGGACATATTAATTACTCCACAAATAATTGTAGAAATATCTTCTATTAGAGGCACTAATGCCACAGGCATCAGTGAACCAAGAATTTTGAAAGTCTTTATACGCTGGTTAGATCTTCCAATATGCACTCTAGCTTTAGCTATTTTAGCTGTTAAAATAGTCTGTTCTTTCCTAAATTGTTTCTTATATTTCAGAAATGGAGGTCTTATAAATTTCAAGAAGTTCACTTCATATACTTCATTTCAAAGTGTGGAAACGGAGCAATAAATTTTTGCTCCCATTAATATCACAATCTTTCACTGCACAGTAATCAAAATATTTTTTGCTACACGGTGGAAAATTGGAGCTTCCATATCGTTATTTTGAATTAACACCGGTTTTAACAACGTAAGTTTACACTGCAATAAACACCTGTTAACAGTGTAAGCTGCTGTAAGCCAAGCCAAGCCAAGCTTAGAGTATTTCTACTTTTCGGCAGCAGACGGCGCCACTCAAAATGTCAGATCCCAATAACCAAACAAAGCCGCAGTGTAACATGTGTGGTGTGACCAACAGTATCCAACACATACGACTTGAATGTCCGAGTTTTTCTTTGGAACGATCCAGATTCTCTATCGAAAAAGACCTCAAGTCGAATTTAAACGAAGATAACATCAAGAACGTCCTCCTCTTCTTTAAATCCATCGACACATATAAATTACTATAAACATATTTTATTTTCTTCCATCCAAGTGCCAATATTAACTTTAAACCGTTATAAATTAATATACATGCTAATTATAGTATAGCAAATTGTAAACTGTAAACTATGTGGTCGCTAATAACACCGCTGTTAATGCGACCACATTAAAATAAACTACAAATAAATAAATAAATAACAACCTTTTCCCACCCTTTTGATAAAGACCGTCAGTATAAAATTTCTGTGTTTTTTCATTAAAAATCAGAAAAATATGATAATTTGTTCACATTGGATTGCGACATAAAAATATTCTATATATATTATTATGGGTTACTTTATATTGGATTTAATTATATTGAAGTATTCATAAATCTAAAAGAAAAATGCGGTAATTTTTCCGCATTTGCGATGACAAGTTAAGCTCATGTCTTTGGAATTGTTCATCTGCCACAGGAACAACCAACAAAACGATATCGTCCCAGCTGATACGTAATCAGAAAGTTCCACGGCCGGGTGCATGTGAGCACGAAAGAAAAATCGACGATTGACAAGCGGGATACACGGTGATAAAACGCTGCGCGGCAAAATGGGTCAGGCAAAACTAAAAGTTGCCGGCAGGCTCTTCGGATCTCGCCGATCAATAAGACCATCCGCGAGAAAGTTATCGGTCCGGGGAGGAACGATGGTAAAAAGATTAAGATTTGAAAAATTATCAGGGATCCTAAGCGTCATTGGAAAGTCAGGGAACATGCCTTTAGTTCTATTGATACGGAGATACAATGTTTTGCTGTTAAGTGGGACGCATGGGTGCTTTAATCCGGAGCCATAAATCCACAGAAACCCAGTCAGCAGTGTTAATCCTTAATTTAATCATTCATTATTTATTATAATCCTTATCAATGCTGCTTTATTGCAGAAAATGATTAGAGTTTGTCTAGTACACGACAGCGAAACGAAAAATGTTAGGTTGTCACAAAAGTTTCTTTCACAATGTACCCGTTTAATAATTTCAGATAACACAAGAATATACAAACAACATAATCATATGTTCGTTAATATTTGATTATTTCCAAAGCTTTTTCTTGCTTAACAACGGCTCTGCTTTCTTCAGAAACTACTCTGAATTTGCGTTGTGTGTAATAATTGATAACGACACGATTTTTTGCTACAACCCGTAGCATTGCAAATACAGAAGGTAAAGCAGTTCTGGAAGGTTCTGCAGCGATTTGTTATGGTGACAAATCATTTAATATATTATGATAAATACAAATGTAACAAGTGCATATCATTATTATACTTCTTAACTACATTGTTTTATTGCAGAAAATGATTAGAGTTTGTCTAGTACACGATAGCGAAACAAAAAATGTTAGGTTGTCACAAAAGTTTCTTTCACAATGTACCCGTTTAATAATTGCAGATAACACAAGAATATACAAACAACATAATCATCTGTTCGTTAATATTTGATTATTTCCAAAGCTTTTTCTTGCTTAACAACGGCTTTGCTTTCTTCAAAAACTACTCTGAATTTGCGTTGTGTCTATTAATTGAAAACGAATCGATTTTTTGGTATACCCGTAGCATTGCAAATACAGAAGGTAAAGCAGTTCTGGAAGGTTCTGCAGCGATTTGTTATGGTGACAAATCATTAAATATATTATGATAAATACAAATGTAATAAGTGCATATTATTATTATACTTCTTAACAACATTGTTTTATTGCAGGCATTATTACAGTTTGTCTAGTGTTCGCCAACGAAACGAAAAGTCGTATTGCAAAGATGAAAGAGGTAGTAGTAATTGAATGTCCTTCGGCCTTGTGTTATGGTCACAAATGATTAAATATGTGATAATTAGACTGAAGATTCGATACATTCATAAAATAGTTAAAAAGATTTAAGAAATTAAGAACATCAATATATTATCTTCAGGTTATTAAAATTATTAAAACAAAAAAAGTATTTCAATAGTGCTCCTGTTTCTTGCCTTTGAAGCAGCTAATTTTTATTTTGCATAAAGTCCAGTTACAATATAAAACAAATGTAATGAGTACTATTATACTTATAATTAATAAGTGCTAACTGCTTTTATATGCATAGTTGAAATTTAGTAATTATTATTAAGGACATCAAAAGTCAGTGGGCATTAACATTTTATATATGTATTTCATATTCGTCCTTATTCTGCAAAGCTATTTGCCACTATTAATAAAAAAGAGGATAACAAAAGTTTAGATTGTTTTAGTCTAGTATAACTACAAATTTTGCAATATTTTATTATTAATGCTACTAACCAATACATATTTTATTTAATTTTAACTCGTTCTTTCTTATTATTTCGACTATTGATCTGAAGTTGAAACTTGCCACTATAATTCGAATTCCGTAGATACATATAACATTTTTCTTATGATTAGGTTTATATATTTGTGCAATAGATAATTTACGTTAACAACCTTAAATT
Organism: Sphecodes monilicornis; assembly: GCA_913789915.3. Taxonomy (NCBI): domain Eukaryota; kingdom Metazoa; phylum Arthropoda; class Insecta; order Hymenoptera; family Halictidae; genus Sphecodes; species Sphecodes monilicornis. The sequence continues at coordinate 2,804,802 of OU565289.1, forward strand.
TTCAACTCGTTATACGTATTCCCGTTATGAACCTTCGTATAAACCTTCCTATATTTCTGAATTTCTGTTGAACTCCTACTATAAAATCTCGTTAAAAACCTCCATAACTCGAAGATTTTAGCCGTATCCTTGAAAGTGGAATTGCCGAGGCTCGACTGTAATGATCGAAGGACTCAGAAGCGCAGCTATTATTGTTATTTAATAGCGCCACACGTCGGGCATTATCTTTTAATAACGTAATACTCGAAGCGAACGAAGAATGCAGGGAAAAAGAAAAGTCTGCTTGTGCAACAACGTATTATAAAGCAATTTCGCTTGATTGCGAGTTTAATCTGATCGAGGAGGAATGGACGCGTGTCGCTTGGCGAACCGGCGCGGCGCGGCGGCCACTAATAATTTCATTCATATCGGGGACTACCGTTCACGAAGTGTACTCGTCCCCATGTGTATCACGTGCGGAGAGCACGTTTTGTTTTCGCTGAAAATACACGGAATCCGCGAGCGCAGCAGCAGCAGCAGCGGTATGAAAGTCAATAACTGTCGAGTGATATCTGCAGCCCGGCTACCGGAGTAGCGATCCGCCAGTGGTTTCAGCGTAACCGTAATCTCGGAGTGGATTCAACCGTGAATTATGTACTACTTTACTTCGGCTAGGCCTAGGATAAGAACGCCACTGTCCTCGGCTCGGGTACATGCCCGCGACACCATACTTCTATCGCGCCAACTTTCCCATAGATTATAGATGATCGGTTGACTGTGCTCTTTGCCGAGTTTAGGCGCATCCTATTCGCTAGTTCTTTTCGCTCCCGCTTTAGGTCGCGACCTAATACCAGAGACCAATCGGAGAAGGAGGTTTCGACCGCGTGGGTGCACTGTTGGCCGAAGTCTACAACGCCCTGTGGCTTTTTCAACATTTCCCTTTCGAAAAACACGTGAGGAAGTATACAAAGAGGTGTAGTAACATATGCTTATTAACCCTTGTGTGGGCAACCAGAATTTCCCTGTTGCTGGGTAACCGGGTACCCCTGGCGTTTTATTCCAATATATTAGATATGTAGCCATCAATTTTACTGGTATTTATTATCGATACTCGTAATAATACCATCCTATAATATACCAAACATTGTTTTAAAAGATTTTGGCGAAAAATTATTTGAAATTACAATATAATTCCATGATGAAGCGAATAACTCTTATTTGCGTGCTCAACTTTCTTTCTCTACGTCGCGTGAGAATTTTAGCAGTTGAGTAGAATACGATATCCTGTGCTATAAATTATAAACAAATGAAAAATATTATTATATAAAATTTGTCGATTATTCATTATATTCGTTTATTGGACTAATTTGAAAACTAATGTCTTTAATGTTGAGGGTCACAATTAAACAATTTCTTCATTATCTTTATTTAGCTTTCTAATAGTCTGCACAAACTGACTCAACTACCCTCAATGTACACTTCTTTCACACTCTTGTTCATCATTTCCGAATGGAACGTATTCTCCAGATTCTCCCGATGTCCATTAAACAGCGATAAAAGAAATAATTGACATAAATATTTATTAGATTCTGTTCGAAATCTTTACAACAAGTTCAACTCGATACTATAAGGCAAGTGGTTATTAAATTACTTTATCAATACAAAATACTATATTGCAGTAGTTTACAAAACATCTATATGATTTATAGATTCAATTAAATTTAAACTGTAAATATTTAGCGGTGTTTATAAATGTATCATCCTGAATATAATACACCTTGTTCTTTTCACCTGATCAACCAGTGCAATGTACCCGGAAGGGGCGTACACTTTCACCATTGCAGTAATTTTCCCATAAGGAATAAAGAAAAGACCACATTCGCAAATTATCAAAGAGATGGGAAATTATCGAAGAAAACAATGGTCGATACATCGATTAAGGTGAATATACGCTTACATATAGAACGATCTGATATTTTTGTAATGCGCCCTCGAGATCACGATCTCTACCATAAGTGCATAAAATTTGCAGTCCAGTAATATCGAATTGGTCGTACGAAGGCGCAGGGAATTGCCATTCGGCAACAAAGAGTCGAAAGACGTTAATCTTCGACGGTATATTCGCGACTCGGGTTTTTGCTGTGTGGGCGAGGAACACATCCACGCACAAGCCACGCTATAATCGTGACCCGAGCGATTTGAATGGGGAGCCAGGGCCGATTACCTTGGAAACGTGTTTCAACATGTTATCAAGAAACTCGGTCCGTTTCTTAAAACCTGGCCGACGCGTTGTGTTCGCATTTGATCACGGCATAAAGAATTATGGATACAATTAGGACGACAAGTTCGCTTCGCCAGGAAAAAATTATTTCAGAACGTTACACTAACGTAATAATATCAGATATCATACATCTAACTATCTAGCCATTTACTAAAGCACAGCAAAATCAATTTTCTAACTTCAACATCAAAAATATGTTAACAAACCAATGAAAATGATAATTTAAGTGCCTATAGTGAACATAAGTGTTTAATAAAAAATATTTCAGCTGAAAAAAAAGTTTTTCCGTCATTTTTTCCGAAATATTTAAATATTTGAAAAAATGAGGATGTAACCCCAAGCCTTTATAGATGTGTTTCTAAAAATATTTTTGAAAATTCGAGACCATACTCCGAAAAGTGTCCGACTTCGCGTGGTATGACCCGTTAGTGTTTCCGATTCGGTTTCGTTTTACAATAATAGTATTGACCATACTGTGTCGAACCATATAAATTATAAACCATTGTTACTGACATAACTTTACTTTCAACTTGTTTTAGAATGGATATCAAAACATTGCATATCCGACACTGTATGCATCATTATTTCCATCGACGTAAAACCGCGGTTAAAACGTCTAGAATTATTTGTGACACTCGTAGTGAGGGCGTTTTTGCTTAAAGTTCATGTCGCAACTGGTTTCAACGGTTTTGAACTAGTGACTTTGATGTGAACGACAAACCACGCTCTGGGAGGCCTCAAGAGCGCATGTTGCTCACCAGGGATTGAAAATGTTCCGAAAATAACCGTTTCAAACTGTTATATGTATATCGGTTCTGTTTGAAACAGTTATGGAGAACCGAAAAAGTCACACAACTGTTGTAGCGTATATCGGTTATGGTTTCGGTAATTCAGAACCCATATTATATCGTTTCTATAACTGTTATTTTTCGGTTCTCCTATCGGTTCTGACTGACTGACCTAACACAGAACCGAAAAATAACAGTTATAGAACTGATATAATGTCGGTGCCGAAGAACCGAAACCGTAACCGATATAAGTCAGAACCGATATACCTTATAACAGTTATGAGACGTTTTCGGCACACCATAACTGTTTCAAGAACCGAAACCGATATGATTGAATAACTCTTTTCAACCCTTGCTGTGCCTTCTGATCGATGTACATTTATAACTGGATACGGTATACGGTATCTTAGCCTTGCAAATCAGTGCAATATTTCAATTTCGCCACGTTTGGAAATGTTTTGAATTCATCACCTAAGAATTTTCTCATTAATCACTGTCATTAATTTAGTCAGTTTTCTTCTGTATATCAGTGGTTTGCTTTGCCAACGTCGACGCCATTACTTGTTTGTATTCTATATTATATATTGTATTTTATAAATTTTATAGATTACATATATAAATCTATTTTCTATTAAATTTTTTCTGTAAGACATATGTTGTTTTACTGTTTGAATTACATGTACATACATATGTAAATTATTTTTAAAATTTTATTTGTAGTAATTATTGTATATCAGTGATAAGCATAACATGAGACTCGAACATTTTTAGTACAGGCTCCCCGGCATGGGTGGCGAAAGCAAAAATGTTCAAAGATGGCGAAACTGAAATACCCAAGACCATTCTAGTTATGCCGTATCCAGTTACACAGGTTGATTCTGGAAGGTGGGTCAGGTTACTACTCTTTTTTAAATAAAAATAAAAAAAAATGTTACAAGATAAATTTGTTTGATTCAAAGGGCCAAATATTGTGGTAGACAAAAAAATATTTTCAAATTTATTTTTATTTTTGAAGATATCAAGGTCATTTTAAATGAGACCGTATATTTTTATCATGATAGTATGATAATTGATGTCAAGACGAATACAACGACCTACAATACTGTGACCTTCGCATGACCTTGAATCGCAAAAACTCATAAACGTCTGGGCAATCAACAGAGCAAAACAACAGAAATTACTTCACTATTTGTATCAATTATACACAACTTTTGTTAATTATTTGTAATTCAACTTACTCTGTTTCGATTTATAATGGTCACAAATCTTCTCCAGGTGGACGTGCTGCCGAGATTTCAATGTGACCTCTGTTCGTTTATAAAGAACTGTGATTTTATTTAGATAAGCGTGTAGCTTATCCCGAGACGAATTCGCTGACCTATAACACTCTCGACTTCCAAGGTCATTCAAGGTCATTTAGTGCCGTTTAAAATGTAGGTTAGCTAGACGAATGAATGTCTAGTGATCGCTATATGATGTCCCCTTTGAAACAGAGTAAGTTTTATGTGAAATATTTTTTACGACGAGCTACTGTTTGAGAAATAACTGTATGCGAAACGTTAATGGGGTACCCTGTAGTTATGTATCTCGGAGACACAACTACACTGTGCAAAATACAAGCTCACACACGCAGTCTAGTGATTACGAAACTGCAGATCTTGATACAAAATAGGAATTATCGACAAAAGCCGAAGAGAAATGACTTTTCTTAATAATTTTAATATGCTGAAAGCAATATATTGATATTCTTAAATTCTTTTAATCTAGCCGATGAGCACTTTTCAAAATGACAATATTATTTTCTCTAGAGAACCAGATCGTGTGTCAAAATCTTGAATAATAGGAAAAATGAACAAAAAATGAGTAAACAAAAGAAACTGGTCTTGCCTATATATTAAATTATTTGCAACTCCAGGAATTAGATATACAATCTTAAAGTCGTCAAAATGTAGCCATTCGTCCTCAAGGGGTTAAATTTGACCTATTCAATTTTGTCATAATTACATAATATCCGCAGTCGAACGACATTCCTTGCGATTTATTCTCAGAACGAATTAATCGTGTTATTCGAGAATTGCCCGAATTTCTGTAAGAAATAAACATCGCCTTTGACGATTTGCGTCACCCACTCTCGTTGCAAGAAATGCGTTCGCGATACGATTCCAATGTGGGCGCCTGAACCGCTACTTTGCCGATTTGCTCACGGACCGATTATCATCATCATCAGCTCGTGCGTCTCCTCGTGTGCCTCGCATATACGCCAGTCATACGTTTGCCAATTGAACCCCCTTAATCGCCGGTTACGCGTTACGAGAACATGTCGCGAAAATTTACATTAACGATCCAAGTATAGGTTGAACGACCTGACATGACGTGTGTATGCAATGATTATTGTCGTTCATAGCCAAGCGACATACAGTGGATCCAAAAAGTGTTAGAACATTAAATTTGCGATCCTCGATAAATTATAAATGTTTCAACCATGATAATTTCATTTAAAAAACATTGTATAATAATAAATTTGGACTAATTCCAAAACTCGAAGCCTCTAGTTTCGTAAACCATTATTCATTGTTTTCTAGGACATTTGTGCACGATATAGCAGGTTGTTTTCTGAATGAATTTATCACAGATTTGAAGATTGAATCTTACTAATCTTACTATTTTATAAAATAAAAATGGTGAACAAGTCAGGTCGTGTAAACCCTTTACGGTGTACCTCATGTTATTGCAAATATTGCAATATGTACACGTTTCATTTTAAATTCAATAAATCGACTACAAAAAATCGTACAATGCCCGAAATTTCCATAAAGCCACCACGTTTTGTGGTAATATCTTATAATTATTTTATGCTTATGATAAATTTGAGTATGATGTCATTTTAGGTGTATTAAAAACACATATTGTATATCGATCAAAACAATACAAATAATATTTATTTTAAAAAATTAACGTAAATATATAATTTCACATATTCTTTGAATAAGTATGTTCAAGGTTAACAATAAGTTCTTTTTTATTTCTATATTAATAATTAGTAGAACTGCCATTTCTTCGAATAACTTCGAAAATAGAATGGGGAATTGACGAAATCAAACTTTGAAGTGTGTCTTCATGAATAGATGCTCATGCTTCGTTCATGGCTTTCCATAATTCATTAATGGTACTGTATTGCTTACAATTGCTATAAACTTTCCTTGTCATTATCCCCCAAAGATTTTCTATTGGGTTTAAGTCTGGGGAACAAGCTGGTCATGTCGAAACCCTGATATTTTTTCGGCATAACCACTGCTTCGTGTAATTTGATGTATGGACGGCAGCGTTGTCGTGTTGATAAATGAAGTTATCGTGTCCAATATCTTCAATAAATGGTATTAAAACTGTGTCTAATAATTCTGTATATTTTTCAGAATTCATTTTATGAGTAATGCGACAGATTGGTGTCTTGGTGCCAGCTCTAAATGCAGCCCAGATCATTAGTGAACCACCACCAAAGTTGCGACTCATTGTTATATCTTTTTCTTCCCTTAAATCGTGCCAGTAATATTTAAAACCATCTGGCCCGTCTAAGTTTAATTTCTCTTCATCAGAAAATATAACAAATTCCCATTCTTTGGACCAGGACATGTGTGTTTTTGCAAAATCAAGACGAGCCATTTTGTTTTCTGCTTTGGTTGCTGGTTTCTGCACCATTTTTGTCCAGTGAAATCGTTTGGAACGTTTTAAAATTTGTTGTACACCTCTCGTACTTACTGACAAATCTAATTCAACACGAAGTTGTGCTGCACGTTTCAATTCTTTTGATGCAGATCTCATTAACAATGAATACTGTGTCTTGGTCAACTTTTGATTTCCCCCTTTGGGGTGGTTATTGCTTTAATCTTTTCCCAAATTGACGTAATTATTTACAATGGTACGCGATCGATTAATTTTGTTTGCAATTACGCGATTAGAACATCGCATATCCCTATAAGCATCAATGTATGTCTTTTCTTCACTGGTCAATAATTGTCCTCGTGGCATTTTACTAATAAGAAATTAAAATATTACATATTACGGTTTCAATAAATTTACAGATCAATTTTTACCTAAATACTTAGCTTTCAATTGCAATTGGACTTATCCACTCAGAATTTAAGTACAAACTAAGAAGCTTTATAGAAATTTCGTACTTACACTTCGCTTCATGCAGCAAAAAATGTAAACACACGCAAAAGGTAAACATTTCCGTGCAGATACGCGTAGATCTATGAGCAGTATCAACAAAATATAATTGTAGACGAGAAAAAGTAGTAAAGTTGATAATAAATTTTAAAAAATACGTCAAAATATTGTAGATGGCTTTATGGAAATTTCGGACACTGTAGAACAAGTTTTAAGAATTCTATGTAAAGGCGTAGTCCAGTGGTGGGCACGGGTGGAGCCCCTCAAACGCTTGCTTCTCCCACCAACCTCTCTTTCATGCAGCGCGCACGTTCGTTGCGTACGCTGATGTCTCGTGTCTTCGTTGCTCCATTGTACCGCGCTTGCTGGAAGGGGACAGAGGGCGCTACGGTGTTGACGATTTTGCCTCAATTGAGGCAAAATTGCCCATCTCTGGCGTAGTCAATCTTCACATCTGCGGTGGTTTCAATCACGAGAATAATTTTTTCATCATGCAAAAATATCTTAGATTAAAATGAAGGAAGGATGTCAAAAGTTCAAGCTTTAAAATGACCAAGTATATTTAGTACCATTTTTTTAACAAAATGATCACAGTTTAAATATTAACGATTCTTCGGGAATGGAAAATATAGTGTTGAGACACTTTTTGAATCCACTGTATTTCTTTAGGATTGACGTTGATCTTATTGAACCTAATACAAATAGGTTGTAATAGAAATGATGCGAGTTAGCTAGTAGAAAATTATGGTTTAGATGGACTGTTTGCAACTCTGGGGCAAAGTGGACACAAATCCCGCAGACAGGATTTACAGACGTTTCTATGTGTAACATTTTGAACTAAAAAAGCGTTTTCAGTTACCCAGTCGCCATGTCATTCAAAAATATCTGGATAAATATTTACATTAGGGGTTTCCTCACCGATTTTGATGACGTTGAAATATGTTGTCTCAGCTTTAGTTTCCAAGATATTCGCAAAAAAGTTTCAACATCTCGAAAAGTGATCGGAGTAGATCTGGGTTAGATTTGAAATTGTGGCCGCCGATAACGCGGCCACGGTCACAACTTAAAACGACTTCAATCAGTTGAGACCCACTGTCTTGTCTGTTTATGTTTACAAACTGAAACGTGAAATGAATCGTGTCGAACGCGAACTCATTTCATTGTCAGCTGTGTTAGCATACAGAGTATTAGACATGAAACTATACGAATTCTTGGATATCTGCAACAATCAAGAAAATATATAATAACCCAGTATATAAATATATAAATAATATATAAATAACCCAGACCTAACCCAGATCTAATCCCATCACTTTTTGAGATGTTGAAACTTTTTTGCGAATATCTCGGAAACTAAAGCTGAGCGGCGGTAACATGTATAGGAAAAAGTTGTGCAGAATGATAACCTTGACAACATATTTCAACGTCATCAAAATCGGTGAGGAAGCCCCTAATGTAAATAATTACCAATATCTGAAATAAAACTGAACGATGGATAGTAAAAGTAAAGGCTTCAAGCTTTAAAATGAATTCGGTTATATTTTTATCTATTTTTTTTTAAACAAAATGATCCGAGTTCAAATATTGAAAATTTCTCAAGCATGGAAAATTTAATGTTCAAATACTTCTTGGATCCACTGTAAGTCCGGGCGGCAGAATTCATTTGCGAATCATTCTATCAAAGAGGAAGAACTAGCCCCGGGAATTTCACACATGCAGTTGCAGGAAACTGGAAATCTTTATTCATGTTGTAATGCTGTGCGATATGATCGTAAGACTTTCTCTTCCTTCTTATCGACGAATGTCAGCGTCTACATCAGTCATACTCCGAGGTCGCGCAAGATCATCGACATGATGACTCCTGCCCAAAAGGGCATTGCTACCTGTGATGGCTATCCGATACTCTCTCGTAACAATTTCCAGGCACTTCGGTCACGTTCGAGTATCGAATAACTGCAATAATAGAAAGAAAAGTTTCCTGGGAATCTTAGAATTTTATAGTATTAATAAATGTTGGAATTTTAAAGTAAAGGTCGTGAAAGTTTTTATAATTCTAAAAGCCTTGAAAATACTGATGTTATATGTATACATAGCTGGTGATATTATTGATTCATGCACATGGTATTGTGTTTCTAATATTTTTTTCAAATGTTGAACCCATTCAAAACGTATAGGTCCATTGTAATACAGTAACCCCGCGATCTAAGTCCTTTTTCCGTTCTCTGCCGGGACTTAGATCGTGAAGGGACACTATTCTTTTGTGACCGCGTCGACCGTGCCGAACGTAGAAAAGGACAGCATGCAAACACGGACCGCGCAGCCGAAGGCGCAACGAAAAATAGCGTATCGGTGAGACAATATTAGTGCAATAATAAAACTTCTTTAGTTTTTACTTATTTTTAATGACATTTTACCAATATATTCGTGGCATTTTTCTAATGAAAATGGTACCAAATATGATATAATTCCGATGATATTTACTTGTGCAATAAACGATGAAAGTTTCGGACGTAAAGAAGGACAGCGTACAGGAAAGAAAGAGACGCGGAGAGTCGCAGTCGCCGGCACAGTTCAAAGGCCCGCGTGTCCGTACAATGCCAATAAAAAACTTCCATCGTTCATTACACAAGTAAATATCATCGGAATTATATCATATTTGATATAATTTTCACTAGAAAAATGCCACGAATATGTTGGTGAGAGTTCCATGAAAAAATAATAAAAAATAAAGAAGATATACCCGACCCAGGATCAGATTACGCGGAACGTTTACACTGCTCGGCGACCGAGGCAGCTCGAGCTTCACAGCCATTCCGGGGATACCCCACAGTGGAAAGAATAGGCCAAGGGACATTGATCGCAATGTTCCAACTTAGATCGCGGGATACTACAATGATGATCGCAATATTAGAATACTGTAGTATCAGATGATGCGCCAAACGTTACAATTAATAGATTCAATATAAAGAATATAACTATCACATGTTTTGCGTTCCTAACAGTTTCAAAAAGAACCACTTTCTTAAGAAAAAATCGCATTCATTTTTACCGTTCTAAACAGGGAGTTTTCCTTAGTTAAGGTAATATTTATGTTCATTCGTGGAATATTTGCAAAGTGAAATTCAATGACAAGATATACAGGTTGTCTTGGGGTTTTCCGGCCAAACTACGGGAGCGTATTCAACATGAAGAAATGAAAGAAAAATGTTACTTGAAGTTCGGTTAGAAACGCTTCGTTACAAAGTTATCAACAAATGAAATTGAATTTGGTAACGGCGGATTTTACTTCGCAGAGTATGAAAGATCGAACATGTTTATCTTATTCGTCGATAGTTATTATGTTTACTATCTTGGAGTGATTCAACATCAGTGTCACTTTTACCACATCTTAGATCAAGCAATCTTGGTGAAAATGCCAAGAGTGTTTTCAAATGAGGAAAAACCTGCCGTTACCAAATTCAATTTCATTTGTTTATAACTTTATTTTTTCTTATTTCACCCATTAGAACAGGCCCGGCCAACACGCGGCCCGCCGGGTGATTTTATATTTCTATTGATACTTTTGTTTCTCGTTGTATGTATACAAAAAAAAATATTAAATAAATGAAAATTTGCATGTGCCTTTGTTATAATACGCAAGTGCAACTACGAACTCCAGTTCTATATTTGATATCCACGAACGTGAAATGTTACTGAAAGCGAGTAACATTGTTTGTAAGAAACGAGTTGTAAGTGCTTTTTTTCGAAGATGAAATTTACAAAGAGTTCATCACATGCTTCATTAACTGATGCCAGTTTAGAAAACCAACTAAGATGTGCAACGTCGAATATAAATATAGATTTACAAAAATTAAGTGAAAGAAAGGATAAACAAATATCTCATTAATTAAGACTCGAGAGTTAATTATATTGAATCATAGTATAACAATAATGTTTTATTCATTTTGTATTTGTATTACATATTTTAAAAGCATGTTTACCTAAAGTGCGGCCCGCTGTAACGTTACGCGTCATCAAAGTGACCCGTGACACCCGAGACACCCTGTATATTATTGAACGGTAGTGTATCTATTGTATCATCCCATAAGCCATAAGTAATACGAATTACCTTTCATATTTTAAGAAGGTGAAATAAAAAAATGTAATCCCAATCACCAGTGTTTTCCATATTTTCTCCAATTTTCTGTAGTCATTAAAATGCTATATGAAAGAATAACGTTGGTGATTTCTCTTTCTGTGTGTCACCTACAAAAAACATGAAAGGAAATTCACATTATGAATTCGTAGGGCGATCTAATATGATTATTGGGACAATTTCGCAAAAAAGAAATATAGTAATCCCAGTATTTAAAATAAGACCCAGAAGACAAAAGGTGACTGTTTCAACCGTAGAGCGTGGATTCTCGGAACTGCGTTGGGAGTACGATCGTAGTGTTACGTTCACAGACACTCCTAATGAAGTTACTAACCCCTGTGCTAATATTAAAGAAGCGCTTCCTGCGTTCGGGCACGGTTCTCCGTTAAATGTCTGCTGGATGTAATTAACTATTTTCTCGTTTGCTCGCGGATATTCCTGAATTTCTGCTGCACCGCGATTAGATAACATTGAAATTAATCGGCGACTGTTTCGAGCCAGCATGCCTCATTTTGCATCGATGCTTGATGTTTCGTAACAAGCAAATTACGGGAAATTGTGCGAGTTGGATTCAAATAACGCAAAATTGTAGAAATGACGGAGTGTTTATCGCGATAACAAAATATCACTGGTTCTAATTAACAGATTGTAAGTAATTCGTTATTTAACAAGAAAGTTAAATAAATAAAAGTGACAGTTATTATGTGTTTGTATCCTGGCTGAGGTCATACTTGTTATTTGGAGCTATTTTGATTCTGGACTACAAGACTGTTTAATACCTGCGATTATATACAGGGTGTCCCAGTATTGATAGTACAACCGTGGAGGGGGTGATTCTGTACAAGGAAATAAGTCGGAAATATGCAATAATTTTTTCTTATTTGACGCCTCCCTCGTTTTCGAGAAAATCGAGTTTGAAAAATCGGCAAGCTTGCGTGCTAGGAAATCGGCTGATGCGTCTGATCATGACCTACCCTTTCTACTTATTGTAAGTATGTACTATACATATAAGCCACACAGACATGGCGGATGTTCAACACGAATTTCTCGGAAACGAGGCGTCAAATGAAGAAAAATGTTTTGCATATTTCCGACTTATTTTACAGAGTATTATACAGAGTGTTCGCGGTAACTTGCACCAGCGTTTTTCTCGTAAACAGTAAGTATTAAAAAAAAAGTTACAGTATATCTTACTGGCAACACGGTACCCTATGTCAATTTTTTATATTTACATAATTTTTCGAGAAACGATGGTGACATTCAGTTTTTTAAATAGAATGCTATATGATTTTTAATGGCGCAAGTAAGCGTTGGTCAAGACGAATTCACTCATATTTAACACAATGATTCCCAAGGACATACAAGGTCAGAAATAAGAGAAATACTTTGTAACATTGTATTTACTAGTATGTATAGACTGCACATCGTGTTCAATATGACTTCCATTAGCAAGAATGCATTTCGGAGCTCTGTTGATTACATTTCTGGTACTTTCTGCTAATATTGCACTGGATATGGATGCACATGCGTTTTATTATCTTAGTTTGTAAGTCGTTCAAATGACCCCATAAAAAAACAAACTATGGGTGATAAATCGGGGATCTTGAAGGCCAATTTATAGATTCGTACGTTTCGATCCATTTATGTTTAAACATTTAAGAAACCTGCAACCTGTCTGAGGTACATAAACACTTTTTATTCAATAAAGCAAGTCTTCATACTGCTATGAATTAATTATTAATAGACCGCGGATTTTTATGCAAAATAAAAATGGTGTGCAATCCCTGCAACATACATGAGCCATTTAGGAATGTTTTTCTTCCTTTAATGATTTGAGTAGGAGGAGATTAATATATTGATAATCTTCGATTTCTTAAATCTTCTGCTGTCTCAAATTATTTTTGTCATAAATGCATAAAAATTCGCAGTCTAGTTATTAGTAATGCGCAATACATTCAGAAAATTACTAACAATTTTATGAATATGTGTCTCATACTTACAGAAACAGTAAATAGAAGAAATCGTTAAATTTTTTAAAATCTATTCAAGCCTTCTAGACTAGTTCCTAAGTTCATATAACTCAAACTCGCATCTTTAAGAACTCAACTATCGTGACAAGAATTACGCAATTCCATCGGCAATTGTAAGTCTTCTACAATGTGAAATGTAACTATGTAGAGAAACTAAAATTTGCAGAAAACTAATTTCGTTTAAAGTGCTATCATCAGTGTCCTTGAACGATGAATTATAAATGACGATGAAGATTATGACAATTTTGTAAAGAATGATGTAATCTATTCTTGTATATGGCCCAGTAATTCCGAAGTACAACAATTTTTATTTTCCCGGCAGTGCAACGTCCAATTTTAAGTTGCACACAAGTCACAGGAGAAGCGCTGTGCATAGGAAATGCGATAACAGCAACATAAAACCGGCAATGGACAATTTATACAGATAACATGTATAAGGGTACATACTGCGAGTAGCACTTTGTTTTCTGTCGTAATGGTCTTCACAGTCAGTAATAATAGGTTTTATCTGAGGGCAACGACCCATATTGTACTATGCTGCAATACACGTTTTATGGATTTATCGATTCACACGAGGGTGAAACGGATAAGGTTTACTGGCGCTTATGAAAAGGGTGAATCGTTGGCAGATCGATAAATAACGTCCTGAAACGAGACTTTCCCTACGATAGGTATATACAATATATACAGGGTGGAAATTATAAAGCGTTACATCATGTGGTGGGACTTTTATTATTCCCGGGGGATACGCCAAGGTGAGGTGAAGGTCAACTTTCTTTATTTAAATGGAATGATATGTATTGTATGATATGATATGTATTTTTATCCACCATGAAATAGTGCGTTTTACGATGAGTTCAATTACCTATGACCCAAGGTCATTCAAGGTCAAACTTGCAGGGAAATCTAAATAAATTATATTACATCGGTTGACGCGTACAAAACCTATAGGCGTTGATAGACTTAAGAATCTTTGAATTTTGGGCTTGCGATCAATCTAAATCTCAGTTTCTCACAATTTTGGTCATTTTTAACTATTTATAGCATATAGCAACCGTAATCGATTTTGATGAAACTTTGTGCATGTGCATAACTAACAATTAGATCTACAAAAGGCATATTTGAAATTTTCATTATAGGCGCAGATAAAAAGGTTAAAAATCATGATCATTACTTTGTTCTTCGCAATTTCGACGAATGGTAATTTTTTATTCATTTCTTTTGTACTTTGTACATCTTATATTGTTGTAATTTTGGCAGTATACCTCTCACTAAAAACTTAATAAAACGGCCCAGAAAAATCGTATATGGAGATTTTTTACGTCGTTCCAGAAGGGAAGTTAAATCTGCAAACTTACCATTGATTTATTCACGAAAAACAACGTTTAATATTTTTAAAGACACTTCAATTGATAGCATTTTCTAGGCTAAAAAAACGTTTCAGTTTTCCAACCGTCACATTGTGCAAAATTGTCTTAGGTAAAAATGTATAGTAGTTTATAAACGTTTTTTAACGGAATTATTCCAGTTTAAATATCGATGATTTCTTACAAATCGAAATTTACTGTTCAAATATTTTTTGGCAGACATCATTGTTATAAGACAAAATTTAATAAGTATGCTACAAAAGTTAATAAATTTGATTAATTTTGTTTATGAATAACTATTATGAATGACTAAAATTATTTTTGCTACCAGTAATCATTATGAATGGCCGGAATCTGTTGTTGGTTACCAGTACTCATTATCAATGGCCGAAATTTTTGGTAGATTGCGTGTAATCATTATCAATGGCCGGAATTTTATTTTGATTACCGATAATAATTATTCACGAGAACAATGTTTTTTGGTTACCGCATAATCAATATCGTCGGAAAAAGTTATCATTTAATTTTTAAAGTGAAAGAGCAATTAATGTAATAAATAGAGATACAACTTCTACATATATGTATAATAACTTGTTCATCTTCTTTAAGAGAATCTATGAAGTAGAAGTACGTTCTCCTTCCGCTGAAGAATCGGGAAGGCTCCCTAGGCAATGTATAACGGAGTTGCAAATTACAAAGAAAAGCATCAATACTGAATTGATGACATACTCAGCCTTGCTGGAAAAAGAGTACTTACAGTCCTTAGATTAATATTGGATGGTAAAAGATGTAAATTGTCATATCAAAGAGAATCTATTAAGTGGAAGTACGTTCTCTTTAGGCAGTGTATAACGGAGTTGCAAATTACAAAGAAAAGCATCAATACTGAATTGATGACATACTCAGCCTTGCTGGAAAAAGAGTACTTACAGTCCTTAGATTAATATTGGATGGTAAAAGATGTAAATTGTCATATCAAAGAGAATCTATTAAGTGGAAGTACGTTCTCCCTAGGCAATGTATAACGGAGTTGCAAATTACAAAGAAAAGCATCAATACTGAATTGATGACATACTTAGCCTTGCTGGAAAAAGAGTACTTACAGTCCTTAGATTAATATTGGATGGTAAAAGATGTAAATTGTCATATCAAAGAGAATCTATTAAGTGGAAGTACGTTCTCCCTAGGCAGTGTATAACGGAGTTGCAAATTACAAAGAAAAGCATCAATACTGAATTGATGACATACTCAGCCTTGCTGGAAAAAGAGTACTTACAGCCCTTAGATTAATATTGGATGGTAAAAGATGTAAATTGTCATATCAAAGAGAATCTATTAAGTGGAAGTACGTTCTCTCTAGGCAGTGTATAACGGAGTTGCAAATTACAAAGAAAAGCATCAATACTGAATTGATGACATACTCAGCCTTGTTGGAAAAAGAGTACTTACAGCCCTTAGATTAATATTGGATGGTAAAAGATGTAAATTGTCATATCAAAGAGAATCTATTAAGTGGAAGGACGTTGTCCCTAGGCAGTGTATAACGGAGTTGCAAATTACAAAGAAAAGCATCAATACTGAATTGATGACATACTCAGCCCTGCTGGAAAAAGAGTACTAACAGCCCTTAGATTAATATTGGATGGTAAAAGATGTAAATTGTTATATCAAAAGATGTAAATTGTCTTCATTAAATTTAAAAGAGCTCATGTTCGTTAAATTAAATATAGAACATATAGTATAAGCAAATATGAATGTACTGTCAATGACTCCCAAAGTGGAACACGAAAGGAATGCGAAAGAAATTCGCCAAAAACCGTCGAATTGGTCAGGCGCACACAGTTGAGTCACAAGCTTCTCGCTATTCGCTGATAAGATTACCGCTACTACTTCAGGTATATCGTACAGCGTGTCCGTCAACTTCCCGCCCGTTGCCCCTGTGCCGTCTCGAGTCAGTGATGCCAGAAACAACCAGAACTGGTTGATTTTTTCTCTCCTCCTTTTCCCCTTCCACTATCCCATTCCACTACCTGAGCACACTCCAACATCCCCCGCTAAGACCGTAGACTGGACACGTGACGTGCAGTGCAACATGTCACATACTACTTCGGTCATCAGGGAGGTGGTAAACTGTATTCCCCTCGATTAAACCGATCTGGCATCACTGTCCTTGAGTAGGGTTGCTATCTTCGCGTCCCGCAAGGTCCCTTCCGCCCCTCTCCTAGCTGCGCTGCAAAGCCGGCCTCTGCTTCCCCCACTCTTCCGCCTGTGGGACCGGGTAGGGAAAATGACGGGTGCACTTTTATTTCTTTCGCATTACGCGACGTCACGGACGGCATGGTTTGAATAAAGTTGGGATACTCGTTAGCGTGCTCCACGCGGTACGCATGAGCGTTCGTGGGAAGTGTGGGGACCGCACAAGACAATCCTTGTCCCGAGTTCCAGTTTAGGAGTCATTTACAATACATATTTATGTAGAAAATATATGTATAGATACACGTACTAGTACAAGTAATGTTCCCGAATATGTATCTCCTACTTGTTCTTCATTTTATATATTTTCATACGCCTTTCTTAACATTATTAGTAATGCTAGCAATTGGCAGTGGTCGAATGTAACCAGAAAAAATTTTTGTCCATGTGACTACTTTACTGGATTATTAGAAACCAAAATAAAATTCCGGTCATCGATACTGGTTACTGGTAACCGAAAAAAATTCCGGTTTATAATATTGGTTACTCATAACCGAAGAAAATATTAATCATTTAAAGTGGTAATTCGCAATCAGAATATTAAAAATAAATATTTTTAATCATTTTATTGTTTCAAAAATTTCTATGAAATTTCTTAATAATGGGCATTCATTTAAATAAATATTAACTTTTATTGAATTACTTTTTTCAAAAACATTTGAAAAGTAACTTATTTTGGACCTTTGGCTTTTGGCTTCATTGTGAGATCGAACAGTATTTGATAAAAAACAAAACACCTCTATTTACTGTAGGATTTGATGGACGAATGAGTGCGTGTATGCGTGTACATGCGTGAATGCTAGAGAATTCTACGAGCGAGACAGCGTGAGTGAGAGAGCATGAACGAGAGAAAGACGGAGAGCGTGAGTGAGAAAGCATGAGCGAGAGAAAGACGGAGAGCGTCAAGAAACAAATGAAGCGGACGACCGCGGTGTGGATGCGTGCGAGAATGAGGAGCGTTAGTCGAATTATGAACGTGTAAAGAACCACAGGAAATTCTATTTGTTAAATATACATCTTCTTTTGGGTTTCTTTTTATTATATCGGGAGTCTCTTATTTCACCCGATTCTAATCCCACGTTACTTCGAGCACTGATTTTAATTCCACTTTACAACCACCGAAACGAATCTTTCACTTAATCATATATACCGATCCGAGGAAGAAGGGAAGGAGTTCGTTAAACGCAAACCGAACGTCAAACTAATTTCTACTCCGATCCGCTTTCCATTTCCGCGAACACAGCTCGGCCGCGAAAAGCCTCGGTAAACGTAAGAGCGCCACGCTCCGCGGTAATTCCATCAAAATAGGTCGTAACGATTTTGATTAAGTTTCACCCATTTGTGCAATTGCAGTATCCGGCCGGCGGACCGTGACTACGATTTATCCGAGAACTCGTTCGCTTTCTAAGTTTATCGATAGGACCGTTTTACGAGAGGGACCGAGTGCTCGTCGATCTCGTCGAGGAAATCGTGACCGACAACAGATATCTCGCACAGATCCGCGGAAAATTGAGACGGGTCTGAAACGGTAGACCGATAATCGTAGGCGTGGCTCTCTCTTTTGCTTACAGCCATACAAATCCAACCGAACGAACGCTCGATCGTTGAAATTGTTTCGGCGAATGGCACGAACGTCCGCTGGTTCGGTCAATTTACTTCGTTCCTACCCGTCCTGAGCCCGACCATCCATCATCCGATTTTTAGCTTATGCAGAATCACTTAGAAAACACACGATTGATATCACGACGATATTCTCGCAAAAGAACTTCTGCAAATCGACAATTTTGATTTATTCGAAACGATTAAGGTTGCTGCGATTAATTACAAGAATATATTTAACCCTTAACCCTCGGACAGCGGACCTTCTTCACAATTATAAAATTGACGTTGCTCAAGATGTTCAACAAGATTTTTCTTGTACACCCACTAATCTTCCTGACATTCCTAATATAACATTTTATTCATTCGATCAATCGGTAGAAATTGAGTAATTAAATATCGATTACAAAATCCTGGGTCAAATAGACCCATGTTCCGCTGTCTGAGGGTTAAGTGAACTATGTTAGAGCTGATGCGGCCACACTCAAAAGGTGTAGCCGGATAAGATGGTCAAAAATGCAAACAAAAATTTGTTTTATTCGTCAAACATATTTTTTTGTTCTTAACCACATAATTGTTGTAACGATATTTAAATATATTTTTGAAGTATTTTATAAATAACAAAAAAAAATATTTAACGAAAAAAAATTTTTCGGCACGGGATTCGATCACGAATCAAAAGATTCATACCTGAACGTCTCATTGTCTGCGCCAAACGGAACTGTTGAGAATCCTGCTTGTAAATTGAAATATAACATATGTAAAATACTTTATATTGTATTTTTGAGTTTGTACATTATTTTTGTGAATATAAAAATATTCAATATTATATAGTACACCTACGAAAAAGTGAAGAAACATCGAAAAAATTGTTTTTTATTATTTTAAACTATATAAAACATTCTGAAGAAATGAGCAACACTGGTTTCAACAATATCTCATTACTGGATTTTTATAAAACCGGTATCTCCCTAACTTCAATAAACACGTTCGCAATGTATTGAATTGTGAAGGATGTCTTTAGAAATCCAAAAAATATTCAAAAACCATTGCAGGATACTCCTAGAAAGTGATGAATCCATAAAATTGAAAAAAATTGGAATTTTTTAGTTACCAAAGTTACCTTGTAAATGCAACCAGTATAAAACATTCGAAAACTAGTAAAGCTTAGTTAGCACAATGTTTAACACTAAACCTACCACGGTCAATTGACCGGTGTTTTATTTTACAATTATTGAAATTATAAAAAGGTTGTCATAGTACATTACTAAATTGACCTCTTTATTTAAGCATGAATTATAATGAAAACCGCACAACGTTTAAGCAAATTCAAAATTCTCATTTCTATAAGACGTTTCACTATTATATGTTTTGTGCTTGGTAGGTTTAGTGTTAAAGATGATTGAACATTCCCTCGGATCAGTAATTCCTATTCTGTACTTTATAAAGTATTAAGAATCTTAGATAACCATCATTGCTGTGTTGGCTTTGTACGATCGAATATACTTTTTGCCAGAGATAGTGTACTAAATTTCTATTCTATCTTCTCGCCACCTCGCGCGGCTCTCGCCATCGCCTTACGTGCTACGGGATCATTGATCACAATGCTCGTAAACTCTCTTCTATTTCATGTCGCCCAGCCTTATAGAGTTCTCCATAATAGATGACGGTGGACCAGTACGCTTTGTCGGGGAACTTGTATCTTCCTGTGATCATTAGTCCAAGTGAAATACTATTGCATACTGGTTTTACAAGGCGTTTTGCATGAGCGTTTCTTTATCGCGCCTAGCTTTGTCCGGATGAAAGCGAGTGGAGGTGAGAACAAGTGGCGCATTCAAATTGGGTGGAGACAAATCACGATAGCACCGGTTTGTTTGAACAGATCAGATCGTTTCTGTAAATTGTGCACTCGTGATTGCGCCTAGAGCTTCGAGGCACACTGCTAGGTGTTTCACTAGGCACGCTATCAATTATTCGAAGATTTTCAATGCTCATTGACTAGGCTGCCTACTTTTATGCAAAACAGAAATTGTTTGTATCGATTACGATGAGCAGGAGCAAAACAGAAACTTCGTACTTCCTTTAATAACTTTGAAAGACGGAGACTAATACATATACTGATGCTCTGACCTTATTTAAGGTGGGCTCCTCATGTAATAGCCAGCGAAAACAAGTGATTTTTAAGAATTTTTTCAGAATAACTATTACTTTTCTTTTCAGTTCAATTCTTCGTATTATTTATTGTATAAAACACATGGTTCTCGAAACTATGTTCTTCAAACTGGCGTATATAATAACTTAAAAACTAATCGACTGATTCGATTCGTTACAAATTTCTCGAGGTACCTAACCACAATTTCAGTCTAATTTCTTATTTATAATATTTTCTTCTTATAATATAAGATTAATTTTCTTATAGAAAAAGTATATTTTCTTCGAAAATCCATAACTTTTGCAATTCTCCATTTCTTTTCCTAAATGTTGGTTCAGTACCTGCGTAAATACTAAGACTTTAATATAATCCTTCATTTTTCACTTTCAGATGACTGTGACACTTGCTACATTGTACGCCAGTATCAGCTACTTCGTTAACAAGGTTGACAGGATTGTAATAATTTCCACAAAATTAATAAAAAGTTGAAGCAAAAAGAATTTATTCTTATAGTTTGAAGTTGCCTACTTGCATACTAAAAGTTTTACTCCGATCACTTACTTTTGTACTGGTTACACGAGAATTCCCCCTTAATCTATTTCCTGTTCTAAAACTAAACCCACCAATGCTTTAAAATAAATATTTTCTATTTTTTCATAATTCTTGCTAATTACAAACCTTCAAAGACATTAAAAAATTAAAATCAGTTGGTACACGTTATAAAAAGTTACTGTTAGAGAAGATGTTATTGGCGCAAGGTCCGATCTAAATCTAAGATCTAGATCTAAGATCGAACCTTGTGCCAATAACATCTTCTCTAACATAATTCAAAATTCGATCGATAGAAATCGCAATTATAAAAAGTTACTGTTTTTATTGACTAACTGTGGATGACCTGAATATGCATCGAATTCCTTTTTTTAACTAATGCTTAGTATCATTAATTATGAATCAACTTACAATTTTACAGCATTCGAATTGAAACATAAATTCATACTCTCAACCAAAGACTTTAGTTATCAACACACTTCGCAAACATAGTCGATCTTTGAACCCTAATAAATGATTGCAAAATGGCTATAAATGCACAACATCTTCAGTTCAATAAGAAAAATATAAATCGGAATTATATCTTATTTGGTATCATTTTCATTAGAAAAATGCCACGAATATGTTGGTGAAAGTTCCATCAAAAAATAATAAAAAATAAAGAAGTTTGTCATTGGATTAGTAGTGGTCTCACCAATACACTCGATTCGTATTATGTTACACTTCTCGGCGACCGAGGCCTCTTGAGCTTCACGGCCCCTCACGGCTTATACCCCGCGGAAGGAGGGATTGTTTTGCGACAATTATCGTTCAGAATTTCACGTCAATTAACGATTAAATACTGTACAAGGTATTCTTGCACCCTTTAAAACCAAATAACTTATTTAAAATTGCATCAAAGGACTTCAGTTTTTTGAGATGTTAGAAGGATTAGTCTCATAGGTAAAGTGTAAATAATTTTTCCTAAAAATTGCTATTGATCGAAATTGCGACGAAGAAAGTAAAGATCGCAATTTTTAACTTTATTATCTGTGTCTGTAATGAAAATTTAAAAGACACCTTTTATAGGGCTAAGTAAATTATACACATGTACAAAGTTTCATCAAAATCGGTTACCGTTGTTATGGCTTACAAACATTTAAAAGTGACTGCTAGGCTGCGGATATTATGCAATTATGGCTTCTGAAAATGTTAAAAAAATACTAGAATATAAAATTCCACAGAATTTAGTACGATATTAACTTATTACTGGTCTACAAAGGATACTACTATGAAAAATAAGATTTTATTTGATTCCACTTTCTTAAAATTTGTCCACAAATATTGCAAGTTACATAAACATCCGCAGTCTAGTGATTATGTAAGGGCAAAATTTCCTGAAAAGGCCGAAAATCTGCGACTTTCACCGTTAAGCTTTCATATAGTAATGTTTGTAGCTCATAGCAACATTAACCAACTTCGATGAAACTTCATGCATGTATACAGTATTTCATCGTTAATTGTCGTGAAATTCTGAACAATAATCGTCGCAAAACAATCCCTCCTTCCACTGGGAATACCCCGTAAAGCTCGAGAGGCCTCGGACACCGAAAAGTGTAACATAATATGGGTCGAGTATATCGGTGAGACCACTACTAATCCAATGACAAAACTTCTTTATTTGTTATTATTTTTTTATGGAACTTGCTCCAATATATTTGTGGCATTTTTGAGATTAAAATAATACCAAACACGATATAATTCGGATCATATTTACAATAATTTTCCGAAACTTTCATCATCCATTATTCAAGTAAATACCATCGGAATTGTATCTTATTTGGTATTATTTTCATTAGAAAAATGTCACGTATATGTTGGTGAAAGTTCCATAAAAAATAATCAAAAATAAATAAGTTTTGTAACTTGGTTAGATGTTGTTTTCACACCGACATACTCGACCCATAGTATGTTATACTTCTCGGCGGCCGAGGCCTCTCGAGCTTCGCTATCCTTTTCTACGTTCAGCACAAGTTATCTGAACTTTAATTGTCGCCGGCCGGGCCCATGGTTGCGACGATTATCGATGAAATACAGGCACAGATGAAAAAGTTAAAAATCGTGACCTTCGTCTTTTTCTTCTCAATTGCGAGCAATAGCAACTTTAAAATAATAGAACACATGGCTGAAGTGAAACTTCTTTCTTTAATCTTTTTTCGAATTATTATTAACACTTTATGACATTTAATTTTCTATGATTGTATTATTGAAACAATTGGCTTGTGATAGCTAAAATATGATATAAACATTCTTGATTCAATTTTATCTTAATGTCTTGCAAATACTGCATAGAGAATTGTTCCTGATCTTGTCGCTTCATTAGGATTATTTACCATTTCCAATCTTAATTTACTTCTAAAAAATTCTATTAATAATTTTGATTGTTCCGATGTAAAGTTTACGTTGAATTCTCCACTTAGCATCATCGGAATTTTATCATAACCTTTATTAAGCAATGCCGAACCCTCAACCGTATATGCTAATAGAATAGAATTTCGTTTCATCGTTTCATCGTTTCATTGCCAGATCGGTTTTACGCCTACCGCGCCCGTTTAGCAGCTAAAAAGAACGCAAGCCGTTTTGTCCACATTTAGAAATGTTATTCGTTTTTAAAGGGTGTATGAATATATTTTACACTGACTGTATCTTTTGCTTCGGAAGAATTCGATGTAATTATAAACTCTTTCGAGCAACGCTTCTCTCGCGAACCGTACTATTTCATCGCAGAATTCCACGATCCACAGCAATTAAATTTACCATGCAAAATTACCGCATTCAACGAAACAGGCCTCGACCGATTAAATAGGATCGATACCGCAGATCCGCGAGGTAACAGTACCCCGTCTCGCAGTTTTCTGAGTAAATTTTTCGTCACGCTGTAATTCTGTCTTCCCTTCGTCTCCCTCGGCGGTTGCAGGAAAATTTAACGACGGTGAAACGATCTTTCAGAAACCTAATAGATCAGCGTTGACCGTATTCATCGAGGCTGCAGCGGCAGCGGAGCATAAATCCACGTAGACCGATCATAAACCGTCAAGAAGTAGCCGGGACCGTTTGCTGTAAAATATAGTAGGAAGGCCGAGAAGCTTCGTCTCTTTATCTCACCACGGGGTCGAATCATAGTAAATTCTACCTCGGGAAACGATATCTGAGCGTCGGCATCGAGTACAATGTGCAACGATTTATGGATTGCGATTAATGGCGAGTTAATTTCGCGAGAATGACCTGCAATCCTCGTGTACAGTACCCTCCGAGAATATTTCATCGCTGAACTGCCGTTTCATGGATTTGCGGCACTACGCGTGCGAAATATGTACAGTAGCCCACGAAAGTATTCAAACTTACTTTAAATCGGAATAACTTTTTTTAAAATTCCACCAAACGATTTGACTTTTTTTGAACAATTAGAAGCAATTGCTAGGAATTACAATAAAGAATAAAAATGGCTCCTTATAAAACTTTTTTAATTCAGTTCGTAATGAAAATTTAAAACATGCGTTTTGTAGATCTATGTTAATTATGCATACGTTGAAAATCTTATCGAAATCGGTTGAAACGTGATGAACTGCAATTTTCATCATTTTTAACCGCTTCTAGCTCGTGCGCATATTAATCGATTTCGACGAAATTTTCAGTTTGTCTATAACTAACATAGATCTACAAAACGCATATTTTAAATATTCATTACTGGCTCAAATAAAAAAGTTTCAAAAAGTGCCCTCTTTGTTATTTTCTCGTATAATTCTTATCAATGACAAATCTGTTTTGTATTTCATTTAGTAAACCAATGTTTCTAATTGCTATAAAAAAGTCAGGTCGTTTGGTTCAATTTTAAAAAAGTTATTCTGTTTTAAAAGGCGTTCGAATACTTTTGCGAGCCACTGTAGGTACTTATGAACGTTAAAAAATATTATAAAGTGCGTTAACAAATGTATTGTGTCGCTTGTAACTATTTGAGTGGCTTGACCTAACGCTTCGCGAATAAAATTGTTTTAAATGACAGTTTTCGAATAAGTTATTGACACTATCATCCATAAATATCGGAAGACTTTTAACGAATTCAGATGGATAGACTATTAAAGCTATTATAAATTTATTTACAATATGTTTTTGACCCTCCCAGCAAACAGTTTTCAGACTTAAGGCACTTGGTTTTAATTTAAGTCTAGGTATTATATTTAAATAGTTTGCCCTGTAATTTTTAGTATGATGTTTGTTGATTTACTTGGTTATCAAGTATAACTGAATTTAACCCCTTGAGATGTGGATGAAATGAAATTGTAGGTGACCAAAGATACTATTTAGTTTTTAACTCGTCATTTGTGATGTTTAACAAAGAATTTTCTTACAAATTGAAAATAGATAACACAGATATGTTGTTGTCAACATTTGCTGGTAATATTAAACAATATTCTCCGTCAATATGTACAATACATAAGAAACATGTTTGCATGTCGTTTGGTTAAATCACAAATAACTTATCAAATAACTGTGATGATAGACTGCGGATTTTTATGCAAATTAAAAACTCTCTATATTAATGGCAAAATACAGGAGTTGCACAGACATTTATTTCTATTCTTAATACTTTTATAAAATTAATAACAGTACAACAGTTTTTTTAATTGCATTGAATGTGTTTACTGTCGTGCACTTGATGAGCTTGTTTATTTCACGAATGCATAAACTCCATAGTCTAGTGATGAAATGTACTGTGAAAAAAGAAGGAACAAAACGTAATATAAAATTATCTGAAATTGGATATTTTCTTTCGGAACGTTTTATCTTTACCTATAATATTATTGTCAGTTGCAAAACAGAAAGGGTAACGTCGAATCGGGCTCACACAGAAATATTTCTTGAAAGCTACCTGTTAATTGTTGTTGTTGAAAAATTGCTTGTTCATGGTAGTTCGTGAAATCGTGTCGAGTGTGATAGTTTCGCGAAGGAGTGTCGTTTACCCGACAAATTTTTCCTGTGAACGCATTTCAGTCGAATTTAATACTTCCCGGAGATCATATCGGCCAATACTTTAACCGTTCTACTTTCGATAACATCGGAAACACAATACGTTCTAATTCCTGGCCACGAGGCTCGTTTATGGGCTGTAAAACTGGGCACGTTCTTCTAGGAGAGCACTATTAACGGCACAGTTTTTGTGCCGCAGCCGGACAAAGTCACGAAACTCCCGTAGCGGTTTTGTTCCGTATTAGGAGGCGTTCTCGTCGTCTTTTGTGACCGCGACTCTCGGATCTAGCCCGAATTAGTCCGAAATACGGTTCGACATATACTTTACCCTTTTTTGCGGTACTACTAAAAAATAGAGCACGGTCACACGGCCGATTTCGCAATACAAAATAGCTAACAAAATTGTCTCATTTCGAAATAATGGGAAAAATGGCTCATTACACATTGAATGTTGTTTAGTAAATATCTATTCATTTTGAAAAGAAAAAACCAAGCATAAAAATAAACAGTAATTTTTCGTTTTTAAAATAATTCTTTTCAGTTCTTCATTCGACAATTATTGAAATTACAAAACTGCATTTATGAAAAATTATGAATTCTCTTATTCAAGCATCTATGTACAGTATTTCATCGATAATCTTCGCCACCACGGGTGCGGCCGGCGACGATTAATGTTCAGATAATACTATTCTTTGACTTGTGCCGAACGTAGAAATGGACAGCGAAGCTGGAGAGGCCTGTAACATAATACGGGTCGAATATGTCGGAGTGAAAACAACACCGAACCCAGTGACAAAACTTCTTTATTTTTTATTATTTTTTTATGGAACTTTTGCGAACATATTCGTGGCATTTTCCTAATGATTATGATACCAAATAAGATATAATTCCGATGGTATTTACTTGAGTAATGGACGATGAAAGTTTTAATCATAAAAATGCCACAAATATATTGGAGAAAGTCTCATAAAAAAATAAGTAATAATAAAAAAGTATTTTTATTAGCATTAATATCCTTCCTTGCGCCCGAAACTTTCATCGCCCATTATTCAAGTAAATACCATCGGAATTATGTCTTATTTGGTATCATTGTCATGATACCTTCTTCGGCTTCTGAACAAACCAACAATTTTGCGAAGAAAATAATGTTCCAACGTAGTGTGATAACTGAACGTTTCCAGGCATGAAACATATTATTCTCAGCCAGTATATCTGGTAAAACGACCTCTGAAAAATAACCTGTTAATGAAGAAAATGACAGGAAATTTTTGGAACATAAAAAAGTAGCTTTATATAAATCGAAAAACTTTAAAAATGATGTATCAGCAGATAATTAAAGAATGTTCAAGACTATATGAAACATTGAAAACCTTGAATATGAAATTTCTGCCTGATCTTGTCTGTAATATTTTCTTGACCCTGTCACCATGAATTTGGATTTTTCAAGCAATTATATAATTTTTTAAACAATGAACTGTTTTAAAATGAAGCTGTAAAGTGCGAATGCAACGTTAGAAAGACCTTTTACGTTTAACAGTCCTAATTTTTTACAAATTTACAACACTGCAGTTGGTTAATCTTTCCTGAAATGTATTGAATTGTTTTGAAATTAGTTTGTTTAATATTTTACAAATTCTGGAAATATCCAAAGTGAAATATTGACAAATTTTTATAGCATTTTTGGGTGATCTTATATAGCTGCTTATTTAATTCTGTTTTCATTAGCAGCATATGAACAATTTGAAACATTATCAAAGAGAATAAACATTTATTAGTAAATGTTATGTATTCGTACAGTTTACAATAAACTCGTATCGCTAGAATAGAACACAAGATGGAATACAAATTGTGTATAGCATCTTGCATTCGATTGTAGTAATATAAATTTATTGTATGTATGTATTTGGTTTATTTCAGCCTTACAGCTAAGAAATGTGACTTGGTGTACATTAACCTACTGTATAAATCTATCTTAATTCACACATTCGTCCATACCTTCTCTCACACTTTTTCTTTGTCTCCCTCCTTCCTACACTGACCTACTCTGGTAGTCTCCGAATTACTTCTAACCCAATCATTGCACCCTTCCCCATTCCCTAACATTTGTTCATTGGTTTGGTATATTCTTTGGTCTGTTCATACTCTCTTTTCACTCTTTCTCCTCAACTTCTCCAACCACTCTACGACATTTATATCTTTCCTCCCACTCACTACATCCTCAATCCTGATCATTTCTCCCATTACCCTGCATTCTCTTGTTAAATGTTCTAGGCTTCCATACTTGTCCCCACATAGGTCGCATCCTCTTGCCTCGTCACCCAGCCAATATTTGTTCCCGTTTTCTGTATTTCCGCATCTTGCCCGTGCTATGAGCTTTTGACTGTCCCCTCTACCCTCCTTACTTAAATATTCCGGTAATTCTGCCACTCTTATATATTTGTACCTTTCATTGTATTTGGACTGCTTTATCCTTGTATGCTGCTCTTGCCATTGTACTTCGCTATCCCTATCCTTTAACCTAATATAAATTTATTGTAGAATGTATAAACGCGTGCGCACGCGTTTGTGTTTGTGTGGAGGAGGGGGGTAATAGCATTAAAAATGAGGTTTTATTAATGTTTTAAAATTCCAATTTGTTATTATAATGAGATTATCTCTGGCAGGTAATGCTTGCTACATGACCACGTCAGTTCTAATCTCACCAATATACTCAACAAAACTATACCCAAAATTGTAAGCTATAAAATTGCTAACCAATTGTACGGCATTGCGAATGACCTTTGATGTTGAAGCAATGTTAAAACTGAAAATAAAAAGTAGGTTCTGACATGTATACCTTTAGAATATGGTATAACAAATCAGCAACTAAACAAATCACACTAATGAATCTTAATTCAGTACCCACTAAACTGTGAAAATAGTCAGCCTGAATGCCAAATGCAATAGACTACGTGTTCAACATAAGTCGCAAAGATTCCCAATGAAATAAATCAATGGGTTACACGGGACAATAATTTTCGTTGACAACACCTGCACATTCCTTTCTGTGCAAAATGCCGCAAATAGCAAGGCGATGTGATCGGAATCCATTAAAGAGGCGATAAAAGGTGTGTTAGAAAAGAATTCCTACGGCGTTTTCACCGCGAGCCCATCCAAGGCGGCGCGGCGTTTAAAAGCTCTCCCCCAATGGGAAATCGTTATCGGCAGTTACATCGCGTGAATTCAGCCGCAATTAAGATTATATAATCCTCCCGGTATATGTATACGATTCGCGGGAGGTTAAGAGCCAGGACTGGTAGGCAATAATTTAACGAAATGATCGTGCGTCCACGTGCACCGTGGAGGCAAGTAATAGTGATTGGCCGAGGCAGATCGTACAGCAATGTTGAAACCTGACAGGATACGCTCGCTCTCCCGAGAAATTCGTCTCGGATATGTTAGCAGCGAGAACGTGTAGAAACGCCGTGAAGAAATAAATGGGAAATTAATGCAAAACTAATTTTTAGGACTTTAAAAGAACCAGAAAGCTATAACGTTGAACAATGAACTCGTTGTTTGGTCGATAAATAAAGTAAAAAACACAGTGATCGTTTAAGGAAGTGTTCTGGTCAAAGATCGATTTTCAGTTTTGCAATTTTCGAATGCTTGTGGCCTCGAAGAGGTGTTCCCCGAGTATTTATTGAAGATTCAAAAAAATGATGAATCGAATGGGAATGCATCTAATTTCTTTCTATTGTATCTAAGCTTAAAATATTTGAAACACTTTTTTCAGAACCATGATTCTCGAAATAGCTGCCTTGGTATTTTCATAACGATTCGTTCAATTCCAATCAAATTTTGCATGGATATTCCAAAACGATGCCATTCTTGTCCGTAACAAACATTATTAAAATATTTGCAAATTTAAAATTGCGCGTATTATAATGTTACTTACCGGCGACTATTTAATCAATTTTGCAAGTTTATGATTCACGACTGAGTATTTCTTAAAGGATTATTCAAGAGCAACGGAAATTTTGAACATGAACTAACAATAAACGCTCGGTAACGTTATCCAATTATTTCTTTCGAGATTATTATCCAAAAAAACATTATTATTATTATTCTTTTAATTCCTTTTTAATATAGAACGGTCATTGGGAATCATCCTAACACGCTTCCGGTAAGTAATGTGTTAATAAACAAAAGTTAGTTACAAAACATAGTTATATACGTAGACTTATGGTCATATTGAGTAGAATGAAGAAAATAAAAAAAGAATTAACAAAAATAAGGAAAGAAAATATATTGTATTTTACTATTGAAGACCTGACAGATATAATAATAGGGGCGTCAAGTCTGAAAGGAAAAGTAAAAGCAAAATAGAAAGTATGAATAGAAGAAAGGGAGAGATTAGAGAAAGGAAATGAAGTACCGAGTGTAATGAGGAAATAATAAAAAAGGTAGTAAGTGT
Source organism: Sphecodes monilicornis (assembly GCA_913789915.3). Classification (NCBI taxonomy): domain Eukaryota; kingdom Metazoa; phylum Arthropoda; class Insecta; order Hymenoptera; family Halictidae; genus Sphecodes; species Sphecodes monilicornis. The sequence continues at coordinate 2,835,562 of OU565289.1, forward strand.
AGAAATAATATTACTAAGATCGAAGATATTTAAACGATAAATTATAAGTGATAGTAGAAATATAGAATACAGTCGGGAGCAAAATTAAATAGACCTCTCTCAAGGTCTATCATTTTTTTCACACCTATCTTTTACTGGATATTTAGACGAAATCTGTAAGCATCACAACAAGTTTCGTTTTCATCTGAACCTAGGAAACATTAAAGGTCGATACACACTATCGGTCCGCTCCCGGTTCGCTCACGGTCCGGTCAAATATAAATTACATAGTTTTAAATGTGCATGTTCACACTATCGGTACCACTTTGCTCTCGGTCCGGTCATGATTCCTTAGAATGAATATTTCACCGGAGCGAGACCGGACAATTGAATAGCACCTCTTCATTATTACTATAATATACAGTGGCGTGCAAATACGAACTTTTTTGAAATTGGTTCAGACAGCTTGAGTTCTTTTTGAGATGTTAGAAGAGTTTGTTTATTAGGTATTTTATAAAAAAATGAATCAAACATACGGTGGCTCACAAAAGTATTCGCTCGCCCTTTAAGGGTCTCTGCACACCCATCCGGGACGGGCTCCGGAGAGTTTTTTTTACATAGCTTTGGTATAGGGAGGGTTCTCCGAGATTTCTGATCCGGTGTGGTTCCAATTCTTTCCTCACGCGACCGAATGGCCATAATTCTTGCATTTTCGAGCGCGCGTTGACAGTTCTCTCTGTGCATGGCACAAAAAATATGTTTTCAGGGGCTCCACAGCTCCTTAAAGTAAACTATCTAAACTAACTAGCTAAATCCCGGTCCGGCCCGGTCCGTCCCGGATTGGTGTGCAGAGACCCTTAATCAGAATAACTTTCTTAAAATTTGACCAAACTACTTGACTTTTTTGAGCAATTAGGAGCATTGATTTAGTAAATCACGTACAAAAAAGATTTTGAAAAAATTGCTATCGGTAGGAATTACGTGAAGAGATAAAAATGGCACTTGTTAAAACTTCTTATTTTAGCCCATAATGAAAATTTAAAATATGCCTTTTGTAGATCTACGTTAGTTATACATATGCTGAAAATTTCATGGAAATCGGTTGGCGCAGAAAAAACGACGCGCATCGAAAGATGTAAGAAACTATGAATTTTAAGCAGAAACTGGCCAAATTCGTGAATATCTGCGATTATCACCACTTTCAACCGTTTGTAGTTCATATGTATGTTCGTTAACTAATTTCGATGAAATTTTCTGCATATGTGTAAATAACATAGATCTACAAAATGCATACTTTGAATTTTCATTACGGCTTGAAATAATAAAGTTTTAAAAAGTGCCATTTTTATTTTTTCATGTAATTCCTACTAATTGCAATTTCTTCAAAATCTTTTTTGCACGCGATTTACTAAATCAATGTTTCTAGTTGCTCAAAAAAAGTCAAGTAGCTTGTTCAAATTTTAAGAAAGTTATTCTGATTTAAAGGGCAAGCGAATACCTTTGTGAGCTACTGTAACTATTGGTCAAAAGCAAAGAAAAGGTAATGGTTATGATTTTTAACTTTTTTATCTACGCTTATAATGAAAATATAAAATATGTCTTTTGTCGATCTAAGTAGATTCTATGCATGCACAAAGTTTCATCAAAATCGATTAAGATTGCTATGAGTCATAAATAATTAAAAATAGCAAAAACTGTGTGAACCTGCGATTTAGAATTTAGATCAATCGTAAGCCCAAAATTCAACGATTCTTACATATTCCAATGTCTATAGAATTTTTATGCGTCAACCGATTTCGATGAAACTTTGTGCATGTGTATCAAAAAGTTAAAAATGATAACCATCACCTTTTTCCTTCGACATTTCAAGTAACTGGAATTTTACAAACAAATTATTTTACACATTACCTAGGAAACTAATTTTTCCATGATCTCAAAACAATTCAAGTCATTTGGTCCGATTTTAAAAAAGTAGTTTCTAAAGGTTGTCTACTCAATTTTGCCCCCGACGGTGCATACAGGAAATAGAAACAAAAATACTAACTAATATCAAGCGGGCAAATGGTGAAAGTAAACCGGAAATAAAAGCAAAGAAGAAGCTACTAAACAGCGGGAAATATGGGCGATGATTTAATGGAAAGAGGAATAATGTTTTATCCTGCCATGTTTGAACTACGTACAGTTATGAACGTTGTTTGTATGCTTTATTCAGGGGATACGAAATACACTACGAGCACGCGAACAAACCTGTCGTTTTCCGAGTGGCATGTAATTAAGCAATAAATAGCAATAAAACGAATCTCCTATGTTGCGTCGATCATTATTCATGAGCACATATTGAACTCGTCCCAGCGGCGAGTGGCAAGTGTGCGCGGCGCGGCGCGACCGCTCATAAACACGCGAATGATGCCGCCGCATGACTCATTGACTCGTTTTCCAGGCGGTCCCTGTCATTGGCAGGGGAATCCGCGGCAGCGAACGGAGACTGAAAGTCCTAAAATCACTTTCCATCGGGTTCGATTCGTGCCAATTTAATCCACGCCACGCGGCGGATAAACATCGCACGGTAAACGAGATTTCTCGAGGATTAGCCGAAGATAATACACGAGTACCATATAACCGAGTTCCGGTCGTTAATCATCGATCTCCGCGGGCATATCTTCGATCGCTGCCGGACAAGCCACGATCTCTGCACATCCGATGCGTACTTCAATGATGCTGTTCTCGCGTGGGTAGGTCAATTTCACATTGTTTCCGCTAACGTTGCTAAATAGCACCTATATCAATCGCGATGCATGCTTCTTGCCCCATGACCGTATCCGTTGCGAGATTTGCCTCAAAAGGAGAGGGATTTTTTATATTGCAACGCTGGACAATTTCTGTACGAAGGATGTTGCAACGTGCACCAACCAGTAATCTGGCTTTTTATTTAAATAGCAGTCGTGTAACATCTACATAATAATTTCCAATTGAAAATTCTAATATTTATCATGTACAGGAAAATATTACAATATAGATACACTCGCGCTGGTATTTATGTTGACGTGATAATATTATTGGGATCTGACATTTTGAGTGCCGCCATCTGCTGCCGAAAAGTAGAAATACTCTAAGCTTGGCTACGCTTGGCTTATAGCAGCTTACAGTGTTAACAGGTGTTAATTACAGTACAAACTTACGGTGTTAAAACAGGTGTTAATTGAAAACAACGTTATGGAAGCTCTAATTTTTCCATAGCGAAGCAAAAAAAATTTGGATTACTGTGCAGTGAAAGATTGTGATAGTAGAGCGAGCAAAAATTTGTTGCTCCCTTTCCACACTTTGAAATGAATTATGTGAAGTGAACTGCTTGAAAATTTATAAGACCTTCGTTTCTAAAATATAAGAAACAATTTAGCAAAGAACAGTCTATTTTAACAGCTAAAATAGCTAAAGCTAGAGTGCATATTGAAAGATCTAACCAGCGTATAAAGACTTTCAAAATTCTTGGTTCAGTGATGCCTGTGGCATTAGTGGCTCTAATAGAAGGTATTTCTACAATTATTTGTGGAGTAATTAATATGTCCTCACCAGTTCTAAGCGATTAGAAATTTATGAAATTATAATTGTAAATTTAGAAGGTCCTTGTAGTGTAATTTCTTTGTGTTCCTCCGACGCTGTGATGTTTGTTTACATTGCTCGTGAGGAGTGGCGTTCAGTTTACCCCCAAGCAGTGATGGTATATGGTCTCGGTTTTTTCGCGCATGCGCGACTAAATGCAGGAACGTACCGTACGTCTTATGTTTGTGGGGAAAGTAGGGGAGAACTGTTATTGGCGGGAAACCGGACAGAAGAGTGCAAGACGACACGACGAGACGATCGTACTTCGAAATTTTGGTAAGTTAATGTTAATATATTCGATTTCATAATGGCAACTAGTATTGGAGAAGGAGCTACTTATCAATTCATATTTGAAAATCGAAAAAATTTGCGAAACTATGCGGGGTGACTAAGGTACCCCATTTTAGCCCAACTTTGTACTTTACGGACGCCAAAATCGTCGCGCATGCGCGAGAAAACCGAGACCATATACCATCACTGCCCCCAATTGGTGAAGTGTAAAGGTGGTGTCAATTTGTTAGAGCAATAAGTTTGTGATAGTTGTCAGTTTAACCGGCCAGAAAGTAAGTTGACGTATAGAAATTTTTATTTTAAGAATTGAATTTTGTAATTAAACTAGTATTTACATAACTCTAATATATTTAACAGTTTGTGAAACAATTTCCTGAAAAAGTGAATTGAAATAAAACAAGGGAAAATCAATAATGCCGAAAACAAGGGAATTGGATGCTTCAGAGCGAATACAAATTTATAAAAGAAGAATGGATGGAAAATCCTTACAAACGATTGCTGTTGAGTTAGGAATTTCGAAAGAAGGCGTTCGAAAAATTTCTAAAAAAATACAAATGACAGGGAAACCCAAAAATTGTGTTAGATCAAGAAGTAAAAGAAGAACATCCATTCTTCAAGACCGAGAGATTGTGAAGTAAGCCAAAAAAAAATCCATCCATCACAGCTTAAGAAATAAAAGAAAATTTGTCATTACCAATCTGGACCACACAAATTAAATGTCGTTTGACTGAGGCTGATTTACACGGCAGAATATCTAGGAAAAGACCACACACATTTCTAAAGTAAATGCTGGCAAACGTTTACTGTTCGCCAAAGAACATTATAAGAAACCGCTATCGTTTTGGAAAAGCGTACATGTTTTCTTCTTTCATTTGACTTTAACTTGAATTGTTGGAAATTTGCCTTAAGGTCGCACACCTTGCGTCATCTACGAATCTCACCATGTACCATCTCATATAACATAACCTATGTATACTCCTGTACACTCGATCATCCGCGTGACACATGCACAAGTGTGATTAAAACATTATTATTAACGTAACAAGTGTCGTGATTCACCTGCTAATCTTCAACAGGTTATGGGCCCAGGCTCACTACAAACTGCGCTAAAAGTGTAGTTGGAAATATAAATCGTGAGGACTGAAAAAAAAAGGAAAAATTCAAATCGTGGAAAATCGCTCTCCTCGCCACGTGCTCGCGTCGAGAAAGAACAGCGAGAAACGAAAGTTTTTTTTACACGAACCGACTGCAAATAATTAATCATTCGAAGAAAATTCGAGCATTTTTTTGTTTTATTTTCTCGGTTCATACAAAACGAAAATGAGTCAACTAACGATTAAAATTCCGCCCCTTCAGAAAGAAAATTACGACACATGGAAGATCCACATGAAGGCATTGCTCGTGAAGAACGACGCGTGGGGATTTGTCATCGGAATTAAACAGAAACTCACTGCCACAGGTGACAACGCAGCTGATATCACAGCTTGGGAAATCGCTGACGAGAAGGCCATGTCTGACATTATTCTCGCAATAAGCCCAGAAGAATTGAAACACGTAAGTAGATGTAATACGTCCAGAGAAGATTGGCAAAAATTAAAAACTATTTACGAGTCGGAAGGGCCTACGCGAAAAGCAATGTTGCTAGAGGAACTGATTCACCACAACATGGAGGAATCTCAGGACATGAGAGATCACGTATCAAACTTCTTCGACACCGTAAATAAACTGGAAGCCATGCTGATACAAATTCCCCAAGAAATGACAGTCATTCTCTTACTTTCTAGCATTTCAAAGTCCTACGAATCATTGAGAGTGGCCATCAACTCACGACAGGAACTACCTACCCCTGAAGAATTAAAAATAAAATTATTAAATGAATATCAGGTGAGGAAGAAAAACAAAGATGAAAAATCTGATGCCATGGTAGCATGGAAACCATCATCACGTAATTTGGAAACAGAAATCTTGACAACAAATCATATGAAAGGGGGAGCGAGAAATCAAAATTTAAATGTCACAAGTGTAATAAGTTCGGGCACATGACAAAAGACTGTAGGTCACGACGACTGGAAAACAACAGGAAGTCAGATGTAAAAGAAACATCAAAAAGATCAGAGGTGGCTATGAAAACTGAAATACTGGCAGAAACTGAGGTAGCCAACAAAACTACACCTAACCTAAAAAACACATGGTGCCTGGATTCTGGTGCTTCGTCGCACATGTGCCCCTATGAAGAAAAATTTGAAGGCATTGGGAAAAGCAATGTGAGCACATCAAATTTCCAGATCTCCGATCAAATTTATTGTCTGTTGCCAAAATCACAGACAATGGTGTTGACGTTTTATTCCAAAAAGGATGCGCCGTAATAATCAACCAAAAAACTGGAAGAGAGATCTTCAAAGCCGAGCGAGAGAAGGACTTATATTTTCTAAAAGAAAAGACTGAAGAAGCCAACATATCGCAAAGCAACACGTCAAACCTTCAGGAATTACATGAAAAATTTGGACATTTAAACGCAAAGGACCTAAAGGATCCAATACAGAACGGCAGGATACACGGAGTCACAGCTAATTGCCGCGAAAAGTTGCAAACATGTGAAATCTGTATAAGAGGAAAGCAGACACAAACTCCATTCACAAGGTCAATCTCACGGTCGACAGAAATTTTGGAATTGGCCCATACGGATCTCTGTGGTCCAATGAGGGTAGGGTCTCTTGCTGGTTCATCGTACTTCCTAACCTTCATCGACGATAAGTCAAAATGGTGCGAGGTATATTTTCTAAAAAGGAAAAGTGAGTTTTTCCAAAAATTTAATTGGTTTTTCAGACGCTGATTGGGGTGCTAGCATTGATGACCGAAGATCATATACAGGTTACCTATTTAAATTGGCTGGCGGAGCGGTCGGTTGGTCGTCGAAAAAGCAGAAGACAGTCGCCATGTCCAGCGCAGAAGCCGAATACATGACGTTATCGAAAGCAACAAAGGAAGCCATCCACATCCGAAGATTCCTGTCAGAAATCACTGGAAAGCCGGAAACAACCGTGATCTCATATGACGATCAAAGTGCCGCGTTAATAGCAAAGAATCCCGCTTTCCACGAGCGCATCAAACACATTGACATTAGACATCATTTTGTGCGTGATTCTATTTAAGCGGGAGAGATTCGCGTAGAGTATCTTTCAACCGAAAAGATGCCCGCTGACGTCCTAACCAAAGGTTTGTTGATGCCAAAGCATCACAAATGTATTAAAGAAATCGGTTTAAAATGTTAGATATTAAAAAAATATTTTTTTTTGTGTGCACAAATAAGCGCAAGGAATACTCTTTACGGGGGAGTGTTGCAAATTTGCCTTAAGGTCGCACACCTTGCGCCATCTACAAATCTCACCATGTACCATCTCATATAACATAACCTATGTATACTCCTGTACACTCGATCATCCGCGTGACACATGCACAACTGTGATTAAAACATTATTATTAACGTAATAAGTGTCGTGATTCACCTGCTAATCTTCAACATGAATTTCGTTTCATCACTCCAGATGATGCTTTTGTTTTACAAACTGTTAAATATATTAGAGTTATGTAAATACTAGTTTAATTACAAAATTCAATTCTTAAAATAAAAATTTCTATACGTCAACTTACTTTCCGACCGGTTAAACTGACAACTATCACAAACTTATTGCTCTAACAAATTGACACCGCGTTTATTGGGATATGACATGGGGGCGTGGACAATATATTACGGTGTCCCATAAGTTTCTTCCCTTTTTTTGATGCGAAATGAATACACGATATTTGTTGTTTAAGGTTGATTTATTATGTTATATATGAACCGTTCTGTTCTAAAACCTTCTTCCATCTCTCAGGAAGCCTCATTATGCCCTCTTTCCAAAATTGTTGAAGCTTACTTGCAAAATATTCATCTAGGTGCGTTTTTATTTCGCTTATGGATTTGAAAGATTTACCACGGAGAGAATTTTTTAAAGAGAGGAACAAGTAATAACCGGATGGTGCAAGGTTTGGGGAGTACGGAGGATAAGGTAGAACGTCCCAATCAAACTGTAATAATTTTTGCCTTCCGGCCAATGCAACATGTGGTCTTGCGTTGTCGTGATGGAAAACGACGCCTCGTCGGTTTGTCAATTCTGGACATTTTTCTGCTATGGCGGCTTTCAATTGATCGAGTTGATTGCAATATTTGTCAGCATTGATCGTATCACCTTGAGGAAGAAGCTCGTAGTACACTACACCTTTCCAGTCCCACCAAATGCACAAAAGAACCTCCTTCGGATGAAGTCTAGGCTTCGGAACAGTTGAAGGTCTATTTTCCTTAGACCAAGTGCGTTTCCGATGCACATTTTGATACAAAATCCAGGTCTCGTCTCCAGTGACAAGACTCTTTAAGAAAGGATTTATTTCATGTCGCTGAAGAAGCAAATCGCACGTAGAGACGCAGCTCATAAGGCCGCTCTCCGTCAATAGGTGTGGAACCCAAACTTCATATCGATTCGCATATCCCATCTTGATTAAATGCTTATGTACCGTTGTCTTGGGAGTGTTAGTGGCATCCACTATCTCACGCACACTATATCGCGGATTTTCAGCGAGCATAGTCTTGATAAGGTCCGTATCCATCGTTGCTGGGCGGCCGCTGCGGTCTTCATCTTTCAACTCGAAATTGCCAGCTCTAAATTTCTTAAGCCAATTGCGGACGATCCTAATAGTCGTAGTACCACTCCCGTAAACGGTGCAAATCTCGTCTGCAGTGTCCTTTGCACTATTGCCTTTTTTAACGCAATGAAGCATAATATGCCGCAAATGCTTCTTTTGGCTCTCCATATTGAACAATGCAGAAAAATTTTAAAAGAGACTTTGTCACCAACGAAACGTACTTTGATAGAGCTCCAGGACGACTGAAACCGATGCCATAAACGGGTAAGAGATAAGCCTGCATGTTTATATAAACATAGCCAGTTAGAGACATTCATAGCGTGGTGCGGATGAAACTTATGGAACACCCTAATATATAGCTATCCAATATGGCGACGAAGCGCTTGGTCTTAACATTGTATTGATATCTTCTTTTTTGTTTTTACTTGAAATGTTTGTAAATATTGAGTGAAACTTGTAAGTGGGCAGGTACAAATCCTGCAGAAAGAAAGTTTGTTGAAGAAGAGCGGGTCTTTAAAGTATGTTTTATCAAATAACCCATTTTACAAAAAAAATTTGTTCTTTAATATATCTTCTAAATTTACAATCATAATTTCATAAATTTCGAATCGCTTATAATTGGTGAGGACATATTAATTACTCCACAAATAATTGTACAAATATCTTCTATTAGAGACTTCTATTAGATCTTTCAATATGCAGTCTAAATTTAGCTATTTTAGCTGGTAAAGTAGACTGTTCTTCACTAAATTGTTTCTTATATTTCAGAAATGGAGGTCTTATAAATTTCAAGCAGTTCACTTCACATGCTTCTTTTCAAAGTGTGGAAACGGAGTAACAATTTTTTACTAGCTCTACTATCATAATCTTTCACTGAATAGTAACCAAAATTATTTTTGCTACGCGGTGGAAAAATTGGAGCTTCCACAACGCTATTTTTAATTAACACCTGTTTTAACACTGCAAGTGTATACTGTAATTAACACTACTGTTAACACTGTAAGCTGCTATAAGCCAAGCCAAGCCAAGCTTAAAGTATTTCTACTTTTCAGCAGCAGACGGCGCCACTTAAAATCAGATCCCAATACTTCACTACTTGGGGGTAAACTGAACGCCACTACTCACGAGCAATGTAAACAAACATCACAGCGTTGGAGGAACACAAAGAAATTACACTATGAGGACAAAATGTTGCACTTACCTATAATATTATCGCGTCGACATAAATACCGGCGCGAGTGTACATGCATTCCCAAATGGAGTCAATTTTAAAAAGACTAAATAATTTATCTCAAGAAAATAGAATTGATTTTGTACATTTCGTTACTTGAAATTATCACGTATATCATGATATTCGAAGAATGTATAACTCTTTTATGAAAATGAATGCTCTCTTGTATTTCGCAAGAAGATACATCGCATTTGATATAATGTTGTAATAATGAAGGCTGTTACTGCAACAAACGGTGGAAGCGAAAGTGTTAATTATTAGACTACAGATAAAATTCATTCGTGGCAAAGATCAGTACGAGAAACACAGAACAGTGAAAACATCAGAAAAATGAACGAATACTCCTATTTTGTTTTCTTAAAATTTTAACAGAAGAAATGTATGTTTATTCAATCTCAGTTTCGTTTAATTGGTGCATATAATTTTTATTCTACGTGAAAATCGGCAATTTATTAACTTATACGCCTTTATATTTGAATTATGGTCGTATCAAGATCCATTTTCCAGATGAATTACTTGTTCAGTGAATTCTTTGTTCCCTTTTTTCTCTCATGCGGTGAGGTATTATTCCCGCCAACAAGACACACAGTATTTAGTCAACCATAAAGAGGATGGGAATTCTTGACTTCTGAGAAGCCATAATTACGTGACGTACTAAAGACGTGCTAATGTGTCCCCTAAGGTTTCGCGAATAATGTACCTGGCATCTAGACTTTGGATGCATAGTTCACACCCATTGAGCATAAAATGATTTCTTCACGAGTGCTCGTAATCCGTGAAAGGAATTTCGAGCACGTAAATTCGCACGCCTGTTACAGTGACATAAAAAGCTATGCTTATGGCCTCCTTCCATTGCACATTATCCTCTGAAGAAAAAAATTCGTAAAATGATATCGATTGGTCAAAAATGTGGAAGATACAAGTTCCACCTTACTCTAATGGACGTATCAGAGAATCGACAAGATTCATAATTTTGAAAATGTCAACAGGTACGTTCGCACAAACTTTTAATTTGAAGAGGTCGAATGTGTATACTCTGCAGATTGTTACTGAAATTTAGTCTGTAATATTTAGATTATTCCATTCAAAAAAATTTTGTTAGAATGATGACCTACCTCGCGCAATAAAAATGAAAAATCTCTGTACAATATTGAAAAATCAATATTGTGAACTGTGGATGTGAATACATTTTACAACATATAAGATATGCCTCTAGAGGATTTTATAAAGAAATGTATTCATCGCTAAAACAAAGCAAGTTTCATTCAATTTTCAAAGGTCTACTTAAGTTTATGGTTACGCTTATCGTGTTACGGCAGTGAAAACAAGTAATTTTTAAGAGTTTTTTTTGTCAGAATAATTATTGAACATATGGGACTAGGCCGTTTGAGGACGTAAACGGATAGTCGTGAAGTTCAAGTGTTTCTTTTTACTTCAATTCCTATTATTATTTATTGTATAATACACGTATTTCTTGAAACTATGCTTTTTGAACTGGCTATAACTTTTCATATTTTTTCAAAGTAGGTTCAATACCAGCATAAAGTATCTAACTTGAACAAAATTTCTCACTTGTTGTGTTTTGATCACTATGATAGGTGTTACATTGCACGCCAACAATATCTACACTACCGAAGTTGTTAAGAAGTCTTGTATATTGTACAATAAATAATAAGAATAGAACTAAAAAAAATCCTTGTATTTCATGACTTTCTGTGTACACCTCAAAATGACGTAGACGCGGATAACCAATAGTTATTCTAAACAGAACTCTTAACTTTGTTGATAACTTGTTTTCACTGCCATTACACGAGAAGTCTCCCTGCATGGTGGATATTTAACTTTCGACTTCCTCTGATTTAATGACTCCAGATATGAGTTAATGACGAGTAATATAGATCATTTTACCACGCTTTTTCACAAATCCAGATCATTTTCACTTAAAACGTGTGGAACATTTGTAATTTGACTTAAATATGTTCCAAGATAATTTAGTATATGTTACAATGTCAATTAGCTTCGTTATAATAGAGGATCGTTGGACTAGTTATTAATTTGTGAATTCCAAACCGTTTGAATCATATATTTTCTAGAAATGTAACGATGTCATTGAAACATAACCATAATAAAAAAGAACAACAGAAAGCATGTACAGAGTTTTCCGGAATAAATGGTTGAAGCAAACGAAAGTTCCATCCGTCAACGAATAAAATGAAATTCTGCCTCAGTAACTCCTCCTCTGAGACGCTTAAATGCGCATTATGGAATAATGAAGTAATCGTGGAAGCCCTAAAGCCATAGGGGCTTGTCGTCGCGAGCCTGCTGGAAGGTTTAACATCAAGCGTCTCTTTCGATGGCTTCCGTTCACTTCAAAAGGATGAACTATGTGACACTGAACGGCTCTTTTTACGAACTTATAACAGTGAACTCCGACGGGCATTTTCAGCCCGTGAGAATCGGGAGACGCGTAACCGTGGGCATCCTGGATTGCATGTACTTTATCCCTGCATCGAATTAAAATCCCGCTGCAACAAGACGAGACATCCTCCCGACATCCGGCAAAAACTGGTAGAACCGTCCGCGAGCAGAAACGTAATATCGAATCGACGTTTCCTCCGTGCCGTTCGAAACGACGCAACGCACAGTGGTCGATTTTTCGAAAAAAAGGGACAAAAGCCGGTATGCCATTAACGTTTAATTTATTCGCATACAATAGTATTGAATACACCCGTCAATCTTCGTAGATAGATGTATCATTCTTGTAAAGTAATGACTTAACATCACCCTCGATCATGATGGGGTTTTCCAATGAAAATCATAGCAGGTCAGGCTTGTGCGAGAACCCAAAATCTCGGGTTCGGGACGGGCCGGGAATTCTTGGTCGAGAAAAGTCGGGCTTTCGAAAGTATGATACGTTTCGGGTTCCCGAAAGTATCCGGCTGCCTATGTCTCTTCGGGACTCCGAAAGTATCGGGCTGCCTATGCCTCTTCCGGGATTCCGAGGCTATCCGACTAACATAAGAACGTATCGAAATCCCGAGAGGAAGAGCGGGTTTCGAGAAATAGAGACGGCGCGCGGCGCAACGTCTTTGAGACGCCGAAACAATCTATGTAACTATCTACATTATATCCATATTTATATAATACTATGCAATCTATACATAATACATACGATGCTATATGCGATATATCGGGAATCCCACAAGTACTACATATTATTATGATCATGCAGGTATATACATATATTAGATATAGATTGTGATATAAATTATGTGTGAATTAAAAAATATACGTGACATTTTTCTAATTAAAACGATACCAAATATGATATAATTTGGATAATATTTACTTTTTTAATTCACAATTATAAGGCTTTTCAAGTTCAAATTTACATAAGCAACTGTGCATCGTGTGGTGTCATTTTAATTAGAAATAAGTCACGTATATTTTGTCTTTCAATGATTTTAATAAGTAGTAAACAGTGTAATAACATTCTTAGATTCTTTTAATGTCTTCACAGTTTTGTATTATACGTATTTATTTTTTTTATAAATACATAGAATCTGTAGTTTAGTAATGCTAATAACATTATGATTTCGTAATTACAGGATAACGATTACCATAGAATTGTGTTCTTTTACGCTATAATTTGAAATATAATATTTGTTATACTAGCCATGTATATGTAGGATTACTTATATATTTTTTAATTCACACGTATATAATTTATATATAATATATATGCCTGCATGACCATAAGCGTCGGGATTCTCGAGATTTCGGGTTCTCGCACAAGTCTGCAGCAGGTCTGTTATAACGTGATCCGAAGTACATCACACTCCTCGAAAATTGAATTTTACTATCTCAAATTGTAACTTTCATATTCTTTTCTTTTTATTGAGTATCAGATGCGTGAACCTTTTTATGACTTTCCGATCATAAATCTCAAGATGCCGCAAAAAGCTGCAGCTACTTTTGGATTCTGCAATTACAGTAATGAGTCTTGAAGTATATCCAATAAAAACGAAGAGATTCTAGTAGGTTCCATAGAAGTTCCATATAAACATTCAAATTATGGGATGTACAATAGAATTCCGATATGACGGTGTCCAATAATTCGGCATGCCTGATAATCCGGCATGCGTAGCCCCATCTTCATTCACTTGATTTAACCATAAAGACGAAGCAACATGATGATGATGGTAGCAGATGATGCATTGAATAGATTTATAAAATTCGGCGAGTGCAAGAAAATACAATTTTACAAAAATAATGAACATTCGTGTACAACGAAATGATCTTTTAACTAAAAAATTTAACTTTATGAAGCAGACGGATATAAGAACACTATTTAAACAAACTGAAATTATATTGTGTATTCAATACATGAATTATCTTTTTCAATAAATTCATATTCAGGATGCAGCCGAATAACATGTACAAACTAGCAGGTGGAGATTCTACATGTAAAAATAAATTAAATGAAAAGGAATAACATTTTTTCGTTTGACACCTCGTCTTCGAGAGAATCAAGTTTCAAAATCCGTCGGGTCTGCGTGCTTTTCATCATGATCGGAAGCATCAGAAGGGTTCCTATCTAATAGCACGCGTATTCGCTGCATTTTCAAAAATGAAAATATCAAAGCTTGTTGGGCACTTTCAAATAAGTAAAAAATTGCTTCAGTAAGAATTAAAAAAACTTTTGAGGTCAGATGAATCGAAAATTAATAGATTTTGACGAAGTTGATGTTAGATTCGACGTGGAAAAAATGGCAAAAATAGCATGTGAAAGATGCTGTACAATTTTTTGACTGATACAAGAACCACTTTTTTGTCCCATATTCTACATTTACCTAACTCTGCATACAATATAATTTCATTTTTAATAATATTGACTTGTTTGGTACGCATGTAAACTGTATTCGATAACTGTATGGGTAACCGTTCGTCAAGTATTATTATACGAAAAATGTTAAATACATAAAATTCCTTCATAAGAATTAAAATAGTACGTTCGTAAAATTGCTCTATCATTTACAGGAAATTCTCGGGACGAATAATTACGAAAATTGCCAATAAAGATCAATGGTGCATGAAGCGGCTCTCGCTTAGATTATAGACATTATTGTACAGGGTATTTGCTTACTACAGTCAATCTGAGGCGAACCCCAAAAATGACAATTATGCTATAAACATGTGATGTTCAAATTATTAACGATTAAAAATCTGACTGATCTACAAATACTGATGCATGTAAGCCTGGTAAAAAAAGTGCAAATGTGACGTACCGTGCAAAAGACAGAGACAAAGACAGAGAGCTGGAACATGTACTGCTATTGATCGACTTACCTGTAACAAAATAAAAATTTATTAGTTACAATTATTAACGTTGTAAAAATGCATTGATGAGTAGTTATTAAATATTTATTTGGACATGTATTATGATTGAATCGCGTGATTTATGCATTTTTGCGTAAATTCCACATAGTTGAAAGATTTACCCTTCGACAGCGTTGCCTGGGTCTATCTTGACCGAGAGTATCAGAATCGTGATTTAATTACTTGGTTTTTGTCGATGAAATTCAATGAACAGCTGCTATATTAGAAACAACAGAGATACTATGTACCGTGTCGGCAAGAAGTACCTCCAAAAATATGTTTAAAAATATTGATAAATAAAGCAGTGAATACTTCTAAGCTTCGTCAATAATATAGTTGTAAGAATGGTCCACCACCCGAGGGTTAAGAAATTTTAAGAATATCGATATATAATTTACATGTTATAAGAATTATTAAAGAGAGAAAAGAATTCCTACTTGGTTCTTGTCTTGCAATTGATGCAAACATTTTTATGTTGCACAAAGATTGGGAAACAAATTATAATAAAAATGGCTAAAAGTCCGAATAAATACATTCGTCATATTTTTATAAAGTAATGTAAAGTAGTCACTTTTAGTGTTCCTCAGATTTAACATTAACCTATTTAGACCTGGAACTAATTCAGTCACAATTTTATTGAATTTTCACAACTGTGTTCACATCTTTTATTTTACAATTGTTGAAATTATGAAGGTGCTTTCATGGAAAATGATTGAATACATTTCTTTATTCGAACGCATATTCTGATAAATATCGCACAAAATCTAAATAAACAGATTTATAATTTTCATAAGCTAATACATTTCAGTCATTTTTAATGCTTGGCAGATTTAGTGTTAAGAACGTTTGAAAATCATAAGAAAAATACAAAAAAAAAGACTTCGTGTAAAAGTTGCTAGAAACCACCCGTCCCACGTAGATTCATGCATATTCACAAGTTAAAGTATTACGTCACTCAATTTTTATCTAATCAACCATATCGTATATACTGCGGTAGGATCAAGTGAATTATTAACATGAAAATAAATTCGCTATATTAAAATTGTCAATCTTCGTTTTCGTCTTATATTGGATCATAGAATCATCCCTTAACCTGTTGCCTTCAAACTTTTAAATTTTTCTAAATAAATATAAAATTTTAAATTTATAATTAAATCTTCTCAATGTAAATGAGCCTTAAAGTGACGTTTCAGAGACGTTGTGGATTTCGGACAACACACTTGATTACTTTTGCTTTCCATCACAAATTAACGTTTGTAATATCAACCTAGCCATTTTATATTGATTTTGAAGCAATATAAATTATTTTATTTTCCATCGGTGCGCACTTAGATCGTCAGGTAGAATGGAATAGCATGTCTGATGGAGGCGAGGTCCTCGTGCAATGGCAGCGAAATCGAGTGATTTTTAAGAATTTTCTCACAATAACTATTGGACATATAAGACCAGACCTTACGGGGATATAAACAGATAATCTTGAAGTACAAGTGCTGTTTTTTAGTTCAATTATTCTTATCATTTATTGTATAATACGCATATTTCTCTAACTATGCTTCTTAAACTGGCGTGCACGATTACAGAAAAAAGATCTAGTAAAGTGAACAACTTCGGACGAAGCCTTTTATTTATAATTTTTTTGAGAATATAAATTTAACAAATTGATCGATAAAAGTAAACTTTTCTTGCGAACCCTAGAACTTTCCCAACTTATTATTTTTCTTTCCTCTAATAGGTTCAATCTCAGCAAAAAGTATTTACCTTTAAGAAAATGTCTTATTTTATGAAGTTTAAATTACTGTGGTGAACGTTAAATTTGCACGCAAATTTGCAACAACGCGTACACTGCCGAAAATGTTATGAAGTCTTGTATATTATACGCTGAATAATAAGCAAAATTGAACTAAAAAGGCACTTGCACTTCAAGACGGATATCCAATAGTTATTCTAAACAAAAAATCTTACACATTAGTTGTTTTCACTGTCGTGACACGAGAAGCCACCCTTAATCTGAAACCTTGAAATGAAATTGTAAGCCCAAGGGTTAAAACAGTGGCATCCAGCTTGTGGGTCGCATCCCTTAGGGGTGCGCGAGACTATTGCAAGCGGGTGCGCGCAGCTGTTGTTACCATATATCATTTTTTAATACAAACAAATAACAGATCAAATCGGTATCGAACAAGATAAATTAGCAAAACGGTTATGCGTAATATACAACGAGAGGGGGCAGAAATTATTTTGTCAAAAAGCGGGGGGGGGGGGTGGAGGTACAAAAAGGTTGGAAACCACTGGGTTAAAATATATGACCCTTGTAATCGAACACGCTGTATATACAGGGTGGGCATTTATCCTGGCCACCTGGAATATCTCGAAAACTAAATTCCGGAGAAAAAAATGTTTCAAATAAAAAGTTTAAGTCAAGGAGGGGCTGATGCAGCAGTCATATCCATTTTTAATTTTCATATCATGTTTTCAAGGTCATTCCAAGGTCAACTTTATTTTTTTCAAATGGAAACATATATTTTTCATTGCAGATTCTTAACATACGACTTGAAACAAATAACTTTTATTTGAAACGTTTTTTTCTTTGCCGATTATTTTGTATAATATTGACTTTATTAGGGAAAAATAATCTCAATTAAACGGAAAGGCAATTATTTTATTAATAATAATACAGCAGAATTGCAACTTAATTACAAGAATATCAATTTTACAAGTATTCAGTAACATTCCAGTGTTATTTGTATTGCATGCGAGAGAATGTGTAATTTTATTCCAAAGAAAAGACAGTAAAAAATTGGTGTATCCCTGTGCGTAATGTACAGGTTGTGTACACTCAGCGTTGAATTTCTTGGCTAAGTTTTTTCTAATTGTTTTGCCTGTTTCAATATTTAGCTATTATTTAATTATTTATTTAGATTACATGTTTATTTGATACTATTTTTATTGGGTATTAATTTCATTTATCAGAAATAAAATGATTTTCTCCGTTCAAACGGCATTGTGTATTTTTTCTTTGAAAATTCAATATTATACAAAATAATCGTCGGAGAAAAAAATGTTTCAAATAAAAGTTATTTGTTTCAAGTCGTATATTAAGAATCTGTAATGAAAAATATATGTATCCATTTGAAAAAATAAAGTTGACCTTGGAATGACCTAGAAAACGTGATGAAAATTGAAAATGGATATGACTGCTGCATCAGTTCCTCCTTGACTTGAACTTTTTATGTGAGACATTTTTTTCTCCGGAATTTAGTTTTCGAGATATTCCAGGTGGCCAGGACTAATGCCCCACCCTGTATTACGTACAGTGGCTCGCAAAAGTATTGGAACGGCATCAAAGTCAAAATAACTTTTTTAAAATTGGACCAAACAATTTGACTATTTTTTTAGCAATTAGAAGCATTGATTTACATGAATTTCATGAATTACATGAAAAAATAAAAATGGAACTTTTTAAAGCTTTTCTAATTCAGTTCGTAATAAAAATTTAAAATATTCGTTTTGTAGATCTATGTTAGGTTGAAACGCAGCTGAAAAACGACACGCATCGAAAGATGTAAGAATCTATGGATTATAAGCAGAAACGGACCAACAGTCGTGAAAAAATTGCTTTTTTTTCCACCTTTGCTTGTAATTCGTATGTACATTAATCGATTTGATGAAATGTTCAGCATGTAGTATAACTAACTTAGGTCTACAAGACGCGTATTTTAAATTTTCATTTTTTCATGTAACTTTCACCAATTACAATTTTTTCAAAATCATTTAGTAAATCAATACTTCTTATTCCTAAAAAAGAAGTCAAGTTATTTGATAGAATTTTAAAGAAATTATTCTGATTTCAAGGGCGTTTGACCACTTTCGTCAGCCACTGTATCGGTCATAGACAATTTCCTGGTTACGCAAACGAAGATGTTATATAAAATATATTAAAGCATAATGTGCCCACAATTTTGTACAAAAAGATTGCACGCGCGAAATTTGATTAGCTGGGGAAATCGTGTTTTTGCGTCACAGACGTAGTAGCGCGGCGGCGGGTAAAGAACCAGCTCGCAAAAGAATACAGGTTCTCTAGAATTCTATCAACGTTTGCGAATTACCTGACAGAACCGCGCGAGATATGCGGCGCGAAGTTTCGCCAATAGACCTTGCACTCCGCAGTATTCGTAAGTATGTATACCGAAATGAAAAAAGGCGCTGTTGATCGATAAAAATTTTCTATTCCCTTTCACTTGCGCCGCGGCCGCAACGAAATGACGCAATGGCCACAATGTATCGACGGTTTCCATTATGTATCCTCGCGATCATGCATCGCATAATGTACGTTTATGGAAAGCCTGTGGCCTTCCACGTGCCCCATGACTACACGTTCCATAAATATTCCGCGGATTTGATCTGATCACGATACGCGCAAACTCAATTTTCCGACGCTTTGCCTTCACGCTGTCCCGTGCAGGGAATCAAGCATAATTTCTTTTCATGTGTATTCTCCTCGGAGTTCGCCGACTACGCACAGCGTAAATTAAAAAAATGTCGTGTCATGAAATAGGTTAAAACTAGATCTTTCCGTAAGTAAATATTTTTACAAGTAAATACTTGCTGGAGATAGATTAAAAGGGACACAGACTTCTATCTGATCTCGTTTGTTAAACAAATAATAGCCAAGTTCAAGTCTCTTAACGTAACGTAATCAGTAGACTGCACATCTTTATGTATTTATAGGATGTACACATTGTTAAAATACGAAAAACATGTATAACAATAAACACTACTGACATCTCTACCCTATACAGGGTGAGTCCGAAGAAATAGAACACCTAAATATCTCCGTTACTTTTCGTTGTACAAAAAAAACTTCTTAGGACAAAGTTACACTGTTTGAAGGACCACATGTAACGGTGTAAGGAAAAAAATTTTCAAGTTCATTTTTTTTTTTTATGAGATTTCAAGGTCATCGATGTTTTTTTTAAATGGAACGATATATCTTCGTTAACGTAATGTTGTAGCTGACAAAATAACGAATTCATCCATGTAATACAATATGACCTACAAATGACCTTCAACCCAGAAAAATGGAATAAATAAAATTCAACGTGTAAGATTCATTTGCTTTATTTCTGTTACGCAAAATGTTCAATATTCCTTGAGCTGCTTACATTCAAATGTACCGCAATACACAACATAATAACATATTCGGTGTTGACAGGAAGACATTTATGATATCATAAAAACCTTCACCTATGCGTTCGTACAATCGTGTTTATCAACTACTAACACTGTAGACGACATGAAAGAAAGAATCGTCAGGGCTTGTGCGTCGATTCCCTCAGAAATGAATTACACAGCAGTACGTTCTGTAACTTCACGGCTAAATGAAGTTAGTCATCTATAATCTATGTCAATTAAGAATGCACTTTTATAGTACAGACATTCGCCTGTTTCTACTTAAAAAGCTTCTATATTTTTACTTCCTACTAAATTCGTAATTCACTGTTACACTGTCACATAAAATAATATTCGATGTTCTTTGTTTCAAACTAGAATAGAAATGTTGTAACTTTTTTTTATATAGTTAGGTATATTGAATTTTTTCCCTTATTACGTTTACAGGACACTACCGTCGAGATGAATTGAAAATTTAGCTGCAGTAACTTGCAGCAGTAACCGTGAGATAATTTTTAGATTTAGGAAGTAATTTCGCAATGATTAAAAAAGAGTTGTTTAACGAGATGAGAGAAGAGGCCGTCATGCAACTAATAACTCTTTCATAACAACTTCAATGCTAACGTTTCTTCAAATTACATATTTTTATAATTGTAAGTCTCTGCTCATTTAAAATTCATTTAGGCGTATCACACTCACAATCAGTAAAAATTGCGACTTTTGTTAACACGAACTTTTTAAGTATTTATTTCCGAGAGTATGAGCATAAGACATTAATTGCTTAAAATCACATTCGAAATCAACTAGCAACATTTTAACTTCTTAGATTTAAATGTCCCCTATGAGGGTAGTTTTATAAACGCAGTTTCTCGTTATACAAAGGAAGTAATACCAGAATTATACCATATATACAACCCGAAATACCACTAAAACCTATTTGTAATTAATAACGTATAATTAACGGAGACAAGAATTTTATCCAGCTTTTTGCGACACCACAGTGCGATATCAGTCTATAGCGAAATACTTTTTAAAAATTGATTTCATATTTTCAATGCAAAAAGCGAGCTCAGACGCTTATTGCGGCGTGATTAAGGTGCGCGGAGTATTGCTGATTCTATATGATTATCTTCTATTCCGCACCGAGCGTTCATCTATTACTTACAATACAAAGGGATCGTAAATACAAAGAAACTTGCTCACGATACTGTGCGGCATGGGAGGGGGCTTCTTCTCGGTATTAATGTTAAGTCGTAAATTATATGTGTGGGATTTTGCAGCATAGTTTTTATCTGGAGAAGAATATACAAGACCTTCTCTAGTCCCGTAGTTTTTTAATAACCGACGACTACACCTAGATGCATTTCCCAGAGTCATAAACGCAAGGACATGGTTCACAACCTAATAATTTCCGATAGGAAAAACTATGGTCAGTAACGCGTACTGAATACTTCGCGATAGTCCAACTCCTGCAATCACAGATTATAAAATGTAAATGGTACGGAAAATGTTTCATAACTTGAAGACCGCCGTGCGTAAATAATTTTAGATAGAAAAATTTAGAAGACTCACACATATGTTACCTACTTTATTTGAGTTCAAAGTTTTCCAATTTTATATAGGAAAAACTATAGTGAGTATTAAACACATACGGAATACTTTACAACAGTTTGACGAAGAGAAGACGCGGTCATGGGGTCTCAGATTTTTTCGAAACTTTGCATATTGGTAGATTTCGTTCTCCTGTTTATGGAAATGTAGCATTATAGGCGTCGATGCTCAACAACTTTTGAGGTACATTAACATTGATGAAGTTAGTGTTTTTTTCACATTATGTTCCTTTCCAATAAAATTTTTATATTTTGTTTCCTATAGATATTATGAGTGTATCTTTCATGGGCAAAATACAATTAATTAAATTAGATAAACTGAACAGAAAAAAAGGGAAAAAGGGATTTGAACACTGGACTTCCCGATAATGAATATAGTACGTTACCATCACGCCGTTTGGCACTTGACAAAAACTTTAACCAAAACTGTACTTAACGGCTTAACGGATATAATGAAATTTAAATTTTAAATATCTCAAAAATTATTGAGTATCGACGCCTATAATGCTATATTTTCATAAACAGAAGAACGAAATCTACCAGTATGCAAAGTTTCGACAAAATCTAAGACCCAATAACAGCGTCTTCTCCTTGTGAGACCTGTAGTCACAGATTGTAAACTGTTTTATAATTCGAAGTATAGTTGCGTGCAAATAATTTCAGGCAGAAGAAGTATATGGAAATCATGCGTGTTACTTATTAGCTTCGTTTAAATTCGATGTTTTCTAATTTTAGATAGAGAAACATATGGAGATTGACATGGTCTGAATACATTACCACGCACTGACTTTTGTAATCACAGATTGTAAAATGCAAATAATGCAGAAAATGTTTTACAATTCGAAGTACAGCTATGTGGAAACAATTTCAGATAAGAAAAATATCTAGAAGTCATGCATGTTACTAACGTCATTTGAATTCAAAGTTTTCAAATTTTCACGAACTGTTCTGACCTAAGCTGATAAAACTCCCTGTGAATGTATTTGTCAAAGAAAATACAACATGATCATGTGGAAAACGTTTCATTACCAAGCGACAAACAGTAGATCAAATGTGATTTGTAACTGCACGATCCATCGCGGAAGAGAGTAGCATTGCACGCATAAATGCACGTAACTAACCTCAAATTATTGACTGCCCGCGCGTCCTCGTAGTACTAGAAACTACACCAAACGATACACTTCATCGATTCCATCGGATCCCCGGTTTCTATCGCACATCGTGCAGTAAATCAATGGTTCCGTTACGAATTATACCTAATCCATATACTGCTAAGGTCATGAAATGTTATAGAAATAGTGATAGGAATGTATAATCATCGGACACAAACAGCTGAAAATTAAATTCTATGCATTTTCTTCATTCCTACAATTATTTCAAATACTCCGTTGAAACATATAGTTTTGAAGGTATGTACTATGCGTCCTCGAGTTTTCTCGACTTACTTTGCCATTAGTTTATTTTCAAGCATAGTTAATTTTATATTTATCGACTAAGATAGGTATATTACATTTTTTAAGAAATGTGTTGGGGAAAAAGAAATCCATTATTTTTTCGCTAGATTCCTGTAGTGATATATATCTCGTAAAGTATTATTCAAACAAATTGAGACTTGTGCTCGTTGGAAAAGTGACATTCCATACTAAAACAAATTCTTTTACAGTTTATTGATTGGTTGATTCAGTTGTGAGTTATAAGGTGTACAAGATGGAAGTTAACAGAGAGAAAATTCGGTACATTTTATAATTTTGCTTTGATAAAGGCGAAAATGCAAGTCGGGCGGCTGAAATTGTGAATGGTGTTTATGGTCCCCTTATTGTAATTTTGGTTTCGTCGATTCCGTTCCGGTATGTTCGATGTTAAAGATGCACCTCGCACAGGTAGGCCCGTCGTCGAAAATGTCGATAAAATCATGGAAATGATCGAAATATACCGGCGTGTTAGCAGTTGTAGCATCGCCCAGGAGCTAAAGATCGACCACAAAACAGTTTTAAACCATCTGCATAAAATAGCGATTGACCAGAAGCGACCAGAATTGGCCAACAGGAGAGGTGTTGTGTTCCATCAGAACAACGCCAGGCCACACACGTATACATATAGTGACTCGCCAGAAACTCCGGGAGCTCGGTTGAGAAGTTTTAGGATTAAGAATTAAGAAATTGGCATCAAGAGAAGATTGTGAAAATCGAGTTAGTCGAGTTTTTCGACTATAGGGATCAGGGCTTCTATGAGAGAGGCATTATGAAATTATCTTTAAAATAGCAACAAATTACAAAACAAAACGGTGCATATTTGACCCAAGTCGGGCAATCCGAACCATGTTAAATAAAGTCTTGAAATAAACGTAAAAATAATGGATTTCTTTTTCCCCAACCTAATATTAAACTTGTAAAACATGAATGTTCTTAAAATGCCACCAAAATTACTTCAATGTTTTTATAATGAATTCGCGAAATGATCTGTAAAGCTTATGAAAAAGCTTAAGAAAATACTGAACGAATGAAGGTAAGATATCACAATGCTATTTTGGTAAGACATATTTAGATTACGGAAAAATAGAACGGTGATTGTATATTTGAATTTTTGTTTGTATCTGCAATTTCAGTAGTCCATTTACTGCGCACAGTAACTGAACCCGATTTTCGGTCAGTGCGTTAGTTAAAAGTGCAACTGACCGCAAGTTAGGCCTAGCCAACCTCAAACACATTTCCGTCATATTTTCAATGAGAAAAACTGCAAATACGAAAAATTTACTAAAGCAGTCGTCTCTAATGTGAACTTTTACAAAACCTAATATGTTGTTATGTTTTTATTACAGAAAAATGTTATGTAAATATTACATTTTTATTGTGTACAGTTAATCATTGGAGATCATAGGCACAGAGTAAGTAACTCCAGAACTCTTTTTTGTGTTTTTAATAAATTCCAAAAAATATTTGGCATTTGTTTCAAGGGAAAATTTATATCGATAAAAGTACCTTTATAAAAATTTTATAGTTTTTATAATGTACAGGAAAATATGACAATATGCATTCATCTCCAACTAGTGTTTCTACTCTAAAAATTCGAATTGCAATAAAAAATCGCTTCATACCTCTACGTATAGAAGAAACTCCAAAGTCTACAAACATGAATAAAATTGAAATTGTTAATTTTCTGTACTTAATAATATCTAAAGAAAATCGAGTTTATTTTGGGCAAGTCGTTAATTGAAATTGTCTCTCATATCATGATATTCGGAAAATGTATAACTCTTTTGTGAAAATCTTTTTTTTCTTTTAGTTGCATCAACTTCACAAGGGTTATTAGAAACTACAAACTTACAATTAGGTAGTCATTTATAATTTAGATTCGGTTGAATAATTTTGTGTGCTTCAAGAATTCAATTAGTTTTTCGCAAGATTCCTTTGAGTCGATGGCATTTTTTATGTTTTCTGGAATTTTGTATGTGAAAATCTTTCTTCTACATTTCGTAAGAAGATACATTACATTTGATAATAAATATAATTCAAACACACCGTTGCAGTATGTATACAGTTTTGAAACTATCGTATTATAATATACGTCCTCGAGTTTTCTAATACCGGTAACTGCAGAAGACACTGTACACAGCTCAGACTGAAAAAGAGAAGTTTAATCGCATCCGCTCCCCTACGGCAGGGGAAACTACCACGAGAATTTACCCCTTTAATATACAGTGTATTACGGAGAAAATATGATTTTTGTTCTGAATTTTCAACAATTCCAGATAACTTTATGAAAGTAGCTGCGTCTAAAGTGTGTTAATCGTGTTTGAGTGAGTGTACTGCATTAATCTAATTTTGATCGTTTGCCCATAACTACCAAGCTGGATTCCAATATACACATTAATTTCTTATCTCTACAAAGTAAAATTTTCATACTTTCTTCGAAGCGTTCGAGCCAATTAACCTATACCTTCACACGTTCGCTCTTAACATTCTAAACTTAAACACGTTAACATCACATTCTATTAAATGTTAATTGTTCTTTTATAAAAATGTGAATGAAATTACATTACAGACCTACATGTGTACAATCAATTCAATGCAAGATGTGTATCACGTTATAAATGAATAGTAGAATGTAAATTATATTAAAAAATTAGCATTTTCAAAAAGTAATCTGCAATGATCTACCATTAGGATATAGCAATGCTGTAGTTTAGTTCCTTCATTTCTACGTGTCTCAGATCCTCTAGCACTGCATTTTGACAGTATCTAGTATTAATATTAATGTATTTTAAATATTTGTATTTTACTAGCATTTGTACAATTTCATTGAGATTAACATAAATTTTAACTTTTATTTTGAAATATCACTAAATTTTTAACAAACTATTATACTTTATACAGTCTTAATATTTTTTCTATTCTAAGTTAGAAACTTAGACAATTCAAAAGGTTTAAAGTCATTTCTAACAATTCATTACATCTGTTATCTTTTTTTGTATTGTTACGTCGAGAACTAACGGTCCAAGTTTAGATATAATACAAAGAGAAAATTGTAGATGCCATAATTTATTATAAATGGCTTTTGTACGTTTTGCATCGTGCATGTTGATGCCCATGAAGTTCTCTAATGCATTAAAAGTGTAATTACAATTTGCAATAGATGTTGAATTAAATATTAAAAGTTATCAAGGTTTAAAATGCTATTTAACACTAAACCTATTGCCGCCGTTCAAATGACCGTTTTCATATTTTTTATTTTACAATTTATTAAAGTTACAATGATGCTTCCACTAGAAATGTTTATGCATACTTTTTTATTCCAGTATACATTACAGTAAACGTGGAACAAAATCTAAATAAATTCTATCATGTTATTTTTATAAGGGAGCACATACTAGTCACATTTAGTGGTCGGTAGTAAAAGTACTCCTAAAATCATCAGTTGAACCAAATACAGCAGAAAAGTATTTGTATAACATCGATTCTAAATTACTGTTGCAAGAATATTTACAACAATTTTGTTGCTTTATTTTATGTATAAATATGAAACAAGCTCCAAATATACAGGGTGTTCGCGCTATCACTAGCCAGCGTGTTTCTTGTAGATAGTAAATATTAGAAAAAAATGAAAGAGAAAAAAGTAGTACTGTTATTTATGCGCAATACAATGGCGTATGTAATTTTGTTATGTTTATACTATTTTGTTAGATATGAAGGTGACCTTCAATTTTTTAAATGGAATGCTGTATAACTTTTTATATCACATGAAAGCGTGTGTCTAGAGTCTAGACGAATTCATCCGTATGCTGCACAGTAACCGTCAAGGTCATGCAAGGTCAGAAATGGAAGAAACATTTTAAATATTTCATAACAATTTATTTCAAACCGACTTTTATAGGCAAACAAACATTACCGGGAAGGCCATTGTTCAAATCCCTTTTTCCTTTCTTTCCATTTTTTTCTTTTTTTTCTGTTCAGTTTATCCATTTTAATTAATTGTATTTTATACATGAAATATGCACTCATAATATCTATAGGAAACAAAATATAAAAATTTTATTGAAAAGCCACATAATACGGAAATCTACCAATATGCAAAGTTTCGAGAAAATCTGAGACCCCATGACGGCGTCTTCTCCTTGTTAGGCATAGTATTTATTTTACGTCATATTTTATGCGAATATATACGTTATGGGCATTCTGTAATATTACATGTAGCGATGACGATTATATCCGTCATAGCCGCTTAAGAGGTTAACATTCATAGCCAACAGCATGCCTGCAGGAGGTAAAAAGCAGACTCGTGCCGGATCGAATGTCTCAATCGATATTGAAAAGCCACATCCCACGATACAGGCTCCAACAAAGAGGTGCATTAGTCGAACGGCGATTAAGGAATATCAGAGAGGATCTAGCGCAAGAATCTAGTGCAGCATCGAGCGTGCGATCTGGCGCGAAAGGCGTAGCTCTTGCTTTCTGTACACGGTCCTAATAACCGTTGATTACCGCGAGAGAAGCGTAATATCCACGAGGGATTGGGAATGAAACCGCATGTAGTGCGTAAATTAACGGTACCCGGGAACGTGGAGGCAGGTGTTTCAGAAAGTTCCCCGACGCCGAACGGAAAAAGGGAAGTTCGACGCCCACTGTAATCAGATACCATTAGGCAGGTCCGCTCTACTCGCTCACTTTCTGCTCGTTTGTTGCGTTTGTTATTTACTGTTTCCCTTCCGGTTGGACCGGACAAGAAGAGTAACATTCGATAGAAAAAAAAACTACACCAGTAGAGAGAAAAAAGAGAGAGAAAAAGGTGTACGAAGAGAAAACGAAAGATAGTCGGGAGATCGGGACCGGGGAAAGCCGGTTTTCAAAGGATAAGATGGAAAAAGCAATTTTCAACGTTCCGTGACAAGTCGATCGGCAGAAAATACTTCACGTGCCGGTAGCCAGGAGACTCGTCTTTTTTCGGCGTGTCTATCCGTTTAATGGGATTCGAATTAATTGGATTATTAGTCGGTGTCATGAGCGGCTCGCTAATTGATCGATCACAGGATCGACGGGAGTTCGACGGGGTCCGATGGGTAAGTAGAGGAATGGGGTAATTTGCTGGGACTCGTCTGACCGCCGTGCTGCGCTGCGCCGGGGTTCGAGAGCATGATGGTCTCGCTCGAATGACCGAGCGTGTGATGTCATTGCGAGAGACACACATTTCTAATTCGAGAAACCGGCGGGCCGGTGACGGCCCTCGCCACCGTCCACATTCGTTCCGGCACGCGTAACTGAATTCGTAATTTTGTTCCTGAAAGCAGATGCGTGTGTCCACGGCCAACCGTGTCCGACTGCCAAAAAACGGAATAGCCCCGTTGGTTCTGCACGAGCTTCCTTTTCCTCTTCCTTCTACTGACTTCTTAGGGTGCAGTGGAACTAAAAGTCCATTGAGTCCTGACTTCAACATTTTCATTCGTAAATCATTTTAAAGTAAAAAGAATAAATTGTTTTGTACCATTTACACTTTGGGACACAAAGATAGCACACTTTAAAATTAACGTAATTTTTATTTACTTAACGTTACAACCAAGGTTTTGGTTTTACACATTTTTACAAAATACCTCTATAAACACACACAGATGAAATTGAATTGAATTTCGTCAGTCTATACAATTTTATTTTAAAAAGGAATTTTTAAGGAAATAAAGTGGGACAAAATGATAGCACATTTAACTTAAAATTATGTGTAACAATAAATCGACGAATGATATTTAATACTTAATATTTTGTGGCTCCTTCCTTACATTTAATAACAGCCATCATTCTCTTTGGCAAAGATTTATAGAGTTTTTTAATAGTTTTTTGCTCTACTGCCCCCACTCATCTTGAATACATTTTTATAATTCGGTAATATTTCCAAATTGTCTGCCATTTCCATATATAGCTCGGGGAAGATTTTCCCAACAATTTTCAATAATGTTAAGGTCGGGTGACCTTGCTGGCCAATCCAAAACCTGAATTTTTTCCCAAGAAAATTACTCTTTTACTACTTTTTCAGTGGGTACTGCGGTATTATCCTGCTGAGAAGTATACTTCTATCCAACAAATTCTGGTGGCGTATGTGTTTATTTGTTCCGACACTTTTTATTATTAAACAAAAACAATCTCGTCAGTCAGTATCTTCTGTCGTCATCAGTAATTGATTAAAGAATAATATTCATAATTTACATCGATGCAACAACTGAGAATACTCACTAATACACTTTACAAAAAATGAAGGAAGCTTAAAGACTGTTCGTACTATTCACTAAACCTGCCGACAATGTTAAGAAAAATATGAAATCTGTAAAACTGCAAAATAATTGGAGTACTTATGGAATATTTATGACTCAATGTAAATGTACATGTGATTGAAAACATCTACTTGCAGACAGGAATAATACAATTGATTGAATATAATTTTGTACTTAATAAATAAATAAAAAGAGATACCAAATATAACCGAACGTATTTATTAGGTTGTCCCAAAAGTTTGTTTTGATTTCTATTAATGCTTTCAATGCAAATTCATACTAATTTTTTAAGAAGCCAAATGACATGGATAAATATAAGAACGCTTGGAAAAAATAAAAGATTATATTTATTCAGACTTCGTACTGTTTTTATTATAATATACGCTTGCATAAAGAAATTTTTTAAAAAGATTCTCATGAAAACATTTGTATAATTTCAATAATTATGAAAGAAGAAATCAGAAACAAGTCATTTTGGCCCGTCTGGTAGCTTTAGTGCCGTAATTCTCAACTTCAGTGCTGCGACGTCAGTCGTACGTAAACATTTTGTTTAAATTGTAATGCAATTTCATCTTATATTACATTGAAAATTATTACCGTATGCTATTTCTACAAAATATATTATAGGCACATCAATCGCTTATCCAAGTAAAATTCTTTGAAATGTATCTTATTGTTAGTGTGCCGCCAAATATTTAGGTTATTAAAAGTGTACCGTGACGATAAAAAGGTTGAGAATAACTGTTCTAATGTTAAATAATCTAAAAGCGACGTTATATTATTTTCGACTCACTAGAATTCATTCATAAAAAAGGGAGAAAGAAATGTCTATTCAGCGTCTGTATTTTGCAATAAACACAGACAATTTTTCTCTTGCACAAAAATCCGCTGTCTATTTATGAGCAAATATTTTCATATAAGTCAAACACGCAGCATCGATCATTAACACGTTGGCTGCGATATCAGAATGATATCAGAGACAGAATTATTTATGAAGATTTCAAAATAAATAATCACGTTAATACATTCATTGTACAAAATTTGATTAATATCTAAAAAATTCAAAAAGAACCATTGTCATACATTGAACTTTCTCAATTTTTATGCCATTATTAAATGAATCAGTTCAATTTCATGGAATTTTTGAGGTTGCCGAATTGTCAAAGTAATAATTGTCGAAGGTGTAATAAATAAAGTCTGCAATGTCTGCCAGTGTTTCAGCACCTAACCAGTTAGAAATCGAATTTCGCGTAACCGGAAGACATAGAGAGGTTCCGCTGCTCACAATCAGCCGTAATCAATGCACTCGAGCACGCAGGAAGAAGAAATTGTTTGCGAGATGAATGCCGCATTGTAAAATTTGTTTTATAGAAAGTTTCTTCTTGTTTATATTTTTTCGCAACGCGGTAATTAATACCCCAGACTCCGGAAGCACTTTCAACGAACGCTAGCCAAAAAATTGAAGGAAAAGCAATAACTGGATTGCGTTACCGGCAGGAAAAAGCAAATTGCGCCGGCTCGGGCCGAGGGAAAACAGGCTGAACTGTATCTACCAGCAACCTGGCAAAACGCAGGAAGCTTTATCATCTACATAACATAAGCGGCACGATGCCCCGCGGCTATTTTCAGAACCCGACAGTTCAATCGATTACACCGATGAAACGTACCAATCATGAATACATATTGAGTCAATGCAAATACTGTAATCGAATCGCGTGATTCTGGGCCACGGAGGATATTAATGAAACCGGTTAAGATAATCGGTCAATAAACAGTCGGATAATAGAGTTTGGTTTACCGGAAGTAAAAATATAGAACAGATGGTTCTATTTTCAGATTAGTAATAACAGGCCCCTGCCTATACAGATTTTTCGAAGATCAGATTGCACGTCTCTGCTTGTATCAATATTATACCGATATTACGTTTTATCAATTTATGTGTCTGTCTTTTATCGCGCGCCCGATGATACCGTAATCAGTCTACACGCGAGAATCAATTACAGGTTTCCCCTCTTGCCTCGCATTTCTGCTTTCCAAATGCACTGAACTAACCCATAGCTCTCTGGTGGAGTTTTATACAAAAATGAAACCCATTTTCTGGTGAATAACACCAAACTTTCGCACAACATCTGGATTTATAATGTACGTTTTATACAGATACAGTATTTCATCGATAATTGTCCACAACACGGGTCCGCGCAGGGACAATTATGCGCGAGGGATATCATTGTTTGAGGTTTGCCGAACGTAGAGAAAGACAGTCGAGCTCGAGAGGCCTTGGTCACCGAGAAATGTAAACATACCTAATCCGAATTTCCAACTTCTTTATTAGTCATGATTTTTTTATGGGACTTCGATCACCATATTTGTGGTATTTTTCTAATAAAAATCATACCAAATATGATATAATTCCGATGATATTTACTTGTGTAATAGACAATTAAAGTTTCGAGCGCGAGGAAGGATAGCGTATGGGAAAGAAAGAGACGCGGAGAGGCGCAATCGTCGGCAGGGACAATTATGTGCGAGACATTTGGGACAATTACCGATGAAATACTGTATTGCTTTACGATTCATTTTGAACGTTACGTGTTATGTTACGTTGCATTCGTTTAGAGAAATATAAAAGCATAGAATCATAAAGATCATAATGCGCGGGAAAAACTTGCTACATCCCACCATTTCAAACCACAAAAACAATGACGGTCGTGCTCTATCACTTTCACCGAATTCTTTGAAATTACCTGTAACCCCTTGGCCAATAACATCGTGTGGGACTCGTGATGAAGATTTCAAACAAAATCTACTAATTGTGCATGTTATCAATTTCCTTCAAAACTAAGTACAATTATATTTTGTTGTTGTTGTTAATATACAACCACAGGAGAACATATAGGCATACAATAGATATAAATTTTCTTCTTCTAGGAAATGATAAACTAGAAAGAAGTTCTAATCACTGGAACCTTAAAATAAACGTAGAGTCGTAGAGCAAGAGGTTAAACGTATTTACAAACATATGAAAGCTAGCAAAGCATAGCATTTAAATCAGGCCAGGCCAACCCAAATGGTTTCACGGGCCACTTTGATGACGCGTAACGTTACAGCGGGCCGCACTTTAGGTAAACATGCTTTCAAAAAATGTAAAAAATACAAAATGAATAAAACTTTATTGTTATACTATGATTCAATATAATTAACTCTCGAGTCTTAATTAATAAAATATTTGTTTATCCTTTCTTTCACTTAATATTTGTAAATCTATATTTATGTTCGACGTTGCACATCTTAGCTGGTTTTTTAAATTGGCATCAGTTAATAAAGCACGTGATGAACTCTTTGTAAATTTCATCTTCGAAAAAAATGTTTCACAAACATATGTGGATTCAAAAGCACTTACAACTCATTTCTAACAAACAATGTTACTCGCTTTCAGTAACATTTGGCGTTCGTGGTTATCAAATATAGAACTGGAGTTCGTAATCGCACTTGCGTATTATAACAATGACACATGCAAATTTTCATTTATTTAATAATTTTTGTATACATACAACGAGAAACAAAAATTTCAATAGAAATATAAAATCGCCCGGAGGGCCGCACAATTCAACGTGGCGGGCCGCGTATTGGCCAGGCCTGATTTAAACGATAATTTAGTAAATATCCGCATAAAGTAATATTTCAGTCAAAAACTCTACGAAAAGTTATTCAAATACTAAAAAATTTTTTACGCTGTGACAAGTTTTTTATATGAAATATATGTTTTATTTAATGGCATATATTTCGTGCACTATAAGGATCGATAATAGTAGACTGTATAGTAGTCGATAAATGTATTAGGAATCACCAGGTGTTATTGCTCACTTCCTATCATCGGATTACATTTCTAACAGTGATAATCGATACTTCAACAGTTCAATTGCAACCATTTAAAGCATGTAGGAAAAGTACGAGGTCATGTAACGGCGGCGAGTAATCACTACTGCATCGAATGACTTTAAAGAGGCGGACACTAAATCGTTTTTGATATGTGGATTAGAAATTTGTATACGAATACAAGTTATTATAATCTCATATAAATCATATTTTATTCATTTTATCATGAGATTCATTGTAATTAGATCATTATAACAATAGTATTAAAGCTGCTTAAAATTTTATTAAAGTTTCTTATTTGTTTGTGTTTTATATTACTATATCATATATTATATTATAAATGCATCAAATCCATAGAAAACTGCGGATTTGATGCATGGAAAAAATTAATAGGTAAAATTTAAAACAGTATTAAGATTAGAGAAATTTCAAACAGTTAGCGTACTTTTCTCAACTTATTAAAATTATTAAAATAAGCAATCACTATTTAATTGGCTCCTGTTTTCTCCAAATGAAGTAGAAATTTTGCATTAAGATCCACAGTCTACTTATACAATTCATATTTCTGTAACAGATACTCTAAAATTACAAACAAGTCTGATGCAGTTTCGTATTTTGTATTTCGATTTGTTGGCCCCGTTAGCATTTTAATGACACCTACAGCCACTCTACTTTTAGCCAAAAGTTCAGTCCCATTCAAGTCAGGATACAGTCAGTGAGCCCATTGGGAAACGTGCCTATTGCTCGCTGTGATTGTAATGACAGTTTCGCTAAGTAATACTGTACGAAAGCAATCTCAGATAATTGACCTGTTAATCGAGGAAGACAAGCTAACTCGTCATCGTCTTTCCATAATTTATTGCTTTTACTCTACGAATGAGTAACATTCATATTGGTATAAACTATGTCTTATTTGCATTGATTGCAACAAGATCTTTATTGCGCCAGCTTTATTTGGCTTGCGTTGCGTCTTTATAGGTGTTCAGAATTGTGAAATCGCGCAGTCAAAAGGTTAACGCGTTGACTGCCACACAATTACCCATAAAATTCGCGCAGAATCGGAATACATTATTTGATAATATAAGAGTTTAAAAAACGGGATTCATTATAGCAATTAACACCGGATAATAGCTACATCTTTAACATTTAAAACTTTAACGAGCTGTTGCACCGGGCAAGTTGTAGATTGTAGAGGAATAACAACAAACAATAATCACGGTTTATCACAATCCCGTCGCGTGTGCACAACTAAGGAGATTGGTTAATTGTTGCGGCTGACAAGAACCCGGCGCATCATACAAATTATAAACTATTATATCTATTCATTTTTGTTGTCGGGAGACGTGTGGGTTGTGTTATTATATCTTTTGATAAGTATGTTTTTAATTATCTTCCTATATTGCGCATAGATTGTATTGGTTTTAATAACAAAAGTTTTTTTTGATGAGTTCACTGTCCTCTAATATCGGACATAACAATTTCTCCTATTGCCGGACAGTACAAATGTTAGTCTTGTGGGTTTCTTTTTGTACTACTATTTATTATTTCGGTTTCAGTGATTCAATACACCCAAGCAACATAAATAGTAAGAACAAAGGTTAAAGAAAAATTTTAAAAATAAACTTCAGATTGCGAGAACACTATAAACCAGGGATGGGCATTTTTGTCTTAATTGAGACAAAACCGTCCTCACCATAGCGCCCACTGTCCCCCACCAGCCTCCGCCGTTACCATAAAGAAAAGAAGTGCTTCGCCCGTCGCGAACAGTGCGCAGGCCTCGCGCATGAAAGAGAAGTTGGTGGGAGAAGCAGGCGTTTGAGGGGCTCCACCCGTGCACATGCTTGCTATAACCGAAACAGACGAGCCAAAGGACAATCTGCGTAGTTTGTTTAGAAAATAGTGAAGAAGATTGAATTCGATGTTCAGTCTACAAAGAATGGCCTCAAGAGACTTGTGACGTTATCCCAAAATATTTTGTCCACTATATTTGCAATGGTTGCAAATCATTACTATTAGCAATTTTTATTGGGTCCGGTTCGAGAGGACACTTCGTGATTTCTTAAAATCATATAATCACAGAATAAGGTCAATCTAAGTTAACGATTACGAAATGTAGATCATTTTTCACTTTTTTTCGATTTCTAATATTGTTAATTCATATATCTGTGGTTGTCAGGAAGAACGCCGCATGTCACATACTATCACTTTCGAGATATTGCCGATTGAAGTTTTGATCACTAATGCTTTGACGTAGGACATCAGTTAAATTGCGTTATTTTTTGTTGAGCCATTCGAATTTGTTTCCACGACTTTCTTTCTGGTAAATCCTATAAATATAAATACGTAAATCCTATACTATAGAGCTCAATTAATGCATGAACTCAATTTTTTTGAAATTGTGACATGCGGCGTTTTCCTTGCAGCCACGGATATAACGCAGAATAAAATAGACAGAGTATTTGTTCAATCATTTAAGAAATACCTCTAGTGTCCGGGGCTAGGGGAGCTTCCCCTATATGACCAACGTGATAGTCAAAGTGTTAATGTAAAGCAATTTTGTAGTGCTACTGAAAATTAAAAACTGGAATGAAATTTTTATTTGTATTTTTCCTATGTTTCTCATAAATCAGAGGACATTATTGCACATCTACATTGACAGCTTTTAATTGTGAATATTCTTTCCCATGCAGTTTCGTGAAATTATTGTACTTCTTGAATCTTCTTTTAAACATGTAAATTTGTTTAACTAATGCAATTATTGGAACAATTAATCGAACGCAATATAAGTATTAGTAACAACAATAGTAGTTCATTAGGAGAGATTAAAATCATTTGCAAAAACACGAAAACAAAATTACAACCAAACAGTCACAAGAAACACCTGGTTTTACCATGATCGTCGCAAAAAGGGTTTTAACAAAAGCGTTGCGTAAGGTGAAAGAGCTGGGTAACAGCGAAAACCCGTTCGAATCACTTTCAATTCCTCGAATTCTAAATATTGAAACGCAACGGACGGCGCACAAATGCAGGCATAGTGCAGTAAAATCTCGAAACGTAGAATAGATTAGAAGGTTTAATCTATTTCGTAAATTAACGCGATATCGACTAAAAAGAATTGTTTTAAAATATAGGAACGATTATGTTTAGTAATAAAATAATAAATTGCTCTTTGTAAAATGATAAAATTATCTTAACTAACAAAGTTAACTATGAGGAATTTTATACTCGCATTAAACCAAAGAATACAACATCGTGTAAAAGAACTGACTAAATTTTGTTACAGAATTTGTGAGACTTTTTATTATTAATTATAAAGGCCATGAATTAATTTATACTTATCTCTGGAAGAATTTTTATTATCTCTGGAAGAATTTATAGTATCTCTAGAAGTTAAACCTGTGACTCCTATAAATAAATTTTAAGGCTTAGAATCCCTAGGGTAATGTTAGAATTAAATCTCATGCTGTGATTTTTGTGCCTAATTAGTTATGACATTATATTACTTTATGTAATTCTTCAGTTACACTAATGTTTCAGATATTTTTTTGTATTTAATTATTATCAACATTTTGAAGTATACTAGTTCGTTAGTTTCCTAATAATGTTACACTTTTTTATTTGCTCTTATCTCTTGCTGCCAATTGTTATCCATATTAACCAAACTAGTATTCCAAATGTTCTGCACCTACTTTATTAAGACGATACAATAGTATCCAGGAGTTACATTCAAATTGATATATGTATACATTTGAAGTAAAAGTGATTAGAGAGGTAATTTTAAAGTTGGTGTATTTCGAATTAAAAGATATGATGAATATAAAGAATAATTTTATATACGTATGTATTACGATTAGGATTTTATGGATTATACCATCGTTGCTTGTCGAGGTTTGTTTTGTTCTTGTAGAATTTATTAATTTGAAAGCATTCGATCAATCTTTTGTTATTCATCAAATGTTACCATAGATTAAATCAAACAAAAACAAGGCACGTGGATGAATACTACTTTAAATTGTCCGTGTTCCACAACTCAAATAAAATACTATTTTAAATAGTCGTTGTTTCACAACTCAAATAAAATACTATTTTAATAAAAATAGAACTAAAATATTTTTATTTTGGTAATCTAAAACAAAAAATTTGCGTTAGATATAATAGTATTTAGAATATTTCTTGATGATGATAATAAATTAAGGAAATAAATAATATTAAAGTGTAAGAAACCATAACATTTTCAGAGTCGATTTTCTCGAATACAAAGCTTCATATGAAAATATTTTATTCTATATTTTCGACTTGTATTTTTATGAAAATCACTCCCTGTTTCGGTTACCGATCACCCTGTATAATTCAGTATGTTTCAGACATGGTTGAACACATTTCATTTGAAATAAGATAACAAATAATCATTTGAAATAATTAATTATTTTCAATACTTTAAAAGTTTATTTTCATTTGGCGTTTAAATCGAATAACATGTCATTTCAGTTACTTGGTTCAAATAAAATAATAAATAATTCTACGTCAAAAACAAGCTATTAAAGCAACTAAATTAATTATATGCTAACTTTTATAGTTTAATGATTAAAGTTTAGCTTAATTCGCTTTTAAAACTTTACTTTAGTACACGAAATAAATAGAATTTTGGAGAGTACGAATTATTTGATCAAACGAAAAATGGAATGAGAAATCATTTAATTTTCATTTGAAATTCAATTATGAAATAATTTTGAAAAAATTATTTGGCTGTTTAAATAAACTAGCATATGATATATTATTTTAACGATTATTTTTCAAATAATTTATTTCGATAATTCTCAAGCTTGGTTTCAGATGTGTTTCTGTGATGTTAGAACGGTGTTTGAGACTAGTTTATCCTTTTGTCTTTGGTTAATTGCACGAATAATCTTTGTTCTAATGCGCGATAGGTTTCCGAGATTAGGTCGCGTAGTCGACGTTCGCAAACGACGAAGAGCACAACGTTGTAGTGCGGTACATTGCGGGGAGGCAGCTGTTTCAGAAATGGGAGCAAAAAGCCGTGTAGACGCGCGGATGATCAAGGTTTCCCGCCATTTTAACCAACATGTGAGACCAAGCCGTTCCGCCACACGGAAGAACGGCCAAGCTGCGTGAGAGATACACGCGTGGCCGGCCACCAGACGTTCAACCCACCAGCCACAGAGGAGTATATTTTTGGAATCGCACGGCTGCTCGTCAATCCACGGAACTCCATCCCTCTCCGACGTCAGAATTATTGACCCCTTTAGTTCGTAACAAAATGATCTCCCACTACGAAACGCCCGCTACAGTCCTATGTCTGTTGAATCAGTCTTCTTGTTTTCCTTCTTTTCCGTTATGCTCTCTTGCTCGTCCTCCACATCGGTGGAATCCGTCGGACGAAAAACGGAATTCTGGGCTTGAACGACGACCGCACGTTCTTATTGGAATGATGCCGTACGAATTAAACAGTGGATTTTTCGATTTGTTCTTTCATTGACAACTAATGATCGGGTAAAAACTAGAGGTCCCTATTTCACGTGTAATAAACGATTCCGGATATGAATCCGTGTAATATTAAATACACGACTGCCCACATACTTTAACTGCACGAATATTCGTGTATTTTGAATACACGGCGATATAACGTTGAATAGTTGAACGTAAAGTTATTTTCGTCTCACTTCTAACAACAACAGTCGAAAAGAATCCGATCGGAAAATGAAAACGTAGCAGTTGCTGGATCCGAATGTGTCGAACGGATCTGTGTATAAAAATACATGGTTCACTATATATCCGTATACACGGAACATAGAGTGTATAATTGCACGCGTATTAAGAACACGGATACTTAATTCACGAATTCTATGTAAACGTGCCTCTTCACGGTCAAGCACACCTCCCGAGCCTCAACTGTAGGCCAACATTGTTCGTGTAATAACTTACTAAGATTTTCAAAAAGCCTGTTTTAAATGTTCGATATAGGCACAGATAAAAAAGTTAAAAATTATGACCTTCACTTTTTTCTTCACAACTCCGATGAATAGCAGTTTTATAAAAGTTCTTTTGGAGTATTATCTAGTAAATTATCTAGTAAATTATAATATCAAAGAAATTCAAAGAATTTGGACCAATTTTAAAAAAGTTATTCGTTTTTAAAGGGTTTTCGTGAGTATCTGTCCGCCACCGTATGTATGTATGTATGTATTTTATATACATGTACAAAATTTCATCGAAATCGGCTGACGCATAAAAAGAGTGTAGGCATTGTAAGATAAATCATTTAAATCGCAGTGTTTTACAATTTTTGCTACTTTCAGTGAATTATATTTCATAGCAAACGTGATCGACATCGATGATACTTTGTTTAAGTATATAACTTACTTGGTCTACAAAAGGTCCCTCCTAAATATTCGTTGCAGACACAGAGAAAAAACTTAAAAGTTGTAACCTTTACTTTCTACTTCGCAATTGAGACCAATAGTAATTTTTGTCTTAAATGATGTACGCATTACCTAATAAATTAGTCCTTCGAACTTCTAAAAAAACTCAAGCCATGTGGTCCAATTTTAAAAATGTTATTCGCTTTGAAAGGATGTATGAATATGTTGTATACTAGCTGTATATATGTATTTTGAAGGTTCCGTTCGTATTGTATTTAACACGAATCTGACTCGATGTTATACTGCAAGGGATCGAACTCGTAACGATGCATACCGAGTGTTATAGCTAGATTCCGAATGTTTATGCAAATGGGTATTTTTATAAATAACAGGTAAAAGCAATAGGATCAAACCATAAATAGTTTTTGTGATTAGGAAATTCTAAAAGTACAGTTTCGATTTTGCATTTTTTGCATAATGCATATGTTATTTGTCCTATTTGTGTATATTTCATTCTCACGTTGAATATCTATGTTAAAATAATTTATGTACCATCCCTCTGTATATCCATTCCACATAACAGCCATAAGAACACATTTCCGAGAGTGTATACATGTAATTTATACTAATTATGCAGGGTGTAGCATTTAAGTTGAGATCGTAAATAATCTCGAAGACATATAATTTAAAAAAAACAAACTGACACATGTCCTTTAGTGTTTCGAGTGGGGAGTCATATGGCATTACT
The DNA here is from genome assembly GCA_913789915.3 of Sphecodes monilicornis. Classification (NCBI taxonomy): domain Eukaryota; kingdom Metazoa; phylum Arthropoda; class Insecta; order Hymenoptera; family Halictidae; genus Sphecodes; species Sphecodes monilicornis. The sequence continues at coordinate 2,876,255 of OU565289.1, forward strand.
AGTTTCTAATTCGTGGGCGTTCTCAAGGTTATTTCAAGGTCATTTTGTCTTTTTTATCATAAACTCATATTTTTTATTTCGGAATCATATTCTACGTAAAGAAATGCACAACTTTTGTTTGAAACATTTTCTTGTAAGTTTGTAAGAACTTTACTATGTGTTCATGAGTCTTTTATTAAACGAATTACTAAGTGTTTAGAAGTTGAGGGTAAAAATTTCGAGCATTTATTATGATGTTCTTAAATGAAATAAAAAATCTTTCAAAAGAAAGTAACGTTGTCATTTTAATAGAAAAACAAAATTATCCTTGACATAAACATGAAAAATCAGCTAAATATCTTAAGAAATATTGAACTCACAAAAAGATGTTTCAAACAAAAGTTGTGCATGTTTTTACGTAGAATATGATTCCGAAATCAAAAATATGGGTTTATGATAAAAAAAGACAAAATAACCTTGAAATAACCTTGAAAACGCCCACGCATTAGAAAACTAGTAGTGTCATTTGACTCCTCACTCGAAACACTAAATGACATGCGCAGTTTGTTTGTTTTAAATCACATGTCTTCGAGATTTTTTACAATCTCAACTTAAACGAGACACCCTGTATATAGACCACAATAAAATGTTTTCACAATTTTTAATCGGTAAGACGCTCTAGTTTTATGCTATTGAATACTGTGTGAATTTATTAGTGTTTTTGAATATTTAAAAAAATGCCAGAAGTGCGAAAGAGTCGAACATCATTAACACTAGAACTACCGAGCACTAAACGCAACTCGTGAATATTGCCTTATAATGACAACAAGATTGCATTTATTCAGATTTCGTAGAATTCTTGGTTAAATATGTACTTCAATAGAGAAGCTTAACTAATAGTAAACAATAGCTCATCGAAACATACAATTTCAATATTTGTAAAAAAAAAAAATTAGAAATCGGTCATTTTGACTGGTCCGATAGTTCTAGTGTTAATGAAAAGTTGGATCCATAGCGATCCCAATTTCGTTATTGATGAAAATAGTGAAAAAAGTATTTACATTGTGAAATCTGTAATAAAAGTGTGAAATATTTCGATTTTTTTTGCATATTTTTCGTAGACATTTGCATATTTTTTGGTACATAAGTGTCATATGCTTCTTATATATTTATCTTGCATAAACATCCGGAGTCTAATTATAACGTTCTTGTTCATTCAGAATCGCGTGTGTACGTGTGTTATGGCCGGTGAACCGTAGCAGTCGGCAAAACCTGAAGGGAAAAGAAAAGAAATATTGTCAAGGGAGAGGCTGACATCCATTCGAAAATAGCAGGTGTCGTTAATTCTGGATCGCCGCGCAATATTCGGAGCAGCGAACTGTTAAGTCACGTAACTTAATATGCGTTCGTGTCCGAAGTATCCGCACACCCCGGATTCCCGAGTTGGCTCCACTTTTTGGCACCTGCCGATGACAGGAGTTTGATCCGCTAAAACCGGTACGTTACACAGTACCATAGAATTTTCGAGGAAAAACCGTCGTATTGTTCGTGTCGACTAATAACCCCTTGCAAGCTGCCCGTTTTCGCGTAACACAATTGTTTGTAGCTTCCAGCGACAACTGGTACTATAATTGAAAGGGTTATAACAGTTCATGCGTCATATGCTACTATTTCCAAGTAAAAAACATTGCAACCATTAAATTATAACTTTCATGCACTCATGTTTAGAAATTTTTTGAAAAATTAAGACAAATACATATTATTCCTGAACAGTATCTTTTGAAATTTCTTTAAATTATTAATAGTAAAGTAAAAACCTAAAATAATAAGCTTATCGTGTTCTCCATTGCATCAGAACTTTAAAAAAAAAATCAAACTGTATATGTAATCTCACTGAATGTTTAATGTATGTAAAATAACTCTTTTTTTAATTATGCAATATGTTATTCTGGTTTCCTGCACAGTGAGAGAGTAATAACTAGATCGCAGATTTTACGCATTTATGATAAAAATGGATGGGTATAATTTGAAATAGTAAAAAGATTACAAGATTTTGTTATTATCAACATTACAACTTAATTAAACTGTAAAAAGATATAAATACACTCCTATTAGATTACTGCATCCTGAAATTAATGCAAACAAGTTTATTACTAAAAGTATAAGTTTCTTATTATTTTTATAATATAACAAGAGGATTTGTATATTAATTCAATAAAATTTTTCTAGCAAATATTGAATTCTAGGGTATGTTATTCAACATTTCGTTTGTTTTCTATCTTGATCGAAATATCATATTTTCCATTTACTGAAAACATTCGACGCAAAATACTTCGTGTGAAAAATCAATATTTGTGTAAAGTAGAGGGTGACAAGCATAGGAAAAAATATGTAATATGCAGTTACACTACTTATCAAGTCCCTGTCCGTCACTATCGTAACTCTAGTCAATACATTGCGAGATCATGTATTTTTATGAGAAATGCATGAGACCTTGTATATGGAATTGGAAAAAATTTAGATCAACAGCAACATACAGGATTTTGGATATAATATTATTGAGATCAAAGAGATAAAACGCCTTTTAACGACTATGATTTAATCGTTCAGGTGTCGACTATTATTTTCAGACAGTCATCAATCATTGGTTTTTCCGTACAAGTATGGTTTAGCAATTAACATGTTCAACGCCACGTGGTTAACTCTACGATACTCACTGAAAGGTTACAGCTTTTCTGCGGGTCAATGCCCTACTGAAATGACGAACAAAAAAGCTAAACGATATGACTACGTCTCGTCGAGCAAGTAGAGACTTTCCGTTCCAGCTAAAAACGTGTAGTTAAAAACTACACGAATTCAGAAAAATGTATCTGTGTAGGCTAATTTATAAGAATTGAATTCGCTAGAAATTTATTAAAGGCTTAGCCACTTCCAAAGTAATTTAATAAAATATTTATTAAAATAGTTTTCATTTTACTTCATTAGTAAGTACCTTAAAGCGTGATTATTATAAATGCTTAAAATAACCTTGTACTTGTCAACACTTGCATGATTACTGTCCAGAGACTTGCACAAACTTTATAATTTATGACTTATGATATTATTTCAACGATCTAGATAAACATAGTTATAGAAGGAAATAATAAACTAGCACCAAGTTTATGTACAATATTTTATATCTAAAAATGATTATAAAACCGTATTACAAGGAACCGTTCTCTGTTTGATAATGTTTGATAGTATATTGTAGGCTGCAAAAAATAGCAAGTGAAAAATTTCATTCTTATTAAACAAAAGAGATAATTTCTAAAAATCATAACTTATACATTTCCAAGACTAAAGAAACTAATCAGTAACTCCATAAGTATTAAAATACATTAGTCGTTAAAATTGTTTCTAGTCCAAACTAGAAAAACGATCTAAATCGATAAAGCACTGCTATTGGTAAATTCTTAAATAAATTAATTTATTCGTACACGTATTACTATAAAAGTCACATCGGACCACAACAAGTGGGACAAAATCCACTCTTGCAATTTCTCCAAAAAGAGTTGATTACGAATGACTTCAATGGCTCGGTGCTTTTAATATTAGCGAACCAGTTTTCTAGATTCTCCACATCAACCGACAAAGTAAACAACTTCGAAAAACCGGTATTGCAAACAGAAGCCACCAGCAATAGGATAGGTTCGTTTATTTAATCTGCTAAATGCAGCTTGTTTTCCTGCTGATAAGGAAAGAAGACTAACCAGAATTGAGGAAGGACGCGTACGCTCAAAATACGCACAGATAATCGAAAAAAATCCCGTCGGCGATAGGGAGGAGGTCGGTGCAAGGCAAAAGAGGAAATTGTTTACGCGATAACAGGGACATTCTTCCGTAATCCTAAACGCGACCGGCTTAATTACGTCGCTCGACGGGTACGTCATGTCACGCTTGCCATTATCGTCTGCCCGCCGATCCCATAAAAATTCGCTAAGATCTACTTTCTCTTTATATGGACAATTCCACTGTGAACTCGCTCGACCTCAAACGACCGACTTCAACGACCGCGAATGTCGTTCGTCCGACCGGAGACCACGTGGTTGCACAAGGTGTCAGCCGGACTAGCGTGCCACTCACGATCGACGGGCATCTATCACTCGATCAGGCTTGGGCATTATACAAATCAATTATTTGAAAAGTAATCGTTAAAATAATGTACTATCTTGTTTGACTACAGCCATTTCGAATAATCATATGTTCAATAATCTTGAAATAATCATTGAACTACAAAAATTAGCATATCTAAATATAATAATTAATTTAGTTACTTTAACAACTTCTCTTCAGTTGAATTTATTTATTGTGTTATTTGAACATTGTAATTGAAATAAGAGAATCATTTGAAAATAATTTATTTGATATAAATGCCACATGAAAATGAATGTTTTATGTTATTTTAAAATAAAAGTAATAAAGTATTTAAAGTAATTCGTGACTTTAAATAATTATTTGTTAACTTATTTCAAATAAAATGTGCCCAATCATGCTCTTGATCATGCGATTCCCGCATCTTTACGCAAGGATCTAACAAGTTGTCGAGCTTTTCGATAGGTTCTACTGAAGACAAATTTAAATTGTCTGATTTTATACTGGAAAAGCATTAAACTAAAACTTAAATGCTTGCTTTCACAAAATGAGATTTTGAAACCTGATGGCGTAAGTATCTTTTATCATTTTCGTTTGATTCACTTCAAATTTTGATAAAATCCTTCTTTTTACATAATCTAAGGAAGTACGTTTGGTTTTTGCGAAATATTTAATACTTATTCGCTATAAACATTTTTATGAACTCTTCTATGAAAACTGAAACATTTTATTCGAAAGTGTACAATTTTTACAAAAATCAACATTTCTTAGGTTCTGGCAAAATTTATCTACGCCACCGTGGACAGGGTCTCTCAAATTAGTGCTGCATCAAGGAGATTCCAATCAAGCCTTTATATAAAAAAAATAAACAATTATTCCTTAAACCTTGTATAATAACGATCAACCTCAAACTTTTACTTCAATTTCATTCTTATACAAGAAAAAATTGCAAAAGATTGCTATAAATCTAACACACTGAAGGTGGTCAAACACTTTAAGACATAGACCATAGAATTTTGTGGAAAACGTTCGTGAAGATTTTTATACAAAATAAACATTTCCTACCTGAATTGCAACAAATTGGAGTGAAATAGGAGTTTATTTTATTTCTTAATATGTAAACCCCCCTTCATTAATATGAGGACACCCTTTAAAAACGAGCCACTTTTTTAGAATTGTTCCAAACGACTGCAGTTTTTTTAAGATGCTAACAGAATCAGTTTACTAGATAATGTGTAAATAACTTTTTTTAAAAATTGCTATTGGTCAAAATTGTAAAGAGAAACAGTGAAGGTGACGAGTTTTAACTTTTTTATCTGTGCTTACAATGAAAATTTAAAATATGCCTTTCGTAGATCTATGTAAATTATAGACATACACAAACTTTCAACAAAATCGATTAAGGTTGCTTCGAGCCATAAATGATTAAAAATGGCAAAAAATGTCAAAAAAGCGATTTAAGCCCGAAATACAAAGATTTTTTACATATTCTTGTGTTGTACTCATTGTCCATCAAAAAAGGCAGTGATTTGGACAGTGGGGTACAAGGCGATTTGCGAGACCCCACTCTTCACGTATAGCGCGAAGTAGGGGCGGAGATCCCTACAAGTTCCTCACTGTCTTCTTTTGGTGGACGAGGAGTACATGTATTGTATATCACTTACTTAGATCTACAAAAGGCATCTTTTAAATTTTTATTGTAAGCACAGATAAAAAATTTAAAAATCGTGACCTTCCCATTTTTCTTTGCAATTGCGACTAATAGCAATTTTAAACCCTTGCCTTAAGATTTATTTTATGGCTTCAGTGACTAGAACTCCTTTGTAGTTCATAATTTCCTGGAAAAAGGAGAAAATGTGTATCTATTGTAAGTCTCTATGTTCTCCAAAGGCTGTGTATGTATTAACAACAACCAGATAGAATTCTATTTCGGTTAAACGGAAATTAATAACACACATATTTCTTAGACTCTGTTCAGAATCTTCATCGCGTCTCTCACATGATATTGTAGGCGAAGGGGTTAAAAAAAGTTGTTTACAAATTATCTAGTAAACTAATATTCTTCTAACATTTCAAAAGAAACTTCAGTCGTTTGCAATAATTCTGAAATGGTTACTCATTTTTTAAGGATGTCCTCATACTGTTGAACGGGGGTATATGTTCATTGGAGTGAAAATAATATAACAGTATTTTTAAATTCTTTTAAAGTTTTAAATTATATATACATATAAATACATATAATGATCGATTTCGAATAATTAATGATAAACAAACCGAGCTATGAGCTATCAGTTTACTATTTGTTAACCTGTTAAACAGGTATAACGAAAAAATCGGAGGTTTTTTTATGAACTTGCAGTTTCACTGCACATACATACGTGGTTCCGTACTAAAATTTGCATTGCAAAGTCATTTAGAAATCTGTCATTCCGTACTTACAGGCTTCTGTAATTCGATTTATTACTACTTTAAACGAGTTTCTAACAAAATAATATTTGCATAATAAGCTTAATATTGTTCTTAACTTTTTTAAATTGAAATTCAATCAATTCAGCGTATCCTTTTACCAAACATAAGGAATACAGAACACAGATTTTAAATAACATCACCATATTATTAAAAAAAAGACTGCATTGATGCATTTGATACTTTTGTAATTAAATATCACGAGAGGTATGTACCACAATTTTTAGAAAAATTAAGTTAGTGTAATTTCATTTTTACATTTATAATGCATCTATTATAAAATCAACATAAATTCTTTACGAATTTATTTACATTCGTATAACACTTTCATTTTTATACAAAAAATGAACATGAATATTTGAATGTTATTATTAATTTGTAGCTATACAATGTATTTAATTTGGTGTATCTAATAACTGTAACGATTAAAAAACTAGGATAAACTGTAGTACCAATATGTAGGTATTACTACAGCAGTCAAACATGCACCAGCTTGAGACTATATATAAATAATCCTAAAATGTTTGACATCGAATATTTTCATACTTTTACATAACATTTACTGCCACATGTATAAACGCAAAAATTTGTTTACAAATATATAATTATTTAAGAAATTAATAATTCTTATCGATTTAACAAAAAAAAGTAGATGTTCTATGATAATTAATAAAAACTGCATAGTAAGTAGTACCAGTTAGAAAATTCACAGAAGAGCATAAATTAATTTGTTAATCTTGTTTCTATTTATTACACTACAAAAAGGTAAATTTGCATAAACATTCGCTGCGATTAAGCGAATTTATAATACGCATTCTCACGAAACAAACACGTGGTTCTTACACAATCCATGTATATATCGCCCATAATCATTCTACAGAACAGTATTTATCATTCTTACTGCAGATTGCACATTGAAATAACAGTCACGCACACGTGTATTTGTTCTCAAATCTGCTTCCACATTCAATCAGAATATTTAATAGATCTTTTCATACATCACTGTACATTGTTGTATTATATGCACAAGACATTTTGTATGACATCCAGGATTCTAATTCTTTACAACTACAACTACCTACGTATATTGTAATAGAAATGTTGATACATAATTTATAATTAGACCGCGGTTTTTATGAATTTATGACAAAGACGAGCAGAACCGATGTAAAACCATAAAAGCTTATAAAGACTGTAAAAATACTATTGTATTATTTTTAATTCGCCAAAATACAGATTATTGAGGAAACAAACGCCTACGTAGCTCTTGTATCTTACAATTGATGCAGATAATTTTTTACTGTTTTATCTATAGTCTATTTATAATCAATGTTAAGAAATAGTTTGCGGGGAGAGTACGATTTCCGTGGCCCCTCGTTTTGAGGTTATATTTGTGTTCCTGGGGTTATTTCAAGAAAAAAATGTAACATAACATGCTGTGAAATTGGCCTGGTTGAGCCAGTAAAGTAGATTTCCTGTTTTTTATAAATTTGCAAATATCTCGGTAACTATGCGAAATATCAAGAGTCCTTTTTTTAAGAAAATTAAATTCCCAACAATTTATGTCCTCTGACATCTTTTTATCAGTTGCGCAGTTTCCGAGTATATTTATATTTCTGTGAAGTTGCAGAACAACTGCCTCCCTCCCGAAATGATGGTCGGGGAACGTAAAGGGTCCGTTCACAACTGCTTATACGAGACTCAAGAAATGTCTACGTATTAAAACTCAATTAGCAGTGAATATTATTGACGTTTAGGTTAGGCTAGGTCTGGGTTAGGTCTGGATTATCATTTTAATGTTTTTTTATAGGAAATGCAATTTCCTACAAAAAAGGTCTGTATATATTTTGCCATATCTCGCATAGTTTCCGAGATATTTGCAGGTTTATAAAAAACAGGAAATCTAATTTACCGGCTAAACCAGACCGATTTGACACTATGTTATATATACATTTTTTTCTTGAAATAACCCCAAGAACTCAAATATAACCTCAAAACGAGGGGCCACGGAAATCGTATTCGTGCCCAGTTTGCAATTCACGTGTAAAGATTGAAAAGGCTTTCACAGTGTAAAATACAAAGAATGCTTTGCGTCATAGCTACACCTGCATATGATAATATGATCAAGTACATATATGTAATAGAAATCTATTTATTATTTCCAACAGTGTTAGTTTACAATATGGGTGCACGGTACCAATGATCAAAGTTCCAGAAAGCGAATTTACGTTTGAGTAAGTGCACGTTTGGATCCACTACCTAAACATACGACTGGTAATCGTATCTAAATCTAAACCATACAAATCATGTTCATAAACAAAATTTGGTGTACCACGCATATCATGTTCATAAACAACATCTCGTATACCATGTATATCATGTTCATAAACCAAATTTGATATACATACCTAAACCTTTTAGATTACGTTCCTATGATGCAAAATTGAGTCAACGTATAATTGTCAAACAATTACCGATACAAAGTGACTGGGATTTTTTAACAGAATCATAAAGAAAGATTTGGTCTTCGCGCACCGTTCAGGTTACTCGGAATATTACTCCGAAGCGAAAATGCTTATACGGACTGTTTATAAATATTGTAGTAGCTTTATAATTTTTGTTGACTAAGTAAACGTCAACTCCAATTTGATTAATGAAGTATGAATACAAAAACTCCCTGAATAGGTTCGAAGAGTTCAGCACACGTAGGAAACGTACACCCGGTTACAATGGCATTGAACTGAATTCTTACATTCGATTACGTTCCCGGCACTCGCATTCGATATACAATAAATGCAGGAAGAAGGCAGTCTGGTAATAACTCTCGATCAACTAACGCCTCGAAACAGCAACGAGAGATAACGACAGATCTAAAAGGAAAGCGCTGGAGAGAGAGAGAGAGAGAGAGAGAGAGAGAGAGAGAGAGAGAGAGAGAGAGAGAGATATTATTCGAATGAGAAACCCGCAACTCGGCGTGGTGTTAATATTCTACGGTTTCAATCGACACCCCGTAAAACGTAAAACGTTTCATCTACACCGGTTCTCTCGAGGGATAGATCGATCACGACAGACGAGCTCCCGCCGTCTGGCTGCATAATCGCGGATTACCGAGTTCGTTTCAAGCCGACCACAAAGAGACGATCGACAGTGCGGACTATAAAGCCCGAAGGAAATAGCTGGTTGCCATTATACGCGCTCCTAGAAATCGATACATCCGCGATATAACGAGCAATAGGAGAAGCTCTCCGCGACGACGATCTCGCGGAACGCATCTCCCGGCGTCGCGTCGCATCGGCTAACATCCTAAGCGGGAAACACGATACACGTTCTGCGTCTCGAGTCCGCGAAACGGTTCCCGCTATCAGGAATTCCGGGAAAACGCATTAACCGGCCCGGCACGTTCGTCCAGATAACCCAGGGAACGGATATGGTTCGTTTCCACGGTGGTGGAACAGGAAACCGAGGGACCGAAGGTTTCATTCGATGGTTTTCTACCTGAGAACAGCAGCTCATCGAAGTGGCATATCGAGTCGACTTTTATTTTCGTTCCAAGGCAACGTAGAGTCTCGATCCGTTCTAGGCACGCAGCTCGTCGCGTACCCAGCATGTTCCGAATCTTCCGATCGAGCCCGCGTGCTTTCTTTGTACGCAAATATAACAATGGAACGGTAAGCATACCGTGGAGAGAAGGAGAGAAGAGAGTCACGTGAAGGAAACGGCAACGCTGTCTCGAGGACACTATCTCTGATCCTGTTCAAACGGTGCACCGGAAGGTGGAAGGGGCGAGAAAGGTACGTTACCAAAATGTATATCCACTCCGAGAGCGTCCGATCGGTTGAAGGTCCAGGTGGGAGCACGTGGTAATTAATCACAAGAACGGGTCGGACTGGTTGTTCGGCCAACAACGAAGATGACCACGACAACGCGACGATGTGGAGAATCTGCCGGTCCCGGGGCGTCTAACCCGCGTACGAACAGGAAGAATCAACAGGATCAATCAAACCACCAACCGGCATCGTGAGCCGCACCACGACCGTACACCACCGCAGAACTTCGAAGAACTCCTTCCACGCCGGCACATATCTGTACGCGGCGTGTTGCTCGGCTTTTACTCGCGTGTCGCGCCGGTTAGACCGAGAACCAGCAGCAGCCTCTTCTCTTCGTTGGCACGCTCGACGAAGAAGCAAGCCGATGCATCGGAGAAACACGACGGAGGGAGACGACGATCCTCGGGTTCGATGTCGGGGGCTTCCGCGGCAGGGAAACCGCGTCGTCGAATGGACGAAGAGAGGCAGGCAGGCAGGCAGGCAGGAAAGAAGGAAAGAAAGGAGGAAAGAAAGAAAGGAAGAAACTAGAGATAGCCAGGGAAGGCGGATAGGACTCGGGTAGTAGGCAGACGACGGTGGTGTGTTGCATAGACGAGAGGAGAACAGATCCAAGAGAAGGGGAACGAGACGGGAGAGGGAGATATAGAGGGGGAGCGAATAAAGAAACGATCGGAGCACGGTTGGACCGGAGAGGATGATGGCACGAGCGTGCCACAAGGGGAGAAAAGATCGAGAAGTGTTCTCGGCCGGCTGACCCAGAGCTTCGGACCGGTGGGGAATATCAAGGATGAGCTGTTCTCGGGTTTTCGGGACGTGCTGCCATAGGCGATGAAGAAGAAGAAGAAGCAGAGGAGGTGGCTCCTCGTTGTTCGATAGCTCGGCCAGAGGAGTAGATCCAAGGCCGGCGCGATGAAGAAGGCACCGAAAGAGAGGAGGATAGTATTACTTGGAACAAGGTGCGCGCCACTACGTCCGTCCACCGACGGCGACCGTGGAACGGCGAACTCTGTTGGTTCGTGCAGCCGGCAGCCAGCTGGTACGCTCCAACACGCTACGAAGCCTGTCGTTCGCGGCCGAACGGCCGCCTTCGGCAAAGATCGGCTTCAAACAAAACTACAAACTTTGTTCGCTGCCCCTTTGCCCGACCGTCCCCTCGCCGGGGCTCTGTCCAGCGCCTCCTGTTGCTCTGCCTCGCTCTGTCTCGCTCTGCCTCGCTCTGCCTCGTACTCGCTCGCGAGTATACTCGCCGAGCAGAGAGCCGAGAACCGAGAACCAAGAGAGTCCGAAGAACGCGAGCCACGTTTTTGCCTTTCTTCCTGCTCTTCCTGCTGGCTCCTTCTTCCTGGTTTCGCAGGAGTAGGCAGGACGCTTCTCGATTTTCTTGTCGGTGAGCACAGTTTCCTCAGCCTCTTTCTTGCAGGCGTTGTTTGCACCCTGGATTGTCCTTTCACGCGTCACGCTCGCCGACTGCCGATTTATTCGGTACTCGACGATCGGGCGACTCCTCGAGGTGCACACGTGTAACGCGTTTATGGTCGTGAGGAACGGTGGAAAAGTTTTCTAGCAGTCTAACGTTTCAAACGATCGAAACGGAACGTACGGTGAAAAGCAAAGTTTGATTTCGATCGCGAATCAGCAGTCGGCCTTCTTAAAAATAAATTGCTTTACCCCTATACAGTTTTCATTCAAAATAACGTTAATGTAATTCATGATCACTTTTGACCACTTATTATTAGATGATATAAAAACAAAACACTCTCAGAACGCAAAAAAGTAATTATACATTTATTGATTATAATACAGATAACTTGCTTTACACGATCTTTGGGTCAAATCAAATCAAATGCGGACACAGTATTTTTAGAGAGTTTTTTCTGTGAGTTGCAAACGCTTTTATCTTCTATATTTTTTATACAATAATACAATACGGTCTAGCGATTGTGCAAGATGGTGCAATAATTGATAAAATGTTACAATATTTTAGTTTTTTCTTAAGTACAGTGCAATCAAATAATTATAATTTGAATGCTGTATAATAGTTCTTTCTGACCATGAAAACTTGATTTAACGTAATAATTTTTATTTATTAAAACGTTACGCGTTTTAGGAAACATATTTTTTCACAACTTCAATAGCGAAAATAATCCTATGTCCTATAATTTCAAGTAAAATGCCTATCAAAAATCAATTTTCTTTGCGACACGTGTCATTGTGATGCTTTGAAGTGTTCCGCCTAGTATTTTATACAAAACTAGTATAAAATGCAGTTGTGGCATTTTATGACCAGTAGATGTAAAAAAAGCACTTAACTTCGCTATTGTTGGTAGCGAACGGTTTATTTAACCCTTCGGAGACGACGATGAATTGTCACTTTGCTTCTGTATGATCGACGTTACATGATGTTACAATAATATCTCGATGATTTAGACTTTTAGTATTTTCCTTAATTATCTTCAAATTGTAGAAAGCAAATATTGGGTTGTTCGGAAAGTAATTTCGTTTTTCCAAGGACAATGAAGACGATGTTTCACTATTTATTTATTTATTCGGTGATGTAGTGGCAATTTTGTTCTGTGATCTTGTGCCACCTTTCTAGTAACTTGGAGATCCTATGTTCGTAGAATTCCTGTTTTTTATTAGCAAATAATTAGTTGTATTACTTTTGACGCTTTCATTTAAAATGATAGTTACACCGCTTAAAAAGCGTTGAAAAGAACGAAATAAATGGTAATACGACGATACACACTCTCTGTAAACAGCATACGTCTTTTTCCCTGCTTGCATTGCGTTTTTACCATACCCGTAACAAAAAAGAAAAATGTGACGGATATGCTCACTTTGATTTTGCATATTTGATGTTATGTCAAAAGAAATGCTTGAAAGATTATAAAGTTCTATAAGGCACGAAATGACGTCCGAAGTGTCAGTTCCGAAAATATACAATGATTTTGCGACTTAGAATAATGTTAAGTAATAATAAATGGAAGCAATACCATCTCTACACGAAAAACGAAATTACTTTCCGAATAACCTAATATGTAACGTTCAACGAACAAATACATGAAAACACATCGCACGTAATGATTTGACCTTCTGTAAATCAATTTTGAAATATTCAGCAGAGTCAATAAGGCGATACTTATGTATTTATAGAACAGGGAATTGTTTCCCTGTTAAACTTAATTGTTTTATTTCGGGTCAGTTATTATATTGTATATAAGTATTGTGAAATTTCTAAAGATAAATTGCAATTAGAACAAGCTTTGGCCATCATTTTCTATCAAAATTATTTCGAAGAAACGTCTTTTGTTCAAAAAACAACGTGAACAAGTTACGTTATGAACTGATGTACTATTTGATTTTACTAATATTCGCTTGCAGAGTACGCTTGATATTAATCTCGTACTGAATTTTTTGAACTTTCTGTTGATAAATATGATTAGTATTATATAATTATTTTTTGTTAATATTTTGGTGCACAATCGTGTAAGAAGTAAAATATAATAGCTAATAAATTACATGTAACAGAATTAAAATATCAATCGTTTTTCAACCAGAAAAAATCTAAAAATGACTTCTTTAGTTTTAATAAATACTGTCGTAACAAATACATAAATAACGATTTTCTGGAAGAATGATTTCATTGATTCTTTTTCTGTGTCTTACTATGCAAAGACAAATGTCCATATCCAGCAAATACTCAGTACATAGACTACATTGTACAAAGAAGTTCTTTTCATTGAATTTCATATAATCAATATACAGTGACTCACGTAATTGTTCAAACACCCTTTAAGCCCTTAACGTATAATTTCTTCACGACTAGAATGACTGTGTTTATAACTACTTTGTCCGTAACAATTTCATAAAAGATAAAACTATTTTGCATTCGTCCCATAACAAACAGTTGTCGATAACAAAAGAAGAGAATTTTATTTCGATTTAAACGAAAAGAATAAAGTCACACTTAGCAGATTTTCTTTGCAATCTTCGTCACGAGTATGACTCGATTTGGTATAGCAAGTTCATGCAATATTGTATACAATGTTATGCATTATTGCATTGTTTGTTCCACTTTTAAAATGGTTATTCTGATTTAAAGAGACAATTGCATGCATGGATGTAGCTATTTGAATGAAAATATATTTTTGTTGTTACAGTTTTGCAACGTCATCATTAAAAAAAAAGTTACCTAACATTGGAATTCGAAAAAACATAGCTTTTAGATATTTATCAAACTTTATAACATGAACGATTTTCAAAAATGATACTTGTTCGCAAACTAGTCGAAAAACTAAGCAACGGATAAAGTTAATAATACTGAAATTAATTTGAATTAATTAACTATACAATTTTTCGAACAAGAAAGAATACAATTTAAGATTGAATAGAATTATTCAATCACTCAGTTACATATTGTAAAAAAATGTTAGCTTATCCTTTTAGTTGCCAAACTATTAATTTGATCATTCATATTTCTCACCTTTAGAATCATAAATGAATAATAAAACCGGAAAGGTATCACGTGAAAGGATTCAACTCAGTATACCACCAAGTTCTGTTTTCAATTGGTTGTATTAGGGTTATGGGAGACAGAGATTTGGGGTTTGGATAAGGTCATATGTAGGGGAATTTCCAGTGTACCAAGGGTTCGGACTCCCCACGTGCACGAGTTTTGTTCTCGATCTGTTGTATTAGAGTTTCTAAAGGTTGAGATTCAGGGAGAGGATCAAGTTGAATATCCGGGGATGTCGAAATAATAAGATCATTTCTCTTTGTAAATTTTTTGTAATGCACGAACGACCCTCCTTTCTGCTTATTCATTTTGATCAGGTTTACGATAAAGTCTTAATTTTTATTAATAAATTTCTAAAAAGGGATGTCTCATTACAATACAATAACTTTGTTAAAATTAAACTAAACGATTTCAGTCTTTTGAGATGTTAGAAGGATTAGTTCACTAGATAATATGTAAAAATAATTTTGCTGAAATTGGTATTGATCGGAGTTGTGAAGAAAAAAGTGAAGGTCATGGTTTTTAACTTCTTTGTCTGTTCCTAGAACGAAAATTTGGAACATGTATTTTGCAATCTAAGCGAGTTAGGTACATGTACAAGTGGGGGGACCAAAGGATTTATTTCTTAGTTTATATGAGGTTGTTTCATTTCTTCTATAACGAACGGTCGTTTAACTTAATGTTTAAGTTTAGCTTTAGGTTTAGGTTTAGGTTTAGGTTTAGGTTAGGTAAGCTTAGTGTGGCGGCTACTTCCTATGCTCGTCAACAGAGGGACATTACGACAACACCTTTCCCGCTACTACCTGAATCTTCCTCTGTTTGTATATATACCGTCCTAAACTGTCCTTACGACATCCCGCGTCTAAGGCACGGGTCCGCTAGATAGCCTTACTGACGAGTCCTCTAGCGGGCCTAGGACGAAACGCTTCCTTCTCCTTTTTCCATCTTCTCACACTTTTCAGCCGCCATAGTTAGGTTACTCCTTTTGGGGATGAAGCTTCCCGCAGAGGGTGGATCTCGCTATAGGTGAAAAGTTAAAAATCACGTGGGCGAGGGAGGAGCTTTGCTGTAACTCTTTCTAGTATTAACTAATGAAATTAACAATAAAACTTGATTTGTGTTGATATGGAGTTTTGAACATTTAATATCGTTTTTCCCAAAAACTATTGTCTTTATGACAAAAATCAATACGACAGAAAATGTGTATTTCGATGAGACCAATAACTTTTTTAGTATTTTTCAAAATTACCATTATTTACGGAAATAAATGGAAAAACTATGATTTCTATGGTTTCTTCGTGGTTTCCGCTATGAAAATAACATTTGCGCCAATTTTCACTTTCATATTCGTATTCAGCACGTCAAAATACGTAAGAATCCAGAGTACAAAAAAAATCGGAGGTATGGTCTTTTCGGAAGTTTATCCTTGCGTTCGAGATAGAATCAAGAAGCAAGTAATTAAAACTGTATAAAAAATTGTTCTGTATGAGGAACGAGTAGCTACATCGATAACAAACAGGAATTATAACGTAAGACGTATTGACTCTTCGAAAAAAATTCATGAAAATTTTGCAGTGTTCACATGAACAAATTCAGATAGTAGTAAGCCGCCCCTGAGAATCTTATTCGGAAAGGCGTTAAATGTGTTCGAAACGCCTGCGAAGCGTTACGTAAGTTTTCGTAGAACCTTCGTCGAGTTGCACGAAGCGTAGGTCGAGAAGAGAAACGTGTGATGGAGAAGTTTTTGATAGACTGATAAGAGACGGTTTGTATACGGAAGGAAGGGCGATAATGGGGTAAACGCGCGATCGTTAAGGAAATTGCGACCTGTCGTAGAATAAAACGGCTGTTGCTAAAGCCTGATTATACTGTAACTAAGGTTGCAAAAGAAGCTGCGATCTGGAAAAAAGGCGCATCTGGTACAGGCTACGGTTCTTTTTTATTATCGTTTAATGGTGTGATATCGATGGCGTTATATCACTGCCTCTGGTGTAAGAGGATACGTGCTCCCATAAGTAATTGCACCTAAAATAACGACATCAACATCTAATCATGTCTAGAATGTTGAACCGAATGTTGAAACCGTGGTGTATTTAGTAGCTGTTTTGCATTATGCCGTGAGTATCTTTGTAATATTGGTCGTTGCGGATATTATATAGAATTTATTAGGCTGTAAGGAAAGTTTAAAGAAACCAAAAAGTGTTGTGTAATAATTCTCACGACGCTTTCGATATTAATCTAATACATATTATAGAATGTTTAGGATTAATATATCCAATGAAATATTTTTAGTTTTGGTTTTTATTCAAATTAAGAAAATTTCAGAATTATTCAAATAATGTACTTTTAAAATTTAAAATTTCGAAAACAAATTTCTTGTTTCCTCTTTCCTTAATTGTATTTAAGATACTAAATGCAATATGGTATTGATAGAATGTTTCATAGGAAATTTCGAATTTATAAATAAAATTTGTAAACGGTACAAGAGTTAAATGACTGATGAGAAGCTTGAATATTGGAAAATAAGATGTACAATTATAATTCGAAAATTTATTTGGAAATGTTGATACAGGTGAATAATCCACCCCTAGATGACAACATTAGATAAAAATGCTTACGTACAAGCGGATATTTATTACAGTTCTCTACAACAGATAAAGTATGCTGGTACGTTTTCATATCAACAAATGTTCGAGATTACAAGGTACGCCATAAAAGAAGCCAACAACACGGAAATTATCAAAATGTGTATAACCAGAATCTGTAGGAATGTCAAATACCTTTGAAAGCGTACAATTTTACAAGATTACAAATATAATAATGTAAATCTATTTCGAAAAAAGTTTAACTGTAGAAGAAAAAAGCTTCTGATATGATCATTTTTGTCTATTAAAGATTATTTTTCGTTTAGCACAAATTTTCAATGTGATACATTAATTAAATACATTAAATATATTCTGATAGAAGAATGTTGTAATTGTATAAATAGTTAGGCTCATGTGAGAATGAAATCAAAAAGATTGATATCTTAAAAATGGTGCAGTATTTATGGCCATTGGTGTAGTAAACCTAACCCACACCTTTTAAATTTAAATATATTTTATAAAATATGATTTTAAAACAAATATAATAGTCTTAAAACAAAGATATGTTTTATAACAGCACTGTAAGTTCAAGTAACATATTAATAGAGGAATGTGGATATGATTACATAAATGAGCCCTTTATTTTGAAAGTTGCCTGAGCCCATTTGTCAATTATTTTCTATTAACCGTAGTACCGTATACGACTTGAAGTTATCTGTCATAAACAACATTTGCTGCCATGTATATTCAGAGTATACACGATAATTTTGGACACATTAGTTTTCGCAGTTAGTTCAATAATTAAAACCATTACTTTGAAAGTAGCTTAAATCCAATCAGTTATTGATAATTTCCGAAAGGGCGGATTTTCAAATGTCCGAAGACAGTGATGAAGGTAACTTTAATCAATTAGTATTTAACAAGTTAAGCTCAGTCTTTTGACAGTTGCTTTAGTTGAATAATCAGTACGTTTAATTAATGCAGTGAAAAAAATTCACGCAATACATACTTACAATTGAATATAGAACTTAAAATATTAAATTATAGAAATTATTACACTCGCGAGGAAGAATAAAAGAACAAGACCATTTAATTCAGATAGTGAACACGCATTTGTAACTAATGATTTCAACAAAAGAAGTTCGAAAATATTATATTGACACCACTTTATAAAAATACAAGACGAATTACAATAGCGAAATACAAGGACTTAATGGACTCACTACGATTGTACAATATACATACATATACCACAGCCGGTGCACCATGACATCCGTACCGCATACAGAAAATTTAGATGAGCACTAAATTGTTATGCAATTTATGTAGTTGGAAAAATTCCCGAATTGCATAAATTGTGTTTTTGAAGTGTTGTAAAGGAATATAAAATAAATTGAGTATTGTTTTTTGAATTTGAAGCTTTAAATTATGTCGAATGGACTTGGGCTCTTACAAATTTTATAACGCATCTGGTTGTTAACTTTGAAAGTAGCTTAACAGTTTAATAATTGTTATTGTTTTAATAGGAATTCTAATTTAACTCTTTTAGATACACTTAAGCAGTATGACACATTGGTATCCTATACGTATATTTTTAATTTTATTGAAACGCAAACTCTTAAATATCTCAATTTAAGTATAAATGGACTTAGGTCACTTTGAAAACAGACGGCTCAACTGTTTTAGCTACTATTTACTAATGATTTGTTCTCATTATATTCCGGATATCTAGGTTTTCATCTAGCCAGATACATGATGACAATTATATTGTAGTTTCTATACGATTACAAAGGGGTTACTGTAAGTAAAAATTATTTTCTTGCAATTATAATATTTAGTAAGTTACTGTATATGTACAAGCGCTGAAATTTATTCCATACTTCTTTATACACCGACTTATAAAATACTCACACATTTCAATATTCTGGTGAATTTATACATTTATATGATAAAAGACAGTGTAAAATACAATGCAATAAATACCATACTGAACATTAATACGGAATTAGTGTTCTTTTCTACTAAATAATTTACTAAGCCTAATAAAATACGAGTTCATTAAAATCTTCATAAATTAGTTCATGAAAATGTAAATTCACAGAAACATCCGCAATTTCAAGATTCTTACGAAAGATATTTCTTCATCTTTATGAATATTAAAATTCTACATTTATTACTCCGTGTTTGTTAGTGATGAACCAGGTTCCCGAGCAGTCATCCTAATCTGAAAACAATGCTAGACAGTGATTATTTCTTCCGCAACAGGCCGATATTGTTACAGCTTAATTGCCGTCAATCACCTCGGTACTGTAATGTCCCTGAATAGTTGAATTAATTTAGGTTATTTTTAAGCACGATTATTTTTTTTAAACGACTAGTTTTTAAAAAATATTTTAATTTGATTTCGCTGCTTTTGAATTATAGGCATTTTAATTATAAAAGCTAATGAAATAACAAGCTGCAATAGACAACTATTTCAGAATTTTTTTTTTAAATGATTACGATAAATATACATACTGTGTTACCATAGTGTTTGCTACACATATCTTGTCAATGAAAGTAACAGAAATTATAGGTAAAAAATATATGTTAAGATATAGTGTGTAACATAGTTAGAAGCTCAGAATCTGCTGCAATGTTATTGTATTATGTTTTGTTGTTACTGTCATTTTATTCCATGTTGCATATAACTTTTAACGATTGACTGTCAGTATTTGCTTTACGACGTTCAATAGCTTTTGATTAATTTTCAGAAAATATGGGTTCTAAAATCATTAAAAACAAGCATTTCTGATATGTTTTCTCTATGAATTCACTCGTGGCTCTAAACCTGTTGCGGCTGCCTGCAGTATTTGTGCTTTGTATGGCGAAGATTATGTGGCTGAGAGAACAGAGAACAAGAATGGTTTTCTCGTTTTACGAAAGGAATTTTTTCAACAAATGATCATTCGTCTTGCTGTAGGTCATCTGATTTCGATGAGGAATGTTTGGAGCTGTTGCGTCTAATGAGCGACGACATTATTTTTGAATGAAAAACTGCAGAATTTCTCAACCTTGCGATACAAAAATTACTTCAAACGTGAGAAGAAGTAAGCAAAAACGTAGATGTAGAAAAACAACAAAGATGTGGAAACAAAAGACAACTGATTTACACGCTACCTAGTACACTAATCCTAACATCACAAAAAAACTGAAGTCGTTTAGTTTAATTTTAATCGCTTCAATGTTTGTGTAAAATGTAAAATTATTTTCACACTTAACTCTAAAGGTGTTCCAAGAAGCAATGCAACAACCGTCATCACCAGGCTTTTGAAATAAGGAGATTTCTAAGTAAAGTTGTTTTTTCCTATTCGCATCACAGGTTCATTGTAAGTATACAGGGTGTTTCGTCTAAAACAGGACATCTAAATATCTCCTCTACCTCTGAAAATACAAAAAATGTTTCTAACGTAATCTAAATGGTTTCAAAAGACGAATCAGATGGAAGAACCGTTTTTTATAAATTGTAATTTTTTAATCGTTTTTTCAAGGTCACATTATTGTGCATTCATCCATGTTTAATAGCACGACCTTGACATGACCGTGAACTCTAAAATTTGTTAATTAATGCAGAACTTACTGTCAGTGACATATCAGATTTCAACGGTAACAGAAATTCGACCATGAACTTGAACTTGTAAATAAACACATTGTATCATTCCTCTGTGTACATAGAGAGTGAGAGAGATATGTATTTAAGAGTTTGCTCACTGCTAGATTTCTCAGTGTATCGACAAGCGATCCATAATGCGTTATTCAGAACGGGAGAAAATTCAAATGGTTTTAATTTACGGTGAAGCTCGAGAGTGCCTAAGAGAAGCAATACGAATTTACAAAGACAGATTTCCAGAACGTTCTTGTCCATCACGTTCTGCATACTCAATTATTGTTAAAACATTTTGTGAGACGTAAGACTGTTACTACTCATGAAGCAAATGTGAACAACATCATCGCTAAAGTTAATCAAAACTTGCATGTTAGTATAAGGCAACTTGGACGTGAAACCGGTATTAGTGTGACAAGCATATTCCGGATTCTTCATTCACAAAAATTTCATCCTTTTCATTTATCTCTTCACCAGAGCTCCATGGAAGAGACTTTGGAAACCGCGTACACTTTTCTCAATGGGGTTTTCGAAAGAGCTGTACAAGCTGTCGTTTTTCGCCTCACGAAATGTATCACAACGGAAGGACATCATTTCGAACATTTATTGAAGTAATAAATGTGATTATTTAAAAGTTCAAGTTCATGGTCGAATTTCTGTTACCGTTGGAATCTGAAATGTCGCTGAAAGTAAGTTCTGCATTAATTAGCAAATTTTAGAGTTCACGGTCATTTCAAGGTTGTGCTATTAAACATGGATGAATGCACAATAATGTTTGATATAATATACAACAACAAAAAATGTGTGTATATATGTAAAAAAACACGAGTGACCTTGAAAAAACTATTAAAAAATTACAATTTATAAAAAACGATTCTTCCATCTGATTCTTCTTTTGAAACCATTTAGATTACGTTAGAAACATTTTTTGTGTTTTCAGTGGTAGAGGAGATATTTAGGTGTCCTGTTTTAGACGAAACACCCTGTATAGTACTATTGCAATCCAGGAGCAACCGTACCAATTCGGTCGGAACGAATTTGTCGGCTCAGCTCATTTTACAATAAGACATTAATCACAAGGCAATAATCTATTTGTCAGGTGATGTGAACACACCTCTGCACTCCACCAAAAGCGAAACGCATCGCGTCGAACGGGGGCATGGCAAAATCGCGAGAGACCGAATGACAAATTGAACACACAGTCGTCCCATTCAATGGAAGTTGCGACTTCTGACATTTCATTTGTTAACAATGAGGAAGCTTCTGATTTCACGTAATTGCAACTCATGCGTTCGCTTGTTTCGTCCGCTTCCTCCGTTCGAAACTTGTCTCACGACGAAAAAATTCGGTTTCGTCAAAGTTCAGTTTCTCCCCGCGACGAGTATCAGTCATTCTTCATAGACCAGGCTTAGATTACTGCCGTGCGAAAGTTAGAGAAGATATCTGAACAGTCTTCTCACTTCTCGATTTCAAAATCGTGAATATTTTTATTTTGCATTTTCTTATGACAGTAGAACCTTGGTTATCCGAAATAAGTATTAATAATTGTATGTAACTCAGTTGATGCATTATGAGTAGGGTTTTCAATACCGGACCAGATATATAATACTGGTATTTGGTATTTGTTTAAACGTTGTATCACATTCCGATATTAATACCGGTATTATGAATTTTCAAGAAGGTACAAAAACACAGTTGTTTAATAGAAAAAAACATTAACTGATTTATTAACTACATATTTTTGAAATGTGATTGTAAAAAACATAATGCATCTATTGAAATGTCCATAAGCCTGGAACGTGTTTTTCTGCAAAAATTACCTGCAATTGAAAATGCTCTTTCCGCATACACGCTGGCTGGTGGTACTGTTTATAATGAGCGATATACTGTCTCTAAATATTTGCTTCGACGTCCTTCATCTTCTAACAACTCGGTCTCTCGTCTGACGGTTTTGAATAAACCTATTTTTTGTATTAATGGAAACTTTTTTATTTATAGCTAATTGTAATTTCTTCTCGAGAGACGATTCTTTTTCGATATTAACATCAACATCATCTTCAACGAATTCTTCTGGATAGGTTTGTGTTTGCTTTTCATAAATGTGTTTGTGGAATTTGACGACGAACTTAATTAAATTTGACCTTGTTAGCTTCTGTTCTTCCTTTTGGTTTTCTATTTTAAAGTCGTTATAATTATGTAAATACCTTAAAATATTTTGTAGTTCACTATGCCTTTTCTGCATACGAATTTTCAAAGCACTGTATAATTTCTCAGACAGTGGCGTGTTTGCAATCTTTAAGTGATTGCAGCATAAAATTTATTGTTGCATTCGCTGTTAATAAGTTGGAATCCTTCCGACATAATGCTTCCACAGCCAGCTTTATTGGAAGCAGAGCTGATACAGTTTTTGATATTAAATCGAAATCGCTATTGGAAAAATTAATTTGTAAATTTCAAATAAGAGTAGATGCCTCAACAAAAATATTTATTATTTATAGCTAATACCGAAAATACCGGTATTTTACCTTAGCAAATACCGGTTTCACGAATTTGCAAAATAGTACGGAATACCGGTATTCGGTATACCGGTGTATCGGTATTGCAATCCCTAATTATGAGTAGACTGCAGATGTTTATGCAATTTGTAATTTTGGTACACGAATGTGAAGAAATTGGAATCAAATGAAATTTTATTTTCGGTGGTAGTAGCCTTTGTAGATCTAAAACTAATAAAAATCGTACCAAATTCTATTGAATTTCAAATTCTAGTATTTCTTGACAATTTTCATAAGCCATAAATGCATGAAGATCCGCAGTCTAATTATTAGTTACAAATTCTTGTTGGACTGCGGATTTTATGAATTTATAACGTATAAGCTATCATTCCAGATAATGAGGATTTGTGTAACACGAATAACAACGCTGACATTAAAATTTACATCAATAATGTAGACGACCATGCTGATAGAGGAAAAGAATTAGAGTGTCTTTAACAGCACCATTTATCATTTGATAAAATTTTTTCGCAAACGAAGTCGTTCGCTCGCGGCAGCTGAAATATTATTTTCTGTGCAATATCATAGTAACCAAGAACTAGACTCGACGAGGAGAGTCGTTGCGGATGCAACCATCACAGTGAATCTTACTAATTAAGGAAGTAGACACGCTATGGTGAATGTAACGCGTCGCATCGATATAAGGATAGCAGTGCGTTAATACTGCGCCTAATTGCTCAAGAAAGCCCATTGTTACGTATTAGTCGTACTCCTGCAAATTAAGTGCACCATAAAATGCGTACGAATCTCAGCAGAATTTAAATACAGTAATCAAATTATTGGTGTAAAACGACACGTGAACTCTAATGAATCTTTTTACGAAAACAAAATTTTTGTAATTGAATTCGTTCATGGGAAAGTTTTTAATCGTGCAAGTCATCTTAAAATTGGAATAATATGTGAACATTAGATTAGATTAATAAATAATAAATAGATAACAATGAAAAGAAAGATCAAATGAAATATAACATTCAAACTATTTCACTTATTTATATCAGTTGCAATTGAACATTTAAATGCAAACAAAGAATTGCTAAAATAAATATGAATGAAGGGAAATTGCTAAATGAATTGTTGAAATCTTTATTTGGCGCATACAATGCGTACTCACAACTCGCTGAATTCATCATCTTTCTCTACATTCCATATAAATCATTCACGAAAAAATGCATTTATCTATTGAGGTATGTCAGGTAACTCATGCGTCATTCTCATGATCGTTGATGATATCTTAAATATGTTATAGATTATCATACATTCGTATAGAAAATAGGAAATACAAGTTTGAATAGAATTCAATGTAGCCTCGGGCCCATTTTTTGCGTATTAAAATTACTTGTATAGACAATAAATTTTTAAATTCATTATTTTAAAAATTTTTCTGAAAGCATAAACATGCGTATATACTTAACTGAACTGACGGTTATAGCTTAACGTATTGTATATTAAATATGTTAGAAAGGGGAAAAACAAGTCATTACCATATTGTGGATTTTAAGCATTTATGACAGAGTAGGTGAAAAGCTACAATAAAAAACGTTAAAATATCTTAACAATATAGATACATTATCTCTAATAGATTAAAATTACTATTAAAGAAGAAAAGACATTTTTATTTGGTTCCTGTTTCTTGAAATCGATGCAAAATTTTTATTTTACATACATATCTACATTTCTACTAAAATTTTTATTTTACATACATATCTACACTTTCCTATTTACTAAATATATTTGGAAAACATTCACACTAACCGTACCACCATCGGTCAAATGACCGGTTACACATTTTTTATTTTGTAATTATTAAAGTTACAAAGATGATTCCACTAGAAATTATTAAACAAATTCTTTCACTCATGCACGTAACGTTGTCAATATTGTGCATATTGTGCTCGGTACGGTTAGTTGTTAATTCCTATTTTACAATGTGTAGTATTCATTACGTCATAAAGATCTCAAAATGTTTTCTACGCATTGTAATTATCAGAAGCAAGCTTACTGTGTTCATTTATTCGCCACCGAAACAATGGTCCTTCAGAACAATTCGGATTTGGCTTTCTGTTTCGTGCAGCAGTAAAACACACAAGTGCTGGTTATGATTTAAATCGCCCACGGATGCATTGAATTCTAAAACGAAATAATTTGCAGCGAGGGAAAGTTCTGTTCCAAGAAATTCTAAGCTTTTCCTAGATGATAGAGCTTCTCTATAAGCAAACTTGTTTCGTGCGAAAGTTCGACACAATACAATCGACTGTCGTAAGTCGGAAATAAAATCCCGTAATACAGCCATACGCAATATTGATGTAAGTGACTGCTGTAAAAGTAGTCGCAGAAGAACGAACGTGGGAAGCGGTACCCGGAAATGATTAAGGGACAATAATGTGACGTAGCAAACGTGACGAAACGAGCTGCTGCTATGATAATAAAATATGTAAGGTAGACAAAATATATTCAAGACAAAAATTTGTGAAATATTTTAATATGCTATTACAAAACTTAAATTAAATCCTATAAGAAGGTCCGTTTAAATTTTATTATATTTTGCAGTGTACTGCAGTGTAAAGTATAAGCATTTCAAAATTTATCGTCGGCTAAATAGGTTATGATTATACAGCGGACTTTTATGCATAGAAATTTGTTCGCATTTGTTGCAAGAAGCAGGAGTTAGGATTTTTTTCTTTCTTTTTTCAATAAGCCTAATCGGTTGAAAGTAAAATAACGATACTTTTCGATTCTTTTAATCTACTTGTTGTTTCAAAATAGAAGTTACTCATTGTTGACATAAATGCATTGAATCTGCGGTCTAATTATGATATTACGCAATGTAATAAAAATATTCGAAGTTGTCTTAACCTAAAATTATGAGATTAACTATTGGCTGTGAAGAATGTACCATGGTATTTATGTGTGTCCAAATGTGTTTGCATAGAGGTAACTTGTTTGTAATATTTGAATGATGTATGCACGTGTCTTCTGTTCGCTGCATTATCTAGTTATTTTAATTCGTATGGTAAATATATTATGTTAAATTGTTCTAAATATTTCATTGTGCAAATATCTGCTACATTGGCAGTAATTATTGTTTTGCAGCTGGTATGAGTGTGCGAGAATGTTGGAAACCGCGTGTAAAAGTATTATGATTAAATTAGGGACAAGTTCTATATTAGTGTTTGTTAACCATAGTTTAACTAGATAAGATTGTACAAAAGTATATGTATATACAGGGTGTACCATTTAAGTTGAGATCGTAAAAAATCTCGAAGACATGTGATTTAAAAAAAAACGAACTGACACTCGTCCTTTAGTGTTTCAAGTGGAGAGTCAAATGGCACTACTAGTTTTTTAATGAGTGGGCGTTTTGAAGGTTATTTCAAGGGCACTTTGTCTTTTTTTATCACAAAAAATTGTTTCAGACAAAAGTTGTGCATTTTTTTACGTAGAATTTGATTCCGAAATAAAAAATATGGGTTTATGATAAAAAAGACAAAATGACCTTGAAATAACCTTGAAAACGCTCACGCATTAAAGAACTAGTAGTGTCATTTGACTCCCCACTCGAAACACTAAAGGACATGTATCAGTTTCTTTTTTTAAATCACATGTCTCCGAGATTTTTTACAATCTCAACTTAAATGCGACACCCTGTATAATAAAGTAAGATGTATATAGCAACATTAACTTTGTTTAGTCAATAGATTTAATACTACTAATACTACATTTGAATTGAGTAAGATAAGAATGATTACTGTAGTACTGATCTAGAACTTAGTGATCAACGATGGACTCAATAAATACTATTTTATTTATGGAACCTTTTTCCTTTAATAAAAGACTGTATTATTCATATGAATTGTTAAGAATTTATAAAACTCTATTTCGATAAAAATGTCATGTATATTTTGAATTGCTAATTAGAGTTTGAAACGTCATTTTGTTTTTTATACATTTTTACAAATTCAAACTTTAGTAGTAAAGTCCTAGTCCTATAAATAAATATAAAAAAAATAGCAATTTTGCAGTTTATCCTCTTATTAATAATTGGATGATATTGTGGGATCAGGACCCCCCAGACCAAATACTGTATGGAGATTAGGAAAAGTCGGAGGATTCCGTGGGTATGTTCTGATGGAAAAAAGGTCAGATGTGTGTACAAAGGAAGCATAAATTGAATAGAACTAAATAGCCGAGAGACAAGGCGATATAATAAATGAATAACAATAACAATAATAATATAAAGCTAAACTGTCTTCAGAGGTTTGTTATTGAGCTTAATAAAAAAAGAAAATTCATCGTTCGACGTCACTCGTTCGATCCCAGATCCAAAGGCCGATTCTCGGATGCATCATCCGAACTCGTTTCGATTTTTCCTTGCCGGTAACGGTCGGAGAGCAGCTACTATTTTCACCCGTGCAAAGAAAGAAAAAACAGTGGCCGAAGATCAACAATCTCATGGGGCGGCATCGCCGATAAACATACTCTTCCCGGGGGCGTAGAACAATGCGCAATCTGCGCTTCATCGGCACATCCGTCGGAGAAACTTCCGAGAGCAATGCGCGGTGCGCTCTGCTTGATTCGCTCGCGAGCTAACAAGAAGACCGATCGCTCAGAACGAAATCAATTTCAATCAATCTAACGAGCCATGTGTAAAATTGCGAGCGGCGATCCTGCGGGACCAGGCTCCACTCGGCTCCGTGCGTTCTGACGTGCTGCAGCTAGGAGCAAAACGGCGAACGATATGAAAACAGGTTGTGCATTGAATACGCGGTGCTGCGCCTTGTTCTACACCGCCTAGCGAGATCCCGCGTCTTGTCGTTAACCTGCCTGCGGTAATAAATCAACTCGCAATAGGAAGCCGGAGACGTTCAACAGTTAAATAGTTACGTGTTAACATAATCGTACATTCGAGAGGATAATAAAAGGGGAGTAACGAGCGCGGCCGGGCTGGGCTGAGACGAGATGGAGCGAAGCTGCTACCACAGAGAATGCGTATGACTAAATAACTAATTAAATTATTGGGTTGTCCGAAAAGTTAATGCCGATTTTCGGTAGGTGGCATTAGGACATGTCGGAAGACATTAGAATGACTGAAAACGACTGTCGTGTGTACATGATATAAATGTGTGATCCAATTTTAAAAAAGTTATTCGACTTTTAAAGGTGTAAGAACACTTTTGACACGAACCATATATCGAAATTTAAATGTGGTGTCTTTGAATTTTCCTTCAAAATCGGCAGAAAGTTTCCGGACAACCCAATATTACGTGAAGAAGATTAAATTTCATTGAAGTTCATTCAAGAAGCACTGATAGAAACGTATTTAATTCTCAGAAGGAGGTGGATTTATTGTGACCCAGAATTATAAATAAACTACGGATCCTCATACAAGATAAAAATGTTCCGTGTTTGATGTAAGAAACAGAACTCACTCATAAGCTCTTTCTTTTCTTTAATGATTTCAGTAAGTTGAAAGTAATATCTTCATACTCTTCAATTATTCCAATTTTATTATTGTTTCAAATTGCAGCTACTCATTTTTGTCTTAAACGTATAAAATGCGCAGGCTGGTTATAAGGTTTCCATTTAAACTCTGATCTTTTAGCAGCAAGTTTAAATTATTATCTATTTATATCGAGTCAAATCAGAGGGTTAACAAGTAAATATAGTCATATTCTAATGTATTTTCCACATAATATTAAAAATACGCGCTTTTTACACTGTCCGGTATGATCCCGCGTCTTAAGTCGATACGTTAAGGCGATATACCACATTTATCGTTAAAAAAATCGAATTTTTTTTTAATTTTCTTACAATTTCGTGTATGTAGAATGTTGTAAGAAAGCGATTTTTCAAAATTTGAAGCCTTTGTGCAATTTAAAACGCCCTTAAAGTCTGGGTGTAATAAAGAAAATACTGGTAAGTTGAAACTTCGGTCGAGGTTTTCCAGAAATTGTATTTTATATCAACCAGAATTGGTCGTTTTTTTTTTAGATGGTTAAGTGTCATTCCTTCGATTTAACCGATCTGGCCACACTGGTTGCAGAACCACGGACTTAAAGGACTGTGCCTAAGCCTGCGGGGGTGTGCCAAAAGACGGAAGGGGTATCAACTTGTCGGCCATCTTGAGTAGCAAACACTGTGGTGCGCTCTATAGGCAGTGCTGGGACATGGTACAAGATTTCACGCACATGCGCGGCAATTTCAGCCTCAGTAAAGTATGATTCTCGATAAAATGGGGTACCTTGAGTACGCAGCAGAATTTTAAAAAATTGGTATGATTTGATTCTGAAAAATGAATGTATAACATGTGTATTTGTGTATATTTTGTAACTCGTAGGACACGTCCTGAAGTCTTTTTGTCCGGAACAGATTGTTTCGATACATTCCCGCCAATATAACTGTCTCAGTGCTCCACTACCTCTGTCATCATGATATAGATACATTACTGCTTTGGCCGCGCATGCGCGTGAAATCTTGCACCATATCCAACGCTATCTATAGGCAACTTTAAATACTAGTTGCGTGAATTTGCAATGCAGTCATCCGGGAAATAGGTACACATAATTTATTTATAAATTTACTCAACCACTGTAATGATCAAAATGCACTTTACGACCATAAGACACAACTTATAAAGTATATAATTAATAACTATGTTAAGGTTAGATACAATTATATATCTAAGCAAAAAAATAATGTTGCCAGTAGTAAAAGAACCTATTTTAATAAACTAATAATGTTTTCTGGTCATTAAATTGTAGGGTAGTGTTGGGTAACGTGAGGTGATGAGGTAGCAGAGCTCTGAGGCAGTTATATTGGAGCCGAATGTGCAATATTTTGTGTGTATATATATATATATATATATATATATATATATATATATATATATATAAGTGAAATGCAAAAATAAGTAAATAAATGCATAACAAGAGTATTTGTATATATATCTGTGTGTGTGTGTGTGTACTAATATACACTTGTTATGCATTCATATATATATATATATATATATATATATATATATATATATATATGATTCTGAAAAATGAATGCATAACAAGTATATATATATATATATATATATATATATATATATATATACATAATATATATACAGATATATATACAAATACACTTGTTATGCATTCATTTTTCAGAATCAAATCATATCAATGTTCCCGCAACGTTATACATATAGATGGCAACACTAGTTTTGCCACTCAATATGGCCGCAGTCTACCATCCCTCCCCGCTCGCGGTACGACCCCTCTCGACCATATATCTACTTTACGCTCAGTCCTTTAGGTCCGTGTGCAGAATCGAGGGCGGGTGTCGAGGCGACTCTTGGTCTTCCACGGATTTATGATAGGATTTTGGTAAACGGTTCCGCAAGGCGGTGGCCGACAGCCATCTTGAGTTATCGGGTCATCGGTCGGCACAGGGATGTTTATGTTGAGTGTGACGAGTGGAGGGTTTCCGGAGAGGAAACCTGGTGTTGCGTTGCCCAAAGAATTGAGTACAATGAATCTTTATGTGCAACGGATTCTTAAGGTGCGCGTCCACCAGCAAGTATGTAACTTGCGACACTTCTTGCGAGAGTGACTCTCAAGAGAAATAACTGCCGGCAAGCTGTGCGCGCTTACAAAAGTTGCTCTCGGAGAGTGATACAATGTATGTAGACGTTCTCTGGATATAGCTCTGACAGTAATCTCAAGTTTCAAACAGCGTTTGAAATATTTTGCGAGAGTTTGTGGGAAAAAAATGGCAAAGAATTGCTGGTCCAGAGAAGAAATTTTTTTGTTAATTTCTCGGTGGGAGAGCTTATCCGACCTCTGTGACATAAAAAGTGAAGATTACCGTAACACAATAAAAAAACAAAACGCATTAAAATAGGACACATCTGACTTTTTTGTTTTTCCTTTTCCTTTTTAAAATTATTGATACACAGACAGCAGCAGCACATAAAACTAGTTGTGCTTACATTTTGATCGACAGTCAGAGCAAAACTGAACTTAGGATACATTCTAGCAGCAATTTGTACTCTGAATAATATAGACACTTCCAACATTCATTGAACACAAAGTTCAAAAACCACTCTTACCAATTATTGCAGAAAGTGAGTTGCCTCAATATTTGCAGACAAATGTACACCTTCTGCAAGTCGCTCTCGCAAGAAGTGTTGCAAGTTACTTGCTAGTGGACGCGCACCTTCAGAGTCGCGGATGCTGCTTATGTTTACGGGATCGCTTACAATGTTGCTTGCCAATTCGAACTCACCCGTGTGTCCGATGACCCGAAGTCATGGCATCATACGGCACGTGGGGAACGATAAAGGTGCCCTCAAAGGATCTGGCCACGAAATGGGGAAGGTGACGAAACTTCTGGCAAGAAGGCTATGATGAACCGCCTGGCACTTACCCCAGAATGCCCCAGAACCTCTGAAGAGATTGGGTGTCGTATGAAAACTCTAACAGACCGATTTGTTTTAAATTTTAGAGTCTAAACTTACACGAATTTTCTACATACAGTACTCTAAAATATGGCGTAGAATTTTTTTGTTTCTCAAATATTTTTTAGTTACAAATGATTAAAATTTTTCTACGTGAAAAACTATTTTGTCTATCCAAATTGCTGACATTTCTACAAATGATTGAATTTATCATACATTCTACACTACATTTTACATTATACATTCTAGTTTGAGAATAGAAAAATTTGTTATTACAGACGTTTCAATTTTTGTCAGGCCAGCCATCGATGTACTAATAAAATGTCGTTTCAAAAAGTAGCGATTAACTCTGCCTCTTTTTAATATTTTGTACTGTAAAGAAAGGGAGAATGAAATTAAGAGTTAAGTAAATATCACTGAAAAAACCGGAATTTTTCAATTTTTAATTATCCTTTGCCCACGTTGCGATCAAAGCTATTTCAATATTCGGTCAATATTCAAACTGCTATAACTTTGCTAAAATGTATTCAAATCTTAAAATAAAAAAAACCATTTTAAAGCTTGAGATTTCTACTTTTTGTGCTATATGTATACCGTTTCTAGTAAAATGGGTGTTCTGAGTGCAAAATCTGTCCTTAAAGAGGACCGTATCGGATAGTATTATTACTAATATAATAAATACTAGATATAGTAATACTAATAGTAATACTAAATATAGATTGTTGCTATTTTTCAATCAAGTATTGCGGATTATAATCAATATTTTTACGTTATTCGTCTATTTTATGTACACTATCGAATAGTATAATCATTTACATTTAAAATATCTATTTAAAATACTTATGACATCAGATGAGGAGGAGGTACATATTCTCAGGCGAAGAACTTTGTGACGCATGTTCCGATGAAAATTAATAGAAATAAGGGGATTACTATTAAAATGTACATTCTCATATATGTAGTCTTCATCACTAAAATTAAATATCTTTATTAAGTGATATACATAAAAATATAATTTTTTTGACTTTTCAGCGTAAATACTATATGCTATGACTGATTCAACTAAATACAAAAAAAAATAGAGACAAAGATTTATCTACAGCAGGGGTTCCCAACGTGGTACAGGTGGACTGTAGTCCAGGGTCTATTGTGGGTCGATGATAAATGTTTCTGTTTTAAAATTTTATTTAATTTTTAAGGAATGTAATTATTAGATAATAATATCTGTTTTAATATGTATAAATATAATATAGATTTGTTTATATTTGTAAAATTAAAAATGAAAATAGTACAAAAATAATGAAATATAAATCTAATAAACCAATTTTTTCTAATTTTTTGTTCATATTCTTAATCAAATTGTTATGTTAAGTTTTTTATGTGCAATTTTTAGTATTATGATTATGTTAATTATGAAAATCATTCTTTTAAAAGGGTTTGATGAAGGAAAAGAGTTGAAAACCTCTGATCTACAGCATACTATGAGCTTCCCGCACATTTATATTTTAAACAATTCCTTCAAATAATTCCTTAGTAAGTACTTGCTTTACGGAGATATAGCGAATGCAAGCATGCAGGCATGCGAGAAATGCTGTGATTTCTGATAGTCATTTTTTCATAAATCAACTACGAAACACGGATTTGGACGAGGATGGAAGAAATTTTTTTTGCATCTTAAAAATAAAACTTCGTAGAACACAATGACACTGGAATGAACGCCGCGACTCATCTCAAACTATAACGAAATCATTAACAAAATTTTAGAATCATAAATAAAACTACTGAATCGTTGGTTATCTTCAAATATTAATAACTACAAAAATTTATGTACATAGTAAACAAGTATGATTTTCTTAAAAGTATACCATACACTTAGCTAAAAAAACTTCTGCAAAACAAAAACTTATTTAGTTTATGTGCATAAGTTAAAAATGACTAATAGGTGAATTCGTTGAAAAAGGAAGGCGTGTTATCGGAATTTGCAACTTCCGACAAATCACAGTGCTTTATGGATACACGAATGAGAAAACGAATATTGATAGATCGTTCCTCAGATATTCAGCTAACTCAAGGAACAAAAGCTTTACAATTTATGTCCAATTTTTAAAATTGACTTTTGACCGAATTTTCGGGGCAAATAACCCACTGTACATTGTTAGAAGTTCGGAGGTAGGAGTGATTACTTTGTTGCAGCGCGTCCACCGATATTCGGCCAACAGCTCCTTAGCATTTATTCTCTATGATCGAGTCAAACAGTAAAGACGTTCTTGCAGTCCTTTTATAATGAAGCATTAATTAAAGTAAAGACGTGAAGTTATTTAGAAATTAGTACCCATAATCTAACTCAGCCGTTTATTTTGAAAGTGGCCTAAGTCCATTTGTCAATTATTTTATGTTGACCGTAGTCTAACTTAAAGTTATCGGTCATAAACAACATTTGCTGTTAAATATATTCAGAGCATACATGATCATTTTGGATACATAAGTTTTCGCAGTTAGTTAAATAATTAAAACCATTACTTTGAAAGTGGCCTAAGTCCAATCAATTATTGATAATGTCCGAAAGTGCGGTTTTTTAAAATGTCCGAAGGCAGTGATGAAGGTAATTTTAATAAATTAGTATTTAACAAGTTAACCTCAGTTTTTTGACAGTTGCTTTAGTTGAATAAGCAGTACGTTTAATTAATGCAGTGAAAAAAATTCACGCAATACACACTTACAATTGAATATATAACTTAAAATATTAAATTATAGAAATTATTACACTCGTGGGGAAGAATAAAACAACAAGACCATTTAATTCAGATAGTTAACACGAATTCGTAACTAATGATTTCAACAAAAAAAGTTCGAAAATATTGCATTGACACCACTTTATAAAAATATAAGACGAATTACAACAGTGAAAGACAAGGGCATGATGGACTTATTACGATATATACCACCGGTGCACCATGACATCCCTCCCGCATACACAAAATGTAGACGAGCAGTAAATTCTTATGTAATTTATGTAGTTGGAAAATTTCCCGAATTGCATAAATTGTGTCTTTGAAGCGTTGTAAAGAAATATAAAATAAATTGAGTATTGTTTTTTGTATTAGAAGCATTTTAAATTATGTCGAATGGACTTGGGCTCTTACAAATTTTATAACGAATCTGGTGGTTAACATTGAAAGTGGCTTAACTCCATTTTTGGTAGGAAAACACATTTTATTCACTTAATAATTGTTATTATTTTAATAGGAATTGTAAATTTAACTCTTTTAGATACACTTAAGCAGTATCACACATTGGTATCTTATACGTATATTTTTAATTTTATTGAAACGCAAACTCTTAAATATTTTAATTTAAGTATAAATGTACTTATGTCACGTTCAAAATAGACGGCTCAAATATCCTAAAAAAATTCCCGAAAATGTAGCACATGTTTAGATAGTCAATGTTGTCTACCTCCTTAACTTGCCTGGGGTAATCAATCAACTTGCAATAGGAAGGCGTAGATGTTCAACAATTAAATAATCATGTGTTAACATAATCGTACATTCGAGAGCATAATAAAAGAGGAAAAACGAGCGTCGACAGGACGAGTTGGATCGAGTCGGGCCGGGCCGGGTCGAGCGGAGCTGAGCAAGCTTCCACGGAGCACGCAAGCAAACGGAGCCGACACGGCAGAATGCGCAATTAATTATCGAAGTCTGGTCAAATTACGTCTCAACTTAGATTTCGAGATAAACGACCGGAGGGGTAGTAACTCGCTGTCGATGATAATTTCGTTCCTTTTGGAGAAGCTGGAAGGCCGAAGACTAGACGGTAATGCGACCCGATCGTCCCGTGCTTAAAGACCTCCTACCGGAGATGCCATTAAGATTGTCGGAAAGTCCTTTGGCTTCTCTATCTGCGGTTCAACGACGAGAAACGGAATCCTCGCGGAGAAGGCACTGGAAAATTGTTCGGAAAAAGAAAATATACCGGGCAAATGACACAAGTCGAACGTGTACGCTGCCGACGACGCGACGGAGAGTTTAGGAGGAAGTCGTTGATCAACCCTTGTGTCAATAACCGGATATCCACTTTTACCTTGCGTATAAAAGTTTCTTTTATGGCGCTGCTAAGTAGGTGGTATGTGTAGACCGGGGTAACGAGAATACAGCTATTCGCACGTCAAAATGGTTAATCGTCTTTGGAGCTTTTGTACATTCATGATTAACTTTTTACCGTTTTATCTAACATCAATTTTATTAATAATCAGCAGATTGCAGATTTTATGCATTTATAACGAAAATAAATAGGTTAAATACAGAACCTGAACGACATTAGAAGAATTGAAAGATACTGTTATGTTATTTTCGACTGTCAGTTTGTTACAATTGACTCGAACAAGTTTTATCTGGCATAGAAATCCAAAGTCTAATAGTCAGGCTTAAAATTTAGTTTACAGTTGAAACGTAATTTCATGTGAGAGGTTTTAAATACACTATTACAGTATAAGATCGACCAACCCAAAGATCATTGAACAAAGAACAATTTATTTAGAACACAATTGTAAGGAAAATATAATGTACATCTTAACAGAACGGAGTTTATCGGAAGAGTGAAGAATACGCTATCCTAATAAATCGATATCGCACGTTGTGAAGGAACGATTCGCTGTTATTTTATAAACAACTTGAAATCTCAGACTCTGTTTTCATATACTGGGTATTTAAATCCAAATGGAGCAAATCAATTCACATTTTACAAATGTACAAAATTTAATTCCATGTCTTACTACATAAACGAATAACTTTTTAAAATGTAGACTAAACGGCTTGCATTTTTTGCTACTGGGCGCAATTGTGAAGAAAAAAGTAAAACTCAGGATTTTTAAATTTTTGATGTGTGTTTATAATAAAAATTTAAAACGTGCCGTTTTCAAATCTAAGTAAGTTATACACATATGCACATATGCATACATGCACAAAGTTTCATCGAAATCGATCAAAGTTGTATTGCAATATAATTCATTGAGGACTGCAAAAATTGTAGAAACTGCGATTTAAATGAATCACACAACCCTAAACTCAAAGATTTTTACATCTCACAATGCCTACAGCTTTCTGATGCGTCAAACGATTTCGATGAAACTTTGTGCATGTATATAACTTACTTACAATTAGATTTACAAACGGCATGTTTTATTTGTAGGCACAGATAAAAAAACTTAATAATCGTGGCCTTTAGTTTTTGCATTACAACTGTGACCGATAGCAATGTTCTAGAAAAATTGTTTACATATTAGTTGGGAAACTAATCCTTCTAACATCTCAAGAAAATTCAAGGTATTCGGTCAGCATTTAAAAAAATTATTCGTTTTTAAAAGGTGTACGAATACTTTTTACACTAACTGTACATCAAATAATTCTCATGATCAAACTAACTTTACCATAATAAGTATGGATTGTAGATAGTTCTGTTATAAATATTAAATCATTACAGTAAATATAAATCTATAACGATCAGCGAACAACATTTTCTTCTAACAAATGATTAGCCAATTAAACAGTAATTGCACAATAAGAATGGACAAAAGACAATTAGAAATAATTTTATGTTCGGCTATAGGAAACATAAAACCATTTTGCAGTCTCATCTTTCGGATAATTTGTTGTACTTAATTTACTAAAAAAACTGGATGAACGAAGCAATTTTTTTTATACTCTGGATTGTTACGTATTTTGACGTGCTGATTACGAATATGATAGTGAACATTGGCGCAAATGTTATTTTCATAGCGGAAACCATGAAAAAACCAGAAAAATCATAGTTTTTCCCTTCATTTCCGTAAATAATGGGAAGTTTGAAAAATACTTCAGATAAAAGTTGTAGACCCCTTCGAAATACACATTTTATGTCGTATTGATTTTTGTCATAAAGACTGTTCTGTCACTTTCTGAGAAAAATGATAGGTAATTATATGTATCGGAGTCTGTGGTCTGAGTTAAGTATGACAAAAATCAATACGACATAAAATGTGTATTTTGATGAGGTCTCCAACTTCTGTCTGAAGTATTTTTCAAAATTCCCATTATTTACGGAAATAAATGGAAAAAACTATGATTTTTTATGGTTTTTTTCATGGTTTCCGCTATGAAAATAATATTTGCGCCAATATTCACTACCATATTCGCAATCAGCACACCAAAATACGTAACAATCCAGAGTATAAAAAAGATCGGAGGTATCTACGATTTCAATTGTCTTAAACATTAATTTCCTCAATATAATCATTGCGCCGCATATACATACTTTTCGATCGATAATAATCGACCATTTGCGATCACACGATGACAATTAGCAACCGTGTAATCGCCGTAATCCGACAAGCGCAGCCACCCATTAAAATGTTAATCGCAGTTGCTCGTTATTAATAATTGCAGAAATGAATTCGTAATTGAGCGAACAATTACAAGTAAGGGTAATTATTAATCGTTGATTAGATTGAATTCAGGCAAACTGCGAAGCAGACGGAACAGGTTGGTTGTGTCGTGCTGTTAGCGAGCCAATCATGAGGAAGTAAAAACCGATCGGAAACCCGTTTGCGTAATATGTACTAGTGCGCCCGAATCGAAAAATGGATCTGTACCTGTTATCTTCTGTCGCAGAGGGGACACATGGGAAAGTTATAACGATAACGCGACCGTGTCTACCGTCTCGCACCCTTTTACGGCATTCAATACCACAATATATAACGGGTCAATGACAACTTGTCAGGCCGCTTATCAAGCTGCATCACGATAATATGCTATACCTGGTACGATCTTGATCGTTCAACGTATACCTGCGGGACTGGTATAA
Organism: Sphecodes monilicornis; assembly: GCA_913789915.3. NCBI lineage: Eukaryota > Metazoa > Arthropoda > Insecta > Hymenoptera > Halictidae > Sphecodes > Sphecodes monilicornis. Next base: position 2,915,243 of record OU565289.1, read on the forward strand.
GGTCAATGCGTTTTCGGTGTTCTCTGGGTCGGTGTCTCGGCTCAGACTTCGTTTATCTACTACTTTCTTTGAAATGAAATATTGACCGGACTTACAAGATTTATCGTTTCCAATTGTTTGTTTTACTTGTTGGCGTTTAAATGTTTCTTTTCACTTGGTTATTTTCACCACTCTGTCTTGTTTGATTTAATTCTTCGTTTTGGTTAATCGTTTATTCGTGTCAAGTTATATTAAAAATTATACTGCAATTGTAGCCCTAGAACCACCGAGCACCAAATACGACTGATATACAGGGTGATTGGTAACTGGTGGTACAACCGGAAAGACAATGGTTCTATATAAAAAAAATAAATCGAAAATGTAGAGTAGAATTTTGTTGAAGGAGGATTTGTTTTCGAGAAAACTGACTCTGAAAATCCGTTAAGTGAGCAATAACTCGCGGGTTCGCCGAATTTTAAAACTAGATTTTCTCGAAAATAAAGCGTTGCATGAAAAATTTTATTCTGCATTTTCGACTTATTTTTTTTATGTATAATCACCCTCTTTTGGATTGTATCAATAGTTACCGATCACCCTGTATATTACCCTGTAATAACTAGACTGCGGATCTTTATGCAAAATAAAAATTTTTTGTTATCAATTATAAGATACTGAAAGCAAATAAAAATGGATTTCCTATTTCAATAATTTTAATTAGTTGATGCTAATATACTGATACTTTTAAATAGTTATTATCCTTCTACTATTTCATAAATGCATAAAATTCGCAGTCTAGTAATAACAATGAGATCGAATACTATAATAATATATAATACTACTATAATGCTATAATAATATTCTCATGAAAACGTTAATATTAATACATAATTGTGCAAGATCATATCAGAAACAAGCAGTTGTGACCCACCCGGTTGAGTTCTTAGTACTAACTTTATTTATTTCCGAGGAAGACCCTACAATATATACGCACTACGTTATATAATAATAAAAACAATTAAAAAATAGTATAGTAGTTAAAAAATGAAGAGAACAGTTAAGGCGTCATATTTTATGAAATACGAATTATATTAACGATTATGATTAGCTATAAATGACTGTGCAAATACTGATAAAAAAGTACTACAAATATTTATTATTATTATAAAAGCCCAGACTATGCAAACGAACGCAATATATTAGAAACAAAGCTCCTCAACGGCAAGTACTGTTTCCCTCATTGTACTAATTCCTTCTTATGTAAACCTGATATACAGGGAATGAAAATAATTTTTAATTTTCTTAAACATTGTTCCGTTAGAATTTAGAAACAATGTATCACTTATTGAACGTAAGCTAAATGTAATAATATTGTACTTGCTATATAAACCACTTGGTGTAAAGCAATAACAAATGAATAAATAAATATTATAAAATCATTTGATTTAGGTAGCTATATTTACATTGATGTAACGTTGCATTTACTAAATACATTTACATTATATTCGCATAACGTCCAATAAGGTCAAGTGGAACTTTTTTTTATTTTTAATGCAATTTTTACAATGACGAAATTGTTAGACAATCAATCGACTGATTACGAAGTTTATGTACGAAGAGTAAATCAGTGTAGTTCACCGCTCTGCAAGGGTCACTAACCCGGAGAGAGACAGTGCGCAATGATAATCAATGCTTGCTGATTTTTTATAGCGACTTACAGTACAAAATATTATAATAATAGGAACGTTTTTATTGCAATCATTAAGTCAAAAAAACGAACATGAAATTTACAGTAAATAAAAAGAAAAATAAATAATATAGGATTATAAAGCACATACAAATTAATCAAATTAAAAGTTGAGATTTAATATAAATTCAAAAGAAATAATGCAGAAGTAACCCTGACATTATTATCTACATCTATTTCTAATCATCCACTTATTGAAAATGGCTTCCTATAATTCTTTCCTATTCTTTAAACAATTTTCGAATACATGCTTTACGTTTCAAATTCAGAAAATTGTATATGCGTTCGTAATTATTAATGCATTACAATTGCAAAATTTTAAAAACTCCAAAAACATTGATATTTTTACCATATTTTTAGCATAAATAAGGTATTGCTTATAAAAAGTAATTAATAAGTAAATTAATGATTTGTACAAAATTCTTTATGCAATTAAGAATTTGTGTGAAGTTGCATAGTGTAATTATAATCATCATTCATGGTCATTTGAAAAGAATGAAACGAAAGAAACAATTGTGATTAATGATTAATATTGAACGTGGTATTTAATTGAAAACATCAGATATCTTCTGGCGTTGGACTTTGTAAAGAGTTGAAGGAAACACTGATCAAATCGTCGACGATTAAAATTAAATGTGAGCTATCGTCTTGCATATAATATTAGTTTGAAAAAACCACTTGGTACTGGTACCACTTAAAATTTTTAATAATATTTTATGTTATCGTTTAAGTAAAACGCCATTGGATATGATCTGTCAAGATAAACAAACTAAAAGAACATTAGGAGTGCTCCAGCGTAAATAAAAATCATTACAATAAGTTGCCAATTCAGCGAAGGAATACAATTTGGGGCAGGAGACCTTCCAAACGTTTCTTAACAAATATAAAATGAAATAGGCTCAGTACTAGTGATGGGCATACAATACTCTGGCTTGCAAGTTTTCGAACAAATCAATCACCACAGAGTTTCGAATCAATTCGATATTTATTCGAAATCAGAAATTCTTAAAACTCTTGAAAGTCTTGAAATCTTGAAAATTTTAAAAGTTTTCATAATCGCAATAAATGTTATACTTTTGAGAATCTTATAAGTTTCGAATGTCTTGAAAGCTTGGAAAATCTAGGAAATCTTGGAGGTCTTGGGAATTTAATTACGTCAAGTTTCATGAGAAAATAACTATATTTTTCTATGTAACAACAAAATCATGTTTAAGGTGGTATCTCTTAATTTGTTTCTTTTGTTATTAAGAATGGTTCCTGCTTTAGAAAAAACTCTTTCGCACGCAACTGAAGTTGCAGAACAACAGAGAATTTTACGAGCTAATTTTGATAGATTAGGATATTTAGTGCTATTATCTGTCCAATACTGTAAAGGAACGGAATGTCTATTAATATAGGTTCCCGCAATGTCACATTCCAATTCATTTATCGGTCCGATACTTTTAGCGTTAATTGAATTTTGTCTACATACTCCGCTAACATTTCAAGAGTTTCAATTCTTACAAACCTTCCAAAGTCTTAAGGCTTTCAAGATTTTCAAGACTATGAAGACTTTCAAGACGTCCAGGAATTTCAAGAGTTCTAAGCTTCGAATTATGAATCGAAGCGATTCGAAGTGATTCAGATACCATCACTAGTCAGTACGATATGCTTCTTCCATCGATAGTAAAAACCAATACTACAAAATGTTACCATTTTTCTGTAGAAAATCCAATTTCCGGTATGCTAAATAAAACCGTTCGTTTTTTAAACGTAAAAAACGTTCTAACGCTAAACCTACCGACCATTAAATGCGACTAGTATGTGCTCCCTTATAAAAATGGAACGATTGAATTTATTTAGATTTTGTGCCATTTTTACTGTAATGTATCCTAGAATAAAAAAGTATGCATAATCATTTCCAGTGGAAGCATCATTGCAACTTCAATAATTGTAAAATAAAAAATCTGAAAACGGTCATTTGACCGGCGACGGTAGGTTTAGTGTTAATTAAGCAGGACAGTTACAATTATAGACATGTGAGAAGCAGAGTATATCAACCGCTCTAGAACGTGTTAAGAAATAATTGTAAATATAACACAAATATTGCTTTCTATCCTAATAATACAAGCTTTCTATCCTGTTCATTCGATTATACAGCAATTTAATACACATACATTAATAACAAAGTCAACATTGTCTAAGGACCATTCCGTAGTAATAAGAGGTAGCTGATAAAGCGTACTTTTTAATTAAGTAACATAATAATTAGACTGCGGATCTTTATACAAAATAAAAATTGTTTGCATCAATTGCAAGAAACAGAAGTTAAATAGAAATTTCTTTATTTCATTATTGATTTTGATAAGCTGGAAATAATACATTGATATTCTTAAATCCTTGTCTAATATATAAATCATTATCTTAAATCAGTCTACTGTACTAATTTAGACCTATGTATTCATTTTTGCAATAAATGCATAAATTCCGCAGTCTCATAATAATGTTTAAATTCCACAAGAGAAACAATACACTGAAATATATCATGCCTGTCAAAAACTTGAATTTTTACCCTAGTAAAATCGAAAAACTCGTTATTTGTTGACAGAATTCCAAGCAGCCCCAATGTAAAAGTTAATCAACAAAAATATTAATTGACAAGAAATTCATAGCATGTTTGAAACTGTGCTTCATTTTTAATTTCCCTTTATTGGTTTACTTAAATTATGGGAAAGTGGAGCTGCCGCATCATTGCAGCAGTTTTTCAATTGTAAATAATATAAAATCATCGCCATATGCTAATGAAAACATAACAATATTCTACTTATAATAAAACAGGTATTATTATAAGTAGAATATTAATTCCATCTGTTACCAAACTTCGAATCAGTTGTAGTTTCGAAGCGTTCATAACAATTTGATCACTCCTTGTATAATTAACAGAAACATGAATTTTATCCACGTTGTTAAGATTCTGGCCCAGTGTGCAGCGCAGAAATTCGCGAAGCGAAAATCTCGATCACAATAATCTTCGTCTTTTCGTTCTGTTCCTGCGCCAACTGCAAAATACCTTTCTCTTCCGCATCCGCGTTTTGTAAAAATCTCGATACAGAGCCAGGTGTCACGGGGTGCTCGGTTGTTTGCCTGATAACCACGTTGTTACGATTCTTGCCCAGTGTGCAGCGCAGAAATTCGCGAAGCGAAAATCTCGATTACAATAATCTTCGTCTTTTCGTTCTATTCCTGCGCCAACTGCAAAATATCTTTCTCTTCCGCGTCCGCGTTTTGTAAAAATCTCGTTACAGAGCCAGGTGTCACGGGGTGCTCGGTTGTTTGCCTGATAAAACTGCCGAACAATTTCCCTAATTTTATCAAAGCGATGCCGACGCGGTCTCGAGACACAACAGAGGAAAAAAGAGAAGGACCTCCGGTGCCAGTTATCCAACACTTTCCCGTCGAAAACTTTCATGCGTAGCCGCCTGGCCGGTTAACATTTAGCAAGAGAACACCGACACACCAAGGGGGAAATGACAAAACGCGGAAGAGACATATACATATATCTATTCAATGCTATGTTTCGTGGAACCGCCATAGCCGAAGGGACAACATTACTCGTTCCCAACGAACGAAACGATCGGAAACCGAGCTCTATGGTAAATCAGGATGATTGATCGAACGTGGACCGGACTTCCATGTAAACGGTGCATAATGATGTCTATCTTGGAAACCAATGTATCCTTGCCAGCCAGTCACTTTCACGTGAGCCACGGATGCGACCTGGCCGAAACCTTCTGGATCCTAGTTAGTATAGCATTGCGCACTTGAATAGAAGGTTACGGTGCCATCTACACTCCGGGGCAAAAGATATCACACATGACGATTCACGTGATTTTCATTTATTTCCACGTTGCAATTGAAATATGTTTCTGTTAGACATGTGAAATGTTCGATTACAGAATGCAAATTTTATGAAGTGTTTCAATTAAACAATACTGTTATAATCTACAAATTTGTTTCACAGGATGTTCCGCATGCAGCGAACAATCGATTGGGAAGTAGCTCTACACGCAAAAGTAAGTGAAAAAGAAAGAAAAAGATTTTGTGGTTTGACGTTTGTTTTCGAGTAAATCGAGTTTCAAAATTCAGGGAATACACGTATCATTAGACAGGACTCGTCTGTCGCGTCTGATCATGACCAACCAACTCTACTTTCTGCATATACTCAACACGTTATGCGCCACGCCAGCACGTGACAAAATTCCAAGAAATCGAATCAATTTTTTAATGGACCCGCAACTGATAGGTCATAATTTATTACAGTCATTGCTTTTTTTACTTTCTTATAATTCGTAGGCCCAAACAAAATTTTGATTTACTCCGTCTGCCACCCTACGAAATAACGTTGAAATCTAGTGAAAGAATTGTGTCAGTCACGTATGACTGACGTGACAGTGAACGTGTTAAAGCACGCGTACACTGTAGATCAGAGTTGGGCAATTTTGCCTTAATCGAGGCAAAACCCTTCCCACCATAGCGCTAACTGTTCCCTTCCAGCAAGCGCCTTACGGTGGGGCAACGAAGACACGAAATATCAGTGAACGCAACGAACGTGCGCGCTGTATGAAAAAGAGGTTGGTGGGGGAAGCAAGCGTTTGAGAAGCCCCAACCCTGCCCAGCTGTAGATCTTTAAACTTGAGTTTTTCAAAAACGAAGCTTCAAATGCAAAAATTTTATTCTTTCATTTCGACTAATTGTTACGTATAAAATTATTTTCCAATCGGGTGTCCACGGAATGCGCGACACTCTGTATATCATTTGAAGGTACAAAGATTACTTAAAGTTACGTTTAAGGTCCATCCTTAGTTTCTATTTAGCTATTTAATGTTATTTCTAAATAAAGTTTAATTCAATATTAATCAATGTGATTATCGTATATTATTTTTATACGAGTGGAAAAAGAAACATATTAATTTAGCTTTATGCGATGTGCATTGTTTTTCGATGGTAGAAAAAACTCTAAACTGGAGACGACAATCTCGTAAATGAAGAACGTGAACAAAAAATTAAATTTATATCGTAGTACAATTGAGAAAACTTGTCATTCGTTGACAAAACATCTTGGTTAAAATGATGCTAACTTTAATTAGTAAGTTTCGTTCAGAACAAAATCATGTTTGTTTAATGATATTGTTAAAAATTAGTCATTTCATATGCAACAACCTAATATACATTCGATTCGTTGATCCAATTTTTACTGTATGTTTAGAACAAAAGTAATGTGAAATATTAGAAAGGAAATGTTTGCGGTACTGTAATAAATACATTAACAGTGCTTAGGCACAACTTTTGTCAGCTTTAACTGATAACCGTGATATTAAATTCTAGATTACTATAAGTAGAGGCATATTAAAGAGCTTGCAAAAGAAAAGGCATTATTAGTGTACCTACGCATATCAAATAAGTTGAAATTGGAATTGTTCCGAAGATACAAGAAAACAACGAAAAAATATTGTAAAGCTATTATGTAGTAAATTACCTAGTAAATTAATACCTCGAATTCCTTAAAAAAAAACTCAAGTAGTATGATTTAATTATAAAAAAGTTATTCTATTGTAAAGCGTGTCCAAATATTAAGACTTAGCACACGAATGCTCATCAAAATATTGTTTACATTATTTAATTTGTTCCTATAGAATGAAAATATTCTAGGTCAGGAGAAATGTTTCGTTCTTGAGTTAAAATACCTCCGAGTGAAAAGGGCTAAAACTGGCCCTCGTGTAAAGAAAGGGCAATGAATTAAATCGTGCATCTAGCAATAAATAATCCGTAAATTGTTGTTTTAATGTTGAATATATGGACTACTCTTGCGGCAAGTTTTTAGCAACTTTTTGGCACACCTTGTATACGTATCTCGTAGGTAGAAGCGCGGGTGGCACGGCAACCTCGAGCGTCCTTTCGACGATGCTTTATTTTGTTTTGGGCCAGGCCCCAGGCCGGCTGGAGAAGCAAGAACCATTTTACTTGGTTCTCGAATGAACCAAAAGAATATTAGGTTACCGCAAAAGTCCTGTTTCCAACGTTAAATATGAGACAGGACTCGAATTTTTAACGGGATTACACACTTCAAATAAAGAATTCTAAATAACGACTCACAGTTGCATTCAAGTAATGTACACAAATGCAGATTCTACTGGTTCTCACGTACGATGTGAATATAATTTTCAGAATTTAATATTATGTCTTAAAATAACAAGAAATTTTACGCACATATCCGCTTCGAATCATTACATTTGAAGCTTTTGGCAGCGACAACTGCTGATCAATATCTTTCTTCTTCATACTAATTTTATTTACTGCTTTTATGTTTCTGTATTCAATACCTTTCTCCATTTGTCATGCTATAACGTGGAACGGAGGACTTCCACATACAGGGTGTTCGGTAACTGGTGGTACAAGCGAAAAAGGGGTGATTCTACATGAAAAAATAAGTCGAAAATATAAAATAAAATTTTTCCATGTAAGGCTTCGCTTTCGAGAAAATCGAATTTAAAGATTCGTCGTGATCGCGTGTATTAGTACAGTGAGCCACGAAAGCATTCGAACGTCCTCTAAAACAGAATACAGTATTTCATCGATAATCGTCGCCACCACATGTCCGGCCGGCGATGATTAAAGTTCTGTGATAATACTATTCTTTGACTTGTACCGAACGTAGAAAAGGACAGCGAAGCTGGAGAGGCCTCGGTTGGCGAAAAGTGTAACATAATACAGGTCGAGTATGTCTGTGTGAAAACAACAATTAATCCAGTGACAAAACTTCTTTATTTTTTAGTATTTTCTTATGGAACTTTCACTAACATATTCTTGGCATTTTTCTAATGAAAATGATAAATGGACGATGAAAGTTCCGCAAAATTATTGTAAATATGATCCGAATTATATGGTGTTTGGTATTATTTTAATCAGAAAAATGCCACCAATATATTGGAGAAAGTCTCATAAAAAATAAGTAATAATAAAAAATTTTTTTTATTGACATTACACTGTGAAGACTCTGAAGTGTCACTTTCTTTCCCATGCGTTGTCCTTCCTTGCGCCCGAAAATTTCATCGTTCATATCTCAAGTAAATACCATCGGAATTGTATCTTATTGGGTATCATTTTCATTAGAAAAATGCAACGAATATGTTGGTGAAAGTTCCATAAAAAGTAGGAAAAAATAAAGAAGTTTTGTCATTGGATTAGTAGTGGTCTCACCGATATATTCGACCCGTATTATGTTACACTTCTCGGCGACCGGGGCCTCTCGAGTTCACGGCCCCTCACGGGGTATACCCCGCGGAAGGAGGGATTGTTTGGCGACGATTATTGTTCAGAATTTCACGACAATTAACGATGAAATACTGTATTCTGTTTTAAAGGGTGTTCGAATACTTTCGTGGCTCACTGTATATGCACAGAATAGAATTGGTTAGTCATTTCAAACTCGATTTTCTCGAAAACAAAGCCTCACGTGAAAAAATTTTATTATATATTTTCGACTTATTTTTTCATGTAGAATCACTCCCTTTTCGCTTGTACCACCAGTTACCGAGCACTCTGTATATAATTTAGTAGACAATTTTCTGGTTCACAATGTTAACCCCTTGTCTCCAGTAACATCCGATTTAGAATCGTGATGAAGATTTCGAACAGAATCTTCTAAATATACATGGTGCTAAAAAAACATTCAATATTTATATAGTATATAGAATGCACTATACTGAGTAAAAAAGCCTTAGTAAACATAGGACGAAAGGTCAACCATTTCTGAGTTATAAACATTTTTGTTTGCTAGCATCATGATTGACTTACTTGCTTCCATCGCGTGCGATGTTTACTTCATTGTATATAATCATTCAAGTGCCGACAGTAGATTTCATCGGGAATCGGTCAGTTGTGGATCTTATTACACATTTACAAAGTATGGTGCTGAAAATGTCAGTGTATTAATCTAGCAAACACAAATGTTTGTATCTCAGAAACGGTTGCCCTTCCGACTTATGTTTACAAAGGCTTTTTTACTCAGTATTCTATTCAGTGCCGAAGTCTAATGATTATGTGGACAGTAATTTAATTTACTTTTCATTTTGAGAGTAACAATTACACTGTTCAGAATACAAAATTATAAAAACAATGTCATTGAAAGGACTATTAATACATGCATGTCTCCTGTAACAATGCCTCTGAATTCATTAACATTGACATTGATAAATCTTTTTCTCTGAAGATTATCTCAACAGGAAAAATAAAAAATTAAGAAGTTATTCGTAGAGCGTGGAATAAATCAAATTAAATATTTCATTGAAATAGAACGACTGATCTAGGAACGTTTAGGAAGTAAGCCAGGATGAATATCGTTAAATTCCACGCTTTCATTCCCGCGAACGTTTCCTACTCAGACATCAATTTGCAATTCATAACGCAGCAATGCTTCCTTCTGAAAGGGGAACTAATTAACCATTGGCTGATTATTCATTACCATATACCATACAATATACAACATCAGGTTAATTGCATATGCAAGCTATTTATTAAACGATGTTGAAACTGTTCCAATTAGAAGAACTTGTGTATTTATTTTATATGCAATTCCGTATCTCTTTGATTATAAACAAAATCTATTAAAGATTGACAGAAGTACTAAGGATGTCATAAATGCATATCAAAGATAAGAAATAAGAGATGGCATGATGCAACATATAAAATACATAAATACAGTGAATCCAAAAAGTATTTAAACACTACATTTTCGACTCTCAAAAATTAGTCGACATTTAAATTGTAATAATTTCATAAAAACAGGTAGAACAACAATAAGCCTGCACTCATTTTAAAGCTTGAAGCCTCTACTATCTCTACGTAGTGTTTATTTTCCTCTAGGATATTTTTACACGATGTAGTAGATGGGAAACTGAAGAGAAGGGAAATATGCTGCAAATACAAACGTCTTCAAAACGTTTCAAAAATTTTTCTCGCAAATCGAATTGCCATAGATTTGAAGATTGAAGCCTTCTGTTTACGACTCATTAAAGAATTATGTAAGATATTTTGTCACTGTTTTATGGAACAAAAACGAGGAACAAGTGCGGTTCTGTAAAGTCTTCATGTTGAAACTTATACGAATGTAAAGTTAGCGGCACACCTCTCATTCAAAGCTCGATGAAATGAAAAGTAATGTAAAGAGGAGACTTAAATCTTCAAATCCTTAGTAATCTCGTTTATGAGAAACATTTATGAAAGTTTTTGGAGATGTTTGAATGTATAGCATTTTTGAGAAAAAACGCGTTTTCGGTTGCTCGCCCACTGCATCATCAGAAAAATCTTTGAAAAAATGAATGATGGATTATGAAACTAGAGGCTTATAGTTTTAACCCTCAAACGACCACACCATTCAAACCAATTTATCAAATTTATACATTTTTACATACTATTGACTTTTTGAATGATCTGAGCATAAACAATCGGGTCATATTCCATATTTCACTTTTACATATGTTTATTACTAAAGTGGGTCCGATAGACCCTTCTGGTTGTACGAGGGTTAAAATCTGTCTTTTGTTGTCGTACAATTATTGTTTACGAAATTTATACATGAGCCGTTTATTTAGAAAGTGGCCTAAGTCCATTTGTCAATTATTTTCTGTTGACCGTAGTATAACTTGAAGTTATCTGTCATAAACAACATTTGCTGTTAAATATATTCAGAGCATACATGATAATTTTGGACACATTAGTTTTCGCAGTTAGTTGAATAATTAAAACCATTACTTTGTAAGTGGCCTAAGTCCAATCAGTTATTGATAATGTCCGAAAGTGCAGATTTTCGAATGTCCGAAGGTAGTGATGAAGGTAATTTTAATCAATTAGTATTTAACAAGTTAACCTCAGTTTTTTGACAGTTGCTTTAGTTGAATAATCAGTACGTTTAATTAATGCAGTGAAAAAAATTCACGCAATACACACTTACAATTGAATATATAACTTAAAATATTAAATTATAGAAATTATTACACTCGTGGGGAAGAATAAAACAACAAGACCATTTAATTCGGATAGTGAACACGAATTCGTAACTAATGATTTCAACAAAAAAAGTTCGAAAATACTGTATTGACACCGCTTTATAAAAATATAAGACGAATTACAACAGCGGAAGACAATGACATGATGGACTTACTACGATATACAGGGTGGCCCACATAACTCTGAACAGCTCAATATCTCGAAAACTATGCCATCGATTTTAAAGTTCTTAGTCTTAAATTGCATGGAACTGAAGGGCCTTTCTGACTACATAAACGTGAAGTGGCCTCCCTTCCCCTTTAACGGGGGAGGGGAGGTACCTTTGTAATTTTAAATGGAACCCCCTATAAAATGTTACATATTTAGATTCTACAGGAAAAAACAAGTCTATTTTGTCTGAAACATTTTTTTGTCAGATACTTCCATGATGAGATATAACAGTTTGAAGTTTCGAGTTATAGGTACTTGAAGCTCTCGGAAATAGCGTTATGGAATTATACGCGCCTGAGTCCATTGCTTATTCATGAAGAAACACAAACAATAATATTTACAATTCTTGAGTTTGACTCACTTATCTATGAAAACGTTTTCAGTTTAGTGCTGTTATTCAAGCAGTAACATTGTGATTATGGCTACTTTTGACGCAGAAGTGAATATGTTATTAACGTTAGGTGAATGCCAAAAAAATTATCGGCGTGCAGCAGCGATGTTTCTTGAACGTTATGGGATCAAAAAATGTCATGCAACATTTCATAATTTAGAAAAGCGGCTTCGCGAGCACGGTGAATTGTGTAAAAAAACTCGCAATAAACCTAAAGCTGTCACTAATGAAAATAATAGTGCCAGTATTGTTGCTGCAATTACATTAAATCCTCATATTAGTGAACGTACACTTGCACAAACATCACATATTAGTCGTTCATTAATTCAACGAATTTTGAAACGGCAAAAGTATCATCCATATCACGTGGTTTTATCAAAAGAGCTTTCGATAGCAAATTACGATCACCGCGTAAGATTTTGTGAGTGGCTGCAGGGTGTTGTGGAAAATGACTTTTTGTGCAAAATACTTTTTTCCGATGAGGCCACTTTTATGAATTCAGGGCATGTAAATAGACATAATCTGCATTATCTGCATAATCTGCAAACTTTCCGAATTGCATAAATTGTGTTTTTGAAGAGTTGTAAAGAAATATAAAATAAATTGAGTATTGTTTTTTCAATTTGAAGCATTTTAAATTATGTCGAATGGACTTGGGCTCTTACAAATTTTATAACGAATCTGGTTGTTAACATTGAAAGTGGCTTAACTCCATTTTTGGTAAGAAAACACATATTATTCACTTAATAATTGTTATTATTTTAATAGGAATCGTAAATGTAACTCTTTTAGATACACTTAAGCAGTATGACACATTGGTATCCTATACGTATATTTTTAATTTTATTGAAACGCAAACTCTTAAATATCTCAATTTAAGTATAAATGGACTTAGGTCACTTTCAAAATAGACGGCTCATATGTACATATAGGCAATTTTTCGAGACTCGGGTATTTAGTGTTCAAATACTTCTTGGATTTACTGTATAAATAAATATAGAGAAAAATAAGGAACAAAAATAAATGAGATTGAATATCTCGAATACAATGAAAATTAAAAAACATGCGTCAATGTTATATATTGGATATAAGAGGTGTATCAAAGTTTTCCAGTGCACAGTGAACAAATGTATAAAGCAAATTTTAGTAGCGTTTGAAGGAAATTAAAACTTAGAATAATTATTTCTTTCCGAAGTAGTTACAAAATAAGTTTTTGTTGTTGCCTTTACTCTTTATGATGGACTATGCTTTTTTAATCGAATTCAAAAAACATTAAAAATATAGCAGTAAATAAATTGTCAAACTTACAAATGAATTTCCATTGTATTAGTAGTGAGGATTAGAGTTTTAGAAACGTTTCGAACAGATGAAATCACTTCATACAAGATTTATCATGTCCGCGTCAGAACCAGAAATCTCAAACAATTTACGAGCAGATAAAAATACCACTTTCTAACAGATTTTTCAACAGTTTCTTGTAGGAATGGAACAGCGACGCCGAACGACCGTAGGCGATAGAATAAAACATAATGCTGACGCGTACGTCACTGCAACCGTGCACGGGGCATTGAAAAGCGCGAAAGATTCAAATTATAACCCGTGCCTCGGACAAATGTGAAATGTTGCCGAGATGTTACAACAGTAGGTCGTAGAGAGTTACGTCGCAGCAGAAAGAATAGGTGCTTCCCGAAGAAAAATGAAATGCGAGGTGTGGAGAAGAGAGAAACGCTTTCTACTCGATATTGTGCTTTCCGCGAGTCAATCCGCTTCAAATTTATCGTCGCTTAAACAAGACAATTGCTGTCATTCACATCGTGCTTGTCCAAATTTATCATTTCACTCAGACCATACATAAAAAGAGAGAGATGAAATAACGATCATCAAATTTCAATTATTTAAAGTGCATAAGGGAAACTCACCTAACGCCGGACGACACTTAACGCTGGACACTTACGATTTATGAAATAATTGAATCATAACGAAAAGTTTTAACCCCTGACAAGTATGTAAAAAAATTATAAAAATATCGAGTAGCACAAAATAAAGGAAACGAATGAAACGAGCACAGTCCTCAAAAACTATTTGAAACTAAACCATTCTATCAAATGTTGCTGTTAAAGAAACTGTATGTATCATTTCTTTATAGTAAAGTAATGATAAAAAATATATAAGAGCTTATGTATTTATTCCTGTTCTGATAATAGCTACGATTAGACTACAGATTTTTATGCAAAATAAAAATGGTTTACCACAATTGCAAGACTCAGCTGCATAGACATGTATATCTTTACACAATCATTTTTACGTGCTAAGAATAATACAATAGTATTTTTAAATTCTGTAAAGTTTTTTATTGTTTTGAATTTGAGCTAATAATTTTTTCATAAATGCATAAAATTAGCAGCCGGGACAATGATTCAGATAATTTTGTAACAAATCTACTTTTCAGTTGTCCAACATTAGATGTCTGAATTTGTTTTTTTTTTTAATTGTAAGTCAAAATCTGAAGAAGATTTCTATTAGATAAATATGTTTCTTCCGATTATTTCTTTAACAAAATATCTGGGAGGCTTGTATAATTTTATGTATTTTAAGAAAACCTTATGCGCCTGTTGCAGAAGATAAAACTTGATCTTTCCGTAAATTAATACTTGATTGAGGCAGACTTAAAAGAACACAGACTTATATATGTGCTCATTTGCTAAATAAATAGTAGTCGTGTTCAGGTATTTTAAAGTAACGTATCAGTCAGTTTTCTTCGCGTCCCGAATGCGAATGCCACGTTCTGTTTCGAAACGAATATTTTCTCGTCAATTGAGAATGGATTTTTATAGTACACGCATTTATCTGTCTCTACTAAAAAGCATTTATATTTTCACCACCTCCTAAAGTCGTGATTCACTATTACACTATCACATAAAATAATATCCGATATTCTTTATATAGGACTAGGATAGGAATGTTGTAACACTATTGGTAGGGTAAGGTACAGCCAAATTTTTCCATTATTAAGTCTAGGAAAGATTTCTGTTGAGATGAATTCACAATTTTGCTGCAACAACTTACAGCTGTTACAGTGAGACAATTTTTAGGTTTAGGAACTAGTTTAGCGATGCAACTAAAATAGGCCCCCTCATATGTGAAAAGGAAAAAGTTGTTTAAAATGTCGAAATCTATAACATATTTAAATTTCATCAAAATCGGAGAGGGGTACCTCTTGCTAAATAATTACCTAATACTTAAACAATGTATTTGCACGGTAAAAATTGGAACAAAGAAAAAAAAATTGTACCCTCGACGGACTTGAATCTGGACCCTCTGCGTAGTAAGCTGATACGTTAGCGCCGCGGCACCGTACCTACAGAGATTTCTTGGGTGTAGATACTATGATCTGGGTTACTATTTAGATCAGGAGTTGAAACGGTTCTGGAAATAACTGTTTGAAACAGTTATATATCGGTTCTGACTGAAACAGTTATGAGAATATCGCTTCTTGCTTATATCGGTTACGGTTGCGGTTCTTGAGAACCGATATTATAACGATTCTATAACTGTTACTTTTAGGTTCTGGATTTCGATTTCGGTTCTTCAGACTTCAGAACCTATAGTATGTCCCGTATCGGTCTCATATCGCTTTGCAGTTCCGCAACTGATATTTTTTGGTTCTGTATCGGCTATACAGGGTATCTCAAAATTCCTTCAACATCCGGAAATAAGAGGTTCCTGTGATCATTTGATGCGACATGTTTGTTTGCAAAAATGGCGTGCACTGCTTTGTTTAAAAGTTATTAACGAAAAACACGGATCAATCAGAGCGCAGCTACAGCGGACTCATTCTGGCTCGGCCAACGGCGACGCTACGCTAAGCGGGATCTGTCGCCGAGTCGGACTCCGTTCGCTGTAGCCGCGCTCTGATTGGTCCGTGTTTTTCGTTAATAACTCTTAAACAAAGCAACGGACGCAATTTTTGCAAAGGAAAATGTGGCTTCAAATGATCTCAGGAACCTCCCATTTCCGGATGTTGAAGGAATTTTGAGACACCCTGTATACCCGATACAGAACCAAAAAAATATCAGTTGCAGAACTGCAAAACCGATATGAGACCGATACGGGACATATTATAGGTTCTGAAGTCTGAAGAATCGAAACCGAAACCGAAATTCAGAACCTAAAAATAACAGTTATAGAACCATTATAATATCGGTTCTCAAGAACCGTAATCGTAACCGATATAAGCGAGAACCGATATTCACATAACAGTTATAACATTTCTTCGGTTCTCGTAAGTGTTCCAAGAACCGGAATCGATATCATAACTGTTTTCAATCCCTGATTTAGATACGTCGACAAATTTAAATAGAAATACCTCAAATACAGGGGCCCATTCTGAAGAAATCCTAAGAGGTTTTGTTACACCACACGAGCACTATGAACTCCGCATACTGTCATTCCGAAATCGTGCCTTCCCCTTGTCAAATGGAGAAACTTAAAGAAATAAATAAATTCCAAGGCTGCACACAATAAAACTTTGGTGCATCAACTATCGCGCAAAAATAACAAACTGTGAGTATATCTAGAAATATGAAAAAAAATCAATTTGGAATATAACATGTTTTTGGTTGCAGCGAAATTCTGGTGTCTGTTAAATGATATATTTAAATGTTGGCAGATTTTCGTGGGGCCAATGTAGTATTATCGTCGTAAAGGGTATAGCCGGATAAGATGGCCAAAACTGCTCTTGAACCGAATGATATCGCCGATGGGTCATTCGATAGGGCATCAAAAAAACCATACTGTGTAAAATTTTAACCCTATATCTTGATCGGGAGTGTAGTTATGGGGTAAAATTGAAAATCAATTCAAAAATCACAAATAGTAGATAACCTTTTTTACGAAGATGTTGTTGAACGCTTACGTATTTGTTCAAATACTAGCGTAATTGATTCAGAGGAACTTAAAAATTATTTTGAATATCTTGTAATCAATAATGATCCTAGTATTAAAGATAAAGTGGGTAATTTTACATTGTCAGAGGAACGCCTTAAAGTGTTTACTGGATTAACTTGGGAAAATCTAATAGAACTTCGAGAAATGATGACCTCCATGCAAAATACGCAGCAACGTGGCGTTACTCAAGTTCTTGTGGTTTCTTTATTCAAATTGCGAACTGGTAATTTTAATAGTTTAATAGATTAAAGAGATTAAAAATTGATGAAATAGTTTAATAGATTAAGAGATTAAAAATTGATGAAATAACGATTGCTCCAAAATTATTTTTTGACGTATTTTACCTTAAAATATTTTCTAAATATTTAAATATTGGTTTTAAAAGAATTCTACAAAAATATCATTGATTATTACGTAGTTAAAAAAAGAAAAAAAAGGAATTGATTAAATAAAAAAAAAGTAGACTTATGCTGGGCTCGCACCTAGTATAAGCATGTTCAAAGTCGAGCGCCTAACGCGCTGACCCAACCGTGCTGTTGGAAACATGGTTAATATTTTCAAATGTTATGCGCTGACGTAGTAGAATACTGATTAAGTTAATTTCATTTTTTAATTATTTCTGTGAAATGTTCAAGGTTTATCAGGCTCACAGAATGAATAAAATGTTACAATTTGAAGGTTAGCTTCGTTTTTCACGGAAAAAATGGCGAAAAAATCGGTTTTTATTCTTTTTAACAACGGCGCAAGAAACCGAAAAATGTGAAAAAATTCATATATGATACTTATAATAATATATCGGTACTGTAAAAATATGAAGTTAGTCACTCTAGAACTTCCATGTAAAATCTGCATTTTTTCAATTTTTTTGAGGTTTTTGATGTTTTACAAGCAGGATTTTCAATTTAAAAATCTAAAACGAATTGCAGAATATGTATTCGGGTGTTTGACATGTTCAGATTTTTTTCAGAATTTCTGAACTCCGTTGACTAGGGCAAATAGGCCAAAAACTGATTTTTCAATTTTACCCCATAACTACCGTCCCGATCAAGATACAAGGTTAAAATTTTACACAGTATGGTTTTTTTTTGATGCCCTATCGAATGACCCATCCGCGATATCATTCGGCTCAAGGGCAGTTTTGACCATCTCATCCGGCTATACCCTTTCACGTTATTTAACCGACTATAATATCTGTAGGCCCAACGTCGGGTATTCGTTGGCAAATTGACATAATTTTTCGTCGTAGGCCCTACGTTGGAGATTTGTAGGCAAAACCACTAACCATATCCCAACTAACTCCCAACCGTTGAAATGCTACTAGGGTGCGTGGTGCTTGGTGAATTTTCCCTATTAATTATCAACATTTGATTGGTTCAAGATTATAACTTTGAATAAAACTTATCTAGTTTAGTAATGAGTCAGTCTCGCAGTCGTAGACTGTCGCGTGAGAATGCACCGTGATCGCCGTCTCGATTCCCAGTTGCCGCTAATTAATTAACGACAGAGCGTTAATTGCACGGTTCAAATGAACTTCGTGTTAAAGGAAACACGCCGTGTTCATTGTTTCCACGCTAGTTTAGCACCGTGACCAAGTTCGGCGGTATGATTTTGAAAAAATCACATTTATCAGAATGTTCTCGTATACTCAAGCTCACCTTTCACTGTACCCATTCTATAAATTATATTCAGCTCATGCATATCAAACTACTGATCTCGTGTGTTTAACTCTTTCCTATCGTATGTAGAGGTAGACACGACATTGAATTTTATTCCTATTACAACCCATTTTACGGGCTAACATTATATTTATTTATAATGTCACTATCATATCGTATGTAATCGTGACTTATATCGTATGTTATCGTGACTTACATTGTATGTACTCGTGACGTACAATCTATTTTACAGGCATGTGCTATATTTATTTATAAGTCTATAAAATGGGTTGTAATAGGAATAAAAGTATGTATTTAAAATCTTAGAATCTCTCATAATGTTATGAATAATTTAGCGATTTATCAAGACTGATTAACATAAGACGAAAATTCTAGAATAAAGAATACAAAACATTTGAAACCAAGATTTCAAATTGCTTTACATTAATTACATTAAAATCCTAACAGTTGCGAATACGGTCATATGAAAGTAACAGTTCCACCTTGGAACATGCACCATATAGACACTGACTTATCCATAACAACCTACCAAAAAAATGATACTCCACCAGAACTCTTCAAGACACTAACTACAGAAATTCTTAATATTCATCAAGACTACAAACAAATCTACACAGACGGATCAAAAACAAATGAGGGCACAGGTTATGCAGTTTACTCCCCAGAATTCCACGTTAAAGTCAAACTCCCCAACAATACTTCCTTATACATACAGTGGCCCACAAAAGCGTTCATACGCCCTTTAAATAAGAATAACTTCCTTAAAATTTGACCAAACCACTTGACTTCTTTTGAGCAATTGGAAGCATTGATTTACTTTTAAAATGTGCAACAAAGATTTTGAAGAAATTGCAATTAGTAGGAATTACAAGAAAAAATAAAAATGGCACTTTTCAAAAGTTTATTATTTCAGCACGTAATGAAAATTCAAAATATGCGGTTTGTAGATCTATGTTGTTTAAACATGTGCTGAAAATTTCATCGAAATCAGTTATCAAACACATGAGCTACAAGCGATTAAAAGTGATAATCGCAGTTCTTCACGACTTTTGGTCAGTTTCTGCTTAAAATCCTAAAATCTTAAAGTTTCTTACATCTTTCGATGCGCGTCGTTTTTTTCTGCGTCAACCGATTATCATGAAATTTTCAGCATATGTATAACTAACATAGATCTACAAAAGGCATATTTTGAATTTTCATTATGGGCTGAAATAAAGAAGTTTTAAAAAGTGCCATTTTTATTTCTTCATGTAATTCCTACTAATTGCAATTTTTTCAAAATCTTTTTTGCACGTGATTCACTAAATCAATGCTTCTAATTGCTAAAAAAGAGTCAAGTGGTTTGGTCAAATTTTAAGAAAGTTATTCTGATTTAAAGGGCGTACGAACACTTTTGTGGGCCACTGTGTATCGCCGAATTAACAGCCATTTACCAAGCCTTCAAAATGGTCCACGACAAAGGTCACAAAAAATCTTAATACTCACTGACTCTCAAAGTGTAATAGCAACTTTAGAAAACCATCAATCAAATAACGAAACTGTAATCCAAATATTCGAAATTCACCAAAAGATCCTAGAGAAAGGAAATAAAATCAAAATTATATGGATCCCTAGCCATGTAGGAATAACTGGAAACTTTTTCGTTGTCAGTATAAATTTAAAAAAAAAGAGGGAATCCATCTTGTTAATTGGATGAAAAAGTTGATGTTGCACAAATGGTTTTGATCGGATATTAATTACGGAAATTGTCTTCTTCTTGAGCTAAATTTGACACAAAGTAAACTTTTCAAACGACAGTATGTATAATGAAAATTATCATTTTCAGAAGGATTTGCATTTTAATCGAAGTATATCAGATACCAGTTGATAAAAAATAATACAGTAATAAGTAATGAATTACAGGAATTTGGTTTATCAAAGAATCGCAACGTTTCTCGCAAATGGCTTAACATGTTTATTATCCCAATTAAGGTTCGTTACTTAGACACATACAAATATGAAAAAAGAAGAATGTTAAAAATCTCTAGTTTATGCTTGCAAGTTATAAATTCAATGAAAATATTTTCTTTATATTTTATACTTGGTAGACAGCTCGATAAAAAAATTTGTGGACAATGTGTACATTAACATCCACTAGTATCAGGCAACATAACTTTAACTCAATAAAATATTTATTAACAAAATTAATATTAGCTGGTACGTTATCCTACAGCATTTAAGGTACGTAATATACATATACAATTGGTATCACTATATGACATAAAAATATATTATACTGACTAAACATACTGCATAAACGTCTTATCATATAATAATTATATCATTTATACAAATCTAGAAAAAAGACAAATATGAAACTGTGTACCTTGCCCTATGATTTCTATACAATTAATAATTTCTTGGAAGACAAAGAAAATTTATTTTAGTTGTCTCCTACATTTACTGTGACGTTAAAATACTGATAACGAATAATTCAAATTTGATTTCGGTTTGAATAAATAAATAATTCAAATTTATTTTTATAATAACTACGACATTTTCATAATACAAGTTCTAATGATAACAGATAAAGAAAAGTTTTAGTTTGAACAGAATTTGTAAAATATAAACAGAAAATTTTGATTATAAAAGAGACAGTTATTTCTTTTAAAATGTCTATTGCATGAGAATACGTTTTTAACAAATTCCTAAGAGGTAACATTTCCTCTGATAAATTTTTCATAGGTAGATTTTCTTAAACGGACAAACAAGTTCGAACAAGTTTTGATATTATTATTATATATTATTATTACTATATCATTTTCGACTTATTAAAATTATTGAATGAAGGAGTACATTTTCACCTATCGCCCATGTTTCATAAATGACTTAAAAAATTTGTATTCTGCATAAACATCTACAGTCTATATATTGATATCAGTGAGCATATAAATATCGAATAATTCTGGCCGGCAATGTACCAGGTGTACCGGTTAATAATTCTTAATTTCTGCGCTGGATGGCAGAGGAAGCAAGGGCATGTTCACGGTCTAACTTCTTATGTTACTTTGTTGCTATGACAATACCATTCAAAACGCCATTGATGTTTAAACGATTTCGAGTTAGCGTCATATCTCTTTTTTGTGGTAAACATGTCTAGTTTTAAATAAAAAAAAGAGCATTTGCGGCACGTACTCCTTTTCTTGTTCAATCAAAAGAAAAACGCGAGTGAAAGCTTTCGTACCCATGTGGAAGCTTACGGTGACGATGTCCTAACGCAAGACGCTTGCGTGCGTTGGTTCAGACGATTCAAAAGTGGTGATTTCGACTTGAAAGACACAGAACGCCCAGGCCAGCCGAAAAAATTTGAAGACGCCGAATTGCAAACACTGTTGGACGAAGACGATACGCAAACGCAACAACAAATGGCAGAGAAGTTGAATGTTGGGCAACAAACAATTTCTGATCGTCTGCATGCCACGGGAAATTTAAATTGTTCTCTTTAAAAAAAAATCAAGAATTATTAACCGGCACACCTAGTATACAGTTACTCGTTTTAAGGGGAGAGTACGATTTCCGTGGCCCCTCGTTTTGAGGTTATATTTGTGTTCTTGGGGTTATTTCAAGAAAAAAATGTATATATAACATGGTGTCAAATTGGCCTGGTTTAGCCGGTAAAGTAGATTTCCTGTTCTTTGTAAATTTGCAAATATCTCGGTAACTATGCGAAATATGGGAAAATATCAAGAGACCTTTTTTGTAGAAAATGAAATTTTATTCGCATAATCTCTGCATTGTAGCTGTCATCCAGAATTTGAACTAGTAATGGAAAAATCATGTGAATAAAATGAGTTGTGGTTAGGTCGTGGAGGGGGCGGAAATCGTACGAGGAGCCACGGAAATCGTACTCGTGCCCGTTTTAATATCGGGACACTATGGTTTTTGCGAAATTAAAGCTTTATATACTTACTTGAAATGTGGTTATCGAATTTTCTGATCCGTAATAGGTTAAAGCACATATTATAGTTTATAGATATATAAAATTAATTACTTTAATTTTTATTGTTTTCCACATAATAAATCATAAACGAAATTAGACCCAATATTCGTGTCGAAAAAATATTCGGACATCTAGTATATTTGGCCCTTTATTCGCTGTACAAGGTCCGTTTGTAGACTCCTCATGATTGTTTGTAAACACCAAGAGCGTGCGGCAGTTCGATAAGCTTTTGGTAGTCAGTTTCATAATAGACTTCATCGTTTCTACACGCATTTGTGAAAAAGGGTCGCAAAAGTAAAAATACCTCATTCCACATTCGAGAACTTGTTATATTTCACCGCGAAAAAAGGGAAATCATACCGGTAAATTGGGAAGTTGGTAAATTTAAGTAAAAGTACCGTCCCGGATATATGGCTGTTACTTTTCCGAAGCTTCGATATTCGAAACTTCGAAGGATTCGAAGGAACGAAAGGAATTTCAAAGGTGATGAAAATCGAAGTTTCGAAGGTTCGAAGCTTCGAAACATCAACACTTCCAAACTTCGAACCTTCGATTTGTTTCCAGTTAACGGATAAAAGAAATAAATTTTCATAATTTGTTTCTATATTCACTATTTAAATCATTTCAATAATTTATTGTTAAGATAATATATTTATAATTTGAATTATCATTTCGATAGTTCACTGTTAAAATAATTGTTTAAATAAATAAATTTTTAAAATTTGTTTCTATATTCATTATTTGAATTGTTATTTCAATCATTTATTGTTAAAATAATGGTTTATATGAATAAATTTTCATATTTTGTTTCTATATACATTATGTGAATTATTTCAATAATTCATTGTTAAAATTATTATTTAAAGAATGTACAAGTATTTACATAATGAATATAGAAACAAATTGTAGAAATTTATTTATTTAATCAATTATTTTAACAATAAATAATTGAAATAACAATTCAAATAATGAATATAGAAACAAATTATAAAATTTATTTATTTAAACAATTATTTTAACAATGTGCTTTCGAAAGGATAATTCAAATTATAAATATATTATCTGAAAAAAAGTTTCGAAGTGTCGAAACTTCGATTTTCATCACCTTCGAAGTTTCTGAAATCGAAGCTTCGAAGCTTCGAAATCTTCGACCTTCGAAGGAAAGTAACAGCCCTACCCGGATATTATAAGATGATATAAACATGAACATCGCATTGAATCTATTCCTTAAAAGGGACGTCCACGTTTTCTTGATAATCTTGATAAGCGTACCATTCTTCGGAAAATAAGGATCAATCCAGGATTTAGTGCCCCTAATTTAACTGCAGAAACTGGGAAAAAAGTGCACGTGGATACAGTTCGCAATATTTTAAATGATGCTGGTTATAATGGTAGAGTGGCTCGTAAAAAACCATACATAAACGAGATCAATCGAAAGAAACATATAACATTCGCTAAAGAATTTATTTCTAAAACACAATCATGGTGGAACGATGTGATTTTTGCGGACGAAAGTCAATTTCGTGTTTCTGGGTGTAACAGAAGGAAATTAGTATGGCGTAAACCAAATGAACAATTAAAAATAAATAATATGATACCGACGGTGAAACACGTTGGCGGAAGCTTGATGGTATGGGGCTGTATTTCAACTGCTGGAGTAGGAGAGTTAGTTTTCATTGAAGGTATTCTGGACAAGAACAGATATTTACACTTGCTAAAGCAAAATTGATTAAAAAGTGCAACGAATATGGGTATACGCGACAGTTTTAAGTTCTACCAAGACAACGATCCGAAGCATAAATCGAGAATAGTTCAGGAATACTTATTGTATGCTTGTCCGAAAGTGCTACATCCTCCACCACAATCACCGAATTTAAATCCAATTGAGAATTTGTGGGACTTATTGGACCGTAATATTAGGACAACGCCTATAAAAACAAAAGAGGAATTAAAAATACGTCTGACAGAAGAGAGGAGACGCGTTACTCAAAATTACTTAAGTAAAGTAATTTCAAATATGCCGACACGTTTGCAACATGTTATTAGACAAAAGGGATATCCCACAAAATATTAAAATTATTATAATTTTTATCTTATGTATTTCTAAGTAGGAAAAAACGTTATGTAATGTTAAGTGTCCGAATATTTTTTCGACACCAATATTGGGTCTAATTTCGTTTATGATTTATTATGCGGAAAACAATAAAAAAGAAAGTAATTAATTTTACATATCTATAGACTAGAACATGTGTTTTAACCCATTACGTATCAGAAAATTCGATAACCACATTTCAAGTAAGTATGTAAGTCTTTAATTCCGCAAAAACCATAGTGTCCGAATATTAAAACGAGTAACTGTATCTGTTTATTAGAAATGTATACGATATTATCCGGAAACATCTATGTAAATATCCATTATACATATGAAATGATCAGTGGTGAACATGAATCAGGTTCTTTGGAAGCAGCGAGCAAACGAAAGGTCTGGATCGGTCTGCATTATAATAATGTAACTCTAACAGGAAACCAGCAGTGTCTCTCGAACAGCAGTCGGTACACTGCTCTCAGCACAGTTTATTATAGCCTCAAATTGTTTCAATTGGTCTTACATGCGGGACTGGCTCTTCAACAAATTCCTCTCCGCAACCATTGTTCCCCTCATGAGTCACACTTATCTTTTAACTGCCTCCGTCGAGAAGTAAGTACCTGACTTAACTTTCACTCGGTCGTAAGACAACGGGCGGATAATATCTTTTCATAACGTTGATAAACACACGGCTGTGGCTCTGCGTATACGTGTATCTCGGTATATCCGGGGAATCTCTTTGTCGGTGAGATCGTTTATTGTTTAGATCGGGATCGGATTCACGCGCGGTACGGAAACAACCGATCGTTGAGAACGTAGATCCATCGAGTCATGCGAGAGAAACGCGTTCTCTCACGCAAACGTACGCCCCCTTTCGTACGGAACAACTGATTTCATAGCGGACCACGGTTAGATCGATTCCCCAGCTCGTCATGGAATGATAGGTGAAAAACTGATCGAATCTAGAGACTCATTTTACGGGCACTCGTGTCTCGAAACAGTGTCAGGCTCGATTGAGCAATGGATACGGAGTTTAGAGTCCTCGATGCAGATGCTTCAATCATCATAAAACTTATCGGCAGACCTGTCGATCTTTTTGCTAAATAAAAATTGTCTGCATCAGTTACATGAACCAGAAGTGAAATAAAAATTCAGTTCAACCTTTAACTTATTGTCGTAAGATTTCTTTTCTCTCTTGAGTTTACAGTCGCATTAACGTCTTAGGTTATTAGCGACTATTTCGTGATTGAATTCTTTACAATGTAAATTTTGTCTTTGAAATATGGTTTATATTAATCTTGTTTTGCAGTTAATATGATTGGAACTTCTTTGTCCTTAATCAGTTCGTGGAGAGAAGATAAACTTTATGATTGTGTGTCTAAATTTTTTTAATGCTTAATTATTGATAACGGACGGATAGAATTTAATTTTGATTTGAATGAAATGATTACCGTTCATGTTCAATGGATTTTGTTCAAACTCGTCACCATAAGTCCGACTTGATATTGTGTGGCGAAAAGTTAATAATTTTAATAAATTGAGAATCATGTTATGATATTCGTAAGTTTGTTTAATGTTTTTACTGTTTTACAATATATTGCATCTATCTATTTTGTTATCGATGCATTTAATTTGCATTCTACTAATCAGAGATAAGAATTATCAGCATTTCAAGTGAAAAATCTTCGATTGTGGAAATGTAGAAAAAACGACATTTCAAAAAAATTATTGTTGAAAGAATGTTACTGATAGAGAAAAATCTAGTTGCATTTTGTGTAGCATTGCTTTTAGCTTTAAATACATAACAAGTTGGCTGTGAATTTTATATAATATATGATAAAGCTGAGTAAATGAAATTTAAAGTAGTAAGAAAATTAAAAAGGACTGCAAAACATCGATGTATTATTGACATCCTATTGATATTGTTAAAGAAAGAATTGAATTTTAATTTAACACCTTCAATTGATGCAGTAAATTTTAGATAAATTTTAGAATAAGAATAAAATTTTTGTCATAGTTTCAGGGCAGATAAATAAAAGTAAAAACAATAAAAATAGATATTTCTGTTACGAACCTATTTCGATGTTACCATGCTTTATTGTACGATACATAACAGTGCTTGGAATTTATTGAAAACGGTTACAAAATTATTAATTTTTGTACAATTTCTTTAGTAACTTTCTTCGTTACCATCGAGTTTTTTCGAGTTAAGTAGTTGATATTATTTTATTACAAAAGCTGCTGTAACTAACTACAATCATATCTTCTTATCTCTATATACTCGATTTGTCATCGAAGTTATGAAATAAACTATTGATAATCCATATTTCTGAATCTATTATTATTTGTGTCAATATATATGCACAGTGTGTCCCATCTAAATGTACAAAAGTTGATTGCATTTCGAATCTATGAAAAATATAAAAATTTGTTTAAATGGAAATTAAATATTACATGAACTTTGTATGTTACTACGATTTTATGTGATGCGGAGGTGAAGTTTAATATTTTTTCTAAGCTTGTTTGATACTGCGTTTGAAGATAATGTAACTATTAGTTTGAAAACCAGTTATTAATTCGCACAATGCTAGAATCGATCACTTTTTGCAGGCACTATCGTCGATTTTGTTCTAAATGAAATATGTTGTACTCCATGTGAAATTATGAGGGGTGGGGGGTTTAAGTCATCGTTTTGCCGGGTTCGAATTTTTTTAGAAATGATTGGCCTTCCAATAAAACAAAAAAAAAATTTTGCTCAATCTGACAAACAGTTTCTGATGGGCAAAAATTGCAATTATCAAAGGTCTATCATTTCTAAAAAAAATCGAAACCAGCAAAATGATGGCTTCAACCCCCCCCCCTCCCCTAAATTTCACATGGATTACAACCTATTTCATTTAGAACAAAATCGACGATGGTGCCTGCAAAAAGTGATCGATTTGGCATGGAATGACCATACAGTGTACAAGGAAAAGACTAAATCATGGTGTTTGTAAGCCTTACACAACTTTATATTTACTTATCTTCTATAAATCTGGTTCCATTTTAAAATCTCAAATTCTATTTGTAACTTACATACGTATACACGAATTACGATTATAAAATATGTCTTCAGCATGAAATTTTATTCTTCTTATTCCCTACAAAATTTCTTGTAAATCCAATTTTTAAAGCATCAAAAATTTTGTAAGTTGCGTCTTGGAAAATAAGACTGCACGATAGTCAATACATATTAGGTGTTCCAGTTAATTTTAAGGCTCCTTAACGGACTACAACTATACGTCTAGTTGATAAATATTTGAATAGTTCGAGCGTCATTTCTAAGTGGGTGATGTAAGTCACATACATGGTGTACCGAGTAAAATAATGTTTTGCGTTTTTTGTTATAAAAAACCTCCATATACTCATTGCATATGCCAAAATACATGTATAGGTTCAGGAAACTACAAAAAATGCCTGAATGTAAGAATTAAAACAGAATTTTATCGATATACAGTGGTTCACGAAAGTATTCGAACGCCCTTTAAATTAGAATAATTTGTTTAAAATTGCATCACAAAGCTTGACATTTTGTTTCGCAATTGGAGGCATTGATTTACTAAATGACGTACAAAAAAGATTTTAAATTAAAATAAATATGCGTCTTTTACACCTATGTTAGTAATACACATGCTGAAAATTTCATCGAAATCGATTAATGTATACACGAGCTACAAGCGGTTCAAACTGATAAAAATCGCAGTTTTTCACAACTTAAAATCCACAGATTTTTGCATCTTTGGATGCGTGTCGTTTTTTCCTCCGTCAATCGATTTCGATGAAATTTTCAGCATGTGTATAACTATTTAACATAAATCTACAAGACGCATATTCTATTGGGTTGTTCAGAAAATAATTTCGTTTTTCGTGTAGAGATGGTAAAGCTAATCTTTCAAGCATTTCTTTTGTCATCGCATCAAATATGCAAAATCGAAGTGAGCATATCCGTCACATTTTGCTTTTTTGTCAAGCAGAGAAAAAGATGTATGCTGTTTACAGAGAGGGTGTACCGTCGTATTACTATTTATTTCGTTCTTTTCAACACTTTTTAAACGGTGTAACTATCATTTTAAATGAAGGCGTCAAAAGTAATACAACTCAATTATTTGCTAATAAAAAACAGGAATTCCACGAACACGGGATCTCCAAGTTACTAGAAAGATGGCACAAGATCATAGAAGAAATTGCCACTACATCACCGAATAAATAAATAAATAGTGAAACATCGTCTTCATTTTCCCTTGGAAAAACGAAATTACTTTCCGAACAATCCAATATATTTTCATTACGAGCTCAAATTAAAACGTTTTAAGAAGTGCCATTTTTATTTTTTTATGTAATTTTTATCAATTGCAATTTTCCCAAATTTTGTTCTGCATCCCACTTAATAAATCAGTGCTTGTAGTTGCTAAAGTCAAATTATTTAGTCCAATTTTAAAAAAGTTATTCCAATTTGAAGTGCGTTCGAATACTTTCGTGAGCCACTGTACATACAGTGGCTCCCGCAAATATTTGGATACTCTTAAAAAGACGATAACGGTTTTAATATTAGACCCTACGACTTTGACTTTTTTTGAGAAGTTAGAACAATTAGTTTACCACATGACGTGTGAAAATAGAATTTTTAAAACAATTGTAATTGTTCGAAATTGCGAAGAAAATACTAAAAGTTGTATTTTACAACACTTTTTATGTGGACCTATATTGAAAATTTAAAAGATACGTTTTGTATATCTCTGATGTAAATCAGCGGTTGAAAAGAAAAGAGTGTAAGATGGACTTACATCACAATGATCGCAAATGATTCGTTCTATTCGTTTGGTGACAAAAGGATAAACTGCCATTTTTCAGTAAAGAATGAAGTTCTATATCAATTATCGTTGCCAGTAAATAAATGATGCTTGTAAGATTCAAAAAACAATATTAACGCAAATCACCAGAATTTGGACTTACATCACTATTGATTCTCAGCCCACCATTTGCAAACAATATTAACGCAAATCTTCAGAATTTGGACTTACATCACTATGATTCTCAGCCCACCATTTGCAAACGTAACCTTACTTTTCATTACGATTGAAAGTGAAATGTGGCAAACAGCATGTCCGTCATTTCACAGAAAGAATGCGGAATTATATATTTTTTTATCGTGGATTCGTTTATTACGAAGAAATTGGGGGAAAGTTGTAGCTGGCAATGGAAATTATTTCGAATAAAATTCAATTTCAACGTCTTTCTAAAATAAACGTATCTATCTTGTAAAAAATCCCTCGAAACAAACCGGAACGCCCAATATAACGGTGATATTCCAGGTGAACGAAGTTATTGGAACACCACGTACAGCGGACAGAGATAAACGCATAGATCTCGAACGAGCGAGCAGGATCGTCGTCGATCGTCCCGCATCGCTGTAAGTATAGGGAGGCAGCACGACAAAATCGTTACATTCACGTTGCTAATCAAGCAGGTCACGGGGCGAGGAGCACCGGTTACTATCTCGGCGAGGCAGTGAATGACAATGTAGATCGTGGAAAGTCACGAGTCACGACTCCAACTTTCCCCCTGTATTCGTGGTGTCCCGCTACCAAAGCGAAATGCATTTTGAAGTCAGCATTTCATTGTTAGACAAGTCCAAGTGAAAGCGTGACGAAACTGGTATCTAATGAAGTATAATGCTCGCCGATGACCACACTTCCCTCTCTGTTCTGAACATACAACGTATACACAGTAGAGGTATACTTTGTATCGACACATTGTATCGATGCAAACAGCGCCCACGTGGCGGCGCAACGGGGCGTGTTTGGCCGGACCTGACTCGCGAAAGGGGTTGTTTCTTAGATTATATACAGCGTGCCGCTTGTTTGGTCATCGCCATAAACGGCAGCTGATGAGCAAGCCGCTCTGCCGTTGCGCACGGTCTGCAGGTTCATATTTACGTAAAGCTACGATCGACTCGCTTGTTAACACGTTTGCACTGGGGGACAGGATGCAGTGACTCAGAAATTTGCTCGTGTAAGGCGGTAATAATTGTTCTCGGCAGAATAAATACACTAGTGTTACGTCAACTTTCCTGCGACGACTGTCTGTTAACGCGTACTGAGCAATTTTCCTGGACTTTTCATTCAAGCTACTTGATGCTTACAAGGAGAAGACGCGGTCATGGGGTCTCAGATTTTCTTGAAACTTTGCATATTGGTAGATTTCGTTCTCCTGTTTATGAAAATGTAACATTATAGGCGTCGGTACTCAACAACTTTTGAGATACGTTAAGATTGATGATGTTAGTGTTTCTTTCATATTATGTTCCTTTCCAATAAAATTTTTATATTTTGTTTCCTATAGATATTATGAGTGTATTTTTCATGTGCAAAATACAAATAATTAAAATAGATAAACTGAACAGAAAAAAAGAAAAAAAATGGAAAAAAAGGAAAAAGGGATTTGAACACTGGCCTTCCCGGTAATGAATCTATTACGTTACCATCACGTCGTTTGGCACTTGACAAAAACTTCAACCAAAACTGTACTTAACGACTTAACGGGTATAATGAAATTTAAATTGCAAATATCTCAAAAATTATTGAGTATCGACGCCTATAATGCTATATTTTCATAAACAGGAGAACGAAATCTACCAGTATGCAAAGTTTCGACAAAATCTAAGACCCGATGACCGCGTTTTCTCCTTGTTAGATTAAAGACTGATATACTAGGTCTAGGTTGTCCGAAAAATTCTTTTCGTAGTACGCGAGCTCAATGTTGTTAATACTAAACCTACCACACACAGTGGAGTATTTGGTCCGAAAAGCTGGCTAAAACTCGATGAAAAAATTTGGACTAAATTATACAATATTTGGCTCTCTGAGATAGTTGAATACATAGTAAATTATATTCCAATACCTTTTCTTGTATTTCATTCACTCATAATGTGTTATGCTTTATTGAAAGTGAAGAGTTTTCGTAATACTGTTTCTCCCAACTAGTCGCTGAATTAATATTCGCTCATTAATGATTTTTCTATATCGCAAAGAAATTATGTCAAGTTTATCCTTTACAGACGTCCTTTAGGTAAGTATGTATTACTATTGTTTATACTACTTGTTTGTAGTTTATTATAATCTATTATAGTAATAGTTGAGTTCACGTTAATTTAGTAATTACGCATTTTTTTTAATTGTAGAAATTAATGGCATTAATGGCAATTTTGAAAAAAAAAATTTTTTTCAACAAAAAATCAAGGTCACTGATTTTTTAAATGTTAATATTTATTTTTTATTTCATAATGTTGTAGTTGATATTAAGACAAATTCAACGTTAACTACAACCAATTTTCCCAAGAAATACTGCAATTTCTCGAGAAATGAGATATAAGCAATTATAAAATTTCTCGAGAAGAAACGTCAATGTCTGCAGTGAGAGAATGAACTAGATCTGATTATTCTGGGACAATTACAACTTTCTTTCGTAAAATGGTTTCGTTCGCAAGCATTAATTTACCGATTCTTGTGTTTGTAATTTTGTAGATTCCTGACATCTTCGCATTCATGTTTAACTTTACGTAACTCGAAATTGAAAAACGACTCTTATAATTTTTATTTTACAATAAAAATAACTCTTGGACGGCGGACTTTTTTGAGAATTATAAAATTGAGGATATTTAGGATCATTCGCAGATTCATTCATCACTTTTTCAAAATATACAGGGTGCTCCACGTAATTTGCACACCTCTGTAACTTCCAAAGTATGCGTTGCACGAAAAAGATTTGTATACAGAAGTTGCATGATCTGAAGCGGTACATTATGTAGTGTATTTATCTTTTTTATCGACTTCGTTTCTTTAAATGGAATACTATATTTTTTATAACAAAATATGGACGAATGTCGAATTCTGAGTAAAAAAGTATTGACCTTCATTAGCCCTAAATCTAATAACTAACGAATAATGTTACTTTAATTCCTGAAAGCATCTCACTGTCTTGCGGAAATCTGTGATAAAGTTGAATTTCTAACATGATATTACGCGAAGAAAATTTGCAGGAATTAAAGTGAAATTACTCCTTAGTTATTAGGTTTAGGGCTAATGAAGGTCAACACTTTTTTACTCAGAATTCGACATTCGTCTATATTTTGTCTATGTATGGTATTTCATTTAAAAAAACAATGTCGACCTTCAAATCTCCGAAACGCTTCCACCTATAAAAAAAATAAATACAGTATATAATGTACCGCTTCAGACTATGCAACATCTGTATACAAAACTTTTGCATGCAACGCATACTTTGGAAGTTATGGAGGTGTGCAAGTTACGTGGACCACCCTGTATTTCTGAAAACATTTCTTTAGACTCGTTGGTTTTCTGATTTTCCTAATATCACAGCTGTTCATTCAATTTAATTTGACAGATCATTTGATCAATTGCATAATCAAATGACGATTTTGATAGCTTAATGTGGGTCAACATTGACCCGGTCTCCTCAGTCGAAATATTGAAGCAAATGTTGAATATACACTGAATTAAATTTTCTTCTTTTTTTTTAGGAAACGAATGAGATCAAAGAAATTTGAACCATTGCAACCGTGTAAAAACATCGTACATCAGGAGGTTAAACAAAACAGAAATGACGAATTTGTAAGAACGTTTCCTCATTATCTAAAGTCCTATTAGATTATTGTGTTACGATAATATCTGATAAAATTCGAATGAATTTGATTAATGTCACGAACGTCACGATCCAGTCGTTTGGATAGCAACTCGTATCGGTTCTCACTTGCGCTCGACCACATCGGAGCGTGTTGAAAACGAAAAGGTCGATTGGTCTTGTAACTTTTTCCCGTTGCAACACAATGGATTATCGCGGTGAACAATGCGCGCCGCACGCGACCATTCATTCTGCAATGGACGAGGACAGAAATATCAGAGGAGTAGCTCGACTACCGTTATTATCGGTGCACAACGATTATTTTAATGCGAGATATTATATAACAGGTCCATCATTCCCACTAACTTTACGTGTCTGTAGGCGATCATCAGCGATACCGTGACGAAGCCAATTAAACTCTGACCTACCGCCTCGATCTTCCGGATGTAAATGACAATGTTTGCGTAAAAATGAGTAAGGGACACTTCCTTGAACCAATTTATCATTCCCACTATTTCTAAGTGGGGAAAAATGCATTCACACTACGGTATGCGTAGTATTCAAATGATTCTCAGCCGTTCCAGCCATATGTGGTCAGGTTACGAGTACCAGCAGTATGCAATAGCTAAAACAATGCCTGTTGCCGGTGACATGGAAGTCACCGAGTCACCTTTGCTTGTCGAAACATCGATTGTCTTTGATACAATTATTACGTCTCTCTATCAGTGAACATCCTTTACTGCTATCATTACACTAAAATTACTACACTACAACCAAATAAGAACTTGCAGTTCTCTTCATTGTATAATTTATAAAATATCGCTATCTCTTCATTTATAAAATTTAATAATTCCTTAAGTTCAACTTTTAAAACTAAACCTACCATTCTATTTGGCTATTATTACAATTATAAAAATCTTTCGACAGAAATTGATTGAATACAGTTTTTGAATCAAACACATATGATAAAAATCGGGAAAACTTAAAGAAATTCAATCTTGTCAGTTCAATAAGACAACCAGTTGTTTCTAGTGCTTGGTAGGATTAGTGTAAAAAGAACGTTCAATGTTCGTACACAAAAATGGAGTTTGTTCAATTTAAATGCATCAGTCTCTTAATAATTATATAATCCAAGTTTATACTCGTCGAATGTTTTTGACAAAGTATTTTGTTCTTATTGTGTGTAGTAATGCATCATCAAAATGTTATCAAGAAATCAATAAAATAAGAATGAATAAGTTGTGTCTACAAACACGTTTGTGGATCCTGTATCCAATGGGCGATATCTTATAGAAGATACATAGAAGCCGATTTCTTATAGAAGAACTTAAAACACAACGTCTATTTATATTTAATTTAATATTTCAGTAACTTAACACATTGTATGCAGGCTATTTCTGACGATTTGACTACGTTGGAAGAGATATTTAAAAATCATTGTATTGACTAAAATATGTAGAGTGATTTTTTATTTAATTCCTTTTACTTCTTCTCATGAATTTATCTTCATCATTGTTATTTTATAAAATACTGCTCGGTGCAAATAGATATACACGACCATATTCTAATCCGGACAGTTCCAACCAGTAGCTCCGGAGGTATTTGAGGCTCTTCCCCCACTCTTAGACTTCATCGTTATAATGTACAGTAGTGGGAAGCTCCCCACCACGAGAGCCGCGCGGCGCGCGCAGCATTCGCTAACTCTACAGCTGTGCGTATTAGTGGGAAGAGGTTCGATGGTGGGGACCTTACAATTCTCGGAGGGAAATACGTTGGAACTCCCTGTTCCAATCGACAATATACAAAAAACTTACTAGAACGTGTCTCATAAACAATGTTTTAATAATTCCACTATTCGATAAAGTAAGAAAGCAATGAATTTAACAATTATTATAACTAGCCTGTACATTTTATGAATATTGTATACCAAAAATAAGTTGGCACAATTTACACAGCAAGTAAAACAGTAAAAAGATTAAAAGAATTTAACACTTTACCTATCGGAAGCCTATTAATAAGCTTTTTAATGACTGATCTATATGTCAACAAAAGCGCAATAATTCTCTTTTAACTAATAGCTTCATAAGTTGTTGCATTTTATTAATTCTAAATTTTTGTTGAATTATAAATACATTTGAACAATTCGTTGAGAAATTCTCGACCGTACATATTTGATTTTAAAAAGACTATTAGAAAACTGTCAGTCGGTAAGCTCTTAAAAATCCACATTTATTATTGTCAAAGCTTTAAGTAACTCAAAGGGAGAAACAAACTTTTATTTCGAACGCCCTTTAAATTAGAATAATTTGTTTAAAATTGCACTACTCAACTTGACATTTTCTTTCGCAATTAAAAGCATTGATTTACGAAACAACGTGCAAAAAAAAAATTTTGATAAAATTGCAATAGGTAGGCATTACATAAAAAAATAACTATGGCACTTTTTCATTCTAGCCAGTAATGAAAATTTAAAATATGCGTTTTGTAGACCTATGTTAGTAATACACATGCTGAGAATTTCATCGAAATCGATTAATGTATACACGAGCTACAAGCGGTTCAAACTGATAAAAATCGCAGTTTTTCAAGACTATTGGTCAGATTTTTCTTAAAATCCACAGATTCTTACATCTTTCGATACGTGTCGTTTTTTTTCTGCGTCGACCGATTTCGATGAAGTTTTCGTCATGTGCATAACTAGCATAGATCTATAAAACGCATATTTGAAATTCTCATTGCGAACTGAAATAAAAATGTTTTGAAAAGTGCCATTTTTATTTTTTCATGTAATTTCTATCAACTGTAATTTTTTCAAAATTTTTTTGCATCCCACTTAGTAAATCAATGCTTATAGTTGCTAAAGTAATATTCAAAGTATTTGATCCAATATTAAAAAAATTATTCGAATTTAAACTGCGTTCGAATATTTTCGTGAGCCGCAGTATATTGATGCAGAAAATGTTTATTTTGCATAAGAATTCGCAGTTTAATTATAATTATAATTTATTGGCATGGATTCGATATGAACCTTCGCGTTTATTGCAACAATATAGCCGAAAGAAAGCGGCGGAACTTTCCAATAAATCCAGCAGACCCTATTTCTCAGCTTTCAGGGTGCAGAGTACGCCTGCTAATTCCATGACACTAATTTAGAAGCGTTCTCTGTAGCACGGTTGGCCCCAGAGACCCGTGTTACACCGAACACTTACGACCTGCTTCGGTCTGTCAGAACACAGGCCTCGTCTAATTTACAACTTTACTGTTTCACCATTGATGTACCGACTGACTGTCTGGGTTAGTTAAATCGCGGTAGCATTGGCAGTCTGACTGGGAACCGTGTTTACAGACTCGAGTATAGTTCATCAAATATCCCGGTTCCATAGATCGGTTTGCTCACTTCGCTTTCAATTTCACCCTCGTTACGCACCGATGCGAGAAAGTTCTGCCGAAGATCCCCGTGACTAGTGTCTGCGGCGGGGTTAACGATTTTTTGGCACGTCGATACTTCGACGTCGATCGCGGAATTGAATTTACGAGCCACTAACAAGGTGGAACTCCAGGTGTGGTTACCTACGATTTCAATAACGTTATGTGGTATCGGAGATTTATGTCTATAATAAATGTGACCATAACTGTAACCTTGGACCACGAGCCGATTTAAAAGTTAAGTACCCTCGCGTAATTTCTAACGACATCAAATGTTACGATGTTGAAAATTGGATCATCTTTTACAATTTTTCTTAAACTACTCGTTCGCAAAGCAATGTAGTAGTGACAGTGAAATCAATTCTTTTCTGTGTGGAGATGTTGTTGCGAATCTTTATGCAACATCGAAATGTTGCACAGAAATTACAAACAGAAATGTCTTTCTTTTCTTCGATAATTTCGATACCCAGAAATACATTGATGTTCTTGAATTCTTTTAACCATTTTACTATCTTAAATTTCACTTTCTCAATTTTATTATAAATATACAACGTGCGCAGTCTAGTTATAATAGTAATTTTTTATTCATTTACCTCGAATAAATGCCATCGACAAACTTGTAATCATTAATAGAATATTAGATTATGTTAACGAAAAAAGGGATAAGGTTTTTTCATGGTTTCCGCTATGAAAATAAAATTTGCGCCAATTTTCACAATCATATTCGTAAGCAACACATCAAAGTACGTAAGAATCCAGAATATAAAAAAAACGGAGATATGTCCCCCGCCGAGTTATTTTGGGTCAATTTGGGTCAACAGCCAAAATAATAGATTTATGTAAAAAATGTATATAACCCTTTTTGTAGTTTTTCATGAGCTTCATTTTTCGTTTGGAACTTTTTTCTCTAAAATCAATATTTTCGAAAATATTTAGTCAGAACTTTCAAAACATTGAAGTGGCATGGGGGGCAAACGAAGTTTTGTCGCCAAAAATCCTTTCAGGAACATTCTTCTTTAATCAAGGATAGGCTTTGGCAAAAATTTCAGCCAAATCGGAAGGTTGTCGCTTTCGGAAGTACACCCGAAAAAAGATTGCTCCGTAATTGATTATGCAAGGACATATTTTTGCAATGAACGTCATATGTTGTTTTTCCCACGTTTTGCATAAACATCTTTCGGTACCATCAAGTTCAATTGCATCGTCCAATTTATTTATGACTTTACATCTATTGAGTAGCTTCTAAGTTTATAAATAATAAAAAAATGTTTAGTAAATGCTTGTAAAACACTTATTTTCTGTGTTTCATTTATTCTATATTTACTTCTTTGTGTTCCCGTGAAAATATCGCAAAACCGCACTGGATTAATGCTGTATTACATAATTGAATGGAATGGGGTTGCATCATTTATCTTTAAGGCAATCATCGAGCTCTCAGTTACGATGTAATGTGCTCAATGTTACGGGTGCAAAAAATGCCGTTATCATGAAGGAAATGACTCGCTGCTACGTTTGCAACCGAAAGAGGAGCGACGACCTCTCGAACTGAGCTGTTGCCGAAGAACTGTTTCTGTCTGCGAATTATTGACATCTTCGTGATAATGACATGGTGTCCGAGAATGCAGAATCTTCGGGGAAGTAAGAAAGTTGGTGACAAGAACACTAATTATGGAAATTCAAATGTTACCGTACAATTAAGTAAAAGTTGAGTAGGGTTAACGAGAAATATGTGTGACGCTTATTCTTATTTACAAGGAGAAGACGCGGTCATGGGGTCTCAGATTTTCTCGAAACTTTGCATATTAGTAGATTTTGTTCTCCTGTTTATGAAAATGTAGCATTATAGGCGTCGATACTCAACAACTTTTGAGATACGTTAAGATTGATGAAGTTAGTATTTCTTTCATATTATGTTAATTTTCATTAAAATTTTTATATTTTTGTTTCCTATAGATATTATGAGTGCATTTTTCATGTGCAAAATACAATTAATTAAAATAGATAAACTGAACAGAAAAAAAAAATGGAAAAAAAGGAAAAAGGGATCTGAACACTGACCTTCCCGGTAATGAAACTAGTATGTTACCATCACGCCGTTTGGCACTTGACAAAAACTTCAACCAAAACTGTATTTAACGGCTCAACGGGTATAATGAAATTTAAATTGTAAATAATGCTATAATGCTATAATGCTATATTTTCACAAACAGGAGTACGAAATCTACCAGTATGCAAAGTTTCGACAAAATCTAAGACCCGATGACCGCGTCTTCTCATTGTTAGTTTAATTCACTTTAACATTTTGTAATGAAATGTTTAGAAACGTATACAATAAAGCTAGCAGTGAAAAGTAAAAGAGTTATGTACAATATTGAATAACGTTGGGAAATATTTGTATTTTATTTATGATGATCATCAAATGTGTATAAATGTGTTTGAACAGGAGAAAAAAAACTTAGTGTATGTTATTAAGCATAATAGACATCAGATATAGTTATTAACAACTATACTCTGGATATTTATGCATGATAAATATGTAAGAAGCATATGAAACTTATGCACGAAAAGATACGCAAATATGCATATGTTTACAAAAAATGTGTAAATATAATCGACATATGTGATATTGATACATTTCAAACTTTTATTACAGATTTCACAATAAATACTTTTTTCATTATTTTCATCAATAACGAAATTGAGATCGGTTTTTCACATCGATCCATCATTTCATTAATGATGTTCTAATCTTTCGAACTTCTGGCATTTTTTAAATATCCAAACAGAATTTAATAAATTCACACAATTTTCAATAGCACCAAACTAGTCTGACTTAATTTAACAATCAAATTAAATGTCTAACGCTGAATGAATGAAGTAAATTACATGTATGCACTCTCGGAAGTGTGTTCTTATGGCTGTTATATGGAGTGAATTTACAAATA
Source organism: Sphecodes monilicornis (assembly GCA_913789915.3). Lineage (NCBI taxonomy): Eukaryota > Metazoa > Arthropoda > Insecta > Hymenoptera > Halictidae > Sphecodes > Sphecodes monilicornis. The sequence continues at coordinate 2,955,349 of OU565289.1, forward strand.
GACGATACATTAGACTATTTTAACATTGTTATTCCACGTGTGCATGAAATATGCATAAATAGGGCAAATAACACATACTTTAATATATTGCATATGTAATTAAACATAAATATGCGAAGCATAAGCATAATGCAAAAAAAAAGCAAAATAAAAATGTATTTTAACCCTTTTAGTGCCAGGCGAAAAAGAGGTGCCTGTGCGAGAATAACCGGCCAAATTTCACGGTTTTACTAGGGTTTGGGAAAATGGCCATAAAAACCAAACAAGAAACAATATTTACATGATTCAAAAAGCAGTATATTAAGGACGAAATAGAGAACAAAACAATGACACTAGTTTTTCTATATTCATTGAAAATTATATAAATAACAAAGGTATAAAAGATCATAAAGAAAGTAAAAGTCTAGTTCTCTCTTACAAAACGTATTTGCACATACAAAAAGTCATCTTTTCATCATAATTTTATGTAGATCATTTATTACGAAGTATATACTTTGCATTTCCGATATATTTTGTAACAAGATAAATAATATTACATAACAAACATAAAAAATAACTCGAAGGTACATGGTAAGCGCCGGACGGATTATCTCTTCCGAAATACGTAATCGTTATAGGTAATATAACATTGCTGAAACAAAATTATGTTGTCATAAATATATTTGTGATATAATTTTGCATAATACTTCATTATAATGACGCTTTCAGACTGTCACTGGGACAAAACGAAATATACTGCTCACGACAACGATCGAAGAAAAACTAACTGATCCTACGTCTCGCTGCGGCAATGCGATCTTATTTCGTGAGAGTCTTCAAACAGTTGTTTATAAAACGCTGTCGACATGTTCCGGTAAGGGCCCAACGCCACTGCGATTCACGCCGCAGGTCGGATGTCGCCTGAGCGGCGACCATCGGTGTTTATGTTAGATTTCGTTAGCTTCAAGCGATAGGAAAAAGTCGTCGTCCACAAAGAGTTAAAACAAAAAACTATTTTTTTTAATTCTCTCGTAATGAAATTAGACCATTTATAACGTATTATAAATTTATTTTGAGATAGAGTTCTCCCGCAATGCGAATAGTAAAGCGCTATAAGTCGCGGGCCGATATATCGGCTCTGGCACTTCTCGCCAGTGCAGCAAGAGCCGATATATCGGCCTCCGGCACTAAAAGGGTTAAGAACCTTCTAATCAAGAAAAATATTTTTGCCTAGATCCCATTGCTCTATCTGTTTTTTTTTATAAAATTGTACCTTTTTTAATAAAAAAATGCACTGGACAGAATTTAGGATATAACACAGATAATTATTTAGGCAAGAATATCAAAGTAAAATGAAAGTTCGCGAATAATTAATAATATTTGTGAATACTGAAAAGTGGACTTTCAAAGAAGTGCACGACGTACTAACTAATTTTCATTTATTTTTAAATCTGTCTAATTTGAATCTCCGTTTTCCTAACTTTGAGACTCATATCACTAATTTACGATTTAAATAATTAACCTAAATTTTCATCTAATTTATAAAACGCAGTACGTGTACAGTGTATACACAATTTCGAAATAACAAATCAATATTAGACTTGTTCCCACGCCAAGAAAAGATTGATACCATTTGTTTTCTAATGGTAAAAGTCTTGTTTGTGTCCAGGAAACGTGATATACTGTTGAAGTTAAATAAATTTATGTCGAACACCGTTCTTTGTTCGTTCAACCTACTTCTGTATGTCACGGGCGTGAACGTTAAAGGGCTAATAAAATTTCAGAATGAGGAAGAAGACTAACAATCGCTGGTAAAGGCACAAGACAAACTAATGAAACTCCATTAAAGTCCATGGGCGGCTTAATTTTCTCATCCGATATACGATCGTAAACTAATTCCCAACGAACGGTACCGCGTATTTCACAAGACGGGAGATTAATGACACTCCTGGGAAACGTAATCGGCGTTCAACACTTTGTTTTTCGCATGGATTTACAGCGCTCCACGAAATTCCCGGCAAAAAGTTTTAATCTGTTTTGGAAAGCGGCTAGATCGGATCGCGCGGCTCTTTTTAAGCTCGATTATGGGTCACAAGAAATACTGATCTAACGCTAATCACAGCCGAGGATTTCACCCAGGATAAAATGCGGCAGGACGAGAGATTTGCATAATAATGTCTATGAGAAAGGTGGTTGTCAATTACGCCACGTGATGCAGCGAGTCTATTAATTATGTTGAATCGAGCGGCCTACGGTGAAATTGCGCGCCACGAAAATCGTTCGCGGTCCAACGACAATCGGTTTGCGAACTATACAGGGCGATGCAGCTTTGTATGCCATCCAAATTACGTGTGAACTATTTGGTACATGAGAAAATGGTTAAAACGAAAGTTGTATGGATTCATGTGTAACATATCATGTTATAATCAGTGATGCCAGATCGGTTAAATCGAGGGGAATACAGTTTACCACCTCTCTCATGACCAGAGTAATATGTGACACGTTGCGCGACACGTCACGTGACCAGTCTACGGTCTTAGTGGGAGCCGTTGGAGTGTGCTTAGGTAGAGGAATGGGATGCGGGGGGTGGCCCAGTAGTTTTCGATCTCGAGTACCTGGCCACCCCTCTGTAGCTTAGGGTAGGTCGCCGTGGGGTTTTAGTGGGTAGTCCCTTGGGCATGGTATGCGTAAAGCATTTCCCCACGTTAAAAAAAAGGTAGAGGAATGGGATAGTGGAAGGGGAAAAGGAGGAAAGGAAAAACAACCAGTTCTGATTGTTTCTGGCATCACTGGTTATAATTAGTTTTTCTCTATTTTGCTGTTTTATCGTCGTAATATAATATAATATCAATACAGGCACGTCGTAATTTATATTACTATATTTACTGCGCGGCACGATGAAATACCTCCTGCGATGATAGTCATGTGACCATTAAAATTTCATCTGTGAATTAAATAAAGTAAATGCGTATAAATCTTTATGGTCATGATCTCGCTCGTTAATGAAAGTATTTTCTACTTTTTCCTCGTTCATTCATTGCATTTTCTTCAGAATCTGTTAGGAAAGTATACCTTCTAACCTTTATATGCTAGAGAATATAAGAATGCTATATATACTGTAGGTACCCATTAATTAACTAATTACGCTTGAACAAAGTACTCCTCGTTCACGAAAAGAAGGCAGTGATTTCGACAGTGCTGTGCAGGGGGATCTGCGAGACCTCACTCTTGATGCCAGATACGAAAATCGTTCGCGATTCAACCGTAATCGGTTTGCGGACTATACAGGGCGATTCAGCTATGTAAGCCATCTAGATTACATGTGAACTATTTAGTACATGAGAAAATGGTTAAAACGAAAGTTGTATGGTTTCAAGTGTAACATACCATCTAATAATAATTAGTTTTTCTCTATTTTGCTACTTCATCGAGATATAAAAGTTACCTTGAATTTTTTAATTGTAAGGGGTAAATTATAATCTTATGATTGAAGAGAGAATTAAACCCTGAATAAAAAACGATAATAATATATTCCGTGAAAAACAAATAGTTATTGACATGTTATTTGGCGGACTGAGAATCATAGTGGTGTAAGTCATATACATGGTATTTCGAGTAAAATAATGTTTTGCGTTTGTTGTTATACAGTAAGTCCACGTTCTAAGTCCAATGGAACATTGCGATCTATGTCCCTTCGTATACTCCTTCCACTGCGCGGTATCCCCGGAGGGGCCAAGAAGCTCGAGCTGACTCGGTCGCCGAGTAGTGTAAACATGCCGCGTAATTTGATCCTGGGTCGAGTATATCGGTGTGAATTACTACTAATCCAATTACAAAACTCATTTGTTTTTCATTGTCTTTTTATGGAACTTTCACCAACTGATTTCTATCATTTTTCTGAATAAAATGACACTAAATAATTTCAACTATATTTAGTGGTTTAATTGACGATTTTCAGACGTAGACAAGGACAGCGGTCCGTATTTACATGCTGTCCTTTTCTACGTTCGGCGCGGTCGACGCGGCCACAAAAGAATAGTTTCCCGTCTCGATCTAAGTCCCAGCAGAGAACCGAAAAAGGACTTAGATCGCGGACTTACTGAAATTATAAATGAATTTAATATTGTACAATTCTTTAGCGAATTATATAATTAATATTGATTTATACCGATATACAGTGACTCCCATAAATATTCAGATACTCTCAAAAAGACGACAGCTTTTTAAATATTGGACCCTAAGATTTTTTTAAGAAGTTAGAACAATTACTTTACAACACAACTCGAAAATAGAATTTTGAAAAAATTGTAATTGGAAGAAATTGCAAAAAAAGTACTAAATGTTGTATTTTGCAATTGTTTATGTGCGCATACATTCAAAATTCAAAAAATACATTTTGTAGATCTATATTGTAAATCAGCGGTTGAAAACAAAAGAGGGCTGAACTTCACCCCAGGGGACCAAAAATTTTCAACTTTTCTGATTGTAATACTATACATTTTGCCGAGAATGTGGTAGAACTGTAAGTTTTATTGCACGGAATTCAAGTTTTCGTGCGCGGACTTCACTGGTTCCAAAGTTATACGCAAGTAAAGTTACTCGACTACAAGCGCGTTTGATATATTAGGGAGCCGCCGTATTAGTTTTCGGACATAGGAACTGGTATGATGTGATATTATAGTGAGCGAATCCGCTAGGTGGCAGCAAAAAGACATGGGAATGGTGATTTTTTTAATAGTATTTCGAATTCCTAGTATTTTGGTTTTGACATCCGGACATGCAATTATAGTTCTGGCAAAAATACTGTATTGGTCTGGGTTAGTTTTCCCGAGGGGTCTGGGCGCGGAGACCCCCAACCACGCAAGCGACTGACAATTACAAGTGTAATTAATTGCGAGTTTTTCTGAAATTAAGTATCAGCAATTCGAGTTGCCACTTTAAAATGGCTGCTTGTATGTGTTTGTGGTATGACGTAGTAGCACTGCTGATTGGATAACGCGTCAATACAAAGCAATGTGGCGGCGTTCTGAACTGTCAAACACACTAGAAATCGAGCAACTTTACTCGCGTGTAACTTATCATCGAGTGAACTCCGTGCACTAAAACTTACAGTTCTATCATTTTCTCGTTAAAATGTATATATTTGACACCAAATAAGAAGGAACCTGTTTCGCGCATATTGTTGCGCAGTAGCCTTGTTGTTCCCCCGCTCAATTTCCCACAACGTCATGAATATTCATATATCGGGAAACAAGTAATTTGTGATTTGTATCGTCTTAACCTGTCAAAATATCATACATCAGAATTAGAATCATTAAATGCCTCATCTAAATGTTCCTCATGTGTATCGTCTTCATCTTCCTCTGATTCCTCTGATGCGGTACTTATTTGCATATTATCGGTCATGTCATGTCATAATATCTTTCTGAACGCTACAAACACACGGTATAGTCAATAACGGCGTCAGTCGTAGGAGCGCGAGTAGAGGATTATCCAATGAACTAGTTCTGTTGGTGTCACATGAGCAGAAAAGTCTTGAATTCGTTATTTGTCAGGTTCCTTCTTATTTAGAACCAACCTTAGTATTACATTCAGGAAAGATGAAAATTTTTGGTCCTCCAAGGTGAAGTTTAACCCAAACGAGCACTATGGTCCTAAATTGTTCGTTCTATTCGTTTAGTGACAAAAGAATACTCTGCCATCTTTCAGTAAAGTATTAAGTTCTACATCAATTAACGCTGCGCATAAAAAAACGATGCCTTTAACGTTCGAAAAACAATATTGACGCAAATATTTTCTGAATTTGGACTCACACCACTATGATTCTCAGCCCGCCATTTATAAATGATTTTTAGTACAAGCAGTGCTCAAAATGTTATCCATTGCAATTAATACATTTACGTATTCGATTCATAAGTGCGCGTGACACATGGTGAAGTGTTTCTTGAGATACAGAATAACTAAATAACTTTTGAAGAACACTACCTTCTGCACACTTAACTCGCGTAGCAATATAATTTGAAATTGAATGTCTAACACTCATCACAGAAAATAAGATACGCCTCGATTGATAGAATGTTAAAAATCAGGCAAGGACATTGTCATCCTTCGTTGTATGTACAGATTTTACAGATTCGAAAGTTTCTTATTGGTCATTGAACATTTGCATTTTAGTAACTATTGGCTTTTACCCCATATGCTGCTTGATTACTTTTTTCGGGGACATCTCAAAAACAAAGTTAAAGAAACCTTAAAAATCTTCTTTTACATAATAATCACAAACGAAATAATTAGATTACATTACTCATGGTGTACTTGTTGGTTTACGATTAAAATTGCTATTGCTGTTACATGATCCATTAAAAAATCCGGATGTAGAGCGGTATGACCCACACAAAATTATGAGCTGAGATTTTAAGGAGTGGAAAGAAAGATGAGAGAATCCAAAATGTAAAATTTCCATGGCGGGTCTTTATTAGCTTTTGAGGTATTAATGAAAAATTGGCTGTACGACACATTCAATTCTGCTACACAGGCGTATAGATAACATAATTAATATAATCTATGCGTGTACATAATCCGAGATATTTAGTGGTAAGTTGTCGAATGTGAGAATCGTCAGAGTTGCTCGCTCGCTCGAAAAAAAACTAACCAGACAAATACCAATCTTACTACATCGCAAATTGGTATTAATCTGATTAGTTTTTTCTGGAGTGAACAAATTATCGAATGCGAGAATCGCCAGAGTTAGTAATTAATTATAATTATTTATAAATAAATTATAGGTAACGAGAATTGGTAGTTTTTCAGTGATATCTCAAAAACTAATAAAGACCCGCCATTGAAATTTTATATTCAGAGTTCTCACCTCCTCCTCACCCTTTCTGAAAATCTCAGTTCATAAATTTGTGTGGGTCTTACCGCACTGCAGCCAAAAATCCGTAGGCATGGACCATAGATGTTCGAATGTTATGAAATAATCACCGGTAAATAATGTGTTAACCACGAGATATCCACGACGCATGAAAATATGAAAAATCGTATCATTAGAGCATACAATGCTATAATTTAAGAAACACTCCAAATGCATCGCTTGCAGTTATCGCTTAATACCCAAATGTATTAATTGCATTGGAGAACATTCTCAGCATTGCTTACATTCGAAATCATTTACAGAGAATAACTTACAATAGTAATTATTTCATTCCATATATCCTTATATTTTTTAATTCAAGATCCAATTCTCTCTTCGACCACAGGATTACAATTTACCGTTTACAATGAAGAAACTCAACAGGTGATTTTTATATTTCGATAAAATAGCAAAATAGAGAAAAACTAATGATTACAGTGTCTACTACTCTTAAAACCACACAACTTTCATTTCAATCAATTTTTCATATACTAAATAGTTTACATGTAATTTAAGTGGCACACATAGCTGAATCATCCTGTATATGTGTACAACGTAAATCAAGAGACCAGCATTCCACGTTTGATCAGAGAAATCGCGTTAAACGGGAAAAATTCTTGTCTGTAGCCGGCAACGTGGAAAATCTAACGCGATAAACATAAGCAGGCTTATCTGCCGCCGAGAAACAGTAGCCGAATAAAAGCGAAAGAAAAACGACGGTAGCATAACATGTCGTAATTTATGTTACTCCATTTTCTGCGCGGCACGATTAAATACTTGCTCCGATGATAATCATGTGACCATTGAAATTTCATCTGCGAATTAAGTAAGATAAATAAAATAAATGCGCATAAATCTTTATGGCAATGATCTCGCTCGTTAATGAAAGTACATATTTCCCACTTTTTCCTCGTTCATGCATTGCATTTTATTCACAGTATGTTACGAAAGTCTACCGTCTAACACTTATATATTAAAGAATATAAGAATGTTACATATATTATAGGTACCCATTAATTACCTAATTACGCTTAAACAAAGTACAAAGAGCGCATACGGTTTTATTTAAGATTTATGTACTGTATTTATTCTTTTTAATTTAAGTGTATTTATATTTTCTTGCAAAATAACGCGAAACATTGCCATTCTTTCGGAATATGTCAAAGTTTTAATTACTGAATAAGTTAATGTCAATAAAATGTCCGAAATCTTTGTCTCTTTGTTCTAAATTTTCAAACTGGTAAGGATTTTATAATACATATTGAAGCAGGAATTTTATGCTAAAAGAATACCTATTGTTGGTGGTCGTGGCTACGCTACGGTCGATTTTGGATAGTGCCATTGTCGAAGGGGTCATCTAGCGTCTTCTGACGAATTTATTGTTTTATGACTCTGGCGCGGCTGGAAAGTATCAGCCGGCCATGGGAAAGTCAGTTAAAGTTACAAGTTATCCGAACCAGATTATTCTCTTTATTATTTTACCTCTCTTTTTGTGCACTGACACGACACAACATCTATTACAATCAATTCATCTGTAAAAATAAAAATACTAATCTGTCATAAAATGATGTTTCGCTATGAACTTTTAGAAACGATTGCGAAAAACATCAAAAGAAATTTTTATTGAACGCTCTAGAAAGTTAATAGCGAATTGAATTTAATGTCACGAATCGTAAACGTAGACATCAAGAAATTAGATCTATGGAATTATAACGTTTCCTTGATATCCATAATACCTTTACGTAATAAGTACCATGAAGTAGTAAAATGATCGAATAAAATTAATCGGTTTACAGGTAAACCGAGATTTATTCAAGCTGTACGAACAAAAACGGACGCAATTCATGGAGGAAGGAAATCTTGCATGGAATGTAAAACATTTCCCAGCCTACACACCCTGTTATTCCTTTCATCCACACTTTCCATTTCACATCAAATAACTCACTTCATACTCTAATATATACTTAAACACATCATAAATTTTTCTTTCTCTCCTTCTTATACAGGGCGATTCTGGGAACTGGAACAGGTTACTGCTTTTTTTGCAGTAAAAATAGAAAAAAATATTACAGGACAAAATTGTTTGGTTCAAAGGAGTAAATATTGTAGTAGACAAAAAAATGTTTTCAAGCTTATCTTTTCGAGATATCTAGAGCATCGAAGATTTTTTAAATGATACTGTATACATATTTTCGTCATGATAGTATGATAGCTGAGGTAAAGTCGAATCCAATAACCTGTAATACTATGACCTTCGCGTGACCTTGAATTACAAATAATTCACAGAAGTTGGGCAATCAAAGACCAAAATAACAGAAATTACGTCACTATTTGTGTCATTGCCTACCTTTTGTGAATTGTTTGTATTGTAATTCAAGTCACACGAAGTTCATAGTATAATAGGTCGTTGGATTCGTCTTGACCTCAGTTATCATATTATCATGACGAAAATATACAATCTCATTTAAAAAATCTTCGATGACTTTAATATCTCGAGAAAAAAGTAAATTTGAAAATATTTTGTTTCGTACTACGCTATTTGTCCCACAATATTACAATACTTCAAAAAGGGCAGTAACTTGACCCAGTTCCCAGAATCACTCTGTATACTACAATTATTTATTGCTTTCCTCTGAGATTCATTCTTGTCTTTTCATTTGAACACAAAAATTTACCTAATGTTTAATTGGATCCACTTCTTTACATACACTTCACATTCTCCCATCCCTTCCACCATATCTTATATATATTGAATTGCCATTTTCAAGAGTTGTTGCAACTCGTGGGTATTGTTTTATATGTGGATCTAAAAATGATATTCATATTGTCCCTCCTGAAGCGAGAAAGCAAGTGTTTGTCATGCGAAGAATTTATGTTCCGAAAAGGAATCGGTGCTGCCTCGATCATTTAATACTTGATAACGTTTTTTACGAAGATGTCATTGAAAATTTACGTATTCATTCAAATACTAGTGTAGTTGATTCCGGGGAAATTAAAAATTATTTCGAATATCTTGCGATTAATAATGATTCTAGCATTAAAGATAAAGTGGGTGATTTTACATTGTCAGAAGAACGTCTTAAAGTATTTACTGGATTAACTTGGGAAAATCTAATAGAACTTCGACAAATGATGACCTCCATGCGAAGTTCGCAGCAACGTGATGTTACTCAAGCTGTTGTTGTTTTTTTATTCAAATTACGCACTGGTAATTCTAACAATTTAATAGCTGCAATTCTCGGATTAGAGCGAGAGCAGCAAGTATCTGTTTTTTGTAATTCTGTTCTAAACTCTTTCGAAAAAGATATTTTACCTGTACATTTCGGTGTTAAAGCTTTTTCTTGCGAGCATTTAATCCAAAACGAAACATCTCTTGTAGCGAAACAGTTGTACAATATTCAAGATCAGTTAGCACTGATTTTCGACGGTACATATATCCGACATGAGAAAAGTTTAAACAATACGTATCAAAGAAAATCATATTCGGGTCAGAAAAAGGTGCCACTGTGCAAACCTTTTACAGTGTGCACAACCAATGGTTATATTGTCGACATGTTTGGACCTTTCCTCGCAAACCAAAATGATGCGGAAATAATGCGGATCGTTCTTCAAGATCCAAATGGTTCGCAGTCTCTTATGAAACGGAAAGATATATGTATCGTAGATAGAGGTTTTCGAGATGTTCAATCTCACTTGCAAGAACTCGGTTTTGAAGTTCTAATGGCAGCATTAAAGGGCAACCGTATTCAACTGACTACGGAAGAATCTAATGCTTCTCGCAGAGTTACCAAAGTTCGTTGGGTAGTTGACGCAATTCGAGGCATTATAGGACAAAAATATCATCTTCTTCACCAACAGTTAGATAACAAGCTTCTCCCCACAGTTAGTTCATATGTAAAAATTGCCTGTTTTTTGAATAACCGATTCGGTAAACGTTTAAACTCCGACGTAGACTTATCCTCAGAAGTAATTAATAGAATGTCAATTCAATCAAATGTAACGAATACACTGGCAGTAGAAGTCGAAACACATCATTGGAACAAACGTAAACGTCCCTTTAAAACAATATTACCTTCCGATCTACGCGATTTTCTACGGTTGACGGAAAACGAGTTAACAATTCTATTTACAGGAACATATCAGTTTTCTCAGGCAATTTCCTATTTAGCAGAAATAATGGATGCAGATGACAACATTAATATCCGTTCTCTCATAGAAGACAATAGTATAGTTAAATTCGAAGTTCAATCACGTCATATCAATAGTAGAACCTAACGATGTTACATTGAATATGCACCTAACACAAGCGGATGTTCTGGGATAAAACGATATTGTTGTGACTGTGCGAATGGCAATCTTACCGTCGGTTGTTGCTCGCACGTAGCAGCAATTATTTCTCATGCTCGATACCGTTCACAAATTATAAGACCTGCTGAAATATTGAGCGAGATATTTAATCAAGAAGAAGTGACACCGGTCATCAATGAGGACAGCGACGAAGACTAAGAACATCGCATGAGATATTTATTTCCATCCGTCAATAATTTTGACGATAAGTATTTTTAAAATTAATGATTAATATGTATATATTTATCGTCAGAAAAGACTAATAATTCTATGTTCTATTACAGGGCACGCGCAAAAAGGAAGAACAAACGTCAACAACACAAACGATAAGTATTTTTAAAATTAATGATTTATATGTACAGTGAGTCACGAAAGTATTCGAACGCTCTCAAATGAAAAGTTTGATGGGTAAAAAACTAGAAGATCCATTAAAAATTGCAAAATATTTTTATTCCTGTAGTATCATACAACTATCACGGCTATACATGTTAAATTGGAAGTCTTCGATAATGTAAACAATACTTATGAAAGATTTGTTGCCAATATCGGCTAAACGGACGCCACAAATGTATTCGAACGATTAAATGAGTAATTTATTTTTAACGCAAATAGTTTTAATATTTTGTCGGTACACCATGAGCACTTATTATGGCTTGCAAACGTCGTTGCATGCTGTCAACCAAATTTTCAGTAATTTCTTTTCCTATATTATTCCAAACATCTAAAATTTTTGTTTTTAATCCTTCCTTGGAATTAATATTGTGTTTACTAAGTTTTCTGCCAATTTCTACCCATAAGTGCTCAATGGTGTTGATATCCGGACTTTGTGGAGATGTTTCTAAAATGTGGGGTACATTATAAATGATCCATTGTTTAACAATATATGCGGTATGTTTAGGATCATTATCCCGCTGAAAATGAAAATCACCAACTAGCCCTAATTTTTCCGCACTTTGCTTTAAATTATCTTTTAATATCTGCATATACTTATATGTATCTAATATTCCATCAATAATGACAAGGTTTCCAACACTGCCGGCCGCCATACACCTCCACACCATTATGGCTCCACCTCCATGTTTCACGGTTGGACGTAGATTTTTAAGGTCCATCTCTCTGTTTGGTTTTCTCCAAATTTTATGACATCCATCGGAGCCAAGTATGTTAAATTTGCTTTCGTCCGAAAAAATAATGCGTTTCCAAAAGTTCTTATCCTTGCTCACATATTTTTTAGCGAAATTTAGTCTCTTCTGCTTGTTGATTTTGCTAATAAATGATTTCTTTCGGGGAATACGACCATGAAAATTGTTTTCACGGAGGATTCTTCGACAAAGTTCCGGATGAACTTGTTTCCCAAAGCTATCAGCGACTAGTGTAGCAAGTTTGGGGGCCGAAATTGTTGGGTATTTTTTTATTTCACGCACAATTAGATTCTCTTCCCTTTTCGTTAATTTCTTGGTTCGACCAGAACGGACTTCATCTTGAAGAACTCCAGTTGTTTTTAATTTTTTTACCATGTAGTGAATAGTAGATTTACTTCTTCCTAATAACTTTGCCATTTCGCCATAGCTCTTGCCTTCATTGTGCCACTTCATTATCAGTTTTCTAACAGTGATACTAGTTTCGGACTTTTTTGCACACATTATAAATACAAATTTGACACTCTTGTTTACACTTGCTGTACTGAGCAGGGGAAGTGTGTAACATCAGCTGAAGGAAACAATGTTTCCAATTTGTCGAATTCAAGGATTGTTTTGTTTACAAGTTTTGTCGTTCGAATACTTTTGTGGCGTCCGGTTAGCCAATGTCGGCAACGAATCTTTCATAAGTATTATTTACGTTGTCAATGACACTTCCAAATTAACATGTATAACCGTGATGGTTGTATGTATGTTGCTACAGGAATAAAAATATTTTGCAATTATTAATGGACCTCACATTTTTTACGCGTCAAACTTTTCATTTGAGAGCGTTCGAATACTTTCGTGACTCACTGTATATATTTATCGTCAGAATAGACTAATAATTCTATATTTTATTACAGGGCACGCGCAAAAAGGAAGATCAAACGTCAGGGAGAGAGTACGATTTCCGTGGCCCCTCGTTTTGAGGTTATATTTGTGTTCTTGGGGTTATTTCAAGAAAAAAATGTATATATAACATGGTGTCAAATTGGCCTGGTTTAGCCGGTAAAGTAGATTTCCTGTTTTTTATAAATTTGCAAATATCTCGGTAACTATGCGAAATATGGCAAAATACAAGAGACCTTTTTTGTAGAAAATGAAATTTTATTCGCGTAATCTTTGCATTGTAGCTGTCATCCAGAATTTGAACTAATAATGGAAAAATCATGTGAATAGAATAAGTTGTGGTTAGATCGTGGAGGGTGCGGATCGAAACGAGGGGCCATGAAAGTCGTACTCGTGCCAACGGCAGCAATACTGACGATAAGTATTTTTAAAATTAATGATTTATATGTATGTATTTATCGTCGGAAAAGGCAAATAATTCTATATTCTATTACAGGGCACGCGCAGAAAGGAAGAACAAACGTCAACAATACTGACGATAAGTATTTTTTAAATTAATGATTTATATGTATATATTTATCGCCAGAAAATACAAATAATTCTATGTTCTATTACAGGGCATGCGCAGGAAAATGGTAATCATGACCGTACCATTCCCCCAAACTGCACCCGCGACCGATGAATGGTTAACAGGTAACAAACAATCTTGTAATTCGTCACCTGTTAGTCATGATCGACAGAGTCATAAAGCGAGTAGAGAAAAGAAAAGGTAAACGTAGGTCGGGCTAAAGGTACAAGATAATAAAACACGGAAACTTTGTCCGTCTAAATATGCTTTTACACAACGAAGGTTCATACACAACAATTGCTTTCCGCATAAACGACGAAGTACTAAAAACGAATCTATAGCAGAGTATTTAAAACTCGAAGACACGTATAGATTTACTGCAGAAAATGTTGAATACTACCACAATTAAGAAGAATTGAAAAAAATACCATTGATTATTATATAGTTAGACATAAAAAAAGGAATCGATCAAATAAAAAAAAAAGTAGACGTATGCCGGGCGCTAACCTAGTATAAGGAGGTCTACTAATACTTTCAGATGTAATGCGCTGACATAGTACATAAAAATACTAATCAAGCTGATTTTATTGTTTAATTATTTTTGAGAAATATTCAAGGTTTATCAGTGCCTGACAGAATAAATAGAACGTAACAATTTTAAGGTTAGCTTAGTCCTTCGCGGAAAAAACGTCGGTAAAATCGAAATATTTTTTTTAACAACGGCGCACCAATCCAAAAAATCTGAAGAAATTCATGAACAATAACTATAACATTATATCGGTACTGTAAAAATAGAAATGTTGTCACTCTAAAACTTCCATGTGAAATCTGCATTTTTTCGATTTTTTTGAGGCTTTCGATTTTTTACAAGAAGGATTTTCAATTTAAGAATCTGAAACCAATTGCAAAGTATGCATTTGGGTTCTTGACACGTGTCAGATTTTTACCAGTATTTCTAAACATCATTAACTAGGGAAAATAGGCCAAAAACTGATTTTTCGATTTTACCCCATAATTACCCTCGCGATCGAGATACAGGGTTGAAATTTTGCACAGTCTGTTTTTTCTTGATGGCCTATCGAATGATCCATCGTCGATAAAATTCGGTTCAAGGGCACTTTTGACCATCTTATCCGACTTAGCCCCCTTTGGTAATTATTTAGTAGCTTGCCCTCCTCACCGACTTTTATGACCTTAAAATATGTTGTCAATGATATTGTCAGAATGATGACCTTGACAACATATTTCAAGGTCATCAAAATCGGTGAGGAGGGCAAACTTCTAAATAATCTTTCACGTCTTTTTCCCGTTACGTAGTAAAATAACTGTTCTAACTTCTGCAAAAAATTGCAATCGTATGGCCCAATCTTATAATATTATGACGGATAGCCTTATCGTTCTTTTAAAAGTGTCTGAATATTATTGTGAGTCACTGTAGTTGAACCGAGAAAGCAGAGATATTATTGTGAAACCATCACATCCTCATATAGTCGGTAAAAGAGTCATTTAGCTTAAACGCTACTATCGAATAAAGAAACACTGTATCACAAATGATCTCGCTAGTATAGAGTCAACCAAGCCACCGATTACACAAGATTGAAAATAAATCGAATAGTGAACAAATTGCAGAAAATCTATAACCTTCAGAAGGAAGCTTCAGTCGATCAAATCGAGTTCTCAGTATTTGGAGCTACATAACAACACACTAGTTTCATTGATGATGGATTGCCCTGACACAGCACTTTTAACGTCATACCCAACAAGATACAAATAGGTGTAAGAAAATATGAATGAATGTGTATTATAGTGTACAAACAGCCTATACCCTATCACATTGGAGCATTGGGCAATTTGTTCTTTGATTAACCTGGCTAATGAAGATCCTACTGTGCGTTAAACTTTTCAAGGATACTTATACACACAGTGATTTCCATAAATATTCGGACTCACTTCGAAAGACGATAATTTTTTAATATTCGACCCTACGGCTTAGATTATTTTGAGAAGTTTGAACAATTAGTTCACTACGATGTGAAAATAAATTTGAGAAAAATGTAATTGGAAGTAAAACAAAAACCACTTGTACTTCAAGACTCTGTTTCAAAATTCGTAAAAATCACTTGTACTCAATAAAGTCAATGCATTCACAAAAATGAAAAGAAATATCGACAAATTTGACATGCACACAAAATGGATCGTTCACGCGTTACGCGAAAATGGACGAATAAACGAAGAAATTTGACGTCGTATAGCGTGATGAGGATACCACGGATTAGATGAATGTTATCAACACATGAAAAACCATCTAAAAGTTATTAATACTCATACGCAGACATTCCAATTTTAAACTTTCTTTTGTCCGCCACTGTGTATCACTATCAGATCAGTTCTCGCGAAAAACAGAGTACAGTATTTCATCGATAATTGTCCACAACACGGGTCTACGGAGGGACAATTATGCCGGAGGGATATCATTGTTTGAGGCTTGCCGAACGTAGAGAAGGACAGCCGAACTCGAGAGGCCTCGGTCACCGAGAAATGTAAACATACCTAATCCTAAATTCCAACTTCTTTATTAATCATTATTTTTTTATGGGACTTCGATGACCATATTTGTGGCATTTTTCTAATAGAAATGATACCAAATATGATATAATTCCGATGATATTTACTTGTGTAATCGACGATTAAAGTTTCGGGCGCGAGAAAGGATACCGTATGGGAAAGAAAGAGACGCGGAGAGTCGCAGTCGGCGGCACAGTTCAAAGGTTCGCGCGTCCTCACAATGTATTACCAAGGAATAACTTTTTTATTATTACTTATTTTTTTATGAGACTTTTGCTAATCGATTTGTGACATTGTTCTGATTAAAATGATGAAGCAATGACGACACTTTTTCATTTTTAATTAATCTTTTAGGAAACTTTTACCATCATATTTGTAATATTTCTCTGATCAAAATTTTTCTGATTACTTTTTTTAATTGACGATGGAGTAAGTTTTGGTAACAGACAAAGAGAGTAGATAGTAAAGAAAGGGACACTGCAAGTCACAAAACTTACTCCATTGCCAATTAAAAAAATAGATATGTATGTATAATCAGAAAAATTTTGATCAGAGAAATATTACAAATATGATGGTAAAAGTCTCCTAAATGATTAATTAAAAATGAAAAAATGTCAGTCATTGCATTACTGTTGCCTCACCGATGTTATGTACCTAATCTATACATAATGACCATACACCTGTATATGGTCCGAATTATATCGTGTTTGGTATCATTTTAATCAGAACAATGTCACAAATCTATTAGAAAAAGTCTCATAAAAAAATAAGTAATAATAAAAAAGTTATTTCTTGGTAATACATTGTGAGGACGCGCGAGCCTTTGAACTGTGCCGCCGACTGCGACTCTCCGCGTCTCTTTCTTTCCCATACGCTATCCTTCCTCACGCCCGAAACTTTAATCATCGATTACACAAGTAAATATTATCGGAATTATATCATATTTGGTATGATTTTTATTAGAAATATGCACAAATATGGTCATCGAAGTCCCATAAAAAAATAATGAATAATAAAGAAGTTGGAAATTCGGATTAGTGTGGTCTCACCGATATACCCGAGCCGCATGGTGTCATATTTCTTGGCGACCGAGGCCTCTCGAGCTTCACGACCCCTCAAGGGGATACACCGCGCACTAGTGGGGATATCTCAGGGACAATTCTGTCGGAGACATTTGGGACAATTACCGGTGAAATACTGTACTGCGAGCGGTATTTACCAGCTGGGTGGCAGAAAGGATCGCGTTTGATACGCATCGATATTACGCATTACGGCATCGCGGCACGCATTACTCCGATTTCTGCGTGGAACGGGAGATGATCGGCGCTGCGGAGCAACGGTAGTTGCTACATCTGGAGCAAGTCGCGTCTAATTGTTTACCGAGAACCGGTGAAGTGTCCGCAGGGTGAAGCATCACCGGCGTGTACCGCTACCTTGAAATCAGGATTGTTACGTGGCTCCCAGCTACTGGGTCACTATCACCGAAACGTGCTCGTTCACCGAGACACTCGAGCCGCGTATTCAACACGCGGACGCGTTATGCACGTACGCGTTTAATTAACCCTTTTGCGGTAGAATTTATCCTTCCTGCTCCGGGTGCCGGCTAATCTACATCGACTTTCAAAGTCCCGCCGTTGAATGTTACCTCTTATCTCGATTGCTGCAGATGTTTTAAGGCCGCGCGAAGAAACGTCATTGTGAATTCTCTTTGTGGTTCTATAGTGACAGAGCAAACGATTCTTGAACTCTTTCAGTTCAGGTAATTTCCACGGTCGTATTTTGTGAATTAAATCAGACGTCCAATTAAGACGAGATTCCCGTGCGGTATAGAACCAAGTGATTTTTATGGATTCCTTTCGAGGAAATTATTAATAATACACGAGACACCTTTAAGCTTCAAAGAGAAATTCATTTAAATGTGTTTCTTTAATTATTGGACAGCCTGTTTATTCCGTTAACCTTTTGTTGGTGTAGCGTGTAAAATCGTAGTCATATGAATGCAAAACATGAAAATTTTCTTAAAATTAGACGATTTCCTCTGCGATTGTACCAGCTACCAAAAAACATGGAAAGTGGAAAGAATTATAAAGTTTAAATGAAAAATGAACTTTTTAATATGTATACATATATGAGCCGTTTATTTTGAAAGTGGCCTAAACAAGTTATCTGTCATAAACAACATTATACACGATAGTTTTGGACACATAAGTTTTCGCAGTTACTTCAATAATTAAAACCATTACTTTGAAAGTGGCCTAAGTCCAATCAATTATTGATAATGTCCGAAAGTGCGGATTTTCAAATGTCCGAAAGCAGTGATGAAGGCAATTTTAATTAATTAGTATTTAACAAGTTATCCTCAGCTTTTTGACAGTTGCTTTAGTTGAATCGTATGTTTAATTAATGCAGTGAAAAAAAATTCACGCAATCCACACTTACAACTGAATATAAAACTTAAAACATTAAATTATATAAACTATTACACTCGTGGGGAAGAATAAAACAACAAGATCATTTAATTCAGATAGTGAACACGAATTCGTAACTAATGATTTCAACAAAAAAAGTTCGAAAATATTGTATTGACACCACTTTATAAAATTATAAGACGAATTACAACAACGAAATACAAGGACATGATGGACTTACTACGATATACATATACCACCGGTGCACCATGACATGAACAGTAAATTCTTATGTACTTTATGTAGTTAGAAAATTTCCCGAATTGCATAAATTGTGTTTTTGAAGAGTTGTAAAGAAATATAAAATAAATTGAGTATTGTTTTTTGTATTTGAAGCATTTTAAATTATGTCGAATGGACTTGGGCTCTTACAAATTTTATAACGAATCTGGTTGTTAACATTGAAAGTGGCTTAACTCCATTTTTGGTAAGAAAACACATATTATTCACTTAATAATAGTTATTATTTTAATAGAAATTGTAAATTTAATTCTTTTAGATACACTTAAGCAGTATGACACATTGGTATCTTATACGTATATTTCTAATTTTATTGAAACGCAAACTCTTAAATAGCTCAATTTAAATATAAATGGACTTAGGACACTTTCAAAATAGACGGCTCATATAATTAATATTGTTAATAACGTTATATAATTAATATTAATATTATTGGTATAGTCTTTACGTTAATCTATAACAAACCGAATTAACTATGTTCGAAATTGTGCGGTCGGTTAATTTCCAAGTTACCTGTCTCGTCAATTTAGAAAACGTGGTTTTAACATTCAACCTACCGACCAATAAAGCTGATTAGTATGAATTGACTTATAGAAATGGCGCGATTGAATTTATTTAGATCTTGTATACTTTAACAAAGCAGCGTGTATAATCATTTGCAGTGGAAGCATCTTGATGACTTCAATAATTGTGAAATAAAAAATATGAAACCGGTCATTTGACCCGCATTGGTTTGTGTTAAGGAACACGGATTTATAATTTTTAATGAAGTTTAAATTAGCAAACCTCGATTCCTATGCTATCAAATCCAGAAGATTAAAACTGGAGTTTGAAAAGAAATTGATGTCCACGTTGTAAATTCGAAACTTAAAGGTGCACCAGAATAGACACGAATGGTGCAATTTATCCATTTTTTTTTCTCTGAAACTTCGGTATCAATTTCAGGGGACAGGAAATAGAAATAACTCCAGGACAAGTATCACGATTATATATCGTGGAATGGGTATCACGTGGAAACTCAATCTCATGGATTGCGTCGCGGCACCAGCGAAGCATCAACGCTACTTCGCATTCTATCTACTTCGTACAGCGAAATAAATAATCCTATCGACTTGCAACATGTCAATAACCTTCTGCCTCGCGGCTGATTTTTCTCATATGTGTTCTTCCACCCGAACCGTGAAGAAAAATAATACTTAATCGGTTCGATTACTACCCACGCTTACACTCGCCTTCCGTATTGATTTATTGCAAAACTTAACACGTTCGCTACCAACGCACAGTGGGCCGTTTCTACAAAATAGGTGGAATTAATTAAAAAATGTTCATGTCACGAAATAGGTTAAAACTGGTTCTTTTCGTAAGCTAATACTTTATTGAGATAGACTGAAAAGGACACAAACTTTTATCTGATCTTATTTGTTAAATAAATAATAGTAAAGTTCAAGTCTTTTCAAGTATGCATCAGCCAGTTTTCGTCTCGTCCCGAGTGTTAATGCCACGTTTTATTTCTATAGCAAGTATTTTCTTGTCAATTATGACTGGATTTTTATAGTACACGCATTTATATATTTCTGCTAAAAAGCTTTTATATTTTTACCTGTCCCTAAAGTCGAAATTCACTATTACCCCACCCCATAAACTAATATTTGATATTCTTTATATAGGATTTGGGTAGGAATGTTGTAACATTTTTGGCATAGTTTTTTTATATTATTACGTGTTTACGAAACACTACTATTGAGATGAATCCAAAATTTAGATGTAGTAACTGGCAGCTGTAACTGTGAGACAATTTTTAATTATAGGAAGTAATTTCGTAATAAGCAGAAGAGAGTTGTTTAACGAGTCGAGAGAAGAGGACGTGATGCAACTAATAATGATATAATAACAATTTTAATGCTAACTTTTCTTCAAATTAACTGTTTTTATAATATTTAGCCTTCATTCAAAATTCGTTTAAGTGTATCAAACTCACGATCAGTAAAAATTGTAACTTTCGTTAACATTAACTCTTTTAACTATTTATTTTGTACGTCTATAAGACATTCATTGCTTAAAATCACATTCGAAATCAACTAGCAAAGTTCTAAATTCTCTGACTTCTCTAAATTTCAAGAAAACTCGAATATGCATTTTCTTTTTAATTTGATAAAATTCATGTTTGGCGCAATAAATTAATTTTTGTAATATATCCTATCCCTTATAAAAATACCATAATTATTATAACTTCCTTCTTCTTTTTATATGCAATTACATCAGTCATGAATACTTATTGCTTGATTAAATTAAATAGAAATTACATGATTTGGTGTCATTTTAATATCCAATATAAA
Source organism: Sphecodes monilicornis (assembly GCA_913789915.3). NCBI lineage: Eukaryota > Metazoa > Arthropoda > Insecta > Hymenoptera > Halictidae > Sphecodes > Sphecodes monilicornis. Next base: position 2,976,795 of record OU565289.1, read on the forward strand.
CTCTTTAAGAAACTGTGATTCTTATATTGACTATATACAGTGACTCAAAAAGCAAAAGTATTCGCTCGGCCTTTTAATCAGAATAACTTGCTTAAAATTTGATCAAACCACTTGATATTTTTTGAGCAATTAGAAACATTGATTTCCTAAATCACGCGCGAAAAAGATTTTGAAGAAATTGCAATTAGTAGGAATTACATGAAAAAATGAAAATGGCACTTTTTAAAACTTTATTATTTCAGCCCGTAATGAAAATTCAAAATATGCGTTTTGTAGATCTATGTTATTTACACATATGCTGAAAATTTCATCGAACATGTGAGTCAGTTAACGAACATATGTGCTACAAGCGGTTTAAAGTGGTGTTAATCTCAGTTTTTCACGACTTTTGGTTAGTTTCTGCTTAAAATCCATAGTTTCTTACATTTTTCGATGCGCGTCATTTTATTCTGCGTCAACCGATTTCGATGAAATTTTCAGCATATGTATAACTTACATACATCTATTAAAGGCATATTTTTAATTTTAATTATTGGCTAAAATAAAGAAATTTTAAAATGTGCAATTTTTATCTCTTCATGTAATTTCTACTAATAGCAATTTTTTCAAAATCTTTTTCGCACGTGATATACTAAATCAATGTTTCTAATTGCTCAAAAAATATCAAGTGGTTTGAGCAAATATTAAGAAAGTTATTCTGATTTAAAGGGCGAGCGAATACTTTTGTGAGCCACCGTATACGTGTGTATAAAGTTCGAAATATGCTTAAAAAGGAAATCGAAATAAAACCTAATGAACTTGTTTTATTAGTAATTAATTTGATCACTTAAGTGATAGGATAAAATTTGATAAGTCTTGTTTTTATTTTTTCTATCAAAAGTGGAATTGCATATAATATTTATACTGAAAAATAGTATGAACTCCACTATTATAATTATATGTACCGGATATCCATTTTGCACACCCCTGAACATTCTCCGCGTAAAATTGCCCCTGAATACGAATGTTTGAAACATCGTTACACAACTAAATTAATTTCACTTCCTTACTGATTGGCATCGAAAACGTTGTATTTCCGTTTCTTAATAGTATCGGACCGCACTGAACCGATAAAAAATGATTATGCCTTTTTAATCATTTCAAGATCAACAAACAGAACGAAAACGTCGAAATATTCTTCTTGTTTGCAACTATTTATATGGTATCCTGGTTTTTCATTTACAAAAAATCGACTTTTTGCATTTTCTGTAAGTATAAGTGTTGTTGAATATGTGTGTAAAAGAATTTGTTTGAATTCGTAAAATTAACGTAATTATCGACGTTTAAAAAATGCAACTCGTGTTGCGAGATGTTGATAGTTGATAGTTGAATCTTGAAATACGTTTTTCGAAACAGTCGCCACGATATTTCAAGTTTTAGATGACCAATTGACTTGAAATTTTGCGAGAATATTCAGCAGATACCCTTTTATCCCACGAAACAAAATTTTTAAAACACGTCGTTTTTTTATTATTTTTTTAACGTGCTAAAAGCGGACAAATATTATAAAGTCAGTAATGTGATCTTCAAATGTTGTGATTTTATTATAATATACTTCCTCATTTTGTTGTTTTCGATCAGCAAGAGGACCAGGCTCATGGAAACAGTCGACAAATGTTTTTCAAAACATGTTCTACAAGAAATATATAGCTCATGTAGTTTATAGTATCTTTTACTTTTAAAAAGTAACTTATGTAATTTAAATACCCATGAATACGTGTAAATATCTGTTCCAGATGTTTCGACGTTTTCGTCCTGTTTGTTGATCTTGAAATGATTAAAAAGGCATAATCATTTTTCATCGGTTCAGTGCGGTCCGATACTATTAAGAAACGGAAATACAATGTTTTCGATGCCAATCAGTAAGGAAGTGAAATTAATTTAGTTGTGTAACGATGTTTCAAACATTCTTATTCAGGGGCAATTTTACGCGGAGAATGTTCAGTGGTGTGCACACAATGGATATCATGTACATATAATAATAAGTGTTCATACTATTTTTCGGTACATGAGCCGTCTATTTTGAAAGTGACCTAAGTCCATTTATACTTAAATTGAGATATTTAAGAGTTTGCGTTTCAATAAAATCCTAATGCAAAATATTCAATATTTCTTCTGAAAAAATTCTTCAGAACTGGTAAAAAACGGCCTCGAAAATCAGAATACTCCATTAGCACTAGATTTACGAAAAACGATCCGTCAAAACGACGGGTTCCAATATTTTTAATTTACGATTATTAAAATTGTAAAGATCCATCCATGAGGAATTAATCAAGTTTATTTCTTTGGGTATGTATTGTTTCAAAAATGGCTAAAAACTTGGATAGACCTTATTCTTGTTATTTTTATAAAGTAATGTATAATATAATAGTCACTTTTATGTAGGTCTCCGTAAACCTAGTGTTAATGTTTCGTGCGATCGATGGGGATCATTCGGCGACCCCGCGCGAAATGAAATTTCACGCGAGAGTGATCTTTTAACCTTTCCATGCGTGGCGTAAATTATAGTTTCCAGTCAGCCGAAGAACCAATATTACATTATTATTTACACTCGCCGTTGAAAGGTTTATGCAACGCTCAACGGGGATTCTTGCTTTATTGAGCCGCGGGTTCATTTGCACTCGCGCAATGTGAAAGTGTCGTTATTATCGATTGGTATCGGCGCATCGTAAATCCTGCCCTGCCAAGATATATGTTTTTGAAAAATCATTCGAAACAAATACATTCATCAAGTTTATTCACTAGCGAGAATATAAATTAAGCGTTTGAAGATTATTTCGCTATTTACTAGTTTCGTGATTTATACTCGTCCATCTCGGAGATCTTGAAGTGCTATACACACTATACACCTTTACTTTTAATTACTTTTAGCTAGTAACCCGTTTGAATAGATAGTGCACTTCATGGAAATATGGATACCATGCAACAATAAAGTAATGAATAATTCTAGTAGCCAGAATCAAATCATTAGCTGTTTATGTGAATTTAATAAGAATGTTAACATGCATTCCAAAATTTTATGATTTTGAATTGAATTTTTAATTGTGTGCATTGTTGCTCTGAATATAGAAGTGTTCAATATTGCATAATACATCTACAGAAAAGTAAAGAAACATGCTTTCATGACAATAGCTCACTACTGAATTTATATAGAACTGATGTCTCTAAAACTTCGATGAGAAATATACATCTTTGTCGGATTTTTTAAAATTTTCTATTTTTTAAACACAAATATTTTCCTAATCCGATAAAGTTAAAAAAAAAACTCGTTAATAACCACAATAAGGTACAATAACCATAATAATATATCCATTATCATCTGATAAATTCAATCATGAATTTTAAGTTTCTGGCATTTTTTAAAAATCGACTTTGCTGTCAAAAATTCGGAAATAATTTAGAGTCGTGTAAGATATCAAGTAGAATGTTCATGAATTTTTTCGTAATTTTTTATTATGCAGAACAGAAGAAATAGAGCATAATTCATTACATCGTGCACACCCTATATTTACCCTTTTGGTGGGGGTACCGACTTGAAACTTGACACAAATAGTTTTTTTGGGGAGGTCCTATCGAGTGGTATGAAGAAAGATTATTAATTGTACTACTGTTTAGAAAACACATTGTACATTTTATGCACATTACTTCTTTGATATGTATAATATGTAATGACTAGACAGCGGATTTTATGCATTTATGACAAAAATAAGTAGATGTAATTTAAAACAGTAAAAACAGTAAACATTAGAAGTAAAACAATAAACAGTAAACACATTAGAAGAATTTAAAGGTACTGTTATATTATTTTCAATGTATTAAACATATGAAGAAAAAAAGAAGTTTCTATTCCACTTCAGTTTGTTGTAATTCAGGTAGAACATTTTTATTTTGCGTAAAGATCTACTGTCTATATGTATGTATAGTAATGACCATACAGCAGGATTCTCTGCATCGTTTACTATAAAATATCTCTCATAGTCTGTGTATAGGTTCTCACATAAAAAGATAATACGTGTGTACTAGCATTAACTTCTCGTGTTTCAATTAAGATATCGTGAAAACTTTCAATGGTGTATAAATATTACTCTGTATGAATGTATAAACATAACTTTCATCAGTTTGTGATGACTGCGTATTTTATACGCTCATGACAAAAATGAGTAGATCAAAGGTAAAACAGTGAAAGTATTAAAAGTATTTAAAAATAATGTTTGTTTTATTTAAAACATCTGTTTTACCAGTTGACGTTTTATTTTTGTTACAGATTATTTACGTAAATCATGATAATAATAATAATCAACCGGCTGGATTAAACCTTCTCTCATTTGACGTTCATGACTTTGCGGTTTACATACTTACAAATAATTAAATCAATTTTATACCTTTTGTTGTCTAAAGTCATAATACACAGCATAATATTCAAAAATTCGACGACTTTCTTTTGTTAAATTGTTTCAATATTTCAAGAAGGAGGTATGTTACATTTGATAAAAACATTTTAACAATGAAGGTGAGCAACATAATAAATGCCGGTAACGAACACGTTAATCTCACTGTCATTCATTGTTTGGTTATCTGTCACGTTATCTATCTCTCAAGAACTACTGAAAGAAATGTAAACGCAACATGAATGTGCTATCATTTTGTACCTGCCTGCTTATGTATTTATGTATTTTCTGAGAAAATTTATTGACATCATGATAAACTAAATTATATTAACATTACCTTCTATGAACATGTAAACGATCGTTCAAAACTTTCACGTGATCTTAATTGTAATGTTTGAAATTAGAAGATGCATATTCATGCTATTTTTCCGTCTGCTAGTGTAATCTAGATATACAGGGTGGAAATTATAAAGTGTTACAGACGAATATCTCGAAAAATATTGATTATCCGCAAAAATGTTTCAGATGAAAGTTGTTCAGTACCGAGGGGGGCATCAGGTGGTGGAACTTTTATTTGTCCTGGTGGACACTCCAAGGTGAGGTGAAGGTCAACTTTCTTTTTTTAAATGGAACGATGTGTCTTTTCATCCACCATCAAATAGTGCGTTTTAGGATCAGTTCAATTACCTATGACTCAAGGTCATTCAAGGTCAAACTTGCAGGGAAATATCCTTCGCTGAACGATAGTATTTAAATAAATGGTTTAAATGGAAATTTATCAAAATTGTTTCGATATGTTTATGGTACTAGGAGAATGCAAGAAAATTTACAGAATGGCTGCTGATTTGTATGCACAACGCTACCCAGATCGACCATCAAAATCGCATATGGCATTTAAAAAACTAGAACAGCGTTTTCTCCGTTCAGCTTCTGTGCTTAAAAACTGCGTCATGTCTATTAAGCCTACGACGCGTACAAACAAGAAAGTCAGAATATGCGAAGCTTGTGCTAAGATAAATGTTGAAATGTTGAGCAAAGTTAGAGAATCATTTAAACAAAGAATTGTTAAATGCATAGAAGTAAGAAGTAATCATTTTGGACACATACTAAAGTGAAATACAAATAAAACAATCACACCTTTTCTACATTTCCCTGCAAGTTTGACCTTGAATGACCTTGAGTCATAGGTAATTGAACGCATTTTAAAATGCACTATTCAATGATGAATAAAAAAACATCATTCCATTTAAAAAAAGAAAGTTGATCTTCACCCTCACCTTGGAGTATCCACCGGGAAAAATAAAATTTCCACCACATGATGTCCCCCTCTGTATTGAACAACTTTCATCTGAAACATTTTTCCGTATAATCAATATTTTTGGAGATATTCATCTGTAACACTTTATAATTTCCACCCTGTATATAATTAACATTATTATGAGTTCAACGTTTTTCTTAAATTCATATTTTTCATGATTTCTAAATTATTATTTGTTTACATTTATAAATCTTGAAAAATATGAACTTAAGAACAGCGTTGAACTCATCGTAATTAATATACATATTTTCTTCTGGCACTTTTTCCTATCATAAAAATTAATGACATGTTTAGGATATAATATTAAATTAATTCATATTGTTACCGTGATGAACGACCCCTGAGGGAATAGTTGACCGTGGAACAGAAGAGAGAGATACGACCGCCGAGCAGATCAGACAGATATTCAAACACATATACATTTCAATACATTTGTAAAAGTTATAAGACTTGTAAATACATTTTAAAATAAAGTTTATCAACAAATATTTAATGATGCCGCGGCGGACGACACGGAGTGGCAAAAATCGCAACAATATATTTGTATGTATATTACTAGATTTATACCACAAAATGTAAATGATCTATGTTAACACTAATGGTACTTATAACTGATTCATTTCATGTAAACCAATGTGGTCGCTAATGGCCCTGATATTATTGCGACCTTCATAAACAAATAATGATAAAAAATATGATGTATAATACAGTGTTATGTATAATAATCTTTCTCATTAAAAGTTAATCTATTTTCACATAATCGCAAAAGTTATGAATCATAACGTATCAAAATAGATGATATATGTTTCTAAATAGAACTTTTCGTTAACAGAATATTTAAAATTAAAACGAGCCGATCCACTCTTACACATCGATTGATCACCAACGTCAACCACGTATCAACTTTTAATCAAATTTTCATTACACACGGCCATCAAAGAGTTAACTATAGGCATAGTTCCACCAAGAAGGCTCGTCTTCGAATGAAGAGGAGTCAGATACCAGGTATTTTCATTGAGCAATACAAATATCGTCATCAATCTTCATTAGTGCGTTCAAATTCTATAGACCGAACAACGGTAATACAACTGACAGAACGTGGAACGATACAGGACGTGAAGTAAATTACGCGTACCCTTGCGTCGATCATTATTATACTCCTTTCGTTACTTTCTTTTTTGAGCCGCCGTTATCAGAGTTCCGCTCGCGCGGTCTGAGCAGTGACTTTCGTTTTGTTCTGCGCCAAATCGTAGAACTGCGTACACAGGAAATTAATAATTTCTAGCTCGATATCGGAGTACACCGGAATTTAATCATAGAGGGAATGGTAGATCGATGAGTCGACAGCCAGTAACTATTGGCTTTGATTTGTAAACAGTGATAACACTTTCAACAATCTGTGCTCGTTCGCTACGCAACACCTCGGCAATGAATTATTTGGATTCTTTTGATCTTTCCTCACGACTCCAGATAATGGAAATCATAATACTAATCAACGTTGTGGTCTATGATCAGTTGTGCTGTGAATTCTTTTCGACTTTGACTTATGAAGTTACAGGTTCTTATCATGTAGCTAACTAGATGAACATGTTCCTTTTGTTAATACGTAATGTCTCATTTCAGAGATTATAACATACTTGATACAATAATTTCAGCTGTGGAGTATAATAGCTACTACAAAAATATGCAAGTTACAAGTGTTGAAGTTAATATTATAAACACATTATGTCAATTGAATAAACTAATAACGATTAATCTTACCAATTACATCATATTGAATTTAAAATTATTGTAGATTTGATTGGAATTAATTAAGGTAATCGATCTTTGTCGACTTAGACTTTCACAAATTACTATCTGTTTCAATAATTACATTTAATTATAACCAACATCAAGGTACATGAATATCTATGAAAAAGATTTTTACATCTTATAATATTTGTATAATTATAATTAGTTCACGAAAATATACTGAAAAGAGTAGCATTTCTACTTTACTACATCGTATTAATTCTTGAAAATTTATTTATAATTATTTAATTTCTTTCTTTATTTCAGCTTTTTAATATTCATTGAATTAACAAATTGCATTTTGAAGCGCGAACTTTTACTGAAAATAAGAAGAAAAAACTTTGATTACTATGTATTGCGATTACTGACGAGGCACGTATATGAAGAACTATTGTATACATACATCTAAAAAATTAACTGGATTTCTGGATCGAGTTCTTTTACAGCTTTCACTGTAACACTATGAGAAGAACATTGCGTAACGCAGTCAGGGAGGTGTTTCAACCTTCACTATTCCTTACGCACGTGAGCCGAGATCAATTTATAGAATACGCGCTGTTTTAAACGCGAATGTAGAGAAGTTTCAGAATTCCCAGCAAATTCTGTCGAATTTGCTGAAGACAAACATGCGGGCCACATGGTCTTGTTGGAGAGCAACGAACTAGACATAAACAAATTTATCCTCGCCAGCTTAGAGAGCTAAAAATAAGTTATTTGGCCAGTACTTCCGGCCTATTATTATCGATCCCTGAGTTAACTTCGAAATGTCTTCAAAGTTTCTGAAAAAAGATATATTTACATTGTGAAATAAAATATGCTTAATATTAATCCTTAAAGACCTTCATATTAACAAGTTTATCGATAAATATTTTTCTAAATCAGCCTTAAATTTACATAAACAAACTCGTTTATGTACTTCTTTATGCATATTCATAATAATATAATTATAAAATAGAATACGTTAACAATATTCCGAATTAAATTAGTAGTTTCACAAAGAAAAGAAGTTTGTATTTTATTTGCCACTGAAACTATTGATAATTATGTTCAGTAATGCAGCAATGGGGATCGGTTTTATAAATGCTGAAATCACATGCAATACTTAATTACATATTATCTAGCAGAATTTAGTGAATAATTAATGGATCACTTTCAATAATCAGACACTGTTCCTATAGCTCATAGAATTTGTTATAACATGATTCTGACATTTCATTTAGACCGCTACATATCTAAATAGCTGTAAATATAATTCTATTCCTAAAAAATATATTACACTTGAACTTATTCATAAACGACATAATCATAACAAAAGAAATATGCACGACAACGTATAAATAACGAAAAAATGAGATTAGAGAATTTTGTGCACAGATGCATGGAAAACATGGAATGTAATCGTTTTAAAATAATTTTGTTTACAAAAATTAGAAATAGATACAAATAAAACTACACTTTCGGATCTTAATATGCATACAGTATATGCAGATAATTTACAATATATATAAAAATCTAATATATAGGTATACAATAAAATTTATATATAGGTATACTGGAATCTATTAGAAATAAGTTCCAGAACTTTTACTGTTTTTAATTAGATTTTTCAAAAGTTTCATATCATCATATTTTCATGTTCTTGATTTATTTGGCATACCTAATTTCATTATATTAAATGAATTATAATAATTAGACTGCGGATCTTTATGCAAAATAAAAAATGTTTGCATTGATTGCTAGTCACAGGAGCCAAATAAAAAGTTTTCTTCTTGTAATTATCTTATTAGGTTGAAACAACTACACCGATGTCTTGAAATCTTTTTAATATGACCTCCAATTTAAATTATGCATACCCATTATTATCATAAATGCATCAAATCTAGTCTAATAATAATAAACATTCCGTTCAGAGTATCAAGAAGACTAATCATAAGAAACTTTCTTATCTGGTGAGTTGTTTCCACCCTTGCTAAAAATATTTATTATTTTACTGAAATTTTGTTCATCTACAGTCAATTCTACAAATTCATTACTTTCGTACATTACTTTTGTGCAATATGTACTTTTACTAGTTACTTCATCATGAGTATCTTTTATATTACATTCGTTATTTTGATAAATGAAATATCAGAATTTATCATTGAATTATAAATTTATAATATTTTATACAACATAACAAATGAAATTTCATAAAATTTTCCATTCCGAAAGACATGTTCAATATAAAAAAAATGAATACGAATATTCTTAAAATATGACTATATTATAGTGTATAATACTATAGTTCTGCATATGATTGTATGGCACGTATCATGTTTTGTGTCGAGATGCAATTAAGGAGGGAGAGAACGGGAGAAAGATGAAGACGGAGAACTCTACAGAAAGATACGGAACCAACACGAACGAGTCAAGTTCTCGACGCCCACCCAGTCACACAACAGGGAGTAGAAAGACAATCGAGCTGAAGCTGAATGTACAGTGCATCGGTTCGCCTCGACGAAAGTATAAAATAATTCTGCAGTCTTTGATTGGCAACGAAATTGCAGCGTCGCGAAAAAGAAATTGCTGCAAAAATTAAAGGTATCGCATTTATTATCTAAAAGTTACGCCAGCTTAAATCGCTTGGATAGATCTATCCTAGTTATACATTTCAAGCACGATAAACGTAATTATTTACTATTACTATCGTCCATCCTGTACGTTTGCGTGAGTGTCAGCTGTCGACCGTTTCCGTTAACAATAAAGACGTGTATCCGGCTTTATAAATGGAATGAATACACACATATGTATAGATTTGTTGTGTTAATGACTCGTCCCATGAATATATGCATCTCATTATTTACATTTCATTGTTTAATCTACGTAGGACACTTATTTTGACGTATGCGATATATTTTTCTCTCATTTTAGTCTGATCAAAAGACTTCACGTTCGATTTATTTTTAGAATTAAACAAATGCATTAAATCACATGTCACAAATCCACAATACTGTTCTTATAATATAAATATGACTGAATATTTCAATTTTAAAATACTATAATGGGTCTTAAACATATTTCTTGATTTCAAAATACACATCTTTGATTTGTATAAAAATATTTCTTATAGGACTCACCATGTGCTCCACTGCTTTTTCCTCCAGTTCCCCTAAAGTCCAATCTACGTGAAAACTCAAAGGTTGAAGACGAGATTCCATCTCACGAAGCCATTTCCTCAAACATTTTACTTCATGCTCAAAATCTATAATACAATGTTAAGAGTAGTGAGCAATACCCTAATCAAAATTTCAATATCTCGTAATGAAAGACTAACTTACCTGCTGATATATCCTGTTGATTAGATATTGGCCGCTCAACAGGTGCCATAATTTGTTCTACTAATTCCCATTTTGCATTCAAATGGTCAACACGCCACGCTACTTCATCTTTTAAAGTAGGGGCACGTGACACTAACTTTTCAGCTTGGTCATTGAATAACTTTCTTCTGTAAGCCCTACGTCGCAGCTCCTCCATGTGAGCCTGAGGTATACATTTTATTGCTATTATTCCACTACTACTCTATTAGTTGTCATTGATGCAATCAATTTTTGTTATTATAACTAGACTGCAGATTTTTATGCATTCACACAACACCTTCTACAGAGGTATAATACACCAAACACTTATATTAACAACGATTAAGTTAATTACTACTTTAGTTTTATCATAAAGAACTATTTCATTAATGACATAAATAATTACATTGGTGTTTATAAAGTTATCCATGAAAAATCCAGTCTATTTATACCTTAATATGACCGAATAATACATACCGCACGCAGACTTTTGTCTAACAAATTTTCTTCCTTCGAATAAACCAATTCTTGAAGAACTGTTAACCATGAGTACAGTTCTGAGAATTGACTACTAACTTCTTTTAAATTCCATGATTGTGCTGATACATCGGACTCATCCCATGTTAATTCACCATTAGCTTCCTGCCATTATTATTAAGGACAAATTCATAGCATTTACATGAGGTGAAATTGCATCACGTATATATAAAAAATAATATACTTACCTTACAACTATCTATTAAATGGGTATCCATAATATAGTCATAATTAGATCGTATTGCTGCCCAGAAATCATCTTTGCAGTCGTCACGATTTGTCCACACACGCTGATTTGGAAACTGCTTAGGATCTTTCCTATAAAATGAATAAATAATTCTATTATAGTTTCTTCAATACACAAATTAGACTATGAATAACAATATAATATAATTATTGACAACATAACACAGTTTTAACAAATTCTTAGAATGTATTTATTAGAACAATAAACGCACAACTATATGATGTAGCATAGGATATAGAACAAACCTTTTCTTTGTAAGGCTGTTATATGGTCTTTCTATCGCTATCCCCGCTTGGCCATACTTGTCTAAGCTATGGCCGAGTGGCTGAAGCGAAGATAAAGAGAAACTCATCTTCATGGCTTTGCAGTGGTCTGGAAAAATAAAATATATACTTAGAACATTGGTATTATGTAAAATGAATAAAACGTTTAAGCAAAAGTGAAAAGTAAAGTATCTGATAGATATAAATTACATGTTCTTATGTCCGTGTAAATATATAATCTTCAAATAGTCAATACATGAAAGGATTGATATTGATGCCAAATTAGTTAAATAACTGTAATCTGTTGTTGTCAACATACATATACAACAAATTCAAGAGATACAAATTATGTATAACAATATCTTTATTACAAATGTGAAAGAATATTGAAATGTGTACATATTTTAATCAATTACAGTAACCAGTAATTAAACGTTTCATTTATAAATACTTAACTATACTTTATACCATCGCAATACGATGAAATGTTTACTAAACGTACTACAAACTATATTTTTACATATATGTTTTTCGCTTGCATTAGAAGACAAAGGTAATTGAGTTCAGCGCTATTTGAATTTATAAGTAGACAACAAAAGAGATAAGAGTGTAACCCAAAGATTAGTGTGCAGAAAGAATGCCTTGTGATCTTATCAAAAGTATTTTGCTATAGTTCACCTACCAAGCATAATTAACTGTATCCCAGCTATAGGTCAATATTAAACAAACTGATTATGGTATATCACGCCATTCTTCAATTCCTAATTTTAAGAAATACTTCTTTCTAACGCATTAGATGCAACACGACGTAAAATTTCTTCGTACTGTATTATATTTCGAATACATTGATGAATCACGTGTAGATGCAACATTTGGGCGTGTGTTGTGTACACACCGTGTACACATGGATTTTGTCCAGGTAAAGTGGCATAGTGAATGGTTTTATCAAAAGTACAAGAGATCTCATACAACTCCGGCTTAAGCAGGAAGATAAGGCACATAAGAAATTACATATAGTCGCCTCGAAAACATTTATGACTCCCACCGGAGAATACTTACTCATTTTTATCGTAAGTAGTCATGAAATAAAGGTAACATTCTTTGAAACGGTCTCACTATAAATGCATTATTCAGCACACGAGAAAAAAACGTGATTGAGGAAACCGGAGAACGTTACAACGAGAACTCGAGTTGGAGGGGCTGCACTCCGCTGCATACTGCATATATCCAAACCAGTAGCTTCTTGCCTTGCGAGTAAATATGCAAACAATATATCGATACGCCAGAGACATCGATACACCTGTCTCGAGCCACTTGTCCGAATCCGCTTTGAACATATTTCATTCGATCTTGATTTACGCATCGACACCTCGGTCTCGATACATCGATTGAATATTGTATCAATATCCGTGCAATACTTTTTGCAATTGTTTCCCGGAGGGAAACGTTACTGAAAAACTTTAAGTAATACTGCATTCACTCACTCATATTACTCGCCGTGGTCCTGAACGCATGGTCGGTCCATTTGGACGCACTATTAATGACGTGTCGGTATCATTTGCACAATTTTTAAAATAACGAGTCCGCCAATTCTTTTTTTTTTTTTGTTAACAAAATGCCACCTTACACAGAGCTCTGTGCACACCGACATGCACCGACGTGCACTGCCGTAACGCGCATGCGTGCTCTCGGTAAATGTAAGGAGCCTATGGCCTATGGGCTCATGGCGGATTCTCAGTAAGATATCTATTCTTGTTATTGGAGTAAAGTAGAACCAACTGACGTGCAATAAACTGAGATAGAACAGAATTAGAAGGGATATTCTTACATTTGCAATAAGAGAACGCGAATGGCCGCGACAAATTATGAGACGAAGTATTCCGGGTCGCGTGCTTGTCATATGCACGCACGCTTATTTTTCAAATGTATTTCGATCGAGATTGTTGAACCGTTCGATGACACGTTTAAACTATTTAGACAGAGGATCGGTATTGCAAAATAGAAATTAAGACCTCTATCACTAATAGTAATCATCTTCTAAAAACTATGCAACAAGTATAGCGAGGCTTTAGTACGACCCCCCATTTATTATGACCTTCCATGCTCTTTTAAATGGTTAAAGGTAAAAGTCTTATCAAAGGATGTTTCATATTTTATTTATTCTTATTGGACTGTGGATTTTTAAACACAAGACACAGGAGCTACATAGATATTTATTTCTTTTTCCAATAATCACAATGAGCTGGAAGTAATTCAGTATAATTTGTAAATTCTTTAAATGTTTTTACAGTTTTGTATTTACTCTGGTTATTTTTGTCATAAATGAGTATGAGATTATTTGTTGTGTATTGATAACATAAAAAACACAAATTTCCGTGTTTTTAAGTTACCAGATAAATTGCTTTTCTGATACTCAATAGTCAGATAATAGTTTCATGTTACGGTATATTATCGTAGATAATTACCCGATAATAAATATTGTTAGTTATTCTATATCATTCTGTTTCATTTCTTGAACTAACAAAACAACCTATTACTTTCCGTTTTCTAAATATTATAATTCTATGTTAACAAGTTACATAATAATTAAATTAAACACTTCTCTATTATTCGAAAGCACAACTTAAATGGTTTTAAATGTATAACATATATAACTGAAAATAATCTATGAATTGCGTAATCAATCACGAAAATAATAAAATGATTTAGGAAACATAAAGGACAGGTGACATACACGAGACAATAGCCGTTTGCAAATTCGCTCATTTATTTCATGTTGTTTCTCGTTGAAAAATCATGAGGATTTGTTTAGTATTCTTCAGCTCCCTCTCCCTCACCTTCAGCAGAATCCATACCAACTTCTTCATAATCCTTCTCCAAAGCAGCAAGATCTTCGCGTGCCTCGGAGAATTCACCTTCTTCCATACCCTCACCGACGTACCAGTGTACGAATGCTCTCTTTGCGTACATCAGATCGAACTTGTGGTCAAGTCGAGCCCAAGCTTCCGCAATAGCAGTAGTATTGGACAACATGCAAACAGCTCGTTGTACTTTAGCAAGGTCACCACCTGGCACAACAGTAGGTGGTTGATAGTTAATGCCAACTTTGAAACCAGTCGGACACCAATCAACGAATTGGATGGTGCGTTTTGTCTTGATGGTTGCGATAGCTGCGTTAACATCCTTTGGTACAACGTCTCCTCTGTACAACATACAACAGGCCATATACTTTCCGTGACGGGGATCGCATTTCACCATCTGATTGGCCGGTTCGAAGCAAGCATTCGTGATTTCCGCAACAGAGAGCTGTTCATGGTAAGCCTTTTCCGCAGAAATGACTGGGGCATAGGTAACCAGAGGGAAGTGAATTCTTGGATAAGGTACTAAGTTAGTTTGGAATTCTGTTAAATCAACGTTAAGGGCACCGTCAAAACGAAGAGAGGCAGTAATCGAAGAAACGATTTGACCAATCAGTCGGTTTAGGTTCGTGTACGTTGGTCTCTCGATATCCAAGTTACGACGACAAATATCATATATAGCCTCATTGTCGACCATAAATGCACAATCGGAATGTTCTAGAGTGGTATGGGTAGTGAGAATGGAGTTGTAAGGTTCTACCACAGCAGTGGAAACTTGTGGTGCAGGATAAATTGCAAACTCCAACTTCGACTTCTTGCCATAATCTACAGAAAGGCGTTCCATCAACAATGATGTGAAGCCAGAGCCAGTGCCACCTCCAAACGAGTGGAAGATGAGGAAACCTTGGAGTCCAGTACATTGATCAGCGAGTTTACGAATGCGGTCCAAGACAAGATCAACGATTTCCTTTCCAATTGTGTAATGACCACGAGCATAATTGTTTGCAGCATCCTCTTTGCCTGTGATCAATTGTTCTGGATGGAAGAGCTGACGATAGGTGCCTGTGCGAACTTCATCTGGAAAGAGAATAATTATATAATGAAATATTTTCTATTACAGAAGAAGTTACTAAAACCAGTTATTCGTTATATCAGGAAGTTAACACGTTAAACAGTATATCGGTCCATATGAACCTGGCATAGAATTTGTGTTTATATTAGACCGCTGCACCAGCTTTTGTTTGTGTGCAGCTCTCCCCACTCAATGGCAAAGCATGGCGTGAATGGAAAGTCCAGAAAAATAGGCTTGGTGTTTAACATGTTAATAATTAAAATTTAACAAAGTTGCATACCGACTACTGTAGGCTCTAAGTCGATGAAAACAGCTCTGGGAACATGTTTTCCGGCACCAGTTTCACTGAAGAAAGTATTGAAACTGTCGTCACCTCCTCCAATAGTTTTATCTGATGGCATTTGACCATCAGGCTGAATGCCATGCTCCAGACAATACAACTCCCAACAGGCATTACCAATTTGGACTCCAGCCTGGCCAACGTGGATTGAGATACATTCACGCTGAAAAAGAGAATTACGTGTAAGAGAGAATTATGCATATTGCTATTAATAAAGCAGCCCTACAAAGAATTTGAATATTTTATCCAAATTGTGCAATATTTTTAATGAATTACAAACGCTAAGTATTTCTTCTACATTAACAAAAATTTATTTTAATCATCGCGTGTAATGTCAATTTTGTCGTTAAATATTTAACTTCTGTTGAATTTAAACTGTGATATTTCCTAGAAATGTCTATTAGAAAATGTCATCCTCTTTTAAAATATCGATCGCGTCAGCAAAACGACGCACACTTCCCCCTCTCCAGATCAACGCGAAACAAATTCCGACATTTCACGATCATACGAAACTACTATTTTTCTACGATAAATTCGTACTCCAAGTAAAACGAAAAGAAATTAATTTCAAAGCAAATGCTTCTAAATTTATTTGAAGAATATTGAAATTCCTGATACAACTCATTATGGAAAGGGCGGAGCCGGCCGGTACAAGCGTTCCAATGTAAGAACGCGCTTCAATTAAAACGTTTTACTTGCAAATGCATTATTGCTCAGGCGTGAAACTACCAAATAATATTCTCTTACCATTTTGAAGTCTGAAGAAGTGTTTTACGTCCTCGTAAAAATTGGGTAACCGATAGTTAGCGCTAGTAATGCCGCTGCTGCTATCAACCACGAACAACGCACGATCAAACACCAAACGATTAATGCGCGAGGGACGCCAGCGACGGGTCTTATACCCTCGACTATCGACTCTTTCTGCGCACGATCATTGGCCGCCAGTGACCTCACCCTTTCCTCTGATTGGTCGATACTCAACCGCAACACGCCAGAACGTCTTCACGCATGTTTCCGACTCGCAAAATATAGTACCTCCCGACCGTCATGCGACACCTATTTTATTGATTTTACAAATTTCAACGAGAAAATTAGTGTAGAATAGCCTGTTCGTTGACTCGGTAACGATTAATTTACAGCCAAACCTTCAGTCATGCAAGCAGTATGGTTGCTATAGTAATTTATTCAGAACATCAATCTAAACAGAATGCAACGAAATTAAAATAAACGGACATGTCGAACAATATTTTTGAAATTATATTTGAAGATGAATGGAATATTCTCATGTTTGATATGGTAAAATGTAGTATATATGTATATACTTGAAACGTATCCTTCATACATTCGCATAATGCATGAGCATGACCTCGTTAACAATTTATGACCGTAATTAATTAGATGTATCTTTGAACTACATTACTTTTTTCATAATAGATAAACCGTTAATTTCTACATTCATTTAAAGATATAACTTTCTGTGAATTTTTAATAAATAATTGTATTTTAATTTCGAGATAACCGAATAACATGTGTTAATTTTGATTCAGTATAATTTATCAAATAATTATTTTAACTTCATAAAGGTCTAATGGAATTAACTGGAAACGCAGGTTTACTACATGCTTTAGATATTCGAATTGACTTTCATCTCATTGCAGTGCACCTTGAAATGACTGTCACCGGGCTGCAAAGTTGGGCAAAATGTTTATGTATCTGAATAAAAATTTCGAATAATGAATAAAAGATTAAAAAATATTTATTCGTTATATTCGAAGGTTCGCATAAAAAAGTATTCGTAATAAAAATAATTTTATTCGACGAGAAATGATCCGACGAATAAAGATACTTTTTTTTTATTCGAAGCGCATTTATTCGTAGCGTCGAATAAAATTTTCGTCTTTTATCTGTATCTTTATTATAATAAATCGAATAAATCTTCGAATAACTTTTACCAGCTCGAATAAACGCATGGCCGTGTGTCGAGACCAGAACATCAAAGACTCAGCGACTGATCAACGGCATACAATGTAAGCAGATGGGGAATCATGCACGAATGAAAATTTAAACTTTTACATTTTTCAATATACTATCATAAAAGTGTTACGAATGAATTGAGGAGCTTTTCCCGGTGAAAATGAGTTCAAACGAGCGTAATTTTGATTGATACGTAATGTTATGATAAAAATTATAATATTATTGAAGATAGTCCGAATAATGTCGTGTTTGGACTCATTTTCATCGGGATAACCTGTACAATGCATTCGATTAATTGTATCTTTGGTTAAACAAAGTTTAAATATTGAATTTATAGATACGCATAATTAAATGACCGACATTTTACTGTACGCTCACAAGATTCAATTGATTCTTGCACGACAGGACAAAGTACCGTGACATTTGTTCTTGGTTGCAAAACTACTGCAATTTCTTATGGACATTGAACTTGTCCATCCGCTAAGAATAGACATAGCTCTGCGTCTGTACAATGTGCGGACCTGCAATAATTGTGTTTTTCAATTTATTACAGGTGTTGAAGTATGGTTATACTTTTTTTATGTCTTCAAGTACTGAACACATTACTTGCCGGTGATTATTTCACAATATTTTAAACATCTACGATTCATAGCTAAGGATTTCATTATGAAATTTTAGTTCAATATTGAACTAATGAATCGCGCCATGTAATATAATCTAATAATTTCTCTTTGGATTATTATTTAAAAAGATTTCGAAGCTTTTTTTTTATATAGCATAATCATTCAAAAGTCTATTAAGTATTAAACTTCCACGATTTTATTTTATATGAATTCGAGCCAATACGGTTTAGAAGATAGAAAGTAATTCTACTTTTACAAGATATAATTGGTTTATCACGTTTCAAGTGACGTTTTTTTTTTAAATTTTTATTTGAATATAGTTCTACAATTTTTATTGCGCATTTTATTGGTGGCAATTTATTGAATTTTGAGAAAAAGTAAACATTATTTTCAGCAATGAATTACATTACCATTTAAAATAAAGAAGTTTCTAAAACTGTTTTCTTCGTGCATGTCACATTGCACATACATTCCAATGATCCAGCATAATTTGATAATCCAATATTGCCGAAGCTCGGAACACATTGGATGGTTAGAATGTTACTGTATTCTGTTTTTCTGTATAGGCAGCTTATTGAAGTGTCTTTTTCGCGAGAATAACAACCAAGGAAGGATAAGAGTTGTCGATGAGAGAACGCATGTACCAGTTGGCGCTCACTTTTTCTAAAATTGGTCACAGACGGTTGCATCTCCGGTCAGAAAAGCGGTAGATATCGAAGATTGTCTCTTGGGAAGTCGTGCAGTTCTGGGCAAAAAGTGTCACTACTTATAGCTCAAGATAACTTAACTATGTAACAAACTTCGCATAAAATAATTGTACTTGACTCTTGACAAGTAGAACATTGTTTTATTTTGATTAAAGTACAGACTTTCTTGTATTTATATCAAATGTTACTGATTAAAGTCCAGTAGGATAAAAGTTTTAATAAATGTGGGTTAATAAATTTAAAAGAATATGATTTGATATGATTGCAAATTCAATATACGGTTACCATGAGGAAATACTTGATAAAGTAGTAAGCGAATATATAATTGATTTTTTTCAATTAGTTTTTTACAATGTGAATTTACATAAATAATTGCATTCTAACTACAAATGTATTATTTTTAAACGAAGTACCAATATGTGTACGATTTTGACTAGATTTGTAGAAAGTATATTATAATATTATATTGGTTTCTATTTTGGACCAGCTTCTGATTAAGCATTTACAGCAGGAATTAAAAATAACAAAAATCCCAAAAGTGTTTACGAAGAAAATAAACTTATTTATTATTTGAATTAATGATGTTAATCACCAAATGTAAAGAAAATGTTGGAAGAAACCACACAAGACTTATAGTCCTGACTTAAACCACTTAATAGTAGTACTAAAGTACGATATTGCAATCATTTTTGCATAGTTTATTATTTTTTTACACTAATTTGTCGTTTTAATATAACGTTCTTCCATAATTCTATTAATGAAAAAAATTCTATATATTGCAACAAGTAAACGATATGCATTTGATGTGACGGATGTGGCAAATAAGCAGTTTTGATAAAGAAGGATCTGTGCTGTATTACTTATCTCCAAGCATAAAAATTATTTTATATCCCATACACAAATAAAACATTGTTTGTACAAACAAGTATAGTGAAGAGTATATTTTATTATCAATTTTACTGTAATAAATGCAAAATATTCTCTGGTATAACATAAATAAAATATTGTACCTGTTGCTGATAAAATGTTAGATTCCGAATATTTCTAGAATCTACTATAAATATGTATTTTATTAATTTCCTTTAGATTAAAATAAAATTCTATTTTGTTGTTGTCAATATATGATCATTGGAGAACATATAAGCATACAACAGATATAATTTTTTTTCTTATTCTAAAAAATTATAAACGACATAGAAGTCTGATAAACTTTAACCATAAAATAAATCACAGTGCAAGACATTAATTGTAATAAATTTTGAAATTATTTTAAAATATTTACATTCTAATAAGGAGGTTACGTAATTCAACCGACAAAAATTATGCGATTTGTGGGAATTGTTTGAAAGAAACCTAATGGACACATAAAGTTTCTTCTTTGTGATTTTATTTATCAATCTTGAACGAATATACAGACATTCTTTTATGTATAAATAATTAGTTTGTACTAAGTTATAGAGATTTTAGTAGGGCATCTTAAAAAATTGTTCTTAGATAAAAAATTAGTACTTGCAGATCCCTAAAAAGTAGCTAGCTACATATATAGTCAAAGAGATTTTGGGTGCATACGAGTAATAGTTATCATCAAATCACGAGTAAATAAAAAATTGGGAAATGAAACGAATGACCTTAACTAAAAAGGAAAATATCTTTTTTTGATAAATTGTAGCTTGATTTTGTTTCAATAAAAGAAAATTGTACCAATATGGATTCAGTTCAGAATCTATCAATTTAGATGATAAAGAGACATCTACTGAAGGTAACTGTCAAGCTTGAAATAAATCGGGTGAATAGTTTATTACGTCCATCAACTGGTAAAATGTTGTACAAAAATGACTGTTCGTGTAATATTTTAGAATATAAGTATGAAAGGCATTTCATTTTAGGAACTGTATTATTACCGATCTTTGTTATGAGATTGATATGAGACTGCAAGAAAATGCTCATTAGACGCTCAGTTTAGTCTCGATGCAGTTGATCACTTCTGATAATCTCAATCTGTAGACATATCAGTTTCAAGTACGATCATGAAAGTTGATCACAGATATTAACATAATATCGCTACAACTGTAGCTGATGATGTAAGCGATCGACCACGCACTTTATTGTCCTTGCATTTGTAGCGATCCCGTTGACCGAATATAGAAGCATCAATGTTGAGTAGCTGTGAAAGAGTGGAGTTTCAACGTTTATAAAATCTTGATATTGTACTGTAGCATGTTAAACAAATACTTATAAGAGATAATAAAATAATCTGTAATAATAAAATGTTCGTAAATAAATATCTCTTAACAATTGTCTTCGACGATGAATTATGTATCGTGTTGTACGTAATAGTTATCGAATTTGTTCCGCCTCTTCCGATTTTTTATCATAACAATAGTGCAACACCTACCTGGTTCAAGATTGATGTTTGTTAACTTTTGTATAATTATATTCGGTACTGTATGTTGTAGTCGATTGATCTTGGCACCACTCTGATGACACTATTTAGGTTTCTACGTATTTAATGAAGATTTCTAATTCTTGAAAAGATGTTTAAATATTGGCTATACAATTAGGCTATTGAAGGATTTAAGACCAAAATTTCGACGTTTAAATATTCTTACAACGCGAAATCAATTATACTAACTCTTATCATTCACTAATCATCTTGTTTATCTTTATATCTTTTTAAATAAATTTTTTGCTGTTCGAATTGTTGGATTCAATAATTGCATTTTCCAATAATTAAAAAGAATCACAGTGAAAAAAAAATACAACTAAACAAGAAGCCCTGTGTAGAACATTGAAGACGGTGATTCTTTTACAGTGGACGATATTCGCATAAGAACACTATGATTTACGAAAAAATATTAATGTATTTTATAAACCTTTATTTATTGCATGGCGGAACCTCGTGCATGCCACAATGTCTTTATTATAGAACAGTTTGTATTCTCAAACATTGAGTTTTCTGTTGATAAACATGGAGTTATCATTTGCTGGTCGAAGTTAATGCGAAATTTCTATAGGAACAGTCGCCTTTACTTTAGTTCTGCCTCAGCACTTATATGCGAAACATTATAGAAAAACAGTGTTAACGCACTCATAATATTATACTCTTTAAAAATATACAGTGGTAGTTTTAATATTTTTTGTAGAACGAAAATGCCACGAGGAAAAATGTTAACACGAGACGAAACAGCTAAGATCGATGCATGTTGCGATTCGCGGGTTCATCTATTCGAGAAATATCCGCAAAAATTAATAAACCTACTACATGTATACATAAGTACTTAAAATTAAGTGAAAATTATAGTAAAAACCACTACTCGGGTAGTAATGCGAAGTTGATAAGACGGGATCGTTCGCAAATATTTAATGAAATCGCATCTGGAAGAAAAGTGCAATTGAAATTAATGGAATTTTGGATTTTCCGGCGACCACACGGAATGTGCAACAAATATTACAACATAAGATTAAAATGGACGAAAAAATCATTAAAACCTCCACTTACGAAGAAGTATAAACGAGCTCGATCAAAATTCGCACGTAATCATATGACCTGGCGTACAGTAGTGTTCTTATACCAATTTCGCCCACTGTATTCTGTTTTTTAAAAGTCAATGACACGTTGCATTTTGGAACTTTCAAGATAAATTATCTCATATTCAAGGAATATATACTAATGTTTTCGTTTAAACACATGTGGTAGAAATAGATATACAATAAACATTTATGTAGCTTCTGTCATCTTTAATTTTTGCTAGAAAGTGAAAAACGATTAAGTCTTTTACTTCTCATATCCTTACATTTTTGATGAACCTAAAAAAACTCGAAGAAAATATACAATTAACAAACTGGTGGGACCTTAAACAAAAATTTATGATATGGGCCAGTTTTCGTGTTACTTATGCAAAGGGCATTGTTTAACACGTTAATTGTCATCGTTTGTTTCGTTGCCTATCTACACCGTTAAAATGGTTTGTTAAATGTAACATACTTCTTTTATGAAATATTAAACAATTTCGCAAATAAAGGTAAGAAATTCCTTTAATACGATGTTCTATGACTTTAAATAACAGCGAGCATAAAATTAATTTGACTAGTTTCATGTAAACTATGAGACTATGGGCGTCACACATGTGTGACGGTGGTAGCAAAAATGTTAATTTACATGTTTATAGATCGTTTAGGTTCATCAACGACAGTAAGCTATTGTTTAGTTGTATGCATCGGAACTATTAGGTTGTTGCATATGAAGTGTCCGAGTTTGGAAAGTAAATGCTATGAAGTGTTTTGATCTAGAAATACTACATTATATTCTACAGGTTTATTATATGTATAAAGTAGTCGGTAACTAGTGGTACAACCGAAGCGGAAGCGATTCTACATAAAAAATATGTCGAAAATGTAGAATAAATTTTTTTGATACGAGTCTTTATTTTGGTTTTGGCAAAATCGATTTTCTCGAACACTAAACCCCATACGAAAAAATTTTATTCCACATTTTCGACATATTTTTTTTATATAGAATCACCCCTTGTCCGATTGTATCTCATTTTAACCCAGTAAACAAACTGCTGACGACCGCAGTCGTCTGCCGGCAACCTGACGTCAATCTGCCGACAGTTGTCTGCTTACAAAGTTGTTGACTACAAAGGTGCTTATTTTAATCAATAAGCGTTACCTAGGAAGAAATTTTGATTAAAAATCGGACATTTCATATGCAAAAATTTAATACTATGCATTTTGGAGTTGGTAAACCGGACTCCCTCCTTAAGGGTAGGTTCCCGTCTAAGAAGCTAAACGAACGATCATTTTCACTACTTTTTTCTAACAAAACAAACAAGATAACAATCTATAGTTTTCGGAATTGGTTATATACAGGGTATCCTACACAAAAATGCGAAAGCTGCTTTTTTAAAAATGGATACACAAGCACTTTGTGCTCTACATAAAAGTATTATAACATTCTTGTGCCCTAAACTTATTCGTTAGGAAGTTATTGTAGCTAAGATTGTTGTATTAATAGATTTGTGAATTCTTTCGGTATGTTGGCAAGGGTTCTGGAGTACTATTTACGTGATGCTTTATTACAATGTTTATAACTACATACAATAGCTATCCCTAGTGGCATTTATGGTTGGCATTTCGTTGGACCTACGTTGCAGTATTCGTTGGCCAACCGTTAGAAATATCGCTATTTTTTTCGTTGGGCCAACGATCGCGGCCAACGTAGGGCCAACGATCATACCCAACGTAAAGCTTACGTCGCTATAATACGTTTGTTCTGATCTTCTCTTTTACGGTTGTTTTCACAGAATATAATAAATAATACTTAAATAATGTATCTCCACGGTAAAAATTGGAACAAAGAAAAAAAATTTCATAACCTCGTCGGACTTGAACCTGGATTCCTCTGCGTAGTAAGTTGATACGCTACCACCGTAACTATAGACATTTCGTGGTTGCATATGCTATGATTTTGGTTACTAGATACGTCGACAAATGAAAATCATAATACATAAAGGGTTTCGTTACGGTATACGAGCACTAAGACCTCCGCATACTGTCGTTCTAAAAGCGAATGTAACACCCGTACCTTCCCCTTGTCAAATTGAGAAGCTTAAAGAAATAAATAAACTCCAAGGCTGCACACAATAAAACTTAGGTGCAGCAACTATCGCGCAAAAATAACAAATTGTGAGTATATTTAGAAATATGAAAAAAAATGAATTTGGAATACAACATGTTTTTGGTTGCAGCAACATTACATTTCTGGTGTCTGTTAGACGACATATTTCAATGTTGGCAGATTTTCGTTGGGCCAATGTAGTATCACCGTCGTAAATTTCACGTTATTTAACCGACCATAATATCTGTAGGCCCAACGTTGGATATTCGTTGGCAAATTCACATCATTTTTCGTCGTCGGCCCTACGTTGGGGATCTGTAGGTAAAACCACTAACCATATCCCAACTAACTCCCAACCGTTGGCTAACCATGAATGCTACTAGGAATGATTGGACTGCGAATTTTATAGATTCATGACAAAAATGAATAGGTGTAGCTTGAAACAGGAAACAGATTCAAAGAATTGATGAGTATCCCTAGTAGCATTAGCAAATAAATAAATAGGAAATCCTAGCATATGCAACCACGAAATGTCTATAGTTACGGCGGTAGCGTATCTATCCTCTTACTACGCAGACGATCCAGGTTCAAGTCCGACGAGGGTACGAAATTTTTTTCTTTGTTCCAATTTTTACCGTGGAGATACATTGTTTAAGTATTATTTATTATATTCTGTGAAAACAACCGTAAAAGAGAAGATCAGACCAAACGTATTATAGCGACGTAGGCTCCACGTTGGGTATGATCGTTGGCCCTACGTTGGCCGCAATCGTTGGCCCAACGAAAAAAATAGCGACATTTCTAACGGTTGGCCAACGAATACTGCAACGTAGGTCCAACGAAATGCCAACCATAAATGCTACTAGGGTACAGCCTATTCCAGTTACGTGGGATACCCTGCATATCCTTTGGACGTATGAGTGCTGTGTAGGTGTAGTGGTTATATCCCAATATTATAAGTGTCAGTGTCGCTTTCTGTAGCTCTCGAAAAATTCTCTTTCAACGGCAGGACATCTAGCTTTTCGGCTTTGGATCGTAAACAAAAATCAAATATGTTCTTAAACTGCATGAAATTTTCTAGGAAGTAACCCTACAAAGCTTGCAAAGTAATTTTTTTATCCTTTTTCTGATGCTTCAAAGATGGACATAATTTTTGTCTCAATTTCTTCACAATTCTACATATTTAAAAAATTAGTAAATTGAACAAACTCATAATATTGAATGTTCACTGTCTTCAAAGAAGTATATTCTTTAATTCGAGAAAAGATTTATTCGAATTGATTAGTTACTTTGGAGATATTTGTCCCATCAATTTGAAAAGTTTAAAATTTTGCATGAAGGTAATAAGCCCAACCGGAAGCCGGCACTTGAAAACCTATAACTTAGGTAATTCTTAAAATTTCGAAATTTCCTGTTGACTAAATATTCTTTAGATATTGAAAAAGTGGAAAATGTAAATATAAAATTCGATTTTCGAGGGAACCTCCCTTTAAAATAGAGGAAAGTTTGTGGATACGGAAGTGTCGTTTGATGCAGGAATCGCGTGCAATGGAAGTATACATATAGTTTTTTATATAGTAATATGTAGAGTGCCCTATAACGTGTATTTCTGAGAACAAATAAATCACATATAATTTACAAAAAGGAACTTGACGCGGCGCCTAATATTATTCTTATCATCCATTGATAGATAAGATATTATACGTGTGTGTTAGGCGTATGAACTGTTCTTTTAAAGGACCAACACTATATGCGTGTATTTAAGACACATACATGCATACTTGGAAATAAAAATCGAAATCACTGTAGTTTAATCACTGTGTTTACACTCGTGTTCGGATATAAACATGTCCTTTTGATTAATATAGGCCGTATTCGTCTTGCAATACGATGCACGCGACGCAACGTGAAACAAAAACGAAGGATACACCATTTTGGTGAACAATTTTTGCGTGACGTTAATAAAAATGTTCACAAGGCAGTGCATCATGTAGAGAGAATATGAAAGGTAATCTAGAAATTTTGAAACGAGGTATTCATTCGAATAATCTTCTTTCCACTGATAGTATTTTTGGTGTTTCTTACATGATATGGTGTTTACACGCAAACGCGCGATTCTCAAATACGATATACAAAGAATAACATTTCTTTTTCTTCTCTTGTTCAAAAGACGAGTCTCTTGGCAAATTCGGAATGATACATTTTCGAATCATTCATTGGAACGAGGAATTTGGAATCGACTATAATTCGATTTTGTTTCTACAAATCGGTTCTCACTGAATACAACCTTATTTTATAAATATATTTCTTTAGTATTTAGTTGCAAGTTGTTAAAAAATGTCCAACGCGTAAATCATATTTTCAGCAAATGGACAAGTTTACCTGAAATTACTGTGACCTTTAGTTTACTTCGGCTGTCTTTATGTATTTTGGAGTATAATATGCCGATGTTTTCTTCGTTAATCGATAACAATTAAACTTATCACTATTATCTGTTTATTTTCCTGACTGGATACTTTTGTTTTTGTTTCGCACAGTCTCCCATTTTAATCGATCCACACGAATATGGTTAAAATTTAACATTATTATCGATATTACAAGTACTAGTAAGTTCCTCTTGCGTTGTATTCATACTTCTATGTCTAAATTTCTTAATTTATCATTTTATAATACTCTCTTAATTCATTTAACACATATTATACACAATTATGATACAATAAAAGCATGATATGTTAAAAGAATATTTCGAACAAACTTTCAAAGTCGAGAAGAACGTTATACAATAAACACAATCAGAACGTAATGATAGAAGCGAAAAGATTACGTAGGAAACAAGAAATCAGAATGTTATAAACACCGAACAAAAGATCACATTTTGTTAAAACTAATTAGATTCTTGCAAAATGATGATACTTCCATTGTAGATTGTATCCAATCCATAGTGTAGTTAATAGGTCGTTTTCTTAATTCAATTAACTGATAAGTACACGTTTTCTAAACACTACACCCAACGTTTCGGACTTTTTTCTTTCGTCAAATCGAATTGCGGATCTCTCCTTATTCTCTCACTGATATCACTAACGATTCGTGTCGATTGAGTAAAGTGGAACACTTTATGCATCGTTATTGCCAGTGATGGGCAGCGTCGAATGCTTTTGTAATTGAAATACATGTAAAATACCGAATACTGCTATTGAATACATAAAACAGTTGACGAATATTTTGACATTTTGTATTTAATCACGTTATCGAATGTGAAATACTTCTGTAATTTGTAAGAGCTCATCGAATTCAAAATACAATAGTATTAGGTTGTTGCATATGAAATATTGGATTTTAAACGGTAAAGTTGTACAAACATAATTTTTTTCTAAATAAATTTTATTCATCAATGTAAGCATCATTGAACCAACATATTCTGTCAATGAATTACAAGTTTATTCATCAAATCTATCACTGACGAATAGTGCGATCATTTACCACCACATTCTGACCAAACATTGTATAATACTATTCGTCAATGTGTTTATTTCTTCACTTGTATAGAAAGCACACACGACAATCATATTGATTGACATTGAAATAAACCTCATTTCAAAATAAAGTTAGATATCTACATAAAAACTGAAGATATGAACTTAAACACCGGCTTCATATCTTAAAATTGTATAGTAATAAACCTGCAGACTATAATAGTATTACTTCATAAAATTTGTATTCTAAAATTGTATATTTCATATGCAACAGCCTAATATTTCAGATTTTCCATCTAATAAAGATATATGTAAATACCTGTATTTACAGTATCACAGCCGAATAAAAAGTAAATTAGATTCTTAAATTTAGCACGATCTGTCATTTGCAGCCTGTATCAAATAGCGCTCGCTGCATCGTGTGCAATCTATTGTTCAGTTGAAGATAAATATTTTAACCATCGGGTTTTCAATTTTGGGTGAAATATTGCTGTATGAACAATTATTGGGTATTAGGTATTTGATGAGCTTTTAAATACGAAATACAGAAGTAAACGTACTTCACTTTCCATAATATGATTGAATTCAAAATGCCAAGGCGTTCGTCAACTGATTTATGCGTTCAATATAACTATTTTGTAATGATATAACAAACGAATACAATATCTAAATATATTTCGCATTCGAAAAGAAATAATTTACAAGTTGATAATGTATTACGTGGCTCAGAAAGTTTTGCGGATTGTTTGTTAATAAAACTTTGTGTATCTTATCCAATTGCTTCTATCGTTTACAAATAGTAATTTTACCTGTGCCAATTGTTGATTTAGCAGAGTCCGTTTTCAAAAAATGTAACAATTTGTCTTACAAAGATCTGTTTCAAATCTGAGTCTTCCACTGTGTTTCTTATCAAATAAGTCAAAATCTCCTTTTCTAAACCATTTATATCACTGTTCACATGTATCTGTAGATATATTATTGTCATCATAAGCTTCCTCAATCAATTGTCGCGGTTTTAATCAAATCGAAGGCTAGCAAAATGCAATGCCGGACATGTCCCTTTTCATGTTGCATTTTAATTCACAGTCCTAAAACCATTTTCACTGAAATTCACTGTGGAATACGTAGTGCTTATTTATTTTGGAATACCTAATTGGTAAAAAACAGAAGAAGCAGCAGCATAAGCTAGAGCTTTCCATGAGCAATCCGCAAAATTTATCTGAACGACCTAATATTCGTCATTCGAATATTGCTATTTGCCCATCACTGGTTACTGCAAAGCGTTTCATCGGGAAACACGGATGGCAAAGTACAGAGTCAAGAACGGTCGGAAAACACTCGAATAGCGAAATATTTGATCGGTCGTCGATTCTATGACTACATATAAAACGGCACGACGTCTACATCTAAATTTTTATCTATGTACAATAAACGGTCGCCGGGAACCTCGACTTAACGCGAGCACGCGGAACAGTTCGATCGAGGCTTGACTTAAAATTTCTATCGCTGATTGTAGGATCGATCAGCGCTATTACTAAATTTATATCTAGATTACCCAAATATTTGCACAAGTTGTTATTTGGAACGTTTCCACCGAACGTTTCCGAGCGAAGGCCGTTTGGCCGGGAACGCTAATCATTCGGCAATCAGAACACCCTCGTCTTGCCTTATTGTTTTACCGTTACAGTTTAGAACCATTTATCAGCGTACGTTCAAAGGTGAGACTCTTGAGTGGCGAAGCACTTTCATCAAAAGAGAAAGGAAGAGGGAGGGAAGAAACTGATCTGTGATGAATTTCGTCGAATCATTTGGTACGTTTGCAGGGCAGTGTTTGCGAGAACAACGTCGAAGAAATTCAACTGTCTTTTCGTATCGACTTTGCGTGCCTTTTCGTTGGCACCGGGAAATCCCATGACGATGGACGTAGGCAATCACCTTGGCAATGATATCCTTTTCTCTTCTGTTTTTTTCTCCCGAACAGAACGTGCTGTTTTATTGGGGTTGAACTTAAAGGAGTTAACAGTGTAACACGATTCTACCTAAACATATAATGGCACGATTGGCCCGTTAATAGGCCGAATTTCGAACTCGTACATATACATACTAATCCAGAACGGAAAGACGTTACCGCCTCGGCGATGGAATAAATTATCCTTGTGAAACTCGATTTATCCACGATGCTTCTTCAGGTGAACACGGATCGATGTTAGGCGTGATCATATTCGGTCGGGTTGGGAGATTCGCTTTGCGTGGACATTCTCCGGGAAGAGTAAGCTTGACGGCCTCGACGATCGAGCAAGATTTACATCCGGTCTTCGACGGATGTCTCCGTCGAACGTTGGACGCTCGCTTCAGGAACGATTTTATTCGTTCTCGCTTTGATCGTTGCTTTGTAAGACTGAACCGATGTACCATCCATAACTTAGTCGATTGGCGAGGCCGGCCACGGATCAGAGGTTCTCTTCATCAGTGTCTTCGTTGTCCGAACCTCCGTAGTTCTCGCCGCTGACTTGCCAGTCGACCGCGACGAAAACTGCCACGAATCCTTTGTTCGATATCGTGTCGTCTGTTCGGAACCTTACCAACAGTGCCTCGTTCATCGAAGTAAAGTCCGTAGTGTTCTGGAACGTCATCATAGTCATAAGAATACACAGGAATTAAGTACATGAGTTTCGATCGGGTAACAGTTGCAGTAATGCCTCAATTAGGGGTGTGCGGGATACCGAAATTTCAGATCGGGTCAGGCGGAATAACGAAAGTTTGTTCGACCCATAAATATGTTCGGATACCTGATAATTTCGGGACCCGAAATTCAATCGGGCTCAGATACTTGTTCGGGACCTGATATTTGATTTGGAATTATAATTTTTCAAACTGATATTTTAATTTAATTTAAAATTCATTTTCGTTGCAATAGTAATCCATCGTTCATTAATTGATTGCAATTAAATTCATTATTGCAATAAATTAGCGATACGAAAATGAAATGCCTTTAAATTAAAAGATCTGTTTGAGAAATTATATTCCGAATCAAATATCGGGTTCCAAACGACTCTCGGATCCCGCTTGAGTTTTGGGTCTGGAAATTCTCAGGTACCCGAACATATTTATGGGTCGGACACACTTCCGACCCGAAGCTCGAGTACTCGAAATTTCGGGATCGCGAAAACCCCTAGTCCCGATGTAGATGAAAGAACAATGACGAAACCTTTTTGTTTATATATTTATATATTTTTTAATTATGTAATTATATTTTTATGTTTATCAATATATTGGTGGCATATTACTGATTGAAATGAGGTCAAACATAACGTAATTCGGATTATATTTGCTTCCTTAATTCACGATTAAGTAGACTCTCGATTATTATCCGAACTGATGATATCTGAATTCTACGTTATTCGGATGGAAGCAGTTCAAGTTAAAGTATTCTAAAGTATATTTCATTGCAATTATACAAATCAGTAAAGATATAATTTAGCATTGTAGGTCGGCCATTATTCCATATTATTTGAACACTCGGGATTCACTGATTGGTTCGGATAATCGTGGATTAAGCAAGTAAATGCAATCCAAATTGTATCATGTTTGGAGTCAATACAATCAGAAAAATGTCACGAATATGTTGGTAAAATTTCATAAAAAATCGTTAGAAACAACAACTTTTTTTTATTGATTTAATACCGTCTCACCGATTAGCGACAATGTTATTATAGGCATTATGAGTACATTTTCAGCGAATATTACTTGACTAATACAACATATAATAATAACGAACTTTGAAATATGTAGATCAGAAAGAATAACTATATTTAATAATAAAAGTGCACTTACACTATTACCACAGTATCGTCCATACATAGGGCCGGAAGTGTCCAGTCCCGAATAAACTTCTACGAAATCGTAGTTGCATTCGGTCTCGTATTCAAGATGGAACTTAAGGAAAGTCAAATGCACGTTTTTTCCAGGCGGTGCCTCTATCGCCCAATCGCAATCCGTTCTGTGGTCGTAATTATGATAGCTGTACTTCGCATGCGAGTACAAATACTTGACTTCATCCGTTGCGACCAGGTGACCACCGCAGGCTGTATATGACACAATTACATTAACAAAGTGGCTGTCTGCTTCACAGATTACCCGATTTCGCGACTTTCTAAGTGACTAACGACTGTAAATGAGAGTCCACGAAACAGAGCTCGGCTTACTTGATAGGTTACATGCGATTTCGATGGTTGAACGCGATTTTATAAGAGAGCGAGGCACGAAAAGGTTCGTGCTTTCAGACCGAGATTGAAAGCGAATTATTGTATAATCTGTGACACAATGGTCATTTAACCACGCGCTACTTCTACGATCAAGTTGAAATGCATTATATAGAGTGGTTCTCTGATAGTTTCGAAAATGCCGATCTTAAGAACAATTGTACGGAATTAAAAAGTTCAGTGTTCAATTGCTCTTACCATTATCGAGACGTTGTCTTATTGTAAGATATGGAGATATTGTGTTCTATTATGGTGACCAAGAAATATTTTGCATTTCACATTAGTCATGAATGGACTTCTAAAGTAGACATATAAATGGGTTAGTGAAATGCAAAACTATAAAAACTTTAGAATCGAATGATGTTATGTTATTTTCGACTTATTCAAATGATTATAAAAGGCAATGCATTTTCATTTAACTTTTGTTTCTTACAGTTGACTTGGACAATTTTTATTTTACATAAAGATCCGCAGTCTAGTCATTAGTTATAAGTAGAACAAAAAGTATTTTTCATTGCTAAATCGATTATGATGTACTTTTTTCTTTGTATTAAGCGGTTTGCACATCTAAGTTGCACATCTAGTAAGCACAGATCTGATAAATATAGTTGTGTAGTTGTGTGAGTATTGTATGATTACTGAAGTAGATTTTTCTTGTGAGTAGATTATCTTGTGGGTGGCATAGAATTTTTGTTTCATATCTCATAATTCTCTTTTAGGAATGAAAAACGGATAATTTTTATTCGTTCACATTAACACTAGAACTACCGAGTCCTAAACGAGACTAATGTATATTCCTTTCTAATAATAACAGGATTGAATCTATTCAGATTTTATAGGATTTCCATGGCAACATGTGCTTGAATAAAGAAGTATACTAAGAAATTTCACAAGCAAATATTTCTATGATTTCACGAATTCTAAAAGACAAAATCTGAAATCCGTCATTTTGACGGTCTCGGTAGTTCTATTGTACTGTAAATACTTCCTTTCTTTTTATATAACTATAAATTGATAGGACTGCTTTAGTACTCCAAATGATATCTTTAAATGTGT
Source organism: Sphecodes monilicornis (assembly GCA_913789915.3). Taxonomy (NCBI): domain Eukaryota; kingdom Metazoa; phylum Arthropoda; class Insecta; order Hymenoptera; family Halictidae; genus Sphecodes; species Sphecodes monilicornis. Next base: position 3,010,698 of record OU565289.1, read on the forward strand.
GCCCACTGGACTACGGATTTCCATGCGAAAAAATTGTCTCCATTAATTTCAAGATTCAGGAGACACATAAACATTCATTTCCTTTCTTAACAATTTTAAAAAGTAGGAAACAGTACAAAAATACCTCCAAATTCTTTAAATATTTTGACTGTTTTGCATTTGATCGACTTACTTTCGTCATAAATTCATAAAATCCACAGTCTATTCCTGAGAAACCTTTATCCGTCAGTGTCAAAAGTATTTAATGGCAAACGCAATTATTAAGTTAATTGTAATTTTGATGAAAACGATTCTCAAATATACCCTTATCGTTCGTACCCAGTGGGCAATTTTCGCCTGATTAGGCGTCTTTGGCGTCAAATACTGAGCCATCTGTTTCCACATTTGGCTCGGTATTGGACTGCAAAGATCCATTCCAAACCTTGCACTGGTTTAAGAGGGCAGGTCGTTCGCACTAACATAAGTAAATAACGTAAATATCGGAAAAAATCGGAAAAAACCTTGCTGTGAAACCAAAAAACCAGAAGAAAAAAATTAAAAATAAATTACATAATTTAGAAGCATAAATAAAATTCCGTTTTCCCTCTTACAGCATCGTTTATTCCGACTTTGCCCTAAATTTTCTCTCAGAGGTCTCCCTAAGTGCGATCGACTTGTCCTCTTAAACGAGAGCAAGGTTTGGCACGGATTTGGCATGGAACTTTGTGGTCAAATACCGTACCATTCGTTTCCGCATTAGGCTAGGTATTTGTCGACAAGTTTTGGTGGCAAATATTGTGCAAAATTTTCTCGAAACAGGTTTGGCTGACTGGATGCGTATACATAATTTCTTGAAGAAGAAATATAGCAATAATTTGCAGTTATCTAATATTTTCTAGAACGTCATAATAGGTAAATTGATTTGATAGGTGCTAATAGTTCATTAGGAGCTGTTTTATTGCTGTTCCTTACCAGTGCTATGAGTTGCGAGGAAACCTTTCCTCTGGACGGAAACATCGCTCTTGAAAACCATATACATTTGATTTCCCGTAGCTAAAATAGGATGAGGTTCCTTTGTACCGCAAAATTTCCCGAGAATATGACTCTCCGGAGAATCTCCGTCGTAAATGGCGATATGATCGTAAGCACATTCTTGATGGGATTCCATCTCGAAGACTTTGAAGATCTGCAGAACATTGAATTTAGTTATGATCATATTCTATATTCGTCGTCAAAGTGAATATGTTATAAATTGTGCGCTGAAACTCAATTAAAGTACCGTTAATCAATAATTTAATAGCTTCAGTGTATAATCTCTAAACATTATATTCTATTAAATGTTCTATGTCAATTTACTAACATAAAATAAAACGTGAATTTAGGTCACACTAAACATAAATCAAGAAAAAAATTTACTATCTTGTTATTTTGTACACTGGGGTACTTTTTAATTATTATAACCATTTTTTTAGATGATATTGCACTGTTATTTGTAACTGTAATTACTAGACTGCGGATCTTCATGCAAAATAGAAATATTCTGCATTAATTGCAAGAAGTAGAAGTTAAATAGAGAGTTCTATCATTCTTTAATAGATTAAAAATACTGTACTAATATTTTTGGTCTTTTTACCTTCCTAATATTTTAAATTTCACGTACTCAATTTGGTCACAATTGCACAAAATTCGCACTGTAGTAATCACTTTTAGTCTACTCATAATAAATAAATTAAGATAAATGCATAGAGTTAAAAATACTAACTAATTTAATACGATGACCAGGTTTGGTCAGAAAATGCCAAACGCATTCCTTCAGGCCTGGATAGTGATCCGGATAATTAGGCGACGTAATAGTGCCCATCGGTGCAACAATTTCGTATTTACAACCACCCTCCTTGCAGTCGTGTCCATTTTCATGAAGCATGAAGCCGTTGTGACACGAACATTGATAAGAGCCTATGGTGTTTCTGCATTCGTGTTGACAGCCACCGTTGTTGTTTGCACATTCGTCCATGTCCGTAAAGAAAACAGCTGCGAACCCTGTTTTCTGAATACTGTGACAAACAAACCCACACAGTGTTATTAGTAACAACAACGAAAAAGCGTATGGAAAGTTACAAATCGCAGGAAAAATTATATCAGTCGATTATCATTTACTCAAATTAATTATGTATCTAAGTATTACGATTTTAACTGCGTTACAATAATTAAAATGATTAAAAAATAACTAAAAAGTTTCTGTTTTATTGTTTTTCATTAATCTTCATGTATTAAAATAAATCTTCTAGAGATTATTATTTTGTAAAAGAATTATACACTGTAGTATTTAAAAAAAGTTTAATGAACTTCATTATTAGATTGCGGAACTTTATGCAAAATAAAAATGATTTGCATCAATTGATTGATCAACTGCTTTAATGATTTTAATAAGCTGAAACTAATGCATTTATATCCTTAAATTCTTTAAATCCGTCTACTACTTTAAATGTCTTCTATTTATTATTGTAATAAATGCATACAATTCGCAGTCTATTTTCGTGAGTAGTTTCGATACACATTTTTAAATAACGAAAAGAACTAATACCTGTTGTCAGACGTAAAAGCTACTCGCATGAAGTTTCCCTCCGATATAATTAATGGCGGCGGTCTGGAACCGCAGAAAACCCCGTGTTTCCTTAAGATATCGTCACCAAGCTTGCTACTGACTTCGACAGCGTCGTATTCGCAGTCTTGCTGTCGGGCTTTGTTACCTTCCAGGTCAAAGTGCGTGAAGTTTAACGTGATACGATATTGGGGTGGAGCTATGATTTCCCAAACGCAAACTTTGTTTCCGGGATAGGTCACCGGGAATGACGGACTCGTGATGGTACCGTTGCTGTCTTCGAAAACTCCACCGCAAGCATCTGACAGTAATGTGTTCGTTAAAATTAATCGAAATCAATGAGAATACTAGGGAAATGTTGTATTGTAGGAAAATACTTACCTTCGCAGTGTTTTCCGTCGGAATGTAGTTCATAACCTGGTTTACAAGAGCACTCGAATCCACCTAAAGTGTTAATACAATCATGCTCGCAACCGTGCTCGATTAAGACGCACTCGTCAAATTCTGTAATATTTAGAAAATACAGTATTAAATATTTCAATTTTCGGTACAAATTAATTTGAAATATTTTTTAGCACTTTTGTGACTGTGATCTTATTAAGTCAAATTAAGTGCATGTTTAATGAAACTTGAAAAAGCGAAGTTGAGGAATTATAGTAACGTTTCGATATAATACTGATCTAGTGATAGAACTTTTTTGTTTCTGATGGTATTTTTTTGAAACTTTTACCAACATATTCGTGATACTTTTCTAATTAAGGTTACTCCAAACATGACACTATTTGGATCATGTTTAGTTACATAATTCACGATATAGTAGAACCTCCAATACCCTAACTAATTGGTGGAACTTGAGTATTCGTATAATAGAATAGTTATTTAGTTACAGTGCTAGATGAAATCGTTATTGATTTGTACAATACATCGTGTTGTATGTAGATCGTTCTGGATCGAACCCGCTTACATATATAGCATGGAGAATTCAAATTTCAACAGTTCGGATAATCGAGGCTCTAGTATATCGTAAATGAAAAAAGCCATGCCTGGTCTTATCTAAATCAGAAGAATTTCACAAATACGTTAATAAAAATCTCCCATGGATATAATTCCGTATCATGCTATACTTCTCGGCGATTGAGCTTTCCGGAGTACGCCTTACGGTAGCGGGGACAAATATTTCACAAATATCGTGCGCATCTCTTTGATGTATATAGAGACGTTACTATAGCAGTAGTTTAATCGTGTTAAAGTTATCGTAGGTGAAACGAAACCGCACCTTTCATGAACGTTGCTGAAAATCCAGCCTTCTGCACGGATACGTCGCTAACGAACTTCACCAATAGTTTGTTCCCGGTGGACTTAATGTCTGGTGGTATTTTGTAGCCGCAATAAACCCCGATCAATGGGGAGTCGGGGTTATGACCGTCGCGGACCTCGACGTAGTCGTACACACAATTGTCGTGGTTCTCGATTTCGAAGGATTGAAACTTTAGAGCCACTTGGAAGTTCTCCGGCACAGACAACTTCCAGATGCACTCCTTGCTCGATTGGTACTCTTCCGGGTAATTTGGTGACTCTAAATGACCGGTGCCATCGAGCTCAACCTCGCCACCGCAAACGGCCTCGTAGCTCGCCGTGAAACCACGGTGCCCGCTCTGACGACTGGACGTCACGTACGTTACCAGCATCCTGCTTCCAGTGGAGACGATAGGTTCGTGGATCTTGCCGCTTCCACAGAATCGACCTGCGTTATCATCGAAGCCAGTGTTATTCAATGCAGAACTTACCTAGTTCGCTAGCGTAAGAAAGTTTCTCTAACGCTTCAATGGAATGCCAAATTTGAAATATGCGAGTGGATGATGTACGGTAGCTACACCTAATATGAAACACTTGATTTTAACACTAGAACAACCGAACCCGTCAAAATGATTTCTGATTGTTTGTTTTACAATTTCTGAGATTGCGAACAAGTTTTTGTGGACACTTACGGAATACGCTTATTTATTCATACGGTTTCTGTAAAGATAATCATGCAATGTTTTCATCAGTTTTATTTGATAACATTTATTTCGTTTCTAATATAGTTCGAAATACCTAATCGTTCTCAAAACTGCACATCGAAATAACGAGAATCTGGCGAATTCTTGTAGTTTTTAAGGAGAAATCACTTTAAAAAATGGTAGGTAAATGGTAAATAAATGGTAAATATATTTATGACATATGAAACATTTTGAAAAATGAAAAAATCTCTAAAGAGCTGTCTCTTGTAATCTCCTTCCAAGCTTTATAATATTTTGCCATGCTTTTCAAATTGAACTCTTCGATCATAAGAATTTGTCTAGTATAAACTATTTTTCCAAATAAATCTCCTGTCAATCATATTCACGATTTTGATCGAATATTTTCTGCTAAGAACAGTATAATTTATTATAGCAGTTATTTCACTTACGTTACAGTACTTTGATAAATGATTAAAGATGTATAGCATTTATATATTTCTCAGTAATGTAAAAACATTTTACAAAAGTGATATTCTTTGAAAACCTAAGCTCAGTTAATATCTCCGTCTATTACATAAACTACAATCTATACCGTGATAATGTTAAAACAGTAGAAATAGATTTTTAAAATAACTATAGGGTTTAGCTATCACAATAAGTAATACAAATCGAATCTATTTGCTATTAATAATGGTAGAAATTATTTCCAAGTTAATCATTCGTTATATTAATGATAGAAATCATTTCCAAATTAATAACCGGATACTTACAATTAAAATATCAGAGTTGCGCATCGTTTATGAAAATTAAGAATTAAAATTAAAAAAAAAACTGTCTCATGGAGATAACAGTTGAAAATACTTAAATTTTTCACGATTTTAATACTTGTTAATTAAAAATGACAAAATACAGTTAATTCGATTACACTCTTTGTTTTGTGCGCAAAACAGGAACCAGTTATAAAAAAAAAACAGGAAGTAATTTTGTAATTTCTCAGAACAACGAAGGATTTATCGCACGAAATACTAATTATTTCATACCTTTTTTGGAAATGATAATTTTTTTATCGAAATGTCTACAATTTGTTTTGAAAAAAATGACTTTATCAATCGGTGTCTTTTATTTGCATATGTTTTTGTAGGTACATTATAAACATATAAATTTTCATAAGCACACTTATACAAACACAGCCTAATATAGTGTTAATAATAGGAATCAGTAATTCTTTTTAATACTTTATGTTATGAATCAAGCTATGAATAAATTTCAGGTTTTCTAAAATTTCATTTATCGTACTTTCATTTAAAATATTATTAGATCTATGTATTTATACCGTAATAATTCTAAATAATACTTGAATTGCTGAATTTAATTTGCTTTGATTTACAATATTGACTAGGTCTATGTACACATATATTTTTACGTTATTTAATCAGTTAACTGCGTTCAACGTGTATACACGTCAATCCAAAGCTCTATTGAGGTGTGGTTAATGTGTATACTCGTCGTGTAAAATAAACGGTAAGACTTCGGAAAAGTTCCCCGACCGTTTCGGCACGATACTTACGTCATTCTCTTCGTTTTGACATGCTGATCACGAAATGTAATTGTCATTTTTGGCGGAAATGAGTAGTTTTCGAGATATTCGCGAAAAACTATTACTACTACTACATAAATCCTGCGTAAACCTACGCAACCGAGACGGCTTGCCGCTGCATGTATGCAGCATAGACCCCTCCTCCTTTCTGCACCACGGCGCAGTGGCTGGCAAGCAACATAACGGGTGTACTTGTTAAAAAGATATTTTCAGTATAGAATATAGAAAAATTAGGATTTCCGAGATTTTTAATATTGACGAATGTGAGACGTTAAAACTTTGTCCGCTCGAAAAAAACTAACACTGATTAAACTTAAACCTACTAATTGCTTAATGTCTCAATTGTTTAAATGAATGGTTTTCCAAGTCAGGTTAGCGCCCCCACTACCTCATCTAACTCTGACCAACATCTGAAGTCACTTTGGAACTTATATTACCCAGGGTTTAAAAATCTCGGAAATCCCAAATGGTCGTCTCGGGCGCGTAGGTACATACATATACGCAGGATTCATGTAGTAGTAGCAATAGTTTTTCGCGAATATCTCGAAAACTACTCATTTCCGCCAAAAATGACAATTACATTTCGTGATCAGCATGTTAAAACGAAAAGAATGACGTAAGTCTCGTGCCGTAACGATGGGGGAACTCTTCCGAAGTTCAGCCAAATAAACACTTCCCATTTACTGTATAAACGGGGAAAAAGATGTAAAATTTATAATATGACCATTTGCCCTACGTTTGACGTGTGTACTCGTCATTGGTTGTTCTTAATTATGCATCCCGTGAGGGAATTTTAATATAAATTCCGCAGTTAACTGGTTAAACAGTCTTGTAATATCTAAAATAAACACGGCAGTAAAATGTGCATATGAATGAAATAAATCAGGACATGAAGGACTTTCTGAAAGGAAAGGCTTTCTGAAATCGTCCTCCTATTAATATTCACGAAAGAAACATTGCGCATGAGAACTTAACGAAGCAATAAGGAGATTACGGTTGGAAATCGCTGTTGACCTTTCTACATGAATTCACATATATCAAACAGGCAATTTTTATCCATTAGCTACCAATGTGCATGATTGTAGAAATACGTTTCCTACATTGGATTGCCTTTAGAAGGGTCTGAAAAAAGGTCGCCGGTTATTTCCTCACCGGGAACGATTGCAATATTCGCGATACAGCCGCTGTGGTATACCGAGACTCAGGGATGAATGTAAATTTTGCCCTATGTTTATGGCTCCGTTATCACGCGTTATTCAGCTTACCTAGAACGTTGCTCTTGTACCAGTATCCATCCCTAATCTCTAGATAGTCGCTGCGACAAAAATTGCTCTTAAATATGTCCAGCGACGTGATATTCAATACGATGCGTTCACCGTGGGTCGCTGTGATCCGCCATTCGCATCGTTCACCCTCAATCGCCGGTGAACTGTTTGGATGTGTTGGGGACCCGAACGAACCACTGTTTTCTTGAAACGTTCTGCCGCATTCTAAAGATAAACATTTGGATTCATCAACCTGATTATTACATGAAAATTGAATAATTTAATCCTTGGATGGCAGACATTTTTGACGATTTCATATGTAGTAACCGTAGTTAGATCCATTCAAGTCCTTAGCAGGGCAGGGTATATTTCATTTGACATAAGACAAAAAATAATCATTTCAAATAATGAATTATGTTAAACACTTTAATATGTGTATTTTACAAATAACATAAAAAAATTATTTTCCTTTGGTGTTTAAATTAAATAATATTTTATTTCAATTACATTGTACAAACAGAGTAATATATAATTACTACCTCAAGAACAGATCAAAATTCTATGTTTTGTAATTTAATGAAGAATATAATAATATTGCTTTTTAGTACATGAAATAAATAGAATTTTGGAGAGTACAAATTATTTGATCAAATGAAAGAAGAAATGAAAAATGATTTGATTTCCATTTGAAATTCAAATAATGAAATAATTTTTAAAAAATGGTTTGGCTATTCAAATAATGGAATGTAGCAAAGTAAGATACTATATTATTTAACGACTATTTTTCAAATAATTTATTTTGATGATGACCAAGACTGGTCCTTGGCATCAATTTTCTTTTACATATTAGGCATAGCAATTAATTTCACACAATCTGTTTGTATGAAAATTTTCTCTTTCTGTTTTATTATTTTGATGCATCTCCGTAACATTAAATGAGACACTAATATTACAGTCTCTGACACAATCTTATGAAAAGACTGCGGTTCTTTATGCAACATGAAAATTGTCTGCATCTGCTCAAGAAATTTACTTGAGCAGTTTAATAGCATTATCTCAGTAAGATGAGGTATTAGAGATGATGGAAAACTTATTATGGAGATTTTTATCTGATATAGAGCATTTTTTCGAAACTTCTATATTATTAATTACAATTTACATGTGGCGAATTATACAATTCTTTATAATTACAATTTTTGAAACTCATAATGTGCATCCATACAACACTAACCACAATTCTGTAATTGTTTCATTGGCTAGAATATTTTTACATTCTTATCTATTTCCTGGATGTTATCATTCCTGAAGATATGTATATCATTAGTAATGTAATGAAAATAGCAATGTGATTATAAGAAAAGATTTTCAGAGGCAGTCGCCGGGTCAGTTTTGAATTATTTTAAACTTCTTTCACGGGACTTCCATGAAGAATAGTACAGTTCTCTGTTACACTCATCGTATGTTTTTCGATTGTCCCTTTAAAAGCTTCAGAATAATATGAAATCATATTAATGAAATGGAGTTTTGAAAAGAATGTCTACTCTTGAGTAGACATACACACTCTTCTTTAAAGCATGTCGGTATAAAGGGTGAGGCGCTAACTATTGTCACCTAGAATAACTCCAAAAGTATGATAGTAGCAGAAAAGTTTCCGAAACAAAAGTTACATGGGACAACGGGGGCCGTAGTATGGCGTCAATCTTTTGTTGCTATGTGATGTCGCTTCACAGATATGAAAGCCGCTTTAATTTTTTTAAATTTATCTACTTTTTGTACCATAAATCGGTAAGGTATCAAATTCCGAGTATAAAAGTGTTGACCTTCATACGTCTTAAACCTAAGAGTCAACGAGATATTAATGAAAGTTTGATTCACGTAAAGTCGCGTCGAACCTCAAACGCCTGCTTCTCCCACCAACCTCTCTTTCATGCGCGAGGCCTGCGCACTGTTCGCGACGGGCGAAGCACTTCCTTCCTCTATGGCAGCGGTGTCCAGCGTAGGGGCCCCTCACGCGCCTGCTTCCCCTTCCTACTCAGTTTGCGCAGGTGCAGTGTGTTTTCTCCCCGCAAATCAAGAAACCGAGTAACCGACCCGCGTGTCATAAAACAATCGACGATCATCTTTTTAACGCAGGAAGCGAGCATATTGGTAATCGGTTCGCCGCGTCACGGCGCTATGGAAACGGCGAACGGTGGTGGGGACGGCGTTCAGCTCCCGGAGCCGAGTTTCGACATCGCTGCTCTATGGTAAAGGCGGATGCTGGTGGGGAACAGTGTTCGCTATGGTGGGGACGGTTTTGTCTCAATTGAGACAAAAATGCCCGTCGTTGGTTTACGGTTTGTGCGGTGAAGATGCAACAAGAGCCGAAACTGCTTACGCTGAGAAATATGCTGACCGAAATCAACCATTACGGAGTAACAACGAAAGAAGCATTCTTCGACTTCTTCATACACATAAATTCCATCCATATTATGTATCGCTTCATCAAAAGTTACAGGGTACAGATTTTGATAATCGTGTGAAAATTTTTCAGCGGTTTCTAAATCAGATGCATAATAGTATTATTGTTTGGTACGGTACACTTGGCAATCGAATAATTAAACCACATTTTATTAACGGAAAATTAACAGGGGAAAATATTCAACTTTTTTAACACAAATTGCCAATTTTATCACAAAAATTTATCATTAAATGTCCGTTTAATAATGTGGTATTAACATGACGGTTGCCCTGCACATTACGCACGGCAGACAAGGGAAGTTCTACAAGGCTGATTTCCTAATCAGTGGCTTTGTCGTGGTGGAAATCACGAAAATCGTAGACAATATCTAAATGAGAATACGTGAAATGTTGATAGACATTGTCAGATAAACGCCGCCGTATTTGCGTATCACTCGGAAACATTGGTCTTTCAACGAGACTTTACGTGAATCAAACTTTCGTTAATATCTCGTTAACTATTAGGTTTCGGACGTATAAAGGTCAACACTTTTATACGCAGAATTTGATACCTTACCGATTTATGGTACAAAAAGTAGATCACTCCATTAACAAAAATGAAGGTGACTTTCATATCTGTGAAGTGACTCCACATAGTAACAAAAGATTGACGCCGTACTACGGTCCCTGTTGTATCATGTAACTTTTGTTTCGAAAACTTTTCTACTACTACATATCATACTTTCGGAGTTATTCTAGGTGGCAATAGTTAGTGCTTCACTCTATACAGGGTGTTTCGTCTAAAACATGACACCTAAATATCTCCTCTATCTCTGAAAATACAAAAAATGTTTCTAACGTAATCTAAATGGTTTCAAAAGACGAATCAGATGGAAGGATTGTTTTTTATAAATTGTAATTTTTTAATCGTTTTTTCAAGGTCACTCGTGTTTTTTTACATATATACACACATTTTTTGTTGTTGTATGTTATAGCAAACATTATTGTGCATTCATCCATGTTTAATAGCACGACCTTGACATGACCGTGAACTCTAAAATTTCCTAATTAATGCAGAACTTACTTTCAGCGACATTTCAGATTTCAACGGTAACAGAAATTAGACCATGAAATTGAACTTGTAAATAATCACATTTATTACTGCAATAAATGTTCGAAATTATGTCCCTCCGTTGTTATACATTTCGTGAGGCGAAAAACGACAGATTGTGCAGCTTTTTCGAAAACTCCATTGAGAAAAGTGTACGCGGTTTTCAAATTCTCTTCCATGGAGCTCTTGGTGAAGAGATAAGTGGAAAGGATGAAATTTTTGTGAATGAAGAATTCGGAATATGCTTGTCACACTAATACCGGTTCCATGTCCATGTTGTCTTATACTAACATGCGAGTTTTGATTACTTTAGTGATGATATTGTTCACATTTGCTTCATGAGTAACAGTCTTACGTCTCACACAAATGTTTCTGTTGACACTACCAGTCTCACAAAATGTTTTAACAATACTTGAGTATGCAGAACGTGATGGACAAGAACGTTCTGGAAATCTGTCTTTGTAAATTCGTATTGCTTCTCTTAGACACTCTCGAACTTCACCGTAAATTAAAACCATTTGAATTTTCTCATGTTCTGAAGAACGCATTATGGATCGCTTGTCGATACACTGAGAAATCTAGCAGTGAGCAAACTCTTAAATACATATCTCTCTCAGAAGAATGATACAATGTGTTTATTTACAAGTTCAAGTTCATGGTCCAATTTCTGTTACCGTTGAAATCTGATATGTCGCTGAAAGTAAGTTCTGCATTAATTAGCAAAAGCTCACGGTCATGTCAAGGTCGTGCTATTAAACATGGATGAATGCACAATAATGTTTGCTATAACATACAACAAAAAATGTGTGTATATATGTAAAAAAACACGTGTGACCTTGAAAAAACGATTAAAAAATTATAATTTATAAAAAACGATTTTTCCATCTGATTCGTCTTTTGAAACCATTTAGATTACGTTAGAAACATTTTTTGTATTTTCACAGATAGAGGAGATATTTAGGTATCCTGTTTTAGACGAAACACCCTGTATACGGTGGTTCACGAATGTATTCGAACGCACTTTACATTGGAATCATTTTTTTTAAATTGGTCCAAATAATTTGACTTTTTCTTTAGCAACTATTAGCATTGATTTACTAAGTGGAATGCAAAAAAATATTGAGAAAATTACAGTTGGTAGGAATTACATGAAAAAATAAAAATGGCACTTTTTAAAACTTTTTTATTTCAGTTCGCAATGAAAATTTAAAATATGCCGAAAATTTCATCGAAATCGGTTGACACTGAAAAAAACGACACGCGTCGAAGGATGTAAGAATCTGTGGATTTTAAGTAAAATCTGACCAAAAGTCGTGAAAAACTGCGATTTTTATGAGTTTGAACCGCTTGTAGCTCGTGCATACATTAATCGATTTCGATGAAATTTTCAGTATGTGTATTACTAACATAAGTCTACAAGGCGCATATTTTAAATTTTCATTACGGGCTGGAATACAAAAGTTTTAAAAAGTGCCATTGTTATTTTTTTATGTAATGCCTACCTATTGCAATGTTTTCAAAATCTTGTAGATAGTATTATACACTATAAAATTTTGATTAATATTGCAAATGTTTATTATGATGACTTTTATGTATGTATAATGATAAACACATTCATAAAGGACTCTTCTTTTGAGAAAGTCTTTCTTGATTTTTTATTCTGATAGATTTTACTCACATTATCTCCCATAATGAAAATGATCACATGAAATGTTACCTCGCATAAATAAGAGAACGAATGAAGTTTTAACACGAGCATTAATTTAACCCTTCAAGAACTATGTCTGTGCATTGTAGTGTCTTTACCGAGTGTTTCAGAATTTATTATACAAGGCCAGATTGTTAGAAAACAGCTATGATACATATGAAAAAGTCTAATTAATCAACAGATTATGGCAACATCTGTAACATTACATAACATCGGTCGTACATAAAGAAACTATGAATCAGGCGTCGTTCCTGAAGGATTAAAAATCTCGTTTATTTCTCTCGTTAACGTTGTGCAACGAAACATAATTATGATATGCTCTTACTGTAGCATTTGTAGAGAAGATTGGTCTGAGCGATGTCTCCTTCGCTGAGCCGAAGTCTTTGTCCAATCTCAGGACGTTTCTTCCCGTCCCTTTCCATTGGAAGAATTGTGTCTAAATACGTGCCTCTTGAAAATGTATTCTTCGCATAGTGCATGATCGAGTCGTAATCGTACGGTAAACCAAGCGAATTCACTTCCTCTTCCGTGAGTTTATTGAAATTGTACTCCTGACCTATGACGAGAATTATTCATTTAATTTCTAGTCATTATAATTACAGTGGATTCAAAACGTATTTGAACACTGAACTTCCGGTTCTCGAGAAATTATCAATATTTCAACTATGATCATTTCGTTAAAAATAAAATAGTACAATAATTTTCGAAGCATTTTAAAGCTCAAAGCTTCTACTGTCGAAGACCATCATTTCTTTTTCCTAGGTTGCTTTTGCCTGATATAGCAGGTGAAAAACTGAGGACATGTTTTTAATAAAAACTGCTACAAATTGAATAGTCTGTAAAAATATCAACAAATTGTTTTTCTGAATGAGTCTACTGCAAATTTGAAGATTGAATCTTTCCCTATACAACGACTATTTCAAACTTAATCTACGACTTTTTTGGCTGTTATATATAACATCAATGAGGAACAAGTGTGGTCATACGAGGCCTTCACGGTGTAACTTATATGTTTCCTTGCAAAGATGATAGTACACCTTTCCTTCAAAGTTCAATAAATTGACTGCATAGAACAAATCGTAGATCAAGTTTTAAGCATTCGTTGTGAAGGAGAAACATCTTCAAATCTGCGGTGGTTTGGGTCATGAGAAAAATATTTCAATGCTTTTACAGACGTTTCAATGTGTAAAATTTCTGCAAGACACAATGACTGGCAAACTGAAGAAACTGTACAAAATATACTAAATAAAAATGAATGACGGATTGAGAAAGTAGAATCCTTAAGCTGTAAAATCAGTTCAGGTCCATTGTTGTAATGTTTTTCTAACGAAATTATCACAGTTCTAATATGGACAATTTCTCAAAAATTTAGTGTTGAAATGCGTTTCGGATCCACTGTATTATGAAAGTAGTCGAGACAGTACAGTGTGTAGAGTATAACATAAAGTACCTTTAGGATACCGTAGATTAATCGAAAAAAAGCATTTATTAACGAAACTTTTATTGACAACGTTTAATTAAATTTTATTACAAGAAGGGTAGTAACGTCATGATAGTCCTATACTTTGTATTTTAATATAGTAATTAATACTACCACGGCTACATGGGTTCATGCAACAGTTCTGTCATTTATGTTTTAAGCGCATTTTTTATCTTGGAAACAAACTTTTCTACTGCATGTGTTTTGTATCATCTTAAAGTTTTACTTTCCCTCTTCCAAATGCATCCTGAATTTTGTAATGTTCTCGAACTCCACTGTGCTTGTTTTAGTTAAAAAATGATGTGGTTTCAAACTAGAAAAATACCAACACTTCCGATTTGTCCTTCTGTTTGAGTTTTATCGGGTAGCGAATCCTGTAATAGTATCGTGGGGCCTCTCAAGACTGTAACAAAATTTCTGTACACCAATTTTCGCTACTGCATTGAACACCAATTGCAAATATGAAGATTCTTTAACTTTTTTGGGATATTTTGGGTCTTCAGTCTTAAATTACATACTTAAAATTATTTGAATGTTTCTACAGAATTTTATAAAACTTCACGGCATCACTCAAGGGCAGTGATGCCAGATCGGTTGAATCGAGGGGAATACAGTTTACCACCTCTCTGATGACCAGAGTAATATGTGACACGTTGCGCGGCACGTCACGTGATCAGTCTACGGACTTAGTGGGGGACGTTGGAGTGTGCTCAGGTAGTGGAATGGGATAGTGGAAGGGGACTATGAGGAGAGGAAAATCCACTCAGTTTGGGTGTTTTTGGCATCATTGCTCAGGGTTAAAGACTAAGGCAATCATGTCTGAATGATTCTTGCATTAACCTTTGAATCATTGTATTCCGAATTTTTTTTCCGTTTTGTTCCCAATCGCTTTCTATCATTTTGAGTGTTTCATTTAAAATATATTTCAAAAGACAGTCCCTTTATTGTCCCTTTAATTAAGTAAACAAAATTAATATTATGATATATAATAATGTATATTTTAACTGGCAATTTAAAAATGTTGCATCATAGACACTCAACATAGAAGATCCTGTGAATAATATTGATGTGCGGCCACACTTAACATAGTAGCACAAAGGGTTAGGTCTGAGTTAGCTGCTTTAACTTCTTGGTTGCACTGAAACTAAAGAACATTCGGGCTTTCCAATTTGACACTGCATACTGTTTGACTTGAAGCATAAGAAACTTTAAAATAACATAACGCGCTTGGAAAAAGAAGGCTTTCATACTGATACAAAACGCATAGTGTAGGCTTGTTTTCAAGATAAAATTGTGCTTAGAGCACAAATCATAGATATAAGTGTGCGAGAACACAAAAATGTCAGGTACCCGAAGGTCAGGACGGGCTCTCGAAAATTTCGGGATTCTATAGAATTTTTGAGATTCTCGAGAATTTTTGAGATTCTCAAGAATATTTTGGATTCCCGAGCACATTCGGGTTTTCGAATACAGGGTGAGTCCGAAGAAACAGAATACTTAAATATCTCCGTTACTTTTCGTTGTACAAAAAAAATTCTTAGGACAACGTTACACTGTTTGAAGGGCCACATGTAACGGTGTAAGGGAAAAAATTTTCAAGGTCATTTTTTAATGAGATTTCAAGGTCGTCGATGTTTTTTTAAATGGAATGATATATATTCGTTAACGTAATGTTGTAGCTGACAAAATAACGAATTCATCCATGTAACACAATATGACCTACAAATGACCTTCAACCCAGAAAAATGGAATAAATAAAATTCAACATGTAAGATTCATTTGCTTTATTTCTGTTACGCAAAATGTTCAAAAATATTCCCTTGAGCTGCTATACATTCATTTAGCCGTGAAGTTACAGAACGCGCTGCTGTATAATTCATTTCTGAGGGAATCGACGAACAAGCCCCGACGATTCTTTCTTTCATGTCGTCTACAGTGGTTGGTGGTTCATGATAAACATCGTCTTTCAGTTTTCTTCGGGCTCAACTGTATATCGGGGCTCTCAACAATTTTCGGGATTATGCTCGAGTATCCCGATATACTCGAGAATCTCGAAATTTTCTAGAACCTGTCCCGAACCCGAATAGAATTCTCGACCCGCCCCGACCTGACATTATCGGGATCTCGCACATCTCTAGTTATAGAGCATAGTGGTCACGGCTTACGCACCAACCCACCATAAAACTATTTCGTGTTCTGGGACAATGTGCGACGTTAGACCCAAGTGGATTTCGATTATCTGAGCAAAGCTGGTCGTGTCAACCGACCGTTTGACGTTAAATCATAGAGATCTCGGTCAACTAACAGGCTCCGGCTCCTGGCTGAGCGCGACGTTGTCGAGAGCAAAGAAACAAAAGCGATCGATTCCGTCGAGTATCCAACTTCTAACGGTAAAGCGTTCGACAGTGTCGATCATTTCCGTTGCACAACGGGAACATACGTCAGAGGAACGTAGTTCTCTCGATTGTTGCAGCACCGACTGTTCTTCGGAGCTGTGCAGCCCCGGCGCAGCGCGAGTGTTACTCGAACGTTGCTGTGTGCCGTACAATGTTCAATCGCTATCGGATTATTGAAATGACCGAAACGGCGCCCTTAAACGGAACCGCGACAGCCGCACATGCAATTTTGCGGGTTTGTGACGTTCCATCAGGGGAGGGGGGGGGGGGGGGTCTCGGCTCAAGGCATAATTTTAGAGGGGCAAACAGATGGCGTTGGATCGAGCCGGGCTCGCTAATTAAACAGCTCGTTACCGTTCCCCGTTATTAGTATCCATTAATCGAACCGTGATCACGGTATCCAGAAACACTGTCATCCAGCGTATAAATATTAGAACAGCGGTCCCGGTTAGTTGTCATCGCTAATGATGGGTGAGATTTGCGCGATACCTTCGGCAAATTGTTCCATTAATCTAAAACGGAAACCTAGCCGGCGTGAAAGCAAACGTACAAACGGCTCCGGTTAGAAACCTGCGTTTAGGAACCTCCTCACGTTCAACAAACATCGATAGTACTTAACGTTGTCGAAGAGCACGGCTGACTTATTGGCTATGAGTGTCCAGTCCACCGAAACGATCCTGTATGCACACTGACAGATGCACCATGCACGTATAGACATGCTACGGTCCGTACCTATTTGGACATCCTTCGCATAAAATATGAAATACATGCGTGTTCCGGTCAAGTAATCGTGTGAGTAGCATAACTGCGCACTGACATACACAGATTACACAGTATCTGGACGAATAACATCCAGTGGGTGCTCAAATGATCAGGGAATTTGAAAATCAATGATTTTTTAAATGGGAACGTAGTTACTGTAAATCCTTTTTATTATTTTCACGCATCAATCTGCACCTTACTATGAAATCTAACCGCGGTATAGCACTCAATCCTTCGATAAAATTACATATTACTTTATCATTTCAAAAAGAGTCTAGACGATTATGGACGATAGTATGATATCGATTAGAAAGAGTCTATCCGTTTGAGCCCCAGGGGTATTGAAAAAATACTTTCGAAGAATCTCAAATAGCGCAACCGCGCTTTCTGTAAATGACTACGAAAAGACCCAAGCAGCGCGATAGCGCTTGTTTTACTTTATTTTGTAATGTATTATTGCATTATTATAGTATTATTATACCTATTGTAAAATGTACTATTTACATTAAAAGGAGCTGTGTGATGTACTTGCGTAACGCACCGTCAGTTGTCCACGATGCTCGAAATGTGCTGGGTTTTCTCGACATAAAATCTCAACAGCGCGATCGCGCTCCTTGGACTCAAACGGCTATAGAGATAGACTACGAAACATCGTTACTAGCGACCTCAAAGACGTTAGACTTTTTAATAGTATCGTCGACTTCCAAGTCACGATATGTAGATAGCAGGTAAATAACACATTTTAGAATCATAGAATCCTAGTCAGAAACATTTAAAGTCATTTGGTTATTATATTGTAGTAGGATACCGTCAATTGATACATATAGTATAAGAGTCGCGCTGACAGTAAGAATGGAAGTCGGTAAAGGATATTTGTTTGAGTCCTAATACTCGATAACAACGATTTAAGAGTCGCAGGGATCCACTGTTTTGGAAAGTTTTGCGGGTTCCAAATGTTTGCGAAGCTTTAGGGATCACAGGTGTCTCGAAACTCGTGAGAGTTCTGGCTTTCGGATATTCTCCGATTATCCGAGGCGTCTTATCAATAGAGTCCTAGATTATCAAAGGGACATAGGGGATATTGCAGATCTTGATGAATCCTGGGAGTTTAAAATTTTGAGAGTTTGAAGTATAGCATTATCTATTTAAGTCTAGCATTATCTGAATTGAGTCTCTTAAATCTAACATATGTATCGAATCGGGACCCGGTATCGAGTCTCCTAAATACCAGATGGTCGGAATCTTGTGTTTTAGGCCTAGAATGCGCTATATTGAATCTGTTGAATTTAAAATGGTCTATATCGATTATGTTAAGTCAAGGAATGGTTTGTATCGGATCTTCTAACTATAGAATGTATGTATACAATCTTTTGAATGAAGAGTTGTTCGTAATACGTGTCTTATATTTTAGATTATTTTTCTTGTATGGCACTGTGACACATTATATTTTCCACTATATCCAAAATAGTCATGATTGGAAATAAAGTAGTGGCGTCCTTAAATTCTTTTAATTGTTCTGCTATTTTAAATTATATTCGCACAATTTTGTAATAAATGCATAAAATCTGTAGTCTTGTCATTAGTTTCATCATTTTATGTGGCTTTAAAACAAAATGTACAATATTTAAACACTACACTTCCGATTCGTGAAAAATTGCCGATATTTAAATTCTGATAATTTCGTAAAAGAATTGTAAAGCCTGGACTAATTTGAAAGCTTGAAGTCTCCACTTTTTCAAAGCAATGTTCATTTTCCTGTAGGACATCTTTATATGATGTAAGGGGTTATCCAAAATAGACTGTAGGAAGTTCTTCTTAAATAAAAAAATAACTATTTTTAATTTTATTGGTTTTTTTATTTAATGATCAGGTATCATCTATGACAATTATATGTGAAAGACGATATCTGTTAAATGACCACTACGATCACGTTTACAGACATCAATTCGAACATTAAAATTTTC